>CM022299.1:446412100-447706997 GCA_011799875.1 Thinopyrum elongatum
CGATGCGCTCGACTACGGTTCCGATGAAGCCATCGACATGGACGAAGACGTCGGTGCCGATTCCGAAGCAGAACAACCCATGGCCATGCCCCGTACAGGGAATTGGGCGGTCACGTCTACATATAACGTCTACATGGTCGACACTCCAAAGGACAAATCCAAGGATAAGCCCAGTGAAAACCCTAAACGACATCGCCCTAAAAGGTGACCCAATGGCCACAGTGGAAGTAGGAGTACGACCAACACCTCGGGTGCCGCCGATAATGGTGCCACCCCAGAAGCCAGACAGAACCTGGGCGAGGACATTCAAGCCTCACCCGGCCAGCAAAACGGGCCCGCCGGCACACCCATAGAGGAAAATCTTGATGACACGGGTACTTTCGATGATGGGTCGGATAAATACTACTCCCTCCGTTCCAAAATATAGTGTGTCCTTGTTTTCCGTGCTTCAACTTTGACCATAAATTTAACTAATGAGACCGACTGCGACGGGAGCAAAAAATATATATTTGAAAACTTCTTTTGAATTCGAATTCACTGGTATAATTTTTGCTCCCGCCGCACTCGGTCTCGTTGGTTAAATTTATGGTCAAAGTTGAACCTCGAAAAGCGTGGGCGCGCTACATTTTAGAACGGAGGGAGTATATGCTAGAGTCCAAAGAGGATGTAAGTCTCAGACCCGAGGACTTCGTCGTACCAATCAACCCATCTGAACAAGCTCGGTTTCAGTGACGGCTAATCGCAACCGTGTGGAGTATGAAAAAGAAGCAGCAAGAGTTGTACACACATGAGAATGAGATCAATGACAAGTGGATGAAAATTCTGGCGCTCGAAGCGGACCTCGAGACTCGAGGCGCAGCCACCAATTCATTCCTGAAAAGGCGGCTATTGCCTGACTTCGAAGACAAGGCAACGGATAACGCACCGCTCGCGCATGGCCACGTTGGCCAACCGGACCGACCCCCTAGAGGGCGAGACCGACCAACTGGGGCACTCAATGAGCCCCCATCCAAAACCCGCCCTCGTGGCAAGAGTGCGGTCGAGCACCCGGGGATCTTCGACCTACGTGATAAGCTACAAGCCAATAAAGACCCTTCCTGATCCATCTACAGACCATGGAGCCGTGCACCAGTTGGCTTGGAGGGCTACGACACCTGGCTAGATAGGCACGAGAGAACTCGGGAGCATATATGAGCTAGGGCAATGACTTATGCCCAACCAAACGTGACTCGTTTTCAAGGACCCGCTCATCATGTATGTTTTACAGATGAAGTGATGGAACATCAGTTCCCAGAAGGATTTAAACATATCAATATAGATCAATATGATGAGACAACTGGCCCAGCAGTCTAGATAGAGGACTTATCCACATCCACATGGCCCGAGGAGATGACCTCCATGCCATAAAATACTTTCCCCTCAAGCTCAAAGCGCCTGCAAGGCAGTGGCTCCACATCCTCACTCCAAACTCCATCGAAAGCTGGGAAGAGCTCGAGGAAGCTTTTCGGGCAAACTTCCAGGGCACGTATGTTCAACCCTCGGATGATGATGATCTTAGCCATATAGTCTATAAAGAGGGCAAATAGCTCGAAAATTCTGGAATCAGTTTCTGACAAAAAAGAACCAGATTATTGACTGCCCCGATGCCGAGGCCCTTGCAGCATTCAAGCAGAACATCCGAGATGAGTGGCTCGCCCGCCAGCTCGGGCAGGATAATCCAAGGACCATGGCGCTCTCACCTCCTTGATGACCCGCTTTTACGTGGGTGAGGACAGCTGGCTAGCCTGCAGCTCCCATAGAGGGAACTCCAGCACATCAGACACATGTGAGGGCAATCAAAAATCTATGTGCAACAGAAACAAGCGCCAAAATAAAAATAGTGGAAGCGACGCCTGATACGTCTTCAACGTATCTATAATTTATGAAGTATTCATGCCATGTTTACAACAATTTTATATGGTTTTGGTATGATTTGCATGGAACTAACCCGGACTGACGCTGTTTTCAGCAGAACTACCGCGGTGTTGTTTTTTGTGCAGAAATAAAAGTTCTCCAAATGCAACAAAACTTTTTGATGATTTTTTTTGGAACAAAAGAGGTACTAGAAGCTTCATGGGAGTACTAGAAGGTGAGGGAGGTGAGCACAAGACATCAGGGCGCGCCAGCACCCCTAGCGCGCCCTGGTGGGTTGTGGGCCCCTCGAAGCCCATCTTCGTGTGAAACCAACGCCAAAAAATCCTATAAATACAAAAAAAAACAAAAAAAACCCTAGATCGGAAGTTCCACCGTCCCAAGACTCTGTAGCCAGGAAAAACCAATCGAGAGCCCGTTCCGGCACCCTGCCGGAGGGGGAAATCATCACGGGAAGCCATCTTCATCATCCCTATGGTCTCCGTGATGAGGAGGGAGTAGTCCACCCTCGGGGCTGAGGGTTTGTACCAGTAGCTATGTGTTTAATCCATCTCTCTCTCTTGTGTTCTGGATTTGGCACAATCTTGATGTATCGCGAGCTTTGTTAATATAGTTGGATCATATGGTGTTTCTCCCTCTCTATCTTGTTGTGATGAATTGAGTTTTCCCTTTGAGATTTCGTTATTATCGGATTGAATATTTTTATGGATTTGAGAGCACTTGATATATGTATTGCATATGAATACCCATGGTGACAATGGAGTATTATATTGATTCACTTGATATATGTTTTGGCACTCAACTCGTGGATTCCCGAGGTGACATTGGGGTAATCTATGCATAGGGATTGATGCATGTTTTCATCCTACTTTCTCTGGTAGAAATCTTGGGGCACTCATTGAGGTTATTTGTGTTGGATTGAGTATTATGAATCTGAAATTTTTTGATGCATATCATATAATTAACTCATGGATACTTGTGCTGACATTGGAGTATCTAGGTGACATTGGATTTGGTTGATGCGTATCATATGGTTTTATTTTAGTACGAAATCTTACATAGATCGATCGGAAAGGATAACTTGGTGTTATTTTAGTACGAACTCTTGAATAGATCGATCGGAAAAGATAACTTTAAGGTGGTTTCGTACCCTACAAACAATTTCTTCTTATGTTCTCCGCTGGATAAGAACTTTGTAGTGATTCTTCGTTGCACGTTGAGGGATGGTTATGTGATCCAATTATATTAGCATTGTTGAGAGATTGCACTAGCGAAAGTACGAAGCCTAGGCCTTGTTTTCAAGCATTGCAATACCGTTTGTGCTCACATTTGTTACTCGTTACCTTGCTGTTTTTTTATTGTTAGTATTACAAAAATCAATATCTACTATCATTACTACACTTGTATCACCATCTCTTTGTCGAACTAGTGCACCTATACAATTTACCATTGTATTTGGTGTGTTGGGGACACAAGAGACCTTTTATTATTTGGTTGCAAGGTTGTTTGAGAGAGACCATCTTCATCCTATGCCTCCCACGGATTGATAAACCTTACGTCATCCACTTGAGGGAAAATTGCAACTGTCCTACAAAACTCTGCGCTTGAAGGCCCAACACCAGCCTACAAGAACAAGTTGTGTAGTAGACATCAAGCTCTTTTCTGGTGCCGTTGCCGGGGAGGTGAGTGCTTAAAGGTATATCTTTAGATCTTGCAATTAAATCTTTTAGTTTCTTTTTTTATCACTAGTTTGGTTTATAAAATAAAACTACAAAAAAATGGAATTGAGGTGGCCTCATATTATCCGTCTTTATCATGTCTTTCTTGAAAATGATGTGATAGAATAAGAATTCAATAAAATGTTTGGCATAAAATATTTGAATGATGAGCATGATTGCAATGTTGTTGGTATGAATTCTTTGAATATCCATGATGCTAATGATATGCAAAGCCATAAGCTTGGGGATACTATGTTTGATGAATATTATATTTTTAGTCCCCAAGTTTTGATGAGAAAATTTATTATGATGATAGCATGCCTCCTATTTATGATTATTATATTGATGAAAGTGGATTTGGAGAGGTCATGACTTTATTTAACGATGAATCCACTATTTTGGAAGAGGTTTCAATTGACTATGATAACAAAGTTGCTATTTATGATGATTATGGTGATGACATGTATGCTATATTGAATAATGATAACCATGAAACTTTCCATCATGATTTTAATTTTCAATCACATGATAGTTATTTTGTTGAGTTTGCTCCCACTACTATTCATCAGAATAAATTTGCTTATGTGGAGAGTAACAAAATTTCTATGTTTGTGGATCATGAAAAGAATGCTTTTATGTGATAGTTATATTGTTGAATTCATTCATGATGCTACTGAAAATTATTATGAGAGAGTAATATATGCTTCTACATATCTCAATAATATCAAGTTTCCTCACTATGTGTTGAGAATTTTGAAGTTATGCTTGTTTTACCTTCCTATGCTAGTTGATTCTTGCTCCCATAATTTGTTTGCTCACAAAATACCTATGCATAGGAAGTGGGTTATAATTAAATGTTCTTGCCATGTGATTGATGATGCTCTCTTTATGTTTCAATTCTTTACTTTTATGCGAGCATTATTGAAATCATCATGCCTAGCTAAAAAGGCATTAAAGAAAAGTGATTGTTGGGAGACAACCCAACCCTTTTACCTACTGTTTTTGTGTGTTCACATGATTAAGCTACTGTAGTAATCATGTTTTATAGCTTTTGTTTAAATAAATTACCCAGTAAAGCCTTTGGGATAGTGTGGATGATAGTTGACTTGATTCTGTGCAAAAACAGAAACTTTTGCTCTCAGTCCAGGAATTTTGAAAATTTACTGGAACGTGATTTTGATCTGAATTTTTGAAACATGATTGATATACAAATTTTCTACGTTGTCCTCATTTTTCATAATATTTTGAGTTGCATAAGTATGGTTATTATTCAGATCTTTACAGACTGTTCTGTTTTTGACAGATTCTGTTTTCAATGCATAGTTTGCTTGTTTTATGATTTCTATGGCTTATATTGCTCAATATAAATTGTGGAAATGATAGAGTACAGTAGGAATTATGTGGAAAAAATTATGAATCTTGTATTTGACAGTACCCAAGTGAACGATTAGTTTTATTATACTAACGCATCTCACGAAGTTCCGTTAAGTTTTGTGTGATTGAAGTTTTCAAGTTTTGGGTGAGATATCGATATGAGGAGAATAAGGAGTGACAATACCTAAGCTTGGGTATGCCCACGGCACCCCCAAGGTAATATTCAAGGAATATCCAAGCAACTAATCTTGGAGATGCCCCGGAAGGCATCCCCTCTTTCGTCTCCAACATTATCGGTAACCTTAATTGGGGCTATATCTTTATTCGTCACATGACATGTGTTTTGCTTGGAGCATAATTTTATTTGAGTTGGATTTGCTTGATGCTATTTATAATAATTTTTGTATCTTTTATTTAAATAAAAATGTCAAGTGTAGCCTTTACCATGCTTAGTTTGCAAGTATATGAGTTGTTGTTTCAAAACAGAAAGTTTATCGCTGTTGCAAAAATTCTCTTGAAAATTCAGAATGTGATAAAATGTTGAATTTTTTTGCATGATAAGCTATGATTAATTTTCTACAGTGTGGTAATTTTTTCAGAATTTTTTGAGTTAAATAAGTATGGATCTTGCTTCATCCTTTACAGACTATCCTGTTTAGACAGATTGCTGTTATGATTGCATATGTTTGCTTCTTTAATGATTCTATTTGAGGATAGAAGTATGAAATATGCAGAGGCATTTATTATGCAATTTTAAATTATAATTTTAGTTATTTGTTACAGTAGTAAATGATAAGGCTGTGCATTGATTTATACTAATGTATCTTACGAGTTCTTGTTGAGTTTTGTGTGGATGAAGTTTTTAAGAATTAGGGAAACCGTGTTATGAGAGGAATGAAGAAGACACAAGAGCTCAAGCTTGGGGATGCCCAAGGCACCCCAAGTTAATATTCCAAGAAGTTTCACGCACCTAAGCTTGGGGATGCCTCGGTAGGCATCCCACCTTTCTTCATCAACACTTATCGGTTAGCCTCGGTTGAACCTAAGTTTTTGCTTCTTCACATGATGTGTGCTGTTCTTAGAATTTCATTTTATTTTGTTTTGCTTGTTTTTTAATAAAATACTTAAATCTGAAATTTTTGAATAGGAGAGAGTCCTCAAATAGCTACCCATTTACTTAACTACTCGCTTGATCTTCACTTATATCTTTTTATAGTAACTTGTCATTTACTCTTGTGCTTCAATTATATCCTATGAGTAAATTGTTGAATGAATTGAATGTCATGAAGTTGAAATTATATGTTCATATCATGCCTAGTTGTAGCTTCAAATTGGGTTTAGAAAGTGAAATCTTTTGAGGCTTGACAATCACAATATTGGTCATACAAGCAATTCATGAATGATTAGTATAAGGAAGAGAACTTTCACATACAAATATATTATCTTGGACATCTTCTATGATTGTCAATACTGTTGGGGAACATTGCATGGAAAACAAAAAAATTCTACGCACACGCAAGATCTATCCATGGAGATGCATAGCTACGAGAGGGGGAGAGCATCTACATACCCTTGTAGATCGATAAGCGGAAGTGTTTAACAACACGGTTGATGTAGTCGTAAGCCTTGTAGATCCGTCCCAATCAAGTACCGAACGTACGGCACCTCCGCGTTCAGCACATGTTCAGCTCGATGATGTCCTCGCCTTATCGATCCAGCAAGAGAGGTGAAGTAGAAGATGAGTTCCGGCAGCACGACGGCGTGGTGACGGTGGTGATGAAGAACAATCTCCGCAGGGCTTCGCCAAGCACAACGGAAACTAGACAGAGGATAAACTAGAGGGGACGGGGTTGCCGGCACACGGCTTGGTGAATCTTGATGTGTTCCGGGTGCTAGCCCTGCCCCTCTATTTATATGTTGAGCCCTGGGGTCGTTTCTTGGAGAAAGATCCTCCTCAAAGTAGGTTTAACCCGCAAGGCAAGAGTCCTTCTCGGACTCCAGGGCTAAACGCCACTGTTCCGGCATTTACGTAGACGCCACGGACACCGGCGTCTATCCCAGGGGTAGATGCCATGAACCCTGGCGTCTAGCCCCTGCCTTCCATACAACTTCTTTGTGCACCGACCTAAAGCCCCGTGGGCCTTACCCCTTGGCCCAACAACTTCCCATGGCCTTCCGGAATCGCTTCCGGTGATTCGATAATTATCCGGTGTATTCCGGAACCCTTCCGGAGACCAAATACTATCATCCTATATATCAATCTTTACCTCCAGACTATTCCGGAGTTCCTTGTCATGTCCGTGATCTCATCCGGGACTTCGAACAACATTCGGTCACCAACATACATAACTCATATAATACTATATCGTCAATGAACGTTAAGCGTGCGGACCCTTCGGGTTCGAGAATGATGTAGACATGACCGAGATGCTTCTCCAGTCAATAACCAATAGCGGGACCTGGATGCCCATAATGGTTCCTACATATTCTACGAAGATCTTTATTGGTCGATCCTTTATGACAACATACGTAATTCCCTTTGTCTGTCGGTATGTTACTTGCCCGAGATTCGATCGTCGGTATCTCTATACCTAGTTCAATCTCATTACCGGCAAGTCTCTTTACTCGTTATGTAATACATCATCTTGTAACTAACTCCTTAGTCACTTTGCTTGCAAGCTTCTTGCAATGCTGTATTACCGAGAGGGCCCAGAGATACCTCTCCGTCATACGGAGTGACAAATCCCAATCTCGATTCATGCCAACTCAACAGACACCTTCAGAGATACCTGTAGAGCACCTTTATGATCACCCAGTTACGTTGTGATGTTTGATAGCACACAAGGTATTCCTCCGGAGTCCGGAAGTTGCATGATCTCATGGTCGAAGGAATATGTATTTGACATTAAGAAAGCAGTAGCAATAAACTGAACAATCATATGCTAAGCTAACGGATGGGTCTTGTCCATCACATCATTCTCCTAATGATATGATCCCGTTATCAAGTGACAACACATGTCTATGGTTAGGAAACCTTAACCATCTTTTGATGAACGAGCTAGTCTAGTAGAGGCTTACTAGGGACACGGTATTTGTTTATGTATCCACACATGTATTTAAGTTTCCGGTCAATAAAATTCTAGCATGAATAATAAACCTTTATCATGATTAAGGAAAGACAATAATAACCACTTTATTATTGCCTCCAAGGCATATTTCCAACAGTCTCCCACTTGCACTAGAGTCAATAATCTAGTTCACATCACCATGTGATTAACACCCAATGAGTTCTGGGGTTTGATCTTGTTTTGCTTGTGAGAGAGGTTTAGTCAAATGGGTCTGCAACATTCAGATCCATGTGTATTTTGCAAATCCTTATGTCATATTATAGATGCTGCTATCACGCTTTACTTGGAGCTATTCCAAATGACTGCTCCATTATACGTATCCGGTTTGCTACTCAGAGTTATCCAGATCGGTGTCAAAGCTTGCATCGACATAACCCTTTACGACAAACTCTTTATCACCTCCATAATCGAGAAACATTTCCTTAGTCCTCTAGTTACTAAGGATAGTTTTGACCGCTGTCCAGTGATCTACTCCTGGATCACTCTTGTACCCCCTTTGCCAGACACGTGGCAAGGCACACATCAGGTGTTGTACACAGCATGCATATCGTATAGAGCCTATGGCTAAGGCAAAGGGGATGACCTTCATCCTTTATCTTTCTTCTGCCATGGTCGAGCTTTGAGTCTTACTCAACTTCACACCTTACAATACAGGCAAGAACTCCTTCTTTGACTGGTCCATTTGGAACTCCTTCAAAATCTTGTCAAGGTATGTACTCATTGAAAGTCTTATCAAGCGTCTTGATCTATCTCTATAGATCTTGATGCCCAATATATAAGCAGCTTCAGCGAGGTCTTTCATTGAAAAATTCTTATTCAACTATCCTTTTATGCTATCCAGAAATTCTATATCATTTCCAATCAGCAATATGTCATCCACATATAATATCAGAAATGCTGCAGAGCTCCCACTCACTTTCTTGTAAATACAGGCTTCACCGTAAGTCTGTATAAAACCAAATGCTTTGATCACCTCATCAAAGCGTATATTCCAACTCCGAGATGCTTGCACTAGTCCATAGATGGATCACTAGAGCTTGCACACTTTGTTAGCACCTTTAGGATAGACAAAACCTTCTGGTTGCATCATATACAACTCTTCTTTTAGAAACCCGTTAAGGAATGCAGTTTTGACGTCCATTTGCCAAATTTCATAATCATAAAATGCGGCAATTGCTAACATGATTCTGACAGACTTTAAGCATCGCTACGGGTGAGAAAGTCACATCGTAGTCAACCCCTTGAACTTGTCAAAAACCTTTTGCGACAAGTCGAGCTTTGTAGAAAGTGATATTACCATCAGCGTCTGTCGTCCTCTTGAAGATCCATTTATTATCAATGGCTTGCCGATCATCGGGCAATTCCACCAAAGTCCATGCTTTGTTCTCATACATGGATCCTATATCAGATTTCATGGCCTCTAGCCATTTGTCAGAATCTAGGCTCATCATAGCTTCTTCATAGTTCATAGGTTCGCCGTTGTCTAACAACATGACTTCCAGGACAGGATTACCATACCACTCTGGTGCGGTATGTGCTCTGGTCGACCTATGAGGTTCAGTAGTAACTTGATCCGAAGTTTCATGATCATTGTCATTAGCTTCCTCTTCGGTTGGTGTAGGCATCACGGGAACAGTTTTCTCTAATGTGCTACTTTCCAATTCGAGAGAAGGTACAACTACCTCATCAAGTTCTACTTTCCTCCTACTCACTTCTTTCGAGAGACACACCTTCTCTATAAAGGACCCATTCTTGGCAACAAAGATCTTGCCTTCGGATCTATGGTAGAAGGTATACCCAATAGTTTCTTTAGGGTATCCTATGAAGACGCACTTCTCTACTTTGGGTTCGAGCTTATCAGGCTGAAGCTGTTTGACATAAGCGTCGCATCCCCAAACTTTTAAGAAACGACAACTTAAGTTTATGGCCAAACCATAGTTCATACAGTGTCATCTCGACGGATTAGACGGTGCCCTATTTAACGTGCATGCGGCTGTCTCTAATGCATAACCCAAAAACGATAGTGGCAAATCGGCAAGAGACATCATATGACGCACCATATCTAATGAAGTACGGTTACGACGTTCGGACACACCATTACGTTGTGGTGTTCCAGGTGGCGTGAGTTCCACATTGTCTTAAATGAAGGCCAAACTCGTAACTCAAATATTCACCTCCGCGATCAGATCGTAGAAACTTTATTTTCGTGTTACGATGATTCTCCACTTCACTCTGAAATTCTTTGAACTTTTCAAATGTTTCAGACTTGTGTTTCATTAAGTAGATATATCCATACCTACTCAAATCATCTGTGAAGGTCAGAAAATAACGATACCAATCGCGTGCCTCAACACTCATCGGACCGCATACATCGGTATGTATTATTTCCAATAAGTCATTAGCTCGCTCCATTGTTCCGGAGAACGGAGTTTTAGTCATCTTACCCATGAGGCATGGTTCGCAAGTATCAAGTGATTCCAAAAGTCCGTCCGCATGGAGTTTCTTCATGAGCTTTACACCAATATGACCTAAACGGCAGTGCCACAAGTATGTTGCACTATCATTATCAACTTTGCATCTTTTGGCATCAATATTATGAATATGTGTATCACTATGATCGAGATTCAATAAACCATTCACATTGGGTGTATGACCATAGAAGGTTTTATTCATGTAAACAGAACAACAATTATTCTCTGACTTAAATGAATAACCTTATTGCAATAAACATGATCTAATCATGTTCATGCTCAACGCAAACACCAAATAACATTTATTTAGGCTGAACAGTAATCCCGAATGTAGAGGGAGTGTGCGATGGTGATCATATCAATCTTGGAAACACTTCCAACACACATCGTCACCTCGCCCTTAACTAGTCTCCATTTATTCTGCAACTCCTGTTTTGAGTTACTAATCTTAGCAACTGAACCGGTATCAAATACCCAGGGGATACTACGAGCACCAGTAAGGTACACATCTATAACATGTATATCAAATATACCTTTGTTTACTTTGCCATCCTTCTTATCTGCCAAGTGTTTGGGGCAGTTCCGCTTCCAGTGACTATTTCCTTTGCAGTAGAAGCACTCAGTTTTAGGCTTGGGTCCAGCTTTGGGCTTCTTCACGGGAGCGGCAACTGGCTTGCTGTTCTTCTTGAAGTTCCCTTTCTTTCCCTTGCCCTTTTTCTTAAAACTGGTGGTCTTGTTAACCATCAACACTTGATGCTCTTTCTTGATTTCTACCTCCACCGATTTCAGTATCGCTAAGAGCTTGGGAATCTTTTTCGTCATCCCTTGCATATTATAGTTCATCACAAAGCTCTAGTAGCTTAGTGATAGTGACTGGAGAAATCTGTCAATCACTATCTTATCTAGAAGATTAACTCTCACTTGATTCAAGCAATTGTAGTACCTAGACATTCTGAGCACATGCTCACTGGCTGAGCTATTCTCCTCTACCTTTGTAGGCAAAGTACTTGTTAGAGGTCTCATACCTCTCAACACAGGCATGAGCCTGAAATACAAACTTCAGCTCTTGGAACATCTTATATGTTCCATGGCGTTCAAAACGTCTTTGGATCCCCGATTATAAGCCGTAAAGCATGGCGCACTAAAATATCAAATAGTCATCAGATCGAGCTTGCCAAATGTTCATAACGTCTGCATCAGCTCCTGCAGCAGGTCTGTCACCTAGTGGTGCATGAAGGACATAATTCTTCTGTGCAGCAATGAGGATAATCCTCAGATCATGGACCAGTCTGCATTATTACTATCATCATCTTTCAACTTAGTTTTCTCTAGGAACATATAAAAAAACAGGGGAGCTACATCGCGAGCTACTAATCTACATCATAATTTGCAAAGACATTTTGACTATGTTCATGATAAATTTTAGTTCAATTAATCAAATTACTAATGAACTCCCACTTAAATTAACATCCCTCAAGTTATCTAGGTGATACATGATCCAAATCAACTAAACCATGTCCGATCATCACGTGAGATGGAGTAGTCTTCAACGGTGAACATCTTCATGTTGATCATCTCTACTGTATGACTCATGTTCGACCTTTTGGTCTCCAGTGTTCCGAGACCATGTCTGTACATGCTAGGCTTGTCAAGTTTAACCCAAGTATTCTGCTTGTGCAAAACTGGCTTACACCCGTTGTATGTGAACGTAGAGTCTATCACACCCGATCATCACGAGGTGCTTCGAAACGACGAAGTTTAGCAATGGTGCATACTCGGGGAGAACACTTTTATCTTGAAATTAAGTGAAGGGATCATCTTATAATGCTACCATCGTTCTAAGGAAAATAAGATGCATAAAGAAAGACATCACATGCAATCAAAATATGTGACATGATATGGTCATCATCATCTTGTGTTTTTGATCTCCATCTCCAAAGCAACGTCATGATCTCCATCATCACCAGCGCGACACCTTGATCTCCATCGTTGTGTCGGGGTCGTCTCACCAACTGTTGCTTCTACAACTATTGCTAACGCATAGCGATAAAGTAAAGCAATTACATGGCGCTTAATGATTGACACGCACGCCATACAATAATTAAAACACAACCCTAAGGCTCCTGCCGGTTGTCGATATTACAAAACATGATCATCTCATACAACAACGTATATCACATCATGTCTTGACCATATCACATCACAACATACCCTGCAAAAACAAGTTAGACGTCTTCTACTTTGTTGTTGCAAGTTTTACGTGGCTACTATGGGTAACTAGCAAGAACAGTTCTTACCTGCGCAAAACTACAACGGTGATTATCAAGTTTGCTATTTTAACCTTCTGCAAGGACCGGCCATAGTCAAATTCGATTCAACTAAAGTGAGAGAAACAGACACCCGCCAGCCACCTTATGCAAAACAAGTTGCATCAGTCGGTGGAACCGGTCTCATGTACGTGGACATGTAAGGTTGGTCCGGGCCGCTTCATCCCACAATACCACCGAATCAAAATAAGACGTTGGTCATAAGCAGTATGAACATCACCGCCCACAACTCTTTTGTGTTCTACTCATGCATATCATCTACGCATAGACCAGGCTCATGATGCCACTGTTGGGGAACGTTGCATGGAAAACAAAAAAATTATACGCACACGCAAGATCTATCCATGGAGATGCATAGCTATGAGAGGGGGAGAGCATCTACATACCCTTGTAGATTGCTAAGCGGAAGCATTTATCAACGCGCTTGATGTAGTCGCACACCTTCACGATCCATCCCGATCAAGTACCGAACGTACGACACCTCCATGTTCAGTACACGTTCAGCTCGATGACGTCCTCGCCTTCTCGATCTAGCAAGAGAGGCAAAGTAGTAGGTGAGTTCCGGTAGCACGACGGCGTGGTGACTGTGGTGATGAAGAACAATCTCCGCAGGGTTTCGCCAAGCACAACGGAAACTAGTTGGAGGATAAACTAGAGGGGACGGGGTTGCCGGCACACGGCTTGGTGAATCTTGATGTGTTCCGGGTGCTAGCCCTGCCCCTCTATTTTTATGTTGAGCCCTGGGGTTGTTTCTTGGAGAAAGAGCCTCCTCAAAGTCAGTTTAGCCCGTAAGGCAAGAGTCCTTCTCGGAATCCAGGGCTAAACGCCACGGTTCCCGGCGTTTACGTAGATGCCACGGATCCCGTGTCTATCCCAGGGATAGATGCCATGAACCCTGCCTTCTAGCCCCTGCCTTCCATACAACTTCTTTGTGTGCCGACCTAAAGCCCCGTGGGCCTTACCCCTTGGCCCAACAACTTCCCGTGGCCTTCCGAAACCCTTTCCGGTGATCCGATAATTATCCGGTGTATTCCGGAACCCTTCCGGAGACCGAATGCTATCATCCTATATATCAGTCTTTACCTCCAGACTATTCCAGAGTTCCTCGTCATGTCCGTGATCTCATCCGGGACTCCGAACAACATTCGTTCACCAACATACATAACTCATATAATACTATATCATCAACGAACGTTAAGCGTGCGGACCCTACGGGTTCGATAATGATGTAGACATGACCAAGACGCTTCTCCAGTCAATAACCAATAGTGGGACCTGGATGCCCATATTGGTTCCTACATATTCTATGGAGATCTTTATCGGTCGAACCTTTATGAGAACAAACGTAATTCCCTTTGTCTGTCGGTATGTTACTTGCCCGAGATTCGATCGTCGGTAACTCTATACCTAGTTCAATCTCGTTACCGGCAAGTCTCTTTACTCGTTCTGTAATACATCATCTTGTAACTAACTCCTTAGTCACTTTTCTTGCAAGCTTCTTGTGATGTTGTATTACCGAGAGGGCCCAGAGATACCTCTCCATCATATGGAGTGACAAATCCCAATCTCGATACATGCCAACTCAACAGATACCTTCAAAGATACCTGTAGAGCACCTTTATGATCACCCAGTTACGTTGTGACATTTGATAGCACACAAGGTATTCCTTTGAGTCCGGGAGTTGCATGATCTCATGGTCGAAGGAATATGTATTTGACATTAAGAAAACAGTAGCAATAAACTGAACGATCATATGCTAAACTAACAGATGGGTCTTGTCCATCACATCATTCTCCTAATGATGTGATCCCGTTATCAAGTGACAACACATGTCTATGGTTAGGACCTTAACCATCTTTTGATCAACGAGCTAGTCTAGTAGAGGCTTACTAGGGACACGGTATTTGTTTATGTATCCACACATGTATTTAAGTTTTCGGTCAATACAATTCTAGCATGAATAATAAACCTTTATCATGATTAAGGAAATACAGTAATAACCACTTTATTATTGACTCTAGGGCATATTTCCAACAAATACCCATTAATTATTTTCAAACTTGAGCAAATTAGTTAATGTTGGACAAGGAAGACAACGTAATGAGTTATGTTTTTGTATATTTGCATAGAAGTTATATTGTTATGGATCCTCCAACATGTGGTGCTTGCGTAGAATCTTTTGCTAGCCAAAAATTTGTACTAAGTAGAAATACTACTTGTGCATCCAAAAACCCTTAAACCTAGTTTCTTGCCATGAGTGTCCACCATATCTACCTATCGATTGAATAAGATCATTCAAGTAAGTTGTCATCGGTGCATAAAGCAATAAAAATTTCTCCTAAATATGTTTGATCTTTCATTGTAAGGGAAAATAAGCATTGTACAAACTTGTGATGGCAAAGCAATAAAAGCGGCGGACTGCATAATAAAGGTTTCTATCATAAGGGGCAATATAACGTGACGTTCCTTTGCATTAAGAAATTGTGCATCCAAAACTAAAAAGCGCATGACAACCTCTGCTTCCCTCTGCGAAGGGCCTATCTTTTACTTTTCAGTATTTACTTTTATGCAAGAGTCAATAGTATGCATTCTCATTTCAACCTCAATTATTCTCTAGTTGGAAAGCATCATGTGGTGGGGAAAGATCTAGGCACATGTGGCCAGTCAAATATATTTGATCATGATTTATTATTGTTGACAATTATCTCTATGATAAATGAGTTGGGAGGCGAAACATTATGCCCCTATATTTCTCTGTGTTCGATGGATGCCATTTGTTCTAAAAATATGCTTTGAGTGCTAGCAGTCATAGAATACTATATGATGATTGAGTATGTGGAGCTCTTACTTAGACTTTGTTGAATAAGTTGAATTGCAATTGCTTGGTGACTGAGAACATAGGTTGTTAAGTTTCAAGAGAAGGCATTGTTTGAACCATAACATGTGAATTGATAGCTACTTTATTATGATGAGTTTTATGAGAAAGAGTTGTTGTTATGATGCTAGGAAAAGTGATTGAAATTATCATTGATCAAACTTAGGCACAATGCTAGCATTCACACTTCATAAATTATTTCTTTTATCATTTACCTACTCGAGGACGAGCGGGAATTAAGCTTGGGGATGCTGATACATATCCAATGTATCTATAATTTATGAAGTATTCATGCCATGTTTACAACAATTTTATATGGTTTTGGTATGATTTGCATGGAACTAACCCGGACTGACGTTGTTTTCAGCAGAACTACCGTGGTGTTGTTTTTTGTGCAAAAATAAAAGTTATCCAAATGCAATGAAAGTTTTTGACGATTTTTTGTTTGGAACAAAAGAGGCACTAGAAGCTTCGTGGGTGGACCAGAAGGTGAAGGAGGTGAGCATAAGACATTTGGGCGCACCCTGGTGGGTTGTGGGCCCCTCGAAGCCCATCTTCGCGTGAAACCAACGCCAAAAAATCTTATAAATATAGAAACCGCCAGAAATAACCCTAGATCAGAAGTTCCGCTACCGCAAGCCTCTGTAGCCATGAAAAAACAATCAAGAGCCCGTTCTGGCACCCTACCAGAGGGGGAAATCATCATCGGATGCCATCTTCCTCATCCCTATGGTCTCCATGATGAGGAGGGAGTAGTCCACCCTCGGGGCTGAGGGTTTGTACCAGTAGCTATGTGTTTAATCTCTCTCTCTCTCTCGTGTTCTTGACTTGGCACGATCTTGATGTATCGTGAGCTTTGTCAATATAGTTGGATCATATGGTGTTTCTCCCTCTCTATCTTGTTGTGATGAGTTTTCCCTTTGAGATTTCGTTATTATCAGATAGAATATTTTTATGGATTTGAGAGCACTTGATATATGTCTTGCATATGAATACCCGTGGTGACAATGGGGTATTATATTGATTCACTTGATATATGTTTTGGCACTCAACTCGCGGATTCCCGAGGTGACATTGGGGAAATCTATGCATAGGGGTTGATGCACGTTTTCATCCTACTTTCTCCGGTAGAAACCTTGGGGCACTCTTTGAGGTTCTTTGTGTTGGATTGAGTATTATGAATCTGAAATTGTTTGATGTGTATCGTATAATTAACTCATGGATACTTGTGGTGACATTGGAGTATCTAGGTGACATTAGAGTTGGCTGATGCGTATCATATGGTGTTATTTTAGTACGAACTCTTAGATAGATCAATCAGAAAGGATAACTTGGTGTTATTTTAGTACAAACTCTTGAATAGATCGATCGGAAAAGATAACTTTAAGGTGGTTTCATACCCTACAAACAATTTCTTCTTATGTTCTCCGCTAGATAAGAACTTTGGAGTGATTCTTCGTTGCACGTTGAGGGATGGTTATGTGATCCAATTATATTAGCAATGTTGAGAGATTGCACTAGTGAAAGTACGAACCCTAGGCCTTGTTTTCAAGCATGGCAATACCGTTTGTGCTCACTTTTGTTACTCGTTACCTTGTTGTTTTTTTATTGTTACTATTACAAAAATCAATATCTACTATAATTACTACACTTGTATCACCATCTCTTCGCCAAACTAGTGCACCTATACAATTTCTGTGATCTGCTCGGCTCGATCTACCAGGTTCTTCCAAACGCATCCGCATTCTCACTCCGGCTCTGGGACGCACTCACGTACATCCTAACTAGGGATACGTGCCCCCCAGCTCTCGTTTCCAGGTAACAGACTATGTACCTAGAGTACACAACTTTGCACTTAAAATTCCTTGGGAGCTCGGGGAGCATAAAAACAGAGCGTGTCATCTCGGCTCAACCGAACACACCCAAATGCCCCGCAATCTTCTTGGCACAATAAAGGCCCGCCAGCATGAATACTTCGGCAGCCTTAAGTTGTCACTACGGCCCTAGCCTCGTAAGGGGCCCCGCATTCTTGATGCCTCAAGCACAGGCCATACGGAGTAGCCAGTCGTCCTCTTCTACCCTTGGCGTCGACAAGGCAAAACTATTCAATAGCATAGAGGCGCAAACGTTCGGCAGGGAAGGGTACGATACGAACGGCCGGTCCATTGAAACCCTGTATCACACTCCAATTTTTTCTCTCGCATACTCTATGTATTGGTTATGGTTTTCCCATGTAAATAGCTCGGCACTTATAATCAAGCCCCGTGAATAATAAAATAAACCTTTTTCGGTCCCAGCATGCATCGCTCTTACATCTTTTCCTTCTGCCCGCCAGCTGTACTTGCAGATGAGCCCGACTTTCAACCTGGGCTCAGATTTAAAATCAAGCCTATGCTCAAGTCTGATAAATTGTTCGGTGTCTCGGATATCGCATTATCTGCACTAGTTTCGAATTGTGATTCTGGTCAATGGTTGGGTTGCCTGGCTCCTGTGTTTACCTCCTATGTTCCGCTATGATCGGCTAGGAGCATAAAGGGAGAACCACCGCGATTGTACTTCCAGCTCGGTTGTTCAAGTACCTCGGTGGAGAAAGCCGAAAATCGACTGTCACAATAAGCGCAAACTGGTTGGCGATCCGAAGACAGTGGCAAACTAAAAGCCGCTAGGGGTTACGCCGTGACAAACGAAGGGTCCTTGTCACAAGGACCAAGGTGTTAAGATAGGTGTACTTCGCTGAGCCGATCACCACCTTGCCAGGGGATAGTTAGACTACCCCAAATATCGAGTTCCTATGACTAAGTGAAAGTTATCAAGCCGTTATAGTCTGATTGCCTAGTCTCTCTAAACACGCCATCGTCTCCGGGCCCCGAGATGTTGGCTAAGGGTGTACGCGTTTTAAAGAAACACCCCGTGTAGCATCTATAAGGGGGATGAAGCTGATGATTGGCCGCTTTCAGATTTAAAAACAGTCACAAAGGAACGGTTAATAACACATCGGATAAAAACGATCATTTAAAAAGGAAACTTGTTTTATACACATTACTCCTCGGCATACCAAGGGTAAAATCAGAACTTGAGTCCTGCCTTGCTACATTTGGCCTCGGTCACCCGAGCACCTTCCCGGACCTACGCCAGAAACTGTTCTGGAGTCTGATCTTTTCCTGCTGGAGGACCAGAGGCAATATTCACTGGCTTTATATTCGGGAAATGCGCCATCGTAGACGCATACGCCCTTTCCGCCCCCTCCAGACAGGTCGACCACTTCCACTTCTCCACATGGGGGCTGGTTTCCCAAAGCCTATTCACCAGGCCGAAGAAGCTTGTCGGCATCGGCTGGCCCGGCTAGAGGTTAATGCAGATATCTTACATCGCCGGCCAGGCTTCACGGAACAGCTCTGCCAACTGTTTCATCAGATTGTTCAGCATCGGCGGGTGCTCGGGCGCCTGGAATTGGGCCCAGAAGGTCTTCTCCTCGGACCTGTCAGGTTCGGTAGCAAAGTGTGCACCAGCGTCCGGGAGACTCCGTGGCAGGTCCCTAAAGACCTCTGAAGAACACCAGACTTGCGTAAGATGAGCAAATCAGTTATCACCAAAAATGCAGCGAAGCAGATAGGGCTTACCTGTGGCGATTTGGTTCACTTGTTGAAGCATCTAGCGATCAGCCCGGGCCTGGGTCTTGGCCTCCTTGCACGCTGAGCTGGCTGCGGCCAGCTCGGACGTGAGCGTGTCCTTCTCCTTCGGAAGAGCATCACTTTGTGCACAAAAGCCCTTTAGGTCTTCTTCGACCTCGGCGACCCAAGACACATGCTTCTTGTTGAACTCCTTTTCCTTCACCAGCTCTGCACTGGCCTTCTCCACCACGGCCCTCTGCTATTCAGCCTCTTGCCAAGTTGTTTTTAGCTCGGACTGGAGCTTTTCCAGCTCCGCGGAGGTAGCTACGAACACATCAGTATTAGAATCATAACTTAAAGCAGGCATCGCAAATTTGCAAAAGCTACAAGACTTTCCGTATTTACCTTTAGCAACCTCCATCTGCTTCTTGAGCAGACCCGCGTCCTTCTCAGACCAGTCGAGCTTATGGTTCAGCTCTTTCAACTCTTTCGTGTTGGATGCCGAAACCGAGGCCGAAACCTACAACAATGTTAATTAGCTTCCTCGGGCGACATCAATCCCCTGGCCGGCTTTGCCTTTTCCGAACAGGGTCTTGGGGGCTACAATGCATGTGCATCTACCAAACATCCAGTCCTTTGTAAGACCCTCGAGCAAGATCTATTTATCTCACTCGTGGCTCGGTGGCTACTATGGTTACACGGCTATTGTACATGTCCAAGTTGTTAAAAGTCTTCAGACAAATCTACTTTTTCGCCTATCAGCTCTAAGGGCTAGCATATGCATCTAGCTGAAACTGTTTTTCTTATAAGATGATGTAAAATCTAAGGAAAGGGCTAGAAATGTGTACCTCAAAGCCACGAAAGAGGACTCTGAAGGCCTCCTTGATACCGGCCTCTACGGACCAGTAACTCAATAGCGACGTGCCCGGTAGGACGCGATGCTTGGCGATAATGGAAGAGTCCGTCATGGAAGCCTCCATTACTTTGGTCCACCCCACCAACTCTTGCCCTGTGACAGGACGGGATGGATGGGCCACCTTGGTCCTCCCTATCATGGGAGGGATGGCCACCGTAATGGGCTACCGAGGTGGCTCCAGGTTAGCGGGCGCCGAATTGCTCGGCTGCCCCAGTTTTTCCCCCTCCATAGAGGAGGGGTTCTTCTCCATGGGGTCCTTGGAGGCCAAGGCCTCCGCCTCGGCCACGAGGGCATCAACCCCGCCCCTCGTAGGAGCCTTGGACGGAGCCTGCTGGGAGGTTGCCTACCCCATTCCTTCTTGGGAAATGGGGGAGGGATGGCGCTCCTCCGAGGTGCTCAGAGGAGGGAGCCCGCTCAACGACTTCATGTCACTTATATTGGAGCGTTGCAGGCTACACAGAACAGGTTATTGATCAATCAAAGAGTGCAGATAATTGCGCTTGGGTACTTGCTGCCCACAAGGGAAGAAGGCGTACCTCCTCAGCGGTGGCCCTGGCCACCGCGTTTCGACGAGGTCGTCCTCCGTTTCAGAGGAGTCGACCTTAGAGGTGGCAAGAGCCTCGCATGGTACGGCATCGGCAGCCTTCATGAGGCGTAGACATCTCTGGGTGTGAGCCCCCACGATGTCGTCGGACGCCACCCTTTTCTTCTTCGGGGAGGACTTGCCTTCCTCCCCTTCATCATCCTTACTCTCCTCCTCATCCAAGGAGATGACCTGGATGTTCTTGGACCTGGTGTCCACCGGATCTCAGATCCGGAGACCCTCCCTCTTCTTCTCCGGACCTTTATCCTTGACCAGGGCTTTTGGGAGCACCACGGCCAGGAGGGCCTGCAGCTCAGGT
Source organism: Thinopyrum elongatum (assembly GCA_011799875.1). Taxonomy (NCBI): domain Eukaryota; kingdom Viridiplantae; phylum Streptophyta; class Magnoliopsida; order Poales; family Poaceae; genus Thinopyrum; species Thinopyrum elongatum. The sequence continues at coordinate 446,433,335 of CM022299.1, forward strand.
GTCATTGGGTCCTCGGGCAGCAGCGACGGACATGCAATGAGTGCCGCCTTGGACGCCCATTCCTGGAAATGGGGGGGGGGGGGTCAGACGAACGCTAAATACAAAGATGATGATAAAACACATAGAGTGATGTTTACCTCAGGAGGCCCGTGTCCGGCTTTGTAGCCAACGTTTGGCCCACCATCGGGGAACTCATTTTGAGATGGCTTGAAAAGAGCCGGCGACATCCTGTCGATGTTGGTGCGAAAGAAGTTTCGCACAGTTGGCGTGTCCTCGGGTGTGTACAGTCACATAGGATTGGCCCGGAGCTAGAGGGGTAGGATGTACCGGTGAAGCATCACGTCCACCACATCCACCAGCTTGTACTTCTTCTGGAGAAATCGAAGCTGCTCTTGGAGTGCCTCGACCTCGGCCGGGTTGCCCCATTTGAGGCCTTGCTTCTGCCAGGACACTAGCTTCCTCAGTGGAGTGTCGGCGAAGACCAGAGGCGCGGCTTGACCCGGGGTGACTAGCTCGGTGATATAGAACCACTCGTGTTGCCAGATCTTGATGGTCTCTATAGAGGTCCCGTCCAGCCAGATCGGCTTTTGGAGTTTGCTGATCATGGCGCCGCTGCACTCCGCGAATTCGGCACCTCTGCGCTTTGGCTTGATGCAAAAGGTCTTTAGCCATAGGCAAAAGTGTGGATCCACGTGAAGGAAGGCCTCACACACTATGATGAAGGTGGTGAGGTGGAGTATGGAATTCGGGGCTAGATTGTGGAAAGCTAGCCCCTAGAAGAAAAGAATCCCCCGCACAAAGGGGTGCAGGGGAAACCCCAGACCCCAGACCAGGTGGGGAACGAAGATGACCCACTCCCCTGGTTTGGGAGTAGGGATGCGCTGGCCAGGCTCTAGGGCCCGGCAGGAGGCGTTGGCAGGGATGTACCCCACCATGCGAAGCTCGGTGATGGCAGCGTCGGTGACCTTGGAGGCCACCCACCTCCCCTTCACATCCGCGTCGGCCATTGATGCGGGCACGGAAGCTTAGGTGAAGTTCTGGGCTTGAGATTCGAAATGAGAAGGTTTGAGGGTTTGGGCGCTGGAGCCAGAGGAGAGCGTGAAGTTCGATTTATCCCCTCTTTGCTCTTTATAAGCCATTAAAAGGCGAAACGTCCCTCTTCAGCACCGTAAAAATCGCCACATTTCGGCTTACTGTGTCGTTATGGCCGCATGGGGAGAAATAATTGATTGACAATATCCCCCAAAATGTGGGGCACAACCTCTGTTTTGATACGACATGCCAGCAAGAGGTTTGCCTCGAGCCGCGATTCAAATAAGTAGTGGCTGACATATGTCGTGTCAGGGTTGGTGATGCTTTAGTAAAAGGCTGCCAATAACTAACCCCCAAGCTCACCTACATTGTTGGTCTTTGGGGCTAAGCAAGCTTTGTATTTTGGGTGAATAACAGTACGCCTTGAGCGGGGCATGGCTGGACTCGTTTGGGCCTCAGTCAAAGGGACATAGCAATACATCAAGAGGGCTCACAAAGTGTCATACCTGTCCGAGGATGTGGAACTTTCATGCCAAGCCGAAGACATTACCCGACGAAGATGGACCACCTCGCCTTCGAAGACAAGTTCAGGAGCAACTGACGGTGTCCTGGACTAGGGGGTCCTAGCCTGGCCGGCCTAATGTATGGGCCGGAATACCAGCCCATTGGGGAAGCAAGACTCTAGAGACCTTTGAAGTGTGGCGAACGAAGACTTGGCGTGTACTTCAAGCATATTTAGATTTGGCATGTAAATCCTTAGATGGCAACCGACCATGTGTAACCATAGATACCCCTGGTGCCAATATAAAGACGGAGGTTTAGTCCATAGAGAGCATTCGATCCATCCATACACCATTCATCATACCCCTAGGGTTTAGACCACAACTCATGATCTCGAGGTAGATCAACTTTGTACTTCGATACCATCATAATATAAACAAGAGCAGGACGTAGGGTTTTACCTCCATAGCGAGGGCCCGAACATGGGTAAATCCCCTGTGTGTTCTTCTCCTGTTACCCATCGATCCGATCTAACAGTCGGGCCCCCCTACCCGAGATCTGTCGGTTTTGACACCGACACCCACTGAGGGAGTCATGGATTATGGGGTCCTCAGGGCGTCGACCCAGTGAATATGGGCCGGACTGGTAAAGCCGCATGGCGGTCGAAGATCTACAAAGTCATGGCATGTCCTCCAAGTCAAGGGTGGACAAGATCTCTTTCCCTGCTATTGTAATCTATCTCCGGCAACCCTAACCCTATCGGTGTCTATATAAACCGAGGGTTGTAGTCATTAGGGGAGAGCATTATTCATTACCTCACCACCTTAGTGTTTAGCTCATACTGATCTCGAGGTAGATCTACTCTGTAAACCACATCATACATCCAATACAATCAAGCAGGACGTAGGGTATTACCTCTTCGAGAGGGCCCGAACCTGGGTAAACACTATGTTCGTCGTCCCTTGTTCCCCATCGATCCCAGATCCATAGTCGGGACCCCCTACCCCGAGGTCTACCGTTTTTGACACTGATATTGGTGCTTTCATTGAGAGTTCCACTGATGGATTGCAAGAGGAATAGATGGCTCAACCAGTCGTTGGAGACCACGCCCGCGCCGAGGGCCTCCCCGCCCCGGGTCACCTCCTTGTCTTCGGCGGCATATTGGTGCGCGTCGATCCCTCTGGTCACCTCGACCAGATCGAAGGCTTCACCCCCATAGAGGGACTCGCAGGTTCAGGGGCATTGACCCCGGGGCCAACAGACTCACAAGAATTAGGTATCTCTCAGAGTCCGGCCTTGAAGCCCGACTCCGATAGACCGCCCACAAGATCTCCCCCCGAGTCACCGGAGTGTCCGGCATCCCCATGTGCCCAACCGGTAGACCACTTGGTAAGTCTATTCCGTGCAATGGGAATCTCCGTTATCAGGCCCGCGGCCTATGATCGGATCGGGCTTAAACCCGACCACCAAGAAATCAACACCCCTCCGGTCACGCACCTCGTCACCACCGTCGAAGAGGCCCAGGAGGGGCTACAGCCTTACAAGCTAAAGACGGTGTACACTCAAGTTTCCAGCTCGGAATCAGACACCAGCCCAGATGAACGTCCAGACTTGATTCCCAACGCAAGATCCGACTTTGAGCCGATCCAACCGCATACCAGTCCGGACCCAAGCCCTCCGCGATCAGAACCGGACATGACTCAACCACCCGTTAAAGATAGTCCGGGTCAGCTGCAGGAAGGAATCCTCCAATTTTTCCCACCCACCCACCATACTGGATACTCCCCGGATTCGGGAAGCTCGGACATATGGGACCTCATGTACGTCAAACAGCTGCCAAACGAGACAGTACATCATTATTGGGCTAGATTTCTCCTGGTGAAGAACATGATGGCACCCTGCTGCGACAAAGAGATAATTAAAGCCTTCCAGTTCAACTGCAAGGATGAGTGCCTCTTAAACGCCCTCGCATGTCGCCGAATTCAAAGCTTCATCGAACTATCAGACATGGTACGCAAGTATTGCGCCATGGAGAACATGTGGAGAGCACAACAGATGAACATGGGGCCGCCGCCCGCCGCACAGCACGGGAAGTCTCGCGTCAAACGAGCATACACACATCGGTCGCCGGAACGCGAGCCCAACGAAAAGAAAGCTAGACCTAGCTCAGTGCTGGACGAGTTGCTGGATAAACCATGCCCAATACACTCGGTCTTGCTAGACGCAAATCCAACCCACAGACTTTGAGCCTGTTGGGTGGTAAGACAGGTGGCCAAATATGGCGAGCCAATCTTGGGCCTTACACCTCCAGATAAACAGTTCGCAGCTTCACCACAGGACCACAATGTCCTCATGGTCTATGAGACATTCGCCTCAAACAACAAAAGGAAAAAGGCTCTTCGAGAGCTCAGCCAGATATATCAAGTGATGACCACACAGCCATGGGCAACCACTCCTATCACCTTCGACGAGAAGGACGAGCCAAGCCCCCATATCAGCCACGCACCGGCCGCACTGGTCCTCGATCCCATCATCGATAGTTTTCGACTGACCAAGGTGCTGATGGGCGGAGGCAGCGGCCTCAACCTCATTTATGAGGAGACGCTCGATAAGATGCAGTTCAATAGGTCTTGCATCGAGTGCAGTAACACCACATTCTGAGGTATAATACCCGGAAGGGAGGCACACTGCTCGGGATGCATAACCCTCAACATCATGTTCGGCACACCCAATAACTACAGATCCGAACCCTTGCTATTTCACATTGTGCCCTTCCGTAGCGGATACCACGCCCTTCTAGGGCGTGAGGCATTCTCGAGATTTCAGGCCATACCACATTACGGGTATATGAAACTTAAAATACCAGGGCCCAACGGGGTAATCTCACTTAAAAGCAACCCAAGCAAAGCCTTGCAAGCCGAAAACAAGACGGCTTCCCTTGCCCTAGAGGCATTATCCGAAGCCCTCGCGGCCGAAGAGTTGACAGCACTACGCACTACAGTCGACAGAGATGATGTGGTCCTCAGTAAAAGACAAAAATCCACATCATTCAAGCCAGCAGATGAAATAGTAAAATTTCAAGTGCACCCAACAGATCCCAATAAAATGGCGTCCATAGGAGCACAGCTGGACCCCGAAGTCGACGAGGTGCTAAGGACATTCCTGCGTGAAAACTGGGAAATATTTGCCTGGCACCCCTCAGACATGCCAGGAATACCACGCAAGCTAGCAGAGCACAGCCTCAACATTTTAAAAGGTTTCAAGCCTGTGAAACAGACTCTGCGCCGATTTTCCGAACCCAAACGGCAAGCCATGGGTGAAGAGCTCACAAAACTATTGGAGGCCGGATTCATCCGCGAGATCAAGCACCCCGAGTGGTTAGCAAATCTGGTTATGGTACCCAAGAAGGATAATTCCTGGCGGCTCTGTGTCGATTTTAAAGACCTTAACAAGGCCTGCCCTAAGGATCCTTTCTCCCTGCCATGAATAGACCAGATCATCGATGCCACCGCCGGACATAACTTGGTATGCTTCCTTGACGCGTACTCCGGATACCACCAGATCAAGATGAAAGAGTCCGACCAAGCGGCAACCGCATTCATCACTCCCTATGGGCCCTTCTGCTTCAACACCATGCCATTCGGGCTGAAAAACGCAGGAGCCACATACCAACGCATGATTCAAGCATGCCTTGAAAATCAAATTGGCAGAACAGTCGAGGCATACGTGGATGATGTGGTTGTCAAAACCAAACACATAGACCAACTAGTAGACGACCTACGCCATACCTTTGACAACTTGCGAGCTTATGACATACGGCTCAACCCGGAAAAGTGCGTCTTCGGGGTCCCTGCCGGAAAGCTGCTCGGATTCATCATTTCCCATAGAGGAATCGAGGCCAATCCAGCTAAAATCAGAGTGCTATCTCAGCTTGCAATACCAACAGAGCTCAAGCATGTCCAGAAGCTGGCAGGATGCGTGGCAGCCTTGAGCCGCTTCATATCTCGCCTCGGAGAAAAGGCACTGCCACTCTACAAGCTGCTTAAAAAGACCAAGAACTTCCAATGGACATACGAAGCAACTATGGCACTCGAGGAGATCAAAATGTTTCTCGCGAGCAACCCTATATTTGCCGCACCCAGCGTCGGCGAGCCCATGTTACTATATATTTCAGCCACCAATCAGGTGGTCAGCGCGACGCTTGTCATAGAACGGGAATCTGAGGGCCACAAGTTCCAAGTCCAGAGGTCGGTCTATTATGTGTCCGAGGTACTAACGCCATGCAAATCATGATACCCACACTATCAAAAGATAGCTTACACGGTCATTATGGCGTCCCGAAAGCTACGACACTACTTTCAAGAATGTTCGGTCACAGTGGCATCAGAGGTCCCCCTGAATGATATAATCAATAATAGAGATGCCACGGGCCGCATCGCCAAATGGGCCATCGAGCTCCTCCCCATCGAGATAACATACAAACCACGCCGAGCCATTAAATCTCAGGTGTTGGCTGATTTCATAGCCGAATGGACCGAAGCCGAACTACCCCGGGAGTACAGTACATATTCACACTGGACAATGTATTTCGACGGCTCAAAGATGTTAGCCGGACTGGGGGCTGGGGTCATCCTAATCTCCCCTATAGGCGACACTGTTCGGTACGTCCTACAAATAATGTACACAGACTCCAACAATGCAGCCGAGTAGGAAGCGCTACTACATGGCCTTCGTATGGCCACGTCAATGGGAGTGCAGCGCCTTGAGGTAAGGGGAGATTCAAATCTGGCGATCTCTCAAGTGAATGGCAAATGCGACGCCAAGGACCCAAAGATGGTAGCATACCGAAATTCGGTCCTCCAGATATCGTCCCGATTTGAGCGCCTAGAATTTCACCATGTCGCTAGAGACATCAATCAAGCAGTGGACGTCCTCGCCCGCATGGGTGCCAAGCGTGACCCAGTTCCTAAAAACACTTTCCTCGAGCGGCTTTTTAAGACCTCTGTGGTCTGGCAGGATGACGGCACCGGTGCACCAACCAATGAGCCCGCTCACAACGCCTCGCCAGAAAACGACCTGGACGATCATGTCATTGGCGGTTCCGCACTCGAGGAAACACCTTCCGCCCACGAAGTCATGGCCATAATACCACCCTGGACAGAACCCCTGCTGGCCTATCTTACACAACATCAGCTTCCAGAGGATCAAACCGAAGCACGACGTATAGTTCGGCGCTCTAAAGCATACAAGGTCCATGAGGGTGAACTCTATAAGAAGAGTACCACAGGAGTCTTACAAAGGTGCATCTCCGAAGAAGAGGGACAGCAGCTCTTGGCAGAAATACACGCGGGCATGGGCGGACACCACGCGGCAGCTCGAGCTTTGGTCAGCAAGGCTTTTCGAGCAGGTTTCTTCTGGCCAACCGCCTGTGAAGATGCTCGGACATTAGTCCGACATTGCGTCGGATGCCAGCTGTTCGTAAATCAAAGCCACATGCCCCCTACAGCTCTTCGGATGATATCGATAACCTAGCCCTTCGTGGTTTGGGATCTCGACATGGTCGGGCCACTCAAAGTGGGGACAAACAAAAAGAAGTATCTATTGGTCATGGTCGACAAATTCACCAAGTGGATCGAGGCAAAGCCCGTCACTTCGGCAGAATCCGGACCGGTCGTCTACTTCATATCCTACGTCGTACACCGTTACGGTGTCCCCCACAGCATAATTGCCGATAATGGTACCAACTTCACCGCCCAGGAAGTCAAAGACTGGTGCGGTAAAATGGGAATTAAGCTCAATTACGCCTCGGTGTACCACCCACAGACCAACGGGCATGTTGAACGAGCCAACGGGCTCATTATGAGCGGCATCAAGCCTCGCCTAGTCCGATCCCTTAAACAATCAGACTGCCATTGGGTCGAGGAACTCAATTTCGTACTATGGGGGCTCCGCACTACTCCTAACCGGTAAACCAGATATACACCATTTTTATGGTATACGGTGCGGAAGCTGTCCTCCCATGCGACCTTATCGATGACTCGCCTAGAGTACGCATGTATGAAGAAAAGGAAGTCGAGCTGGATCGGCAGGATGGTTTGGATACTCTGGAAGAAGAATGGGATATAGCTCGAGCTTGATCCACGTTCTATCAACAGCAAGCACGACGCTATCAAAGCCGCGAAGTCCAGGCGAAGACATACAACATGGGCGACCTCGTCCTCCGGCTCCCCGAAAAGCAGAAGCACAAATTATCACCCAAATGGGAGGGACCGTACATCATCGATGAAGTACTCATAGGAGGAGCATATCGCCTTCGCCACCCATCCGATGACTGCCTCGAGCCGAACCCGTGGAACGCAGCCCGGCTGCAGCGTTTTTACGCCTGAGTTCGACATACATCCCCACCTTTTCCTTCCTTTACCTTTTCTTTCTCTCTTTTCGACATGGTGAGAGTTCGGCTAAACCGAACCATACCAAGCTCGTCCTATATAGTTCATTGAATGTAACACCCAGCTTTGCATGGGGGCTCCCTTAGAAGAGCCGAATAAGATATAAATCGCATTCGTACCGATTGCATCCTTCTCACACACATCAAGCCAACATATGCACTTATTTGACTTAAGATCTTTGCCAAGCTGGGTTGCCTGGCTCCAGTGTTTACCCCTACGTTCCCGATTGTTTGGCTAGGGAGTAAAGGGAGCACCTTTGCGATTGTTACGACCGGGTCATCCGGGGCCGTACCTTAGACGGGTGAAGCCGAAAGCAAGCGTTCTTACAGAATACAATAAGTCGGCCTAAGGGAAGTGAATATAGCCTCGCGCTTATTACCAGGGTTTTTTCGCAGCCATTGATTTCCGTTGATCTCACGTATCCGGACTATAAATATACCCGAAGAAAGGAACCCTTGGAGGAACTATTTTCATCGAAAGATGTTTCTTACGTCAAAAAGTAATATAACATAACTCTCCGCACATGTTTCATCTGTTCGAGCCAGATGGCCGGATTGCCTGGTTCCCGAAGTGTTGCCTTGTTTCCCAAGGCACCAAGTATGGAGCACTTCCCGATCACTGGTCGGGGAGGTAGAAGCCGATGGCCTGTTAAGACAACATTCTTTAAAAAAAATGCGGATTGAGCCCGGTCAATGTAAAGTACATAGATACATAGAATTGACTAAACTACTCTTGATCGACATTGTCTATCAACTGCTCTAAAGCACAATCCTTCTGAGAATAGCGAGCGGCTGTCATAACATAATCATACACCAAGCTTAGAGGTATCTCTCGGCCGTCAGGGCCCACTGGACCAACCCGGGCCATATGCTCCGGGTCTAGCTTGGTGAAACGGGTCTTTACCATAGCCCACGCCTCGGGCTCTCCATCTCGGCAAGCCGAGATCTTCCACAATTCAAAACATCGCCGGGCTCCTTTAAGGCGTTCAGCCAGTTAGGCCATACTCTCTGACGGCCATAACGCTTTGACCATGCTCTTCATGGCCTTCCGGGCCCTCTCATGAGTTTCGTCAGCTCTTTTAAAAGGTTCCCACCATATGTGCCGACTTCCTCCTCGGGCCGCCCTGTCAGAAGGCCTAAAAAGCAGACATCGCATTTCGTTATTAAAACGCCAATGGTATTTGCTCACAGAACGTCACGATCAGGGCTTACCAAATATGCCGCCTTTTAGATTCTGGTTTTCCTCCAAGGCCTGTGCCAGCTGAGTCTTCAAACTCTCAATTTCCTCGGCTTTCCGCTGATTCTCCGCCTTGAGCTCATTTTTCTCTTCATGACTTCGCGTCAGCACCCGTTTACCAGCCTCTAGCTCCCCGCGCAATTCATTTGCGGCTTCCGTGGCTATATGAAGACACAGATGTGAATACATAGAATATACCACATACCTTTCCACGCGTTAGGCAACGGTTCTTCCCACTTACCGGAAAAATCGTTGTTGGCTTTTCGAGCCGCATCCAGTTCGGCCTTGGTTTCGACCAACTGTGTCCGGCTAGCCTCAAGGTCCTCAGACAGCTTTTTGCTCTTCTCTCTTGCGGCCTACAAAATCATATCACTATCAATCCTTAACTCGGCCGTCCGCCCAACTTAAGGCTTGGGGGCTAGTTCGTTAGGGAACATGATCTACTTTCAAGCTATTTTAGTTGCATACCTGCACTTTGGCGGCAAAAAGACCGGCGATCCCTTCAAGACCTGTCCGGGCTGCTCCAAGGTATGCATCCACCGAATTAAAGGTGCTAATTTCCTGGTCAACAAAGGAAGTATGACGTAAAGTTCCCTTCCAGCGGCGATGATTCATTACGCTCTCGACTTCGGAATTGGTAACCGAAACATCATCGGAATCCGCTGGAGGCACGCCGGCTGCCGCGTGTTCGGAGGAAGCCCCGGCTTGTGTCGAAGACCTAGGACTGGAGCTACGATTCGGCACGTCCGGGGAATCTTGAACTGATGCAGGGGCGTACTTCTTCTGCAAATTTAAGCCAGTTTTAATACAAAGGTGTTAAGAGCAACCCTCGCTGTGATTCCGAAATACGTCACCTCTAGGCCGAGGAGGCAGGAGCTTTCGCCTCGGTGGAGGCCTTCCGCTTTGATCTCCCATTAGGGGCCGAGGTTGGCACGGTCCGCGCTCCTCCCAAGACGGTCTGACGTGTAGTGCGGCGACCCTTGAGTACAGAAGTCAGCACGTGGGGAACAGCGCGAGGTGAGCGCCCTATTTGGGAGAGTTTCTTCTTTTCACTTACTGTGGAAGAGGGAAGAGCCCCGGGGTAATCGGCCGTCAGAGCGACCTTGGTGCCGTCAAGGCTCTCCTGCTAAAACACCCCGTCTTCGAAATCAATCGACGTCTCCGGGTCGTCCTGATACCCCGGATCGTCGTTGCGGGAATGATCCTCCGGTTGAGGAGGAGGGCAATTAATGGACGCGACTTGACGCCTCCATCCCTGTTCGAATACAACCAGTCAGAGTTTGGGTGTAATCCGTATACTCAAGATAGTGGATTGAGGCTTACCCAGTCCGCCAGATTGTATCCGGAACAACCTTCCCAGATACTCATTCGGGCGAAATCTGCCTCCTCTCCCTTGAAGAGATCGGCCAATATTTTGGCCAGGGCCGCCTTGTTGTCTGGCCCTTGTCGCTGATAGAAGGTTACGTCGTTGGTCCCGTTGTAGCGCCACAAGGGATGAACCCTTTGCTGAAGGGGTTGCACGCATCGGGTAATGGTGATGGCCATCACTTCGATTATGGTCAGCTTGCAACTGGTTAGCAGCCTGACATTGGCCGCCAATGAACGCACCTCTTCGCTGTCCTTTTGGGAGGGGCCTTTGGGCCGCCAGTTGAACCGCTTTATGGGCGGGTCGTTTGAGTATTCGGGCAACCCTTGCCGAATTGGATTGGTGAGGGGAACATCCTCAATATAAAACCATTCCGAAGTCCACCCTTCGGGGTCTTTTCGTGGGGTTCCAATGGGGTACCCAGTCCCGGCTATCTGCCATACTTCGGCGCCGCCCACCTGGAATATGGATCCTTCCCGGAGGCGAGGGACAAGACAGAAATACTTCCTCCATAGGTCAAAGTGGGCCTCGCAACTCAAAAATATCTCGCAAAGAGCCACAAAGCCAGAGATGTGCAATATGGACCCTGGGGTGAGGTTGTGGAGCTGGATCCCATAGAACTCCAACAAACCCCGTAAAAAGGGATGGATGGGGAAGCCCAAACCTCTGAGAAGGAAGGGCACGAGACATACCCTCTCCCCCTTATTTGGAGCGGGGGAGTTCTTAGCAAGGGCACGGCCATCAATGGAGATGAGGCCGGCGCAGACAGGAACCAGATCTGCCGGGGGAGGAGGCACTGCGTCTGCAAGCGCCTTAGCCGAAGGTGAGAAACTGAACAGCTCGACCAATCGCCTGGGAGTGGATCGTGTGGGCAGGAGGATGAACCTGGAAGGTCGGCCATGGCGTCGGGGAATTTCTTTGGAGTTGGGGAGGAAGGGTAAAACTGTTCCCCGCACCTTTGAATCTATAAATAGGCGTCTCATCTTGAAGCTGGAAGGGCGGGCTTGTGAAAAGATGGCATTGGGCCGCACGCCTTTTGAAAAGGTGCACGAAGCCCTCGCCCCGAGGTGTGGTGCTAAAACTCTGATGGTCCCACCTAAATCTTGAGGTATCTTCGGATCCCATAATCTTGAAACTGTCCGGGCCCGAGCCCGTATTAGTTTGGACTCTGGATAGTATTCGACGCAATTGATACTGCTTCAAACTGAACGGAGGGACGGAAGAACTCGTCTCGCAAGCCGACGATGTGAAGATTCAAAAAGACAATCCCCAGCATTGGAGGCTAGTTCGGGGGCTACTGAGGGAATCATGGATTATGGGGTCCTCGGGGCGTCGGCCCAGTGGATATGGGCCGGACTGGTAAAGCCGCATGGCGGTCAAAGATCTACGAAGCCGTGGCGTGTCCTCCAAGTCAAGGGTGGACAAGATCTCTTTCCCTCCTATTGTAATCTATCTCCGGCAACCCTACCCTATCGGTTTCTATATAAACCGAGGGTTGTAGTCATTAGGGGAGAGCATTATTCATTACCTCACCACCTTAGGGTTTAGCTCATACCGATCTCGAGGTAGATCTACTCTGTAAACCACATCATACATCCAGTACAATCAAGCAGGACGTAGGGTATTACCTCTTCGAGAGGGCCCGAACCTGGGTAAACACTGTGTTTGTCGTCCCTTGTTCCCCATCGATCCCAAATCCACAGTTTGGGGCCCCCTACCCCGAGGTCTGCAGGTTTTGACACCGACACCCACAATTCATCGGATCCCAACAAACACACCGCAAAAGAATATTACATCAAATAGAACTCCAAGAAGATCAAGGAGAACATGGTATTGAGGATAAAAGAGAGAGAATAAGCCATCTGCTACTAGCTATGGACCTGTAAGTCGATGGTGAACTACTTACACATCAGCGGTAGGGCAGGAAGGTTAATGTGGAAGCCCTCCGTGATCGATTCCCCTCCGTTAGAGTACCAAAAAAGGCCTCCAGATGGGATCACGGAAGAACAGAGACTTGCAGCGGCGAAAAAAGTGTTTCGGGTGTCTCTTTGTTGGTTTGGGTATTTGCAAATTAATAGAGGTGGAATTAGGTCAAACGGAGTTGCGTGGGAGTCACGAGCTCAGGGCATGCCCTTTGAGCTTGTGGCTCTCCCGTAAGATTTCTGGCCACCTCCCGAACCTTCTAGGGTCCCTTCTGGTCTAGAAAAAATCACCATAAAGTTTCATCGTGTTTGGACTTCGTTTTGTATTGATTTTCTGAAAAGTTTAAACTAAGCAAAAAACAAGAACTGGCACTGGGCACTAAGTTAATAGGTCAGTCCCAAAAAATGATATAGCATATAAAGGCATATGAAGCATCCAAGATTGATAATATAATAGCATGAAACAATGAAAAATTATAGATACGTTCGAGACATAGCATACGGTGGGTAGAAAAATTACTGTTGGGCAATTGATTGAAAAGTGCATAGTCATGACGATATTCATGGCAATGATCATGTATATAGGCATCATGTCTGTGACAAGTAGACCGAGACGCTGCATCTACTACTATTACTCCACCAATCGACCGCTATCCAGCATGCATCTATGGTATTAAGTTTATAACAAATAGAGTATTGCTTTTAGCAACATGACATGATGTAGACAAAGTAAACTCAAGCAATATGATTAAACCCCATCATTTTACCCTTAATGGCAATAATATATTACATGCCTCGCTACCCCTTCTGTCACGAGGTGAGGACACCGCAAGATAGAACCCATCACAAAGCACCTCTCACACTGAAGATAAATCAATCTAGTTGGCCAAACGAAACGGGTAGATCCAAGAGAAATATAATAAATTTCAGCAAAGAATCCATTACTTTCACTGAATATTCCAAATCATAAACCCACAATTCATCGGATCCCAATAAACACACCGCAAAAGAATTAAATCGAACAGAACTCCATGGAGATCATGGAGAACATTGCATTGAAGATCCAAAGAGAGAGAAGAAGGCATCTAACTACTTGCTATGGACCCGTAGGTCTGTGATGAACTACTCACGCATCATCGGAAGGCAGCAAGGATGATGTAGAAGCCCTCTGTGATCGATTCCCCCTCAGGCAGAGTACAAAAAAAGGCCTCTAGATGGGATCGCGAAAGAATTGAAGCTTGCTGCGACGAAAAAAGTGTTTCGGGTGGCTCTCTGTTAGTTTGGGAATATTTGGGAATTTATAGGCTTGGAATTAGGTCAAACGGAGCTGCATGGGACCCACGAACTCATAGGGCATGTCGGGTGAGCTTGTCGCTCTCCCGTAGATCTTCTGGCCTCCTCCCAAACGTTCTAGTGTCCCTTCTGGTCTAGAAAAAATCACTGTAAAGTTTCATCGTGTTTGGACTTCATTTGATATTGATTTTCTGAAAAGCCAAAAACAAGCAAAAACCAGGAACTGGCACTGAGCACTAAGTTCATAGGTTAGTCCCAAAAATGAGATAAAAGAGCATAATAAATCATATAAAGCATCGAAGATTGATAATATAATAGCATGAAACAACAAAATTATAGATATGTTGGAGACGTATCAGTCTTCACCGTATTCTCCTTGAGCTAAGGTCACTGAAGACCTCGCCCAATCACTCGTGGTAAGTCTTCAAGGTATACTTCCAAAACCTTCACATACTTGTTCACCGACACACCACAATTACTCTTGGGTGCTGAGAACATGACGCCTAACCATCTAGAAGAATGACAGTCATCAAAGGTAACAGACGTCGGATCACATAGATCAAATTCTTCAGTGATGCTCAATCACTTTGGCTCTGGTTGGATTTTTCCTCACTTAGGATTCTCACAAAGTCGTCACAGGAAGGGTTGCTCTCAAATGACAAGTGTTAATCTCTCTCTAGAGCGGCCAGCCAACAAGTGGTTGTGGGGGCAGTTTTTTGTAGCCAGGGGCAACCCGGCATGACTTGTCATAAATTCCACTTCGGACATGACCGTTGTCAGGATAAGGATCCACTCGACAGTTGTCACTCAGCGCAGCAACGATCAGAAATTTGGACTCTCAAATTCATCGGGGCACTCAATTTCCTCATGGTAGGTAGATCGTAATGGAGAAATCCTAACTCCTCAGTCATACTAATTTCGTCAGTGACTAGAAGAACTTTGTCTCTATCGCTAACAAACTCGTCAGCATTGCCGGAGAATTCCAAAGTCTTCATCTCGAAGAAATAGGTTTTGAGTATCACTTCGGAAATACGATTATGTATCGCCTTGACCCCCTTTAAGAGTACGATGTTTCCTATGACTCAAATAAGAAGAAAGAAACTATGAAAACAAAATCCTTCAAGCTTCCAATTCTTCACTTCAATTTCTTCAAAGGCCGCACCAAATTCTTCACTTGAAGAAATATATTTGTAGGGGTCGTCTTTCGTTTGTTAAACCAATTCTTCAGGGACTGTAACTCCTGTGTACACTCACAAACATATTAGTCCCTTAACTCATTTGTCTTCAATACTCCAAAACCACTAAGGGGGCACTAGATGCACTTACCTCATCGATCACTCGGAAGTGTGCTTGACAATGTACAATCAGTTTCAACTGCAAGACCTCGGTAGACTCGTGGGCTACTAACAGGGTTATACAGATTTTGTTTTTTGAGGCAACAGGGTTATACAGATGGCATAGCCAAAGGCCCTAAACCAATCAAGAATATGGTCCAAAAGACATTGGGCCAAGCAGTTGCACACTAGGCCCATTGGAGAGACAACCCAAGGCATCAGATACCAGGGGAGATACTCGCTAAGGAGCAAAGTGTCTACAGTCGGATTACAGATCCCCTTACAGATGAGACCTAGCAGTCGATCATCAAGAATACAAAGGCAGTTGGACGACCTATAGTTGGTCACGCCCTACAATACCATGACCCCCATGATGGATTCATTATTGCCGTTACTCAATGACGGCATAATCTAGTTAAATGCGGCAGTTAGCAATAGTAATAGCCACGAATAGTCGGTCGTGCATGTGGCCATCAACCATTTACATGAGCCTGTTACAACACCCCCTCCTAGTGCACTCTATATAAGCTGGGTGTAGGGCATCGGGCTGAGGGTTGAACTCTCTCATATTATAATCTATGCCAAGAACAAGAACGCCACACACGAGTAGGGTATTACCTCAACTCAAGAGGGTCTGAATTTGTATAATTTCTTGTGCGTACTCCCATCCATGTTGATCGATAGATATGATTGCCTCTACATTTCACAATCGCGTAGTATTATCAGGATTATATCGAGGACAATTATTCACATCATGACATTTTTATTATTTAGAGCATGGCGTTTTTATAAGAACATGGTAAATTCGTTTTAAATGGAATGGAAATTTTTATTTGGAATTGCGACAATTTTCTTTATATTTTTTTCACAAAGAAAATAGGGGATATCTCAATTTTAATATTTTGTTTCATGTCAATTTAATTATTATGAGCATAACATTTTTATTATTAAGAGCATGGCATTTTTTATCTATAGCATGGTACATTTTTTTAATGCATGGTTATTTTAATTTTTGAATCACAGCAATTTCCTTTCTGTACTTTTTTGTTTTGACAAAGAAAATAGACAACATGACAATGTTAATATTTTTATCATGGCATTTTTTTTTCTAATTTCATAGCATTTTTATTTGTCTTGATCATGGTAATATCCTTTTTGTTTCTTAACAATTTTCAAAATTGAATCATTATCACCATAAAACTAAAAAACTTGCTTGCCATGGCAGCCAAATTTTTGCTGTCATGACAACTCAAATTATTGAACCACGACAAAGTTTAAAATGCATTATTTTTTAATTTTTTTGTGCCATGGCAAATTATGTACTCGTTTTTTAATTAATATGCAATTTTGCCATGTATGATTTTATAAGATGGTATTTTTAGTTAAAATACTTTGTTCACATGGCAAATAGCAATTTTTCTATACATGTTTTTTTCTTTGTGTTTTAGCTGTGTTTTGTTTGGGTTGGTTGTGTGTTACAACGCAAAAAAAAGGGTGTTAATACGAATGGGCTTTTTCGGCCCAATTGAGGCTCATATACGTACAACGAAGGTTCCCTTAGCAAATGATTTCGTTTGCTGGAACGGGACCTCCCCGTGGGGAACGTTCCCCAAATATTAGGGTCTTATTTTCCGATAGGTTGTGCTTAGTTCTTGGAGTTTGCCGCTCCTTGTTCATTTGCTGACTCTAGCCCCGCTATGATGCAAAACCGAGAGTCGTGTCAGTACCAAATATTTATGGAGCTGAGAAATTTGACGAACTCGCGATACAAGCTCCGTGTTTCCCGCTTCCAGAAGGGGGGAGACACTTACGTCCACGTACTATTGGGCCAGTGTGGACGGCGAAAACGAGAGGGGCAGTAGGATCCAAGCGATGTAGGGCCCAGACGTACTGGCTGGACGCCGCGCCGGCCATGGATCCGGTCAAGAACCGTCCGCCGCGCGGCACCACCCACGTCTTCCCACCACGTGCGGCACGGCCCGACCTGCTCCCATCGCCGCGACACGGCACCTCTGCTCCGGCCTCCGTCAGGGGACCCACCCGCCGGCCCGGCCCTGACTCGCACACACAGCCCCAGGCGTACATCGTCTCACCCGTCCCATCCGTCCTTTGCGCGACAGTGCGCGTCCAGACTCGCGGCCTGATGAACGGTGCCATTCTATTCGATTCGATTCGCGTATGGATAACCCTCGTCGCTTCTTTCTCTGTTTTTTTTTTTGCAAAATACGTCGCCTTCATTATACGGCGACCAGGAGGCAGGCAAAGGCTACACGGTGCGTGGCAGATTGGCAGGCGCCGCTGGGCACAGGAAACGGCAGGGTAGCTTTTCCGGGGCAGCGGTGAGTGAGAAGGGTGCATGCATGGGACTGGCGGGAGCGGCGGGGTGCGGGTGGGCTCGTGGAGCGTTCGACGTAGCCTTGTGGTCAGATGACATCACGGCTATGGTCTTGGTCAGTCTGTTCCAGCGGCGCTGGTCGCTGGAGGGCGGCCTGCCCCGTACAGCAGCCTAGCGGAGAATCTGGGCATAAAGACGGTATCGTCCTCGGCTTATTCAAGTGTGCACGCCGAGTGATATTGCCTCGTGTACATACGTCCAGCGGATCCTCACATCAGACACGTCCTGCCAATGAAAACACGGAAATTAATCGGACATATTTAGATGCTACCAGATACTAAGTGCGACATGCCACGGAAAGGTTCGTTGCGAGTCGACTTTTTCCTACCCTAGCCACCGCCACCACCAGGCGACTAGGAAGGCGATCTCTTTCCTCCGATCTTCACCGGGCGGGGCGTTGGCCCCCTCTCCCTCCGGCTGCTCTGACGGCAAGAGGGAGGGGAGACCCCGTTCCTCCGCTCTGTAGTTAGGTTTTGAATTTGTAGGTCGTGGTGCGTTGTTGAGGTGGTGGGAGCGGCGTCCGGATGAATAAATCTGCCTCAACTCCACTCCCACACTGGCGGTGCCCTTCATGGCGGCGTTTCGGAGTTGATGGCATCGTGTCTCTGCCGATCCCTCAGATCGGCAGCGTTAGGGTTCATGGATGGTGTTGGCGAGGCGGCGGCGGCGACTACATCAGGTGTGTCTCTCCTTCTGCTCTGTCCCCATTGCTGTGGCGTTGTCTCTGACGTCATGGTGGAGCATGGAGGTTTTGTCATTCAGGAGTACGCGCAGGCGGTTGTCTACGCAAGTGACAGCTGGAAGATGGAGTATCTTGTGCTGGGTCTGTGGTCGAAGGCTGACAGTTCTGATTTCCTCCGACATCATCGTTGTCATGCGGGGGTGTCAGTTCTGAAGTTCGATGGCGTGTCCGGGGACATGTTGTCCCGGTCTGATTCTTTCAACGGCTATGGTTTTGCTTCTGGCAAACTACTTTGGAGGTCCGTAAAGCTGCTGGTCAGCGATGGAGCCGCGTCGAGCTTGGGTAAAGAGGTGATCTGTCCTTTTACCCTTTGTTGGCCGCTTCGGTGGTGTCGAAGGAAAGGGACAGGCGCTGGTATTTTGCATAGGATTTACCTATCTTTTCAGTCCTGTATGGTCGGTGCTTACGTGACTTGTAACTTGATCTTTATTTTATATAAATATGACACGTATTACCATGCAAAAAAACATGGAAATTAGCTTCTTTTTTTAAATAACACATATATTAGCTAATTCTTTGGAGAATGTGAAATCTAATTTTGCTCGTGTACCTCCTAAAAATACCGCATAAAAATTAGGAATAGTTGGAGTGTTGCCCAAATAATGAGATAATTGCATGTATCGTCCTCTTAGCCCCGTGTGATGTCCAACATGATCCTCTTGGTTGGAAAGTGCTCTCATATCGTTCTGCTACATGCAAATACGTTTCTAGAGGTTGAAACGGCAGTCCTGACTCCACGGGTCACGTACGTATCTCGTATCCCCCGTATGATACGTCGGTATGGAGCCCACTCACAGTCAAGCTGGTGGTAATTATGTTGTTGATCTCTTCCTTCTCCATGATCTGAAACCAGAGAGAAACCCCAAGCGGAACAGGGTGCGGCGGCGGATGAACGGTGACCCAGCAGTCTTTTGATCGTAATGCGACCGACGGGGGAAGCGAGTGCGACGACGCACCGACCCAGACGGCAGTTGCGGCGGCGATGTAGGGGCCCGAACGGCGGCCCCGACCTACGGTATGTGCCGTCGCGGTCACAGTAGATAGCGATTTGGGCCCAAAAGTAGCATTCCTACGGGGATTAGGCCATGTTGCAGAGATTATAATGTTTTCGTACATCGATTTGATGCGATTTGATGCGCATTGTGATAGGGTTTTTGGATTGTACGCATAAAGTCTGATCTTTTTGTACGTTATTTTATTTTCAGTGATGGCAGTGGTTGGTTCACTCTTGAGGTGATCCATGAAGGCTCTTTCTCTGGCAATGGACATAATAGGTGCTATTTGAATGGCTAGAATGTTTGCTATGATTATTGTCATGTGGAGTTGGCATACTACAAAATGTTTGAAGATATAATTGAGCATATGGGTTATGAGAAGGTGGGCGGAATTGATTTGTATAGGTTGCCCCAAGATTGTCAACTTGATGAATATGGTGCAAGGCTTTTGTGCAATGATGCACACATAGATCCTATTTATCTAAGGGTCCCTAGAGGGCAGAGATTTCATATGTTCTATCTTGATCATTTTGATAGCCACGTCTCTGGAGGAGAAGCGGCACGGCATGATCCCAAGTTCCATCCAGGGCAGTCATTCTCATCTGTTGAGTTCTTAAGGAAGGCTATTAGAGAGTATATTTGCAAGGAAAGGGTGAATATCACATTTCCAAAGAATGGTAAAGTATAACTTTGTGCAAGCGGTGAGAAGGGATGCCCCTGGTATCTCTGTGTGCCTTGGATAATAGAAAAAATGCAATAATGGGGAAGACATTTATTGCTCAGCACACGTGTGAGAAGAAGCGACAAGTTACACCATTTACAGATAGGTACATTGCTCACAAGTATGTATAAAAAATTAGGGCATTTGATAAGATGACATTGAAGGGCTTAGCAGGATTTGTGCAAGAAGATTAGAACATGAAAATTAAAAGGGGGAAACTCTAGAGAGCTAGGAAGATTGCATTTGATATTATATATGGAGATGAGATTGCACAATACAACTTGTTGTCGGACTATGCAAATGAGCACAGGAGATCAGATCCTGAGAGTACATTCTATGTTGAACTTTGAGACGAGGGACAGTTTCACAAATGTTACTTCTTATTTGATGCAAGCAAGAGGGGGTTCTTATCTGCTTGTAGGCCTATTATTTTCCTAGATAGTTTACATTTGAAGACACGATTTGGAGGTGTTCTTTTAAGTGCAATGGGATTGGATCCCAATAATTGCTTATATCATGTGGCTCATGTAGTGATGCAAAGTTAAGACAAAATCTTGGAGGTGGTTTCTCACTGCATTGAAGCAAGATCTCGGGATTGGAAACAAAGAGCTTTGGACAATCATGTCTGACAAGTAGAAAGTAAGTAATTACCTCCAAATAATTTGCGATTACATTAGAAAATCAAACATTTATTTCTTTACTTATGTGTTACATGTGAATGTTTATGCAGGCTTTAATTAAGACAATGAGAGAATTGTTGAGTGACCCCCCCTCCCCAAAAAAAAACACATAGATTTTGTGTGAGGCATTTGTGGCAGAATTTCAACAAGAACTTTAAAAGTGAGGCGTTGAAGAACCAACTATGGAAATGTGCCACAAGTACTACAGAGGGAAGGTTTAGGGAAAACATGAACCACATGTCAGTTCTCAACAAAGTGGCCCATGATTAACTAGAAGAGTTGACACTGAAACATGGTTAGGGATTTCCAAAATGATTTCCCAAAGTATGTTTGTTTAATACAAGAAGTATGTTTGTGTGGTCATACACGATGCTAGCTCAAATCTTTCTTTTTTGCTCATACATACTGCTAGCTTTATGTGTTCTTATACATGTTTGTTTGTTCATACAAAGAGTCGGGGTAGAGAGATGATGTTTTACAGGGGCTAGTACCTGAGAATGCTATCATTCAGCAACAAGCCCTATCATAACCACTAGTTCAACAAGTACTACAACAAAGAAGGGGCTGTTCACAGGAAGAGAGACATTGTTGAAGTAGCAAGACTTAGAGCTGCAACAAAGAGAAGAAAAGTAGCAGATCAAGCCAAGTTTAATGCAGCTACTGCTAAATTAAAAGAAGAAGAAGAAGATTATGATATCTTCTCAGAAGTGGAAAGATGTAGTTCTAGCCAAAAAACAAGGCTATACTAGATAAAAAGAAACTTGCTACAAAAGAGAGGAGAAAACTAGCGAGCAAAAGAAAAGAAAGTCCCTAGAGGAAAAACTTGCCATAGCAGACAAAAGAAGGGAAGCTATGGGCAACAAAGAAGAAATGTGGAAGAAGCAAAAAAAAGGTTGAAGAAAAATAGAGGATTGCTACAGAGAGGAAAAGAACTGCAAAGACTACATTTAAAGCAGAGGATGCCATGTTTCTTATAGATCAAGCAGAGTAATTTGGTAGAAGACAACCATTTCTGCAAACACAAGAGGTGCAAAGGCAAGAAGCTTGGAGCAGCAGACCATTCAGCATAAGACTTGCAGGGAAAAGATAGGAGGGAGGCAAAGCTAGCAAGATAGGCAAGGCCTGAGTAGGACAACATGAATGCATGTCAAGTTAAAACAAAAGCAATCATGAGAATTGGAGCAAGCTTTGGTGAGAACATGGCATGTTTTAAATAGCGAAGAAAAGTGAACATGTTTGATGAATTAAGGGGTGGATGAAATTCAATCAAAGGGATGGTTTCATTCTGTGTTCTGCTTATGATCAGATGTGGAAATGCTACATGTTCTGTTCATGACCATGCTCCAGATCATGTACTTGAGTATTTATGTAGTATGTCATGTGGATGTCATGTGTACATGATCTAGAACTTATTGTATGCTTTAAGATTATGTGGTACTCAATTCTATTCAAATATGTGTATTAACTATTTCCTATTAGCTTCCTATTATATGCTTTGTGATGTGTCTATTTCCTGTCAATTAAGTGCAGAAAAGGTTGGTCTTGGTTTCAAAGGATTTTGTTCAGTTTGACAAATGATGAGCTATGGTGCACTTCATGTTAATGGTCGACTACAGTTTCTCAACAGTGCATTACTATTTCACATGAGTTTTGTTATTTTTCATCTAAGATTGATAGATCATCTCAAATTTTACACATATGTCACAGATCATCTAAAAAATGCTCAACCATTCCAACTCATCTATTTCCTTTGTCCCAAATTATAAGACGTTTTTGGTAGGTTAAATAGCCCACAACATCTTATAATTTGAGATGGAAGTGGTATTTTTTATCTCAGTTTTAAAAACATATATAGTTCCAGCAGATCATCTCAGTTTCTCACATATATAAAATACCAGCAAATTATCTCAATTCATAATGCATTTCATCAATACATAGATAGCTCAATTTCACTAGTATGACATTCAATGAATATTGCGTACCAAGTTCACAAAAGGGGCACACAACATAACAAGTTCACATGATAGATAGCAGGGTTCACTAAACAACACTACGAAATTGCATAGATAGATAGTTCAACCACTCGAGAAACTACAACAAAAACTCCACATCGATCATCGGTGCCATCGACTTTGCCAAGCACCATGGTGATTTTCTGCTTGCGCACTAGGTCCTCCCCTTCGTTTGGCAACCAATCATCCGACAGGTCCTCGGCAAGTAGAGGACCACGACAATGACCTTCTTCACATGACACATCACAAGATATACCAGCATCTTCTTCTTCCTCGGAGATTACGGATTGTACAACGCCATTTCACGCGCAACATACTCTTCCAGCAACTCCGGTGGCTTGGTTCACAACATAAGCTTGGGATCAGGTATCTTTACCTTCACCAGTTTGCCGATGTTGCATGGGTAACGGAGCCAAGATATTACCTCAAGCTAACGGTGGTTCTTGGGCGGTATGGTCTCTATCAGATCGACGTCCAGCTCCTTCAGAACGCCTCTCACTAACTATGTCGACCACACCAATCGAGGATGCATTCGAAACATGGCGCCGTTTTGTACTCCAGAGCACCCGGAGTTGCGCAAATCGGTCTGGTCCAACGCTCAAACTTTATCCACCGGCGGCAGCACTTGAACTGCATCGACGACTGAAGTACCACCGTTCACTTCTCGTGTGCCGAGAAGAATAACCATAGGTAGTAGGGGGGACTCAACCTCGATGCCGACCTCCAACGGCAGCACGCCGTAGCGCGTCTCGATGGCGGCCAACAGAGCAACTCCAATCATCGTGGCCAGCAGCACGAACCCACGATAGGGCGCCTCGAGTGCATCCATGGAAGGCATGCGTGCTAGCTGCGGATCGATCCAATGTTGGTGCCTACCGGCGTTGCGACACTACTGTCATCTTTGCTCTCGCCATCCACGGACATGGTGGTGGAGGTGACGCTCATGCCGCCCACCAAAGAAAGCTAGGGATTGCAGGAATTGGGGATATTTTTTCCGCAACGAAGCAGCAAGCCGCCTTATCCGCTGCCAGTGGGCCCCTAAGGGGTATATGTACGCGACGCATCGAGGAATGATGTTTCAACCTCTAGGACCATATAGGAGGTGTATTTGCATGCATCAGGACTGTATTAGAGCAATTTCCAACTACAAGGACCATGTTAAACTTAGCTTGCGCTTAGTTACCTCTCCAAATAATTGCCTTCACTGATTTAGTGCACAGCCAGGTCGCCATAATAATAAGTTGAGTAAAATGCACTCTGGGTCACTAAACTTGTTCCTCGTGATCACTTTCATCATTGTATTCAAATATTGACTCATTACGGTAATTGTACTTGATTGAACGAGCTCATTTGGTCACTGGCTACGGTTTCCACTCGTATTTCGTATGTATTTTGCCCTCGTGGCGCTTTTTGACCAGTCCACTTGTCCACGTAGGAGGTAGGTGTTAGTTTGGCATCTACACGAGGATATTTTTGCAAAATTGCCACATTACTTCAACCCCTCTTCTCTCCGCCTCGTGCCCCAATTCCCCAATCTCCGCTGTGATGAACCCTAGCACTCTCACTCTGTCACTCTCCACTCTCCGCCCTTCGCCGTGCCCTCCGTCGTGCCGCCACCATTGGTTGTCACCGTTGGACGGCATTTCTTTTGTGCCATGTCTTCGAGCTGTTCCCACTCTGCTCAGCGCCGCCGCGCCCCCTTGATACCCCAAATCAGCTGTCCGGACTGTGGGTGGACGGTGAAGCTCTACATCTCCAGCACGGATGACCACGACGGTTGGGTGTTCTATAGATGCAGCAACCATGGTGTAAGTGCTTTTTCCCCCTTACATTTATGCAGAGATGGCCACCCAGATGCATTTCTTCTCATACCTTTATTTCACATTTGATAGCGTGGTTGCAAATTTTGGCATTAGGAGCATGAGTACGTGGCTTATCTTGTGGATCATAACTTTCTAAGAGGAAATGCTGCCGTTGATGCTATTGGTTGGAGTGAGGACAGGAGGGAGGAGCTGGAGTGTGGACATGAAAGTGTTGCTGTTGAACAGTGGGCAAGAGGACCAATTACAGAGCTCGGGATGTGCAATAACAATACAAGAATGTTAGAGCTTGGAGCACACTTACTGCTGTTTCTGAACATTATAGCGGCTGTAGGTGTTGTTCTTTGTGGGCTCCTTGTTGTGCTAATTCTGAAATGATGTAGTGAGGTTAAGCTGATGAAGTGATGCAAGGTGTTGGGGATATAACCCCTTGATATGACCCGCCATAATGGGCCGGGTCGTCCGGGTGGCGGTTGTTAAGCAGGACTCAAGACGGGCCGAGGCGCCCAGGTGCGAGACGAGCAGGGCAGCTCATAGAGTGGGCCGGCTTACGGCCCAGCGTCTGAAGACGGCGGCTTGTAGGCCCAGAGTATAGGTCGCCAGGAGTTTCCTTACTTAAGAAGCAAGATGAGTCAGAAACATACTTGGTCATGGATCGTAGTACGACCCGGACTCTTGTAAGCCCTGGGCCTCGACCTGTATATAAAGGTGAGTCCCAGAGGCAGATAGGACTAAGTTACAATCGATCAATAGCTAGGTCAAGCGAATTTTCTCCCTTGTAATTGATCTCCAAGCAATAAGCAACAAGCAGGAAGTAGGCTATTACCTCGATCGTGAGGGGTCGAACCTGGGTAAACTCGTGTCTCTCGATTCCGCTCAACCCTGACAGGCTAATCACCTAGTTGTGATGGCCTCACGTCTAAGTCCTCACACTAGGACATCTGCCGTGACAAAACCACGACAGTTGGCGCCCACCGTGGGGCCACCGCATGATGGTTTCGAGTTCTTGAAGGGCTCTTTCCCAGGGGTCGAGGGATACACTGTCGGCTGGATGACAAAGAGCCGCCGTAGCAAGCTCTACATCGACGACCCTGGCTGGGGCCCCGAGGCCGACTCAATCGAGTACGGGTACCTGGTCCCCTTCGGGGGAATACATGTCTTCATCGGCAAGATCGGGGGAGCTGAGCTTGAGCCGGACATCTGCACCGACCTCGTCGAGCCGGCTCAATGCGTGCAACCCGCCCGGATCCAAGTGTGGCACCCCGGCTTAGAGAACCAGTTTACCAGTGTTTCCAACCCAGAGATCATGTCTTCTGGAAACACACAACAACTTGGAACAGAACATAGCTGAAATTTTATTGATGATAGTCGAGTAGAAGCTCATATATTACATGATCATCAAGGCCAAAGGCACATCTAGTGCTATGACAGTATCTACATTATTTATCTAACATATCAGGGCCTCGGTATTACTACGGAATACTACAGCGGAAGACTACTGCGTAGCAGAACATGGAAGTAACTCCATCCACATGGACACTGCCGAGGACACGTCCTAGGCATCGCAACACGGACATCGAGACCTTCGTCTCAGTCTTCTCCTGCATCTGGCATGATACGCCAGGTGAGTACTTTGAATGTACTCGCAAGCACATGACAACCAAATACGCAGCAAATAATAGCTTGGCATTGAGCGTGTTAAAACTTAAGTGATTCACTTACTGTCACCAACTTACTCATATCCGGGTTGTCCCCCAACCCTCATAATACTCGCCCTCGACGAGTATTTCTGCTTATAAGACAAGTTCTTCCATCATTACTATGGTTATTATGGTTGCTCACCTAGAGAGGTCTGGACGGGCTGTCCATTTCTGTGGACACGGCTATTCGAATAGATTTTACACTCTGCAGATGTTGCGCACTTTACCCACACTATGGAGCACTGACCTCGTGATCCCATTCGGGTGGATCAGCGTTGCTCCAATGAAACCTGCCTGACCCATGACTCTTCCATCGTACCAGCGGCAATCACACTCCCCCGGAGTCAAGCCTTGGGTGGCCCCGTGTCACCTCGTGACACCTGCCACCGTCGTGGCCTAACTAAACTGTCCCAAACGGGGACGCCAGCAAACTACTCAACTGGGCTCACAGGGTTATCGCCGTCTACCTGATCATGGCAGCATGCACACATAACCCTCCCTCTTTGGATGTACCGGTGAAAGAGCACCGAGCCAAACCAAGTCAAGGCCGTCCCATACCGGCAAATGTGGCTGCACGGGTAAGCCCGGACAGGTGACTCTTGATCAACCAACTAAGTTTCACTTAGCAAGCAAGGTTAATCATCATATCAATTTGAGTTATCAACATAAGGCATTTGAATAATTTACTTTGAATTATCAATGATAATTTAAATGCAAGAAATGAATTTGAATTATGAAATGATTCATAATATGGATGTCCTGGCTTGCCTTGATCAGTTGGGTTGTTCAGAAACTCCTGGTCTTCAAATCCACAAGTATCTCCTTCTGAAAATATTTTTAAATGGCAAATGAAAATGTCACATAAAGCCTTTTTATTCACCAAAAATTCAGTGAGTATTGGAAAAATACCAAACTTGGTGGAAAAATAAAGGGCTTCATTATGAACACAATGCAAAAAGAATCAGGTCAAATGGACCTTCCTGTAAAAAGTTATAAGCAGTCAAACTTACTGGTCAACTCTGTTAAATAAATCAAAAATGGAAAAACCAGAACGGGCCACGTCGAAGGCGTATTTGCCCCGGGCGCCTCCACTTACCGCTTCGTCCAGTCACTGGCAAGTGGGGCCCGGCCCGTTTAAACAGAGGAGGGAGAAGGAGCAGAGAAGAGGGGCGGCTTACCGGCGGTGATTGCCGACGATAGCGACGGCGGTGGGGCTCGTGGATGGTGGGGATGGATCGGGCGTTCGACGGAGGTTCACCCTGTACCCGTAGCTCCTCCGGAGATGGACGGATGGCATCGCGCCCTTCTTCTCCAGTGGACAGATGCTATGGTGATCGTCGGCGATGGCGATTCCGGCGGTGGTTCGATTCGGGGAGGGGTCTGGAAGCACCAGTGGAACACCACGAACTCAGCGGTGGGCTCGGGCGGAGCTAGGATGGCTTGGAGAGGGCTGGTGGTGGAGCTCAGCAGGTGGCGGAGCTCCGGCGAAGCTCGAGGCCAGAGGGCCTCTCGGCCTTGGCTCTTGCTCTGTGGGGGCGATTGAGGAGGAGGGAGAGGGGTGAGGAGCTAGGCGAGGCCGGGCGGGGCTTTATATAGGCGGAGGGAGGGCGCTCGGCGAGCTCTCTAGATGCGGCGAGATGCGGGCCATGGCGCCGGCGAGACATACGCCGTGCTGGCTGGATGTTTGCGGCGAAGGGACTTGAGAGGGCAGCAGCATTCAATGCGGGAGGCGACGGCTCGAGAGGAAACGACGAGCAGCGCCGCAACTATGACCGCACGGGTCTCACAGTGCGGCGATGGCGTGGCGGCCGGCGAGGGCATCTCTGGAGAGGGCGAGGGTTCTGGAGGGGCTGCGTGTCGACTAGAGGCGATGTCGGCATGCCCAGACAAGCTGCTGCGGCTCCGCGGTCTCGCTCGGATGAGACCCGAGCCTGGCACAGCGCAAAGCGCGGCGACAAGCATGCCAACGCCGTGCTCACCACGGTGCTTGGCACCAGGAGGCCACACAAGCATGGCAAAACATGTCCAGCATGTCGACCTTCGATCCCTCTCTTCACCTATACAACTGGTTTGGCTTGGTTCATGCAGAGATGAGAGGTAAGATCACCAACAGTCTCTGACAGCAAACTTGTAAAGATTCCAGAGAAAAAATGAGGTGGAGATTGAGCCAAAGAAGGTGTCTGGAGTGATCCTTGTTGGAAGGACTCCAAACTGGCCAAGTTTGAGGTGGTTTGGATAAGTTTTGAGGGTAGTTCATGTGTAACCTGCAAAACTGGTCCAGAATCAAAATGTTGAAGTACTGCTCACTTGGAAGATCTTCAGATGTTGATACTTGGTGTAGGGAAGTCATTTGTAGGTGTCCTCATGCCACAGAAATTTGAGAGCATTTGTATAAACATAGCATGTACTTCCTTCACAAAGGTCCAGTCTGACCAGAAGCAAAACTGAATTATTTTGCAAAATAATTGAACTAGGTCATGGAATATTTTTGGATATTGGGGCAAGATATGATCCAAAGTATTTTAGGGAATTATTTGGGAATTTTCTGAGCATCATAGCTATAGGTTGCTTCACAACCTATAGTAATGCCCTAAATTCTCAAATAAAAGAAAAGAGTTATTGAAAATGATTTAAATTGGGATTTGGGTTCTTGAAGTACTTGGCAGGGTTTTGGTAAGGTGATGAGGCTTTGGATTACTTGAAAAGGGTTCAGAAATGTCCAAGATCAATGAATAGGTTCAAAACCATTCAAAATTCAAATAAAGCCAAGAAAAGTTTGAAAAGAAAAAGTTGCAAAAATCAGGGTGTCACAAACCTGCCCCCCTTAGGATGAATCTCGTCCTCGAGATTCGGTTGCTCAGGGAACAAATATGGGTAAGCGGATCTCAGAAAATCTTCTCTTTCCCATGTGGCCTCTTCCTCGGTGTGGTGCTCCCACAACACCTTGTAAAATCTTATCACCTTACTCCTTGTGGTTCTTTTCATCTCATCCAGGATCCTGATAGGTTTTTCTTCGTAGGTCAGGTCCTTAGCCAATTTTAATTCACTCATATTCGCTTGCTTGGCTGGGGGTGCAATGCATTTCCTCAACTATGAGATGTGGAAGACATCATGAACGTCAGACAGTACTGGTGGAAATTCCAACTGATATGCGACTCTACCCTTCCTGGCAATCACTGGAAAGGGACCGATGTGTCTTGGGGTTAGTTTTCCTCGGGTGCCAAACCTCTTTACTCCCTTCATAAGAGTTACCCGTAGATAAGCATAGTCTCGGGGCTCGAAAGTTACTTCCCGGTGCTTTGGGTCGTAATAGCTCTTTTGTCGGGACTTGGCTGCTCGTAGTCGTTCTTGAATATCCTTGACTTGCCTTTCAGCTTCAAGCATCAAGTATGTACCAAAAATGCGACTATCTCCTGTTTGGGACCGGTTCAGTGGTGTGCGGCACTTCCGTCCGTACAACGCCTCAAAAGGCGACATCTTGAGACTTGCCTGATAGCTGTTGTTGTAGGAGAATTCATCGTACGGCAAACTATCCTCCCATTTGGGTCCATGGGAGAGAGCACATGACCGAAGTATATCCTCTAGTATTTGGTTCACTCACTCGGTCTGTCCATCTGTCTGCGGATGGTACGTTGTGCTGTGTTTCAGCATGGTTCCCAAAGCTTGATGTAGCCGTAGCCAGAATGCTGAGATAAATAGGGAACCCCTATCTGAGGTGATAGACTTGGGTACTCCATGCAGACTGACTATCCGGGACATGTAGAGTTGTGCCAGTTGATTTGCGTTGAAAGTAGTCTTTACTGGGATAAAGTGAGCCACCTTTGTGAGTATGTCTACAATGACCCAAATAGCATCGTTGCCTCTTGTGGACTTGGGCAGTCCCACAATAAAATCCATACATATGTCGTCCCACTTCCACTGGGGTACTGGTAAAGGTTGCAGTAGCCCAGCAGGTTTCTGATGCTCTGCTTTGACTTTATTGCAGATGTCACAGCAGGCGACATAGTATGCTATGTCTTTCCGCATTCCAGACCACCAAAAAGTTTCCCTCAAGTCCTGATACATCTTGGTACCTCCTAGGTGGATTGAATATGCGGACTCATGTGCTTGCTTGAGTACTTGTTGCCTCAAGTTGTTCTGATTCGGCACACAAATTCGTTTCTCGAACCACACGGTACCCTGTTCATCTATACGGAAGGACTTGGCCTTCCCTTGCTGAATTAACTCTTGATCTCCTGAATTTCTTCATCTGACTTCTGTGCTTCCTTGATTTCCTCCATGAGAGTTGGAGTAATTTCCAATGTATCCGGGGTCATTGGGCCGCATAGTACCATATTGAGCTTAACAAACTCTTCTTGTAAGCTCGGATGCATACCCTCGACTAGTGCATTCACAGCAGCTTGTTTCCTGCTCAGGGCGTCAGCGACCACATTCGCTTTCCCTGGATGATAGTTTATTCCAACATCATAGTCCTTGACTAGCTCAAGCCATCTTCGTTGCCTGAGATTCAAGTCCGGTTGAGTGAAAATATACTTGAGACTCTTGTGGTCTGTGTATATTTCACATCGCTGTCCGATAAGGTAATGCCTCCAGATCTTCAGGGCATGAACCACAGCAGCTAGCTCCAAATCATGTGTGGGATAGTTTTCTTCATGAGGTCATAGCTTTAGTGATGCATACGCTACAACCTTCCCTTCTTGCATCAGCACGCATCCGATCCCACGCCTGGATGCATCGCAATATATGTCGAAACTCTTGTGAATGTCTGGAAGGACTAAGACAGGGGATGTGGTTAGCCTCGTCTTTAATTCCTGGAAACTACTGTCGCACTCGTCTATCCAGATAAACCTTTGGTTCTTTTTCAACAATTCCGTCAGTGGCTTGGCTATCTTAGAAAAGCCTTCAATGAAGCGACGGTAGTAGCCTGCCAAGCCCAAGAAACTATGGACTTCAGTCACCGTGACTGGTGTCTTCCAGTTCAAGACCGCAGTAACCTTACTGGGATCAACGGCTATTCCTTTCTCTAACAGAATATGTCCAAGGAATCCCACCTCTTTTAGCCAAAATTCGCACTTACTGAACTTGGCATATAAGCGATGGGTTCTCAACCTTTCCAAGACAGCTCTGAGATGTTGCTTATGTTCTTCTTCACCCTTACAATAATTCAGGATATCGTCAATGAACACCACTACGAACTTGTCTAGAAAGTCCATGAAAACTTTGTTCATCATACTCATGAAATAGGCTGGAGCGTTGGTCAATCCAAACGCCATAACTGTAAATTCATACAGTCCATATCGAGTGGTGAATGTTGTCTTGGGGATATACTCCTTTTGGATTTTCAGTTGATGATATCCCGTTCTGAGCTCGATCTTAGAGAATACCCGTGCTCCATTCAACTGGTCGAATATGTCATCAATTCGAGGGAGCGGGTACTTGTTCTTGATAGTGACCTCATTAAGTTGGCGATAGTCTACGCACATTCGTAGACTTCCATCCTTTTTCTTGACAAATAATACTGGTGACCCCCATGGCGAGATGCTTGGACGAATGTATCCTTTCTGTAGCAACTCGTCCAACTGCTTCTTTAACTCTGCCAGCTCTGGGCCTGGCATACGGTAATATTTCTTGTATATTGGAGCTGTACCGGAAATTACCTCAATCGCAAACTCCAATTCTCGGTCGGGCGGCATTCCTGGTAATTCCTCAGGGAACACATCTGGAAACTCGCAGACTACTGGGATCAGGTTCATATCTGTAACAGTAGTCTGGTATGTCGTGCCCTTCTTTGTTATCATTCTGCTGGCCAGAAATTGAACGGTCTGTCCGGCGGGGTTCACCAATGTCACCGTTCTGGTGGCGCAGTTGATACACACTTGGTGCGGTGCCAACCAGTCCATTCCCAGTATTATGTCCAGTCCTGGGGATTCAATAGCAACCAGGGTAGCTGGGAATTTGACTCCATGGATCGAGATTTCTAGCCCCTTGTATATTATATTTGTTCTGAGCATAGAGCCAGGGGATTGTACCACCATGATTTTGTCCAAAAGCGAAGGAGAAAGTTTGTGCAAGGTGGCAAAATTTCGTGAAATAAACGAGCGGGAAGCCCCAGAATCAAATAAAATTACGGCAGGTATGTTATTGATAGAAAACATACCAAGGACAATATCTGGAGCTTCGCAGACTTCTTCGGCAGAGATGTGGTGGACGCATCAGTGGCTGAAGTTGTGGTTGGGGCGGCGTCCAAGGTGATTGACTTGTGGCTTGTGGTCAGCTGATTGCTTCCCGTTATTAGTAGGGCACTGCTTGGCGTAGTGTCCACTATGGTCACAAGTGAAATAGGTGTTGTTGCGGTGGCAGTCCTCTATGACTGGCTGCTTGCCAAAGGTCTTGCTCTGGTTGCCTGGCTTGCTGTTGTTGCCACCATTGTTCCACACAGGTTTGTTCTCAGATGGCCCTGACTGCCAGCTGCGCAGCTTTTGCGCATATGGCTCCCTGTTGTCCTTCTTGGGCTCGAACTTCCTCTTACGATCATCATTCCCAGACTTGTGTTCTCGTTCGGCAATGAAGGCCTTATTCACCAATGTCTGGAAATCGGGGAAATCCAACATACATAGCTGACATCGGAGGGCGTGATTAAGTCCTCCGAGGAACCGGTCTATTTTCCGTTCTTCGGTAGCCACATCATGAGGAGAGTACTGGGCCAAATTGTTGAACTTGTTTAAGTATTCTCCCACAGACATGTTTCCTTGGGTGAGAGCCAGGAATTCTCTTTGTTTCACTTTCGTGATGCCCGTGGGAGTATGATACTTGCGGAACAGCTCTTTGAATTTCTCCCAGGAAATCTCTTCAGCAGGCCACATTAACTTGGTGTTGTCCCACCATATGGCTGCCGGGCCTTCGAGATAATGGGTGACAAATGGAACTTTATCTACTTCTTCACAACGGGCGATGTCCAATTTCTTCTCCATGGTTCTTAACCAGTCATCAGCCTCAATAGGATCCACGGCCTGACCAAAGTTGGGTGGTTTTGTGCGCTGGAAGTCAGACAGTTTGGACTGCAGCCCATTGCCATTATTCTGACCTACTATTGTCTGCATACTCTTGAGAAATTCCATGAGGTCTTGGTTTCTCTTTTCCTCAAACATTCTCATTATATGATCTGTGGTTGGTGCTTGAGGTGGTGGTGGTGGTAAGTCTTCAGGCGGTTGCCCTGCCTGTCTGGCGGATCGACGGACGGGGTTTCCATCGCCGCCTTGACTGCTACTTCCTCTCTTCATCCTAATTTTGTTCCCATGGTAAACACCGAATCGATGAGCAACATCCATAAGGAGAATACGGTAATATGACACCAAAAGAATTCATGAAAAAGACAAATAAAGAGAACAACATAATTATACAAGATAACCCAACATCATACACATGGCTAGACTGCTCATACGACAGTCGGCATATGCAAAGATGCATGCGTTACTACTCAAACTCTAGTCTAGTGCATCGGGGGCACAAACACTGCCCATCAGAAGAGTCCTCGTCGTCAGATCCTGAGTCGGAATAAGAACTGATGATGTGAGTCACCGGGTCAAAGGAGACACGACGACGCTGCTGAGACGGCTCTCCTTCTGCGGAAGAAAGAGCACGTCGCCTCAACATCGGCAGAGCAGGAGTGGCTAGAAGTGAGGCCCACTCAGCTGGGGTCTCAAGTTGACTACTAGATGATAAGCCTGATGGCCCAGAAAAACCAGAAGGGGTATCAAGCACACGCGGAGGTGGAACTGGTGGTGGATAACTAGGTGGAACTACGGGAGGAGGTGCTGGAGTCACTGCTGCAAGTGCCCCCTGAACACGACACAGCTCCTCAGCCAAGGAAATGATCATACGGTAACTGGCGTTCAGGTAGCGAGAAAAAACACCAGCCGCATGATCAGACGCCGGGTCAGTTGGTGAGAAAAGGACTCGCCCTGTCGCAGGTGACAGGGTGGGATAGTGGAAGAAACCTGGATGGGTCTGCATCTCGACCTCGTGGAAGCGCAAATCAGTAATAGCCTCCATGGCAGCAAACTGGATCGCCAGCTCCGGTGTAGAAGCCACTCCGCCCTTGGAAGTGCGAGAAGAGCTTCCAATGTCCGAAGTCGCAGTCATGTAAGCCACTGCATGGTACTCATATACTAACTCACCCAACTACTCCCGGAACACCTGGTACACCGGGTCATCACCGTTGGGATACAGCCGAAGCCAGACGCTGCGAAGCAGAGCTGGAAAAGTGTGGGGTTCTGGCTCATGATGGAAGTGATATGGAACTGGTGCCATCTACACTCACAATGCCAAAGGTTAGTAACATAATGAATTATGATGCATGAGGTATGGCATGCAACAATCACATGCAACAAGCAAGATGCACACTCAAGGTCCTATGCTAATCGCAGTCCTAGCGTAGGTTACCTAGGGTGTCCTATAGTCAGCACGGCTCTGATACCAAGCGTTGTGGCACCCCGGCTCAGAGAACCGGTTTACCAGTGTTTCCAACCCAGAGATCATGTCTTCTGGAAACACACAACAACTTGGAACAGAACATAGCTAAACTTTTATTGATGATAGTCGAGTACAAGCTCATATATTACATGATCATTGAGGCCAAAGGCACATCTAGTGCTCTGATAGTATCTACATTATTTATCTAACATATTAGGGCCTCGGTATTACTACGGAATACTACAGCGGAAGACTAGTGCGTAGCGGAACATGAAAGTAACTCCATCCACAGGGACACTGCCGAGGACACATCCTAGGCATCGCAACACGGACATCGAGACATCCGTCTCAGTTTTCTCCTGCATCTGACATGATACGCCAGGTGAGTACTTTGAATGTACTTGCAAGCACATGACAACCAAATATGCAGCAAATAATAGCATGGCATTGAGCGTGTTAAAACTTAAGTGATTCACTTACTGTCACCAACTTACTCATATCTGGGTTGTCCCCCAACCCTCAGAATACTTGCCCTCGACGAGTATTTCTGCTTATAAGACAAGTTCTTCCATCATTACTATGGTTATTATGGTTGATCACCTAGAGAGGTCTGGACGGGCTGTCCATTTCCGTGGACGCGGCTATTCGAATAGATTTTACACTCTGCAGAGGTTGCGCACTTTACCCACACTATGGAGCACTGACCTCGTGATCCCATTCGGGTGGACCAGCGTTGCTCCAACGAAACCTGCCTAACCCGTGACTCTTCCATCGTACCACCGGCAATCACACTCCCCCGGAGTCAAGCCTTGGGTGCCCCATGTCACCTTGTGACACCTACCACCGTCGTGGCCTAACTAAACTGTCCCAAACGGGGACGCCGGCAAACAACTCAACTGGGCTCACAGGGTTATCGCCGTCTACCTGATCAGGGCAGCACGCACGCATAACCCTCCCTCTTTGGAGGTACCAGTGAAAGAGCACCGAGCCAGACCAAGTCAAGGCCATCCCATACCGGCAAATGTGGCTGCACGGGTAAGCCCGAACAAGTGACTCTTGATCAACCAACTAAGTTTCACTTAGCAAGCAAGGTTAATCATCATATCAATTTGAGTTATCAACATAAGGCATTTGAATAATTTACTTTGAATTATCAATGATAATTTAAATGCAAGAAAGAATATGAATTATGCAATGCTATGAAATGCTTCATAATATGGATGTCCTGGCTTGCCTTGATCAGTTGGGTTGTTCAGAAACTCCTGGTCTTCAAATCCACAAGTATCTCCTTCTGAAAATATTTTTAAATGGCAAATGAAAATGTCACATAAAGCCTTTTTATTCACCAACAATTCTATGAGTATTTTAAAAATACCAAACTTGGTGGAAACATAAAGGGCTTCATTATGAACACAATGCAAAAATAATCAGGTCAAATGGACCTTCCTGTAAAAAGTTATAAGCAGTCAAACTTACTGGTCAACTCTGTTAAATAAATCAAAAATGGAAAAACCAGAACGGGCCACGTCGAAGGCGTATTTGCCCCGGGCGCCTCCACTTACCGCTTCGTCCAGTCACTGGCAAGTGGGGCCCGGCGCATTTAAATAGAGGAGGGAGAAGGAGCAGAGAAGAGGGGCGGCTCACCGGCGGTGATTGCCGGCAATAGCGACGGCGGTGGGGCTCGTGGATGGTGGGGATGGATCGGGCGTTCGACGGCGGTTCACCCTGTACCCGTAGCTCCTTCGGAGATGGCCGGACGGCGTCGCACCCTTCTTCTCCAGCGGACGGGTGCTATGGTGATTGTGGGCGATGGCGATTCCGGCGGCGGTTCGATTCGGGGAGGGGTCTGGAAGCACCAGTGGAACACCACGAACTCAGCGGTGGGCTCGGGCGGAGCTGGGATGGCTTGGAGAGGGTTGGTGGTGGAGCTCAGCAGGCGACGGAGCTCCGGCGAAGCTCGAGGCCAGAGGGCCTCTCATCCTTGGCTCTTGCTCTATGGGGGCGATTGAGGAGGAGGGAGAGGGGTGAGGAACTAGGCGAGGCCGGGCGGGGCTTTATATAGGCGGAGGGGGGGGGGGGCGCTCGGCGAGCTCTCTGGATGCGGCGAGATGCGGGCCATAGCACCGGCGAGACATATGCCGCGCTGGCTGGATGTTTGCGGCGAAGGGACTTGAGAGGGCAGCAGCATTCAATGCGGGAGGCAACGGCTCGAGAGGAAACGACGAGCAGCGCCGCAACTATGACCGCACGGGTCTCACAGTGTGGCGATGGCGTGGCGGCCGGCGAGGGCATCTCTGGAGAGGGCGAGGGTTCTGTAGGGGCTGCGCGTCGACCAGAGGCGATGTCGGCATGCCCAGACAAGCTGCTGTGGTGCCGTGGTCTCGCTCGGATGAGACCCGAGCCTGGCGCAGTGCAGAGCGCGGCGACAAGCATGCCAGCGCCGTGCTCACCATGGTGCTTGGCACCAGGAGGCCACGCAAGCCTGGTAAAACATGTCTAGCATGTCGACCTTCGATCCCTCTCTTCACCTGTACCCCTGGTTTGGCTTGGTTCATGCAGAGATGAGAGGTAAGATCACCAACAGTCTTTGACAGCAAACTTGTGAAGATTCCAGAGAAGAAATGAGGTGGAGATTGAGCCAAAGAAGGTTTCTGGAGTGATCCTCATTGGAAGGACTCCAAACTGGCCAAGTTTGAGGTGGTTTGGATAAGTTTTGAGGGTAGTTCATGTGTAACCTGCAAAACTGGTCCAGAATCAAAATGTTGAAGTACTACTCACTTAGAAGATCTTCAGATGCTGAAACTTGGTGTAGGGAAGTCATTTGTAGGTGTCCTCATGCCACAAAAATTTGAGAGCATTTGGATAAACCTAGCATGTACTTCCTTCACAAAGGTCCAGTCTTACCAGAAGCAAAACTGAATTATTTTGCAAAATAATTGTACTGGTCATGGAATATTTTTGGATATTGGGGCAAGATATGATCCAAAGTATTTTAGGGAATTATTTGGGAATTTTCTGAGCATCATAGCTATAGGTTGCTTCACAACCTATAGTAATGCCCTAAATTCTCAAATAAAAGAAAAGAGTTATTGAAAATGATTTAAATTGGGATTTGGGTTCTTGAAGTACTTGGCAGGGTTTTGGTAAGGTGATGAGGCTTTGGATTACTTGGAAAGGGTTCAGAAATGTCCAAGATCAATATCAGAAAAGATAGACCCGGGGGCCATAGTTTTCACTAGAGGCTTCTCTCTTGAAGATAGCATACGGTGGGTGAACAAATTACTGTTGAGCAATTGGTAGAAAAGCGCAAAGTTATGACGATATCTAAGGCAATGATCATGAATATAGGCATCACGTCCGTGAGAAGTAGACCGACTCCTGCCTGCATCTACTACTATTACTCCACACATTGACCGCTATCCAGCATGCATCTAGAGTATTAAGTTCATAAGAACGGAGTAACGCCTTAAGCAAGATGACATGATGTAGAGGGATAAACTCAAGCAATATGATATAAACCCCATCTTTTTTTCCTTGATGGCAACAATACAATACGTGCCTCGCTACCCCTTCTGTCACTGGGTGAGGACACCACAAGATTGAACCTAAAACGATGCACCTCTTCCATTGCAAGAAAAACCAATCTAGTTGGCCAAACCAAACCGATAGTTCGAAGAGAAATACAAAGATATCTTAATCATGCATAAAAGTGTTCAGGAAAGACTCAAAGAATATTCATAGATAATCTGATCATAAATCTACAAGTCATCGGATCTCAACAAATGCACTTCAAAAGAGTATTACATCGAATAGAACTCCAGGAACATTGAGGAGAACATTATATTGAAGATCAAAGAGAGAGAAGAAGCAATCTAGCTACTAGCTATGGACCCGTAGGTCAGTGCTAAACTACTCACGCATCATCGGAAGGGCAGCAAGGTTGATGTAGAGGCCCTCCGTGATCGAATCCCCCTCCGGCAGATCGCCGGAAAAGGCCCCAAGATGGGATCTCACGGGAACAGAGACTTGCGGCAATGGAAAAGTATTTTGGTGGACGCTTTTGATGTTTGGGGAATATTTCTGAATTTATAGAGGTGGAATTAGGGTTGGAGGACACCCGAGGGTCCCACAAGCCCTCAGGGTGCACCCACCCCCTGGGGCGCGCCCTAGAGGCTTGTGGCCTCCTCGGGACTCTTCTGGCCCTCTCTCCAAGTCACATAGGTGTCTTGTGGTCCAAGAAAAATCATCGTAAAGTTTTATTCTGTTTGGACTCCGTTTGATATTCCTTTTTTGTAAAACTCAAAAACAAGGAAAAAAACAGAAACTGGCACTGGGCTCTAGGTTAATAGGTTAGTCCCAAAAATAAAATAAAATAGCATATTAATGCATATAAAACATCCAAAACAGATAATATAATAGGATGGAACAATAAAAAATTATAGATACGTTGGAGACGTATCAAGTACCCTCTGCTCAAGTTCAAGTCGGCAAAAGACACGCAGCAAGTTGACTTTGTTCCTGGTGATTCTTCGCAACAGTTCACCATTGGGACGGGGATGGATCCCAAATAGGAAAGCGCTCTCATCGAATTCATCCGTGAGAATCGGGACATCTTTGCATGGAAACCTTATGACATGCCGGGTGTACCGAGAGAATTCGCTGAGCACCACCTTAATGTGGATCCTAAGATGAAACCTGTTCGATAGTTCCTCTGCCGTTTTAATGAGGAAAGGCGTAAGGCTATTGGAGAAGAGGTAGCCCGGCTATTGGCTGCCGGGTTCATAGTTGAA
Organism: Thinopyrum elongatum; assembly: GCA_011799875.1. Lineage (NCBI taxonomy): Eukaryota > Viridiplantae > Streptophyta > Magnoliopsida > Poales > Poaceae > Thinopyrum > Thinopyrum elongatum. Next base: position 446,472,795 of record CM022299.1, read on the forward strand.
GTTTTTCACCCTCAGTGGTTGGCTAGTCCTGTGCTTCTGCTCAAGAAAAACGGCACTTGGCGTATGTGTGTTGATTACACAGATCTGAACAAGGCTTGTCCAGCTAATCCGTTTGCTCTCCCTCGTGTTGACCAGATCATTGATCCCACGGCGGGTTGTAAGAGTTTATGTTTCCTGGATGCTTATTCGGTTTATCATCAGATCAAGATGGCAGTTGAGGATGAGGAGAAAACAACCTTCATTACGCCCTTTGGAGCTTTCTGTTATGTATCTATGCCATTTGGGCTTAAAAATGCTCAGGCGACTTACCAGCGCTATGTTCAGAATTGCTTCCATAGGCAGATTAGGCGGAATGTTCATGCTTATGTTGATGACATTGTGGTTAAGTCAAGGAAGAAGGAAACCTTGCTCGATGATTTGAAGGAAACCTTTGATAATCTCCTGGTGTACAAGATGATGCTTAACCCGGCCAAATACGTTTTTGGTGTACCTGCACAGAAATTGCTAGGTTTTCTGGTTTCGGTAAGGGGCATCAAAGCTAACCCGGAGAAGATCGAGGCTATCACCTCTCTGTCTAAGCCGGCCTGCATCAACGACGTTCAGCGCCTGGCGGGTCGTATTGCAGCCCTGAGCCGATTTATAAGCCACCTTGGTGAGAAGGTGATTCCCCTGTACCAGATGATGAAGAAGACTGGTCATTTTGTCTGGAGTGATGCTGCTAATGAGGCTTTTGAGGCACTCAAGAAGCAGTTGTCTGAGCCGCCTATTTTAGCTGCTCCAATCGACAAAGAGCCTCTGCTCCTGTATGTGGCGGCTAATAACAAAACTGTAAGTGTGGCGTTTTTCGTAGAGCAAAAGGAGGCAGGAAAAGAATATCCAGTCCAGCGGCCAGTTTATTATGTCAGTGAAGTCTTGACGGAGTCCATGCAAAGGTATCCACATTGGCAAAAAAATGGTGTCTGTAGTGTTCATGGCTAGCCGCAAATTGAAGCATTACTTCCTTGGGCATCCAATGACTGTGGTCAGTTCTGCTCCTCTGGGGGATATCATTCAAAACAGAGAAGCCACACGCAGAGTCGCTAAGTGGGCAACTGAGCTTGGGCCACATCATCTGAAATATGTGCCCAGAACCGCCATCAAGTCTCAGGCTCTGGTGGATTTTATCAATGATTGGACAGAGCTGCAAACACCTGAGGAGTAGTCTACATACTCCCCTCGAGATGACAAATTTTGTTATGTGTTGAGGCTTATGTTTCCCTGTACTAACAATGTAGCTGGGTATGAAGCTTTGCTACATGGGCTCCACATAGCCAAGGAAATGAACTTGAGCCGGGTTAGATGCCTGGGCGACTCAGACCTTGTTGCGCATCAAGTTTCAGGGAAGTGGGATTCTAAGGACCCGCTCATGGCGGCTTATCGTCCGGCAGTGACTAATATTGCAGGTCACTTTAAAGGTTATCAAGTGGATCACATAGACTGGCGGCTTAATGAGGCGGCTAGTGCTTTACCTCGGCTAGGTTCTCAGCGTAAGGCGGTTCCCCCTAATATATTCCTTGATGTGTTGTACAACCCTTCTGTCAAGTTGCCTTCAGAGGAGGATCTTGTTGTCCCTAACCCGGAAGGGCAGCTTGTGGCGGCTTTGCGTGCTATTTCGGATTGGACGATGCCTTATCTCGCCTACCTGACTCGAGGTGAGCTGCCAGAAGATGAAATTTTGGCCAGACAGATCATTCGGCGGTCTAAGTCCATGACAATTGTCAACGGCGAGTTACACAGGTGCAGCGTGACTGGCGTGTTCCAACATTGTGTTTCCCCCGAGGAAGGCCGTGATATTCTTTAGGAGATTCATGCTGGAGACTGTGGTCATCATGTCGGATCAAGATCTCTAGTGGCCAAGGCTTTTCGACACGGGTTTTTCTGGTTGACGGCTCACGCTGATGCAGAGGATATTGTTCGCAAGCGCGATGGTTGTCAGAAGTTTGCACGACAAGCTCATGTGCCAGCTCAAGAATTGTGGATGATCCCAATAACTTGGCTGTTTGCGGCCTGGGGGCTTGATATGGTCGGCCCCTTTAAGAGGTCTGAGGATAAAAAGGCTCATCTATTGGTGGCAGTTCACAAATTTACCAAGTGGGTTGAAGCCAAGCCAATCAGCAATTGTGAGGCGGCGACTGTAGTTCGGTTTGTGAAGAAGCTGATCTTTCACTTTGGTTATCCTCATAGTATCATCAATGATAATGGGACAAATCTATCTAAGGGTGCTATGAAATAGTTCTATTAGAGAGAACATATCCATCTTGATGTTTCATCTGTGGCTCATCCACGGTCTAATGGCCAATCCGGGTGTGCTAACCAGGAGATATTACGAGGAATCAAGCCCTGGTTTATGGTTCCTTCGGAGTGCACTCCGGGTTGTTGGTTTGAAGAGCTTCCTGCAGTTCTTTGGAGCATAAGGACTACCCCCAATAGATAAACTGGCTACACGCCATTCTTCATGGTTTATGGAGCAGAGGCGGTTCTCCCAAGTGATATCTGGCATGACTCACCCAGGGTGGCGGCTTACGTCAAAACAGATAATGAGACGGCTCGCTAGAATGCTTTGGATGCCTTGGAAGAAGAACACGACCTTGCGGCGTCTCGATCTGCAATTTACCAGCAAGACCTGCGTCGCTATCATAGCCGCAGGGTTCGAAGCCGCACTTTCTAGGAGGGCGACTTAGTGCTCCGTTTGATTCAAGATCAGATAGACAAACATAAGCTTTCACCTCCTTGGGAAGGGCCCTTTGTGGTTAGTAAAAACCTCAACAACGGGTCGTATTATCTCATCGACATACATGAACACAATAAGTCACGCACTTCTGAGGAGGAGACCAACAGGCCTTGGAACATTGCTCATCTTCGGCCTTACTATACTTAAGTCATTGGCTTCAATCGTTTGACATATCTACATCATGTATATACCTTTTTATGATCAAATATAATAAAGCCGGCATCCCCGAAACTCAGGGCCTCTGTCGTTTCATCTCATATATTGTGCATGAGTCTTTTATTTGTTGATCATAGGTCACTTGGGGGCTTCCAACTCGTCGAGTTTAGCTTTCGCACCCTCTTGACCCGGAAAAAACGCCATATTATTGGTTAAACCTGCCTGTATGCTTGATGCTACTCCAAAAAGATGACCCGCCGTACCCTTGACAGTCAATCTTTATGACCCTGAACTTGTCACGGTTAAAATGGTGGCTTAAGTCATGTGAGAGCCGGCTTACAGAAAGTGAGGATAAACCAAGGCTATCATGCCAGCTTCATCGAAACAAGACTTGAGCCACGAAAGCCAGTCTTTTTGTCGAGCCTCTAAATCCGACTTATAAATTCATTCAATCAATGTTTATAAATCAATATTGATTCTCTGTTTTTGCAGGAATCTTTTGCTCTTAATCACAATGTAGCAATGACTATATGTCTCCTGGTCAAAAGAACTCCGGATTGCTGGTGATGAGCATTGAGTTTTTGTTGACCATGAGTCGCTAAAATTATCAATTCACAATTACTTTTTCCGCCATCAATTATCATCACTATAAGTCGTCGGTGGATCAATCGCCGGGTCATTTCACACCAGTTATAAATTGGTGGATTTTTTTGTAGAAGTCAGACGTCTCTGCACTTATAAGTGGCTACAGGCGACTTACCACACAAGCAATGGATGTACGACATTCAAACACAAAAGACGTCCAAGGCAGGTCAAAAACATGAATTGATCCAAAAAAATTCAAGCAGCTGAAAGATAAGTGTTTGAACAAAAGTTAACGTGCACGAAGGCACGACAGAGCAACCAAGTGTTTTAGCTAAGCTTATTACAAGGCTCCAGTTGGGATCAAAATATTTGATCAAGTTTTTCCAGGAGTATAGCCTACTCCTATAAGCCGGCTTATGTGTCCTCCGGGTTAGCTCCTGGAGGAACCCCCAGCGGTTGACGCCTCCGGGTTACCCTGCGCCGACTCTTCTGTTTCTTGGATCTGAAGGCTGTCCAGATTCCAGTTGACATCTGTTAAAGCTTGGAAAATGACTTCGTCATGCAAGATAGGAGACGGGTCTACATCAGGGGCAAAGAGATGCTTACGCCATTGCGGAGTCATGTCAAAAGATCTAAGTATTGGCGGCAGAACTCGTGTATTGTTGCCGTCATAAGACGGCTGATATTTCTTCAACTCCATTTCCACGACAAGTTGACTCACCAGTGCTCAGGTTTCCTTCACGCAACGGGTGTAATCAGCCTAAGAGAAATCAGTCCCGTCATCCTTATATTGTGGGAACCCGCCGGCCATCTCCAAAGGATCTAATTCTGGCGCATAAGCCATAGCCTGGCTCAGCGCGGTCATTGCCCCTGATCGGGCGGCTCACCTCTTCAATTCTTTGACCTGCTTCGGGATGGTTGACGGCCGCTTCAAAACATCTTTAATGAATTGCGGCGGGTCTTTTTCGCCCATTACAGCCCTCAGGGTATGCATGCTTCCAGCGTACAATCGCTCTACAAGGGAGTACACATCCTTCAACTTCATTATATTGTCTTGGAGGTTGTGAGTTCTATCACCTGCAAAAAGTAGGCAATGTGTGAGCCACCAGGCGAGTTACTACTTATACATGACTCGCCAGGCAAGTTATTACTTATCTATGACTTGTTACGTGGGATTGTTGGCAAAAACTTTAGGGAATGCTTACGAAATATGGCCTTGGTCATCTGATTGATATGATGCTTTAACCCGGCAAGTTCTTCGGTAGCAGGCGCCAATTGACCTTCGGCGGCTTTTGCACATTTGATCAAGGCGGCTTTCTCAGTTTCAAAGGATTTCTTTTCTGTTTCAAAGCCCGCCTTAATTCTCTCTAATTCTTCCAAGGAAGATTGCAGGCTTGATTCCGCCTTGGCTCATAGAGCTTGTTTAGATTCAAGTTCTTTTCTTAAGCCGGTCAAATTTGACTCGGCCGTGCTTACAGCTTCCTGCAAAATACGGAGGTAGTTCATTTAGTATTGAGCCAAGCTGGCAACAATATAGAACCCGACACTTGGGGGCTATGCCAATTCAATTTACGTTGGAAAGTCCCAAGCAGATTGTAAGCAATATACTTAGCACATGGGGCCTAATACATGCCATTTTTCTTCCTTTAAGTATACAAGAAGACCCGACTCAGTTCATAAAAATGAGTCGGCCCTTGGGGGCTACAGGATATTTCTTCAAATTTTTATAATGGTGAAAGACTCGGCTCATCTCAAGAGAATGAGCGGCCCTTGGCGGCTACCTGGCGTTTTCTTTTAAAGATCTATGTTTGAAGAACCAGCTTATCATTGGCATGATAACCCGGCCATTGGGGGCTACATGATATTTCTTCAAAGTTTAGTTACTTAAAAGACTCGGCTCATTTCATGAAGATGAGCCGGCCCTTGGGGGATACATAAGGATATATACAACCACTACAAAAAAATACACTTTCGTGATGATACGTGTTTGTCGTAGTAGGTCACGTTTTCTGTCATGCATGTACATCCATGACAATTTTATGACAGAATCAAGATAGTCATACCTGTGCCGTCGTAGAAGTGTTCCATGGCAATACCAAAATTATCATCACGGAAGTGTCCACTTCCATGACGATAAATGGTGCATCATAGAAGTGTTTTCGTCAAGGTAACCGACACGTGGCATCCTCCGTAGCGGGTCGCCGTTAAGCTATCCGGTTTCGGTTTGGATCCGATAACCTGTTAACAGCCCTGACCAATGGGGATTTTCCACGTGTAAAATTATCATTCGCCGGAGGATCCACATGTCGGCTCAGCGTTGGGACAGATATCATCTACTCATTGTACGGGAGCCGCCTATGATACGTTGACATGTGGCAAGGCCCAACAGTGGCCCATTTAGTTGAAAGAGGCCGCCCCAGTCAAAATTAGCAGGCCGGTCCATAGAGGGCCTACTTGTGTCTGGTCCATTTAGGCCCATGGCCCATATGAGATGTGCCAATTCAGCCCACTAACAATTTGACACCATTGCAGCCCATCGTCAGTTCGAGTCTGTTAACAGCCCGCTATATATTGGGGCTCAATATCGGCCCGACGTACTTTCGGCCTGTTAACAGCCCATTTAAGGGATGGGCCAATTTTCAGGATGTATGTCTTTTGGCCTTTTAGCAACCCATTTAAGTGTTGGGCCAATTTCCAGCCCGGTATGTCTTTCAGCCAGTTAACAGCCCATAAAAGAGTTGGGCCATTTGTAGTCCGGCCTGAGTTTTGGCCTCTTAACGACCCATGCTCTTAATGGTCCAATACCAGCCCAATTTCTCTTTCGGCCTGCTAAAGGCCCGCAACCAGTTGGGCCATATACAGTCCGACCTAACTTTCGGCCTCTTAGAGGCCCATGCTCTTTATGGTCCAATACCAGCCCGCTGTCTCTTTCGGCCTGAAAGGCCCACAATACAGTTGGGCCATATATAGCCCGACCTTAGTATTCGCCTATTAACGGCCCATGAAATCAAATGGGCCCACTTATTGCCCGCTTCGATTTTGGCCTGTTAACGACCCAAGAGGTAACTGGGCCAAGCATTAACTGTTGCCTCGTTTCAATTATAGCGGCCCAATAGAGCTTTTGGCCTGGTTACGACCCATCAACTTATTGGGCCCGCTAAAGTTTGAACATGTCTGTAGGCCCAATTAGACAAAGTCGAGCATTTATGGACAGCACCAAAACTGATCAAACAAAGGCCTAAAAGAATTTTGGCACCTGCGAGCCCATTAGGGGGGCCCATTAAGGGCAGTGGGCCCCTACCCTTCATATAGGGCCCACGATGGTTCATGCTAGCTATTAATTTCACTGCATTTTTGGGTTCCTAGCGACTAGTTAGCTGGAATGCGAGGCGCGCTAAGCAAATGTACGGCATACAAGGAAAAACATAGCACATCCAGCATATATTACAGGAAATTACATCCACTGGGCAATCAAAGATTGATGCCAGTGCAAATAAATGAACAGAACTTAATGATCTACAACCTCACAATCTGCAACCTCAGCGCGGAAGACGCCCATAAGCATGCGAGCAAGTTCTTCCTTCTTTGCTACACTGTCTTTGAAAACATTGATCAGTTGTTGTTGCGCAAGAATGTGCACCTCTGATTCGTCCACGATTTCCATCATTGCTTCAGCAAGTAATTGGTTCACAAACATGAAAACTGAACAGATTCAGATGGCGATTTTGGCAGGCTTGTATTATTGATAGTGGAGAGTGTCTCGACCACTGCCTCATAACATAAATTAGGAGGGGAACCGAACAAATTAATCAAGAGTTATTGCCATATTACCTGCCCTACAATTATTGGCAAGAATCAATGGGGCTGCCTTGCTGTTTTCAGAGTTTGTATTCTTATCTTCAGCAGCCTGCACCAAATTAACACACTAGCATTGCTATCATTGGCCAGGTGAGATAATAGGAAAGCAACATTGGCACAATGAAAGTTTGGGCAACCAGACCACACCAGCCTACACCAAATTAACACAATATGGCACAGCTATCATCAGCCAGGTAAGCTAATAGGAAAGCAACATTGACACAATGAATGATTGGGCAACCAGACCACATCACTACAATTTAGTAATGTGCATGATATGAGACAGTACACTCATGCAGCTCAGTATGAAAAATCACTAGGCAGTTTTCCTTACTAAAATCTACATTGTCGCCTTTAATTATACATTTTGCTACAAGTAAATTGAGATCAGATAAAGGTTGGATTCACGCCGATTAACAAAATACAAGCTCATGTAAAAATATAGTGATATACAACAGGTACTTACATCAGCATTGGAGCACAGAGAATTCCCGCAAGATACTTTCCTCGAACACGATCCCAGTTTAGAATGTCTTCTATCCTTTAAGCTTATTTTCTAAAAGAGAGATGGGTAAGAAACATGGAGAAATTATGATCTGAATGCTATAAAATTTCATGATGTAAGGATACGCACACGCTTCTTAGAAAGGAATTGACATATTTTTGCTGGACTGGAGCGGACTAGTTCTTTGGCCACTGGAATCTGCTTATTATCAGGAACAGTTGGGTTTCTCTGTGCTGGAGCAGTATCTATGAACACTGGAGTTGGTTTACTATCTCCTGGCATTTGGATCTTTTGCAAAGACCTTGTTTGTAGCCCTTCAGGTTCTAACATAGCCGTCTTCCCCTTGCATGCCTTATATAGAAGAATGGTGCTGCAATTATAAAACATGCTACGGTAGAGAGATGGAATAGGTACTGAAGAATAGAAAGGCATGACATATTGACATGTATTTCCTCCATCCGAAAATAAATGGATGAGTCTAGGCGTATTTCAGTTCTAGATACATCCATTTTTATTCATTTCTGCGACATGTAATCCGGACGGAGGGAGTATGATGTAAGAGCTAGGGATACGACAGGACAACAGAGTAAAAAACACTAGTTGAATGTAAAACTGTATGATAGCGGAATAGGCACAGAAAAACACGAAGGCAACATATGCGTGTATGATTGGGAAACTAAGATGGCATTGCAACAGACCAGTAGAACACCACTTCAATGTAAAAAAACTGGTATGGTAGACGGATGGAGTACATACTGATGAATAACAACGCATAAGATATTCCGAAGCATGATGTGCAAACTAAGCAGATGGCATCGCGACAGAGTAGAACGACAGTACTAGAATTTGAAAACATGTTATCATGAATGGAATAGGTACTGAAAAACAGGAAGGCATGACATATTTACATGCATGATCAGCAGGCTAAGCACATGGCATTGCAACAGAGTAGATGCACTCCAGAACATTATATGCATGATGTACCCATATCACGGGCCAACTTAGAGCAAGGACCTTGTGGGGTGAACATGATTCATCATCTTTCTGCAAGTCTTCTGAAGAACTGCCTTTAACTATTCCATCATATTGGGTATCATTGATGTCAAGTTTGTTGGCCGTTAAGAGATCAACATGAATATACAGTGACATGTGATAATCTATTTTCCATGCTTAGATGAATAATGAAGCCATAAATGTTGCACACAAGTAAGATGAGGGTACAACCTATCTGGCCGCCATCCACAGGAGTGAGCATCATCTGCTGACTTGTCGATGGCCCTGCGGTTGTTGTGGTTGTCCATGTCTGGCACGCACATTTGAGCCAGGGAACTATTGAGTGGGGACTATAGCTCCCTTCTGGTGTATGCTTCCCTTATTGGAGCAGCTGCGGTGAGAAGGAAGACGGTGTGGCTGAAGATGCAGAAAACACATTATGTTAAGAACGACACATATCTCTGATCTGAAGAAATACACCAAGAGATCAACACTAAGGAACGAGATTGGTCACACATCCGTTGACTGAAAACTAAATTGGGGTCACACGATTTTATTTTATTTTGGTATTGTCCGATCTACGCCGGATGGCTGGATGGCCTTCTTGTGTGTCCCCGCTGACACTGTTCAGAATCTTCCCCGAAGAGCCAGCGACCACCGGCAGAGCAGGCTGCTTCCACCGTCCCTAGCCGCGAGAGCTCCGACCAAAACCCCGCTCCCTGCCACACCGCACTGCCGTGGTTGCGCCGCCCCCGGCCAAACCACAAAGACTCGCCATCATCCAGATCCGGCGGCACTTCAACCCACGCAACTCTAAGATAGCCACCTAAGCGCTGCTTCCGCAGCGAACTTGCGCCCCCGCACCCTTACGATAGACACCAGCCAACCGGCAGCCTAGGAGCTCCGCCGCCTCGAGGGGTGTTGCTTCCCATTGGGAATTGACTGGCCCAGAGTAAAAATTCAGGCGACTGGCGCCTAAATAAAGTGATTTAAGATGAGTGTACGACCTATCTTACGGCCCGGTGAAGTAGGCACCTCCAGCTGCCGAGCTGGTGAGGCCGGCGCGGTTGCGGTGGCTCCCGGCGGTAGGAAAGCAGATATGTCGCGACGGTCGATGGCTACGGGGAAGCAGCGCCGGGGCCCTGGACGAGTCCGAAGTTGGAACCACTCCGGTGCCGTGCACAACAGCGCGGGTGAATTGGCTCCGGTACGGTTCACATGGTCGTCGTCGAGGCAGCTCCCGCAGCACGGAGTAAGAGGCACACGGCCCAGTGCACGACGACAAACGGATAGCAGCTCCGGCATTGGGGAGGAGGGCGGCGGTGAATTTGGTGCGGTGGGGGCGCCATGGAGGAGGGGCTGAGGTTTCGCGGCTGGGGAGAAGGTGATTTGGTGCCCACGCTGTATGAATGGGGAATTGGGAGGGGGAACCATGTATTATGGACGCATTTGTCTGAAATGTGTGTGTGTGTGGGGGGGGGCGGGGGGGGGGGGGGGGGGGGGGGGGGGGGGGGGGGGGGGGGGGGGGGGGGGGGGGGGGGGGGGGGTTACAGTTCTACCCCTGCCTTTAGGCTTCTGGGCTTGGGTCTGTGTCTCGAGGGTCGGGTATAGTAGGGTAACTTTGCTTCTCCCAAATAGTGGGCGCGAGCGATTTTGGGCGAGGAGGGCGTGTTTTGAAATAGTGGGCGCGAGAGATTTCAGCTGAGGAGGACGTGTTTTGAAATAGTGGGCACGAGCGATTTCGGCCAAGGAGAGGGTGTTTTGCCGCCCATGGTTTATGAATTTTTCGGCGCCTGCCATTTCGGTCGAGGAGAGGGTGTTTTGCCGCCCATGGTTTATGAATTATTCGGCACCTGTCATTTCGGCCGAGGAGAAGGCGCACTTGGATGAAGTTATGAAACTATCTTCGATGTACAACGGGCCAATTGGTGTGTGTCCCACATAGGCCGGTAATTTCGCATCTCCCATTTATTTGCTCGGGCGAATTCCACCGAGCAGAGGGTGTATAGCGGTTCGTTCAAATTTTGGGAGAATGAGCATCCACGTCTACCTTACCAAGTCAATTCGAATCAAATTTTGAAATATTAGCTTGCCACTTCTTTTTTAGATGGTGAGATGATGCTCGGGACTAATGTGTTTTTACATGCTCGTTGCTAATGATTTACTATATGACAAATAGCTGACCCACTCAAAAACGGGAATCAAACCCAAAATGAAATATCTCGATTTAATGAAATAGCTCGTTCACCCAGTCAAAATAGTGAACTAAATCCAAAATTGAACACCTCAATTGAGTAGCATGTTGTATTATAGTACTCCATGAACATGCTGAAAGTCAAATTAATGAACTTGTTTGATACGCATATCTTCATTCATGTGTGGATTGCAGACACCATGTTCTCCAGTTCAAATATTTGAATGCAAATTTATATCGAAACATGGTTTATATCAGTCTTTGATGCATAAACACGACCTCCCCCTCTCCCGGACTCCTGTTCTCTCTAGCCGACAATCTTCGTTTCTATCGCACGCATCCAAACACAAACCTTGTCGGTCCCTCTCCCTCTCTCTCTCTATCTATCTATCTATCTATCTATCTCTATTTCTCTCTCTCTCTCTCTCTCTCTTTGTCGGTCTTTCTAGTTCGCATGCACACTCCATGTATAGGTCTCTCTGGCACACAATGTATGATTCTCTAGTCCAAGCTAAATATCTAGGATGCATTCATCGTACGCACACAAATTCTCTAGCTCGTTGTCCGTAACTCTGTCACGGACGACTCTGCCGTCTCGGAGCTCTTTCCTCTCTCTCGAACTCTCCATCTCCCTGGGTCACACATACACATGCATATCTCACTCGCACTAGATAGACCCATCTAAAACTCTCTCTTTCTCTCCCTCATTCTCTCTCCATCTCACATGCACATACACACAATCTCACGCCTAGCTAAGTATGACTGTCTCTCACTCCATTGTAGGCACGCGCAGTCCCCCCTATGTATATGACTATTTCTCAGTCTCCATCACAAACATACGCATTGTCTCTTTCCCTCACTTGGTCTATCTCGATTTCTCTCGGGGCATCTTTCTATCACACACACACACCTCGTCCCTCGATCTCCCACCCATATAGTCCCCTCACGATCTCGAGGGGATCTCTCTATCACAAACACACCCTCTCTCTCTCCCCATGCGTCCCTCTCGACCTCTGTCCCTTGTTGGCCAGACCTCTATTGGACATGTGCTATAGGGGGGTCTCTCTTCGTTGCAAACTACCACGCACTATCTATCTTCGTGTATCTCCTCACCTCACTTTTCTATCTCGGAGATGCATGCGTGATATGTTTGCATAAGAAACGAACACACTCTCTCTCTATTTTATCGTTTGTTGTCCCTTTCTCTTTCACACACACACACACTCTTTTTGCACACTCACTCTTTTCCCTTCACACACACTTGATCTCTCTCAACTTAGGTACTCTCTTCGGTCCATAGCGTATAGATTTATTGAAAAGTCAAACTTCACAAAGTTTGACCAGGTACGTGGAGAAAAACATTTACATCTAGGACGGCAAATATATATCATTAGATTCATCATGAGATGTAGTTTCGTATGATGTATTTTTGGTATTGTAGATATAAATAATATTTGTGTAAACCTGGTCAAAGTTTCCAAAGTTTGACTTCTAAAAATTTTATATGCATTGCATTATCGAACGGATGGAGTATCTCTTTCCCCCTCTCAGCTATCTGACGCACCACTCAGCCGTTCGGGACTCGCCGCATCACGTACGCCGACCACACGATGTCCGGCCGCTGCGTGCTCTTCGTCGAGGAGTTCGTGCAGTGGAACGTTCTCCGTATTATGGTGCGCGTCATTAACTGCCTATTCTCTTACTCTTTTCTGTAACTTGTATATACCCTTTTCCCACTGATTTTAGTACGCAGTATGCTTACAAGTTACAACTCCTGCACTCCACATGGGCTAATGGAATTCGTAATGTGTGTGTACGTTTGTGTGCCCATGGACGGCGTAGGCAACACGCACACGGTGGACAGCTACGTGGGCATGCACACGAGCAGACTGGCCGGGGAGGCGACGCGGTACGTGAAGCGCAGCCTGGGAGGCGGCCCACAGGACGTGCTGCTCTTCTGCGGCACGGGCTGCACCGCCGCCATCAAGCGCCTCCAGGAGGTGACCGGCATGGCCGTCCCTCCCACGCCGCGCGCCAGGGTGCTGGAGGTCATGTCGCCGTCCGACCGGTGGGTGGTATTCGTCGGGCCGTACGAATATTTCCCTGGTTCACACATACACATATCTCGCTTGCGCTACCCCTAAGTACTGCCCCCTAACACTCTCCGCCCTTGTTCTCTCTCTATGTGATACGCACCCCCCTAAGTACCATAATCTCTCGCTTCATCATAGGCACACGCACTCCCCCCTAAATATGACTATCTCTCACTATCCATCAGGAACACACGTATTGTCTCCTTCCATCCCTATGTCTATCTCGATATCTCTCGGGGTATCTTCTATCGCGCACACACCTTGTCACTCGATCTCCCACCCATGTAGTCCCATCACGATCTCCAGGGGATCTCTCTATCACAAACACACACACTCTCCTCCCCATGCCTGACTTTCTTCATATGTCTCTCTCGACCTCTCTCCCTTGTTTGTCAGACATCTCTTGGCCACATGATAGGGGTCTTTCTCTCTGGGTTGCTAACATCCACACATTATCTCCTCACCTCGCTTCTGCTGTTGAAGATGCATGTGTGATATGTTTGCATAAGACACACACGTGTTTTCTCTACTTTATCGTGTGTTGTCCATGTCTCTTTCACACACGCACACACACTTTTTTCACCCACTCTTTCTATTTCACTCTCTCTCTCTCTAGTTAGGTACTCTCTCACGTCCATAACATATGGATGTTTTGAAAAGTCAAACCTCAGAAAAATTTGACCAGGTATATGTGAAGAAAAACATTTACATCTAGAACGATCAATAGATTCATCACAACATGTACTTAGTTCATACTATCATTTACCCTTGTTATTGTAGATATAAGTAATTTCTTTCTAAACTTGGTCAAAGTTTCAAAAGTTTGACTTTAAAAAAATATAGGCACTACATTATCGAACGGAGGGAGTAGCTCTTTCTCTCTCTACTATCTCTCACGGGCCTCCCCACTCACTCGATCTCTCTTTACCGAGGGATTATACGGTCACTATGTCTGTGTATAGCTCCGTATATTGTTTAGTTGACTGGTCAACCCGTCCACATGCTGCCTTGTCAGCTCGTGTTCTCTATCTTCGTGTGCTGGCCCATGTGGCAGCAGGTGAAAATAAGTAAACTAGAGGCCCATCTGACACGCGGTGAAGTAAAAAAAGTTGAAACCACTCGCGGTAGCACCCCACACACTAGTAAATTGAGGGCACACTTCTTCCGCGTGAAGGGCGCACTCGCGCACACTACACCACTGCGTGGCGGCATGCACAAAAGGACGCACTCGCGCACACCCAGCACACAATACACACCAGCACACATGTACACTGGTGTCGCCGCCGGCTGAGATGGACAGCGAGGCAGCCAACAAGCGGAGGCGGCTCGAGCCAAAACCGCATCCGGCGAGCCTGGACTTCATCAGCAGCCTCCCCGATGACATGCTGCTCATCATCATCGCCCTCCTCCCCACCAAATCTGCCGTGCGGACCACCCTGCTCTCCCGGCAGTGGCGCCCCCTCTGGCGCCGCGTCCCCCTCAACCTCACCGTCGACAGCTACCTCTGCGACGGGGATCGCAAACGCATGGCCGCAGTCTCCAAGATCCTTGCATCACACCCTGGGCCAGCCAAACGCATTGACATCCGCATGTTCAATACCAACTGCAAGGCCCAAGCCAAGTTCGACGAGTGGTTCTTATCCCCCGCCCTAGATCAGCTTGAGGAGCTCAGGTTTGAAGCTAGACGATGTCGCTCTCTGCCACCGTCCGCGCTTCGCTTCACGCCAACGTTGAGCCGCACCAGCTTCAGCTCCTGCTATTTTCCCCAGATTAATGCCGCACCCGCCCTTCTTCTCCCTCAACTCAAGCAGCTTGACCTCTTCGACATTGGCATCTCGAAGAAGACTATGGAGCACCTGCTCCGCGGCTATACTGCGCTCGAGTACCTTCGTCTTTGGTAGATCCACGGGTTCATTAGCCTCCACGTCTCCTTGACGAATCTCCGATGAATTTATGTGTATTGCTGGCCCCGCAACAAGACATCAATTGGGAAGAGATCACTTGAGTTGTTCCACGTTATGGTCATTGAGAATGCACCTTTCCATGAGAGATTGCTTGTATCTGATCTAGAAGGTCCAAAAAAATTAGGGTCATTGACGCGCCGAAATTGACAGCGTTGGTCTACTCGTCTGCCAAATTCTCCGAACTTGTTATTGGATCCATAATCGTTCAGGTACAACACCCATCTTCTTCCCCGTCTTCTTGAAATTCAAAATTTTAAATTTCTTCTTGATGTATTTACGACCATCATCCAAAAAATGATTCCCATAAGCTTGACCCAGTCTGTGCGCACAGTGATGATCTTGGCAATAAAATCTATCGTCCCCAATATGGAGCAAGTTGTTGGATTCCTTAGATGCTTTCCGTGCACGGAGAAGCTACTCATCGAGGTGAAACTTCTTTCCTATTAAATGGTAATCACAACGGAGCTCAATTTTTTGTAATTTTCCCAAATTACGATGACCTGCACCGAAAGAAATGTTTTAGTATTTTTTCTCACGTGATCACCTGCATCGTTTTTTTGTTGTACTAGTAGCCTAGGCTAGTCATAGTGGCAAGTAACTTAGACTAGTAACTCTATGGTTAGCCTAAGAGCAAGTACTACCTCCGTCCTGGTTTACTCTTCGTATTTTGTATTATCAAATTTTGACCATAGATTTAACTGACAAAATGTTAATGCATGTCACTAAAAATTATATCGTTGGATTCGTATTTGAACATAATTTCAAATGGTATCATTTTTTGTGACATGCATTGGCATTTTCTAAGGTAAATCTTTTGGTCAAAATTTTACACTAAATACGAGGTAGTACAAAAGTGGGCTATAACGGCCCTCCACTATGTAGGCCAAAACACGTGCCAAGTTCACTTTTGATGCATTTGACATCGATGCCCTCCATTGCTCACCTGGTGCCCCAAAAGAAGTTCGGGGCATCAGAGCACCTACTTGCTCCGGTGCCTAATTAACTCACGCAATGAAAAAACACTTGCGTGGGAGAGAGAGAGGACTGAAGCAATAAAAAACACTTGTTTGGGAGAGGGAGAGGATGGTGTAGTTGGTTTGATTGATTTGTTTATACATGTGGGTCTGTGTGCACAGCGGTGCCAACTGTAACACCCCCAGTGGTTAGCCACAGTAATCCCATTTTGATAATGCCAAGTCAGCATGATTATCAGTGCATGATCATCATTAGCATCGTATTGCATTTCAACTCCTAAGTCAAATTCAAATTTAAATGAAAGTGGAAAATAAAAGTTGTTCGAACACATAAGCTAAATTGTTCATTAAATAGCAAATAAATCAGAGGCAATTCAAAAATTGAAACCAACATCATTGGAGTTGGATAAGTGACTCAGTCATCCTCAAACAGTGGCTGAAAATAATATTTAGTAACCTTTTAATTTATTTAAAACAAATAAGAAATGATGTTTTGCCCAAACTAATTTTAGGTGTTAGGGAATAAAGCACTGGTATTTATGGACTAGGTCTCCCTTTTTACAAAAGTCATTTGTGTGCCAAACAATTAGCCAAGACAGAAAAGAAAAAGAAACAGAAAAAGGAAAAAGGGAAAAGGCCTAAAGAACTACTGTGCACTAAGCCTACTGCTACAGCCGCGGCCCAGCCCACCCCGCGCCGTCTCCCTCCTCCCGCACTGCTCACGCGTGCCCGCTGTCGAACACACAGCACGCACGCACGCACGCCCGCACCCCGGCCCCCCCTCTCTCCCGCTCGACAGCGCGCGCTCTCGCTCGCCGTGGATAAAGGGCAGCGCCCAGCGCTTCCCCGGCCCCCCTGGCCACTCCCCACCTCTTTCCCTCTCTGCTTCCCCCTCACCCGAGCGCCCCCGTCGCCGTCGATCGCCGTAGCCGTGGCCACCGTCTTCCGTTCGTCGCCCCGGCAAGTCTAACAGCTCCGCCGTGGTCCTCTGCTTCCCCTACACTGCTGGATCGAGCCCCGGAGCCCCTCGCATCGCAGCATTCTTCTTCTTCTCCGGCTCGGCCACCGCATCGTCCTCGCCGTTGATCTACGACGCCGGTCCTCCCCGAGCCCTCTGCCCAGACCCCACGCCCCCCCGGTGAGCCTCTGCGCCGGATGCGCCCTCCCCTGCCTCCTCTGATCGCCTGTAGCGCCCGTTCCACGCTCACCCGAATGCGCCGCCGCCTGGCCTCGTCGCCGGCGTGGCCACGGCGACCCTTGGGTCCCGTACGAGCCACTATCGCGCTCACCGCGCCCCGTAGACCCCGCCTAGCCCCTCGCTTCGCTCGCTGTCATGCTGCAACGTCGTTTGCCACCGCACCCGAACGCCGCCGTCCGCCTCCGTCGTTGCCGGCGCCGTTTCCGGCGACCCTCGACTCAGCCACCGCCACCATCGCACGCGGCGTGGTCCGGCCGTTCGAACAGGCCAAGCCACGGCCCCGGAGACGCCCTGAGGGCGAAACCCGAGCTCGCCGGAGCTCGCCACCGCGTCTGGGCACTCCGGCACGACTCCGCCGGCCGGTCCGACGTGGCGCCGCGGGCCCCACGGCCCAGCCACTGACTCTGGGCCCCACTGGGTCCCGTTGACCTAGTCCACGCTGACTGGGCAGGCCCAGTCTATGACATGTGGGTCCCGCCCCATTAAACGTTTTTTTTAAGAAAATAAAATAAATAAAAATACTAATTAAAATGCTGATTAAGTTAATTAGTTAATTAATTAAGTTAACAGTCGCTGACAGTAGGCCCCACCCACTAATTAACCCTGTTTAACTTAAATTAACTCTGTTTAAATTAATCAGAGACTGACGTGTGGGTCCCACTGGACCCACAGGTCAGGTTTGACCCTGGTCAGCCGGGTTTGACCTGCTGACGTCATGGTGACGTCATGCTGACATCATCATGCACTATTCTGGATAATGTTGATTTAATTAAATTCAGAAATTCCAGAAAATCTTTTAAACTTTAGAAAATCATATCTTTTAATCCGTAACTCGGATTAAAATAATTTATATATGAAAGTTGATCAGAAAAATCCCACGAATCCGAATACGCTACCCACATACCTGTTAGGTGCCTCTAACTATCTGAACATGGAAATTTTTACCCGTATCTGATAAATAAATAGTGCTTGACTTTAATATAATAATTCCAAATAAATTCCTAAAATAACTAAATCATTTAGTTAGGCCGTAGAACACCTCTGCTTGTCATTTAAGCATGTCATGCTGTTTGTTTGCACCCTTGCTGTATATTTATTTGTTTCCCCTCCCCTTCTTCTCTCTCGATAGACCTCGGTACCGACGTAGCTCCGGAGCCCGAAGACACCACTGACAACCTTGCCCTTGCCGCCGAGTAACCAGGCAAGCCCCCCTTTTTGATCATCCCAATATCGCCCATTCTATTTCTCATGCTTGCATTAGAATTGCTGCTGCTGCTGCTGCTTTACCTATTCTGATGCATAGCCTGTTCATTGTAACCTGCTGTTGATAATTACCTGCATATCCTAAACTGTTTAGTCTAGGCTGGGTAGAGACCTATCAGTGACCCCACTTATCCCGACTGCCGCGCTGGATCGTCAGAAGACCCAATCAACGGGATTGAAGACCAGGACCCGACACCGCACATCACCCCCCCCTTAGTTGTAACGACACTGCAGCGTTACTATCGAGTGCCGAGGGTGAAACCTCATGTAGCACTTCTGATGTTAACTCTGTAGAGTAGCTATTCGGTCGTGGTCATCGAGGGTGATTCCTCCTTCGCCACTTCCGGTAACGACGCTGTCGTGCAACACATCAAGTGTGAACCCATCGAGGGTGAATCCTTCGAGTTCACCTTGACAGACACATCGAGTAGGAATCCAACGAGGGTGATACCTCGGATTCCCCTGATGTTATGGACACACGGATACTTGGACTTTACAATGTTACTTGGATAGGCGGGTCGACCCTGAGGGGTACCCGCGTGCGCCTAAGTGGCGAGTGTTGTGAAGACGGGTGCCAGTGTGGTGCCCGAGTGGTGAATACGAGGCGCGGCCGGGCATTCTTAACCCTTGCAGCAAGTCCTCGAGACGAGGCGACGGGGTCACATCTTTCGTGAGTCTCTGCTCGTTAGCGCAAGCCCTAGTCCATTAACGATTTGGATATTTGATCCGAGCAGGCCTCTGGCCTGATAGCACTAACCATCACGTGGGCATAGTATGGGCGTTCTGCATCGTAGCATCAGCCGAAAGCTTTGTCAGACGTCCAGTTCAGCATTGTGGCCGGGTCGGATCGTGCCATTGGCGCTGGTATCCACCCTGCTCACAACGACCCGGAGGGCGAGGGGCGATGGCCAAGACCCCCTTGCGCTTAGGATGTAGACCGGCGGGGACCTCTCTGCTGAGCTGTAGGTAGGGCTGCGATGTGTCGTTTGGCCGAGGCCGGGCATGACCTAGGAAAGTGTGTCCGGCCGGAGTTAATCGAGCGTGTTGGGTAAGTTGGTGCACCCCTGCAGGGAAGAAAACTTCTATCGATAGCCGGTCCTACGGTAAAGGACACTCGGAGTTGTATCCTGATTGATACAATTTAGAACTGGATACTTGGATACTATGGCTCTGGGATTGCTTCTCGCAGGGAGTCGAGAAGGGATCTCCGGATGAGGTTGATGACTTTATGGCTCTGGGATTGCTTTCTCGCAGGGAGTCGAGAAAGGATCTCTGGGTGAGGTTGAGACTTAATGATACTGCTACATTATATTGTACTGTTCTACTCTCTCCTATTGCTGCAAGACCGATGAAGATGCTAGTCTTCGATAGGACTAGGCCTTCTCTCTATTCTGGCATTTCTGCAGCCCAGTCCACATATACAGCCTTCCCTTTGAAAATGTTGCATATGTAGTGTAGATCCTTGCTTGCTGAGTACTTCTGAGTACTCACGGTTGCTTTGTTTTCCTTTTCTCCCCATATCAGTTTGACGTGACCAGAAGACGGAACCCCCTGAGACAGATGCCCCGACGATCGCTACTACTACTACCCAGAGGATGGATACTGCTACGAGTTGACTGTCGACCAGGAGTAGGATCGGAGGGTCCCAGGCAGGAGGCCTTCGCCTTTCGATCATAGTGTTTTATTTTGCCCTGCCTTTCTAAAGGCCTTTCTTTTTCTCTTTTAATATCTGTACTCAGATATCTGATGCTTCCGCTGACGCTTGTTCGCAAGTTTATGTATTCGAGCCCTCGAGGCCCCTGGCTTGTAATATAAAGCTTGTATGACTTTATTTATGTTTTAGAGTTGTGTTGTGATATCTTCCCATGAGTCCTTAGACTTGATCGTGTGCATTTGCGTGTATGATTAGTGCACGATTGAGTCGGGGGCGTCACACCAACTCTCTCACATTGCTAGAGCGGTGCCAAAATCTTTTGATTTGATATCGATGCATATTATGTGGCATACTTTTGAGAAGTATGGCGTCGGCCACATAGTGGAGGCAAGAAATGCCCGAGCTTTTCACGTGCTCCTAGGTAAATGAGAAGAAAGAGAAAGAGAGAGAGTGAAAAATTATCACTAGCCTTATAGCCAACCCTATCATTTGAGCGAATGATATTGGTAGCTCCTGATGACACGGCAATCTAATACAGCTAACTGCTCTAATATGTTCTCTTCTTTTGCAGATAAAAAAAGACCCGAAAGTGAAAAATGTGCTGTAATATAACAATCTCATCGAATGCCTTGATCTCCATTTGACAGAAATTGATTTGATCGACTACCGAGGCTCCACATATGAGATTAAATTGGCCAGGTTATTTGTTCTGGAGGCAAGTGTGCTCAAGGTAATGAGGTTTGGCGTTCTCTGGCGCAATGATGAATGGCGTGCTGATCACCACAAGCGTCTAAGCCTAAATGACAAAGGCTCCACAGAAGCAGAATTTGTTTTTGAAACATCAAGTCGCAAGAGACTGAAAAATTTATTTGCCCATTAGTGACTTGTCATGGCGGCGGATTTTAGTTTGTACGATAATGTTGCATGCACCTAAAGTAACGAAAGTTCTTACATAAACTTCCTAATAATTCCCTCTTCGTAGGTGCAGCATTACTCCTAGCATTTGTAATATCAGTTTGAAACTTGTAATATTACAACTATCCAGCATGAGGTACTATGTTACGATAAATGTTCGCGTGCATAGGTGCGGCAACGATATACCTATTACTCGAGTACAATATTTACTATTACTCGTGGCAACGCACAAGAAATTATGTCGAACACAGCTAGTTGTAAGCAGGCTAGCTCTACAGCCATGATGATAGTGACTGCGCATGGTGAGGCTGACTTTGGTATGCCGAACACGCTGCCTACACTGAGGTGTCATCCCCGGCGCTGGGTCTTGTCACTTCACTGTGAGGAGCAGCACATAATAATTTGACCAACGGGTCGTATAGTACTACTACATTGGTAGTACTACTAGTACTACCAACGTCTGGATTTACTAGTACTACCACCTCTGTCTGGATTTAGTATTTGGCTAGCAATATCTAGTAATGCATGTCACAAAAAATATACTACTCCCTCCGTAAATAAATACATGGAGTATTGTTTTATTCGATTTTGTATGTCATTTCCGATGATATTGTACACTCTCCCTTCCGGTAGATGGCTCAAATCTGAAATCTCATCAATCAGACTACTATTGTACTCCCTCCGTACTGGTGCATTAGTCACGTTACGAAAACCAAATAATCCCAAAACTTTTAGGCGTGGTGCATTAACTATCCACCTCGTTCCCTGTTTTTTGCCACGAAAAAAGAAATCAGCCAATAGGAGATGTGGGGTGCGTATGCATTCAATGACTTGAAACTACTTAGCACAACATGTACTAGTAGTGCTCAATTCTCTGCATGCAATGATATTAATTACAAAATAAACATCAAGTCTCTCGTTTTCCCCCAACTTGGTCTCGGTGAGATGACTATACTGCATCGGTACGGAGGGGGTAAGGGCCAAGGAGTAGATGGCCAACACACACGTGAATGCAACGCAGTCTACACTTCTCATATAAAGGCTCCCCGCCAATCCAATCTATGAATCCTACGCACCTACACACCCTAACCAAGGGCAAGAGTGATCACTCCAATCGCAAGATCAGTTGACTAGAAGTTAGACCCATGGAGGCGATGAGCGCAAGCATGAGCTGGCTGTGCCAGATGGTCCACGACGCCGGCCTGCGGCCCGGCACCGAGGAACATCTCCAGGTCGTGCTTGAGGCCGCCAGGGCGAGAGGCCTCTTGGACGACAGCTTCGTCTCCTTGTTCGACGAGGTCCTCGTCGGCTTCCTCGACAAGTTCACCATCGTCAAGAAGCTCGCGAACGACCTTGACATACGCCTCCAGCCCACGCACCCGGGCTCTGTGATGCCTGCCACCCTCAACGGCCTCTATGGTAACAACCTCTTCGACGCACTAGTGGTCTTGCGACTGCCCGCCGTCGTGCCGGAGAATGTCCACCTCGAGGTCGCGCTCGCCGCGTGGCACATGGCGCAGCAAGACACCATCGACATAATCACCCACGTCTATGAGCAAATCGTCCACAAGGACTACTACATGCCAGAGGAGGACGATAGGATGCTGGCCTTCTTGGACCGCAGGGCAACCTTGGACGGCATTGTTTAGAAGCACGTTGAGCCCACCGCCAACGCCGTTGCTCCTCACACGTCGGTTGGTGACCCGGCACACTAGGGCGAGAGGATGTTGTTGATGGATCCGTATGCATCTTTATTTTTGTGTCAATCCCATGTAAACTGTAATTTTCTTACCTTGTGCATCAACTTCATAACTTTTGTACGTACCATGCATGAACTGCGCCACAACCAAACTTCTTATATATTAATATTGACGTCTAATGGGAATGTTTAGATCCCATGCAAGAAATGGGAATGGATTTCAAACTTCTGGGCATGGTGGTTCAATTTACGAAGGCGCACACATAAACAACCAAAACAAAGTCATTTTGGAACAAAGAGCTGACACGTTACAATCGGAAACAGAAGTAGTATTGAAACCATGGGCGTTCTACTAACCATTTAAGTGCTGTCACGCGGTCCTGGTTTATTGTTCCCCTTAGTGTTTTGTGCCAATTTTTGATTATGAATTCAATTAACAAAAAGTAGTATCATTGGAAACTATGTTCAAATACGAATCTAACCATATAAATTTTAGTAACATTTATTAAAATTTTATCAATTGAATCTATGGTCAAAATTTGACACAAAATACGAAAGGACCAACAAATCAGGACGGAGTCTTTGAGTAGACGGGAGGCGTGCGAGCAGACCGATGCGCAGGCTCACCCCAGACGGTCATTCTGGCCCGCCCCTAAACGCACAGTGGCTAGGCATATCACTTAGATGTGGGACCGCATGTAAGAAAAGCGATGATGGCCAAAATTGGCAAAACTCCCCCACTTATCACGCGGGAAAAGCCCAGCGCTATCGTTTTGAATCGTTATTTCTATTTTTTGAGGAAAAATCGTTATTTCTATCTATCGGTCGCGCCAGGAGCAGAACCCACATGTTACAACTTACTAGTAGTACAAGTTCAAAAGGAAAAGCCTGCCTTGTTCACGTTGCACCCCCACACGGTTGGTCCGGCACACCGCTCAAGGGGGGAACAAGTGCTGCCTCGCATCTTCACTTACAAGTGGGACCGCAGTTGAGGAAACCGACTATCGGCAAACCCCCACCCCGCCTGCCGCGCGATGGCTGAGTTTAGAGAAATGAGGAGGGAGAAGCGGTAGATGTAGCACGGACTCCAAGAAATATGGTGTCAGATGGGAGTCGTTTTGGTGGCATGTGCCGTACTCTAGGACGTGAATGCATGTTCTGGCCCATGCCACCCTATTATATATCGAGGATTCGAGGTGCTGGTCATGTATAGCGAACACATTAACATATGGCCCACCAAACACTGTGGTCAAATTTCCTGCAGTCTGTGCTAGGCTAAAAAGTGTTCTTTGAGAGGGTGGATGGCTGGTCTCATGTTTAAAACTTGTCGTATTACGTATACGTAGACGTAGAGATAGTGCAGCAGTTTTGAAAATTTC
The DNA here is from genome assembly GCA_011799875.1 of Thinopyrum elongatum. NCBI lineage: Eukaryota > Viridiplantae > Streptophyta > Magnoliopsida > Poales > Poaceae > Thinopyrum > Thinopyrum elongatum. The sequence goes on from CM022299.1 coordinate 446,496,995, forward strand.
AATCCAAACATCAAAATGCAATTTGTACCATTGATTGGACTCATCCGACGACCTAGGATGATGGGATTCGCAGCTATACATTACAAACACCCGCCCGCCGCGCAAAGCATGTGAAGCTAACTAGTATTACTATTGTTGATTGGACTCATCTGATAACCTGTTGCAATGCATGTACAATTATGCATTCGGGAAAAACATTACCGCGTCGCAGCACCCACTCTGAGAAGCAACTCGAAAGCCTTCATAAATAAATTTAGTAAGTTTGTCATAGGCATATCATTTAGTATTACATACAACAAGTCATCAATGTACAACGACAACGAGGATACATTATACTAAAGTTTTTATCACACAACAAATAACAAAGCGATGAAATAAACTTCAGGTCAACCAATCCTTGGCGTTGGAAACGCTTGCTTTGAACCATAAGTGATTCTCTGGGCAGGGCCAGCTATTGTCAATATCGAGACCAACGCAAGACTCGTCATCCATGCTGAAGCGGCCTATATCAGGACGCATATTGTGATAGCCAGGGTAGGGAACCATAGCAATGTCTGAGGTATAGATACATTTGCTTCTCATAAATGGTAGTAACGTTGTGCCAAGAGCAGCTGGAGCGCCTTTCACCATCATTGGATAGTTTAGTCCAAGGAAGGGCGAGTTTTCTCCAAGACTATCAATATTGAACCAGACAGAAGGTGTTGGCTCTAGCACACTAGTATCCATCCCGAATACCCTGCTACGGATGTTGGAATAGGTCCGTAGAGTGCGACCATGGGAGATAACACATGCTTCCTCTGTAACATCAGCAATGCCCTGTATACAGACAAGAAGAGGTGATCCATCGGAATAAGTTGCTAGGCGACACTGAGTATGTAGGTCCTGCTCGTCTTCATGCTCGTGATCATCACCATCGTCATCTTCCCCTTGGTTATAAAATTTTCCAAGTATTGGTGGGGGAATGTTGACAGGACCTTGGAAAACACAAATAGGATAATTAGTGTACGGGGATACTAAACTCACATGCATGGTGAATGAAACAATTATAATTACAGTGGAATACAAACGTACCAAAACAATAAGGATCCCATGCGAAAATAGTGCCACGAGTGGTGGATACAAACACAAGACCCTCGTATTGAATTGCATCACAGTACACATCCGTGTACAGAAACATATTTTTGAGCAATATCCATCGAGTCGAAGGACTAAGGACGGCAACAAGCTTGTCGAAGATAACGACAACATAAGCGTTCCTATAATCCCAAGAGCGATTGGGAACTCGACAAATTGCTATCTTCTATATACGATAGTCACCATGATTGTATTTGAGCGTACGTAGATCATCTGTGTGCTCAACCTCAGGGCAGTCTGAGATTTTTGGAAGTGGAACCCGGTGACGGGTGTACACATTCACAAGTTCCCACTCGCAGTTGTACCCAATATAAACAACCCAATCTCCATTTGAGCCTGCCCAGGCCTTACCCGTAAGCGATGGCATCTTAACATCACACGTATCATTATCAAGCGGCATCAACTTGCACAAGGCGAGGCTTTCGTCGTCCCCACGCCAGCGAGCGGGGTCATGGCGAAGAAGATAGGGGAGATCAAACCGCTCCTGAACCCTTGGGTTCTTTGTAATGATGTTATTTGTTGAGTCGAGAATGGTCTTGAACGAACCTGCCATGCTAGCCAAGGTGATGACGTCGCACCGATTAATGACTTCCTCCACGACATCATCTTTCAGATCGGGGCAAGAATAACGGGGTCGTTTCCTGCCTGTTCCCTCCATCGAGAAGACGAACAATGGCAGAAGGAAGAGTGAAGGCACATGGAGGGAGGAAGAGCGTGCGACAGCAGTTCCAAATCGAGAGGGAAAGGCGAAGAGGCGGTGGACGGTTGCCACGATACAGGAAGAGGCTAGTGGGGAGCGGACGGTCGCCACGGTATAGAAAGAGGTGCACCGGCCTACATAGACGTCCGTTTGAAAATTATACAAAAGGACTCATCGTCTCACTGACATGTTGGAACGGGACCACATGTCAACGAAACATGGTGTGTCATTTCTCGTGCCAAATGCGATCTGACCGCGTTGGCCTGAGGTGCCGCATTATTTCTCGACTTTATTTTTTTAATGGCGTGCCGTTCAGTTTTGAAGCACAACTAATTGGTACTGTATGCAGAGAAAATATAAACTACTCTACCTCTAGTACTAGTATCAAAAAAGATATATAGGCTGGAGCTTCAGCGCTTGCTTGCTAAGGGCTGCCCACTTCCTTCTCACACTATCACCCTCTCTCCAGATCTAAAAAAGACGGCGGTGGCCCCTCTCTCTCCCTCCTCATCGGTGGTCACAGATCTGCCAGGATCCCGTCCGCCGGGGAAGAAAGGACGTGCAGCGTTGACGCACTCGTCGTCGACGAGCGAGGTCACACACTGACGAGAAGGCCGTCCTCTCAGACCTAGCGCCGGCGCGGGATGGCCTCCATCCCCAAGCTCGTTCTTGTAGTGTGTGCAGAGGACGACGACCACGAGCGAAGCCACTTCCCGCCGACCCTCAGGTATGGTACCTCTTTTCGAACCATACCCTTGTTCTATTGCCCCATCTGCCACGTCGCTGCATGTGGATCTTTTTCCACTCCACCATCTCCCCAATTTACTATCCTCTGCTCTGCTGGTCACACAGACGAAAACCTTAATTTGCACTATTAAAGGAACCCCTACTTCATGCAGACTAATCCATGTCTGGGTTGAATAAGGAAAGAAAGGGAGAAAGTACTATCAAAGAGACTAGGTATCGAACCCGCATCTAGGTTGAAAAGGGGAAAATCAGTAGCTAAGGAACGAATCTCGTGTCTCTCGGTTGAAAAACGGTAGAAAGGCATGACAACACAATAGAGAATGACCAGGTCGATCAGTTTGTTGTCCTCACATAGGAAAAAGGTGGATAAAGAGAACAAAAATGGGACGTAATCCACATATGCTTACTGGATATTTGTTGCTCTGGACAACCATCCCTCCCTCACCACTCTATGCGTCCATGGAGGTACGTCGTACCGGTGCGCCCACTGTCCGAATGGGGCTCCCCATGCTCTTATTGCCACATTTTTGCTGTTAGTATAACGCCACCGGTAAAGTCAAGCAATGCTCCTGCTAAAGTGATGCCACATTTAACTAATGCCACACTCAGTCTAATGCCACCGATAAATTTAAGCAATGCCATTTAATGTCACTGGATTATTTCAGGTTTAGCTATTGCTTGTGGATGTATTAAAGATTTTTGAGCTAAGGCATTCTAATATTGTTGCACAGCCAGTATACCAATGATGAAACTTGTTACTACCTTCAGATTTTTGCACCGTTAATGCTTATAGATTACATACCTCACTTCATGAGATAAGTCAAATTTTTTTGTACAGTGTCACCAAAATGCCAAGGCGGTGATGTCATTTTATTTCAGTTAAACTGCACAAAAAATTATGAAGAGAAGAGGAAAGGTCAAGAGTGGGCACCTCTTCATCTAGTTGTTTTCTTGATTCGTTTGATCAAGTTTTTATGTTTGATCAATTATCAAGATTGGGATAGCAATTTTTCAGGTCCCCTCGAGTTTGAAATGATATTTACCATGAAGGTACATGGTTTGCAATTTTTTTATACTGTCATTAGTTAATAATGCTAGTTACCTTCAGACTTCTGTATTTGGTTTAATGATGTTGCACAGCCAGTATACCAATGTTGAAACTTGTTACCTATACATTTTGTATAGTTAATGCTTATAGAAATCTTCCAGTGCTAGCTTATGGAAATCTGTTCAGTAAAACCATTGTACTGTACCTCGTAATAAAAAAAACTACTCAACTGTTGCACTAGCAACCAGATTAGTGTTTATTTGTACTATTCGAATGGTGTTGCATTAGCGTATGGACATATGTAAGTTGTGGCAAGCTTTCCCAAATATGTGCTCAAGAAAACTACTACCTATTTTTCTAAATACTAGATGTTTGGGTACTTTAAATTGAAGTGCAAAAACGTCTTATATTAAGGAACAGAGGGTGTAGAGTTCATTCAAATTATGTCAGTAAAGCTAGTCACACCTTTGTTAAAATTAATGTTCATTATGTTATCAGAGGAGGTCTGCATGTTTGTCTCTAATGCTTGTCGATTACATATGTGACATCATGATGTAATGGTATGTCATTTCTTTTTGTACAGTGTCACCAAATTGTCAAGGCGGTGATGGCATTTTATTTTAGTTGAACTGCACAAAAAAATGCTTAAAAGAAGAGGAAAGGTCAGGAATGGTTCAATCTTTCAGAAAATACTATGTATGCCTTCCTGGCATCAGCCGTTGTTGCCTTATTTATTCCTTCAAACAGGTGGTTAGAAACAGTCTTGCTACGTTTTCCCATTAAGAAATTGGAATGCTTATATTTGTGAGTCTATGCTTCAACTAGCGCCAGTTTTATAGTAATCACACTTTCAATATCTGTGCAAACAGGGATGCTCGATTTTAGTGGAACTGCACAAAAAATCCAAATGGTTCAACATTATGAGCATGTTTTCTTCCAAACCGTTATATCCAATTGGTGGCACTATGAGCTATTCATTACGAAGGTACATGGTTTGCTACTATCTTGCTACTCTTTTTGTACTGTCATTAGATAGTAATATTAGTGGTTTGCATGTGAATTTATTGGCAGGGTGGACCTACATTGGGGGTGCAGGACATGATTCAATGATTGGATGCTCATTTTTGGTTGTATCGATTTCACCTCTTCCATCACTGCAAACATGGATATCCTTGGTCTGATGAAGAATAGGCACTATATTTCTACTTTGTACCAGCAAATCAATTCAGTACCAAATTGTCCAGGGCAAAACATGATAGTATCAAATTGTCCAGTGCAAAACATGATAGATGCTAAGCGGAAACGACTAGCAGAGACGTGTTCAAACCGAAAATACAAGGTGGGGTATATGTTAACTAGCTGCTTGATATTTGTGCAAACAGATTTCTGCTCGTTGTTATTTGGCAAACAAACAAAGTGACCTCAATTTTGGTGGAACTGCACAAGAGAATAGTATAGTCACTACATGCAGTGCCATTTGAAAATAGACACAGAAAGATTGGATAGTCACTTCATGGACTGCACAAAAGTAGTACTGTACTATTTTTTGGCCAACACTAGGTGCTTCATTGCTTTGGTCTGATTATACAATGAGCATCATTTTGCCTAAATTAAAGTTGTATTCCGAAAATAGTCTCGCCGTGTGGTCGACAGAAGACCAATTCATATTGCACTGGATGTTCCTCCATCATGTGTGGTTCATTCTCATGGTTCCAGCTGTTGGTGAAACCACTTATGTTTGCAAGAGGAAATGTAGACTTCACAAACAAATTTGTCTTTCACTCTATACTGAATGTTGGCCCAGAGAAGCATCCATGTTAGTAGCAAGAACAGATGTTTTTTATTGATCTTTGCTTTAGGAGCTACATATTGTATATGATCTGTGAATCATTGAGATGCATTAACATGTTGATCTTATGTATGTGAATCGTACTAGTTGGTTGTGAATTTGGGCTACTAATGTGAACATATTACAATGCCAGGCATGTGAGTCTCGTGTGAACATTTCGAACGGATCGGCTCTTACTACTGTGCACAACATGATCCTTATTTCTGTGTGCTCAGTGTTTAGAAGTTACTAGCAGTTCCTTATTTCTCTTCGCTCAGTGTTTACAAGGTACTGATCAATCACTGGCAAGCCTACTGATACGCTCCTGGCAGTTTTAGTTGCGACGCAAGATTCAAAGGTGGCAGTTTTTTGAATAAAAATGCCTACCTCTAAAGAAACTGACATGCTGTTCGGAAGAAAATGCCATACGAATCTGAAGAAACTGCCAGCCAAAACGTTCGCAAATGCCTTATCTCCCAGCGAATGTTCATCAGCTATTGCGATCCTATGCGAATAACCAACGGATCACAAACATACCTCATCTGGATGAATCGAGTGCACTTGTTTGACTGTCATGCCGATGTGCGACCCAGCACGGACGAGACGCACCACTGACGGGATGGGACGGGACGGCACAGTCATAATTTCAGTTTTTCTAGTTTTCCATGGCAAGCTGGCATGCTAAGCCATGTTTGCTTATGCATTCATTTCCGATGACCGTCGCGTTTCCTGTGACACGCTGGTTCACCTACCTTCCACCTATAATTGCTGGTTCCAGGCATTCTCCGGTGGCACCATCACCCAGCTCGCCCTATCCTCACAAGCCCCCACCAGCCCGACATCGCTCGTCACATGCCCTTGCTCTCGCCACGTCTGTCATGCCCCCGCCCATCCGCAATAGGCGACGCCGGAGGCGCTCACCGCCGGAGCCAGTGCTCGGTTTTTCACCGGAAGGCAGACGGAGGGAGGAGGCATTCTATCGGTCTTTAGATGGCAATGCGGATTATGAGGACTTGTTGGAGCGCGACTGCCTGGCGGAGGAGTAGTGTATCGCCGATTTGCACCGCCAGCGGGGCATGGAGCAGCAGCGCACCGCCGCTCTAAGTCACGAGTAGAGCGCCCGCAACTGGGCCGACTACGTGGAGGTCGGCGCCCGGCAAATAGCCCAAGAGGCTGTCGGGTACGCACGCATTCGTGACGCCAAATTTTACTACCAGCTCGTCAAGTGGGTTTCCCGCTTAGAAGCCAAAGCTTCGGTGGACCACGCCGACATGGAAAGGGCCAACTCCCTCGAGCAACGCACCCTATCGCACCTCTGGCAAATCTGATGCGAGGAGGAGGACGTCGGTGCCGGTGTTTAGCGTGTACCGCAGATGGCGGCCGACATCGTCTAGTTAGCTAAGAGTAAGTTAGTACTTGTACACTAAAGTATTAGTGGGAGTAGATAGTTAAGTTGGCTATGATAGTTGTCAACGTGGAAGTTCAGCACTCTATCCTGGATCAGACATGTTACTTTGCTCTGAATGTTGAACTTTCCATGTGAACGTATGGAATGTGTTGTTATTTTTTTATGTAGGTTGTATTTGTCCGGCACGGATTTAGAGGCTGACTTGTGGGCCTACTAGGTGTTGGGGAACGTTGCATGGGAAACAAAAAATTTCCTACGCTCACCAAGAGCAATCTAGGAGATGACCATCTATGAGAGGAAAGATTGGATCTACATATCCTTGTAGATCGCTAAGCGGAAGCGTTAAGAAATGTGGTTGATGTAGTCAAACGTCTTCGCGATCCAATCACGGTCCGTCCCGCGAACTCCCGATCCAAGCGCCGAATGGACGGCACCTCCGCGTTCAACACACGTACGGCTTGATGACGCCTTCACCTCCTCGATCCAGCGAGCGATGGTGAAGTAGTAGCTCGAGTCCTCCGGCAGCACGACGGCGTGGCCGCGGTGGTGGTGGAGCAATCTCAGCTGAGCTTCGCTAAGCTATGCAGAGAGAGAGAGAGGAACTACAAGGGAGAGGAAGGGCAGCGCCGTGGCAGAGATTGGGTGCGGCTGCCCTCCCTCTACCCCTCTATATATAGGGGGAAGGGAGGAGGAGAGGCGCCCCTAGGGTTTCCCCCAGGGGGCCGGTGGCCCATAGATGGGGCGCCTAGGGTTTGGGTCCCCCCCCCCCAAGTGGCTTGCCCCCCAAGCAAGGGGGAGGCAGCCCTAGGGGGGCGCACCAACCTTCCGGTGCTCGTGGGATGGGATGAGGGGGCGCACAGCCCCTTAGTGGGCTGGTGTGCTCCCTCCCCTTGGCCCATGAGGCCCCCCAACACTTGCCGGGGGCCCCTGAAACCCTTTTCGGTTCCCCTGGCCATAATCCGGTACCCCCGGAACACTTCCGGACTCCAATACCCTTAGTCCTATATATCATTCTTTAACTCCGGACCACTCTGGAGTTCCTCGTCACGTCCAGGATCTCATCCGGGACTCCGAACACCCTTTGGTTACCACCATAACAACTCAACTATACTATATCGTCGCTAAACGTTAAGTGTGTAGACCCTGCGGGTTCGAGAACTATGCAGACATGACCGAGACACCTCTACAGTCAATAAAAAATATCGGGACCTGGATGTCCATATTGGTTCCTACATATTCTACGAAGATCTTTATCGGTTGAACCTCGATGTCAAGGATTCAGCTAATCCCGTATGCAGTTCCCTTTGTCTATCGGTATGTTACTTGCCCGAGATTCGATCGTCGGTATCTCCATACCTAGTTCAATCTCATTACCGGCAAGTCTCTTTACTCGTTCCGTTATACAAGATCCCGTGGCTAACTCATTAGTCACATTGCTTGCAAGCTCATTGTGATGTTGTATTACCGAGTGGGCCCTGAGGTACCTCTCCGTCATACGGAGTGACAAATCCCAGTCTTGATCCATGCCAACCCAACAGACACCCTCGATTATACCTGTAGAGCACCTTTATAGTCACCCAGTTATGTTGCAATGTTTGGTACACACAAGGTACTCCTCTGGTGTCAGTGGGTTGCATGATCTCATGGTCATAGGAACATATACTTGACATGCAGAAAACGATAGCAATAAACTTGATACGATCATATGCTACGTTTATAGTTTGGGTCTTGTCCATCACATCATTCTCCTAATGATGTGATCCCATTATCAAATGACAACTCATTTCTATGGCCAGGAAACCATAGCCATCTTTGATCAACAATCTAGTCCGGTAGAGGCTTACTGGGACATGTTGTTGTCTATGTATCCACACATGTATTTGAGTTTCTGGTCAATACAATTATAGCATGGATAATAAACGATTATCATGAACAAGGAAATATAATAACAACCACTTTATTATTGCCTCTAGGGCATATTTCCAACAGTCTCCCACTTGCACTAGAGTCAATAATCTAGTATTACATGGTAATGAATCTAACACCCATAGAGTTCTGGTGTTGATCATGTTTTGCCCGTGGAAGAGGTTTAGTCAATGGATCTGCAACATTCAGATCCGTATGTACTTTGCAAATGTTTATGTCCTCCTCCTTGACTACATCACGGATGGAGTTGAAGTGTCGCTTTATGTGTCTGGTCCACTTGTGAAACCTTTGTTCCATGGCTAAAGCAATGGCACCAGTGTTGTCACAGAACAGAGTCATTGGGTTCAGTACACTAGGCACAACTCCAAGATCTGTCATGAACTGCTTCATCCAGACACCTTCCTTTGTTTCCTCTGAGGCAGCTATGTACTCCGCTTCGCATGTAGAATCAGCTACCACGCTTTGCTTGGACCTGCACCAGCTTACCGCTCCCCCATTCAGAATATATACGTATCCGGTTTGAGACTTAGAGTCATCCGGATCAGTGTCAAAGCTTGCATCGACGTAACCCTTTACGATGAGCTCTTGGTCACCTCCATAAACGAGAAACATTTCCTTAGTCCTTTTCAAGTACTTAAGGATATTCTTGACCGCTGTCCAGTGTTCCACTCCTGGATCACTTTGAAACCTTCCGGGCATACTTATGGCAAGGCTGACATCCGGTCTTGTGCACAGCATCGCGTACATGATAGAGCCTATGGCAGAAGCATAGGGGATGACAATCATCTTTTCTCTATCCTCTGTAGTCGATGGGCATTCAGTCTTACTCAACTTCACACCTTGCAAAACAGGCAAGAACCCCTTCTTGGACTGATCCATTTTGAACTTCTTCAAAATCTTATCAAGGTATGTGCTTTGTGAAAGTCCTATTAAGAGTCTCAATCTATCTCTATAGATCTTGATGCCTAATATGAAAGCAGCTTCTCCTAGGTCCTTCATTGAAAAACTCTTGTTCAAATATTCCTTCACGCTTTCCAAAAGTTCTATATTGTTTCCAATCAGCAATATGTCATCCACATATAATATTAGAAACGCTATAGAGCTCCCACTCACTTTCTTGTAAATACAAGATTCTCCGAAAACTTGTATAAACCCAAATGCTTTGATCACCTCATCAAAGCGAAGATTCCAACTCCGAGATGTTTCCACCAGTCCATAAATGGATCGCTTGAGTTTGCACACTTTGTCAGCACTCCCTGGATCGACAAAACCTTCTGGTTGCATCATATACAGCTCTTCCTTAAGGAAACCATTAAGGAACATTGTTTTGACATCCATCTGCCCGATTTCATAATCGAAAAATGCAGCTATTGCCAACATGATTCTGACGGACTTAAGCATCGCTACGGGTGAGGAAGTCTCATCGTAGTCAACTCCTAGAACTTGTGAAAACCCCTTTGCCACAAGTCAAGCTTTATAGATGGTGACATTACCGTTCGCGTCCGTCTTCTTCTTGAAGAACCATTTATTCTGAATGGCCTTTCGCCCTTCAGGTAATACTTCCAAAGTCCATACTTTCTTTTCATACATGGATCCCATCTCGGATTTCATGGCCTCTAACCATTTGTCGGAATCCGGGCCCACCATCACTTCTCCATAGCTTGTAGGTTCACCGTTGTCCAGCAACATGACCTCTAAGACAGGGTTACCATACCACTCAGGAGCTGTACGTACCCTTGTCGACCAACGAGGTTCAATAGTAACTTGATCCGAAGCTTCATGATCATCATCATTAGCTTCCTCTTCAACTCACGTAGGTGACACAGAAACATCTTTCTGTGCTGCGCTACTCTCTGGTTGAAGTAAAGGTTCAACAACCTCATCAAGTTCTATACTCCTCCCACTTAATTCTTTCGAGAGAAACTCTTTCTCAAGAAAGGACCTGTTCTTAGCGACAAACACTTTGCCTTCGGATCTGAGATAGAAGGTATACCCAACCATCTCTTTTGGGTATCCTATGAAGACGCATTTGTCCGCTTTGGGTTCGAGCTTTTCCGGTTGAAGCCTTTTGACATAAGCATCGCAGCCCCAAACCTTAAGAAACGACAACTTAGGTTTCTTGCCAAACCACAGTTCATACGGTGTCGTCTCCATGGATTTAGATGGTGCCCTATTTAAAGTGAATGCAGTTGTCTCTAACGCATAACGCCAAAATGATAGTGGCAGATCGGCAAGAGACATCATAGAACGCACCATATCCAATAGGGTACGATTACGACGTTCGGACACACCATTACGCTGTGGTGTTCCAGGTGGTGTCAACTGTGAAAGATTTCCACATTGTTTTAAGTGATTGCCAAACTCATAACTCAGATACTCTCCCCCTCGATCAGATTGTAGGAATTTAATCTTCTTGTTACGATGATTCTCAACTTCACTCTGAAATTGCTTGAACTTTTCGAACGTCTCAGACTTGTGCTTCATAAGGTAAATATACCCATATCTACTTAAATCAGCGGTGAAGGTGAGAAGGTAACAATATCCACCATGTGCGTCAACGCTCATCGGACCGCACACATTAGTATGTATGATTTCCAACAAGTCACTTGCCAGTTCCATTGTTCCGGAAAATGGGGTCTTAGTCATCTTGCCCATGAGGCACGGTTTGCATGTGTCAAGTGATTCAAAATCAAGTGACTCCAAAAGTCCAACAACATGGAGTTTCTTCATGCACTTTACACCAACATGACCTAAGCGGCAGTGCCACAAGAAAGTGGTACTATCATTATCAACTCTACATCTTTTGGCATCAATGTTATGAACATGTGTATCATCACTATCGAGATTCAATAAGAATAAACCCCTCACAATGGGTGCATGACCATAAAAGATATTACCCATATAAATAGAACAACCATTATTCTCTTATTTAAATGAGTATTCGTCTCGCATTAAACAAGATCCAGATATAATGTTCATGCTCAACACAGGCACTAAATACCAATTATTCATGTTCATCACTAATATCGATGGTAATCGAAGAGCGAGCGTGCCGACGGTGATCACATCAACCTTGGAACCATTTCCCACGCGCATCGTCACTTCATCCTTCGCCAGCCTCCGTCTATTCTTTACTTCCTGCTTTGAGTTGCAAATGTGAGCAACTGAACCGGTATCAAATACCCAGGCACTACAACAAGAGTTGGTAAGGTACACATCAATAACATGTATATCATATATACCTTTGTTGACGTTGGCCCCCTTCTTGTCGGCCAGATACTTCGGGCAGTTCCGCTTCCAGTAGCCAGTTCCCTTGCAATAGAAGCACTCAGTCTCCGGCTTGGGTCCAGCCTTGGGTTTCTTCACGGGAGGAGCAACTGCTTTTCCACCTTTTTTGAAGTTTCCCTTCTTTCCCTTGCCTTTCTTGAAACTAGTGGTTTTATTCACCATCAACACTTGATGCTCCTTCTGGATGTCTGACCCAGGGACTTTCAGCATCGCGAATAGCTCGGAGACTGACTTGTTCATCCCTTGCATGTTATAGTTCAACACAAAGCTCTTGTAGCTAGGTGGTAGCGATTGAAGAACTCTGTCAGTGACAGCCTCTGGCGGGAGCTCAACTCCCAACTCAGCCAGACGGTAGTAGTACCCAGACATTCTGAGTATGTGCTCACTGACAGACCCATTCTCCTCCATCTTGTAGGCATAGAACTTATCGGAGGTCTCATACCTATCGACCCGGGCATTCTTCTCAAAGATAAACTTCAACTCCTGGAACATCTCATATGCTCTATGACGTTCAAAACGCCTTTGAAGTCCCGGCACTAAGCCATACAACATGGCTAACTGAACTATTGAGTAGTCATCAACACGCGACTGCCAGGCGTTCACAACGTCCATAGTCGCTGGAGGGGGTGGCGCACCAAGCGGTGCATCAAGGACATAAGACTTTTGGGCAGCCATGAGGATAATCCTCAGATTACGGGCCCAGTCTACAAAGTTGCTTCCATCATCTTTCAGCTTAACTTTCTCTAGGAATGCTTTGAAATTCAGGGGAGCTACTGCGCGACCCATTGATCTACAACATAATTTGCAAAGATAGTTTAGACTATTGTTCATGATAAATGAGTTCAATTAATCATATTACCTAAGAACTCCCACTCAAATCAACATCCCTCCGGTTGTCCGAGTGTAACACGATCCAAATTCACCAACCCAAGTCCGATCATCACATGAGATGAGGTGGTTTCAATGGTGAACATCTCCATGTTGATCATATCTACTATATGACTCGTGTTCGACCTTTCGGTCTCTTGTGTTTCGAGGCCATGTCTGTACATGCTAGGCTCGTCAAGTTTAACCCAAGTGTTTCACATGTGCAAAACTAGCTTGCACCCGTTGTATGCGAACGTAGAGTTTATCACACCTGATCATCACGTGGTGCTTCGAAACGACAAACTTTCGCAACGGTGCACACTTGCGGAGAACACAATTTTATCTTGAAATTTTAGTGAGGGATCACCTTATAATGCTACCGTCGTCCTAAGCAAAATAAGATGCATAAAAGCATTAACATCACATGCAAATCATAAGTGACATGATATGGCCATCAACTTGTGCTTTTGATCGCCATCTCCAAAGCACCGGCATGATCTCCATCGTCATCGGCATGACACCATGATCTCCATCATCGTGTCGCTATCGGGGTTGTCACGCAAACCATGCTTCTACTACTATTGCTACCATTTAGCGATAAAGTAAAGCATTACATAGCACTTAATGATTGACATGCAGGTCATACAATAATTAAAGACAACCCTATGGCTCCTACCGGTTTCCGTATTCATCAAAATGCAAGTCGTGATAAACTATACAAAACATGATCATCTCATACATCAAATATATCTCATCATGTCTTTGGCCATATCATATCACAATATACCCTGCAAAAACAAGTTAGACGTCCTCTAATTTATTGTTGCATGTTTTACATGGCTGCTATGGATATCTAGCAAGAACGATTCTTAACTACGCAAAGCCACACCAGTGATATGCAAGTTGCTATTTAACCTTCTACAAGGACCGCCTTTGTCGAATCCGAATCAACTAAGGTGGGAGAGACAGACACCCGGCACCCATCTTTATGCAACAAGTTGCATGTCAGTCGATGGAACCGGTCTCATGTACGTGGACATGTAAAGTCGGTCCGGGCGCTTCATCCCACAATACAGCTGAATCAAGAAAAGACCAAGGAAGGAAGCAATCTGAATATCAACGCCCACAAACTCCTTTGTGTTCTACTCGTGATGTCATCTACGCATAGACCTACCTCATGATGCTACTGTTGGGGAACGTTGCATGGGAAACAAAAAATTTCCTACGCTCACCAAGATCAATCTAGGAGATGACCATCTACGAGAGGAGAGATTGGATCTACATACCCTTGTAGATTGCTAAGCGGAAGTGTTAAGAAATGCGGTTGATGTAGTCGAACGTCTTCGCGATGCAATCATGATCCGTCCCGCGAACTCCCGATCCAAGCGCCGAACGGCCGGCACTTCCGCGTTCAACACACGTACGGCTTGATGACGGCTTCACCTCCTCGATCTAGCGAGCGATGGTGAAGTAGTAGCTCGAGTCCTCCGGCAGCACGACGGCGTGGCGGCGGTGGTGGTGGAGCAATCTCGGCAGAGCTTCGCTAAGCTACGTGGAGAGAGAGAGAGGAACTACAAGGCAGAGGAAGGGCAGCGCTGTGGCAGAGATTGGGTGCGGCTGCCCTCCCTCTACCCCTCTATATATAGGGGGAAGGGAGGAGGATATGCACCCCTAGGATTTCCCCCAGGGGGCCGGCGGCCCATAGATGGGGCGCCTAGGGTTTGGGTGCCCCCCCCAAGTAGCTTGCCCCCCAAGCAAGGGGGAGGCAGCCCTAGGGGGGCACCAACCTTCTGGTGCTCGTGGGATGGGGTGAGGGGTGCGCACAGCCCCTTAGTGGGCTGGTGTGCTCCCTCCCCTAGGCCCATGAGCCCCCCAACACTTGTCTCCCCCCCCCCCCCCCCCCCCCCGTAACCCTTTTCGGTTCCCCTGGCCATAACCCGGTACCCTCGGAACACTTCCAAACTCCAGTACCCTTAGTCCTATATATCAATCTTTACCTTCGGACCACTCCGGAGTTCCTCATCACATCTGGGATCTTATCCGGAACTCCGAACAACCTTCGGTTACCACTATAACAACTCAACTATACTTATATCGTCACCAAATGTTAAGTGTGTATACCCTGCGGGTTCAAGAACTATGCAGACATGACCGAGACACCTCTACAGTCAATAACCAATAGCGGGACCTGGATGTCCGTATTGGTTCCTACATATGCTACAAAGATCTTTATCGGTTGAACCTCGATGTCAAGGATTCAGCTAATCCCGTATGCAGTTCCCTTTGTCTATCGGTATGTTACTCGCCCGAGATTCGATCGTCGGTATCTCCATACCTAGTTCAATCTCATTGCCGGCAAGTCTCTTTACTCATTCAGTAATACAAGATCCCGTGGCTAACTCATTAGTCACATGGCTTGCAAGTTCATTGTGATGCTGTATTAGTGAGTGGGCCCTAAGATACCTCTCCGTCATACGGAGTGACAAATCCCAGTCTTGATCCATGCCAACTCAACAGACACCCTCGTAGATACCTGTAGAGCACCTTTATAAGCACCCAATTATGTTGCTACGTTTGGTACACACAGGGTTGTAGGATCGAAAGTAGGTCTAGAGGGGGGATTAGACTACTTGACCAAATAAAAAAACTAACATTTTCCCAATTTTAGTTGTGGGCAGATTTTAGCAACTTAGCACAAGTCAAGCAATCAACCTACGCTTGCAATTCTAAGAGTGTAGCAGCAGAAAGTAAAACATTGCATATGAAGGTAAAGGGAAGGGTTCGGAGAGTGCAAATGCAATGATGACACAGAGATTTTTGGCGTGGTTCTGATAGGTGGTGCTATCGTACGTCCACGTTGATGGAGACTTCAACCCACGAAGGGTAACGGTTGCACGAGTCCACGGAGGGCTCCACCCACGAAGGGTCCACGAAGAAGCAACCTTGTCTATCCCACCATGGCCATCGCCCATGAAGGACTTGCCTCACTCGGGTAGATCTTCACGAAGTAGGCGATCTCCTTACCCTTACAAACTTCTTGGTTCAACTCTACAATCTTGTCGGAGGCTCCTAAGCGACACCTAACCAATCTAGGAGACACCACTCTCCAAAAGGTAATAGATGTTGTGTTGATGATGAACTCCTTGCTCTTGTGCTTCAAGTGATAGTCTCCCCAACACTCAACTCTCTCTCAAAGATTTGGATATGGTGGAAAGATGATTTGAGTGGAAAGCAACTTGGGGAAGGCTAGAGATCAAGATTCTTGTGGTAGGATTGGTATATCTTGGTCTCAACACATGAGTAGGTGGTTCTCTCTCAAAAAATGTAAGCTGGAAGTGTAGGCACGTTTTGATGGCTCTCTCACAAATGGAGAAGAGGGTGGAGGGGTATATATAGCCTCCACACAAAATCCAACCGTTACATACATTTGACCCAACTCGGTTAGACCAAATAGAAGAACTCAGTGAGACCGATTTAGTTCAAAATGTGAACGTTATGAATCTCGGTGGGACCGACAAGAACAACTCGGTGGGACCGATGTGCTAGGGCTTAGGGCAAACACCAACTCGGTGGCACCGATTGCGTCAACTCGGTTAGACCGAAGTGAAGCAATAAGGCAACAGAGAGGATGTCAAGCAAACTCGGTGGGACCGATCGCACATTTCGGTGAGACCGAAATAGTTGCAACAGGCAACAGAGAGTTTGCAAGGCCATCTCGGTGAGACCGAGATCCGTATCGGTGTGACCGAATTGTCTAGGGTTTCTGGCAGTGGCTATGTCAAATGAACTCGGTGGCGCCGGATAGGAGATTTCGGTGGGGCCGAGTTTGACTTTGAGTTTTGGACATATTTGGAAATGAGAAAGTGGTTGAGGGCTTTGGAGCAATATCACTAAGCATTTTGTGCCAGTAGACCATTAAGCAACACCTCATCCCCTTTTAATAGTATTGGCTTTCCTATGGACACAATGTGATCTTGGATCACTAAAATATAAATGAAGAGTCTTGAGCTTTTGCCAACATGTTCCTTAGCATTTTGAGGGGTCCACATCTTTAGTCCATGCCATGCCATTCATTGAACTTTCGAAAATATTCAACTTGAATGGATATTAGTTCAATGAGCTATATGTTGTTATGAATTACCAAAACCACCCGAGGATTAGTTGCACTTTCAATCTCCCCCTTTTTGGTAATTGATGACAACATATAGATCAAAGCTTTGACAAATTATAATATGAATGAAATACATCGTCGCTTTGAGAAGTATGTGATAAGCAGAGCTCCCTGATGACCCACAAGTATAGGGGATCTATCGTAGTCCTTTCGATAAGTAAGTGTGTCGAACCCAACGAGGAGCAGAAGGAAATGACAAGCGGTTTTCAGCAAGGTATTCTCTGCAAGCACTGAAATTATCGATAACAGATAGTTGTGTGATAAGATAATTCGTAACGGGTAACAAGTAACAAAAGTAAACAAGGTGCAGCAAGGTGGCCCAATCCTTTTTGTAGCAAAGGACAAGCCTATACGAACTCTTATATAAAGCAAAGTGCTCCCGAGGACACATGGGAATTACTGTCAAGCTAGTTTTCATCATGCTCATATGGTTCGCGTTCGTTACTTTGATAATTTGATATGTGGGTGGACCGGTGCTTGGGTGCTGCCCTTCCTTGGACAAGCCTCCCACTTATGATTAACCCCTCTCGCAAGCATCCACAACTACGAAAGAAGAATTAAGATAAATCTAACCATAGCATGAAACATATGGATCCAAATCAGCCCCTTACGAAGCAACGCATAAACTAGGGTTTAAGCTTCTTTCACTCTAGCAACCCATCATCTACTTATTACTTCCCAATGCCTTCCCCTAGGCCCAAATCATGGTGAAGTGTCATGTAGTCGACGTTCACATAACACCACTAGAGGAAAGACAACATACATCTCATCAAAATATCGAACGAATACCAAATTCACATGATTACTTATAACAAGACTTCTCCCATGTCCTCAGGAACAAACGTAACTACTCACAAAGCATAGTCATGTTCATAACCAGAGGAGTATTAATTATCATTAAGGATCTGAACATATGATCTTCCACCGAATAAACCAACTAGCATCAACTACAAGGAGTAATCAACACTACTAGCAACCCACAGGTACCAATCTGAGGTTTTGGGACAAAGATCAGATACAAGAGATGAACTAGGGTTTGAGAGGAGATGGTGCTGGTGAAGATGTTGGTGGAGATTGGCCCCCTCTCGATGAGAGGATCGTTGGTGATGACGATCGCTTTGATTTCCCCCTCCCGGAGGGAAGTTTCCCCGGCAGAACAGCTCCGCCGGAGCCCTAGATTGGTTCTGCCCAAGTTCCGCCTCGAGACGGCGGTGCTTCGTCCCGAAAGCTTCCTTCTTATTTTTTTAGGGCAAAAGACACCATATATCAGAAGATGGGCGTCGGGGGCCTGCCAGGGGGCCCACAAGACCGGAGGGCGTGCCCAGGGGGGTAGGGCGCGCCCTCCACCCTTGTGGATGGCAGGTTTCAAAATGACTCTCCGTGAAGTTTCAGGACTTTTGGAGTTGTGCAGAATAGGTCTCTAATATTTGCTCCTTTTCAGTCCAGAATTCCAGCTGCTGGCATTCTCCCTCTTCATGTAAACCTTATAAAATGAGAGAAAAGGCATAAGTATTGTGATATAATGTGTAATAACAGCCCATATTGCAATAAATATCGATATAAAAGCATGATGCAAAATGGACGTATCAACTCCCCCAAGCTTAGACCTCGCTTGTCCTCAAGTGAAAGCCGAAATCGAAAAATATGTCCACATGTTTAGAGATAGAGGTGTCGATAAAATAAAATACGGACATGAGGGCATCATGATCATCTTTAGAATAGCAACATATATTGTCATATAATTTTCTTATGCTAAAGTAACAATTCATTCACAAAGTAAAGTATGAATCAGAAACTTCATTGAAAACTAACAAATTATGATCTCAGTCATTGAAGCAATTGCAATTTATCATAACATCGGAAATAGTCAATATAAGAGCTTTTCAGCAAGTCCACATACTCAACTATCTTTTAGTCTTGCACAATTGCTAACACTCACGCGATACTTATGGGTTCAAAGCTTCAATCGGACACAGAGAAAGATAGGGGCTTATAGTTTCGCCTCTCAACCTTTTACCTCGAGGGTAATGTCAACAATAATACTTTATGATAACCTACATCTGAGTGGATATATATATATATATATATATATATATATATATATATATATATATATCTGGATCTCTCCAACACATAGTGCTTGCCAAAGGAAAAAGTGTAAAAAGGAAAGGAGAAGATCACCATGACTCTTGTATAAGGGTAGAAGATAAAAGTAAAAGATAGGCCCTTCGTAGAGGGAAGCAGAGGTTGTCATGCGCTTTTATGGTTGGATGCACAAAATCTTAATGCAAAAGAACGTCACTTTATATTGCCGCTTGTGATAAAGAACTTTATTATGCAGTCCGTCGCTTTTATTTCTTCCATATCACAAGTTCGTATAAAGCTTATTTTCTTCACACTAATAGATCATACATATTTAGAGAGCAATTTTTATTGCTTGCACCGATGACAACTTACTTGAAGGATCTTACTCAATCCATAGGTAGGTATGGTGTACTCTCATGGCAAAACTGGTTTAAGGGATGTTTGGAAGCACAAGTAGTATCTCTACTTGGTGCAAAGGATTTGGCTAGCATAAGAGGGAAAAGCAAGCTCAACATGTTGGAGGATCCATGACAATATAACTTCTATTCGGATATGTGAAAACATAACCCATTACGTTGTCTTCCTTGTCCAACATCAACTTTTTAGCATGTCATATTTTAATGAGTGCTCACAATTACAAAAGATGTCCAAGATAGTATATTTATATGTGAAACCTCTCTTTCTTTATTACTTCCTATTAATTGCAACAATGACCAAAACTATGTTTGTCAACTCTCAACAACTTTTATTCATCATACTCTTTATATGTGAAATCACTACTCTCCATAAGATCAATATATGATCTTTTTATTTCTTTTTATTTCTTTCTTTTATTTAATTCCCTCAAGATCATAGCAAGAAAGCAAAGCCCTCAACTCAAAACTACTCTTTATTATATATCTCTCGGACTCGATTACACAGAGGGAACATAAAGCAAAACTCAAAGCTAGATCATACTAAAACTTTATTCTACTAGATCAAGATATAACCAAAAGGATTGAACTAAGAAAAACGATAAAGGTAAAGGTGTGATTGTGATACGATACCGGGGCACCTCCCCCAAGCTTGGCAGTTGCCAAGGGGAGTGCCTATACCCATGTATTTATGTCTCTTTCTTCGGAGGTGGTGATGTTGGAGTTGATGATGAAGTAGTGCCACACTTCGAGCGCAGGAGATACTCCAATCTACGGATGATGCTCTGGAGGGTAATGATATGCTCTTGCAACAGAATATTTTCACGAGTGAGATATTTTTTTTGCACTCGAACTAATTCAATGATCTTAAAAGCTTCAATTTCAATAGGGGTAAGATGATTGTAGTATGGATGAAGGAGATCTTCTTCTTCTGCTGCCGGAACTTGATCTTCTGCGGCCTTCTTAATCTTATCACCCTCGTTGGTTTCCCCCAGTTCTTCTTTCTTCATCTCCATCTTCATTAGCCAAGCATCGTCGTCCACATTGTTGAAGGAGGAGGAAGACATGATGCCTGGCCTTGAAAACTCTGGCAGAAAATAGCTTAAAACGAAAACAGAAGATTTTGCCGTGGTACGGTGGTCAAAACCTTCGGGAGATTATATACTGAATTTTTACCGACTAAAAGAAGTATTGTGCAAGAAAACGGAGTCCAGAGGGCACATGAGGTGGCCACAAGGCAGGGGGGCGCGCCCTCCACCCTTGTGGTCTCCTCGTGCAACTTTCGGACTACTTTTAATTTTCCTAATTTTTTAAATATTCCAAAACGGAGAAAAAATAGCATTGGAAATGTTTTGGAGTCGGTTTACTTACTGTACCACATACCTATTCCTTTTCGGAGTCTGAAACATTCTGGAAAGTGTCCCTTATGTACTCCTCCGGTGTTACGGTGTCAATTATATTGGTCTCAACATTTATGGGAGTACCTGAGATATAATGTTTACCGTTTACCACCTTCGGGTTTGTACCTTCGGCGTTGTTGATTTTTATGGCACCGGAACGATAGACCTAATGTAAGGACCTTCCCATTTAGAGAGAAGCTTTCCTGCAAAAAATCTTAAACGAGAGTTGTATAGCAAAACATGATCACCTACATTAAACTCACGCTTTTGTATCCTTTTGTCATGCCATCTTTTAACTTTTTCTTTAAACAACTTGGCATTCTCATAGGCTTGGGTTCTCCATTCATCAAGCGAGCTTATGTCAAATAACCTCTTCTCACCGGCAAGTTTGAAATCATAATTGAGCTCTTTAATAGCCCAATATGCCTTATGTTCTAGTTCAAGAGGTAAGTGACAAGCCTTTCCATAAACCATTTTATACGGAGACATACCCATAGGGTTTTTATAAGTAGTTCTATAAGCCCATAATGCATCATCAAGTTTCTTAGACCAATTCTTTCTAGATCTATTAACAGTCTTTTGCAAAATCAATTTAATCTCTCTATTGCTCAATTCTACTTGACCGCTAGACTGAGGGTGATATGGAGATGCAATTCTATGGTTAACATCATACTTAGCAAGCAATTTACGGAAAGGACCATGAATAAAGTGTGAACCACCATCAGTCATCAAATATCTAGGGACTCCAAACCTCGGAAAAATAACTTCTTTAAGAATTTTAATAGAAGTGTTATGATCAGCACTACTAGTTGGAATAGCTTCTACCCACTTAGTAACGTAATCAACAGCAACTAAAATATATGTATATACATTAGAGGAAGGAAAAGGTCCCATATAATCAAAGCCCCAAACATCAAATGGTTCAATAACAAGTGAATAATTCATAGGCATTTCCTGACGTGTACTAATATTACCAATTCTTTGACATTCATCACAAGACAAGACAAACTTACGAGCATCCTTGAAGAGAGTAGTCCAATAAAAACTAGATTGCAATACCTTATGTGCAGTTCTATCTCCAGCGTGATGTCCTCCGTAAGACTCGGAGTGGCACTTGCATAGGATATGTTCCTGTTCATGCTCAGGTACACAACGTCTAATAACACCATCTACACCTTCTTTATAAAGGTGTGGGTCATCCCAAAAGTAATTTCTTAAATCATAGAAAAACTTTTTCTTTTGCTGGTATGTGAAACTAGGTGGTATAAATTTAGCAACAATGCAATTAGCATAATCAGCATACCATGGAGTATTACGAGAAGCATTTATGACAGCTAATTGTTCATAAGGAAAGCTATCATCAATAGGCGGTGGGTCATCAAGAACATTTTCTAACCTAGGCAAGTTGTCTGCAATGGGGTTCCCAGCTCCCTTTCTATCTATGATATGCAAATAAAATTCTTGTAACAAGAGAACTCATCTAATAAGTCTAGGTTTAGCATCTTTCTTTTCCATAAGATATTTAATAGTAGCATGATCAGTGTGAACAGTTACTTTGGAATCAACAATATAAGATCTGAACTTATCACAAGCAAAGACAACTGCTAAAAATTCTTTTTTAGTAGTAGCATAATTTCTCTAGGAACTATCTAGAGTTTTACTAGCATAATGAATAACATTCAATTTCTTATCAACTCTTTACCCTAGAACAACACCAATAGCATAATCACTAGCATCACACATAATTTCAAAGGGTAAATTCCAATCAGGTGGCTGAACAATAGGTGCAGAGATCAAGGATTTCTTAAGTATTTCAAATGCTTCTACACAATCATCATAAAAAACAAAAGGAACATCTTTTTGCAAGAGATTAGTGAGAGGCGTAGAAACTTTAGAGAAGTCTTTAAAAAACCTCCTATAGAAACCAGCATGACCAAGGAAACTTCTTATACCTTTGATATCTTTAGGACACGGCATCTTTTCAACAGCATCTACTTTAGCTTTATCAACTTCAATACCTCTTTTAGAAATTTTATGCCCCAAGACAATACCTTCATTAACCATAAAGTGGCACTTCTCCCAGTTCAAGACAAGATTAGTTTCTTCACATCTCTGCAAAACTCGCTCAAGGTTGCTTAAGCAATCATCAAAAGAAGTTCCGTAAATGGAGAAATCATCCATGAAAACCTCAACAATCTTTTCACAAAAATCAAAGAATATAGCAGTCAAACATCTTTGAAAGGTAGCAGGTGCATTGCATAAACCAAAAGGCATACGTCTATAAGCAAAGGTACCGAAAGGGCAAGTAAAAGTGGTCTTTTCCTGATCATCTTTTGACACCGGTATTTGAGAAAAACCAGAATAACCATCTAGGAAGCAAAAATGTGTATGTTTGGATAGTCTTTCTAGCATTTGATCAATAAAAGGTAGAGGGTAATGATCTTTCCTAGTAGCTTTATTTAATTTGCGAAAATCAATTACCATTCTATAACCTGTAACAATTCTTTGTGGAATCAAATCATTCTTATCATTAGGAACAACAGTAATATCTCCCTTCTTAGGGACACAATGAACAGGACTTACCCACTTACTATCAGCAATAGGATAAATTATACCTGCCTCCAGAAGCTTTAGTATTTCATTTCTTACCACTTCTTTCATCTTAGGATTTAACCATCGTTGGTGATCAACAAATGGTTTAGCATCACGCTCCAAATTAATTTTGAGCTGACATAGAGTGGGACTAATGCCCTTAAGATCATCAAGAGTATATCCAATAGCGGCACGGTGCTTCTTCAGAGTTTGCAATAATTTCTTTTCTTCATGCTCTGAAAGATTAGCACTAATAATAACAGGATATATCTTCTTTTCATCAAGATAAGCATATTTCAGAGTATCAGGTAATGGTTTAAGCTCAAACACGGGATCACCCTTGGGTGGAGGAGGATCCCCAAGGATTTCAACAGGCAAATTGTGTTTCAAAATAGGCCCTTGATTAAAGAATATTTCATCTATTTCCCTTCTTTCATTCATAAACATATCATTATCATGGTCTAGCAAATATTGTTCTAAGGGATCAGTAGGAGGCACGGCAATAGAAGCAAGACCAATAATTTCATCCTTACTAGGCAATTCTTTATCATGGGGTTGTCTACGAAATTTAGAGAAATTAAAATCATGAGACATATCCCCTGAACCAACAGTAACAATATCTTTCTCGCAATCTATCTTAGCATTAACAGTATTCAAGAAAGGTCTACCAAATATAATGGGACAAAAGTCATCTTGTGGGGAAGCAAGAACAAGAAAATCAATAGGGTATTTTATTTTCCCACACAAGACTTCAACATCTCTAACAATCCCAATTGGTGAAATAGTATCTCTATTGGCAAGCTTAATAGTAACATCAATATCTTCTATCTCAGCAGGTGCAATATCATTCATAATTTCTTTATATAAAGTAAAAGGAATTGCACTCACACTAGCACCCACATCACATAAGCCATGATAACAATGATCTCCTATTTTAACAAAAACAACAGGCATGCCAACAATGGGTCTATGTTTATCTTTACTATCGGGTTTAGCAATTCTAGCAGCTTCATCACAGAAATAAATAACATGCCCATCAATATTATCGACCAAGAGATCTTTAACCATAGCAATACTAGGTTCAACTTTAATTTGTTCAGGGGGTGTAGGTGTTCTAGTATAACTCTTACGAACCACAGTTGAAGCTTTAGCATGATCCTTTATTCTAACAGGAAAAGGTGGTTTCTCAATATAAGCAGTAGGAACAATAGGATCAACATTATAAGTAATTGTTTCTTCTTCAACTTTAATAGGTTCAACTACTTTAACTTCAATGGGAGGATGATATTTAAACCACTTCTCCTTAGGGAGATCAACATGAGTAGCAAAAGATTCACAGAAAGAAGCTACTATCTCAGAGTCAAGTCCATATTTAGTGCTAAAATCACGAAAAGCATCAGTATCCATAAAAGATTTAACACAATCAAACTTAAGGTTTATACCTGACTCCTTACCTTCGTCGAGTTCCCAATCTTCAGAGTTGCGTTTAATTCTTTCCAATAAATCCCATTTGAATTCAATATCCTTCTTCATAAAAGAACCAGTACAAGAAGTATCGAGCATGGATCGATCATTATGAGAAAGCCGAGCATAAAAATTTTGAATAATAATTTCTCTTGAGAGCTCATGATTGGGGCATGAATATAACATTGACTTAAGCCTCCCCCAAGATTGAGCAATACTTTCTCCTTCACGAGGCCAAAAATTATATATATAATTCCGATCATGATGAACCAGATGCATACGATAAAACTTCTAATGAAATTCCAATTTCAATCGGTTGTAGTTCCATGATCCAATATCATCATATAGCCTGTACCATGTCAATGCCTTTCCCTTCAAAGATAAAGGGAAGACCTTCTTATTGACAACATCCTCGGACATACCTGCAAGCTTAAATAATCCACAAACTTCATCCACATAGATTAGGTGCATATCAGGATGTAATGTTCCATCTCCTGCATAAGGATTAGCTAGCAGTTTCTCTATCATACCCGAAGGAATTTCATAATAAATATTTTCAGTAGGTGCAGTAGGTTGAGGAGCAACTCTTTGCTCTTCCGGTCGAGGTGAAGATACCCCGAACAAGCCCCTCAAAGGATTACTTTCCATAGTAACAAGTGACAGTAAATTTCAGCACACTATATAAATGTTTCCTTACCAAATTCCACTTACCAAAAGTGCTTCACTCCCCGGCAACGGTGCCAGAAAAGAGTCTTGATGACCCACAAGTATAGGGGATCTATCGTACTCCTTTAGATAAGTAAGAGTGTCGAACCCAACGAGGAGCAGAAGGAAATGACAAGCGGTTTTCAGTAAGGTATTCTCTGCAAGCACTGAAATTATCGATAACAGATAGTTGTATGATAAGATAATTCGTAACGGGTAACAAGTAACAAAAGTAAACAAGGTGCAGCAAGGTGGACCAATCCTTTTTGTAGAAAAGGACAAGCCTGGACGAACTCTTATATAAAGCAAAGCGCTCCCAAGGACACATGGGAATTACTGTCAAGCTAGTTTTCATCATGCTCATATGGTTCGCGTTCGTTACTTTGATAGTTTGATATGTGGGTGGACCGGTGCTTGGGTGCTGCCCTTCCTTGTACAAGCCTCCCACTTATGATTAACCCCTCTTGCAAGCATCCGCAACTACAAAAGAAGAATTAAGATAAATCTAACCATAGCATGAAACATATGGATCCAAATCAGCCCCTTACGAAGCAGCGCATAAACTAGGGTTTAAGCTTCTGTCACTCTAGCAACCCATCATATACTTATTACTTCCCAATGCCTTCCCCTAGTCCCAAATCATGGTGTAGTGTCATGTAGTCGATGTTCACATAACACCACTAGAGGAAAGACAACATACATCTCATCAAAATATCGAACAAATACCAAATTCACATGATTACTTATAACAAGACTTCTCCCATGTCCTCAGGAACAAACGTAACTACTCACAAAGCATATTCATGTTCATAATCAGAGGAGTATTAATTATCATTAAGGATCTGAACATATGATCTTCCATAGAATAAACCAACTAGCATCAACTACAAGGAGTAATCAACACTACTAGCAACCCACAGGTACCAATCTGAGGTTTTGGGACAAAGATCGGATACAAGAGATGAACTAGGGTTTGAGAGGAGATGGTGTTGGTGAAGATGTTGGTGGAGATTGACCCCCTCTCGATGAGAGGATCGTTGGTGAGGACGATGGCTTCGATTTCCCCCTCCCGGAGGGAAGTTTCCCCGGCAGAACAGCTCCGCCGGAGCCCTAGATTGGTTCTGCCCAAGTTCCGCCTCGAGACGGCGGCGCTTCATCCCGAAAGCTTCCTTCTTATTTTTTCCAGGGCAAAATACACCATATATCAGAAGATGGGCATCGGGGCCTGCCAGGGGGCCCACAAGACCGGAGTGCGCGCCCCCCACCCTTGTGGATGGCAGGTGGCCCCCCTCTGGTGCTTTCTTCACCCAATATTTTTTATTAATTCCAAAATGACTCTCCGTGAAGTTTCAAGACTTTTGGAGTTGTGCAGAATAGGTCTCAAATATTTGCTCCTTTTCCAGTCCAGAATTCCAGCTGCCGGCATTCTCCCTCTTCATGTAAACCTTATAAAATGAGAGAAAAGGCATAAGTATTGTGATATAATGTGTAATAACAGCCCATAATGCAATAAATATCGATAAAAAAGCATGATGCAAAATGGATGTATCACTCCCCCTAAATTTGTGCATTATTTGAAATTTGCTTTTGAATGCAAATGCACAATCGATTAGGATCATGGGTCACTCTTACATGTCACATACATCTTGGTGGAGCGCTCAATATGACAAGAGTTAAATAACATGCACTCATCACCAAGGATACAAGTGATTGATCATACACAAACATTCATGGATATAATCATGCAAGCACACATTAAGCATAATATGATCAAACACATGAGCACATAAGTACCTCACGAGCATAACACAAATGTAGCATAGGAATGAAACAATCAAACGATCAAAGGTAGCAAGAGTAGCAAGGAAAAGAAACCAACAAAAAGCAAAACTCTCTCTCTCGAAGCCTATGATCTATACACTTTCTCCCCCTTTGGCAACAAGTTACCAAAAAGTTCGAAAACGTATAGTGCTATACGGCACTCTGAGCACGATCTCCTGGAGCTCCTGAAGGGGTCTTCTAGCTTGTTGCTCCGGTGTGCGTAGATGGCGTGGAGAGGAGAGCATCTGCAAATGCCTCGGCAGAAGTCTGTGGAGCTGGAGGGGTTGACACTGGAGGTACGACTGTGGCAGTGGCTGCAGGTGCTGAAGTGGTAGTCCTGGAGTCTCTGACAACTGGCATAGCTGATGACCTTTGTGCCCTTGGCACTCTCTCGAATGTGTCTGTAGTGGGTCTATCATCCCTGTCCTCAGCATCCTCTTGAAGCTTCTCCACAGCTGTCTGAATCTCAGTGACCTTCACATCTAGGCCATGGAATTTTGTCTCAATAATCCTCTCAAGACTTTCCTGATTTTGAGTCAAGGTGGCCAAGCTCTTCTCAATTCTCACGGTAGCCTCAAGCAGATAACTGAGTTGATCTTGCTTGGTCTTGAATAGCACTGTGGAAACATCTAGTGCACTTGCTGCCTTTGCTGCTTTGGCAGCCTTTGCTCTCTCTATCTTCTCCTGGGCACCAACACAAGTAGGATGTGAAGCATCCATGACAACCTCGTTGTCCTCAAAGTCTGGCCTCAGGGGTAGATGCTCACTGTCTAGTAGATATGTCCCAGTTCCCATCTTGGAGTTAATCAAAGTCTGAATGCGAGGGGCATATCCACAAGACCTCTTCTGGTCTGCTGCTATTCTCTTCATAGTCTCTACAATCAAGTTCATCACCTTGAATTTCTGTGGAACATCAAACAAGTGAAGCAGGTTGATGGAGTGACCACGAATCATCCTATGATCTCCTGACTTGGGCAATACAGTGTGCCTCAAGATAGTGTTCATAGTGGTCAAACCAGCAAGCAGATTGTATATGGAGCCCAGCTTGTGAGTCTCCAAGGCTTCATCAGGAATTTGCTTGTACATGTTTGCCATGGAGTTGTGATCCTTCCTAGGATTAGCATACACATCAATATCGTTCTCTTCTTCCTCGGGGGCATTGATCAACTTGGCCCATTCTGAGATTGTTGACTGATATCTTGTTCCTTCTGTCATCTATACAATCTTTCCATCGGGGTAGAAGTGAGCAGTGGAATAGAATTGCATGATCATCTCATCGTTCCACTTTGTTAGCTTCTGACCAACAAACTTGTCAACACCATTCATCCTGAAACTCTCATGCACATGAGGAAAGTAATCTTCATTGGAGTCAATGTATTTCCAGTCTACCCATCTCATGTCACAAACAATGGGTTTCTTGTCCAATAGGACAGTCCCATAGAAATCTTGCTGTTCTTTGGTGTGAAAGCAATAATCCACAGCAGTTCTCCTCCTAGTGGCATAAGGATCTGTCTGTCTCCATAATCTCAGACCTGCATCCTTCCTCAATGTCATGTTCTCTGCCACAGGATGATCATCACTATGATCTGGGATCTTGGGCTTGAGCTTTCTGAGCACTAGTGGCTCTTCCTCTTCTTGAGCTTCAGGCACTGGGGCCTTGTTCTTTTCAGCAGCTGGTATATTCCTTGTTGATCTCTTTGGTGCTATTGTCTTGGGGGCTTGAGCTTTCTGAGCACTAGTGGCTCTTCCTCTTCCTCATCATCATCTTCCATCATGGAAGGTCTTCCAAGCACCTTTGCAATAGTAGTTCTGGCCCTCTTCTTCTTCTTACCATCAGCTGCCTCATCATCAGACTGTTCCAAAGTGAACTTCATTGTTTCTTGAGTTGGAACTTTTCTGGGTTTAGACATTGGGGCTCTCTTTGCAGGAGCCTTCTTGGGAAGGCCTGGCTTTGTGGCAGCAGCAGCAGCAAATTCTTTCTTAAGCACCTTCTTCTTGGAGGTCACTTCCTCCTCAATCACAAAATCTTCATCCTCATATTCAAATGTTCTTTTCTTCCTGTACCTGGTAGCTGCTTTAGGCAAATTGCTGGGAGTGCTCCTACTCCCCTCATCATAGCTGCCAGAGGGACTAGTGCCATCACTGAGGTTGAGCTGCTCTTCAGACTTGTTCTGACTGTCACTGGCCTCTGACATAGCTGCAACTGTCCCTGTGAATAGTTGGGTGTGGATAGAGTAGATGAGCATCACAAAGTACAGCTTATTTTTGCAAAAAATTGAAGAAAAAAACTTAACTTTAGTTTTCTGCATAAAGCATTTCGGAGCTACCGATTTGACAAACTCGGTGACACTGAAGCACTAACAGAGTCTAAACATCCAGTTTCGGTCAGACCGATATGCAGTTCGGTGACTTCGAGATGCTAGGGTTTCACAGAGAAAGTGATTTTGGTCTCACCAATCAGTACACTTTGGTCAGACCGAGTTGTACTTGTGCAATGGCCAGGGCCAATTGGTGTGACCGAGATCCTCAGATCGGTCAGTCCGAGATGGGTTCGGCGGAAACCTAACCCTAAGTTTTTGCATCAAATCTATTCTAAGGACTTTGTTTGGTGGATAGATTGATCTCATACGTGGGAAGAATAAATACATTATGCTTTGTGCAAGAATCGGAGCAATGGAAAGCACAAAGGGTCAAATACGTACCCTAACTTGGCGACGGATTTGCTACGGCGGCAACGACTGTGATGATTCCGTTAACGGCGGTGGAAACTAGCGGCGGAGGGTCACTAGCGACGATGGCGATGATCTGGAGACCAAGGGGGCGGCAGTGCTGGGAGGCGCGGTCGAGTGTGTTTGAAGGAATTTCCAAAATTTCAACCCGCGGTATATATACCCAGACGCTGTCGGTGGCGCCGAGTGGAACGTCTCGGTGGCACCGAGATGCAAAACTGCTGGCAGTTGCTGCAACTTGGTGTGACCGAATCATTCTAATCGGTGGCACCGAGATGAAAACCTAGATCAACTTATTGATCTCGGTGAGACCGAGTTGGATAGGTCGGTCAGACCGAAAATCATTAAGAGGTTTTGGAAGTTAAGCCCTTGACGGATCAGTGGCTCCGAGTGCTCCTCACCCGGAGAGTCCGAAAGTGACTTGTTCAAATTTTGTGATGTTGCATGAATAGAGTTTGAGATGAGAAAAAGCATAGATAGCTAGAGGAAGTACTTAGGCATTCTTGTCCATCCATTTGGCAAAAGAAAACCAAACAATCAAAACAACAAATGGATGTCCTCAAATGGAGAAAATTATGCAACCAACATGCTCACACAATAAGATAGCAAATAAAACATGTGACAAAGCATGCACATACACTCTAGCATATATCAAGCAATTGGCGATGACTAGGTCATCTATATATGAGTATATTGACTTAGGAGTCAAATGAGAACATTTGATCATAGGTCATACTCATCGTTTAAGCACAAGTGAGGTTACCACTTTTACATGAAGCATTGTTGTGTTCACATCATTAGAGTTGCTTTAGCTCAATTTTTAGAGCAGAGCTCCCCCTAGATGTGATATCCCCCCTAAGAGGGATGAACTAACCTTGGGTTTTGTCGATGATGACTTCATGTAGATGTTGAAGATGTGGACGCTCAATGTTGATGTAGATCATTTGGAGCAATCCATTGGAGTGAGTTGCACTTTCAATACCTACATGGGTTAGTCCCACAAGGAACACACAAGGATATCCATAGACATAGAGTGAAACACACAAATGATGATGTCCATGAAAGCATTTGGTTACCTTGTCCCTTGTCTTACCAACAAGAGGGTTTGTGACTCCATGAAGTAGTGCAAGATATGAAAGTTGATTGCACTTGTCCTTGCCAAAAAGAATATGAGTGATGTATATTGGTGGAGTCACCCTCAAGAACTCTCTAGTTCTTCTTCTTTGGGATCCACATCAACTTGATGGGAATCATTGGAGTTGTAGTCGTACTTGATGTAGTGGAACTTGATGTAGTCTTGGGAACCCACTTGACCATGGCCTTAGGAGCTTCTTTAAATGAGTCAATCTCTTCTTGAAGCTTGTCCTTGCCTTTTAGCTTGTGGTCTTGTGGTGGAAGATCATCTTGAGCTTGTGTTCCTTTGAAGGAAGTGGGGTCATACTTCTCTTGTTGAGGAACAAACTTGCTCTTGGGATATTGATCTTCTTCCCACTCAACTCCATTGGCATTGAACTTTCGTTCAAAACCAACACCTTGATTCTTCCGGTGCCTTCCTTGCTTGCGTACAATTTCCCCAAATTGCTTACTTCCAGCAAGGCTCTTGTAAACACCTTTCTCTATGATTCCCTTCAATAAGCTATTTTCTTGCTCAAGTGTGACTTGGCTAAGATAATCATTAGTGGAATCAAGAGAACTACTAGAAGCAACAATATTGGATTTAACATGGTTATTGTTACTACTAGAAGAAGAATCTTTCTTGTTCTTATTGCTAGATTTTACTTGTGGCATATAAGTGGACAAGAGTAAACGCTTGGCAATGTAAGAAGAACTCTTCTTTCGAAGATCATCATTGATTGCTTTTAGGAACCCATGCTCTTGCTCTAAATTTAGCTTCTCGAAGCGTAGCTTCTCATGAGTTCTTAGGAGCTCTCTATGATCCTCTAGAGTTGTTTCATGCGCTAACTTAAGAGTGTTTAGTTCTTTAGTTAGACGCTCAATCTCCTTCTTATCATTGTCATTCGTTTCATCTTGATTAGCATGATTAATAGCAATTTCATCATAGTTTTCATCACTAGTGTTGTCAACAAGTAAATCATCATCACCTAGCAAATCATCTTCATCACTATTGAAATCAACATACTCGGGGTGTGATACCTTAGGGCCTTTGGCCATGAAGCATCTTCTAATTCCTTCATTTGGTGAGTCAGATATGTCGTAGGAATTGGATGACACAAGTGCAAGACTGGCAACACCTTCATCTTGAGTATATTCGGAGTCGGAGTGATAACTTCTCTCGGAGTAGTTGTCGGAGTCGGAACCGGATACCCCATTCACCAACGTGAGCTTGATGTCTTCGTCTTGTGTAGCTCTTTGATGACTTGTCCTTCCTTTCCGAATCCTTGCTTCTGCTAGAGGGTCTTCGTTCATAACGATCATCTCTACTCCTTCTCTCTCTTGGTGGTGATTCATCTCTTTTACTTCTCCTTCTTGGTGAATATTCTCTTTTCTTGTAGGGAGTTGTACACTCATTGGAGTAGTGTCCAGGTCTTCCACAATTGTAGCAATTACGATCACGACTAGAAGATCTTTTGTCATTGTAGGATCTTGACTTGGAGCTTCTCTCTTTGCTTCTATTCTTGTAGAATTTGTTGAAGTTCTTCACCATTAAGCTCAATTCTTCATTGGAAACTTGTTTCTCACTTGATGTTGTAGGGGCATCACGTGAAGCTTTGTAAGCACCACTTGACTTGTTGTGGAGCTCTTCCTTATCCTTGAGTGACATCTCATGAGCAACAATTCGACCAATGACTTCCATGGGCTTGAGATCTTTGTAATTGGGCATCATTTGGATCAAGGTGCACACGGTATCATATTTTCCATCCAAGGCTCTTAGGATCTTCTTGATGATGAATTTGTCGGTCATCTCTTCACTTCCTAAGCCGGCAATCTCATTTGTGATGAGAGCAAGCCTAGAGTATATTTCGGCGACTCCTTCACCATCCTTCATTTTGAACTTGTCAAGTTGACTTTGAAGCACATCCAATTTGGATTCCTTGACGAACTCGGTACCTTCGTGCATATCAACCAAAGTATCCCAAATTTCCTTTGCATTCTCAAGGTGGCTGATTTTGTTGAATTCTTCGAGGCACAATCCATTGAAGAGAATATCGCAAGCTTGAGTATTATATTGCAACATCTTCATTTCTTCCGCTGTCGCTTCACGATCCGGTTCTTTTCCATCCTCGAAGAAACCACCTTGCAAGCCAATACGCACAACAGCCCAAACGGCAGGGTTATGACCAAGAATATGCATTTTTATTTTATGCTTCCAACAAGCAAAATTAGTACCATCAAAGTAAGGACCTATGCGGTGATAATTTCCCTCGCTAGACGCCATACTCTCCTAGGTTGTGAAACCAAGGCTATGATCACCAAAGCTATGGAAATCAAGGCAAATGGAGACCAAAGCTCTGATACCACTTGTAGGATCGAAAGTAGGTCTAGAGGGGGGGATTAGACTACTTGACCAAATAAAAATCTAACCTTTTCCCAATTTTAGTTGTGGGCAGATTTTAGCAACTTAGCACAAGTCAAGCAATCAAACTACACATGCAATTCTAAGAGTGTAGCAGCGGAAAGTAAAACATTGCATATGAATGTAAAGGGAAGGGTTTGGAGAGTGCAAACGCAATGATGACACGGAGATTTTTGGCGTGGTTCCGATAGGTGGTGCTATCGTACGTCCACGTTGATGGAGACTTCAACCCATGAAGGGTAACGGTTGCGCGAGTCCACGGAGGGCTCCACCCATGAAGGGTCCACGAAGAAGCAACCTTTTCTATCCCACCATGGCCATCGCCCATGAAGGACTTGCCTCACTCGGGTAGATCTTCATGAAGTAGGCGATCTCCTTGCCGTTACAAACTTCTTGGTTCAACTCCACAATCTTGTCGGAGGCTCCCAAGCGACACCTAACCAATCTAGGAGACACCACTCTCCAAAAGGTAATAGATGTTGTGTTGATGATGAACTCCTTACTCTTGTGCTTCAAGTGATAGTCTCCCCAACACTCAACTCTCTCTCACAGATTTGGATATGGTGGAAAAATGATTTGAGTGGAAAGCAACTTGGGGAAGGCTAGAGATCAAGATTCTTGTGGTAGGATTGGTATATCTTGGTCTCAACACATGAGTAGGTGGTTCTCTCTCAGAAAATGTAAGCTTGAAGTGTAGGCACGTTCTGATGGCTCTCTCACAAATGGAGAAGGGGGAGGAGGGATATATATAGCCTCCACACAAAATCCAACAGTTACACACATTTGACCCAACTCGGTCAGACCGAATAGAAGAACTTGGTGAGACCGATTTAGTTCAAAATGTGAATGTTAGGAATCTCGGTGGGATAGATGAGAACAACTTGGTGGGACCGATGTGCTAGGGCTTAGGGCAAACACCAACTCGGTGGCACCGATTGCATCAACTCGAGTGAAGCAATAAGGCAACAGAGAGGATGTCAAGCAAACTCGGTGGGATCGATCGCACATTTCGGTGAGACCGAAATAGTTGCAACAGGCAACAGAGAGTTTGCAAGGCCATCTCGGTGAGACCGAGATCCGTATCGGTGTGACCAAATTGTCTAGGGTTTCTGGCAGTGGCTATGTCAAATGAACTCGGTGGCGCCGGATAGGAGATTTCGGTGGGGCCGAGTTTGACTTTGAGTTTTGGACATATTTGGAAATGAGAAAGTGGTTGAGGGCTTTGGAGCAAGATCACTAAGCATTTTGAGCAAGTAGACCATTAAGCAACACCTCATCCCCTTTTAATAGTATTGGCTTTCCTAGGGACTCAATGTGATCTTGGATCACTAAAATATAAATGAAGAGTCTTGAGCTTTTGCCAACATGTTCCTTAGCATTTTGAGGGTCCGCATCTCTAGTCCATGCCATGCCATTCATTGAACTTTCTGAAATATTCAACTTGAATGGATATTAGTTCAATGAGCTATATGTTGTTATGAATTACCAAAACCACCCGGGGATTAGTTGCACTTTCAAAGGTACTCCTTCGGTGTCAGTGAGTTGCATGATCTCATGGTCATAGGAACATATACTTGACATGCAGAAAACGATTGCAATAAACTTGATACGATCATATGCTATGTTTATAGTTTGGGTGTTGTCCATCACATCATTCTCCTAATGATGTGATCCCATTATCAAATGACAACTCATGTCTATGGCCAGGAAACCATAGCCATCTTTGATCAACGAGCTAGTCTGGTAGAGGCTTACTAGGGACATGTTGTTGTCTATGTATCCACACATGTATTTGAGTTTCCGATCAATACAATTATAGCATGGATAATAAACGATTATCATGAATAAGGAAATATAATAATAACCACTTTATTATTGCCTCTAGGGCATATTTCCAACACTAGGTTGATGCGTACTCAATCAGGAGATGATTGTACGTGGAGACGATGACAGCAGGGACCCACCAGGGTCATGGTAGTACGCAAGCAAGTGCCTCCTTATTTCAAGCCAAAAAAAATGGTTCCTCCTAATGTATTCCTGACATCTGGGTCCCATGTCATTGTCAACATAGTCAATAAACGAGAGAATTACACAACGAGCGGCTGACACCAGGGACCCAGCAGCTCGCCCAGTTCATTTTGTTTTTGAGACAGAAGCAGGGTATCAGCTGGGCCGTGTGGGGCACTCTTGCCAGTCTAGCCAACCTTTTATTTTATGTTTACCACAAGACCAGCCCAGTTTTTTTTTCTTTCTAAAAATGGCTAGCCCATTTTTTTTTTGCAGAATATCCAACCGAGGCCTACTTGCTTTTGTCAGACCTGCTGTGCTGCAAGGGATGCATTCGGCTTGCCCAGAAAATGGACTATCAGTAATAAGAAATGGGCCCCTAAAAAGTAATGAGAAATGGGTTGTACATTTTTAAGACACAACAAACTGGCAATTAGTTTCAAATTTCTTTTTTTTTTTGCATTTCGATATTTTAAATTTCATTGATTTTATGCAGGGAAAATTATTTGGATTTTAAATTGATATATATTTATTTTTCAAATTAGTTTGAATGTGACTCAAAATTTCGGGATTAAAAATAGTTCGGACCGCACCGAAATATGCGAAATTTCGTTGAGTTTTTTAACCGTGGCCACAATATGGGCTGTAATGGGCTCCAAAAAAATCCTTAAGAATTAGCAAATGGGCTGTAAATTATTAGAAATAATGGCAGATGGGATGTATGTTGTTTTCCACATATTCGAGGTTGACTTATGGGCCTACTAGGTTGACGCGTACTCTTTCCTAAAAAAAGGTTGACGTGTACGCAAGGCTGTGTCAACTTAGTCAACACACAAGAGCAGTGACTGTTCGATGTCCATCCAACGGCGGTCGTGCTTCTTCAATGTCTGATCTTCCTGCTCCAGCCACCCAAACCAGCGCCGACGGGACAGCCTGCTCCTTCCTCCCGTGGCCGGCTGTGCTGCCGCGCAGGCCTCACTGGCCCACCCTACTCCCACCGCTGGCCAGGCCATCCCTCTACCCACCCACACCTCCTGTTATTTTCCAGCGATGCCAGGCTTACCCCGCAGCCGAACCAGTAACATCCCTCCTACTCCCCTCAGCGTGGGTATCCACTATTGTGGCTTTGCTGGCTCTGAGTCGTTCCCTTCCTGGGCCTCGCCGTCGTCCACCATGTTGATGCTCTTGGCGCAGTGTGGTTAACGTGGTCAACAAATGGCAGCCATCGGAAGAGGGATGTAAGTGGAGAGGCTGACAGTAGGGACCCGCATGGTCCATGGCCGCAGGCAAGCAAGTGCCTTCTTATTACGCGAACAAAAATTATTGCTCCTGCTGACAGCTCGAACCCACTAGTCACATCTTCGCACGCAAGAAAGTGCCTCCTTATTACACGGGAAAAAAAGTTTCCTCCACCTGACAGCTGAGACCCACCATATACATCTTCGCACGCAAGGAAGTGCCTCCTTATTCCGCACAAGAAAAATGATTCCTCCCGCTGCTAGGTGGGACCCACCAGATTTGGTGGCTGACTTGTGGGCCTACTAAGTTGATGCGTATGCAGGGTTTTGTCAATGTAGTCAACAAACGATTCTAGCAGCAATGACCGTTGGATGTTAATCCAACAGCCATGCTGCTTCTTCAATCTCTGATCTTCGTGCTCCGGCCGCCCAAACCAGCGGCGGCAGGACCGCCTGCTCCTGCCTCCCGTGGTCGGCTGTGCTGCCATCGGTAGCCATGCCATCCCTCTACTCACCCACACCTCCTGTTATTCTCCGGCGAGGACAGCCTCACACCGCAGCCGAAGCAGTCAACCCTCGTACTCCCCTCCGTGTGGGCATCCACTGCCGCGTCTTCCCCGGCTCCGCGTCGTTCCCTTCCTAGGCCTCACTGTCGTCCACCGCCTTGGTGCTCTCGGCGCGGCGTGGTCAACATGGTCAACGAATGACAGCCATCGGAAGACGACTGTACGTGGTGACGCTGACAGCTGGACCCACCAGCTACATCTTCGAGCGCAAGGAAGTGCCTCCATATTAGGCGCAAAAAAATGATCCCTCCCCCTGACAGCTAGAACCCAATAGCTATATCTTTGCACGCAAGGAAGTGCCTCCTTATCCTCCCTGGCAGCTGGGACCCACCCGGTCGAAGCATATGTAGTGTTGTCTGTCTGGTAGCGAACGTGTACGTACATACTGGTCGATCGGTCTCTTTGCAACGATGAACCGTGGCCGAGCAAGCAGCGGCACGTGTCGTAGTAAAGCCCCCGATGTAGCAGTTCAGGCAGTCCCGTCTAAACCATGTACACGTACGTACAACCACGGGGCTAAAAATACGGTCACGTACGTACATATGGGCGGGGGTCTCAAACGCGTACTCGCGCATATGTACGGCCAGGGCTCGTGTACATGGCGAGGCAACGGATGGCAGCAACGGCGACCAGTTCATCGGCAGCCAACCGGCAGGGTCGGAACGGAGAAACTGCGTCGTGTTCATCGGGAGGCAACAGAATGCGTCGTGTTCATCTAGAGCCAACCGGCTTGGACGGAACAGCCGAAACGGGGCCTGGCGTACTGCAGAACGGAGGAAACGGCCTTCTGTTCGACCACCTACGGTCGAAACGGGGTCATGTTCATCGGGAGGGGTGTGGCATACCGCAAAACGGAGGAAACGTACTTCTGTTGGAGCGCCTACGGTCGAAACAGGGTCCTGTTCATCGGGAGGGGTGTGCCGTACCGCAAAACGGGACTCTACGGGCTACTATTCATCCACCGTCGGCTTCCTCCAGCCTCCAACAGCTACTGTTCATCCACCGTCGACCTCCTCCAGCCTCCACCTACTACTGTTCATCCACCGTCGACCTCCTCCAGCTACACCGGCTACTGTTCATCCCGCCTCCACGGGGGTCCTGTTCATCCACCCCCCAACTGGTTGGGGTGTGGCGGTTCTATTCATCCAGCGACAACGGCCTACTACCACAGGGTCCTGTTCATCCACCCCTCACCGGGAACTGTTCATTCACAGCCACCCAACCGGCTCGACTCACCACGTCTCGACTCGTTCTACGTACCGCGCGCACGGTAGCAACGGTCACTGTTCATCGAGAGGCAACCCAACACTGGCTGGCTACGTCTCACACGGGGGCTCGATCGGCTTCAGTAAGTAGTAGCAGTGATCGATCGCTCGGGTTCAGTTAGTAGCAGCAGCGAAGGAATCGCTCGGGTTCAGTCAGCAGCGAATGAATCGCTCGGGTTCAGTTAACAGCCAAGGGATCAATTGCTCGGGTTCAGTAACGTAGCTAGTGCAATCGCTCGGGTTCAGTTAGCCAACGCCTCGCACACACGCGCGTACACGAGAGAAATGGGCAAACCACAGTGCATCGCTCGACCCCGACCACCCACCATAACCGGGAACTCCTCGATATTTTCCTCGCCCTTGCTTCTACCATGTTTTTTTCTGTCATGGACGTCCCAAAGAATGTCATGTAGGTGCGTCCCCGGCCCGCCCATGACGAAAAGCCCATTTTCTGTCATGATTTTTTGTCATAAAAGTAGGAGCCCACCACATCTATGATGATACGTGTTTTTCTCAGAATTATCGTCATAGAAGTGTCATAACCATGATGGAAAAAAATTCGTCCAGGCCAAAATGTCACGGATGTGTCCTTTTTTTGTAGTGAACACTGGGGATGATTGAGCATACCTCGTATTTTTCTCTTCATCATGTTTACCATGCCGGCTTCCAGGTCGCGGCTCGTAGAGAGGCAAGCCAGGTAGCCCGCATGTAGTTCTTCTGCACTGAAATCTTCATAAGCCGGCAGCTCAAGTTTGGTTTTGCCCTTCTCAGATAAGGGCATTTCATATTTAGCAATGAGCTTGGTTAGCACAGTGGAGGCTTCTGGAGGCTTATAAGCCTCCCCAGTTGTCGGGGACGAATCCGCGATCACCTATGGGACCCAGAGAAGGACCCCTTTACGTTCGGCAGGGAGAGACGGTCGCGCGAAGAGCAAATCTAGCGAAGAACACGACAGTGCACGAGAGAGATTTACCCAGGTTCGGGCCGCACGGATGCGTAAAACCCTACTCCTGCTTTTTGGTTATTATCTGTATGATTGTTCTAGCTCCAGGAGCGCTACAGTACCGAGTAGCTGCGTACAATACTGGAGTTCTCCCTTTTTTTCGTTCCCTCCCCTTTCACGTTGCCCATGGCCCTCCTTTTATACGCACAAAGGGGTCTCCAACAGGTGGCAAACAGTAAAGGTAGAGGTGGAAAGTTGCTACAGTAAGGCCACTATTACCAGGATGACATGTCCTAGCTACCACTGACGGCAGGGGACAAGGGCATTAAATGCCCATGCCTTTGCTGTCCAGATACATGTACCCGGACGTCGTGGGCGTGGGAAAAGCCTATCCCACCTGCTGTTGCACCGCTATCTACAGTGCACCGCCGTCTACACAGTGCCCTGCCACGCACGCTTGGAAGGACCCAGAGCGCCACGCTGGCAGAGGCACCGGAGCAGCACAGTAGCACAGTGGTACAGTAACGCTTGCCGCGGCAAGACCTTGCCGCACCTGACAGCTTGGCACAGCCCATAGTTTGCCGTGCAAGGTAACTTGCCGGGGCAAGTACCTTGCCGCAGCCGCTATCTTGCCGCAGCCAATACCTTGCCGCAGCCAATGACTTGCCGGGGCAAGTACCTTGCCGCGGCAAGTACTCTGCTTCAGCAATGCCCAGGCTGGGCCTCAGCTGTCCCTCCCGGCAAGCTCCTCTTGCCGGGGCCTTAACTCTTGCTTTGTATACTTTGTTCTTGAATGGCTTAATAATCTTGAGCTTCTCTCTGGCTGTCCTCCCGCAAGCCTGGCCGCGGGATGCTACTACTGCCCGTGCACAAGTACGGGGTACTAGGGTACCCCTATTCTAGTACACCGACAGGAGCCCCCGGGCCTGGGCCACACACGGTGCCGGGCGTTGTTGGGCCAGGCCCAAACAGTGCACGGGCACGCGTGGCTGGGATAAGCCGAAACGTCTCTATGCTGTTTAATTGCACGCTCTCCCACGCGTCACGCGTTGAATGCGGAGCGTGGGAAGCGTGCGTAGTTATCTCGAATGACGAAGGGGCGGATGGTTCCGCATCTTTCCCCATAAAAGGAGGGACCTGCAGGAGCACTCGCACACCCCTCTCACCATTCTCGATCTTCAAATCTCCGCCTTCTTCTTCCTCCGCTCTAAAACAAAGGCGGTTTCCCAATCCTCCGCCACCGCGCGCGTCCGCATCTCCCTCGGTCCTCAGCTCCGCCTTCGCCATGCCTCCCAAAGGAGAAAAGGGGAAGACGGGGAAGTCCTCAAGGACGGAGACCCAGGCGCAGATGAAGAGGCAGAAGTACGCGCTCTTCGCTCCGACGCTCACGGGGGCGGATCTGAAGGCCAAGTTCCAAGGCATGTGGGCCGCGAGGACCAAGGCGCATCCGGCCACCCGCGTCCGCCCAGCCACCGATGAGAGCGAAGTGAGCAAGTACCCCTTCTTCGCTTGCTACTTTTGGTGCGGGCTCTGCCCACCGTATTCAGATTTCTTCAGCGACGTCATGTACACCTTCAACCTCCGTCTGCTGGATCTCACACCGAATGCCGTATCCACCATGGCAATATTTGCGCATCTGTGCGAGAACTTCGTCGGCGTCGCACCCAACACCGCGCTGTTCAGGCATTACTTCACTCCCCGTGCTGAAAAGGGGGAGCCTCTCACTGTTGGCGTCTCGTTCGTTTCAAGATTGGGCGCCAAGGAGCATTATCTGAAGGGGGATCTCCGCCCAAGATGGGGAGAAATCCGGTCTGAATGGTGTTGGATTATTGACGACGATCCGCCACCATACTGTGAGCTTCGCAAGACCCCAGCGGCGCGTGGCACAGACTGGAGCGATCTGGATCCCCAGGACAAAAAGCTGGAGATTGCCGCTGCCAGGATCATACGGCTCAGGGAGGCCGGGCTCACCATAGGGATGGTTGGCGCAGACTTCCTCCGCCGCCGCATTGCTCCTCTGCAGCAGAGAGGAAGGCCGGCCTCTGATTGGAAGAACCCAGCCGATATCATGCGGCTGCGCCCTGGACTGATCAACAACTTCACAGTTCTGCAGCACGACTTTTTCATGCGAGAACTGTTCAAGCAAGAGACGGATCCAGAAAAGCGCGACAAGGCGTTCACGCTGCCGAAGCACATCGTGCCTCTTTGCAACAAGTCCGCATTGAGTGCAATCATCGCTATGATGCCGCTCTGCAATGCGCACAGCGTTGAAGCAACTTGGGACGTGCCGCTCGAAGAAGACGTGCGGTGATTCTTTGACTCCACGGTCGAAAAGCAGGTCCGGGTGGAAGAGTGGCTCGTCCGCAACACCACTGAGCAAGAAATAGAATTCATTGCTCGAAGAGTGGAGGAGGACAGGCTCGCCAGGGAAGCTGGCGATTTTGGTTATACTTTGGCGGAGCTCGACGAGGCACAAAAGGAGAGCCTTGCCGAGCAGGGGATGCTTGCCGGGAAGGGCGAGCTCGCCGCACCCGGCAAGGATGTCGGGCCAAGCCAGCCTGCCGACGAGTCAGGCAGCTCGGAGGATGAGGGCTCCTTTTCCGAGGAGGGCACCGAAAGCCCACCGCAGTCAGAGTCCCCAGCCCCTTTGAGGAGGAAACGCCTTCGCAGGCTTGGCAAAGTGGCTGAGTGGCAAGAAGTTCAACAACCGCCGGAGCGCCGTTCGACGCGCTCGACCGCGGCAAGGGCTGGTGCTGCGGGAGTGTCTCACGCGGCCCCGGCAACTGGAGCAGGGTCATCGAAGACCGCTGCTACTACCCCCGCCAAGCGGCCAAGGAGCCCAGCTCCCCCTCCTCCCCCTCCTCACACGGAGGCGGACTTTGATTTTTCCGCCCTCAGCGAAGAG
Organism: Thinopyrum elongatum; assembly: GCA_011799875.1. Taxonomy (NCBI): domain Eukaryota; kingdom Viridiplantae; phylum Streptophyta; class Magnoliopsida; order Poales; family Poaceae; genus Thinopyrum; species Thinopyrum elongatum. Next base: position 446,539,780 of record CM022299.1, read on the forward strand.
GACGACGAGGAAGAGTAAGTTCCCTTGCCGCGACCCTCAATCTTTGTAAGGTTTTGTTTCTGTCCTCACTTGTCGCGCTCCGGCCTTGCTTCCGCAGGGAGGAAACTTTGGCGGAGAGGACAAGGAAGAGAGCTAAGGTCTCGACGAGCAAGACCGTGGTGGTCGTCGAATATGAGCCCACGGCAACCACCAGGAGAGCGTTTGAGACCGTCCCGGCCAGCTCGGAGCCCAGCCCTCGTTGCAGCCCCCAGCGCAGCCCCCAGCGTAAGTATTTCAACTACCTTTCGCTGGCGGTCGCTGAGGAACAAGCATTTTGTTACTGACATCTTTGGGCGTGTAGGAGAGGAGCAGCAAGTGGAGCCATCTGAAGGTGCTCCAGAAGTACCACCCCCCTCGACCACTCCGCCAAGGAGAAGATCTCCGGTAAGGGCTCCCACTAGCGAGCCGAGCCACGAAGAGGAGCCGGCAGGCGCCGAAGCGCCAAGCACCAGCGCTGGCGACCCCACCCCAATGACAAAAGTTGATGGGGGAGGGGAGCCCACCGCTCCTGAGCTCAACACGGGTAAACCCACCTGCCGCAAAACTCTTTCTGCTTTCTTTCTTTTGGCTTCTTGAATTTCTTCCTGAAGCTCTTTTTGCTTTACTTCTCGGGTTGGCAGAGCCCTCCTCGGTGGAGCCAATGAACATTGACTCTTCTGCCGAGGGGAACACCGCAGGGGCCGTCGACGACGAGGCCGCCAAGGCCGCCGCTGCCAAGGCCGACAAGCTTGCCGACGAAGAGGCTGCCAGGGCTGCCGAAGAGGCCGGCAAGGCCGCCGAGGATAATACCGCCAAGGCGCCCACCGATGAAGCCGCCAAGGCTGCTGAAGCTGAGGCCGCCCAGAAGGCTGCTGAGGAGGCCGGCGAGGGAGCCGGTGGTCGTACTGACGGCCCTGAGGCCACAGGAGCGCCAGGCGCTACTCCGACCACGGGTCCCTCAACCACTGACGAGGCGGCAGGACCCAACTCGCCTCCGCCAAGCAAATACATCCGGGTCGGCGAGAACGTCTACGTCAGCCTCCCCTGGACGGTGGGCTCCAGAGCGTCAACCGAGGAGGATGTTGTGGACGAGGAGATCCTTGCCGCTGCCGGGCTCCAGCTTGTGGATGCGCCAGGCGCCAGCAGCAGCAGCACGTCTGAAGAGGAGCAACTGCTCCAAAAGCTGCTGAATCTTCATCGCGCCCGATGGGAGAAGCTAGCTTCCAGGGAGGCGCTCATCGAGAAGGCCGAAGCTGACATGTTGAGGCGCGCGGAGATCTTGGCGGATGTCCGCGCGCGATCTCTTAATGCGTTAGAGGCCAAGCGGGCATAGCTGGCCGAAGAACGGCAGGCCCTCCTCCTGATGAAGCAAGACATTGAACAAAAAGAGGAGGAGACCGCCAAGGAGTTGTCTGCTCGGGCCGGTGATCTGAACCAGCGGAAGGTGGACCTTGATGCCCACAAAGAAGAACTTGCCGAGCGCAAGAGGAAACTTGCCGAGACCCTCCGACAGAAAGACGAGGAGGTGGCAAGACTTGTCGCAGAGCGGACCCAGGGGCAGGCACAAAAACACCAGAAGGAAATCGAAGCCTTGGCCCAAGAGTACGCCAGCAAGTTGGTGGAGGCCACCAACGCCGTCGCTGCTGCAGAAGTGAACAGGAAGGAAACGGAGGAGAAAGTGGCAAGACTAGAGGCCGCCCTCAAGGCAAACGGTGACAAGCTCTCAACGCTCGAAAGTGAGAGGGCAAAGGTGACCCACACTTTGGCGGAGATGCAAGTTACCATAGCCAAGAAGAACAATCTGCTTGCCGCCGCCAACGACTCCAGAGCAGACCTGAAGCTGAAACTGACCACGCTGAAGGAGACGCTCGACACCACCAGAAAGCGCGAAGGGCTTCTAATGGCAGAGCTCCAGAAGGAGAAGGGTCTGCTTCAAGACGCTATTGCAACCCACAAGAAGTTCAGGGATAACGTGGGGATCTTCACAGACAGGCTTGCCAGCGCAGCCGAGGACATCGACAAGGAGCTGACTGCCCTGAAGGTTCCGGACTTCGGGTACTCCACCGACAAGAACACGCAAACTAGCGTCAAGCTAGCCGAGTTCTTCGACGGAGTAGTAGAAGCACTCCAACAGCTCCAAGTCAATCACAAGGCCCAACTGGCCGACGAGTCACGCAGGCTTTGCCGGGGAGTTCTCCGGAGGTTGCTGGTGAAGATAGCATACAGAAACCCGGGCGTCGACTTCAGCAACATCTTCAAAAGCTTGCCGAAGGGATACGACCCCGCACCACTAGAGGCCCTTGTCGCGCCCATCATGGAGAGGGTGGACCAAATCCAAAGAGTCGAAGGCGAGCACCGCAATTAGAGAGCCCATTCTTCTCCCTCCTTGCCGCCGCTAGACATGTTAAAGAACAATCTGTTTAAGCCGCGGCAACTTATCTTGTAATATAACATGCAATATTTTGAAGTTAATGCATGTCATCTCCCTTGAGCAATTTCTTTCTTTATGTGTACTTGCCCTACGCTTATAGGAAACTTGCCGGTGCGCGCACCATCGCTGCGAGCGCTGGGTACGGGACTCCAGCAGCCTGCTGGCGGTGCCGCTGCCGGCAAGCAACCTTGTCGCGCTCAGTGCGGCCACTTAGGTTGTTGAGCGGACTCGAAACAAGATAAGGGCGCGACCGATTACGCTTAGGTTCCGTCGCGCACAGGTTTTCCATACAAAGAGTAGTATCGTTCAAGGAAAATAACCTTGAGAATAAAAAAGAATTTGGTTATTCAAACTTTGGCACTTAGCTTTGTCGCTGATCTCTCCGCGGCAAGGTCTTGTCACTGCTTGCCGCTGCCTTCTACCCGGCAAGGCAAAGTTTCTTTGAACGACGCCTGGTCCATATCATTATCCCATCCCCCCCGGCAAACTTGTGCGCGAGGGAAGCTTCTGTCTTTTTGAGAAAAAAGAAAGAAGAAAAAATAAAGATATAGGAGCTTGGCGGCTCGTTAATGCTTACCGGGGAGGCTGTACTGCACAGTATGTCAGATAATCATGCAAAATAAAAGTAAACATGAAATCGTCAAAAACTGCGAAATACAAAAGCTTTATGTATGCACAGGGTCTGCGCCTGGCTTTGTACAAAGGATTACATGCAACAGCGGCAAGACTTGTACAAAAGGTGGTTGCCGGGGAAGGGCCCGGCAACCGCGCCTTATGGAAAAAACTTACGGAGATGCTCAATGTTCCAGGAATTGATCACTAGAATGCCATCCCCGGTCTCCAGGCGGACAGCGCCGGGCCTGGTGACCCGTTTCACCCGATAAGGGCCTTCCCACTTCGGCGTCAACTTGTTTGAATTCTTGGCCGACTGAACGCGCCGAAGAACAAGGTCGCCTTCCTCGAGACTTCTGGCATTAACTTTGCGGCTATGGTAGCGACGCAAAGCTTGCTGGTAGCGAGCAGCTCTCACAGCAGCCTGAAGCCGATCCTCCTCGAGGAGCACAGCGTCATCTTGCCGCAGTTGCTCTTGCTCAAGCTCATCATAAGCGAGCACTCGAGGTGACCCGTATACGAGTTCCGTGGGGAGAACTGCCTCTGCTCCATAAACTAGAGCAAAAGGCGTCTGGCCAGTAGCTCGATTTGGCGTCGTCCTGATCGGCCAAAGAACCACTGGCAGCTCCTCGATCCAGTTTTTGCCGCACTTGCGCAGCCTGTCGAAAGTTCTCGTCTTGAGCCCACGCAGCACTTCAGCATTTGCCCTTTCAGCTTGACCGTTGCTTCGGGGGTGAGCAACAGAAGCGAAACAGACCTTGGCGCCAAGGTCTTCGACATACTGCATGAAGGCGTGGCTCGTGAACTGGGTACCGTTGTCGGTGATGATCCTGTTAGGAACACCAAAGCGACAAACAATTCCCTTGAAGAACTTGATGGCTGATTGTGCTGTCACCTTCCTCACTGCTTCCACTTCTGGCCACTTCGTAAACTTGTCGATGGCCACATACAAGTACTCGAAGCCCCCGGTGGCACGGGGAAAGGGGCCGAGGATGTCGAGCCCCCAGGCCGAAAATGACCAGGAGAGAGGGATTGTCTGGAGAGCTTGAGCTGGCTGATGAATCTGCTTGGAATGAAACTGGCACGCTTCACACTTGGTTACTAGTGCAGTTGCATCCTGGAGGGCGGTGGGCCAAAAGAAGCCTTGCCGGAAAGCCTTTCCAACAAGGGCTCTTGACCCTATGTGGTGACCACATATGCCTCCATGAATCTCCGCCAACAGCTCCTGTCCTTCTTCCCGGGGAATACACTTCAATTTCACGCCGTTTGGTCTTTTTCTGCACAGCATGTCATCGACAAATTGATACATATTGGACCGTCGGGCTACTTTTTCCGCTTCTTCCTGCTCTTCGGGAAGTTCTCCTGTCTGAAGGAAACGGATGATCTGCTGCGCCCACACTGGAGCCTGTGGCTCGACAACGAGGACTAAAGGCATCTCTTCTGCTACGGGAACATCAGGCCCTACGGGAAGAGCTCGTCGCTCTACCAGAGCCTGCCGTTCCCCGACGAGCTTGGCGGGAACAGCCGCCTCAACAACAAGAGCCTGGGGCCCTGCTGGAGCGTGCTGTCCTTCAACAAGCTTGTCGGGAGCAGTTGCTTCAACGACAGAAGCCCAAGGCCTCGTCGGAGCATCTTGCTCCTCAGCGCTTCGATCAGGAGCGCCTGCTTCAACGACAAGGACCTGAAGTCTTGTCGGAGCAAGTTGCCCCTCTGAATCTTTGGCGCTGGCTTTGGCAGCCTTCTTGCCGGCGGCTTCGGGGAGCCCTGCCGGGAAGTAGTCGCCAGAAGCCAACTTCCTCTTCCTGCCTTGCCCTACTGATGGCGTCACGGATGGCTGAGTTAGTTGGAGCACAAAAGTGCCTGGCTCCACAGGCAATTTGAGTGCGGCGCGCTTTGACAAACCATCGGCAATGTCATTCTCAGCACGTGGGACGTGCTCCATTTGTAGGCCGTCAAAGCGTTCTTCCAACTTCCTCACCTCATCTACATAAGCTTCCATCAATGGGCATTGGTAGTTCTTGTTCACTTGCCTGACGACAAGCTGCGAATCTCCCCTGACAATAAGCTTCTTGATCCCAAGGTCTGCCGCGATCCTGAGACCGGCAAGCAACCCCTCATATTCTGCAGTATTATTCGTTGCCTGTTCCTTGGGAAAGTGCATTTGGACCACGTACTTGAGGTGCTCTCCGGTGGGTGCGACAAACAATACGCCAGCACCGGCGCCTTGCAGCGAAAAGGCACCATCAAAGTACATAAGCCACTCTTTGCTTGTCTCCTTGCCGGGGAGAGTCATCTCTGGGATTTCTTCGTCTGGTGTTGGTGTCCATTCTGCAACAAACTCTGCCAAAACTCGGCTCTGTATGGTTGATGTACTCTCAAACTTGAGGCCAAAGCTCGACAACTCCAACGCCCACTCGACAATCCTGCCCGTCGCTTATGGATTTTGCAAAATCCTTTTCAGCGGGAAGCGAGTGATGACGGTAACTTCATGTGCTTGAAAGTAATGGCGCAGCTTTCTCGAGGCCATGAGAAGGCCAAAAAGTAGCTTCTGCACACCAGAATACCTTGACCTAGCTCCCTGCAGAAGAGAGCTCACAAAGTAGACCGGGCGCTGCACCATTTTCTTCTTTTGTATCACTTCACCTGACTGCGCAGACGAATCCTTGTTGGCAGCAAAACTTGTTGCCCCCAGCTTGTCGCTGGTCGTGCTTGCCGCAGTTACTGCCTCCTCATCCACCTCTCTCTCCGCTACCAGTGCAGCACTAACCACTTGATTGGTTGCCGCTAGATACAGCAACAACTTCTCTTGTGGTTTAGGCGCGACAAGTATTGGAGGAGAGGAGAGGTATCTCTTCAAGTCTTGCAGCGCCGCCTCCGCCTCCGGAGTCCATTTCAATGGACCTGCCTTTTTTAAGATTTTGAAAAATGGAAGGGCGCATTCAGCTGACTTGGAGATAAACCTACTGAGGGCAGCAACACAGCCGGCAAGTCGTCGAACATCCTTGATGCGCTTCGGTGCTTCAACTTGCTCAATGGCTTTGATCTTGTCAGGATTGGCTTCAATTCCACGTTGAGACACAAAGAACCCGAGAAGCTTGCCGGAGGGAACTCCAAACACGCACTTCTCGGGGTTGAGCTTCAGGTTGATCTTGCGCAGATTTACAAAAGTTTCTTCTAGATCTTGAACCAAAGTAGCCCTGTCTTTGCTTTTGACCACTATATCATCCATATAGGCTTCCACATTTCTGTGCAGCTGAGGCTCAAAAGCAATCTGGACGGCTCTTGCAAATGTCGAACCAGCATTTTTCAAACCAAACGGCATACGTACGAAACAGTATGTGCCACAGGGTGTGATAAATGCGGTCTTTTCCTCATCTTCCTCAGCCATGAAGATTTGATGATACCCTGAATATGCGTCAAGAAACGAAAGCAAATCACATCCTGCCGTGGAGTCAACAATCTGGTCTATGCGGGGCAAAGGAAATGGGTCTTTGGGACAAGCTTTATTGACATCAGTGAAATCAATACAAAGCCTCCATTTTCCATTCGCTTTGCGCACGACAACCGGATTGGCCAACCACGTAGGATGGAGCACTCCTCTAACGAGGCCTGTTGCTTCCAACTTCTTGATTTCTTCCGCAATAAACTCTTGCCGCTCCACAGCTTGCTTTCTGGCTTTCTGTTTGACGGGCCTCGCGTGGGGACAAATAGCAAGGTGGTGCTCAATTACTTCCCTGGGAACACCGGGGATGTCGGACGGTTGCCATGCAAATACGTCGACATTCGCCCGCAGGAAAGCAACGAGCGCGTTTTCCTATTTGTTGTCAAGTGTGGCACTGATGGTGAAGGAACCACCAGTGCCATCCTCCTTGGCGGGCACCTTCTTTGTCGCCGGCGGAGCGGCTTTGTTCTTCTTACACTTGCCGGTGGAGCTCTCTGGTGCGTCCTCGACGGTAGCGCAGCACTCCGAAGAGGTGCGCTTGCCGGAGTGGGCACAGGAGCTCTTGCCGGACTTCCTCTTGTTCTCCCGCCCGAGAGCTTCAGCGGCAAGTGCCTTGGCGGCAGTTGCGGCAGCTGCCTCCCGGTAGATCTTGTCGGCGCAAATAAGCGCATCCTTCTTGTCGCAGGGAACTGTGATAACACCTACTAGACCTGGTATCTTCAACACGTTGTAGGCATAATGAGAGGCTGCCATGAACTTGGCGAGCGCTGGACGGCCAAGTATCCCATTATAAGGTAATGGAATATCGGCAATATCGAAGGTGACCTTCTCGGTCCGGTAGTTCAGCTCGCCGCCAAATGTCACTGGCAGCGTGATCTTCCCTTTCGGCTTACTCCTTCCTGGATTGACTCCTTGGAAAGTACCAGTTTCCTCAAGCTCGCCGTCAGAGATTTGATGTTTCCGGAGCACAGCGGGTGAAATCAGATTCAAGCCGGCCCCACCGTCAACTAACATCTTCGTGACCTTGAGGTTGCGGATCGTTGGTGAAACCAACATCGGCAAGCACCCGACCGCCGTTGTGCGGTCAGGGTGGTCCTCAATGTCAAAGACGATAGGCGTGTCGGACCACTTCAGAAGCTTTCTAGCGTCAACAGATGGTTCCGCCGCATTGATCTCTCGCGCCCACTGTTTAAGTTGGCGGTGAGAAGAATGCAACGAAGCACCACCGTCAACACACAAGACTTCTGCGGCTTTCTGAAATTCGTGCTCACTGGATTCTTCATCATCTAGATCATCATCATCATCATCTTTGTCGCGGCCACGAGGAGGCCTGTCTCTCTGCTGCTGCTTGGCCTTGCCGCGACGCCCTCCTCGGGCAGTGCGCGTCTTGCCGGACCCGCCAGCACCTTCTGGGGCCTTTTCCTTGTCACGCCTCTCATACTCAGCTTTTTGCTGTTCGACAAGCTGCTCGACTCGTCGACAGTTCTGGAGATCGTGCCCCTTGGTGCGGTGGATCTTACAATATTGCTTGTCGGAGCCGTCCTGCTTGTCGGCAGCCGCCAAGGCCTGACAGTTGGCGCACGCAGCAATCTCCTTGCCGGAACCCTCGACTTTGGCCTTGTCGGCGCCGCCGTTGCCGCTGGACTGGTCGACGGCAAGCACAGCTTTGCCCTTTTTCTTCCTGTTGTTCCGCCGCCGGCCCTTCTTTGCCGGGGCGGTACCTTCGCTGTCAGAGCTCCCCCCTGCGCCAACACCTTCACCGAGAAGTTTCCTTCCCTCTTCAGCGCGCGCACACTTGTCGGCGAGAGCATATAGCTGGCCAATGTCTCTGACCTTGGTCATTGCCATTTCCTCCCGCATCTTGCGGTTACGCATGTTCTGATGGAACGCGCTAATAACCGCAGCGGGGTGAACATCTGGGATGTTATACTGTACGCGGCTGAACCTTTGAATGTATTTGCGCAGGGGCTCTCCTTCCTTCTGGGGGATGAGGTGAAGATCACTCTCCTGGCCATGAGGTTGATGACCGCCAGTAAAGGCACCAACAAACTGATGGCACAGGTCCGCCCATGAAGAAATGGAGTTCTCCGGCAAGTGCATGAGCCATGAGACGACGTTGCGCTTTAACACGAGCGGGAAGTAGTTAGCAAGAATCTTGTCGTCTCGTCCCCCGGCAGCTTGCACCGCAATGGTGTAAATGCTGAGGAACTCCGACGAGTGTGTCTTGCCATCATACTTCTCCGGCACGTCAGGCTTGAAAGCCTTGCAATTGGGCCACTGGACCTGCCGCAGCTCACGGGTGAACGCTGGACAACTTACCGCGTACGGCAAGTCGCCAGGATCCCCTGGCGCATGCATGTCAACAGCGGGCCCTGCGCGTTTGTCGGACTGACGATGCGCTTCTCTCCTTCGCTCGATAGTGGTACGAGCGTCTTCTCCTCTGCGTTCCTGAAGAACGAGGCGCTGGTCGCGACGAGCTCGCGGGTCAGACGACGCCGTGGAATCATCGCCACGGGCGTCGTCTCGACGTGTCGGCGATCGAGGCCGTCTAGGTGGGGACTGTACGGTTGTTGCCCCCTCGCCGTTCTTGTTGGTGACAGTATCGTCACCAGTTCTCTTGTCGGCCGCGCGCACTGGATCGGCATCAGTGAAGCTGAGAAGGCTCTGAATGGTTGCCCTCCACTCGTCAAGTTTATCTGCTGGTGGAGGGAAGTTCAGGAGCAGCTGCGCACACGCCAACGCTTCTGCTGGTGAGGGAGGTATCGAGTGGCGTGAGGACTGTGGGATGCTCTTACTCCTAACGGTGTTAGAAGGAGCATCTCCACGCCCAGGCGACCGCGCCTCGACCCCGCCAACGTGTTGTTGCGTATGGTGACCCCGCGCATCTCGAGATTGATGCGCAAGTTCATTATCCAGGGAGCGCCTGGCACCTGGGGCGTCAGGACGCTGCCTGTCACGGGCTTCTTGCGAAGGCCGCGGCGTCTGAACCGGCGCAGGCGTTCCAGAACGCCCAGCACCATTTCTGGAGCCTGCAGGGCCAGCAGCAGCGAGCAGCGCTGCGCTCCCAGACCCAGCAGCGCCAAGATTGGCGTTGCTGGCCCGGTTTTGGACAGGTGGAGGTAATAGGAGCTCTCGCTCTCCAGTCCCCCCAGCAGCCGCAATCACGTCGGCACCCTCCTGCACGGGAGCAGGCGGGTTGGATGTGGACGCACCGATGGCTGAAGTCTTCTTTTTTGGAGCCATAAGACGGATAATGGCCCAAAAACTAGCGCGCAAATCGCTAGATTAGGTTCACACAACCTCCCGGCCCCTACCTGGCGTGCCAAAGATGTCGGGGCCAAATCCGCGATCACCTATGGGACCCAGAGAAGGACCCCTTTACGTTCGGCAGGGAGAGACGGTCGCGCGAAGAGCAAATCTAGCGAAGAACACGACAGTGCACGAGAGAGATTTACCCAGGTTCGGGCCGCACGGATGCGTAAAACCCTACTCCTGCTTTTTGGTTATTATCTGTATGATTGTTCTAGCTCCAGGAGCGCTACAGTACCAAGTAGCTGCGTACAATACTGGAGTTCTCCCTTTTTTTCGTTCCCTCCCCTTTCACGTTGCCCATGGCCCTCCTTTTATACGCACAAAGGGGTCTCCAACAGGTGGCAAACAGTAAAGGTAGAGGTGGAAAGTTGCTACAGTAAGGCCACTATTACCAGGATGACATGTCCTACCTACCACTGACGGCAGGGGACAAGGGCATTAAATGCCCATGCCTTTGCTGTCCAGATACATGTACCCGGACGTCGTGGGCGTGGGAAAAGCCTATCCTACCTGCTGTTGCACCGCTATCTACAGTGCACCGCCGTCTACACAGTGCCCTGCCACGCACGCTTGGAAGGACCCAGAGCGCCACGCTGGCAGAGGCACCGGAGCAGCACAGTAGCACAGTGGTACAGTAACGCTTGCCGCGGCAAGACCTTGCCGCACCTGACAGCTTGGAGCAGCCCATAGTTTGCCGTGCAAGGTAACTTGCCAGGGCAAGTACCTTGCCGCAGCCGCTATCTTGCCGCAGCCAATGACTTGCCGGGGCAAGTACCTTGCCGCGGCAAGTACTCTGCTTCAGCAATGCCCAGGCTGGGCCTCAGCTGTCCCTCCCGGCAAGCTCCTCTTGCCGGGGCCTTAACTCTTGCTTTGTATACTTTGTTCTTGAATGGCTTAATAATCTTGAGCTTCTCTCTGGCTGTCCTCCCGCAAGCCTGGCCGCGGGATGCTACTACTGCCCGTGCACAAGTACGGGGTACTAGGGTACCCCTATTCTAGTACACCGACACCAGTAATGATAACTTCATCATTGTTGTTCTCAAGCGAGGGAACATCTTCAGCCGTCTTAGCAGGGCTTGAGGTAGGAGCAGGACTTGGCGGGTTAAGATTCTCTGCCGGGTAAGTTTCAGCATCCATTGCCTCAGTACCGGCTAGGTTATTTTGCTGGGGCAGTTCAACTTGATCATCATGATAGTCTTCAGCGATCTCATCATGAGTCTCAGGGGACACCAAATTTGGGCCCTCTGGTTCTGGAATGTCAGCAGCTGTGGATGACTCGCCAACTTTTCTCTTCTTGGCTTTGGCCTTGGCCCTGTAGTCAGGACAACATATTTAAAAACATACAATATTGATCATGACAAGCCACCAATAGTGGATAAAATTATTTACCCCAGATTTATGATTAAAGCCAGTAGCTGAGTGGCGGACGAGTCTCTTGAGGACGGCGGCAACTCCTGATAATTGGAATCAGAAGGGTTAAGAGGTTGCCTAATAAGGCCGGCTCTTGGAAGAGAAGAAGTTGGACTGTGTGGCACCTCATTGTGCCGCTTGCGGGCAAATGGCTCACGAGATAAGCCGGCCAAAATCTCTTCAGAGCCGCTTCGAGTTTTGCACCTTGATTCATGCTGGGTTTTCTTCAAAATAAAGTTGGGATCCAAATGAGCATCTGGATGAGAAAATCTTACTTTTCGGATAACCTGCCTAGTGATCTTGGGAGGCAAGGATTCTGAGCCGGAGGAGACGGAAATTACCTCAGCATCAGCTCAGCTAGTTGCAGCATCACCCTGAGAGTAAGAAGTGTCAGGAAGTTCAATGAAAAGACGGCCAAGGGAGTCAAGTTCTACCTCTGACTGGTCATTAGCTTCTGGTGACTTGCCCCTAGTTGCCGGCTCATTCACAGCAGCATATTTGTTCTTTCTTTGAGTCGGCGCAGTTTTGGTCTTGCTTGCTTGTGTTTTCTTCCTCTTCCAGAATGGAGAGTCAGCCTGCATAGTTGAACAAGGTTAACAAGTGAGATTTATGAATAAGTAAAAGTTGATAAGCCGGATAAATAATTATACTCACCGGAGGAGCCGGTTTTTTTTTACCATAATACAGTAAGGCAAAAGCCCTACCGTGTGTCATTTTTCATTATATGGAAAGCAAAATAGAGTTACAATGGTTGATGGGGAAACAACCAGAGTTTGAAAAATAAAAAATACAATGCTTAACTACTAAAAAAATTAGATGTTATCTATCCAGGATGACATGCCATCCTTAAGACTAGGTTTGGCTCTCAGCATGGTTAATTTGAAAGTTTTAATGAAGTCAAATCTGCATGCAGCAATAGAGCTTGGGATACCCTCAAAAATCAAGCCATTCCTCTGGTTCCAGATACTCCAACAGCCCACAGTCATCATTTCCATGAAAAAAGACAATTGATATCTCTGTTTTGCTTCAATGATCATGTCATGGATGCTCATGTTAGTGTTCCACTCAATACCAATGTTCCACCAAAAGCTCTGACTAAATGGGCAAGAGAATAATAGATGAGTTCTATCTTCCATCCCTTCATCATTGCATAAAACACAGGATGTGCAGTCAAGATGAAAACTTTTCCTGGTAAGAAGATCACATGTATTTATTCTATCATTGAGCATTAATCAGCAGAAGAACTTGTGTCTAGGAAGACATCATGATTTCCAAATCCACTTTATAGGAGGAGCTGTATCAAATTGTCCCATGAGGAAGTTATAAATCTTCTTTGTCATATTAAGAGTGCTTCCCAGTTGAATATCCATTTGTCATTATCATTGTTCTGCCTGAGGTCGTTTAGCTGGTTTGATAGCAGATGAAATTGTTGGTGAGCAACAATTGATAGTGGGAGCTGGAAGAGGCTATATTTATTATCAATAATCTTAGCTGCCATAATTGATATATTCTTCTGTAGTGTGAAGGAGTGTAATTCAGGAATCCTCAATTTCATTATAGATCCATTCCAGTTATCTTCCCACAGCATAGCAGAGTTACCAGAATTAATTTGACATGCTGTCATAGACTTGAATAAGTCTAAAAGCTTGGTCCAGTCCTTCCACCAGAATGATCCTTTGTTGTTTCCAGAAAGTGGGACCTCATTGTTTTGGTAATAAGCATTCCAAATCAATCTTACCCAGGGTATATCAGCCTTGTTAAAAAACTTGAATAGATGTTTAATAAGAAGGGCTTTGTTTTGAGTTCTGAGGTTAAGTACCCCCAATCCTCCTTGATCCTTTGGTTTGCAGATCATTTCCCAACTTGCAAGGCACTTCCCCTTTTTGTTAATGTCATTACCATACCATAGAAAGTTCCTGCTAGATTTATCCACATGATCCAGAATGGTGTAATGTACCTTTAATGAGCACATAGCAAATATGGGCATGGAAGCAACCACAGAGTTGACATATGTTAGTCTACCAGAATGATTCATAAATCTAGCTACCCCAGATAGTCTCTTGTCAATTTTTGAAATTACTGGAATGAGATCTTGAACTATGGGCTTTGTGGTGCCCAAGGGGAGCCCAAGATATGTGAATGGTAGACTTTCAACTTTGCATCCAAATGTGTTGGCCAGATCAGTAACAGTCTGCAGATCAATATTAATAGGAACCATGGAAGACTTGCTATAATTAACAAAAAGGCCAGTTGATAGGCTAAATAGATGGAGTAGATATTTTAGATGAACAATCTGATCTTCATTTGCTGGCATTATCATTAAAGTGTCATCAGCATATTGAATAATTGGGTAATCTTGTCCATATGCATGATTTATAGGAAGTGAGATTTCCCCATTTGCCCAAGCAGCATTAATAACAGACTGAAGTAGGTCAGCAGCTATGACAAAGAGCAGAGGGGAGTATGGATCTCCTTGTCTAACACCTCTCTTGCACATAATTTTTTTACCAGCAACTCCATTAAGTAACACAGCAGTAGAGGCAGAGTTTAATATATTGGACACCCAGTTAATCCATCTTGGCCCAAATCCTTTGGCTTTAAGGATAGCAAGAATGGCCTTATATTCAATCTTGTCAAATGCTTTTTCAAAGTCAAGCTTGAGAATAATGATGGGCTTCTTTGATTGATGGCAAAGATGAAGGTATTCAAAAGCATATCCCACACAGTCTTGGATGTTTCTACCTTTGATAAATCCATATTGGTTTTGATGAATAATAGAAGTAATGATTTTTTGAGCTCTGTTGGCCATTAATTTAGTAAAAAAAAATCAGAGGTAAACTGACCAGAGATATTGGTCTGAAATCATTCATAGTCTTAGGATTGGCAACTTTTGGAATGAGGGTGATGAAAGCAGTATTGATACTCTGAATGTCACAGTTGCCCTCAAAGAAACCCCATATCATAGTGTAGAAGTCATGTTTGATAATATCCCAGCATTTTCTCAGGAACATCCCATTGAAACCATCAAGTCCAGGTGCTCTGTCAGCAAGGAAATCTTTAGCTACCTCCTCAATTTCATCCACTGTGAATGGAGCATCAAGTTCAGATAAGTCATGTGACTGAATTAGCTCATCAAGATTGAAAAGCATAGTAGGGTTTATGGATTAGCCAAGTCTGTCTTTATAAGACTGCCATATGATTGCAGCTTTATGATCATGGTTTTGATGTGAAATGCCATCCTCACTAAGAATAGAGGAGCCGGGTTAAGCTTGCAGAATGGCTGTAACCCCGTCTTGTTGCTGTTCTCCTGGGTCTCCCCAAGCAGTTTCTTCACGACTTTGTTAATTTCATCAGCTTCTAAGTCATCAGAGCTATACCGTTGGACGTCTGTTGACTCGCCTGACTAATTGCACATTAAGCTAGGCCGGCGGCTCAAAGGCATGATTCTCCAAGTGACCCAGCACAGGGTCAAGTCAACCCCCGTTAAACCATGGGCCAATAAGGCCCTGAGTTTTGAATATACTGGGGCAGTTTAAGCATGCTCTTCTGGAGTAACCCGGCTAGGGAGGTCAAAGTCGATAGGTAGACGGTCAGCTCTGTAACCCGGTAAGGGGTTCTCACCAGCCGGAGCTGTGTTCCTGCAATAGAACCAAGGATTAATCCATCCCTTAGGATGACTTGGTAGAGTGGCTGGGGGGAAGGAGCAGTCTCTCCGCCTTTGAATCGAGACCCCGCCGAGTTCTAGGCTTGGGCCATCAGCACACTCTGTTTAACGATTGATGTAGAAAAATTCCTTAAAGAGAGGAACAGTGGGCTCCATTTGCAGATACGCCTCACATAAGACTTGAAATTGGCACATGTTGGATATGGAGTTGGGAGCAAGATCTTGAGGATGAAGATTGAAGTAATTCAAGAAGTCCCAGAAGAATTTTGACCCGAGCGGAGAGAAACCTCTATGGTCAATGAAGACCACGACTTCTCCTTCGCCGGGTTGGGGAACCTCATCTCCTTGGGTGGCTCGCCAGCCAATCTCCTCTTGAGCCGGCAGAAGGCCTTGTTCTTTGTAGTCATTGAGCACAAGCTGGGAAACTTGGGAAGGCACCTAGTTGCAAATTGTGGTTTTTGACATGCTGAGTCGCCTAAGAAAGGATTAAGAGCTGCATAAATATGAACGGTGGGTTACTATGAAGCGATAACTCGCCACATCAATTATGTGATAAGACGGCACTACTAGTTGTGGTTAAAGACAAGACGACATAATTATTAAATGATGGATGAGTCACCCGACAGAAGAGCCGGCTTGACAACAAAGGAAATTTCTAAATATCTGGTGAGTTACAATTACAATGAAGAGCCGCCAACAACATGAGGGTGGTTTAGCTAAGCTAGAGACTGCTAAGTTTTCTGCTAAGTATGGGACCAACAAGTTTCTACCGAAGCACCTATAATTATGGATCTACAGACGGTTCAAAAAGGGAAAATAATTGCTAACCCTAAGGACGAAGCTATGGAGCAGCGGTCACCAAACCTATGGATTCCTAAGGAGATCTAAGTATTCTAGATGCAAAAATGGAGCTACCGCTCACGCCGCCATACTTCTACGGGAAAACCCATTAAAATTACATCTAGACTAGAAATGGTGATGAAGGAGCATTGAACTCCGATGAACTCCGACAAACTACCATGGAAGTAGTACAGATCTGAGGAGAAGAAGATGGCGCACCAGACAGTTGCAGAGGGCGGCGGAGATGCTCGACCGGGCCTCGACGAAAACTGGGCGGCGTCGCGGTCCTGGATGGGTTGGCCGGTGACGGACAAACAGAGGCAGCGATGAGGTGAAGACTTGAGCTCGAGGAGGAAGAAGAAGCGACGGGGGCGAGGTAAAAGTAAAGGAAGGGCCCCCCTGTGTATATTTATAAGGTGAAGAACTAAGGAGTAAATGGCAGGCACGAAAAACGAGGGGACACAGTAACTTTCGGAGCCAGAGACGCCTCGATTTTTGAGATAAATGGATATGCATAAAGATTCGTTGTGATGTCATCATGGATTTCCCAAGATTTTCGGATATGACATCATCAATGAGAAGATGTGAAAAACAACAAAGACTGGAAACATTATAAGACGGCATCTCATGACCCGGAGAAGATGCAGATATGACTACAAAGACAAGCCGCCAGGTTAAGATGGTAGATATTGACATGAATGAATTCAAATCAATCTGGGGCCTAATGTTGGGGATATAACCCCATGATATGACCCGCCATAATGGGTCGGGTCGTCCGGGTGGCGGTTGTTAAGCAGAACTCAAGACAGGCCGAGGCGCCCAGGTGTGAGACCAGCAGGGCGGCTCACAGAGTGGGCCGTCTTACGGCCCAGCGTCCAGAGATGGCAGCTTGTAGACCCAGAGTACAAGTTGCCAGGAGTTTCCTTACTTAGGAAGCAAGATGAGTCAGAAACATACTTGGTCACGGATCGTAGTACGACCCGGACTCTTGTAAGCCCTGGGCCTCGACCTATATATAAAGGCGAGTCCCAGAGGTAGATAGGACTAAGTTACAATCGATCAATAGCTAGGTCAAGAGAATTCGCTCCCTTGTAATTGATTTCCAAGCAATAAGCAAACAAGAAGGAAGTAGGCTATTAACTCGATCGTGAGGGGCCGAACCTGGGTAAACTCGTGTCTCTCGATTCCGCTCAATCCTGACAAGCTAATCACCTAGTTGAGATGGCCTCATGTCTAAGTCCTCACACTAGGACATCTCTTGTGACAAAACCAGGACACAAGGCAACTTCTTTTGTGTAATGGTTATGTAGTTGGAACATGGTTATGTACCTGGGTTAAGATGATGAAGTGATGCAAGGCATCTTCTTTTGTGTAATGGTTATGTAGTTGGAACATGCTTATGTACCTGGATCATGCTTATGTACCTGGATAATGTGCTATGGTTATGTACCTGGATCATGGTTATGTACTTGGATCAATTATTTCTGTCAATGTGCACCTGATGACTTGTTCTCCATGTTCTTGACTTAATGTGAAGTAAATTGGGCATAAAAGATTGCATCTTTTTACATTATCATTGCCATAATGACCTTGAAGCACTGGAAGCATCATATTCTTGTAGCACTGGAAGGATCATAGATAATCATGGCATTCATTGGCATTCATTGGAACAACACAAAAAATAGAGTGTAAGCATAAGAATGTGAACATTGGGTTTTGCATAAGACTACCAGCACAGACATCAAGTATGTATGATTTCGTAAGCAAAATTAACATAATGTTGTTATCATACATCAGACTACCTCCAGCAAACATGTACCACATCAACAATCACTTGAAAACATCAAACATGGAGCTTCTCTGTGTTTTCTTAGCTGCTTGCACTGCCATAGCTATTTCACTTTGTGCTGCTTTCCTCTTCACGCCTGTTGTTTGTATAGTATCACTGACCACAACTCCTGAGCTGGATCCAGCTTTTGGTTCAGCAGCTTGTTGAGCTCTCTTTGCAGCAGCAATGAGCAACTTTCTCTCTGCATTTAGTCTTGCTCTCTCCTGGGCAGCTAGTGCTTGTGCTTGTTTCCTTGCAGCAGCTGCAGCCTCCTTTTTCTCTGCATTTAGCTTGGCTTTCATCTAAGCTGTAGAGGCTCTCTTTGCCTCAGCTATGAACTTTCTTGTTTCAGCCTGAACTTGCTTGTTCAGCTCTCTCTCTCTCCTGCCTTTTTTTCTCCTTCCTCTCTTCTGCAAGCAACCTCCTTGCTTCTGCCTCTTCTGCCTTGTTCTTGGCAAGCTCTTCTTTCCTCCTTGCACTTGCTTCAAGCTTTTTAAGCTCTGCTTGTTATCTAGCTTCCATCACTGCTCTCTTTCTATCTTCAGCTTCTAAGTTTCTCTGCATCTTCATGGCCCTTAATTGTTGAGCTAGTTGTCCCTGCATTATAGAGCTAGAATGTGTCTAGCTTGATCCACCCTGATCTTGAGTTAGCCTGGCCTAAGCAGTAGCTAGAAATGTGGACTCATGGATTGGCATTTGTGTCCTATCCCTTGTAGTTGGCCTCTGCATTTTAGTTGGAATTCAGAATAATTCAATTAGTCATTGAGTCAATGGTAGTACAGTACAATATGGTCAATGATAGTGCAGTTAGTCATTGAATCATGTACCTGTTGAAGCATTACATCTACTAGCATGTTTACTCTGGTTGATGGACTCATAATAGATTCATTGTGACCATTTTGAGGTTGTTCCGCATGTTGATTTGTACCTGAACCTCCAGGTTGTTCTGCATGTTCATGTTGAGCTGTACCATTTCCTTGTTCTGCTTGTTGATCTTGAGCTTGCTCTGCATGTTCATGTTGATCTTGATCTGCATTTTGATCACCAGCTGTACCATTTTGAGTTTGCTCTGAGTTGACTTGGGCATTTGGTGGTACCATGCCATGCTTCAAATATTTGCAGCCATTTATGTTGTGGTCAAGCTCACCACAGTAGCTGCAATGCATAATTACCCCATGCCTTGACATCTTCTTCCCACCATTTATGTCATTAACTTCATAAGGAGATTTCCTTCTACTCTTGCAAGGCCTACCAACTTGTTTCAGATATAGAGGTGACTCTAGGGGTGGCCCATTCATCTTCTCCCATTCTTTGATATCTCTTGTAGGATATATGATGTATTTGTAGGCCTTCTTAAACATGGCAACTGAGTAGCAATCATTGACCATTGTGTCAGCATCTATCATGTCATCTCTACAGCAGGTCAACACATGAGAGCAGGGCACCCCACTTAGATCCCATCTCTTACATGAGCATGAGTGGCAGATAGTGTGAGTAATATAATCTGTACCCCTGTCATGGACTTGGAATACACCATCACCTGCTCCACCAACATAACATAAGCTTGCATACTCACTGTTGGTCTGCACCCTCTTTTTATCTTTGGGTAGATCTTGCCTGTCATTTTGGCAGCTTCTTTCTTCTTAGAGTAGTGCCTGCTCATGACCTGAGCCTTGTACCTCTCAAACATTGAAAGAATGGGAAGCTCCCTTGCATCCAAGATGTATCTGTAGAAGCAGAGTATGATGAACATGCAATATTTTGACAACAGAGTCAACAACTAATAAAGTATGAACAAGAATATTTAAACAACACAGTATGATGCTTACTTGTTAAAAATCTCACAAATGTTATTAACAAGACTGTCACATTTAGGTAAGTCACTTTGGAAAGCCCTAACCCAAGTATTAGGGCTATGCTTTAACAACCACTCATGTGCTTCTGGACTGATAGTCCTCATCTCTTCCATGTTTTCTTCAAACTTAGTTGCAGTTGTGCTTCTAGCAATCTTCCACATATGGTTCTTTAGCACATCACCCTTGAAACTTTGCTGGAAATTTTGCCACATGTGCCTGACACAGAACCTATGTTGAGCTTCTGGGAACTGCTCATTGACTGCATTTATGAGGCCCTACAAAGAAACACAATTAAGCAATAATCAACATAAACTATAGGAAAGCCAGATGTTTGTTCTGCTCATCAAGAATCACTAAAAAAGTATGCATTGACAATGGCAATACCTTTTGCTTATCTGACATGAGTGTCCAGGGATATGTGTTAATAGTCCCTAGATCCCTTTTTAGTGTCTACAAAAATCAGGACCAATTGGGTGTATCTTCAACTTCTACAACAACAATTGCTAGAGGAAATATACAGTCATTTGGGTCTATACCAACAGCTGCAAGTAGCTGGCCTCTATATCTTGTCTTGATGCGGCAACCATCCAGGAAGATTATTGGCCTGCATCCTTCCAAGAATCCTCTCTTGCAAGCATCAAGAGAGAAATAACATTTCTCAAACCTTTAGTTGTTATCAAGTGTCACAAAGAAAGTGCTTCCAGGGTTGCTTCTTCTAATTTCATTGCCATAATCCCATAACAGTCTATACTGAGCTTCTTCATCCCCATGTATTTTCTTCATAGCTAACCTTCTAGCTCTGTGCAATTTTGTCCTGGTAGGGGTCATGTTCCACTCTTTCTGAACAATCCTTGAAAAGTTTCTAAGATTCATGCCCTGATCAGCCCTAAAATGCTCTAACTACTTCTCTGACAGAAACTTTGCAGTGAATGCCTTAATCTTCGTTTTTTTGTACAAGAGTGCTCTGCAGTAAACTTCTTGACCATAAAAGCCTTAGTTCTTGAATCATGAGATGCCCACAAGTACCAACTACAACCTGAATCACATTTAGCACACAACCTCTGCTTATCATTGATTGGAATCCTAATTTCCACCCTGTTTTGACAGCTATACTCTCTAATTTCCTTCCTGAGCATCTCTAAAGTCTCAAAGACTTAACCTACATGAAACTTGGGACAATGCAAGTCTTCCTTCCTAAAAGTCTTGAATCTAAATTTTTCTGCTTCCTCATCTGAGTCTGGTGCCCATATATCATCCCCTTCAGACTCATCATCAGTTGCAGCTTCTACCTCCTCTTTCTCATTTAGTTTTTCCTCTCCTTTGCCCTTGTTAGATGGCTGAGCTTCATGGCTTATCTGGCCATTTTCTTCATAGTCCACATTGTCAGCAAACAAGTCATCATCATCAGATATATCATAATCAGAATCAACTATCTCTCCAGGGTTAAAGTCTTCATCCTTAGAATCTGTATTCTCAGCATCATTATGCACTCCTCCATTCATTCTGCTTTGCTGACCCAACCTATGCCTTTGGACTTCAGCTTGCACTGCCTCTGCATTTCTGGCCCTTATCTCTGCCTCCACTTCTCTGGCTGCAATTTCCTCTGCATCTGCATTAGTTGCTGCTTTATCATACTCTGCATCTGTAGTAGCTGCTATACCAATTTCTGCATTTGCAGTACCTCCATCAGGCTCACAATGGTTGTCATCATTGTTTTGCAATCTTGTTATCTCCTCATCTGGAAAAACTATCTTGATTAGCACTGGCTCCTTCTCTTTGGCATTTGCAGCACTAAAACTACACATTGTTGGATTAAGAACAGGTGGCAGCTGAGCTACTGGGAAATGCAGTACATCATCCCTGTTTTATGAGTTAAGGCTGTCATCGTGATCAAGAAAGATTTGTAAGGAATGATAACCAATTCCTACAAAATCACACATTTTGTCTGTGTCATCATCATCTCTTATCTGCCTCAGCCCATTTCTGGTAATATCAAGTAGTGGCACCAGATAGTAAGCCTTGATCCTCCCTGCCATTTCATATCCAATCTCTTCAACCAAATGTTCCACAACAAGATGTGACCAGGTGTCAACATGCAGATCATCATACCAAATTGACTTGCCATTAACATAAGCCATGTTCCCTCCAGTACCAAGAAAATAGCCACCTACATTATGCAGGATAACATCCATCAATTTGATTATGCAGAGAAAATATCCATCAACTTGATTACCGAAATTAATTACCCTAAATTAATCCCCAACAGAAACCCTAACAAACCCCTCCCAAAACCCTAATCAGAATTCGACCAACAAAATATGTTTCGATCAACAATGCGTCCTCATATTGATAGGAGCATGCGTCAAAACATCAAAATCGACAACAAATGGGGGCCTTTGCATCGGAAACAGAGGAAAAGAAGAGAGGCAGAGACTTACCGTACACCGGCGGCTCAGCGCCATCGCGGCGAGGAAGGGCGATCATGTCGTCTCCCTCGACTCCGGCGGCTCAGCGCCCTCGCGGCGACGACAACGACTCCGCCCCACCTCCGCCTCCGCCAAATCCCCTGCGTCGACGACGACGCCAACTGCGGCCCTTCCTCTCCTCCCTTTACCAAGCGACGTGATCAACGCATCTTCAAACGTAAAAAATGATGGACACGAGGGCTTAACTGCAAAAAAAAAACAGCGGTCCGGTGCGTTTTACTCCAGCTCAGCACATGGACCGGTCAAAAAGCGCCACGAGGGCAAAATGCGTACGAAATACGAGTGGAAGTAGCCAGTGACCAAATGAGCCCGTTCAATCAAGTACAATTACCGTAATGAGTCATTCTTTGAGTACAATGATGGAAGTGACCACGCGGAACAAGTTTGGTGACCCTGAGTGCATTTTACTCTAATAAGTTCCTCTCTTCTACTCCGCACTTAGTCGGGAGCTCGTCTGGCGAGCGAAGAAACGAAACCGGTAGTAAAAGCAAAGCCGCGAGGCCCACACCGCCGCACGCACCAAACGCCGTACTCCCCCACCACCCATCCACTCCACCTTTCTATCGCCCAGGGCCCCGCCGCCTTCACTAGCGGCGATGCGCCACACGCGTCCCATTCCAGCCCGCCCGTGCTGTCCCCCGCCCCACGACACGCCTCCTCGCACGTGAACCTGCGCGCAATTGCCCATCGACACGTCCCGACGCCACCCACTGCGTATCCTCCCGGGCCATACTCATTTGACTGACTGGTCCATGGGGACAGCGAGCCCATGCCCCCACCGGTCATCGTAACCTGATCGTACCATACCACCACCTATGGCACTTCTATTCCTCGCGGCGAATAAACGACAAGGCAGCCTCGGGCGGGAAGCAGGGCCGGAGGATGGTGCAGGCATGCAAGATTCACTGACAGGCAGGTCCCGACGATCGTGACCCCACCAGACATGGGCGGGCAGGGGCGCTGCACCGTCCGGCGCCGCATGCCCCAGCTGTGCTGGGTGAGGCGAGGTGGAGTCGTCCGTCTAGGACTGATGAAAAGCGAGCAGCGGCGCGGTCGTATTAGGTAGGGATGTCGTCACGCGGGCAGGGGGAAAAGAGATGGAGGCGGTGGGTGCACAGCGCCAGGAGCGGCACTGTACCGCGCAGCGACCAGCAGCAGTAAGAAAAAGAGGAAGCGGTCCCGCCCGGCGATACGTCCCGTCGCGCGGCGGCTGTGGCTGTGCCGTGCTCCCCCAACCCACCCCAACCCCCCGAACCCCAACCCAAGGTGCGGCTCGCTTTATGCGGCTACGGTCCCTCCGTTCTACGAGGTGCGGCGCCGGTCTATAATACCAGTACACCGCCGCTAGCCAAAGAATCCCAGCCCACGTAGCGCTCCACATGCGTTGCGTTAGATAGACCTGTCCAAGAGAGCAAACCAGACACTGCCGCGCCGAGTAGACTCACTGTAGGCCTCCCCGTCCGATGGATCCGGTGCTGCGGGGACCGGCGAGCCTCGGTGGCGGCCATGGCCAAGGTGGCGCGGGAGGAGGAGGAGGAGGAGGCGAGGCGCACTACAGGGGCGTGAGGAAGCGGCCGTGGGGGCGGTACGCGGCGGAGATCCGCGACCCGTGGAAGAAGACGCGCGTGTGGCTGGGCACCTTCGACACCCCCGTGGAGGCCGCCCTCGCCTACGACCGCGCCGCGCGAACCCTCCGCGGCGCCAAGGCCAAGACCAACTTCCCCGACCACGCCCACCACCACCACCACCGCCCGCCTCTGCAGCAGCCTGTTCCGTTCGGTGGCGGCGACCTCAACTTCCCTTCGCCGTGGCACTTCGTCTACTTCTCGCCTCCGGCGGCCGCGCCGGTGCCCCGTCTTCCTCAAGAAGCGTCTCCGGCCGTTCCCGTCCCGCCGTCCACGGCGCTCGAGCTCGGCATGGCGCCCAGGCCAGCCGGCCTCCCGTTCGACCTCAACGAGCCGCCGTCGCTGCTGTTCGGGTCGTGAGGCGATTGCATAGCTGCGATCGACCGTAGTGGACTTGTGTGACGCCGAGAGAGAGACGTGGTGACGGCCGCAAGGGGCCGGAGCCGACGGCATTGGTCCGGCTAGCTGTATATAGTACCTATTTGTGGAAAGTTTGGCCTTTCTTCTTGGTCATTTCCCGTCTGTTTCGTTCATGCGTTTCTGCTTTCGGGTGAGCTATCGGTAATGGTGGCGCTGGGTGGGTTTGGGTGTCTCTTTTACCGGAAGAGTGTTTTGCTCGGTTAACACAGGCCTCTGGTCTTGCGTCAGTAGCCCCGCGAGCCGTGGGTGCGGCCGTGCACAGTGCAGCAGGCGGCGCTGTACTTTTCGCTCAGGCGTCTTTTGCGGATACTGTGCATGCGCTAATCCATTGTACTACCATTAACTTGTTGGTTAGTTGCACATGGTGATGGAATGAAAGGGAAGCAGTCGCGCCGCGGCCGTACTATGGTCTATGGTGTATGGATTAGACGCGGTGGATCGGTGGAGACGTAGACCGACCTGCCTACGGATTCTCCTGTTGTATACTCCTTCTGAAAATAAGTGTCTTAGGCTTAGTATAAAGTTGAGACACTTATTTTGAGACGGAGGGAGTATGTTATTAAAACGCTCTTATATCATGAGACAGAGGGAGTAATGTGTAGCTAGTGTACTAGTTTGAGAATGTCAGTACAACTTGTAATTCCCACGAGGCATAATCAAAGAACTGCGCCCGGGAGTACGACTTGAGTAAATCTTGGCTTACCATATACTCCTACCAGTTGATAGCTTTACTATCACTAAAACATGCCTGGTTTTTTCGCGTGTTGAGATGAGGAAAAACACTAACCCCGGAGTGGAAGGTGTAAGCCATAGCAGTAATACCTTATTTGTACTGCTACGTACGTGTATGGTCCAGAAATATCTCAGATTACGTCATGGTCGTCTGTCTGTCTGTCTCGATAGTGTATACTTCTGGGTGTCCTATCCTATTGTGTCATCAGTCGCTCAGCTCGTATTTACTGCCCGGTCCGAAGTTGCGCCGCGCCGAAGCGATGAGATCCTCGGAGCGTCTGTAACCAGTCAACAGAGGTATTCATTGCCTCGCAGCTGCAGAATACTCTCGACAGAAAATTTAATTGACCAACAGGGCTCTGCAACTTTTTTTTTTTAGCCTCAACTGAGTATACAAGCTGTAGAATCTGTTCGGACGCACAGACACACACACCACACACACGCACACCACAACTCACACACACCGATTATGCGTCTAAACAAGACCTACAACCTATATCTCCAACCGTCTTGTGAGACTTCCGAAGTCCTGGACTCCAGGAACGAGTCCTAACGGGGATCAAACTCGGACGGGTGAAGTGCCCACCGGCAACTCCTACCACTGCGCCACGCGCAGTCCTCAGGGCTCTGCAACCTTAACACACTGCCGAGCTAGCTAGACGAACAGTGTGCGCTCAATCGTACTTCGTCGTTCGCCAAAATTGTCACTCGCCGGGTTACTTAATATCCTATGCCAAAATCTCCGGCTGTGGTTCCTGTGTCGTTTTCGTCGGGCGTGAGTGACTATATACTTATTACCAACTGAAGAAACAGATTAGCAGAAAACCACTGCTCTTCGGAACAAAACAGCCTGAAAAACATTTTTATATTATAAGACGGAGGAAGTAGATTGCAGAGTGCCACCTCCTTGGTGGACAGCTATGCTCTTGGTTAGCGCTAGCCGCTTTTTATTCGGCGCCTTCGCCGTCCGTCAGCAGATTGACTGACTTTTGTAATTTTTAGTTACTGTGAAACATATTCGGCCCAGAGGAGAGAGAGAACGGCCCGAGTTTTGGCTGACGCGCATATTTATTGGACGCAACTATGTCGCGCATATAGCGAGAAGTAGCGCTGACTCGCTCCACAGCTGCCAGAATGGGCCGCCCCATCAGGGTCCACTGGTTTCGGCACTCTTTTTTTTGTTTATGTTTTCCTTTTTTTCTTTCTTTTTCTTTTTTTTGTTAATTTTGCTTATATTCCAAATTTTATAAATATATCTTTTATAAAAACACTTTACATCCATAAATGAAAAGTGTTATCGTGCATTTGAAAAATGGTAAATGTGTATATAAACATGTTTCTAGTGTATACGAAAATTGTACAATGTGGTCCACGTCGCAAGAAAAAAATGTACAATGTGTGCGAAAAAAGGTAGACATCGAAACATTGTTTTTTGCGAATAAGCCCTCGGATCTATTAAGAAGGCCAACCAATTACTCCACAATGAGCACTCCACAAAGAAGGAAATTTACAACAAGGACCCTAGGGGGCCACACAACCAATCTTGCCAGAATAAGTCGCTGGTGCGCCACCGCCATTACCACTCCGCATATTGACCGGCAATCCTCCATGACAAACGGGAAGTCAACAATCTTAGGCCCAAAGGACCAGCACCCTGACGAACTGGTCGTCACTGGCCAAGCCTCGATCATATCTGAACGCTTGAAACTCTTGTACACATAGCCACAACAGCCGACGCCGAGCGCCGCAACACCACCGCGCCACTCCGAGAACCTCCACATCAAAGCAAGAGCCCACTTCGCTGCGACGAAGAAGACATGCGACAAGAACTCACCAAGCAGGTTGTTGCCTCCACGACACCAACCATGCCCCGAGCACCAAGACTCACTGGATCAACAAATCCGAGAACACGCAACTCCAGCCACTCGCCAACTCTACCCAAAGCTTCGTCAGGAAGGGGATCGAACGTCAGCACACTTATTCCAAACGGACACCTTCATCCCCAACTCAACGGCGCCGCCAAGACCACTACCCTACTATCTAGACGCGGGGCCCCAGATCTAGGGCTTCCTCGCTCTCCCGCCGTCGGAGCAGCAGACGGAGAGGGAGGGAACCACCGGTCTGGCCGGCGGTATAGACATCGAAAATATATATGAAAAACATGTCAATCATGTATTTAAAAATGGCAAAGGTGTATAAAAATGTTCATCTTCTATACAATTGTTTTTACAATGTGTATGAAAAAAAAAAGCATAAAAACATGTATATGAAAAAAATATCAATAATGTATTTACAAATGTTATGCCTATACAAAAAAAATATTTTAACAAGTTAATCATGTATTCAACAAATAGTAAACGTCTACACAAAAATGTTCCTATGTCTACAAAATGTATAATGTGTATGAAAAAAGTAGACATGAATAAATGTATTTTTAGAAAAATGTTAATAATGTACTTAATTAAAGATATACACAAAAAATGTTCTAATGTATACACTAAATGTAGAATATGTATGGAAAAAAGTAGACATAAAAAAATATTGTATGTTTTAGAAAATCTCAATTATGTATTTACAAATATTTAACATGTTCATTTGTTTCCTAGATGTATGCGAAAATGTTTCATATATTTGAATAAATATTGAACATGTACAAAAAATATTCCAATTCTGTGTGAAGAGAGAAAAAACTGGCGAAACCAAACAAGAAACAAAGAAAAATGAAGAACTAAATGAAAAAAAAGAGTAAACCAAAGAAACAGAAAAAAGAAAGCTGAAAAAACACTGCCACATAATGGAAAATAGTGAAACCAAGAGGAAAACAAGAAAATAGTGAAACCAAGAAGGAAACAAAGAAAACCAAGAAAGAAACAAAGAGACCCAAATAAAAATAAATAAAATAAGAAAGAATAGAAAAAATCAGTGAAAAACAAGAAAGAACAAAAACCAAAAGAAAAGGCAAATAAAAACCTAAAGAAGTTGTGAAAACCTATAAAGGAGCGAAGAAAACTGGTAAAAACAATAAAACAGGGGGAAAATCAAAGAAAGAAATAAATAAAACCAAAGAAAACAGAAAAAGAAAGAAAAAACAGAAGTAAACGAAGCCAGCAAACGCGAGTGGCGGAGGAATGACAAAAAATGGGCCGGCACATTACTGTAACACAAAGGCATAGCTTCAGGCGAGAGGATCATACATCTTGCTATAAGTGAGGGGAGCTCCTATTGAGCGCTTTAAGCACAGCAGAAGCCAACCGGCACCCGCTAAAGGGTCTAGTGGGCCGGCTCACGAAAGGAATACGCAGTG
The DNA here is from genome assembly GCA_011799875.1 of Thinopyrum elongatum. NCBI lineage: Eukaryota > Viridiplantae > Streptophyta > Magnoliopsida > Poales > Poaceae > Thinopyrum > Thinopyrum elongatum. The sequence goes on from CM022299.1 coordinate 446,567,760, forward strand.
AATGTTCTCACGAAAAAGCCCAGCAAAAAGATGCTAATACGAGAACGCGAACTCGCATGTTCCTAATGAAGCAATGGTGTAACTAACCACTACGCCTTTCCGATGCATGAGGATCATACATCTTGCTATAAGTGAGAGGAGCTCCTATTGAGCGCTTTAAGCACGGCAGAAGCCAACCGGCGCCCGCTAAAGTGTCTAGTGGGCCGGATCACGAAAGGAATACGCAGCGAACAGTCTCACGAAAAAGCCCAGCAAAAAAATGCTAGTACGAGAACTCGAACTCGAACTCGCACATCCTAATGAAGGAATGTCGTAACTAACCACTACGCCTTCCCGATGCATGTGGTTGATAGCAACGCAAAAAGTTAAAGAAACATCGTAGCTCCGCTATTTATTTACTACGTATTACACACTAGCAGTTACTAGATTTTTGAATTGTTAGGAGAAGTTATTTTTCTATGAAAAAAGTTCATTAATTTTTGGAAAAAGTTCATGAATTTGAAAAAAAATCATCGAATTTTAAAAAAAGTTCATAGAATTATAAAAAAAGTTCATAGAATTATAAAAAAAGTTCATCGAATTTAGAAAAAGTTCATCAAATTTAAAAATGGTTCATTGATTTAAAAAAATCACTGAATTTGAAAAAAGTTCATCGATTTTTAAAAAAATTATGAAATTCGAAAAGAAAAGTTCATCATCTTTTAAGAAAACTCATCGAATTTGAAAATAGTTAAAGATTTTTGGGAGAAAATGGTGCACTTCAGAAAAAAAGAAAAAGAACAAGGAATAAGGAAATAAAACGAATAAAACGTACGTCTTGGGAAAACTGAGGAAGGTAATAAACAGTAGACAAAAGCAAGCATAAACGAAGCTAGTGTGGTAGCCTGGTAGTCACTGCTGTTGTTTTGGAACACTTGGCCCGGGTGTTCGATTCCTGTTGCCCGCATCTTTTTTGTCTGTGGTTTAAACCGAAGAAAAAAATATATGGGCTGGCCCAGCTTGGACGGATTCAGACGCCTGTTAGCAAAATGCATAATAACGGGCGCCTGAAGCGTCAAATAGGATTCGCCGAGAGCAACTAGTTAACGAGCGCTCCTTCGGGAGCCTCGCAACGATCAGCGTCACTTGGCGCGCTCCCAGCCGTCCCGCCACATGTCGCGCTCTGGACGCTCCCTCTGGATTTTGTTTTTTTATTTTTCTGCACGCGTTTTCGGCTTTTTAAAGGGTTTTTTTTTGGGTTTTTTCGACATTTCGGTTTCCACCGGTCTTCCTGAACTTTTGGAAAAAAAATATTTTGCGCGAAAAAACGTGTTTTTTCCCTTTCGCGAGAGTCATGGTTTTGATTCCGCGAGAGGCACGGTTTTGCTTTCGCGAGAGTCACGGCCGTGCCTCTCGAAAACGAAAAAAAAACGCATTTTCTGTTTTTTTTCCTTTCACGAGAGGCACAGTTTTGCTTCTGAGAGAGGCACGGTTGTGCTTTCGTGAGAGTCATGGCCGTGCCTCTCGTAAACGAAAAAAAAGTGTTTTCTGTTTTTTCTCCTTTCGCGAGAGGCACGGTTTTGCTTCCGTGAGAGGCACGGTTGTGCTTTCACGAGGGGCACGGCCGTGCCTCACGAAAACGAAAAAAAAACACGTTTTCTATTTATTTTTTCCTTTCGCGAGAGGCACGGTTTTGCTTCCGCGAGAGGCACGGTTGTGCTTTCGCGAGAGGCACGGCCGTGCCTCCTCGGAAACGAAAAAAAACGCGTTTTCTCTTCTTTTTTCCCTTTCGTGCGATGCACGGTTTTGCTTCCACGAGAGGCACGCTTGTGATTTCACGAGAGGCACGGACGTGCCTCTTTCGGAAAGGGAAAAAACCTGTGCTCCCGGTTCGGTTTTTTAGTCCGGTTTTTTTCGTCCTTTTTTCGTGAAAAAAGTTCGTCAAAACCTACCAACATGGGATCTAGTTTTAAAGATCTCGACGTGAGGAATCCAACGGTGAAAACGGTTCGAGATTTGGACGCACGGTTTAAGAGATAAAACGTTTTGAATAAACGAATCTACGAAAAAAGGGAAAACTCTCATGTTGTGCGCCACTTGTCGCAACCTGGGAAGGTGGGATTGATCTTTGCAAGGAGTACTCCTTAACTAGAGATTTCGGGATTCGCCGACAACTTTTTTGTCTGTGGTTTAAACCGAAGAAAGAAAAATATATGGGCCGGCCCAGCTTGGACCGATTCAGGCGCCCGTTAGCAAAATGCATATTAAGAGCATCTCCAATAGAAGGTTCAAATTTTGGCGGTCCAAAACCGGAGATGTAAAATATGGACCGTCAAATGGTGCGTTTTGGAGCTCCGAAAAATGCTCAACTCCAACAAATGGTCCAAATCAGAGATGTAAAAAAAGAGCAACTCCAACAGATGGTCCAAAACAAAGATTAAAACGACCAACTAGTACTTCATCTCAACATAGTTCAAACATAGTTTCATACACAAATTCAACTACTACTTATTCGAACTACTAGATGAAACTACTCCTCGTCGTCCGAGCTGCGGAACTGCTCCGAGAACTCGTCCTTGGTCGGGTCATCGCACCCCTCGTCCTCCTCGTCGGAGTCACCCCAGTCCTCATCTGACGACTCGATAGGGATCACAGTCGAGGGGCCGGCCTCGTCCTCCTTCTTCACCCCCTTCTTTTTCGCCTCGATGTCGCGCTTCCAGTAGTGCTCCAGCTCGGCCTGGACGTACTACGGTTGCTCTCGAGCAAACCGAGCCATCACCGCCTCGTCGCTCTCGCCGGGAGTGACGACAACTGCCGGTCTCTTCTTCGCATTCTTCGCCGGCATCTCCTCCATCCGGATGCCCTGCGGCATGAGCCACTCCGCCACCGCCTGGGACTCGATCTCCGGGAAGTTGAGATCCGTCTTCGGCCGGCCGGCATGCCACACCGCCACGTCGTAGGCACGCGCGGCATCATCGGCGGTGGGATACGTGCCGAGCCACCAACGCCGCCCGGCGTCGGAGAACTCCACTCCGAACTTCCCGGAGGGCTTCGCCCGCACGCCGAAGAAACCGGACTTGCCCTTCGGTGTCTTCGTCGGCGCCATCGGGGAGCGGACGACGGACGGACCGAAGGCGGAGGCGGCCGGAGAGGAGGCGGACGGAGCGAGGCCAGGCGGAGGACGGACCGGAGGTGGAGGCGGCCGGAGAGGAGGCGGACGGGGTGCGGAGGCGGCCGGAGAGGGGGCGGACGGGGTGCGGAGGCGGCCGGAGAGGAGACGGACGGGGTCGGGGCGAGGCGGAGGCGGCCGGAGAGGAGGCGGAAGGGGTCGGGGCGGGGCGGTGGCGGGCGAGGAGCGGGCTGGGCGGCGCGGCGAAAGGCGGCGGCCCAGGCGGGGTGGAATCGGCAGCGGGGGTCTGGATCTACGACGGGGCGACGTCGGAGAGCTGCGGCGGTGTGACGCCCCCGACTCAATCGTGCACTAATCATACACGCAAACATGCACGATCAAGCCCAGGGACTCACGGGAAGATATCACAACACAACTCTAACACAAATAAAACGGAGATCCACAATATTACAGACCAGGGATCACGAGGATCCGAATACATAAGTCAGTCATACAAATATTATCTGAGTACAGACATAGTTAGACAAGTTTTGCCTTAAGAAGGCTAGCACAAACAACGACTCTAGATCGAAAGGCGAAGGCCTCCTGCCTGGGAGCCTCCGATTCTACTCCTGGTCGGCTGGCTCGGTCCAGTAGTAAGTACCATCTGGACCCTCCTGGTAGTAAGCTCCTGAGGTGGCATCTGGCTCCGGGGCTCCATCGTCTGGTGTATCATCAAGTAGGATAATATGGGAAAAAAGAAGTAACAAAGCAACCGTGAGTACTCATCCGAAGTACTCAGCAAACAAGGATCTACACTACATATGCAACATTATCAATGGAGAAAGGCTGTATATGTGGACTGGGCTGCAGAAATGCCAGAATAGAGAGAAGGACTAGTCCTATCAAAGACTAGCATCTTCAAACATCTTCATGAAGCCACCATCTCGCAGCAATAGAAGAGAGTAGAATAGCATTTTATTAAGCAAACATGTTGAAGCAAGCCTAGAGATCCTTCCTCGACTCCCAGTGAGAAAGCGATCCCGAAGCTTCAATTAAGTAACAAGTATCCAGTTCAAGTAGTAGATCGGGATATACAAACTGAGCGTCCTTTACCGTAGGACCGGCTATCGATAGATCATTTATCCCTGCAGGGGTGCATTACTGTTACCCAACACGCTCGATCAACTCTGTGTAACACCCTGGATTTTGCCCATTTTCTTTTTCTTTTAATTTCGGCCTGGTTTTGCTTTTCTGTGGCTTAGTGGTCTTGAAACTTGGAGAGATCACCTTTGATTCCTCTCCCCAGTGGCTTGTCAATCACAAAATCATCCCAAGACCTCGCCATTTCCATCCTGGACTAACCCCAATATTCTTTTTCTTGGGGATATTCCTTTTTCTATTAAAGGAATAACCCTGTTTGCCCTGAGTTGTGAAGCAACCCACATTTCCATCATTTCCAAAATTCTCAAATAATTCCCATAAATCCTTTGGGACATATCTTATACAGATATGTCAAAATATTCCTTGCCATGCCCAAAAATATTTCCCAAATATTCCTTTTCTGATTCTGCCCCAGCTGGCAGTTTGTGAAGCAAGTACCCTTTATATTTGCTTGCTTGCTCTCAAACTTTTTGTGCGCTCTTTCCTATCCATATAGTTGCCACATGACAAAATTCAACTTTATTTGGATATTAAATATCTCTTGGCTAATTTCCAAAGTTTCTGGGCAACTGGAATCTTTGTGAAGCAAGTGCTAGCTAGGAGTATCCAAATGAGTTGAAATTTTGCAAGAATCTTCATATACTCAAATAATAGCTATTCACCAAATTTTAGCATCATTCAATCATCTATGTGATCACAGCATCAAATCTTTGTTTCTGGTAATTATTATGGGTTGTGAAGCAACTATAATTTTTATTGCTCCATAATTCATGAATAATTTCCAGAACATGCTTCTACCCATATATCACTTCTCCACCAAATTTGGACTCATTTCATCTGACCAATAATCCCCTAGAATTTTTATAAGATTCTGGTCAGAGAGGATAGCTGTGAAGGTTTGGCTTGTCCAAATGGCATGAAATTTTTATGGCACTCTCATATGACCAAATCATCATCTGATGCCTATTTTCAGCCCAAGGAAACGCTTGAGGTGAGTGCCACTTCAAGATTTGTAGTTTTGGTCAGTGAAGCCATTTGAACTGCAAGTGCTCTTTATATTCATTCAAATAGGCTGAAAATTTGCAGAGATAATCACCTTAGCATGTGATCATTCTCTGGCAAAGACCAGCTCTTATCTCCAGCTGAATCTCCCTCACCCCACTCCAAACACCTTGCTGTTGCTTGGTCTCCAAGCTCACATCTGTCATTTCGTGCAGCCACTCCCAGCCAAACCTCGATGAGTCATCTCACCGACCTCTGAGTCACACAAAAGACAAGGTGTTGGGTCAAAGCATGCACCAGTGGGCATTTTGGCGTGGTGACCACGTGGACGACGGGCAGAACGCTCGCTCTGCGCACTGTACCCTTTGTGAGGTCAACTCCGGCCCTCCCTGGCTTGTCCAAGCATGTCATTTGGCTTCGTAGCACCCACGTACCCCCCTCTCTAGGTCTTTCCCCCTCCGATTTCTTCCTCCTCACGCTACGACAATCGCCGCCGAGGCTCTGTCTTGCTCGTGACCTTCGTCGTTTTCTTCCCCGAGCTCTCCCGAGCCTTCCCGAGCTCGCCTGAGCCCTCTCCGATCCTCGGCGAAGCTCGTGGACGCCTCTCCCCTCTTCCCCGCAGGTTCCCGAAGACTCCGACGCGTGGTGGACGTGTCACCGCGGCCACGCTCGGCCACTTCGCCGCTCGCCTATTTATAGCCGTCCCGAGCCCCTCCCGAGCATCTCATCCTCTTCGCCACACTCGAATACCCCCCCTAACCTCTCGCCCGAGCCCCGGAGCTCCTCTTCGCTCCACATCGCCGCCATTGCCGCCGACGGCCTCTGCTCGAATTCGAGCAAGCCTGGCCTCCTTCCCTCCTCATTTCCCACCAGAGGTCCTCATCCACGACGGCTAGCCTCTCCGTCTCCTCCATTCGCCGGCGAAGGGCCCGTGCGCACGAAGCCAACCACGACCGAAGACCGTTCCGCCGGAAGCCCATGCCGCCCTCACTCCGGCCCTCCTCGGCGTCCGAGCCTGGCTTGGATGGGTGCGGTACCTCCTCCCGAGCCCGTCGGCGGCCGCACCTTGGCCGAAGGTGGCCGGTGGCGCCGGGGCCGCCGGCGGCCGAGCGCCCCTGCTCCTTCTCTGTTCCGTGCGGGGAACGGACGAGGAAGGAGACGACCGGGGCCAAGCGGGCCCCGCAACGCCCGACCCCACCCGTCAGCCGCAGATGGAAGTCAACGCTCGGGCCCGCGCTTATAAGTGGAGACGGTTTTCGGGAAATACGTTTTCTTATAACGAAAGCGTACTCCGCTGCTGCTTCGGGCTAAAATACGTTTTCCCCGCAGGGAAGCGTATTCTTCGAAAAGGCGCGATCCGTTTTTCAGCTGAGGGCCTGTTTGTGAGAGTTTTATTTACAGATGGGTCCCTGGCAGAAAAACGCTTATAACGTTTTATCCGTAGCTCCGATCGAGGTGAATCCAACGCCCACGTCTTCGTCTCGTCGAGCCCGTCGTGTTGGTATCATTTTCACTATGTGGTCCCATAGTGGAAATGACCATTTTGCCCTTGCCCATAAACAGCCCCCTCCGGGAGAGAACTGTTTCCGGCAATCGCTTCCGCGGACTCTCCGCACTTCTTCCCGATGGTTCCTTCATCCCCAGGCAAGCCACAACTCTCATATGCATCATCGCATTGCAGTGTCATGGTTTAACTATTTACTTTATCGGCAAGTATGAGTATCTGTGAAATGAATTGGATTATACAAAACTTGCGTAAATTTTCGGATAGGTGACTACCATGTTGAATACCGGATTATTAGTAACTAGTAGCTTACCCACTTGTTGATACTATGATGTTGGGATCACTGTCTATGATTATTTTGGAGTTCATCCGGCAGTTCGTAGAGGTGAATTAGTAGCAGTGGCTTAAGCATACTGGTTATCGGAGTGTCAGCCATGACAGAAATATTATTCGGGGATTAGATATTTCATGGTTGACCTTGAGTCACCTGTCCGGACTTAGCCGTGCAGCCACATTTGCCGGTATGGGACGGCCTTGACTTGGTCTGATCGCGTGCTCTTTCACCGGTACCGCCCGACAGGGAAGGTTATGCGTGCGCGCTACCCTGGCCCGGTAGGCGGCGATAACCTTGTGAGCCCAGTTGAGTTATTTGGATCCAGGTCCCCGTTTGGGACAGTTTAGTTTGGCCACGACGGTGGCAGGTGTCACGAGGTGACACAGGGGCCACCCAGGGCAGGACTCCGGGGGAGTGTGATTGCCGGTGGTACGATGGGAGAGTCACGAGTCAGGCAGGTTTCGTTGGAGCAACACTGGTCCACCCGAATAGGATCACGAGGTCAGTGCTCCATAGTGTGGGTAAAGTGTGCAACCTCTGCAGAGTGTAAAATCTATTCGAATAGCCGTGTCCACGGTATTGGACAGTCCGAACAGACCTCACTAGGTGGTCAACCATAGTAGTGATGATAATGGAGAACTCGTCGTATGATCAGAAGTACTCGGTGGATCATGAGTATTCTGAGGGTTGTGAGACAACCCGGACGAGAGTAAGTTTGTCAGACTTGCTGCACAGATAGTAACAGGTATATGATATGATAGCCATGGGATGGCTATGAGTTGAGTGGTCAGATGACCACATGCTTGGGAATTGGGATTTGGCACAGGTTTGGATTGCATCCTGAGATTATTCGGAGTACAAATTTAAATATGCTTTACCTTACTGCATTTACTTCAGAAGTTATCTTGCTGGATAACCCTGCTTGTTAATCTTGACTGCTATGATGTTGTCTTGCCTTAATGTTGATGTCTGTTGTGAGCTTGCGAGTACATTCAAAGTACTCACCTGGCGTGTCATGCCAGTTTGCAGGTCATGCCGTGATTGCTTGCTTGTCGAGGATCCCGAGTTTGCGACCTAGGATACGCGTTCTAGCCAGAGTCCCTGCGGAGTGGAGTCCATCACCGTCGTCGCTGTTCCGCTGCCGAGAGAGTTACTCCGCTGTTAGCATAGAGCTACCCCGGGCAGGCATAGTGTCGCCGTGCCGATGTAATCCTTATACCCGTTGTAACCATATCCATTATAATAAAGAGCTGATTTGTTCTATGCCAACAGTGCCGTATTCCAGAGGACTTGTTCCTGGGCTGGAATACGGGGCGTTCCGGTTTACTCTGAGCCGGGGTGCCACACTCTGGTCGGACACACTTGCTGGGTAATGCCCGGCCTCGGAAGATCAACACGAAGCAACGCCCTACCTAGGCTCAGCAGAGAGGTCAGCACGCCGGACTAACCTTTGCATCCAGAGGTCTTGGGCCATCGCCCTGGGCACCCTGCGCGTTGCGAGACTGGCCGGGGTGCAGGCGTGACACTGAACTCGTCAGTGAAGTATCCAGCCCAATCCCAACAATCAGCCCGCACGGTGAACCGTGACGTCTGAAGAGCTTTCGGGAGAAACGTACGACGTAGAGGGCCCCATAAACCATAATCCCGCGTGGTGGTAGTGCGTATAGGGCACGTCGACCCACTCAAATCAAATACCCAAATCCAATAGGCTGATTTAGTAACACGCGGAGACGATCAGAGTTTCTGAAGCTCCGCCACAATATCACACTCGAGTGCCCTTCCGGCACACTCGACAACATAGATCCCCTGCGGGCACCCATCAGGGTCGACCCGCCTGTAACAAAGGTCAAAGTAACCGTGTGGTCATAACATCAAGGGGGAAACCCAAGGAATCACCCTCGGCGGATTCCACTCGATGAAATCATCTGGGTGAACGTATGAGGCACCACCCTCGAGGTTCACACTGAGGGGGTTGCACGACAGAGTCGTATCGGAAGTGGAGAAGAAGGAATCACCCTCGATGACCACGACCGAATAGCTACACTGCAGAGTGTTCATCAGGAGTGTGTTATGAGGTATCACCCTCGGCACTCGATAGTAACTATGCAGAGTCGTACAACTAAGGGGGTGAGGTGATGTGTCGGTCTCTGGTCGACGATCACATTGATCGAGTCATCGATGATCAAGCAGGGGCAACAAGGGTAAGGTGGTGGGGTCACTGATGGTTCACTACCAACCTATACTAAGCAGTTTAACATAGGCAGGTAAGGTAACAATAAACAGGTTACAAAAGCAGGCTATGCATCAGAATAGGAGCAAACATTTAACAGTAGCAAAATCTAATGCAAGCAAGAGAAATGGAATGGGCGATATCTGGATGCTCAAGGGGGGGGGGCTTGCCTGGTTGCTCTGGCAAGAAAGAGGGATCGTCAACGGGCTACTCGTCTGGAGCGTAGTCGTACCCGGCTGCAACGTCGTCGGTCTCGGCGTCTATCGAGAGAGAAGGAGGGGGAGAGAAACAATAAATTTCACGGCAATAATGCAAAAAATATGTATGGCATGCCTAAATGATATGCCGGGGTGTTCTACGGCCTAACTAAATGATTTAGTTAATTTAGGAATTTATCCGGATTTATTTAGTTAAGGTTGGGCACTATTCATTTATTGAAATTGGTCTAAAAGTTCCATGTTCAGGTAGCTAGGGGCATCTGACAGGAATGCGGAGGGCGTATTCGGGTTCATATCGAAATTCTGAGCAACTTTCATATACAAATTATTTTCATCGGAGTTACGGTTTAATTTATATGATTTTCTAAAGTTTTAATCATTTCCTGAATTTAATTATTTATTTAAATTTGAATTATCCAGAATAGTGAATGATGACGTCAGCATGACCTAGGTGTGATGTCAGCAGGTTAACAGGGGCTGACCAGGGTCAAACCTGACATGTGGGGCCCACATGTCATACACAGTGGCCTTAACAGAGGGGTTGAAATTAACTAATTGGGTTAATTAGAGGGTGGGCCCCAGTAGTCAGTGACTAATTAGTGAGTTAATTAACTAATTATCTAATTATTGTTTTTATTTTAATTTGTTTAATGGGGGTGGGGCCCATATGTCATAGACACAGGGGCGCCAAGTCAGCAGTTGACCTGGTCAACAGGCCAACTGGGGCCCAGGGGTCAGTGGCACGGGGCGGGACCCACCCAGGCCAGGTCAGCGTCGATCGGCGACGCGCCGGAGTTGGCTCCGGCGAGCCAAAACGCGGCGGCGCGCGTCGGGCTGGGCTCGGATTTCGTCCACAGGGCGTCTCCGAGGGCGTGGCTGGGCTCTTTCGAACGGCAAGACGACGGCCGTTCGAGCGGTGGTGGTGGCTGGGCCGGAAGTGCACCATAGCAACGACGGCGAGCGACGAGGCGGTCGCCGGAGTTCGGCCGTTGTCGGGATCGGAGCTGGGGTGCACTTGCGGGGAAACTGAGTAGCTAGTCGGGGCCTACGCGGTGCGACGAACGCAACAGTGGCGCGCACGGGACCCTATGGTCGCCGTGGCCACGCTGGCGACGAGGCCAGGCGGCGACGGGTTCAGCCGAACACGGAGCGGGCGCTACAGGCGGCTTGAGGAGGCAGGGGAGGGCGCTTTCGGCGCAGGGGCTCACCGGGGGAACGTGGGGTCCGGGCAGAGGGCTCGGGGAAGCGGGACGGAGCCGGAATCGTTGGCAAATGGCGACGGGGATCCGAGGAGGAAGAAGAGCTCGGGGAGGCGCTGCGGCGGCTCCTGGCTCCGTGTCGTTTGCGCAGGCGACGTATCGGAGCACGGCGGTGACGCTGGACTAGGCGGGACGGTGTGGCGGAGGCGGTGGCTACGCGGGCGATGGAGCAATGGCGATGGCCGCGTTGGCCATGGCGGAGAGCAAGCGAGGGAGGGGGAAAGTGGGGCGAGGGAGGCGCCAGGGGGCTGCGGGGCTCGCCCTTATCCTTACTGCGGGCGCGGGCGCGTTGTCGAGCAGGGAGAGAGGGGGGGCCGGCTCGGGCGACGCGCGTGCGCTAGGTGCTTGACAGCGGCCGCACGTGAGCAGTGCGAGAGGTGGGAGGAGGCGCGGGGTGGGCTGGGCCGGCGCTGTAGCCAGCAGGCCTAAGTGCACAGTAGCGCTTTAGGCCGTTTTCTATTTTCCTTTTTCTGTTTTCTTTTCTTTTCTGTTTTGCTAATTGTTTGGGCCCTAAATGAATTTTGTAAAAAGTGTGACCTAGTCCATAAATCACAGTGCATTGTACCCTAACACCAAAAACTATTTTGGGCAAAACATAGTTTCATATTTAATTTAGATCAAATAAAAGGCTATTAAATATTATTTTCAGCCACTGTTAGAGGATGTTTGAGTTACTTAATTAATTTATTAAATGTTGGTTACAATTGTAGAATAGTCTCTGGAATATTTGTGATTTATTGAACATTTTAGTTTCTGTGTTTGAACAACTTTTATTTTCCACTTTAATTTAAATTTGAATTTGAGTTAGGAGTTGAAATGCAATATGATGCAAATGATGATTTGGCACTGTTAATCATGCAGACTTGTCATTATCAAAAGTGATTACTGTGGCTAATGACATGGGGTGTTTCAATTCTCCTCATCTATCGAGAATTCTCGTCCCGAGAATTAAGAGGAAGACTGAAAGAAAGCGGGGTATTCTTCGCGAAGACGATCCTCGCGTTCCCAAGTGGCTTCATCTTCAGAATGATTCGACCACTGAACCTTGAGGAATTTGATTGACTTTTGGCGAGTCCGGCGTTCAGCTTGATCAAGAGTACAGATGGGATATTCTGGATAAGACAGATCTTCCCGTAATTCAAGCATTTCATGATCCACAGCTCGAATAGGATCTTTGAAGCTGCGACGGAGTTGGGATACATGAAAGACATCATGCACTTGAGAAAGATTTGGTGGCAATTGCAATTGATATGCCACTTCTCCTCGACGTGCAAGAATACGGAGCGGGCCAATGTAGCGAGGAGCTAACTTGCCTTTGATTCCGAACCGATGAGTGCCTTTCAACGGAGTGACGCGAAGGTAAGCTTACTCGCCAGGCTGATAGACCATTTCCTGGTGCCTTCGGTCATAGTTGCTCTTCTGACGAGACTGAGCAGTTTTCAGATGTTCACGGACAATGCGGACTTGTTCTTCAGCTTGTTGGATAATGTCCGGTCCGACGAGTGAGCGTTCCCCAGTTTCTGACCAATTCAGAGGGGTTCGACACTTACGTCCGTAAAGAACTTCAAATGGTGCCATCTTCAGACTAGCTTGATAGCTATTGTTGTAAGAGAATTCAGCATACGGGAGAGATTCCTCCCATTTCTTACCGAAGGAGATGACGCAAGCTCGAAGCATATCTTCGAGCAATTGATTAACTCGTTCGACTTGACCCTGTGACTGAGGGTGAAAAGTGGTGCTGAAAGACAGATGAGTTCCCATAGCTTCTTGGAAACTATTCCAGAATCTTGAGGTAAAGAGGCTGCCACGATCAGAACTGATCTCCAACGGAACACCGTGGAGTGACACAATTCGGGAAACATATAAGTCTGCTAACTGACTAGCAGTGATTGTCTCCTTAACTAGCAGAAAGTGAGCAACCTTGGAGAATCGGTCAATGGCGACAAAGATAGCATCATGACCCTTCTGAGATCTGGGAAAACCAGTAATGAAATCCATTTGGACCTTGTCCCATTTCCATTCAGGAATTTCAAGGGGTTGCAGAGTTCCAGCAGGCCTTTGATGTTCTGCTTTAATGCGGCGGCAAACGTCACACTCAGAAACATAACGAGAAATATCTCGCTTCATATTAGGCCACCAGTATCTCTGACAAATGTCACGGTGCATCTTTGTGCTACCAGGATGAAAAGACAGAGTGTCATGAGCTTCTTTCATAACGTGCTCTCTCTCATCCTTGAACTTGGGTACAAAGAGACGGTGTTGGAAAAATAGGATCCCATCCTTATCAAGATGGAACTTCGACGGCTTTCCTTTTTCGAGGTATCGCTTAATCCTTTCAACTTCAGAGTCATACTTTTGTATAATCTTAATGCTGTGCTCAAGATCCGGTTCAACAACCAGGGTATTGAGATAACCCTGTGGAACAATATGGAGGTTCAACCTGCGAAGCTCTTCATAAAGCATAGTTTGTGCTTCCTGAACCATAAGGTTGCTGCAATAAGCCTTGCGACTCAAAGCATCGGCCATTACATTAGCCTTGCCAGGGGTGTATGAGATATTCATATCATAATCGGCAATTGTTTTGAGCCATCTTTGTTGACGAAGGTTCAGATCTGGTTGAGTATATAGATACTTCAAACTCTGATGATCCGTGTATATCTCGCAACGGTTACCGAGAAGGTAATGTCGCCATAGCTTCAGGGCATAAATAACCGCAGAAAGTTCAAGATCATGCACGGGATAATTTTCTTCATGAGGACGCAATTGTTGAGAAGCATAAGCAATCACTTTGCGCTCTTGCATGAGGACACAGCCTAATCCTTGACGAGATGCATCACAGTATATCACGAAATCCTTTTGGGAATCCGGGGTTGCTAGCACTGGGGCAGATGTTAACTTATCTTTTAGTGTCTGAAAGCTTTCTTGACATTTTTCTGTCCACTCAAATTTAACACCTTTGTGGAGCAGATTCGTCAATGGTTTTGCAATCTTGGAAAAGTTCTCAACGAATCGACGGCAATAACTAGCGAGTCCGAGAAAACTTCTGTCTTGCTTAACATTCTTCGGGGGAGTCCAGTCAAGAATGGCTTGAACTCATTCCGGGTTAACAGCAATTCCATTCTTGGAAATCACATGACCAAGATAGGTCACTTCAGATAACCAGAACTCACACTTGGAGAATTTAGCATACAACTGATGTTCTCGTAGCTTCTCCAATACAAGCCGAAGATGTTCAGCATGTTCTTCTTCATTCTTGGAATATATAAGGATATCATCCAAATAAACCACAACGAATTTGTCGAGGTAATCCATGAAGATATAGTTCATTAACCGGGAGAAGGTTGCTGGAGCATTTGTTAAGCCAAATGACATGACAGTGTACTCATAAGAGCCATATCGAGTAACAAAGGCAGTCTTCGGAATATCCTCTTCGCGAACACGGATCTGATGATAACCCAACCTCAAGTCGAGTTTCGAGAAGACAGAGGATCCAGCAAGTTGATCATAAAGATCATTGATCCGGGGCAGTGGGTATTTATTCTGGATTGTGGCTTGGTTAATGGGCCGATAATCTTGAACCAATCGGTTAGTTCCATCCTTCTTCTTGACGAAGAGTGAAGGTGCTCCCCAAGCAGAGGAACTAGGGCGGATGAAACCTTTCTTAAGTGACTTGTCGATTTCTTCCTTAAGCTCAAGGAGTTCATGCGGCGGCATCTTATAAGGACACTTCGCAATAGGGGTAGTGCCAGGCTTCAAGTCAATGACAAACTCGACAGCCCTAACCGGGGGTATTCCTGGAAGTTCTTCCGGAAAGACGTCCGGAAAATCTCAAACGACAGGAACGTTCTCGATCCCTTCCAGAGGTGAGGCGTTCAAAGCATTCAGAGCATATATCTGAGCTTCAGCATCTCGAGTAATTCGGGCGGTGTAGTTCACTATCTCATCGGAGGGGTGAAGAAGTTGGACGACTTTAGTGGCACAATTGATCGAAGCAATGTGAGCTTTCAACCAATCCATTCCGAGTATGAGGTCTATGGTGGAAGACTTCAAGACGATGGGTGAGGCAAGGAATTCCAAACCTTTAATTTCGATGATAACGTCTGGTGCTATCACGTCAGCATGACAATGAGAAGTATAATACAACTCGGAGAGAAAGGTTAAACAAAACAATGGAAAGGAAAATGATTATCAGACTAATCAGATTAACGACAGGGAAATCGCACAGATATCCAGCTCTCCGGGTAGACAAGATTTACGAGATCCTAAGTGTCGGCGTTAGTAAATTCATTTAACCCAAATAGAAGAGAGATCAGAGTCCCAGAGTATAGACGAGGAATAAAAGATCCTAATACCACCCAGTTGGCAACGTGGGCCCGTAAGCCACACAGCCAAGTTAGTAAATTAGTTTTTGGATGTCTAGACTCAACTTCGGCCAAGGAATTGGAAAGGGGGCTTCCTACAGGCAGCCGGCTCTGATACCAACTTGTGACGCCCCCGACTCAATCGTGCACTAATCATACACGCAAACATGCACTATCAAGCCCAGGGACTCACGGGAAGATATCACAACACAACTCTAACAAAATAAAACAGAGATCCACAATATTACAGACCAGGGATCACGAGGATCCAAATACATAAGTCAGTCATACAAATATTATCTGAGTACAGACATAGTTAGACAAGTTTTGCCTTAAGAAGGCTAGCACAAACAATGACTCTAGATCGAAAGGCGAAGGCTTCCTGCCTAGGAGCCTTCGATTCTACTCCTGGTCGGCTGGCTCAGTCCAGTAGTAAGTACCGTCTGGACCCTCCTGGTAGTAAGCTCCTTAGGTGGCATCTGGCTCCGGGGCTCCATCATCTGGTGTATCATCAAGTAGAAGAATATGGGGAAAAAGAAGTAACAAAGCAACCGTGAGTACTCATCCGAAGTACTCAACAAGCAAGGATCTACACTACATATGCAACATTATCAATGGAGAAAGGCTGTATATGTGGACTGGGCTGCAGAAATGCCAGAATAGAGAGAAGGCCTAGTCCTATCAAAGACTAGCATCTTCAAACATCTTCATGAAGCCACCATCTCGCAGCAATAGAAGAGAGTAGAATAGCATTTTATTAAGCAAACATGTTGAAGCAAGCCTAGAGATCCTTCCTCGACTCCCAGCGAGAAAGCGATCCCGAAGCTTCAATTAAGTAACAAGTATCCAGTTCAAGTAGTAGATCGGGATATACAAACTGAGCGTCCTTTACCGTAGGACCGGCTATCGATAGATCATTCATCCCTGCAGGGGTGCACTACTGTTACCCAACACGCTCGATCAACTCTGGCCGGACACACTTGCTGGGTAATGCACGGCCTCGGAAGATCAACACGAAGCAACGCCCTACCTAGGCTCAGCAGAGAGGTCAGCACGCCGGACTAACCTATGCACCCAGAGGTCTTGGGCCATCGCCCTGGGCACCCTACGCACTGCGAGACTGGCCGGGGTGCAAGCGCAACACTGAACTCGTCAGTGAAGTATCCAGCCCAATCCCAACAATCAGCCCGCACGGTGAACCGTGATGTCTGAAGAGCTTTCGGCAGAAACGTACGACATAGAGGGCCCCATAAACCATAATCCCGCGTGGTGGTAGTGCGTATAGGGCACGTCGACCCACTCAGATCAAATACCCAAATCCAATAGGCTAATTTAGTAACACGCGTAGACGATCAGAGTTTCTGAAGCTCCGCCACAATATCACACTCGAGTGCCCTTCTGGCACACCCGACAACATAGATCCCCTGCGGGCAACCATCAGGGTCGACCCGCCTGTAACAAAGGTCAAAGTAACCGTGTGGTTATAACATCAAGGGGGAAACCCTCGGAATCACCCTCGGCGGATTCCACTCGATGAAATCATCAGGGTGAACGTATGAGGCACCACCCTCGAGGTTCACACTGAGGGGTTGCACGACAGAGTCGTATTGGAAGTGGAGAAGGAGGAATCACCCTCGATGACCACGACCGAATAGCTACACTACAGAGTGTTCATCAGGAGTGCGTTACGAGGTATCACCCTCGTCACTCGATAGTAACTATGTAGAGTCGTACAACTAAGGGGGTGAGGTGATGTGTCGGTCTCTGGTTGACGATCACATTGATCGAGTCATCGATGATCAAGTAGGGGCAACAAGGGTAAGGTGGTAGGGTCACTGATGGTTCACTACCAACCTATACTAAGCAGTTTAACATAGGCAGGTAAGGTAACAATAAACATGTTACAAAAGCAGGCTATGCATCAGAATAGGAGCAAACATTTAACAGTAGCAAAATCTAATGCAAGCAGAAGACATGGAATGGGCGATATCTGGATGCTCAAGGGGGGGGGGGGGGGCTTGCCTGGTTGCTCTGGCAAGAAAGAGGGATCGTCAACGGGCTGCTCGTCTGGAGCGTAGTCATACCCGGCTACAACGTCGTCGGACTCGGCGTCTATCGAGAGAGAAGGAGGGGGGAGAGAAACAATAAATTTCACGACAATAATGCAAACAATATGTATGACATGCCTAAATGATATGCCGGGGTGTTCTACGGCCTAACTAAATGATTTAGTTAATTTAGGAATTTATCCGGATTTATTTAGTTAAGGTTGGGCACTATTCATTTATTGAAATCGGTCTAAAAGTTTCATGTTCAGGTAGCTAGGGGCATCTGACAGGAATACGGAGGGCGTATTCGGGTTCGTATCGAAATTCTGAGCAACTTTCATATATAAATTATTTTCATCGGAGTTACGGTTTAATTTATATGATTTTCTAAAGTTTTAATCATTTCCTAAATTTAATTATTTATTTAAATTCAAATTATCCAGAATAGTGAATGATGATGTCAGCATGACCTAGGTGTGACGTCAGCAGGTCAACAGGGGCTGACCAGGGTCAAACCTGACATGTGGGGCCCACATGTCATACACAGTGGCCTTAACAAAGGGGTTAAAATTAACTAATTGGGTTAATTAGAGGGTGGGCCCCAGTAGTCAGTGACTAATTAGTGAGTTAATTAACTAATTAACTAATTATCTAATTATTGTTTTTATTTTAATTTGTTTAATGGGGGTGGGGCCCATATGTCATAGACACAGGGGCGCCCAGTCAGCAGTTGACCTGGTCAACAGGTTAACTGGGGCCCAGGGGTCAGTGGCACGGGGCGGGACCCACCCTGGCCAGGTCAGCGTCGACCGACGACGCGCCGGAGTTGGCTCCGGCGAGCCAAAACGCGGCGGCGCGCGTCTGGCTGGGCTCGGATTTCGTCCACAGGGTGTCTCCGGCGGCGTGGCTGGGCTCTTTCGAACGTCAAGACGACGGCGGTTCGAGCGGTGGTGGTGGCTGGGCTGGAAGTGCACCGTAGCAACGACGGCGAGCGGCGAGGCGGTCGCCGGAGTTCGGCCGTTGTCGGGATCGGAGCTGGGGTGCACTTGCGGGGAAACTGAGTAGCTAGTCGAGGCCTACGCGGTGCGTCAAACGCAACGGTGGCGCGCACGGGACCCTATGGTCGTCGTGGCCACGCCGGCGACGAGGCCAGGCGGTGGCGGGTTCGGCCGAACGCGGAGCGGGCACTACAGGCGGCTTGACGAGGCAGGGGAGGGCGCGTTCGGCGCAGGGGCTCACCGGGGGAACGTGGGGTCTGGGCAGAGGGCCCGGGGAAGCGCGACGGAGCCGGAATCGATGGCGAACGGCGACGGTGATCCGAGGAGGAAGAAGAGCTCGGGGAGGCGCTGCGGCGGCTCCTGGCTCCGGGTCGTTGGCGCAGGCAACGTATCGGAGCATGACGGTGACGCTTGACTAGGCGGGATGGTGTGGCGGAGGCGGTGGCTACGCGGGCGATGGCCGCATCGGCCATGGCGGAGAGCGAGCGAGGGAGGGGAAAGTGGGGCGAGGGAGGCGCCAGGGGGCTGCGGGGCTCGCCCTTATCCTTGCTGCGGGCGCGGGCACGTTGTCGAGCAGGTAAAGAGGGGGGCTGGCTCGAGCGACGCGCGCACTAGGTGCTCGACAGCGGCCGCGCGTGAGCAGTGCGAGAGGTGGGAGAAGGCGTGGGGTGGGCTGGGCCGGCGCTGTAGCCAGCAGGCCTAAGTGCACAGTAGCGCTTTAGGCCGTTTTTTATTTTCCTTTTTCTGTTTTCTTTTCTTTTCTGTTTTACTAATTGTTTGGGTCCTAAATGAATTTTTGTAAAAAGTGTGACCTAGTCCATAAATCACAGTGCATTGTACCCTAACACCAAAAACTATGGGCAAAACATAATTTCATATTTAATTTAGATCAAATAAAAGGCTATTAAATATTATTTTCAGTCACTGTTAGAGGATGTTTGAGTTACTTAATTGATTTATTAAATGTTGGTTACAATTGTAGAATAGTCTCTGGAATATTTGTGATTTATTGAACATTTTAGTTTCTGTGTTTGAACAACTTTTATTTTCCACTTTAATTTAAATTTGAATTTGAGTTAGGAGTTGAAATGCAATATGATGCAAATGATGATTTGGCACTGTTAATCATGCTGACTTGTCATTATCAAAAGTGATTACTGTGGCTAATGACATGGGGTGTTACAGGCGGGGCGGCGGCTGAGTGGGGTGACGATGACATGTACCTAGGGTAGGGTCATAGGCCTGACCTGTATGCCCAACCCAAGGACACTGCACAAGAGATCAAGGCCCACAAAGTTAAACAGAAGATACCGACTGGAATCCTCACGAAGTGCGATTCACTCGACGGAAGATCCACTCGGATATCCCAATTCCACTTGACCTACGTTATTCACTCGGAGTACAAAATTCCACTCGGAAGACAGAAGACCTAGAGCCACCCCGGTATGGCAACGGTCAGGCATTCACTCCGTTGCCTTAAAGGTCATTAAACACGGGCGTTACCAGTAACGTATGTGACTTTATTTCCTCATTAAACCCCTGTGTAACCGAGGGCTGCGAGGGGTCAGCGCACTCTATATAAGCTACCCCTCCCCTCTTGCACAAGGGTTCGCACCCCCTGTAACTATACAACACTCCAATCGACAACCCTCCGCGGCACCGAGACGTAGGGCTGTTACCTCCTCCGAGAGGGGCCTGAACTCGTAAAACTGTGCGTACAACCTCGCCGTAGCTAGGACTCTGCCCTCTCCTACGTACCCCCCATCTCTACTGTCAGATCCGTTCCCACGACAGTTGGCGCCCACCATGGGGCAGGTGTCTAAGCGACTTCCGGTGAGGTTGCAATCTTCGATCTTCGTCAACATGGTTTCCAGCGTTGGATTGTCTCTAGGCCGCGAGATCCGTCTCGGCGCGCTCGCCTTCATCGCCGACAATTCGGCCTGGCTCCAGGAGGCCCCCCTCGACGTTGAGGCGCTCCCTGTTCACGGCGCGGCTCACTTTCGCGCGAGTGCCTGCGGCGTCCTCCTGTGACAGCCGTCGATTCAGTATGGGTCGACTCCCGCGGTGTTTTCGCTTCCCGTGGCCCGTCACCGCAAGCGATCCTGTCGCTCACGGCTCCAGCGGTGGTTGAAGCACGCAGTGGCCCGTCAGTCGGCCACGCTTCAAATCGCGGCAATTGAGCCCGATGAGTCCCTGTATGGCTTGTTCGATCTGTTGACTGGCCACTCGGATACTCTCTCCGAGTGCGAAAGCAACGACCCCTTGGCGGAAGTCCTCATGGTTGGCCCTCAGCGCAGCCCGTCAGGATTTCCCCATGGCGGGGGCGGTGGTCCAGCACACGACGACAATGAGTACTACCCTCAAGCCCTCACCGCGGAACAAAGGGAAGAGCTGCGGCATAGGAATGATCAGGCTCTCCAGACCCCCATCGTTGGGGACACCCCCGAAGCTCAGGCTTTGGAGGCTGCGCGCGTAGCCACTCTGGCTGAGTGTGCGCACCTGGAGAATCTTCAGCAAGCACTCGACGACCGCGCCCGCAGAAACATTCCAAGTTCCAGTCGACGGCAGCGGCAACTGTTCCCGACTGGACATCAGGATGAGTATACCGTACACCGATCCAAAATGTTGCAGCAGCAGCGCGTATTGCAGATTCGATCCAGCCGTCCCGTTCTGAGGCTGGTAGAGGCTTACAGCAGATTCGAGCACTGCTCAGGGCGGCCGGAGAGCAGAATTCAGCTGTTTCCCAGTCGCGCAATAGGATTCACAGCAGGTCCGTCATGGCGGACATAGTTCAGTCGGCACACAGCCCGAGATCGCCTCCGCGGCGTGAAGATCATGGTTTTCGCCAGGATCAGTACCTGGGTCGAGGCCACGGGCAGTTTGAGCCTAGATACCACCGTGATGACCGCCGTCGAGTGCCTACGCCCCCTCCGAGGGGTGGTTCATACGCGCCCCGGCGGTATGATGACAGGCACCGGTACGGTGACGAGCGGAGGATTCCAGTCGACCCCCGAGAGCCCTGGTTTGATGCAAGGTTAGTCCTTGTTCAGGGCCTCGTTGACAGAGGCAGAGCTAACAGAGAAGGTCTGGACAGAGATCGCCCGAGTGGGAGCAGAGCGTTCGTCTCTGGGCCCGAGTGTTTCAGCAGAGCCATTCGAGCTGCTGAGATTCCTCCCAACTTCAAATTGGCTGCAGGAGTAAGAAAGTTTACTGGCGAGTCAAATCCAGACACGTGGTTGGAGGATTACCGAGTGGCAGTGCAGATTGGTGGAGGCAATGACGAAGTGGCCATGAAGCACCTGCCCTTGATGCTTAAGGGCTCGGCCAGGGCCTGGTTGAATCAGTTAGCCCCTGCTAGCACATACTGTTGGGAAGACTTGGCCCGAGTGTTTACCAAGACATTTGAAGGCACTTGCAAGCGTCCCGCTGGGTTGTCTGAGTTGCAGCATTGTGTCCAAAAGCCGAATGAAACCTTGAGGGATTACATCCAGTGGTGGACTACGCTTCACCATCTGGTGGAGAATGTTTCAGAGCACCAAGCAGTATGCGCTTTCAAGGAAGGCGTATGGTACAGAGAGCTCACACTGAAATTCGGTCGCTCCGGGGCCATGACTCTGAATCAGATGATGGAAATAGCCACTCGGTACGCGAATGGCGAAGAAGAGGACCGGCTCCGTAATGGTAAAGGAAAGACAGTCGACCCTGATGCTGGGGGTGGAAATCCCAGTCGGAAGCAGAAACGCAAGGCTGAAGCCACAGGGCAGGCTGAAGCTGCAGTGGTGAATACCCAGGGAAAGTTCAAGGGAAAGCCTAAGGGGCCATGGATTCCCAAGAAGATCAAGGACCAGTCGGGCCAGGATGTCCTGGATTTACCGTGTGCCATCCACACGAAGAAAGATGAAGAGGGCAACTTGATTTTGCCCAAACACACCACTCGACAGTGTAGATTCCTTATCCAGCAGTTCCGTGAAGGTCAGCAGAGTGAGAAGGGCTCTGATAAGGATGAAGATGAAGAAAAGGTGGATGATTACCAAAAGGTCAATGCAACACTAGTGATTTTTGCTGATGTTGAGAGCAAAAGTCGACTGAAAGTCATCAACAGAGAGGTGAACATGGTTGATCCGGCAACTACAACATACCTCAAGTGGTCAAAGACTCCTATCACCTTCGATCAGTTGGATCATCCAGCTCACGTTGCTACCCCTGGGCGGCAAGCTTTGGTGGTCGACCCAGTCGTTGGGGGCACTCGACTGCGTAAAGTTCTCATGGACGGTGGCAGTAGTTTGAACATTCTGTATGCTGAGACCCTTCAGGGGATGGGCATTCCGATGTCCCGACTCAGTGAGAGCAGCATGCAGTTCCACGGGGTCATCCCAGGAAAGAAAGCGAAATCACTCGGACAGATAGCTTTGGATGTGGTTTTTGGTGATTCAATGAATTTTCGCAAAGAAAAGCTGACGTTTGAAGTGGTAGATTTTCACAGTGCCTATCAGCTATTCTAGGCAGACCGGCGTATGCTCGCTTCATGGCCCGACCATGTTACGTATATCTCAAACTGAAGATGCCCGAGCCCAAAGGTGTGATCACGGTCAGTGGGAATAGACAGAGAGCAGAGGAATGCCTCCAGAAGGGTTCCAAGATAGTTGATGAGCAAATGGCGGTGGTGGAACTGGAAGAGTACAAGAAGAATGCTAACCCGAGTGATTTGCTCCGTTCCAAGAAGCCTGCTTCTGACTCCGCATTTCAGTCGGCTGGCGAGACGAAGCCAGTTCACATTCACCTGGAAGATCCCACAGCTGATCCGACCCACATCTCAACGACACTCGACAGCAAATAGGAAGCCGCGCTCATCCAGTTCCTCCGTGAGAACTGGGACATCTTCGCATGGAAACCATCGGACATGCCAGGTGTACCTAGGGGACTGGCTGAGCACCGTTTGCATGTCGACTCCAAAGCCAAACCTGTCAAAGAGCATCTCCGTCGGTCCGCCGCGGAGAAAAGGAAGGCGATTGGCGAGGAAGTGGCTCAGCTCTTAGCAGCTGAGTTCATACGCGAGATATACCACTCCGAGTGGCTCGCCAACATTGTCATGGTACCTAAGAAGGATAAATCACTCCGCATGTGCATTGACTTCAAGCATATCAATCGGGCCTGCCCGAAAGATCATTTTCCGCTCCCTCGCATTGATCAGATAGTCGACTCGACTGCGGGGTGTGAGCGTTTATCTTTTCTTGATGCGTATTCCGGATACCATCAGATCCGACTGTATGGGCCAGATGAAATAAAAACGGCCTTCATCACCCCATTCGAGTGTTTTTGCTATATCACTATGCCATTCGGTCTCAAAAATGCTGGCGCCACGTTCATGCGCATGATCCAGAAGTGCCTGCTCAATCAGATCAGTCGGAATGTGGAGGCCTATATGGATGACATTGTGGTCAAGTCACGTAAGAGTTCTGACCTGCTGACTGATCTCGCTGAAACCTTTGCAAATTTGAGAAGGTATGACATTAAGTTGAATCTGTCCAAGTGCACATTTGGAGTACCCGGAGGCAAGCTACTCAGTTTCCTCATTTCCGAACGAGGAATAGATGCCAATCCCGAGAAGATCAGCGCAATCCTCCGAATGAAATGCCCTGTACGTTTGCACGATGTTCAGAAGCTCACAGGTTGTCTCGCTGCATTGAGTCGGTTTATTTCACGACTCGGTGAAAAGGCTCTGCCTCTTTACTGACTGATGAAAAAGTCTGACATGTTCGAGTGGACTCCCGAAGCCGAAGCAGCGTTTGTGGAGCTCAAAGCCCTGCTTTCCACCCAGCCGGTGCTTGCTGCTCCAAACAGCAAAGAGCCTCTACTCTTGTATATTGCAGCTACTGGTCAGGTTGTTAGCACGGTGCTCGCAGTGGAACGAGAAGAAGAAGGCAAAGGCCTATGAAGTTCAACACCCAATGTACTACATCTCTGAAGTCTTGACTCCATCCAAGCAGAGGTATCCACATTACCAGAAGCTTGTTTATGGAATTTACTTGACTGTGAAGAAAGTTGCACATTATTTCAAAGACCACTCGGTTTCAGTCATTAGTGATGCTCCATTGTCTGAGATCATGAACAATCGAGATGCAACTGGTCGAGTGTCTAAGTGGGCAATTGAGCTTCTCCCTTAGGATATCAAGTTCGAAGCAAAGAAGGCGATCAAATCTTAGGCGCTCGCAGATTTCTTGGCCGAGTGGATTGAACAGCAACAGCCGACTCAAGTTCAGTCGGAACACTGGACTATGTTCTTTGATGGGTCTAACATGTTGAATGGTTCTGGTGCCGGAGTGGTCCTGGTGTCCCCAAGAGGTGATAAACTCAGTTATGTTCTCTAGATTCACTTTGATTCCTCCAATAATGAAGCTGAGTATGAAGCACTCCTCTATGGGTTGTGTATGGCCATCTCACTCGGCGTCCGTCACCTGATGGTCTACGACAACTCAGATTTGGTGGTCAATCAGGTGATGAAGGAGTGGGACGTCAGAAACCCTGCCATGACTGGATACTGCAATGCAGTGAGGAAATTAGAGAAAAGGTTCGAGGGATTGGAGCTTCACCACATTCCCCGACTCAAAAATCAAGTAGCTGACGATCTGGCAAAGATAGGTTCCACTCAGAAGCCCATCCCCAGCAACGTGTTTTTAGAACATCTCCATTCCCCGTCAGTACAGGAAGATCCTTTCACTGAAGAGCCTCCTCAGGCGAAAAGTCCTACCGATCCGACTGAAATCGAGATACGTGCTATTATTGACTTGGTGATGGAGATCCTGGTAATCACCCCCGACTGGACAATACCATTCATCGCATATCTTCTCAGGAAGGAACTTCCAGAAGATGAAGTTGAAGCAAGACAGATTGTCCGCAGATCCAAAGCATTCACAGTAATCAATGGTCAGCTTTATAGAGAGAGTGTCACCGGCGTCGCCCAACGATGCATTTCCCCAGAAGAAGGTCGACTGATTCTGGACGAGATTCACTCGGGGACCTATGGTCACCATGCGTCCTCTCGGACCATTGTGGCCAAAGCATACCGAGCAGGATTCTACTGGCCTCGGGCTAATGAAGCTGCAAAAGAAATCATGGACAAGTGTGAAGGTTGCCAGTTCTACACAAACATGTCACACAAGCCCGCATCTGCTTTGAAAACCATTCCACTCGTCTGGCCATTTACTGTGTGGGGGTTGGATATGATTGGGCCGCTCAGGACCGGCAGAAGCGGTTTCACTCATTTACTTGTCGCAGTCGACAAGTTCACCAAGTGGATTGAAGCCAAGCCAATCAAGAACTTAGACTCACGCACAACCATCAAGTTTATAAAAGAGCTGATATTCAGATACGGTGTTCCGCATAGTATTATCACAGATAACGGCTCAAACTTCAATTCAGAAGAATTCAGAGCATTCTGCGCTTCCCAGGGCACTCTGGTAGATTACGCATTCATTGCGCACCCGCAGTCGAATGGACAAGCTGAAAGAGCAAATGGTCTAATTCTCCAAGGGCTGAAACCTCGACTCATGCGGGACCTTGAACACGCAGCTGGAGCTTGGGTGACTAAACTGCCATCTGTTCTATGGGGATTGAGGACGACTCCTAACCGATCTACCAACCGAACTCCTTTCTTCATGGTGTATGGGGCTGAAGCCGTGCTTCCTAGTGACCTGTTTCACAATGCACCCCGAGTGGAACTTTATTCTGAAGCTGAAGCCGAACAAGCACGCCAAGGTGCCATTGACCTTCTGGAAGAAGAGCGAGAGATGGCTTTGATTCGGTCGACTGTTTATCAGCAGGATCTTCGTCGATTCCATGCAAGAAACATCAAGGGTCGAGCATTTCAAGAAGGAGACCTTGTACTCCGAGTGGATCAGCAGCGACCACACAAGCTTGTCCCGGCATGGGAAGGTCCTTTCATCGTCACTAAGGTGCTTCACAATGGGGCGTATCATCTTTACAACTTGAAGCAAAAGAAAGACGAGCCGCGCTCCTGGAACGCGAATCTTCTTCGTCGTTTTTATACTTGACAGTCGGACTGTCCGGATGTAATAAGAGTACTTTTTCCTAGATTATTTATCAAGACATGACTCCTGCAGTCTCATAATGATTGTTCTCGCATAAAACATGTGTTCAAATCCCCCAGTGGGTAACTTAGCTACGGAATCCGTTTTTGCCTAAGTTAAAAATTCACTCCGAGTGAGAGCATCCCTCCCACTCGGAGGCTTAGCCGCGAACCAGTTTCGCGTAAGTTAAAAACCTACTCCGAGTGAGAGCAATCCTCCCACTCGAGGGCTTAGTCGCGAGCCTGTCCTCGCCTAAGTTAAAAACCTACTCCGAGTGAGAGCAATCCTCCCACTCGGGGGCTTAGCCGTGAGCCTGTCCTCGCCTAAGTTAAAAACTACTCCGAGTGAGAGCAACCCTCCCACTCGGGGGCTTAGCCGCGAGCCTGTCCTCGCCTAAGTTAAAAAACTACTCTGAGTGAGAGCAACCCTCTCACTCGGGGGCTTAGCCGCGAGCCTGCCCTCGCCTAAGTTAAAAATCTACTTCGAGTGAGAGCAACCCTCCCACTCGGGAGCTTAGCCGCAAGCCTGTCCTCGCCTAAGTTAAAAACTACTCCGAGTGAGAGCAACCCTCCCACTCGGGGGCTTAGCCGCGAGCCTGTCCTCGCCTAAGTTAAAAATCTGCTCCGAGTGAGAGCAACCCTCTCACTCAGGGGCTTAGCCGCGAGCCTGTCCTCGCCTAAGTTAAAAATCTGCTTCGAGTGAGAGCAACCCTCCCACTCGGGGGCTTAGCCGCGAGCCTGTCCTCGCCTAAGTTAAAAACTACTCCGAGTGAGAGCAACCCTCCCACTCGGGGGCTTAGCCGCAAGCCTGTCCTCGCCTAAGTTAAAAATTCGCTCCGAGTGAGAGCAACCCTCCTACTCGGGGGCTTAGCTGCGAGCCTGTCCTCGCCTAAGTTAAAAATCTGCTCCGAGTGAGAGCAACCCTCCCACTCGGGGGCTTAGCCGCGAGCCTGTCCTTGCCTAAGTTAAAAATCTCCTCCAAGTGAGAGCAACCCTCCCACTCGGGGGCTTAGCCGCGAGCCTGTCCTCGCCTAAGTTAAAAATCTACTCCAAGTGAGAGCAACCCTCCCACTCGGGGGCTTAGCCGCGAGCCTGTCCTCGCCTAAGTTAAAAATCTACTCCGAGTGAGAGCAACCCTCCCACTCGGATGGCTTAGCCGCGAGCCTGTCCTCGCCTAAGTTAAAAATCTACTCCGAGTAAGAGCATCCCTCTCACTCGGGGGCTTAGCCGCGAGCCTGTCCTCGCCTAAGTTAAAAATCTACTCCGAGTGAGAGCATCCCTCTCACTCGGGGGCTTAGCCGCGAGCCCGTCCTCGCCTAAGTTAAAAAACTACTCCAAGTGAGAGCATCCCTCTCACTCAGAGGCTTAGCCACGAGCCCGTCCTCGCCTAAGTTAAAAACTACTCCGAGTGGGAGCAATCCTTCCACTCGGAGGCTTAGCCGCAAATCAGTTTCGCCTAAGTTAAAAAATCCGTTCACACAAAGCATTTTGTAAGCAAGAAAGCAATATTCGGATAAGTCCACCAAGTTCGGATAAAACCGTCAAGTTCAGAAGCGCAAGCAAAAGTATTCGGACGTCAAGCCCGAAACAGTCTAACGACTACAGGATCACTCGGCATCCCGAGGCAAATAAATTTGAGTCATCAAGTTTTTTCTTCACTCAGCAGGAGGAGGAATCGCTGGCTCGACGAAAGTGTCCAGATTGATGCCGTCAGCTATGCGAGTGGCTGCCTCAATGAAGGTCTCCATGAAGGATTCAAACTAGAGCTTCTTCATGTTCGCCACTTGGAGAGCCTTCAGCTTTTCTTCTTTGGCGTCCTTGCAATGGACTCTGACGAGTGAGAGAGTGACGTCGGCTCCGCAGCGAGCAGCTGATTTCTTCCACGCCTGCACTCGACCAGGGATTTCATTGAGCCGAGTCATCAGTCACTCGAGATCATTCTGAAGCACATCCTCTAGCCACAAATCCTTGTCTATCCGTGTCATCACAACCTTCAGTCGAGCAATGTACTCCAAGACGCTGGCAAGACGAGCTTCCAGTCGCAGCAAGTTCATTGCGGCTTCATCTTTGACAAGTGAGTTTGTGGGGTCCAGGCCTGGTTCAATTCGCTCGGTTTCCACCTCAAAATTTTGACAGAACTCTGCGCAAAGAGGGAAAGTATGAGTCAACAGCAACATTGTAAAGAAGTTTTTTAGATTCAGTCGGACGAAGAACGGTACCTTCGAGCATGATGAACATCTTCTTTGCAAGGCCCCCTAAGTAAACCTCTAGCTCGTCCCTCTTCCGAGTGAGCTGGTCCACCTTGTCAGCCAAGACAACTTTCTCTTCTCTCAGTTGTACAGCTTCCTTTTTTACCTCATCAACAGCAGTCTTCAGAGTAGCATTTTCCTCTTCAGAGTAGCAGTCGACAGCGATCTCGGGGACTACACCCAGTGGGTGCACTCAGCGTGTCCCCACTGGATTAGTTACCCACTCGGCGCGGCCCGACCGGCCCGAGCGAAGAGCTACAAACAAGCATATTCTAAGACCCCCGCCGAATCAAACATTCGACAAGGGTCTTGGGGACTACACCCAGTGGGTGCACTCAGCGTGCCCACACTGGAAGAACTACACAGAAAAAGAGAACACCCAGTGGGTGTACAGATTCAAGACGAAGAGAATCCAATCGGAAATCAACTTACAATCGCACTTACTCGGACATTGTTCTGAAGGGCAGAACTGGCGTCGTAAGCAGCCTTGCTAGATTCGTACACCTCTTTCATCCGCTGCATCATCAAGCCAGCTTGGACCATGGCCTCCTTGGCAGCTCCTGTCTGGTCCTCCCAGACATGATGCATAGTGAATCCACTCGACGCAGGAGTTGGTGACACAGCTGGAGGGATCAGCGTTTGAGGCTGCCCAGTCGGACCTGTAGTTTGGGCAGTCGACATCGGAGGCTGGGTAGTCGACAAAGGGTCAGCAAAAGAGACACCAACTCGAGGCGAGCTACCGAGTTCTGGAACAGCAGGTTCAGGCGGCAGATGAGACGTCCGACTGGAAGTCACCCTCCGGGCGAGGTTCCGCAAGGTGGTCGAGGCCCTGCCTTTTCCTCCTGCACTCCTTGGAGGCTCCTCCTCGTCGTCGTCTGGAAGCTGGATAACGTCTGCTGGCACTGTGGTCACTCGACAGTAAGATCCCAATCGACCGCCAGAACAATTGACAAAATGAGAACTGATCATACCTGCTCGAGAAGTGGCCGCATCTGCAGTCTCCGCGTCAGCATGCTCGTCGTCGATCTCCATATGGGACATAGAGGTAGCCGCCCTGGGATTCAGAATTCCACTCGGTCAGCAAAAACATAAGGGTCTGCGAGAATAAGACAGAAAGTGAAACGATTCGCAACAAAGGCACTTACGTCGAAGCGATAGGCACAACAACCTTGATCCTGGGCAAAGCTTTCCGAGGTTTGGGTGGAGCAACCTTTGCTTGTTTGGCGATTTTCTCAGTCAGGTCAGGAGTTGGCGTCCGAGCGCGCTTCAGAGTACTGGCACTCGACCCCCTAGCCTTGCCCTGGCTAGCTATGGGATCTTGGGTCTGCTTGGTACGACGTTCAGTACGCGGTGGTGACTCGACCTCCTCGTCGTCTTCAGAATCGTCGTTGTCATCTTCACTGTCGTCCGCATATTCGATGTCGGCGCTCCCCCCTCGCTCTCCTCTCCTCCAGTGAGTTGTTCCCCGTTGGGTATAGGCGAGTACAGCTTCGTGAATACCTGCAAGACACAGATTGCAAAGATCAGTCGGACTGCGATACAGATGCATATCGAAAGCAAAAGACAAAAACACTCGTCAAGATTATGTCTCACCTCTCCTGGGAGGTGATCAGCGTCGAATGGCAAGATCCGTTTTGCTCCACGTGGATTATCCCTGTTCCCAGTAATGCTCCGAAGCCACTGTGCAATTGTCTCCTCTTGTACCTCCTTCGGGTGGGTCTGGGCAGTGTCCTCTGTGCCCGAGTACAGCCACATAGGGTGGTCGCGAGCTTGCAAGGGCTGGATGCGTCGACTGAGAAACACTTCCAGCAAATCCATGCCCGTCACTCCGCCTCGGACCAGCGCAAAGACTGCGTTAACCATGATGGCCACTTCACCCTTCTCCTTCTCCTCTACAACCAATGAACGAGGGGCACGGGGTCTCTCCAAAGAAAAGGGGAGAAGGCCAGTCGACTGGCCTGGAGTTGGGACATCTTTGCAGTAAAACCAGGTCGATTACCACCCCCTAACCGACTCAGGAAAGGTCATGGGAGGGAAAGAGCTCCTACCCCTCACTTGGATTCCCAAACCACCACACATTTGGATCACGTGGGTCCTCTCATCAGTCGGATTGGCTTTCTTAACCGACTGAGATCGGCAAGTGAATATGTGCTTGAATAGGCCCCAATGAGGATGGCACCCAAGGAACTTTTCACACATTGAGATAAATGCAACAAGGTACGAGATGGTTTTTGGAGGAAAGTGATGGATCTGAGCACCAAAGAAATTCAAGAACCCGCGAAAGAATGGATGTGGAGGCAGGGAGAAACCTCTTTCCACATGAGTCATGAGGAGAACCCACTCACCGTCGCGCGGTGCAGGCTCAATCTCTCCCTCCGACAGCCTCCAGGATCTAGGCGCTATCAAGCCGTCGGCGGCGAGCCCCTCCAAATCCTCCTTCGAGACCGACGAGTGGATCCAATCCCCTTGGATCCAGCCCGGCGGCAGACCGGATCGCGAGGTCGACCCCTTGGCCGTTTTCTTGCCCTTCGCCGTCGTCTTCTTCGCGCGCTCCAGGGCCTTCGTCTTGTCCTTCACCATTGCTGTAGTGGTCGACGGGCGCGAGCCGAGCGGTGCTGCGTTGGAGAGGGCAAGGCAGAAGGGCGAGGAAGAAGGGGGATAATGGTGGGCACTATTGCACGCATCGGCCGCGTCGCTATAAATATCTGCGCGTCCGAGTGACTGACTGGTGGGCCCGTGTAATCTCGGCGCATCCCGCAACCGGCGCCTGCTCGATACGTGGCGAAAAAGGTGGCGCGAGAATCGAGGAGTCCCTCTCCGTTTGCTCCGCTTACCACGCCGCGCCCCGACCTGCGCGCTTTTCCAAATTTCGAATCTCATGAAATCCGGGCGCAGCGGATCAGTCGATCACGCCAAAGATACCCAAATCCAATCTTCTCAGTCCCATGCTACATATTTCACTCGGCAATTCCAGAAGCCAGAATAGATCAAGGCGATTGGCGAAGGATTAAACTACCAACATACTGTCGAACCTCAAAGAAGGTGTTCCAGAGACAACGAGTCGGATCGAAGTCAGCTTCAATCCTTCTTCACTCGGTCCTCGATCCATTCGAGGGCTAATGACGATGACATGTACCTAGGGTAGGGTCATAGGCCTGACCTGTATGCCCTACCCAAGGACACTGCACAAGAGATCAAGGCCCACAAAGTTAAACAGAAGATACCGACTGGAATCCTCACGAAGTGCGATTCACTCGACGGAAGATCCACTCGGATATCCCAATTCCACTCGACCTACGTTCTTCACTCGGAGTACAAAATTCCACTCGGAAGAGAAGACCTAGAGCCACCCCAGTATGGCAACGGTCAGGCATTCACTCCATCGCCTTAAAGGTCATTAAACACGGGCGTTACCAGTAACGTACGTGACTTTATTTCCTCATTAAACCCCTGTGTAACCGAGGGCTGCGAGGGGTCAGCGCACTCTATATAAGCTACCCCTCCCCTCTTGCACAAGGGTTCGCACCCCCTGTAACTATACAACACTCCAATCGACAAGCCTCCGCGGCACCGAGACGTAGGACGGTTACCTCCTCCGAGAGGGGCCTGAACTCGTAAAACTGTGCGTACAACCTCGCCGTAGCTAGGACTCTGCCCTCTCCTACGTACCCCCCATCTCTACTGTCAGATCCGTTCCCATGACACGGGGAGCTGTGGCGGGACGGCGGACGGGCGGGTCGCGGGCGGGCGATCGCGAGGCGGAAGGCGAATGAACTGGCGGTTGGGCGTTGGCGCGCGGCCGCGGTTTTTACATCAGTTGCATCTCGTGATGTAAATATGCATCACAAAGTTTTCATTTTTACATCACCGGGAGGCCGCGGTCCAATTTTTTTACATATGGACCGTCTTTTGGAGCAGCGTATTTTGTCCCAGACGGTCCAAAAGTTAGTATTTTTACATTTGGACCATATATTGGAGATGCTCTAACGGGCGCGTGAAGCGCCAAATAGGATTCGTCGGCAACTTTTTTATCTGTGGTTTAAACCGAAGAAAAAAAAATGGGCCGGCCCAGCTTGGACGACTTCAGGTGCCCGTTAGCAAAATGCATAGTAACAGGCGCCTGAAGCGCCAAATAGGATTCGCCATAACTGAGACATAGCTCACAGTTTGCCTCAGTTTCTTTGAGTTTTTATTTTCCCCTTATTTAGTTTTTGTTTTTCTTTTCTTTTTTTCTTCAGGTTTCTTTCGGTTTTGTTTGTTTCTTTCTCATTTGTTTTTTCCGATATAATCATATTTTTAATACATATTGTAATTTTTTGTATACATCAAGACTTTTTTTACAGAAGGTTATTTTTTTAATTTATTTATGCTGTACCTTATACACATTGTATAGTTTTCATATACTACATCTAAATCTTTCTATACACACTTATCATTTTTTCAAATACATGATAACATTCTGAATATGCTTTGGTGTCTTCTTTTTTTCATACACATTGTAGATTTTGTATACATTCAAAACATTATTTTTATACACGTTATCACTTTTCATATTCACGATAATCTTTTTTCACGTAGATGGTTTAATCATTTATCCTATTTTGTGTTAATTTTTTCATATACACGTGGAATTATTTAGTTTAATGTTATGATATCTTTTTTAAAATTATGTGAAAAAAATTAGTGTAGAACTGTCCTAAAAATGTCACAAATATAGTTTGAATCGTGCAACCAGTTTTTGAATTGCGCCTATATTTTTTGAAGCATACAATTTTTTTATTACGTGATTTGTTTTACATTGTATAAGATTTTCAATGTCACTTAGATTTCTCTTATAATGTGAACATTTTTTAAATTTCACAAACCTTTTCTTATAATTTTATCAACATTTTTTATAAAGTAAATTTAGGTTTGGAATATATGTATTTAGAATATGTTTGGAAATATGAAGAAAAAACAAAGAAAAAAAATTAACCTGCGATACTACTTGGGCCGGCCATTAGTAGCGATGTTGATGAGACACGCTGGTGTTTTTTTTCATGGTAATACGTGTCTCTATCATAAAGATTAAAGTACAAGTCACGTAAGGACCGACATGACAAAACTGAAAAGATAACAGAACATCTCTAAGCTTGACACCAACGTCCGTCACCTGCCTCCAGCACTACCACAGCAGCCACCAAAGAAAAGAATGATGGATCACCTCCTCACCCGAGCTCGACGCGGCTCCATCGCTGATATGCAGCTTTGCGGACCTCCAAGGTGACTCACAAAAAGTGAAACCCCTATCGTTGAACGAACCAGACCGGGGCAATACCCCGGACACGCCATTGAACTCCAGATCTGGCACCCCACCACGACTAAGACGCCGAAGTGGGAAACCATACCCGCCATCCACGAACCACGAACCCAGCACACGTTCCATCTTCCAGATGTCGTCGATGCAGACCACAATTTGCATCCGCTCCTGGACTACCTCCCAAGCTCTGCGCCGACGCTGGAGCAAATGCCGTTGCAATGGCGGAGCCCGAGCACACAGGTCCACCACGAGGATGCTGCCGCCGCCACGTCATCCTTGCTTGAACAAAGTGGTTTTCAAATCCATCCCCAACTATAGAACCGATGTC
Source organism: Thinopyrum elongatum (assembly GCA_011799875.1). Lineage (NCBI taxonomy): Eukaryota > Viridiplantae > Streptophyta > Magnoliopsida > Poales > Poaceae > Thinopyrum > Thinopyrum elongatum. The sequence goes on from CM022299.1 coordinate 446,601,928, forward strand.
CTCGTCAGGGAAGGATCCGAAGAATCTTTATTCAGTGCCGTCATCGTCGCCGTCGAATCCAAGACGATGAACAACCTAAAAATCTAGACTACAAGGGAGTAAAAACGATCCACACGCGTGGATCCGACAACCTCCCTTAGTACCGACGACCGAGGGTTTCAGCCGCCAGGGACGTGAGGAAAACCTGCGAGTCTGTACCTGCAATTATACACGCTGGTCTCTCGTTGTGGGCGAGACACAGTCGCTCCAGTTTCTACTCTTGGATCTGAGGCTCGTGGTGGCGGAAGAGGCAACGTGACTGTTGTGGAGATCAAGACGGGCACGAGGAGGTGGGCGACACAACAAGGCGGCGAGGGAGGTCAAAGGGGAGGCACAAAGGGTGTGGGATGTTAGTGGCGGTGCGAGTGTGCCACTCCCTTCTAGGGTTGGTGCAACGACAGAGGAGGCACGGGAAGCGGGATCAATTTCTTATCTTTGAAGAATCCTACAACTACACTTTCAAAATATTCAATTAAATCCTCACCATATTGTTTCGTCCTCAACAATTGTTGTGTGATGTCGATCTCATATTCAACCGACAAAGATCTCTACCTGCCGCTTCACATCAAGGGAGTGACCTAGTCGACGTTGATCTCCGATCCAACAATCACCACTCGTTAGTGGGTCACTATTCAAAATCCGACAACATCACTTGTTCCATGTCTTGTTTTTCCCTTGCTTTCCTTCATCGTAATGGCTAAAGCCTCGAATCCTTATGGAGAGCATCATCTGTATTATATGTGGGTTCAAACCATAGCCGCCTTTGCCCCGACTGGCTTATAGGCACGTCTTAAGTCGCCAAAACCCTAGCTAATTCTCTTTCCAAAGGTCATACGTTTAATCTGTATCCGCCTATCTGCAACTTGACCGACAGTTCAGTAACCACGCACCTACCAAAAACATGTAAGATATACTAGCCAGTCCCAAAATAAGTGTCGTGGATTTAGTTAAAATTTGTTCAAAAATAGTTGTCTCTAAAAATATACTCCCATTTATTTCTCCGACAAGTAGTATTTTTGGACGAAGGGAGTACCATCTCTTACGAGAGCGTGCTAACACACTGTGCATTGAGTTAACTAAGAGGGTGTTTGGATACGTTTTAGTCTCATGACTAAAAGTAGTGGGACTAAAACTTGCTAGCCTCACCATGCTTGGATCCAAATACTAAAGAGACTAAAATCAAGTTAATGAGCATTTATTATCCTCCAAACCCTCCAATCCAGAACTCGCATGTGTTAAAGGAGAGGAGTTAAATGAGGAGAAAAAGGACTAATCCACATTTTAGTAGGGGTACCCTGACTAAAAAATTTTAGTCTCAAGACTAATTTTAGCCCCTCTTTAGTCAGGGGTACTTAGAACTTTAGCCTCTTAAAAAGACTATTTTTAGTCAGACTAAAATAAGTCCTTTGGATCCAAGCACCCTCTAAGCAAAGACAAGACTCTGAAAACTAGACAAATTTGGGATATTAGTGCCACAAAGAATCCTATCCTGGTCAGAGGGCTGCAGGCAGGCGGTCAAAGCAGATGCGATAGAGGATTAGTTTAAGAGCATGCAACGGAACAGAGGGAGCAACTCCCCCGCGATCCGTGCGCCAAGGTTCCATGATCCGTTGCAACTTGCAGCTTGTGTTATACGACCACTCGAGCAGCAGTTGCTTTAATCACGCAACTTACCAGGTAAATTCGGTGCATGAAATTTCTTTCCTGGGCCCTTCAGAAAGAGTCATAGGCGTTTCTGAAACTCTAGAGCTATATAACTGGAGTTGTTGTGCTAAAAAGAAAAAAATATAATTAGAGTTGTTTCTTACTTAGAAACATGTAAAAAAGATAGAAGTCAGGAGTAAAGAATAGAGGTAAATGCATCCGTGGTGCTTGAACTTGCTATAAATGTGCACTTTGGTACCCGAACTTGCAAAATACATTGAACTTATTTCATAACTTGGCATGAACGTGCATATACGGTTCAAATCTCGTTTTTATATGTCCATAACGCTGACGAGGCACGCCAGGATGTAAGGGACAAGGCGTGTGGCCTGTTTTTTTTAATGGAAAACCCCCTAGAATAATTTTTTTCTTAAAAATAGGCCCTCATAGAGAAACTGATAAATTGAAAAAAATCTATTAATCTATTAATAATTAAATCTGGTCCGGTCCACACGCACATGTGTGCGTGGCTAGCCAGTCGACCCGTTCAAATTTAGTGCCAAGATAGGATTCATATACTTTATAATCATAAAGCTGAACAACATAAATTAAAAAATTATTCCAACAATATAGTGCCATTGATTTGAACCTGCAACCAGGGACTATATAGCCGGTCGCACATACCACTCCAACCGACAACATCGAATGGTAAAATGATAAATTTAGGTTTATAACATAACAAGCCCGTGTGGCTAAAACGGACCATGGTGTGGCTCAGTTTTCAACGGGTTTGTTCTTTTTCATTTCATTTTTAAAAAATAGGTAAATTATTATCCCGTTAGAAACAATATACATATATTTAAAACAAATTACGATAAAAGTTCATATAATTTCATAAAATACCTATACAATAATTTAACAGAAATGCACACAATAAAATTATGAATTAAAATTATATTTTATAATTTGAAAAAATGTTCGCATTTTAATAAAATATTAAAGTAATTTTAGAAATGTTCATATATTTAAATAAATTCTCATATAATTTTAAAATTTCCACATTTTTAATAAACTATTTATGTAGTATATCAATGTGTTCATGCTTTAACAAAAAACTGTGTTGTTTTAAAAAGTTTATATAGCATATAAGTTTGTGTGGTTTCTAAAATTTTTATATACAAACCTAGTGCGCCATTAGACTGTGGATCCTCACATGAATAATACTTGAATCATATAAACATTTTAATCATTCATAAATATTTTTGATTTTATGAATATGTTTTAAAATAACCCATGAATTCTTTTTAAAATGACATGAAGATTTTTGCATTCTTTTGAAATTATGTTTGTTATACAGTCATAAAGAGTACTTGTACTTTTGATTCATGACAACTCATTGGTTGGAGTGGCATCCGTGTCTGGTCTACAAGCTTTGGTCCGATGTTTGGGTCACAGATCCGGTGATGTTTTTGCTGGATTATTAAATTCTCTTTATTTATTTTGTCCGGCCAAATGTTTATAAAGGTTATGAATCATTAAATATCAACAAATGTGAAGTTGTCGAGTGGCTAGCCACATGCACTCGACTGGTACGTCGCTGATTCGATCCAGCACACCAGTTTTAGTTTCTATCTTATAGTTATACTCCTAGTTTTTATTTTATAATTTGTCAGTTTCTCCCTGAGGGCCTTATTGTAAGAAAATAATTCAGGAGGTTTTTCCGCAAAAAACCAGGCCACACACCCTTGTCACTGATAGCGGGCCCCATGGCATGCTGGCGCGCCTCCTCAGCTTCGCGGACGTATATAAACGCCATTTGAACCGTACTAGCACAAATGCCCGTGCGTTGCAACGGGAGAGAAAATAAATGCATCGCTTGTGCTAGTGCGTTTCAACAGGAGAGAAAACTGGGCTATAATTAAATTGAGAATCATATATGCAAACATAACACATATGTTTCATATGAAGAAAACACTGGTTCATGAAAATGTACACCAGCGCAGTACAATAATATCAAAATGGTTTATCGAGAATTCAAAAGAACGTACTATGATAAAATAGTGGAATCCTAGAATCCCAATGCGTAGCACAGTAGAACCCTAAGCCCAGGGTGCGGCCAACTTTGGCGGCTCCGCCGTCCGAGCATTGATAGTGTTTGTTTTAGAACTGCTGGTGGTGCCGCAATTAGCATCTCTTAGCAATTTTTACATCGAGACACTTTTTTTCATCACTTATGATCTGTTGGAGGTGTATTTTAGCCTCAAGTGAGGAAAGAATGCAATTTCTTAGCCCAGCTATGCTTTTAGGGCTGCCGTTGAAGATATAACCAATTTAGGGCCATGCTTATAACATTATCTTAGGCCTCATCTCTTTAGGTATTTTATTATTATACCTATCCATGCAGGAATGCAACACAAAGTATGTTGAATATAATTTAAGGCATCATGCAACATGCATTCCTTTGATTACGATGAATCCGCTTAATTTGGCCACACCGTGCCAAAAAGTGCTTGCAGCTATCGAGCTCCATGGCTCTTGATATTTGAAATTTTTGAAAAACATACTTCGGTTGCTAAAGAAAATCTTAAATCAAATACGTGAATACAAACACATATTCCTAAGGCCCGGTACAAATCTGAAAAAGAAATACTTTTTATTTTGAGAAATACAAAAAAGAGAAATTTCTGACAAAAATGGCACCGCTTTTCTCTTATACATTATCAGAAATTTGTTTTTATTTCTATAGCCCAAAACAAAGCGAGATTTATACCAAAACTTGCCACGGGCATTCGGAATGTGTATATGTACCCTCAGGAAAAATTTCATATTTTTTTTAAACTTCCAAAACACGAATTTTAAAATGTTTAAATATAAAGAGCAACGGCCTTCTTCCTACCGTGCGCTCTTCTTCCTAATTCTTCCTAGTTCCCTATATGGAGGAATCCATTTAATTTGCCTGCACCGTGCGACAGCCATCCTAAATCTACCATTCTTAAGAAGTTGCTCCCCACTACTCCCTATTCTCTCATCATGCACACTATCCACATCAGCGATGTGCCATGTCATTATCCAGAGTAGATGATCCCCACTACTTTGATTATCTCACCATGCAGCTACTCCAACTCAGCATACATCCCACGTCAGCAGCTTCCTTGAATGCATGCGCAAGCAGAAACCAACAGCCTCAATGGTCAGTCGAAGAGTAACAGCCATTAGTGGTTCTGTTTCCAACAGTAAGAGCCGAACAGCCTTTCTCTTCCCACATGAAAAGATCAGCTTTTCTGCTACCAACAGACATCCGTCCATGGCCAGCCCTCCCATTATATCTCCTCATTGCACATGAACAAGCATTTTCTCTGGCTGCCCCTTCATCTTCAATCCTCTCTTCTTCCTCATGTTGATTCCTCTTCCCCTCTCTCTCATCATTCCTAAATACTCCACTATGTTCGTACAAAATTCTGAGAGCCCGTCATGTCCGTTGGTGAATGGATTTTAGACGACCGAGAGGAGCAGGCCAACCATTACCGGTGGCGACGTGCGTGTTCGCCGGCGGCTAGGTGGACGACATGCGCGCGCACCAGTGGCGCGGATGCTGTGATCAGGTGGGCGGCTTGCGCGGGCGCCGACAGCGAGATGGGCGTGCCCTACTGCTGCTGCTGGACGTGCATGCGGACGTGGCTGGCCGTTTCCTGCTGGTGTTGGCCATGTACGTGCACGTGGCCGTGGTGGCCGTGCGCTACTGCCGCCGGCCGTGCCCTGCTGCAGCTGCTGGCCGTTCTGCCCGTAGCGCCGTGCCCTGCTGTTGTCGATGTTCACCGCATGCGCGGGACCTGCTACATTACACGCGCCCTGTCTACTCTGGAGTCCACAGATTTGTTCGGTTTTTGCATCATAATTTCTTTCTTTGTTGTGTAACTGTTTTGAGTTGTGATTCTTTCATGCTTGCTGAGATGGAAGGTCAAATGATAGAAAAATGCATCTTCATGGATATTCTGTATGCATGAAAATAGCCTCAGTTTTTTCATTCTTTATTCAAGGTTATAAGTGAAGATGGAAGTTCTCATGCTCTGCACCAATTGGAGATATCTCAGTTAACTAAAGCCAAGATATTGGGTTTCTATGTCCATTGTTACTCTGGTATGGAATTTTCACCTCTAGCTGAACTTTTTTTATCACTTTGTGCAACAAAGCATCACCATTTGGAGAGATCAACATTTTAAATGAGAGAAATTATTATGGTGGCAGTGTTGCACTGAATTCACTTGAGAACTGAGATGCCCGGGCTTACGTTATTTAAACTGTTTTGAGAGATCATCTTCTATTATGTTGTGAGTTTTATTTCCAGTGTCCAGTAATATCCAATGATGTCTCACTTGAGCAATTGTGTTTCTTTCCCGTCTCTCTTAGATTGAATCTTAGTATTGATATGGACCTAAGTTCCAATATAAGGTATTCACTGCTTGCATTGTTCTATCAACATTGATTTGCAGAAAATTACTATTCTGTTGTAGGAAATAAAGTTCAACAAGTATTCACAATGTGCAATTCAACATACAAAATGAAACTGTTGAGTTATCTTGAGGTAAGTCAAATGACCCTTGAGTAGTTTCGAGTAGTTTCTCTGGAGGTATGGGTTAGACCGACAACCTAATTAGTGTTTCTTTCCGAGTCATTTGTTGGATATAATAATTTTCACACAAAAACAATTCACGTGTGAGATTTCATACATATGTTGTTTGAGTTCTTATGTCTCACATGCTTCCACTAATACAGGAGCATGTTGGCTATTTTATTGTAGTCACAACTCACAACCCAATGTTGACTTTAGGGCAAATTCGAAATGTCCCACAGCAACGCGCGGGGTTTCATCTAGTTGCTTTAATTATGGGTGAATGCCTTAATTTATGGACGCCATATTTTAAAAAATAAAATCGGACGCCATATGCGGGAGCCTTCCTTCCTTTTCTTCATATTTCTCGTGGGTTGGCCCACTTAACCCCTAAGGCCCAGGGCCCCCACTACTCACTCTAACCCTAGCCCGATCCCCCAGCCTCCCGATCCCATCTCCTCCCAGCGCTGTCACAAACAGAGGGGCAGTGCCCAGCACGCCTCGATCCCGCTCGCCGCCACCCTCGGGCGTTCGTCACTCCGGCGAGGCCGCCACCCCTCCGACCTCCACCATCATCCGTTCGCTGGCTCCTTTCTTCCATGCTCGTCCTCTTCTCGTTCTCCGCCCGGACGCGCACCTCCTGCTGCCTCTGCCCATGGGGCCGCTGCACGGCTCGGCCCCGTCCGACATCACACCAGCACCCTGTCCGTCTCTTTTCGTCAGACATGAACTCGGCTGCACCTCGACACCCGCCCCTTGCCGTGTCACGCGACCACCATGGCCAATTTCTGCTCGCCCAAGCGCCACGTTGGCTTGAGATTACGGGTGGAGGAGGCCCAGCCGAAGCCTAATTAGATGTCGTGGTCCAGGTCAGAAGCCTAAATTCAGTAGCGCGCAAAGAAGAATAGTACCACCTTGTAGGAACCGGCCAAAGACACCACGTACAGAAAAAACGAAAAAAAAAGAGGATGACGGTGAACCCGAGAGACTCAATCCGTGCTTTATTATTAGGGAAAGATATATATATATATATATATATATATATATATATATATATATATATATATATATATATATATAGCAAAAAGGCCCGTGCGTTGCAACGGGAGGAAAAAACCATACTCTCCAAAGGCCATGACAACATTTTGCGGCTTCACATATAACATTTTGGCCCCTCGCCTCCCGCCGCCATCTTGGATCTTGGATCTTCAAGACCTCTATATTCTTCGTCAACGCCTAGTGATCATCATAGTTTTGTGAGAATAAACATTCTCTCATCCTCTTGGCAGTGCCATGAGGTTAGAGAGTTTTTTGTCCTCGGAGATTCGATTATTCGGATCTGATGAGTTTATGCTACCGTGTTAAGCTTTTTTTTGTTGGTTTGGTTCTTTGTGGAGGTGAAATCTTTCATCGGCGCCATGATGAAGATATAGTGATTTGACGGTGTGCACTTCTAGGGGATCATCCCCGGCCCAAGTACATTCATCGATCAAGGCTTCTCATCTGTTTAGATGGGCGACTCAAGACGCTCTCAAAAACCATTATTGATAATGTTCGTGCGGGTGAAAGAGTGATAACATCGTTGTTCCAGTTTAATTGTAGCCTCTTTACCGAAGTCTTTGGAGTATTTTTTTCGATCAGAGAATACTACCGCCAAGAAGGTGTTTACAAGAGATTTCACGGTAATTCTTAGTCATATGAGTTACTTTATATTTTCTTGGATCTTAGGTTCAAATCAGTGTACCTGTAATTGTAATGATCAATAAAGTTACAGGTGTTTCTAAAAAAACATTTTAACAAACATTTTGTTTAAACATGAACTTTAAAAAAAAACATGATTTTTTTATTTCCCAAATATTTGTTTCCAGAATTCTGAATATTTTTTGAATACGTGACTTTAAAAAAATACAAACATTTTTTAATTCATAAATATTTTATGATTTATTGAACATTTTATTTAAAAATTCCCTTTTTTTTATTTTTTATTTTTTTAAAGTACCAGATTATTTAAAGGAGAAAGAAAGAAAACAAAAAAAGGAAAAATAATAATAACAGGCCGCTCACACATGTGCCGGCCCAAACAGGCACGCAGAACCTATCCTTGAACCACGCCAACGCAAGGGATTGTGAGTGCAGATTAGCATTTCTTTTAAGCACCATTATGCTGGCCTTTGGAGATAAGTTTGTTCGGATTTCAGTTTGAGACTTCTACAAAAAAAAAAGCTATCTAAAATTGCAGTGTTATCCCTCAAAAACATACCAGTGTTATGAAATTCTATATAAGAAAGGCTATGCTACTACGGAAATTACGTGGCATGGCAATACGAATGAAAGTAGAACAAAATAGGCAAGAACGTCAAGCTTGATCACAAATTACCCCAACTAACTTCCCACTAACAGTCTCTGATCTTGAGTGAAGTGAGGGACAAAGGTCAAGTCAGACCAGATTTAGTGATCTGGTGCATCTAGGAACATGTAGCATCCCTTTTGAATAATTATTAGGCCCACAAATAAGAGAAGGATGTAAGATTAGCATAACCGGAAAAAGATCAATAAGTAGATTTATGGCACGATCAGCAATACCAAAAGGAAATCTGCACATAGTAAATAACCTGACAGTTAAAGTGTATAATAAGAGAAGCTGGAACAATACAATTTCGCAAAATGTACAAACTTAACTCTACAGCCTCTAGTGCAGGCTATAAAGATCAATAAGTAGATTTATGGCACGATCAATTTATGTTCTCTTACTGAAGAGGCTCTACTATACTTCAGTTACCTGACTGTCCCACCAGTTAATTAGCCTCTCCTTGCTTCCTTATTTATCTCTCAGGTACAAAAATAAGGAAAAATGGCAAGGAAGCAGCAGCCACAAATTGCGCGCACGCGCACAGACAGAGCAAACAACACAGAGGACGTTGGATGGACGGGTACCTCTCGCACTTATACCTCCCTCTCCCGCTGGAAATGCAGTTTATGGACTGAAAATAGAACAAAAGAGAATCAGAAAATATTAGCAATTACGATGAACATATATCTTGGTCCCTTTTTGAAGGCCAACTACTAAGGTAGTAGTGCACGAAGCACACCATGGTTTCCATGGCTTCCTCGAAAGGGACACAACACTATAATAGTGAAAACCTGAAGTATATAAGCTACAGAAACAATATAGATAGAAGAACCAAGCATGTTCCTTTCCTGAGTACATGGTAGGGTGGCTGTTTCTGCTCATCAAAATAAAACCCACCAAAAAAGGAGAAAGAAGATGAATACCATAGCTGGTAACTTGGACACACATCAAATATAGTACTGGTATAATTTAAAGCATAGTAAAGCTTGATAAATTAAAAATAGAGCTTTGCAAACAACATGCAGGTTGAAGTATCATTTAAAATGAGTGAATTATTTGTAGAGATGTACTTTGTAGGTACAGATATCTTTCTCAAAAATATATTCCATTATTGGGACGTATCGAAGTGTGTACAACAATGGAGACACCCATAAAAATGCAGGAAAGGTCGTGTATCCTCTTCCTTCAGGACTGCAGAGGGTAAAAAAGAACAGGAGCCTGAATCATGAAAGGTATTATTGGTTGTTCATATGCAGTATGCTCTCATAATAGAGAAAGAGAAGATGCTGATGTCCTTACATTTTTTAGTCAGTTTGACCTTTCAGCATCAGTTGTTGGATCATCACCAATGGAGAACACCCCTCGGCAACAGAAAATGATGATTACAAACTAATTGCAGGCACACTGTTATAAAATCATCATAATATGCAATATCAAAAGTATATTTAAAACGCCTGAAGGAGGTACCCTTGATGACACAAATTTGCAGCAGTAGAACATGTGAGAGCCATTCAGCCAACGGAAAGCCGTGCATAATCTAGTTTCATCGTTTGCTGACATTCTCACAAATAGCTCATGTGCACAATCTCAGTCACAAAATACATTGGAAGTTGAAAGTAGGAAGCAGGGTAGGTGACATGTGTTGAGGAGTTTGGGAATATCAACAATGAGCTTATCGTTGCTCATTGCGGAATATGCTGATCAAAAGAGGTCAACTGCAGATCAGACCCATGCAGATGGACATAGTGTCTGTATTTTTCAAACAGTACTATCGCAAGCAGATAAAATACTTGCATGATTTAGAATTCCAGGACAAACTCATCATATATAGAATCAAAGAAACTTGAACTATCTTTGCCTCTCTGGCAATTAATAGAGAAAAAAGAACACATCGCCACAATAACACACTCGAAGGCAAGTAACAACATCCTATTATACAAATAAAATAGGCAAGTAACTACATCTGCTTGTCATCCATCTAAAGTCTTGCCCCAAGATCATCGTGAACCCAATGTGCATTAGTAGGTCTCTAGGTGACAGAGTGCAAATAACAACATGCAATTCTGTAAGAAGTTTCTCTAAAAAAAGTAAGAAGTTATTACTTGATGTTCCAAGTTGCATGGCCCAAGATCACAGTTGGTCATAAAGTAAACAGAGAAATCACTAACGTAGTTTTGTCACCTGTGAACTTGCTCGTGCGCGGCCAGGATAGGATGTTACCTGCAAGTACGTGAGAGCCTTGAGGGGTGAACTTAGGAAATATTGGTTGCTACCATCAGAGGAGGCATTCAGTTATACTGGTGAAGACTGGCTTCAAAATTTGCTCGCGACGTGCGATGATACGAGCAAGAGTCCTAATGTTAATTTGAAGAGCATGGCACTTACGTGATAATTGCGTACATAAGGAAGGGAAAGCCTCGGTGTCTGCTTCAGTTAATTAATTTCTTGATTAGATATGAAAATGAACTACAGTAGGGCACTGGGACTGAGGACAGCAGAAAAGGAAAATCAAACCTGTTCCATAATAAGGGGGATACGCCGCTTGATCCCGAACCCAATCATTGATTGCCACCTCATGTAGACTGCTGGAAGCTTAATACTGACGCTTCCTTCCTTGCTGATATAAATTGGTTCCCTTGCAGTTCAGGTAGACAAAGACAACCAAATTAAACAATTGAACAGAGAAAGCCATCCTGCAGGAGCAGAGGAGCAGGATTGATCAAGCAGTTGGGAATCAGTTAAAAAACAAAGAGGAAAGGGGGAGAGGCTAGGGTGGAAGTGAGCTCACGGGAAGGTGATGACCGGAGGGAGCACGGCGGCCGCGGCCAGAGCCTCCGCGTCTGTGTCGCCGTAAGCATCAGCCGGATCCGACGCGCGCTGATTCTGATGCTGCCCCGCCTCCCGCGTGTCCTCCTCCTCCCGGCCGTTGCCCGCGGCGGCGAGGAGCGTGTTGAGCAGCCGGTCGCGGTCGGCGGCGTGCGCTCGAGCCGGCCGGCGCGGCCCGGAGTGCGGCGGCCTGTGCCTCGGCGTCGCCGAATAGCGCGCGGACGACTCGGACAGCGCGGGGAGGAGGGCGCGGCGGAGAGGAGGCAGGCCAGTGTGCGGTGAGGACGGCGCGGCGGAGGATGGCGTGGCGGAGGATGCGGGCCGGCGACAGGAAGGCGGCAGATCCATCGGTGCGAAGAGCGGTTGCTCGAATCGGGGGTGGGATTTTTTATCTGTCAAACGCGTGCACGGGTGGGGCTGAAACGAAACGTTTTTTTCTGACTAACTAAAGTAGGGACGGCGGCTTTAAATCCTAAAAACCACAGGGGCCTTTATGTAAAAAGGACGCGACGGTGAACCCGAGAAACTCAATCCGTGTTTTATTATTAGGGAGAGATATGCATGTCCATGCCAAGTTATGGAACCAGTTTAATGTATTTTGCAAGTTCGGGCACTAAAGTGCACATCCATGCCAAGTTCAAGCACCATTGGTATATTTACCTCTAAAGAATAATTCTCTGTTTTCCTCTTCTTACTCCAACGCCTAAATTTTCTCACTTCGTTTGCACTATAATGCCAAAGTTATCGTCGATTACCGCGCAAAACGAAAGTGATCGTCGGTTAAGCCGTGTCTTCAAACGGTCAGTGGAAATTGTTTAGGGCATCCGAAGTGTACGCGTGAAAGGCAAGGTCTACTGCGAGTCTGCGACGCACGTGCATGCGCACGTAGCACCCCTTGTCCTGATGTCCATAACAAATCCATGTCTTCCCTCAAAAAAAAAAAATCCATGTCTTGGTGAACTTTTATCTCCAGCTCATATTACCAGCCCCCATACGATTCAGGCACGATGCCTAATTTGAACGGCAGTGATTAGCAAAATAATGCTATCTAACGGCTGATTAGACCCATCGTGCGATGATCGGGCAGAAGTTTGTCGTCCCTATAGCAGTGCTCAATGCTAAATTGCTATTCCAAGAATTACCCGGAGTAGTAACTAGCATGGGCAGGCCTAGCTAGGACTCACGAGTCACGACCCAGGTGTGGTGTGCTTCATTTATGTTCATGATCAGTGATTCCATCTCGGTTCTCCGTGAAGAGTGGTATCGCAGACATGGAGTGGGTTCAGATCAGTGGAGAATTGCATAAGCAGGAGAACTTTTTTCTTGTCAATTTTGTACAAGAGACTATACCTGAACGTCTCACTAATGTTCTCAGCAGCACAAAAACTCCAAATTTTACGCTGGAAACACGCAAGTGAGCTGACGCAAAGGCTAGAGGACCTCCTCCTCCACCAATGAGGATGCTGCCTCCTCCACGGACTCTGCCATAGCCATCGGGTCACCCTGCTCCTCCTCCTCCTCCTCCTCCTCCTCCGAACTCAGTTTCATAGAGCTTGGAGGCAGGGACGGAGCAATGAATAGTTCCACACTTGAATTTTTACAGACTAATGGGCATCGATCCAGGCATAAAACATTTAGACCATGAAAAAGGCGTACACTGAAATCATATTTTCATTGATGTAAATACTAGAACAAGACTACAAAATTGTCCATCTTTGATAATGCAGATCAGTTTTTAAGTTAGTACAGCAAAATTAGGTACACTGTAGTACATAATAGTTGATTCTAATCCAATTTTCATGTGCATCAACCAACGATCATTCATGTTAGACAAACAAATTTAGAGATTTGAAGTTGAAGTTGACGAGAGAGGTCGTACCATGGAGCATAGAAGACGTCATGTTCACACAGCTGAGAGCATGAACCAATTGGCTTGGAAATTTTATGAGTTGATTCAGCTATCTTCCTCTTCAAGTCTACACAAACACAATTAGACAATCGAAAACATTCTAAATAGTTTTTAACGTCTGTAGTTCTACATCTCTAAGACACAAACTAATCTAATCCTCAAAATAAACTAATCCTTTTTCCTCGTCCGTGCAGCCGGCCAATTCGCGTGTGAATCAGCCCGACAACGCTTGCCTGTCGCCTTCCCTTCTCGACGGTAGACGATCTACTAGGCGGCCGACTGTAGTGACCAGGTGTTTCGGATCGCAAGAACTAGCAGATCGGAAACGAAGCGATTAGAGGAGATGGAACTACCGTGTGTACGTGCGTCTTGAGCCTGGCCACAAATCATCTGCGTACGCAAAAAAGAAGCTGCTATACCTAATCGCTATTAAGGGGCAACGTGATCGATAGGGGGGGCCTCGCACCCCTCCCCCCCCCCCCCCCCCTTGAAATCGTCCCTGCTTGGAGGTTGGCCCGCCACAATGTGGCCCTGGTGCTGGGTGCTCGCGGCATGGACCTCTGCCGCTATTTCAGCGTGTCTCCCCGACAACAACTGCTTGAACCACGAAGCCGCGAAGCCAACAATTACGATGGTTGACGGTGGACACAGATGCGAACTTGGCTTCGTCAGACAACGGCTACGGCTACGACTTGGACGGGTGAAAGAAGGGGATTGGAGGTAGGTTTTTGGGGTGTGGCCGATCGACTTTAAAATAGCTGGGGCAGGACGAACGGCGAAAACGTGAATGCGGGTAGCCGGAGTTGGTTTCTCGGTCACCATGCTAGCGTGAATGCGAGTAGGCGGACGGCCGGTCACGTGTGTTGTGAACGCGCGGAGGGTTCTAGAGCCGGACGGCGGGAAGGGCGTTTGGAGTGGGTCCGGGCCGTCGGAGTCTGGCATGGCGGACTACAAACTCCCCCAGAGCCCTTCCCCCTCCCCCCGCGCCACCGATTTGGGGACGGCTTCTGGGATTTTGAACGTCTGAACCAGCCCGGGCCGAATCTGTGATCCGCGTTGGAGGCCTAAAAGTGTCCGAACGGTTAGGTCTAGTCATCTGCAAACGTTTTGATGGTTCACGTTGGAGATTCCCTTAGTCTTTGCTGCTTGTAATTTTAGGATTATTCTTCGGCCATGAAGGCTTTGAAATTTATGTGAATTGTGTGTGTGTATGCGTGTGTGTAAAATTGCACTTTTTTGCACTAGTGAAACTAAACGAATATTTTTTTTATTAGGACCATATTTCATAGGTTTGGAGGAACACTGAGGATTCTACCTAGCCCCGCACATAAGGGTTATATATGAATATCAAGATGGTACCAAATAAACTTATGTTCTACAACGACACAATATCAGTGCCAATTCGAGACTACCAGATGCACACAACCAAGTCGTCACCAGAGAAAAATTGCGGGCAAGCATGTATGTCTCCCGAAGATGGTGGTGGCACGGCTTTCTCCTGGTGTTGCACGCGGGTCAACATGTGATGCACTTATGCCCGTCGCTCTGGCTCTTAAGACATCGACCACAACGACGGGTTGGGATAGGTTTGGCCACCCTCAGCGGTGGAAGCGGTACTCGGTGCTTTAGTGAGCATATCTACGGCACAGGCTGTGGAGGGGACCCACAATCCATCCGCGCTGGAGGCGTAAAAGTGTCCGAATGGTGCGCTTTGATGGTCCGCGTTGGATATTCTCTTAGTCTTTGCTGCTTGTAATTTTAGGATTATTCTTATGCTATGAAGGTTTTGAAATTTCTGTGAATTGTGTGCGTGTGTGTGTGTAGAACATTGCACTTTTTGCACTAGTGAGACTAAAAGAATATTGTTATGAGGACCATATTTCATAGGTTTGGAGGAACACTAAGGATTCTACCTAGCCCCACACATAAGGATTATATATGAGTATCAAGATGGTACCAAATAAACTTATATTCTACAACGACACAATATCAGTACCAATTCAAGACATCTAGATGCACACAACCTAGTCGGCAGCAGAGAAAATTGGTGGGAAATCATGTGTGCCTCCCGAAGACGGTGGTGGCATGACTTTCTCCTGGTGTTGCACGCCGGTCAGCATGTGATGCACTTATGCCCATCGCTCTGACGCTTAAGACACCGATCACAACGACAGGTTGGGGCAGGTCTGGCCACCCTCGACTGTGGAAGCGATACTCGGTGCTTTAGCGAGCATATATGCGGCGCATGCTGTGGAGGTGTGCCACAACTGGTGGCACGTGGAAAGGCATATAGGAGGGATGGGTGTCTTCGAAGGGGTTCGCTCACCCATAGTCGGCATCAAGAGTGCTCCAGTCTTGGATGAGTTTCACTCCCTATCCTCCCTCCTCTTTGCTTGCATGGTGCCTCCGTGTCTCAGATCAAACATAGGTTCAAGATGTGCTCACCAGAGATGGCCTGGTTAGATCTAGCAGGTCTCTGGGGGAAGTCCTAGGGCGCTGTCATGGTTGGTAGGCTTGTTGGCCGGTGTGATGCCCCAAATGTCTTGAAAGTATCTATTTTCATCGTGCTTCGTGGTGCGGGGAGTTCAGATGCAAGGCGTCGACCTTGTTTGGTGGGAGCCATGGAGAGTTCGATGGCAGGGTTGCGACCTTGTTTGGTGGGAGCCTTAGGGCTCGCGACTTAGGTGACGGCTAGTAGACAGGGTCGTAAGGGCGGCGTGGTGGCCGGAGCGTGACGTTCAGTGGCGATGGAGTGGTGGTTACCTTGGTGGCCATCCATGCCCAGGTTTGGAGGGGATAGTTCTAGCTGGGGTAAAACCTTGGTCTAGCATTTTCCGGTGCCACGACTACTCTCTATCCTTCTTGGTGCTCCAAGTGAAAACTCCAAATCCTTTAGATCAGGCAACAACGACGCTCCTGTGTCGTGCCCTTCTTGGAGGCGTCACCTTGATGTGGAGTGCATGGTGGTAGTGGTGACTTTATCTGAAGGTGGGGATGCTTACTATAGTAAGGTTTTCTTCTCGACTGGTTAGATCGCTCGTCTGCCCATTGACTTGAGTTCTCATTGAACTCCAGCATGGTTGAATCGGGTCTCTTATTGGTTGGGGATGTGGGATTATCTCCAGTGACGTAATCTGTCGGCGGGACGAAGTGTTCCTGCTGGATTTGTGATGGCCTGCAAATGCACGGGGTTTAGTTGTAGCCTTTTTGAAGTAAGAGTATCGATCCCACAAGGAGCACAGGAATCAGATTTTTACCTCTTGTAGTGAATTATGTATTTTTATGACTGCAGATAATTGTAGACTTAAAGCAAAGTGAGGGCGGTAATAAACGGTGCTTGAGAAGTTGAACGAAATTTGAAGTAAATAGCATAAAAGTAAATAGAGAACAATGACTAAACTAACTGATGAAACCGCAGAGAAGTAAGGCGTTCTCAGGGAATCCAGAATTCCCATTGGTATGTTTTTAGCGCACCTATGCATGAGCATAGTATGAGATGGATACTTGAGCCACTGTTGACGATTATGCTGGGCGGAGCCGGGTACAGTACATGTTCTACTCAAAGTATACTTCGTGCCACTCACGTCACCATCATAGTCTCCCTCATAGGGTTACAACTCATGATAATTAAGGTTTACCCCATGGACGCGACCTTTCTAAGGGTTCTCCATAATTCCCCTATCAATTGCAAAGATAAGGAGCAAAAGGCTTTTACTGTCACCTCGAATTACCTTCACATCGTAGCCCTTCACAACGACAGTGATATACTTTGTGGCCATAAGGCACAAATGCTGAGTGGGGCCCCTTCACAACATTCATGATGTTATTAAACTAATCATTCAACAGGGAACTTCATATCCAAAATAACGTTTCAGATCCTACACATACCAAAGTGCATCCATATCCCCGAGAACTAGGGGTCTACTCACACATGGAGACAACGGACATCATGAGAAGGGTGATAGCATACATGGATGACTTATTCAAATAAAACACAAGATGATCCCCTAGGGTTCTTGATGTTAAAATGATAAGGATGTGGATGATGATGACGATGACGGTGGTGATGACGATGACAGTGGTGACGATGTTGTAGCACCCTTGTGTGCGATGAGGAAGATCCCCCTCTTCTCCTTGCCAATCCATCCTCCGGACGAACTCCGGAGGCTAGGGTTCTGCCTTCTAGATGAGTTTCTAGTCTCTCTGGGCGTCTGATCCACGATCTGATTTCACGGGATGGAAATAGTTGATCCGGTGGCGGTGCTGGCACTCCATACGACTGCCCATATGAGCGGGCGCGGTCGTATGGAACACCGTCTTTTGCTCTGGAAGCGCAGCGACAATTTCTTCTTTTGCCTTCTTGCTTGATTCTTTTATGGTAGGTGACTATCACTTTAAATACGTGATTCCACTACCATTTATGTGGATTTCTTCCATAATATGCTAAATGGTATAAAAAGTGTTACCTAAGGGATTGTCAACAAAAAGAGATGCGCGAACGTGGTAAAATTCCACAAAGCCTACCATGTAGGTACAAAATACTTAGTAAAATTATCATATAATTTGGACTCATCAATTTGTCGTTCCATTCTTCGCATCGACAAACGATGCTAATTTTTCTTTGTGTTTTCCATTATTGACTCATAATGTAGCATCGAGGGATACAATCATAATGAGCACACACCTGATCTCTGCATAATTAGGGTGCACACAATGAACACACACAAAGAATTACACTGGCTAACAGGAAAGTCAAATAAGAGCGAAGCTATGCCTACACGAATAAATAAATAAAAGACAAATAATCTCGAAAGCGATCAAAACAAAGATCGATGACATACCTCAATGACCATCCGCACCAACCATCTTTTGACAACACATATACCATGAGAAAGGTTCCCCAAAAGTGACGCATCCAAGAAGGGAACGACACGCAAGTGCCGCCGCCGTTGGACCCAACCATCGAGGGTGGGATCTTAGGTTTTCACTCTGAATATCACGTTCAACCAAACTCCAAGCAAAACCTTCATCAAGGTAACAACACAAAAAATGACGACACTGCCAATTATAACTAACAAGGGTCAGACTTAGGTTTTTCACCCGAGAGCTCGAAATCTGGTACTTGAGAAGCAACACCCATCCGAAGTCATCATATGATGTCTCCTCCACTTGCCAAAATCCTAGCAGTTCAATGCACGTGTTGTCTGAGATATGACCACGCTCGGGCGAGCAGATAGCCGAGCCGCGACAAAAGCTACTCGCTGCAACGCAGTAAAGTCATCGGCAAGGGGGGAAGGTCGCCGGTACTTTCAAAATTCCATGTCCGGGACAATCCAGAGTCCCTGCACTGTCCTTACAAGTGGCGGCCAACGGCTGACCAAAATCAAACGAGACCACCACACGTTGCCATGCCATCCACACTTGTGGTTCTTGGTCTACATCCTAGTTTAATGAAGAAGAAAGTGAAGGTTATATCACGCGCAATCGCTGCCTCCTCTTCTCCAAGAAAAGAAGACCGGGGTTTCTGTACCTCCCGCCGGCTATCCACCTCGTCTCCGGTCTCCGGTGGCCCTAGGGCCATGGAGGCATGGTGGACCCCGGCCCTTGTCGGGGGGAAGGATCTTGTTCCGTTTTTAGGTGTTTTTATGAGTTTGTTTTGGGTTTGTGTCATGCTCAGGAAGACCAAGCGGTTGTAGCTTCTTGAAGATGAAATAAGGTTTTCCCCACCCAGTCACCATTTCGGTGATGCGTTTAGCGCCGTCAGAGGTCGTGTGGAGGCGTGTCTCCGGCGTATCTCACAGGATTTGGTCGGCGCTGGTCTTCGGTGGATTTGTTTGGATCCAGTCTTTGTTCGTGTGTCTACATGTTAGATTCTTTCGATCTATACTTCTTTCCATCGGCGACGGTTGCTGTTCTAGTGCTTTGGTCTTATGAGCCTTTAGCACGATGATTTCCCGATTGTCTAGTACAACAAGTTTGGACTGACTCCGGTGAGGGAGGAACGATGACGACGCCGCGCCTTCGGCTCGCTCTAGTGATTGTAGTTGTCGCTAGGTGGACTATAACATGGTCGTATTTTTTGTTATTTATATGCTCTTTATACTGTCATCGCATGATAAATAGATGGGAAGTTTTCCCGAAAATAAATGATATTCTGATGAATAAAGGGAAAGATGCTTGCACTGAAGAGCTTTGCCCAGTGCCCTGCTGATGGAACGCGTGGTGGCATTCTTCTGCTATGGGACGATGATGCTGTCCAGCTCTCTGATGTCCAATTCCAGATGTTTAACCTCTCGGCCACGGTTACATTGCGCTCCCAGAATCCTTGAATCACATCCTTCAAGCTGACCACTGTTTATGGGCCGACTAGAAGCAACCTCAAGGATTCTTTCTTTGACGAGCTCGTTCTTGAAAAACCACCTCCGGGTACCAAGTGGCTGGTCACGAGAGACTTTAACCAGATTTATCGAGCTAGGGATAAGAATCGTGTGAACGTTGATCGAAGCCGCATTGTCAGGTTTCGTAATGCTTTGAACTCCTGCGAGTTAAAGGAGATTCACCTCCAAAACAGAAGGTTCAATTGGAGCAATGGGCAGAGTGAGCCCACCTTGAGCAAGCTTGATAGGTTTTTCTGTAACGAGGAATGGGACTTGGAGTTTGGCTCCCACATCCTACATGCCTTATCATCCTCCCTTTCTAACCACTGCCCGCTTCCGCTTGCGAATGCGAATGGCCCGAAACGCACAAAGTGCTTCTGGTTTGAGAACTTCTGGATTAAGATGCCTGGCTTCTTAACAACCGTTCAAGATGCATGGAGGGAGGGCCACAATCACATCGACCCATACCACGTGCTCCACCACAAGCTCAAGAAAGTGAGTTCCAGACTGAAGACCTGGAGTAAATCTCTTTACTCCAATGTGAAAGTTCAGTTGCATATGGCTTTGGAGATCATCCTTCGTCTCGATGTTGCACAAGAGTCACGACCTTTGAGCATGGAAGAGCTTGACCTTTGAAAGAGGCTGAAGAGATGGGTGGTTGGCTTGGCGGTTCTTGAAAAGGCCCGGAAGCGGCAAATCTCTAGAATAACGAGCATTAAAGAGGGGGATGCAAACCCTAGATTCTTCCATCTAAGAATCAATCGACGCCGGAGGAAAATTTTTATTCACCGCCTCAAGCATAATGCGGGTTGGGTGACCGACCATAACCACAAGAAGGCTATTATTCATCAGCACTTCTCCTCTGTCTTCAGGAAGGGCCCCCGAAGACATCCAGACATAAATTGGCACTGTGTTCCCACCCCGAAGTGTGATCTCAGTGACATTGGAGCTCCGTTCACCATCGAAGAGGCTAGGCGCATTGTGTTTGATTCTCCAAATGATAAAGCGCAGGGGCCGGATGGGTTCACGGGTGCGTTCTTCAAGGCGTGTTGGGATACTATCAAGGTGGACGTCATGGCTGCGATTAACCACTTCTCCAACCTCCATGCCTCCAACTTGCATTGGCTAAACTCAGCCAACATTGCACTCATCCCAAAGAAAGATGGTGTTGAGGATATTTCAGATTTTAGGCCTATAAGCCTAATCCATGATGTGGCCAAGCTCTTTGCTAAGATGATGGCAACACGCCTTTCCATCCACATGAATGATCTTGTCTCGCCTGCCCAAAGTGCCTTTAGCAAGAAGCGAAGTATTCATGACAACTTCATCTATGTCCGCAACCTCGCCAGAAGGATACACCGGAGCAAAACTCCCATGTTGTTATTCAAGCTCGACATCAAGAAGGCCTTTGACTCGGTTCGGTGGGACTACTTGATGGACCTCCTACAACACCTCGGCTTCCCTACGCGCTTTCGAGGTTGGGTCTCGCCGCTCCTCACTTCGCCCTCCTCGTGAGTGTTGCTTAATGGCACGATTGGAGACCCTATTCGGCATGGGAAAGGATTGCGGCAGGGAAACCCGATGTCCTCTTTGCTTTTTGTGCTAGCTATTGACCCCCTGCACCACATCCTGAATAAGGCAACAGCCCAAGGCAAACTCCAACCGATCCGAAGAAACTTCGCAACTCTTCGTGCCTCCCTTTACGCTGATGATGCCGCTGTTTTCGTGAAGCCCGTCAAGGAAGACGTCTCCTTTTTTGCCTCCATCTTGGATGCTTTTGGGGAGGTTACTGGCCTGGTCACTAACTGCAACAAGAGCATGGTGGCTCCAATTCGGTGTGCAGGCCTTGATCTCCAGGACATCCTCCACCACTTTCTGGCCAAGATTACGCATTTCCCCATGACGTATCTGGGGCTGCCACTATCGGTTTCGAGGCTTAAAACTGTGCACTTCCTTCCGCTGGAAGATAAAGTTGCTCACAAGCTCGCCCCTTGGATAGGTCAACTCATGGCCGCCCCTGGTAGGGCTGTCCTAGTTAAGGCGGTCCTCACCGTCCTTGCCATCTACACCATCACTTCCATTGTCTTGCCGGCGGAGGTGCTGAAGCGGATTGACGCCTTTAGACGGGCGTTTCTTTGGGCGGGTTGCGACAAGGTTACTAGAGGCAAATGTAAGATCAACTGGGAGTGGGTTTGTCGACCAAAAGCTATGGGCGGACTTGGGGTCTTGAATCTAGACAAATTTGCCTCCGCCCTCCGTCTGAGGTGGCTTTGGTACGAATGGGCGGAGTCGGCAAAGCTGTGGATTGGGCTGGGCACCCCTTGTGGCGACGCGGACAAGGACCTTTTTGCAGCGGCCACGAAGGTCTCGATTGGAAATGACTCTAAGGCTCTCTTCTAGATGTCATCCCGGCTTAACGGTATAAGGCCAATGGACATTGCGCCTATAATCTTTGACATCTCCAAAAAGAAAGGTTGTACTGTTCGAAAGGCTCTTATGGATGACCATTGGATCTCCCAAATTGACATGACAAAGTGCATCACCACCGACCACATTCAGGAGTTTGCCACCCTGTGGATGAAGTTGGATGGGATTACTCTCGACCATGATACACAAGATACAATCACTTGGAAGCTAACAGAAAGCGGCACCTACTCCACAGCTTCGGCCTACATGATGCAGTTCGAGGGGCGTACCATCACACCTCTGCTAAAGACCGTTTGGAAGGTCCGGGACACCCCAAAATGCAAGTTCTTTGCTTGGCTGATCATTCACAAGAGTCTGGACGGCTGACAGACTACACCGGAGAGGATGGCCAAATTGTGGTATGTGCCCACTGTGCAACCAAGTTCAGGAATCAGCTGCACATTTACTATTCCAATGCCGATACTCGGCTGCGGTTTGGAATGCAGTTAAGGCAAGGATTGGTCTGGCCGATATCGTGACCGGAGATTGAGCGGCAAGGAACAATGTCAGAGATTGGTGGACCGAGCTTACCCTCGCGCGATCGCCGAATAGAAAAGGAATGGCCTCCCTACTTATGCTTATTTCTTGGGAACTTTGGAAGGAGAGGAATGCTAGGATCTTTCGAAACGTCTCTACGCCTTCGATGATAATCGTGGACAAGATCTTGGATGAAGCCAGATTATGGGTGTTGGCAGGTGCCAAAGGACTTGATGTAATTTTACCCCGCGAGTAGTTGCTTTATCTTTGCCAGTTTATGGCTGTTGTCTTCGGACACTGTTACAACTCCTTCTTAATTAATGAAATGGCAAGTCTTTTGCCTCGTTTAAAAAAAAATGCTTGCCACTTGAGCGGGCATGCCATCTGTTGTCATCTTTTGTAAACACCCAGCTCCTCCGAATCCACGCGCGCACTGATCTCTAGGCACTGTGCTGGGTTTAACGGAAGAATGGGCAAGACACCGGTCTTGACTTTTTGTTGTTGTTTTGGCGTCGTAACACTTAAACCCTGTCGCTACTGTATACTGTGTACTTATACAAAGTTTCAGGAGGATACGACTAGTTTATGTGTGCGTGTCCAAAACTAGTCGCGCAGCAGGAGTACATATTGCGGTGACCAGTCGAGTACAAAGCTCCGGTTGGTTGACCTACATTTGACTAGCTTCATTTGTGAACAACCAGACTGGCGAACCTAATCCCCTTGGGCCTGCTTGTCTGCTCGTCTGTTAATTATGGCCCGTACACGCAGAGTGTGATTCAGAAGGGAAGAAAAGGCTGTGCGCTTACTGCCCGATGTAAGCTATGACTTTAGATCTGTGGGCAATACATAGGCAGATGCCACTTCAGACCATAGTCGCTGACACAGCTTGCAGCCCCTTGACATTTTAAAAGAAGGGATAAACTCACTGTGATTTGAGTTTAGCATTCAACCTTGAACTCCAATACTACTTCAGATTAACGCTCCTCGACCAAGACATTCCAGGGAGCATATGCTCCCTAATGAACAATAAAATTGTAATAAATAGTAAATAAAATTTGAAAATTCTGATAATTGTTTGTAGATATTCATGTTAGTGTAGCAAGCGTGCTTCAAAACTTTCATGCGATACAGGATAGCAGTGCTTCGTCGGTGAAAAAATAAAATTAAGTGTAACATTTGGAGGTATCATTTGCAATTCGACTTTTTTTTTGCATAGGTCAAAATGCTTAAATTTTTCCTTGAAATTTTACAGGTAGCATTTGGATATGACAATGAATTTATCTATTTTTTCAAAAAAATAACATTTGTAAAATCCATTTTTGGCACGTAGGAGTATGTGCTCCCTAGAGCCAAATTGAATATATGTATCTCTACCGTGTACTTATTTCTATACTACTTAAAAAGAACATAAGCTTCACGTTTCACCTTTCTTCCCATCACCTCTTCGTCCAACCTTTCATATATATGATAATCAATCACCTTAATTTACTTATCTTCTGAACCAATTCTACTTTAATTTACTTACCAAACTTCTAATCAAAATATAAGATAATTCATGGTCAGAATTTGATGAATATTTATTTACACAATTGCATTATTATTGACAGGTAAATCACAAGCTAACTTACTAGAATATTTATATCTCGTTGAAACAAACATGCATTGTTCTAGTCTATATACTACTTAAAAAGAACGTAAGCTTCCCATTTCACCTTTCTTCCCATCACCCCTTCGTCCAACCTTCCATATATATGATAATTAATCACCTTAATTTACTTACCTTCTGAACCAATTCTACTTTAATTTACTTACCAAACTTCTAATCAAAATATAAGGTAATTCACGGTCAGAATTTGATGAACATTTATTTACACAATCGCATTATTATTGACAGGTAAATCACAAGCTAACTTACTAGAATATTTATATATCGTTGAAACAAACATGCATTGTTCTAGTTACATAAAAAGAATGTAAGGTTCCCATTTCACCTCTACTATGTCGAGCCTTCCTTATATAAGTCCATCATCTTTCCTTCTCCTCTTTGATTTCTTCCTCCCATCTCTGATTTTTCTCCCACTAATTTTCCCTAAAATGGAATTAATTGTCCCATGTTTTATTAACTTACCAAAATAAAAAAATATTTCTTTGACAAGTCAAGTTTTGTGTAAAGTTTTGAAGGACTAAAGAATAAGGAGTGGCAAGAGCCCAAGCTTGGGGATGCCCAAGGCACCCCAAGGTAATATTCAAGGACAACCAAGCGTCTAAGCTTGGGGATGCCCCGGATGGCATCCCTCTTTCGTCTAAAATCTATCGGTAAATTACTTGAGGCTATATTTTTATTCACCATATGATATGTGTTTTGCATGGAGCGTCTTGTATTATATGAGTATTTGCTTTTTAGTTTGCCATAATCATGCTTGCTGGAGACACATTTTTGAGAGGGACACACATTAATCGTGAATTTATTAGAATACTCTATGTGCTTTACTTATATTTTTTGAGCTAGTAGTTGCTCTAGTGCTTCACTTATATCTTTTAGAGCACGGTGCTATTTTTTGAGTTTGCATTGGTTTTTCCCTTGAAGAGGAAAGGGTGCAGCGAAGTAGAGATAAGTATTTCCCTCAGTTTGAGAACAAGGTATCAATCCAGTAGGAGGAACACACAAATCACCAGGGCCGGTCCTGAGAATTCGAGGGCCCGGGGCGAAACTAAAAACCAGGGGCCTTAACATGAACAATGAAATAAATGGCTTACGGAGGAAGTAGACAAAGGTGTGCGTGGCTATCGCAAGGTATTCTTAAAAATGCAAAGCCATGTTTCATGTTAGCCTTGTACTATAACTATGGTCATTTGATGACAGAAATCAAGAAGCTTCCGCGGCTTCGTGGGTTGGTTTCGCTGAAAATTGATCGTCATCAAAATAATGTTGCTCATAGTCTAGCTAATGTAGAAAGAACTGGAGATTGCACCGCTTGTTGGTTGCATCGTGTTCCAGACAGTGTTATAGAGCTTGTATTAGTTGACTGTAACGCTATTTCTGAGGAATAAATACCCACTTTTCCCACAAATAAAAAGACATGTGACTGCATGAATTGTCCTAAAAAATTGCATCCAAAATGCAGAGTTGGACTGCACATTATTCAGTTCTTGGGATGTGTTACTCTGAATAGAAATTATGATAGATGAACAAATTCATATGAGTGATGATAAAAATACTTCCTTCATATCTTCAAAAATTAAATCAATGATACGATGATACTGCAAATTTACTCTTACCTAGTTGTGCAAATATGTAATTCAAGACTTAATTATCCAATTTGTGTAGTCATTGCATAGTCATCTCAAAGTTACCTGCCATGATCATCATCCAGTGCCTTGCTCTTCGTTCTGTAAAAAAGAACCTTGCTCTTCGTCTTGATCTCTGACATCTACACCACGGCAACATCTCTAATTAAACTGTAGGAACTGAAGGTTAATACTAATACAAACATCAAAAGGTGTTGACCGGCCGGAAACACTCGCCTCCACAGATGAACACAACACAGGTCCGCCGCCGAGCTCCGCCGCACAGCCTCATCCCTTGCGATCTGGGCCTCTAGATTATCTGTTGCGGTTTGGTTGCAAGGCGAAAAGGCGGCTTGATACGTGCGTCATGCCTCGCTTATGTTCCTTCCTTTTTTACAATCTCGCTTATGATCCCTGCCTGGTCAATGCGTGTGTTACGACATGTATCGCTCCAGCTACTACTATTTGGGCCATACAATAAACCTTTTACCATGCTATACACTAGAGCCTATTGCATCGCATTCGGGGGCCCCTCCACTTTGGGGGCCCGAGGCGGCCGCCCCCTCTGCCCCCCTCAGGTCCGTCCCTGCAAGTCACCAATGGTTGCACCTACACAAATAA
This sequence comes from Thinopyrum elongatum, assembly GCA_011799875.1. Taxonomy (NCBI): domain Eukaryota; kingdom Viridiplantae; phylum Streptophyta; class Magnoliopsida; order Poales; family Poaceae; genus Thinopyrum; species Thinopyrum elongatum. The sequence goes on from CM022299.1 coordinate 446,628,534, forward strand.
ACAAATACTTGCACCCAACGCGATAAAGGGGTTGTCAATCCCTTCACGATTACTTGCAAGGATGAGATCTGATAGAGATATGTATAAAAGATAAATAAAAGTGCAAAACCAAATCAAAGTAAATAAATTGCAGCAAGGTATTTTTGGGTTTTTGGTTTTATAGATATGAAAATAATATGATAAAAATAGACCCGGGGGCCATAGTTTTCACTAGAGGCTTCTCTCTTGAAAGAAAGCATACGGTGGGTAAACAAATTACAGTTGAGCAATTGATAGAAAAGCGCAAAGTTATGACGATATATAAGGCAATGATTATGTATATAGGCATCACGTCCGTGACAAGTAGACCGACTCCTGCCTGCATTTACTACTATTACTCCACACATTGACCGCTATCCAGCATGCATCTAGTGTATTAAGTTAACAAGAATGGAGTAACGCCTTAAGCAAGATGACATGATGTAGAGGGATATATCCAATCAATATGGTAAAACCCCCATCTTTTTATCCTTAATGGCAACAATACAAATACGTGTCTCGCTACCCCTTCTATCACTGGGTGAGGACACCGCAAGATTGAACCCAAAACAAAGCACCTCTCCCATTGCAAGATAAATCAATCTAGTTGGTCAAACCAAATCAACAGATCGGAGAGAAATACAAAGCTATCTTAATCATGCATAAAAAAGTACAGAGAAGACTCAAATAATATTCATAGATAATCTGATCTTAAATCCACAATTCATCGGATCTCAACAAACGCACCGCAAAAGAAGATTACATCGAATAGAACTCCAAGAACACCGAGGAGAACATTGTATTGAAGATCAAAGAGAGAGAAGAAGCCATCTAACTACTACCTATGGACCCGTAGGTCTGTGGTAAACTACTCACATCATCGGAAGGGCAACGATGTTGATGTAAAGGCCCTCTGTGATCGAATCCCCCTCCGGCGGAGTACTCGAACAGGTCTCCAGATGAGATATCACGAGGGCAGAAACTTGCGGAAAGCAAATGAAAGAAGGACGAATAAAAAAAGGTGAATATTTTTGTATTTTTATGAAAACATTTTAGAAGTGGGGGAGAGGAAAACGAGCGGCAAATGTCAAATAATGTAAGTGCAAGAGATGAGAGTTTATGATAGGTACTTGGTAGGCTTGATGTAGAACCTCCCCGACAACGGTGCCAGAAATTCTTCCTGCTACTTCTTGAGCTTGCGTTGATTTTTCCCTTGAAGAGAAAAGGGTGATGTAGCAAAGTAGAGAGAAGTATTTCCCTCAGTTAAGAACCAATGTATCAATCCAGTAGGAGGCACAAGCAAGTCTCCAATATATGCACCTGCACAAACTAACAAACACTTGCACACAACGCGAAAAAGGGGTTGTCAATCCCTTCATGGTCACGAACAAGATTGAGATCTAATAGAGATAGGTATAAAAGATAAATAAAAAAGGCAAACTAAAATAAATATAAATAAATTACAGCAAGGTATTTTTGGGTTTTTTAGTTTATAGATCTGAAAATATATGATGGAAAATAGACCCGGGGGCCATAGGTTTCACTAGAGGCTTCTCTCTTGAAGATGGCATACGGTGGGTAAACAAATTACTGTTGAGCAATTGAGAGAAAAGCGCATAATTATGACGATATCTAAGGCAATGATCATGCATATAGGCATCACGTCCGTGACAAGTAGACTGAAATGATTCTGCATCTACTACTATTACTCCACACATCGACCGACTCCTGCGTGCATCTAGAGTATTAAGTTCATAAGAACAGAGCAACGCTTTAAGTAAGATGACATGATGTAGAGGGATAAACTCAAGCAATATGATATAAACCCCATCTTTTTATCCTTGATGGCAACAATACAATACGTGCCTCGCTACCCCTTCTGTCACTGGGTGAGGACACCACAAGATTGAACCCAAAACTAAGCACCTCTCCCATTGCAAGAAAAACCAATCTAGTTGGCCAAACCAAACCGATAGTTCGAAGAGAAATACAAAGATATCTTAATCATGCATAAAAGAGTTCAGAGAAGACTCAAATAATATTCAAGGATAATCTTATCATAAATCCATAATTCATCGGATCTCAACAAACGCACCGCAAAAGAAGATTACATCGAATAGATCTCCAAGAACATTGAGGAGAACATTGTATTGAAGATCAAAGAGAGAGAAGAAGCCATCTAGCTACTAGCTATGGACCCGTATGTCTGTGGTAAACTACTCACACTTCATCGAAAGGGCATCAAGATTGATGTAGAGGCCCTCCGTGATCGAATCCCCCTCCGGCGGAGTGCCGGAAAATGCCCCAAGATGGGATCTCATGGGAACAGAGGCTTGCGGCGGCGAAAAAGTATTTTTGGTGTGCCGTCTGGTGTAGGGGGAATATTTGAGGATTTATAGTGCGAAGATTAGGGTTGGAAGGTCTACGGGGGCCCCACAAGCCCTGGGGGGGCGCCCCCCTAGGGCGCGCCACTACGGCTTGTGGCCACCCCGTAGGGCTTCTGGCCTCCTCTCCAAGTCTCGTGGGTTTCTTCTGGTCCAAGAAAAATCATCGTAAAGTTTTATTCTGTTTGGACTCCATTTGATATTCCTTTTCTGTAAAAGTCAAAAACAAGGAAAAAACAGAAGCTGGCACTGGGATCTAGGTTAATAGGTTAGTCCCAAAAATAATATAAAATAGCATATATATGCATATAAAACATCCAAAACAGATAATATAATAGCATGGAACAATCAAAAATTATAGATACGTTGGAGACGTATCAATATGATACGCTCTTTCACACATAAACCTCCTTATATCTTCCTCAAAACAGCCACCACACCTACCTATTATGGCATTTCCATAGCCATTCCGAGATATATTGCCATGCAACTTCCACCGTTCCGTTTTATTATGACACATACCTTCATTGTCATATTGCTTATACAGGTACTCCGCCGGAAGCATTTATATAGAGTCATATTTTTGTTCTAGTATCGAGTTGTAATTCTTGAGTTGTAAGTAAATAAAAGTGTGATGATCATCATTATTAGAGCATTGTCCCATGTGCGAAAAGGATGATGGAGACTATGATTCCCCCACAAGTCGGGATGAGACTCCGAATGAAAATAAAAATAAAGAGAAAAAAGAGGCAAAAAAGAGCCCAAGAAAAAAGTGGCCGAAGTGCCCAACAAAAAAAATGAGAGAAAAAGAGAGAAGGGACATTGTTATTATCTTTTTCCACACTTGTGCTTCAAAGTAGCACCATGTTCTTCATGATAGAGAGTCTCCTATTTTGTCACTTTCATATATTACTAGTGGGATTTTTTCGTTATAGAACTTGGCTTATATATATTCCAATGATGGGCTTCCTCAAATGCCATAGGTCTTCATGAGAAAGCAAGTTGGATGCACACCCACTTAGTTTTCTTTTGAGCTTTCATACACTTATAGCTCTAGTGCATCCGTTGCATGGCAATCCCTACTCCTTGCATTGACATCAATTGATGGGCATCTCCAAAGCCCGTTGATTAGCGTCGTCAATGTGAGACTTTCTGCTTTTTTTGTCTTCTCCACACAACCTCCAACATCATATTCTATTCCACCCATAGTGCTATTGATACGTCTCCATCGTATCTACTTTTCCAAACTCTTTTGCCCTTGTTTTGGACTCTAACTTGCATGATTTGAATGGAACTAACCTGGACTGACGCTGTTTTCAGCAGAATTGCCATGGTGTTATTTTTTCACAGAAATAAAAGTTCTCGGATTGACCTGAAAATTTATGGAGAATATTTTTGGAATATATAAAAATATTGGCGCAAGAATCCACCAGAGGGGGGCCACCCAGAGGCCACAAGCCCTGGGGGCGCGCCCACCCCCCTGGGGCGCGCCCTGCAGGCTTGTGGGCCCCCTGGAGTTCCTCCGACCCTAATTCCAACTCTATAAGTACCTATTCGCGGAGAAAAAAATTAGAGAGAAGGGTTCATCGCGTTTTATGATACGGAGCCGCCGCCACCTCCTGTTCTTCATCGGGAGGGCAGATCTGGAGTCCGTTCGGGGCTCCGGAGAGGGGGATTCATCACCATCATCATCACCAACATTCCTCCATCACCAATTTCATGATGCTCACCGCCGGGAGTGAGTAATTCCATCGTAGGCTTGCTGGACGGTGATGGGTTGGATGCGATTTATCATGTAATCGAGTTAGTTTTGTTAGGGTTTGATCCCTAGTATCCACTATGTTCTGAGATTGATGTTGCTATGACTTTGCTATGCTTAATGCTTGTCACTAGGTCCCGAGTGCCATGATTTTAGATCTGAACCTATTATGTTTTCATGAATATATTTGTGTTCTTGATCCTATCTTGCAAGTTGTAGACACCTATTACGTGTTATGATCCGCATACCCCAAGGTGACAATAATTGGGATTCTTTCCGGTGATTACCGTAGTTTGAGGAGTTCATGTATTCACTAAGTGCTAATGCTTTGGTCCGGTTATCTATTAAAAGGAGGCCTTAATATCCCTTAGTTTCCATTAGGACCCCGCTGCCACGGGAGGATAGGACAAAAGATGTCATGCAAGTTCTTTTCCATAAGCACGTATGACTATATACGGAATACATGCCTACATTATATTGATGAATTGGAGCTAGTTCTATGTCACCCTAGGTTATAACTATTGCATGATGAATGCCATCCGACATAATTATCCATCACTGATCCGATGCCTACAAGTTTTTCACATATTGATCTTTGCTAAGTTACTTTGCCGTTGCTACTATTACAATCACTACAAAACTGCTACTGTTACTTTTGCCACTGTTACTGTTACTTCCATACTACTTTGCTACTAAAAACTTTGCTGCAGATATTAAGTCTTTCAGGTGTGGTTGAATTGACAACTCAGCTGCTAATACTCGTGAATATTCTCTGGCTCCCCTTGTGTTGAATCAATAAATTTGGGTTGAATACTCCACCCTCAAAAACTGTTGTGATCCCCTATACTTGTGGGTTATCAAGACCTTTTTCTGGCGCCGTTGCCTGGGAGCATAGCTCTATTCTCTGAGTCACTTGGGATTTATATCTATTGATCACTATGAGGAATTTGAAAGATAACAAAACCAAGATTTTTGCCTCTACTACGAGGGGAGGTAAGGAACTTCCATCACACTCTGCACTTGATTCACCTTCTGTTTTGAGTAAGCTTGCGACACCTACACCTGCTATTCATTCTGATACGTCGCAAGTAATTGATGATGCTACTTCTGCTATGCATGATGCTTATGATGATACTACTACTTTGTTTGATAATACTGTGCCACTGGGTGAATTTCTTGATGAACAACTTGCTAGAGCTAAAGATATTGAGAATGCTGAAACTGATGATATTTCTGAAACTGGTGAAATTATTGAAACTGAACTTTTTGAAACACCTGCTAGACCTAGCTCTCCTAGATATAATTACCTATTATACCTGAGGGTTATGTTATGGATGGAGAGGTAGCTAGGTACTTTCTTGCTTGTAAGGATAGAGATGATGACCTTAAGAAATTACTATGCAAGTGGAAAGAAAAATCTTTGAATGCTAGAATGCAATATGATCCTAAGTTTGCTACTTCACCTATCTTTGTTACTGATAAGGATTATGAATACTCTGTTGATCCTGAGTTAATTACTTTGGTTGAATCTGATCCTTTCCATGGTTATAAATCTGAAACTGTTGTGGCACATCTAACTAAATTAAATGATATAGCCACCCTATTTGCTCATGAGGAAAAAATTCGTTACTACTATATTCTTAAGTTGTTTCCTTTCTCGTTAAAGGGTGATGCTAAGATATGGTTTAATTCTCTTGGTCCTGGTTGTGTGCGTAGTCCCCAGGATATGATATATTACTTCTCTGAAAAATATTTTCCTGCTCATAAGAAACAAGCTGCTTTACAGGAAATATTTAACTTTGTGCAAATTGAAGAAGAGAGTCTCCCACAAACTTGGTGGAGGCTTCTCCAATTACTTAATGTTTTGCATGATCATCCTCTCAAGAAAAGTGAAATACTTGATATCTTTTATAATGGACTAACCGATGCTTCTAGGGACCACCTAGATAGTTATGCTGATTGTGTTTTCAGGGAACAAACTGTTGAACAAGCTGAAGTGCTATTGAATAATATATTGAGTAATGATAATGATTGGACTCTTCCCGAACCGCCTCCTAAGCCAACTCCGAAGAAAAGAGGTATTCTATTTCTCAGTCCTGAAGATATGCAAGAGGTAAAGAAATCTATGAAAGAAAAAGGTATTAAAGCTGAAGATGTTAAGAATTTACCACCTATTGAAGAAATACATGGTCTTGATAACCCGGCATAGGTAGTAAAGGTAAATTCTCTCTAAAGATTTGATGAAGGTGATATTCCTTATAATAAGTCTGCTAGTCAATGCTTAGATGAATTTGATAACTTTATTGTTAAACAAGAAAATTTCAATGCTTATGTTAGTAGACAATTGAAACGCAATGCTTATATGCTTGACTGCTTGGGTGACTATATGTGTAGAACTGTTAATGATCTCAAAATTTTTAGTAAACATGCTTCCATGGTAAAAACTCAAGTAGAACAAGTTCTCAAGGCACAAAGTGATTTGCTTAATGAGATGAATAATAAGGTGAATGATAATGCTGTTAGAGTTATGACTAGAGGTGATAAAATGACTCAGGGACCCTTGTACCCTGAGGGCCATCCTAAGAGAATTGAACAAGATTCTCAGAGAATTAATACTCATGCACCTAGTCCTTCAAAGAGGAAAAAGAAAAATGATAGGACTTTGCATGCTTCTAGTGAACCTGTTGCAGACACACCTGAGAATCCAAATGATATTTCTATTTCTGATGCTGAGATACAATCTGGTGATGAACATGAAACTAGTAATAATGTTAATGATGATGTTCATGTTGATGCTCAACCTAGTAATGATAATGATGTGGAGATTGAACCTGCTGTTGATCTTGATAACCCACAACCTAAGAATAGAAGGTATGATAAGAGAGACTTCATTGCTAGGAAACATGGTAAAGAAAGAGAACCATGGGTACAGAAACCCATGCCCTTTCCTCCTAAACCATCCAAGAAAAAGGATGATGAGGACTTTGAGCGCTTTGTTGAAATGCTTAGACCTGTCTTTTTGCGTATGCGTTTGACTGATATTTTGAAAATATCACCTTATGCTAAGTATATGAAAGATATTGTTACAAATAAAAGAAAGATACCGGAAGCTGAAATTTCCACTATGCTTGCTAATTACACTTTTAAGGGTGGAATACCAAAGAAACTAGGAGATCCAGGAATACCAACTATACCATGCTCCATTAAAAGAAACTATGTTAAAACTGCTTTATGTGATTTGGGAGCCGGTGTTAGTGTTATGCCTTTCTCTTTATATCGTAGGCTTGATTTGAATAAGTTGACACCAACTGAAATCTCTTTGCAAATGGCCGATAAATCAACTGCTATACCCATCGGTATTTGTGAGGATGTGCCTGTCGTAGTTTCAAATGTTACCATTTTAACGGAGTTTGTTATTCTTTATATACCCGAGGACGACAGTATGTCGATCATCCTTGGTAGACCCTTTTTGAGTACTGCAGGGGCTGTTATTGATTGCAACAAGGGCAATGTCACTTTTCATGTTAATGGTAATGAGCATACGGTACACTTTCCGAAGAAACAACCTCAAGTTAATAGCATCAATTCTCTTGGAAAAATTTCAACTATTGCTATTGGAGGTTTTGAATTCCCTATTCCTACTGTAAAAAAGAAATATGATATTCTTATTGTTGGGGACATGCATATCCCCGTTGAGGTAACCTAGTGTTATACGAAGATTCTCCGGTTTCATGTCATTCAGAAGAAGTTTGTTAATAAGACTTGATCAACCTTGTTAATGGATTCCTTTTGATGGGCATGAGATGGATGAATTTAGTAAACACAACTTTCTGTTATTTAGACTAAATAAAGCAAAAATACTATTATTTGTCTGTTTTCTGAATTATCTATGCAATAAAAAAATGTCCCGAAAATAAAAGTTCTCCAAATGCCCTGAAAATTTAGTATGACTTTTTATGGAATATTTAAGAATTTCTAGCACTGAAAACACACCAGGGGGCAGCACTATCGGTGTACTAAAGCTTGGGTCCTTTAGTACCCCATACTTGTGCACGGGCAATTGTAGCCGTACCAGTGGCAGGGCCTGCCGGAGGACAGCTGGAAACAAGTGCAAGATTGTCAAGAAGGCGTTCAAACCAGTGACCAGAAGACAGAAGACCGAGAGCTTGGCTCCCGGCAAGATCCTTGCCGGGATGACCCGCGAAGACCCGGCAAGATCCTTGCCGGGATGACCCGACAAGGTTCCACCACCCTGCCACGATTCCAGCGCAGTGACTAGCCTGTCATTTGGGTTTTGTCCTCCTGGTTGCGTGGCATGGTTCTAGTGGTGGACGGGCTTAAGCGGTGCTGATGGGACGGCCCCTTTTTCCGTCCCCAAGAAAGTAAGGACACCTAAACGGAGCATTTAATGCGTTTGTCCTAAATCGTTCGTGATAAGTATGCAAACACTGTAGCTACTTTACACCTCAATGTATGTACTGAACGCGACTATTGGTGACCCCTTGGACATATAAAAGGAGGCCCAAGGCATAGCTACAGGGAGGAGGACCCTTTGGCCCATTCTGCATGTGTAGCTGCTGCTTGAACGTACTGTTCATTGCAAGCGCTCCTGGAGCTTGGGCTTAAACATCCACAATAAACTAAAGTAGGAGTAGGGTATTACGCTTCTCAGTGGCCCGAACCTGGGTAAAAATCCTCTTGCGTTGATCGTTGGATCAGCTCTTTGTGCATACCACTCTCCCTGCCGAACCGTAAAGGGATCCACGCGATCCCATAGGTGTCGTACGCCGACATCTTTGGCGCGACAGGTAGGGGGAGGGGCTGCGCGAACCTGATCTAGTGATTAGCGCATCAGTTTCTTGATCGTTTTCGTTGCCATGGCGCCCAAGAAGAAGGGTTTGGCGGTGGCTGGTCCATCTGCGTCTGGTTTGCCCGTGCCTTCACGGACAGGCGACGACGTGGACGCAGGTGGAGGAGGTGGAGGTCTTGAGCCTCCACGATGTTCTGGCGGACAAAGCCAGGCGAGCGGCGTTGTTCGCAACGGCGACAACGACCCGTGTACCACCAGATCCAAGGACGGAGCTGTGCTGCCTACGGGTGGCGCGGCGAACTCCAAGGACGGGACGGCGCCTTCCAAGACACCTGCACCGGCGCATGCACTGCGGCCTTCTCATGTCGCGCGCGACGAACAGCGCCGTGACGTCGGTGGTTCTAGGCGTCCCCAAGGAAAGGCCCATGCGCATCATTCCCGAGATGCGCGCGACCAACATGCACGCCAAGATGCTGGTGGAAGTGCGGTGCGGCCACGGGATCGTGATGGAGCTCCTTCTAACACGGTTAGGAGTCAGAGCACCTCATGTACCTCGCACGTCCCGCCGCCGCCTACACCAGCAGAAGCGTTGGCGCGAGCGCAGCTGCTTCTGAATTTTCCTCCCGCTCCGGAGAAACTCGAAGAATGGAGAGCTGCTATTCAGAACCTCATCGGCTTCGCCAACGGAGATGGACCGTAGCAGGCGGATCCTTCGCGGCGGCGGTCCGTCGAGCCGACGCATGCCGATGGCGAAAAGACTGGAGGTGGGACAACTACGATGCACTATCCTCCATGACGACAACGGCGGTCGCTTGCTCGGCGGACCGACGTCTGTGATAGCGATTCCACGGCGTCGTCCGATCCGCGAATTCGCTGTGATCAACGTCAAGTTCTTCGGGAGCGAAGCAAAGAAGACGCTCGAACTACCATCGTGCGGCGACGGGAAGCGCGCCATCAATCTGATAGGCGCGCAGGGCCTGCTATCGACAAGCCTGTGCCAGGGAATCCTGGTGACCTGCCTTATGAGGTGGGGTGTCCAGCGTTTACCCATGAGCTGCGGCGAGTCCAGTGGCCCAATTCCCGAACATTCAAGCCGGAGGTCCCGGAGAAATACGACGGCAAAACTCACCCGTCAGAGTTCCTGAGCATCTACACCATCGCGGTGCAGGCTGCCGGATCTCGAGACAACACGATACTCGCCAACTACTTCCCGTTGGTGCTTAAGCCCAACGTCAGGTCGTGGTTGATGCATTTGCCAGAGAATTCCATTTCTTCCTGGTCAGACCTGTGTCATCAGTTTGTTGGTGCCTTTATCGGAGGCCACCAAGCTCCTGGCCAGGCAAGTGATTTACATCTCATCCCCCAGAAGGAGGGCGAGCCCTTGCGCAAGTACATACAGAGGTTCAGCACGTACAGTACAATATCCCAGACGTTCATCCCGCCGCTGTTATTAGCGCGTTTCATCAGAACATGCGCAACCGCAAGATGCGGGAGGAGCTAGCGATGACCAAAGTCAGGGATATTGCTGAGCTCTACGCTCTGGCAGACAAATGTGCTCGGGCTGAAGAGGGAAGGAGACTCCCCGGCGAGGACGCCGGCGCGAGAGTCAACTCTGAAGATGAAGATGCCGCCGCCCCGGCAAGAAAAGGTCGACGGCAAAATAGGAACCGTAAGGGTAAAGCTGTGCTTGTTGTTGAGGAATCCGGCAACCCCGGCGCTGCCAAGAAGGCCAAGGTTGATGGCCCTGGCAAGGATGTTGCTGGGTGTCCCTCCTGTCAGGCCTTGGCGGCTGCCGACAAGCCAGAGGGCTCCGACAAGCAATACTACAAGATCCATCGCACTAAGGGCCATGATCTCCAGAACTGCCGACAAGTTGAACAGCTTGTCAAGAGGCAGAAAGCTGAATACGAAAGGCGAGACAAGGAGAGAGCCCAGGATGGTGTTGAAGGGTATGGCAAGAAATGCGGTGGCCGAGGAGGTCACCGCGGCAAGGCAAGCAACAGAAGGAGAGGCCCGCTCAAGGCCGCGACAAGGAAGAGGGGGGTGAAGATGATAACGAAGAGGATGACGACTCCAGCGAGCATGAGTTTCAAAAGGCTACCGAAGCTATGTGCCTTGACGGAGGCGCCTCGCTGCATTCTTCTCACTGCCAACTTAAACAGTGGGTGCGAGAGATTAATGCGGCGGAGCCGTCGATCGATGCTCGGAAGCCTCTGAAATGGTCTAACACGCCTATCATTTTTTACGTTGAGGATCACCCTGATCGCACAACCGCGGTCGGGTGTTTGCCATTGTTGATTTCACCAACGATTCGCAACCTCAAGGTGACAAAAATGTTAGTTGACGGTGGGGCCGGTTTGAACCTGATCTCGCCTAGCGTGATCAAGAGGTTGCAAATCCCTGACGAAGATCTCAAGGAAACGGGCACGTTTCAAGGGATCAATCCAGGAAGGAGCCAACCAAAGGGCAAGATCACGTTGCCGGTGACATTTGGCAGCGAGCTGAACTATAGAACAGAAAAGATCATTTTCGACGTCGCCAAGATTCGGTTGCCGTATAACGGGATTCTGGGCCGTCCAGCGCTGGCCAAATTCATGGCGGCCTCGCACTACGCCTACAATGTTTTGAAGATGCCCGGGCCGATGAGCGTCATCACTGTTAACTCCGACAAGAAGGATGCGCTTATCTGCGCCGAGCAACTCTATCGGGAGGCAGTTGCAGCATCTGCCGCCAAGGCACTTGCCCCTGCCGCTGAAGCTCCTGGGGGGAAGAAGAAGACCGGCAAGACCTCTAGCACACACTCCGGAAAGCGCACCTCCTCGGAGTGCTGCGCTCCCGTCGAGGATGTGCCGGAGAGCTCCACCGGCAAGAGCAAGAAATCCAAGGCAGCTCCACCAGAAACCAAGAAGGTGCCCGTCAAGGAGGACGGTGCAGGAGGAACTTTTACCATAAGTTCCACCCTCGATGAAAAATAAGAAAGCGCGCTCGTTGCTTTCCTGCGGGCGAATATCGATGTGTTTGCATGGTAACCATCTGATATCCCCGGTGTTCCCAGGGAAGTAGTTGAGCACCATCTTGCTGTCTGTCCTCATGCACGGCCCATCAAGCAAAAGGTTAGGAAGCAGTCTTTAGAACGTCAAGAGTTTATTGCTGAAGAAATCAGGAAATTGGAAGCGGCAGGTTTGGTCAGCGGAGTGCTCCATCCGACGTGGTTAGCAAATTCGGTTGTAGTGCGCAAGGCGAATGGAAAATGGAGGTTGTGTATTGACTATACAGATATCAATAAAGCCTATCCAAAAGATCCTTTCCCCTTGCCGTGCATCGACCAGATTGTGGACTCCACTGCCGGCTGCGATCTGCTGTCATTTCTTGACGCCTATTCAGGGTATCATCAGATTTTCATGGCAAAGGAAGATGAAGAGAAAACCGCATTTATCACCCCGTGTGGTGCATATTGTTTTTTACGTATGCCTTTCAGGTTGAAAAGTGCTGGTTCAATGTTTGCAAGAGCGGTCCAGATTGGTTTTGAGCCCCAGTTGCATAGAAATATGGAAGCTTATATGGATGACATAGTGGTTAAAACCAAGGACAAAGCAGCGCTCATACAAGATTTGGAAGAGACATTTGCAAATCTGCGCAAGATCAATCTGAAGCTCAATCCCGAGAAGTGTGTGTTTGGCGTTCCATCCAGCAAGCTTCTCGAGTTCTTTGTGTCTCAGCGTGGGATCGAAGCAAATCCCGACAAGATCAAGGCGATTGAGCAGATTGAAGCACCAAGACACGTCAAAGATGTGCGTCGACTTGCCGGCTGCATTGCTGCTCTGAGCAGGTTCATCTCCAAATCTGCTGAGCGCGCCTTGCCCTTTTTCAAAATCTTGAAGAAGGCAGGTCCAATGAAATGGACTCCGGAAGCGGAGGCAGCGCTGCAGGATTTGAAGAAGTACCTCTCCTCTCTGCCGATACTAGTCGCACCTAAACCACGAGAGCCATTGCTGCTATACTTAGCGGCAACGAATCAAGTGGTTAGTGCTGCATTGGTAGCGCAAAGAGAAGCTGATGAAGAAGCAGCGGCAACGGCAAGCCCAACAAGCGACGAGCTGGGGTCTTCTCCGGCAAGGTCTGGTGCCGACAAGGCCGGATTTGCAGAGTTGAATGAAGCAGTGCAAGAGAAGAAGTTGGTGCAGCGCCCAGTTTATTTTGTCAGCTCCCTTTTGTAGGGGGCGAGGTCAAGATATGCTGGTGTGCAGAAATTGCTCTTCGGCCTCCTTATGGCCTCAAGGAAGTTGCGCCATTATTTCCAAGCGCATGAGATTACCATCGTCACTCGCTTCCTGTTGCAACGGATTTTACGAAATCCAGATGCGACCGGCAGGATTGTGGAGTGGGCGTTGGAATTGTCATGCTTTGATCTCAAGTTTGAAAGCACTTCAACAATTCAGAGCAGAGCCTTGGCGGAGTTCATTGCAGAATGGACCCCAACGCCAGATGAAGAAAGTCAAGAGACAACTCTTCCTGGTGAGGAAATAGATCGAGAATAGATTATGTATTTTGACGGGGCTTTCTCGCTGCAAGGCGCCGGTGCTGGCGTGCTGCTTGTCGCACCCACCGGAGAGCACCTCGAATATGTAATTCAGATGCACTTTCCCCGGGAGAGATCAACAAACAATATTGCGGAATACGATGGGCTGCTTGCCGGTCTCAGGATCGCGGCGGATCTTGGAATTAAGAAGCTCATCGTCAGAGGTGATTCACAGCTTGTTGTCAAGCAGGTGAATAAAGATTATCAGAGCCCGTTGATGGAAGCATATGTAGATGAAGTGAGGAAATTGGAGGAGCGCTTTGACGGTCTACAGACAGAGCATGTTCCTCGAGTGGAGAACAACATTGCTGATGACCTGCCAAAGCGTGCCGCCCTTAAGTTACCTGTGGAACCAGGTACTTTTGTGCTCCGGTTGACTCAGCCATCCGTAACACCATCAGCAAGGCAACATAAGCGACGAAAGTTGAGTTTCGGCAAGTACTTTCCGGTAGAGCTCCCAGAAGCCGCCGGCAAGGAAGCTGCCGGGAACAACGACAAGCTTGCCGGGAAGCAACAGGCTCCGGCGAGGCCTCAGGTCCTTGCCGTCGAGACAAACGCTCCCGCGGCAGAAGATATGCCTTTAGTTCTTGCTGTCGAGCCTCAGGCTCTGGCATGGGCGCAGCACATCGTCCAGTTCCTCCAAACAGGGGAACTTCCCAAAGAGCAGGAAGAAGCGGAGAAAGTAGCCCGTCAGTCTAGTATGTACCAGTTCATGGATGACGTCTTGTACAGAAAAAGACCGAACGACTGAAATTGAAGTGTATTCCTCGGGAAGATGGACTGTAGCTGTTGGCAGAGATACATGGAGGCATATGTGGCTCCCACATAGGTTCAAGGGCTCTTGTCGGTAAGGCATTCCGGCAAGGTTTCTTTTGGCCCACTGCCCTCCAGGATGCAACTGCACTATAACCAAGTGTGAAGCGTGCCAATTTAATTTGAAGAAATTGCATCAGCCAGCTCAGGCTCTTCAGACAATCCCTCTTTCCTGGCCATTTTCGGTCTGGGGGCTCGACATATTGGGCCCTTTTCCCCGTGCTACCGGGGGCTTTGAGTACTTGTACATCGCAGTCGACAAGTTCACAAAGTGGCCGAAAGTGGAAGCAGTGAGAAAGGTGACAGCACAATCAGCCGTCAAGTTCTTCAAAGGACTAGTTTGCTGTTTTGGTGTGCCAAACAGGATCATCACCGACAACGGCACACAGTTCATGAGCCACACCTTCATGCAATATGTCCAAGACCTTGGCAGCAAAATCTGTTTTGCTTCTGTTGCTCATCCGAGAAGCAACGGCCAAGCAGAAAGGGCAAATGCTGAAGTGTTGCGAGGACTCAAGACAAGGACTTTTGACAAGCTGAAAAAGTGCAGAAGACGCTGGATTGATGAGTTGCCGGCGGTTCTTTGGTCAATCAGAACAACACCAAATCGAGCCACTGGCCAGACACCCTTCTCCCTAGTGTACGGGGCAGAAGCAGTTGTCCCCACGGAACTCATATACGGGTCACCTCGAGTGCTCGCTTATGATGAGCTTGAGCAAGAGCAGTTGTGGGAAGATGATGCCACGCTCCTTGAGGAGGATCGTCTTCAGGCTACTGTGCGAGCTGCACGCTACCAGCAAGCCTACCATAGCCGCAAGGTTCATGCCCGAAGTCTTGAGGAAGGCGACCTTGTTCTTCGGCGCGTTCAGTCGGCCAAGAATTCCAACAAGTTGACGCCGAAGTGGGAAGGCCCTTATCGGGTAGTACGAGTCACCAGGCCTGGTGCTGTCTGCCTGGAGACCGAGGATGGCATTCCAGTGAGCAATTCCTGGAATATCGAACATCTTCGTAAGTTCTATCCATAAGGCGCGGTTGCCGGGCCTCCCGGCAACCCCTTTTGTACGAGTTTTGCCAGCAAGGCATGTGATCCTTTGTACAAAGCCAGGCGCAAACCCTGTGCATAGTTGAATAAACTTAAGTGTTTTACAATTCCTGTCGATTTTCATGTTATTCTACATGCATGTTTGTCTGAGATATTGTTATACACTTGCTCCCGGTAAGTGTTAACAAACCGCCAAGGTTCTATATCCTTGTTTTCTCTTATTTCTTTTTCTCAAAGGATAGAAGGCTCCTTCACGTGCAACTTTGCCAGGGGGAGTGATGGTATGGATACCAACAGGCGACGTTCAAGGTTGACATCTTTCCGAAAGGAATACAACAACAAAAAGCTAAGTTGCAGAACTTTAAGTGAATTTCTTTTTACTTAAAGGCCATTTTCCTTGAACGATTTTGGCTTTTGTAAGGAAAACTTGCACGCGAAGGAACCTTGTCATGATCGGTTGCACCCTTACTCTGTTTCGAGTCCGCTCAACAGTTTAGGTGGCTGCACTGAAAACGTCAAGGATATCTTGCCGGTAGCGACACCTCCAGCAGGCTGCTAAAGACCCGCATCTAGTGCTTGTGGTAGGATGCACGCACCGGCAAGTTTCCAATAAGCGTAGGGCACGCACCATACAGAAAGAAATCCGACAAGGGAAATAGCATGCATTCATCCAAAATAGAGCAAGTTATATTACATTGATGATTGCCGCATTTCTAATTAAAGATGAAATTGTCTTTGACATGGAATGGTGGCGGCGAAGATGAAGTGAAGTGGCTAGTCCCTGCGCTAGCCTTCAACCCTCTTGACTTGGCTAACCTTGTCGACGATGGGCGCGACAAGCTTTTTGATTGCCTCGAGATCGGCATCCTTCGGCAAGCTGTCGAGAACGTTGGTGAGGTTGATGCCGGGATTCTTGTGCACCACTTTGACAAGCACCTTGAGGAGGACGGCCCGGCAGAGTTTGCGGGATTCGTTGGCCAGATGGGTTGCTCGTTCAGAATGGAGCAGCTTCAAGGCATCGACGACGCCCTCGAAGAACATGGTCAGCTTGGCACTCGGAGATACCCTGTCGTCGGAGGAGTAGTTAAAGTTCCGTAGGTCGATGCTGGACTGCTCTGCTTCAAGCCTCTCCACGACGTCGACAAGGCGCTAGGTCCAGATCTTCACGCCCTTCTCAAAGTCATTGTAAGAGGCGGCGGCGCTATTGAGCAGGTCCTTCTCGTTCCGAAGGTCCTTGATCAAAGCTTTTTCTCAAGCCTTGCCGTCCTCCAGGGATTTCTCCAGCGTGGTCAGCTTCAGAGTTAGATCAGCAATGGATTCTTTGGCTGCGGTGAGCTCTTTGATCTTGTCGGACATGGAGGTTTGCATCTCCGCCAAGCTATAGAGAGTCTTCTCTCTGTCGGCTTTGAGCGTCGAGAGCTCCTTGCCATGTTCCTCGAGGTCCTCCTCTAGCCTCTTTACTCTATCATCCAGCTTGTTCTTGGTGGCCTCTGCAGCTTCAGCAGCATCAATGGCTTCCTTTAACTTGCCGACGTGATCTACAGTCAGAGCTTCGAGCGTCACCTTGTGTTTCTGCTCCAGCTCCTGGGTCCGCTGCGCGACAAGTTTTTTGATCTCCTCGTCCTTGCCGTGGAGCTTGGCGGGAAGTGCCTTCTCGCGAGCGGCAAGGTCTTCTTCCTGAGTGTCAAGCCCGACACGGAGTTGTGTTAAGCGAGCTTCCTCTGCAGTGGCCCACTGCGGGGCCTCTTCCTGTGCCTTCTCAGCGTCAGATTGCTTCAAGAGGAACTCGCTCCAACTTTGGCTCAGTTGTTCTCGGCCAGTTATCAGTTCCTGAAAAGCCTCAGCGTACCAGACTTGCGTTTGCTCGATGCGCTTCTGGAAATCAGCTTCTGCTACTTCAGTAACTGCTGCCCTGGAGTCCAGCTTTTCTTTTCGGGCAAGGTAAAGGGCCTGGAGCTTCTGAAAGTTGTTGCTCATGGCTTGGAGGAGCTGTTCTTCCTCGGACCCGCTACTGCTGGCGTGTGGCTCATCAACAATTTTGAGCCCGGCAGTAGTGATGACATCCTCATAAAAATTTCCCCTTCAGTTGGCACCCCAATGCTTGCCGTCCCTGGTATGTTGACGAACAGGTTGTCGCCAACCTTAAGGTATCTGCTTGACGGGGGAGCCTCGAACGTTGACGGTTGGTCCTCGACAACCGTCTCACCGGCAAGTGGGGACTCCATGACCGGTGTAGCGCCAGGCGCTCCTGTGGCAGGAATGCCATCAGTATGGTCACTGGTCTCCTTGCCGGTCCTCTCAGCAGACCTTTTGGCGGCTTCTTCCTGTGCGTCCTTGATGGCTTCATCAGCAGCAATCTTGTCGGCCTCGGCGGCAGCATCCTTGGCGGTCTCCTCGATGACGATGTCAACATCCATTTGTTCCATCAAGGGAAGATCTGAAGACCAGGGAAAGAAACAAGATGAGACCGAGGTTGAAGCTCAAGAAGACAAAAATAAAGAAAGAATAACAAGTACTCAGAAACAAGTGGTTTACCTGTGTTTAGCAGTTGAGAGGTGGGTTCTCCTTTCCCGGCAACATTGGTTACCGATGTGGAACTGCCAATGCCCATGCTTATCGGCTCCTCTTCGACATGAATGGGCTCGCCGGTGGAAGCCCTTGCCGGGGATTTACCTCTGGGCGGCGTGGTTGACGGAGGTGGCATGTTAGGGACGGCCTCCGATGGCTCTTCCTCTTGCCGTTCTTCTCCTGCAAGGCCCGGCGATGTCAATAACAAAGATAGAACATCTCCACACCCGCCAGCAGAAAAATGAGTAGTGTACTCATGCTGGGGGCTGGGTTGGGGGCTGCGAGGAGGACTGAGCTCCGGGCTGATGACGATGAGCTGTGGCGCATCCACGGTGCTTGCCGGGGGCTCGTCACCCGTTGAAGTCTTTGCCCTCTTCGCCATCCTTTGCGCCAATGTTTCTGTATCCCTGCGGAGACAAGCCAAAGCAAGACAAGTGAATTAAGCAAAATCAGAAACTCAGAAATTAAGAGATACGACATGACCCTTACTCTTCTCTCTCCGGGCAAAAAGCAGAAAGGTCGAAGTCGACCTCCTCTACGGTGTCCGTGCGAGGAGGTGGAGGAGGGGTCCTGGGTCGCTTAGCTGTGGCAGGAGCGGTGGATTGATGTGATCCTGCAGCTCTGGCTGCCGGTGCTGCTGTATGAGACGCCCCCGTCGCTCCAGTTGTTGCCGCGGTTGTGCGTCTCGTGCGCCGCACTGGTTGTTGTTGAGCTTCTTGCCGCTACACAGCCTTGTCGGCCGCCTTCTTGCCAGGAACCTCACCACTCGAGGAGGGTTGATTTGCTGGGACGCCAGAGGCAGCTTTCCGAAGAACACGTTTCTTCTTCTCTGGAGCTGGGGGCTCCTTGTGCAACTGTTCCTTAGCTGTGTCCTCGCCAGAAGGGCCCCCGGCAGCCGTGTCGCTCTGTTCCCCAGCAGCCTCATCCTTCCCGGCAAGGTCCTCTTCGGACATTACTTCTTCTTCGCTGGCTTCCTCTTCCATGAAGCCAATGCTGCCGGCTTCCGCGGCAAGATTTGCCTCTTCCGCCCTGCTGGCGATATACGCCACCTCTTCATCAGTAGTGGGTCGGATAAGGTTTGTCTCTTCCCGGATGGCTCTCTCCGACAGATTGTCGAAGAACGCCTGTGCGCGCTCTGCAGATGGCTTGACCCAAGTTCCGTCAAGGCCGTGGGTGTTGCACGCCGGCATCATGGCGATGATTGAGGTCAGAGCAGAATTGTTGCACAGAGGAATTATGTTCGCCGACAACTTGAATTTCCCGTCGGGCCTAAACAGTCTGTGGCAGAGAGCTATGAGCTGCATAACCGTCAAGTTGTTGTTCAAACCCGGACGCAGCCTCATGATATCTGCCGCATTCCGAAATTCCCAGGCTGGCCTCCCTTTGTTATGAAGAGGGGCGATGCTGCGGCGAAGAAAATCAGCGCCAACCATTTCTATTGTCAACCTGGCAGCCTTGAGACGGTGGATTCTGGTAATTGCAATTGTGAGCTTTTCATCTTCAGGATCGAGGGAAATCCAGTTATTGTCGCGGACCACTTTCGTTTGTCGGGGCAGACAGAAAGGCTGGAAATACTCCTCCGTGATCTAGCACCATTCGCCCCACCATTCTTCCCACTTGCTATGGTAGAGCCCTTCTGGGTATATCTCCTTATTCCAGGCCCTTGGAATCCAGCTGATAGAACCGGAAAGGGCCTCTCCTTTCTCGATCTGGGGAATGAAATAGTGGCGAAAGAGGGCTCTGTTGGGGATTATTCCAGCAAAGTTTTCGCAGAGATGGGCGAAGACTGACATACATGTCACGGCATTCGGCGTGAAATCCAAGAGACGGAAGCCGTATGTGTACATGATGTCATTGAAGAAATCAGAAAAATGGAGGGCAGAGCCCACAATAGAAGAATGCGACAAAGAAATGAAATTTATCTAGGCTGCCCTTGGAGGAAGCAGGATTCACGCGAGTGGCGGGGTGAGCTTTCGTCTCCCTCCCCCACATGCATAGATACCGGTCCTTCAGAGCGCTTGCATCGAGCGTCGGGGCGAAGACGACGTGTTCCTTCCGCATCTTCACCAGCTCGCTCTCCTCGATGGCTTTCACCTCTTTACCCTTGCTCGCTTTGGGCGGCATGGTGGCTGTGGAAGCAGAGACCGAGGTTGATGAGGGCGTGGAGGCGGCGGATGGATGAGAGAGGTTCTGCTTTGAGTTGGAGGAAGAAGACGGCAGCGGTTTCCAGATTGGAAAGGATGGAAGGTAAATGAGCGGCGCCTCTGCGGATTCCTTTTTATGGGGAAGGCGCAGGGCTGCCTCCTTTCTAATCAATGTAAATGCGCTTTCGCGAGCGCACTGTTACTGCTGTCGTTCCACACGTTCCCACGTCGCGTGTTTATAACGCGCCATGGGGAAGCGCGGTAAACAAGATAATAATAGCTAAACTCATGCCACGCGTGCCCGTGCACTGTTTGGGCCTAGCCCAACAACGCCTCGCACCCGTGTATGGCCTAGGCTCGGGGGCTCCTGTCGGTGTACTAAAGCTTGGGTCCTTTAGTACCCCATACTTGTGCACGGGCAGTTGTAGCCGTACCGGCGGCAGGGCCTGCCGGAGGACAGCTAGAAACAAGTGCAAGATTGTCAAGAAGGCGTTCAAACCAGTGACCAGAAGATAGAAGACCGAGAGCTTGGCTCCCGGCAAGATCCTTGCCGGGATGGCCCGTGAAGACCCGGCAAGATCCTTGCCGGGATGACCCGACAAGGTTCCACCACCCTGCCACCATTCCAGCGCAGTGACCAGTCTGTCATTTGGGTTTTGTCCTCCTGGTTGCGTGGCATGGTTCTAGTGGTGGACGGGCTTAAGCGGTGCTGATGGGACGGCCCCTTTTTCCGTCCCCAAGAAAGTAAGGACACCTAAATGGAGCATTTAATGCATTTGTCCTAAATCGTTCGTGATAAGTATGTAAACATTGTAGCTACTTTACACCTCAATGTATGTACTGAACGCCACTGTTGGTGACCCCTTGGACATATAAAAGGAGGCCCAAGGCGTAGCTACAGGGAGGAGGACCCTTTGGCCCATTCTGCATGTGTAGATGCTGCTTGAATGTACTGTTCATTGCAAGCGCTCCTGGAGCTTGGGCTTAAACATCCACAATAAACTAAAGTAGGAGTAGGGTATTACGCTTCTCAGCGGCCCGAACCTGGGTAAATATCCTCTTGCGTTGATCGTTGGATCTGCTCTTTGTGCATACCACTCTCCCTGCCGAACCGTAAAGGGATCCACGCGATCCCATAGGTGTCGTACGCCGACAAGTACCAGTGGGCCACAAGCCCACAGGGCGCACCTAGGTGGCTTGTGGGTCCCACGTGGGTCCCCCTCATTTATGCCAGCACCCATCCACTTCGTCTTCCTCCAGAAAAAATCCCACCATTGCTCAAACCCGTGTTCTAGCTCATTTTGCTACCATTTTTTATCTCCTTGCTCAAAGCTCCATTCACAAAACTGCTTTGGGGGATTGTTCTTCGGTGTGTGACTCCTCCAATGGTCCAATTAGTTTTTGCTCTAGCGCTTTATATATTGCAAATTTTTGTTGCTGTGGTGACCTTTTTCTTGAGCTTGCATGTCAAATTTATATGGTCCAAAGTAGTTTTGATGCATGATATAGCCTCTAGACACTTGTGGGAGTAGTTGCTATAAATCCTATTGAGTTTTGTTCACTTTTATTTTGAGTCACTAAAAAATTCAGAAATTTTTCAGAGGAAGAAAAATGTTTAGGAAGATATACCAAGGGGGTTCCTCGATGAAGAAGACCCCCAAACTTGCAATACGTGAGCCAGACCTTGAACAACTGAGGGAAGCTCTAGTGCAGCCTTGTGAATGGCCGCCTGATCATTTCATGGTTCATGCCGGTTTTAAGGAGGAATTTGACGCATACGTGCAAAATGCTAGCCTTGAAGACTTCATGTCAGATAAGTGTCGGCAGTACTATCACCTCACTGATTCATTTGTGCAAAGATTTAAGTTTACATCCCAGCGCAATACTCATTCTGTTTTATTTGATCTTTATGATAAATCATTTACCATGGACCTTGAAGATTTTAATGATGCATGCAAAATTCCACAATGGGGCATTCATAGTGAGCCTCGTAAAATTGATTGTTCTGAGTTCCTTGCTAGCATCACCAGGGGAGAAACTAGAAATGTAACACAAGCTACTATAGGGAGCATTCACTTTCCTGCTATACATTATTTTGCTCTCTTTATAGGTAGATGCATTAACGGTAAACATGATCCTAGCCACCTTTGTGCACCAGATCTTAGTGTCCTCAAGAGTGCAGTAATTGGTGATAAAAGATTTAATTTGGGGGCCATTTTTGCAAGGTGGTTACATAATAATGCTAAAGATGGAGATTTCTTTGGTGGGATTTATGCCAACCGCTTAGCTAATTATCTTGGGGTACCCATAAGAGAAATTGATGTTGAGTTACCACCCGCTTACTTTGATAATGATGCTATGGTTCGTTATCAATTTCTTGAGAGGAGCGAACAGGCCCTTTTGTACCGACTAATCTTTGACAGGGAGTGCGTCTTCTATATTACGCTTCCCGCTCCTGCCTTCTTTAACTTTCATGTAAAACGGAGATACTTCATAACTAGAGAGGAGGCAGACGAGTATGAGAGAGAGGGGGAGGCCGCTCGCCTCCGTGTTGCAGCCCTTAAGGCAGTGGCGGCCGCAGCTCAATACAACCCCAACTACGATTTTGGATACTATCCAGGCCAGCCATGGCCCTAGACCAACTTAGGCCAAAAGCCTAAGCTTGGGGGAGTACGTATTTCTCACCAACATTATATTCATGTTCACACACTCATTTCAGTTGTCGGTGTTCATATTTTTTTACTGTATTATCCATGTTAGTTTATTTTTCTTGCTTTCTTCTTGTGTGTTTGAAAAACTTTGAGAAAATCCAAAAAAATTAGTTCTCGCTTCTTTTTAGTTTTTTCTTTCTAGTTTAATTTAGTTGTAGTATTAAAAGAAAACCCATAAAGATTTATCGTTCTTCTTTTGCTTGTTGGGAGCTTTCCCGTGTAAATAGTTTTTCTCGTTCTTGTTTTACTTTCTTCAGAAAAACAAAAACTCCAAAAATATTTCAGTGTGTTTCTTTGAAATTATTTTCTTTTCTTTGGGTCTAAAGGAGAAGGCCACAATGAAAATGTTGAGTGGTTCTCATATGCATTATTGTTGATCTAACAGAGAGCCCATATTACCTTGTCTTCTCCTTTGAATAAATGTTTGTAGATTCCAGCTTAGTCCAATGCACTTGCACTCTTATTATTATTCACACCGTTCGGTCGTGCAAGTGAAAGGCAATAATGACGATATTTGACAAAATGATTGAGATGGAGAAAAGCTGGTACGAACTCGACCTATTTTGTTTTTGTAAATATGATTAGCTCATCGTTCTTGATTCAGCCCATTATGAATGAAACATGTTTGCAATGACAATTAGAGATTATAGTTACTCATGCCATGCTTAATTAGCTAGGAGTTGATAATGATTTACCTTGCGTGCCAACATGCAATTTAAAATAGTTATGATGTAGTATGATAGGATGGTATCCTCCTTTGAATGATTCAAGTGGCTTGATTTGGCACATGTTCACACATGTAGTTGAAACAAAAACAACATAGCGTCCGTGATATTTATGTTCATGGTGATTTATATCCTACTTATGCTTGCACTCAATGTTGGTTAATCTCAATGCATGTTTATGACCGTTGTCACTCTCTAGTTGGTCGCTCCTCAATCTTTCGCTAGCCTTCACTTGTACTAAGCGGGAATACTGCTTGTGCATCCACTTCCTTAAACCCAAAGTTGTTCCATATGAGTCCACCATACCTACCTATATGCGGTATTTACCTACCGTTCCATGTAAATTTGCATGTGCCAAACTCTAAACCTTCAAATAATAATCTGTTTTGTATGCCTGAATCGCTCATGTCGTGACTGGGGGCTGTCAGTATCTTCCATGCTAGGTGGGTTATTCTCACGATGAGTGTTTATTCACTTGTCATTCACGAGAAAGTGGCTGGTAATTGGAATGCCCAGTTCCATGCTCGAAATCAAATCAAAATATAATCATAAAACAAAACTCCCCCAGGACTATTGTTGGTATGGACGGTACCCATGGATTCGGCTAGCCGTGGAGTGTGTTTGTTGGTGGAGGGGGAGTAAAAACTTTACCATTCTGTTTGGGAACCGCCTATAATGTATCTAGCATGGAAGATAGCGAGATCTCTTGGTTGTTATGTTGACAATGAAAGCATACCGCTCAAAATTATATTCATCTCTGTTTTAAAAGCTCCGAGCTCTGGCACCTCTGCAAATCCCTGCTTCCCTCTGCGAAGGGCCTATCTATTTACTTTTATTGCTGAGTCAACATCCTCTTATAAAAAGCACCAGCTAGAGAGCACCACTGTCATTTGTATGCTTTGTTATTAATTGATATTGAGTATGAGTGTGACTGGATCTCCTTTGCCATGAATTATAATGTCTAGTCAGTCCTTGATCTTCAGGG
This sequence comes from Thinopyrum elongatum, assembly GCA_011799875.1. Taxonomy (NCBI): domain Eukaryota; kingdom Viridiplantae; phylum Streptophyta; class Magnoliopsida; order Poales; family Poaceae; genus Thinopyrum; species Thinopyrum elongatum. The sequence continues at coordinate 446,653,072 of CM022299.1, forward strand.
GTGCTCTGCATTTATGTTTTGCGGTCTTAGAAAGGGCTAGCGAGATACCATTTTGTCATATCATATCATGATTGTTTTGAACAAATGTTGTCATCTGAGATTTATAATTATTGCTCGCTAGTTGATTATGCCATTGATATGAGTAAATGTGAGACCTAAATGTTATTGTGAATATGGTTAGTTCATAATCTTTGCTGAAAACCTGAATATTGGCTAGACATATTTGCAACAACAAGATCAAACAGAGTTTGTAAAAGTTTTTCTTTGTCACTTCCAGTTTGTCAACTGAATTGCTTGAGGACAAGCAATGGGTTAAGCTTGGGGGAGTTGATACGTCTCCATCGTATCTACTTTTCCAAACTCTTTTGCCCTTGTTTTGGACTCTAATTTGCATGATTTGAATGGAACTAACCCGGACTGGCGCTGTTTTCAGCAGAATTGCCATGGTGTTGTTTTTGTGCAGAAATAAGGGTGTGTTTGGTTTGTGCCCCAACTAGCCACACCAAAATTTTGGCATGACCATTTTTTGGGTAAGTTGATCTTGTTTGGTTTAGAGCCATTGTACTTGCCAATTTTTTGGCAAAATCAGTACCATTTGGTTTGCAGCCAACTAACTTGGCACATTTTTGGAATTTGGATTGATAAGTGTTTGGTTTGATTGCAATCTAGTTTTAATAAGAAAAAAGAACATGTGTTAAAAAACACTTAATTAACTACAATGTGCCAATTGAAAACGGGCATGTATAAAAGTACACATGCGCATCACATATGTCCGTGGAAAGAACGCTGACATCCAGACCGTCTTTCATTTTAATCCATCGTGTTTTGGTTAAACTGGGATAACTTGGGGGAACTAGTGTTTGGTACCATGTTATTCAATTGTGCTAAGCAGGATTGGTTACCCCCGTCGAAAAAAAAGCAGGATTGGTTACCGGCCGCTACACTGGATTAATCGATCCAAAGGTATGGTAGGTACAACGTACGTGCGTTGATTTGCCCAGCCATTTAACCTGCCACACTAATAACGTTTGATAATCACCGAAGACAATGAAAAGCGTGCGAGGGCAACATTGCCAATTTTTTGGCGAGGGTTTTCTGCGCCCCTGCCGCACCCGCGATTTGGCAATTTTTACAAGGGAGCGACCTGGGCGGGCTGGGCGCGCCAAATATTTGGCACCGATCCAAGTGATGACCAAATCTTATGGGCCAGCCAACTTTTTGGTTGGGTGACCATTGGTTGTAAACCAAACATACCCTAAAAGTTCTCGGATTGACCTGAAAATTTACGGAGAATATTTTTGGGATAGATAAAAAATATTGGCGCAAGAATCAACTAGAGGGGGGCCACCCAGAGGCCACAAGCCCTAGGGGTGCGCCCTGCAGGCTTGTGGGCCCCCTGGAGTTCCTCCGGCCGTAACTCCAACTCTATAAGTACCTATTCATAGAGAAAAAAAATTAGAGAGAAGGGTTCATCACGTTTTACGATACGGGGCCGCTGCCGCCACCTCCTGTTCTTCATCGGGTGGGCAGATCTGGAGTCCGTTCGGGGCTCTGTAGAGGGGGATTCGTCGCCATCATCACCACCAACCTTCCTCCATCACCAATTTCATGATGCTCACCGTCGGGAGTGAGTAATTCCATCATAGGCTTGCTGGACGGTGATGGGTTGGATGAGATTTATCATGTAATCGAGTTAGTTTTGATAGGGTTTGATCCCTAGTATCCACTATGTTCTGAGATTGATGTTGCTATGACTTTGCTATGCTTAATGCTTGTCACTAGGGCCCGAGTGCCATGATTTCAGATCTGAACCTATTATGTTTTCATGAATATATTTGTGTTCTTGATCCTATCTTGCAAGTTGTAGACACCTATTACGTGTTATGATCCGCATACCCCAAGGTGACAATAATTGGGATTATTTCCGGTGATTACCGTAGTTTGAGGAGTTCATGTATTCACTAAGTGCTAATGCTTTGGTCCAGTTCTCTATTAAAAGGAGGCCTTAATATCCCTTAGTTTCCATTAGGACCCCGCTGCCACGGGAGGGTAGGACAAAAGATGTCATGCAAGTTCTTTTCCATAAGCACGTATGACTATATACGGAATACATGCCTACATTATATTGATGAATTGGAGCTAATTCTGTGTCATCCTAGGTTATAACTGTTGCATGATGAATGCCATCCGACATAATTATCCATCACTAATCCGATGCCTATGAGCTTTTCACATATTGATCTTTGCTAAGTTACTTTGCAGTTGCTACTGTTACAATCACTACAAAACTGCTACTGTTACTTTTGCCACTGTTACAGTTACTTCCATACTACTTTGCTACTAAAAACTTTGCTGCAGATATTAAGTCTTTCAGGTGTGGTTGAATTGAAAACTCAGCTGCTAATACTTGTGAATATTCTTTGGCTCTCCTTGTGTCGAATCAATAAATTTGGGTTGAATACTCTGCCCTCGAAAACTGTTGTGATCCCCTATACTTGTGGGTTATCAGCTATATCTGAAAGTTGAAAAAGCTGAAGCGCGTTAAAAAGTATAAACCAATTGCTTGGCTTCTCATCGGGGTTGTGCATGATAAATACTTTGTGTTAAGAAGATATAACATAACAAGATTATATGATTTTGTAGGGATAACTTTCTTTAGCCATGATATTTTGAGAAGACATGATTACTTTTTAGTATGCTTGAAGTATTATTGTTTTTATGTCAATATTAAACTTTTGTTTTGAATCTTATGGATCTGAATATTCATGCCACATTAAGAAAGATTACATGATAAACATGAAGGAAATATGCCCTAGAGGCAATAATAAAGTTGTTATTTTATATTTCCTTATTCATGATAAAGGTTTATTATTCATTCTAGAATTGTTAATTGGAAACTGAAATACATGTGTGGATACATAAACAAATACCGTGTCCCTAGTGAGCCTCTACTAGACTAGCTCGTTGATCAAATATGGTTAAGGTTTCCTAACCATAGACATTTGTTGTCACTTGATAACGGGATCACATCATTAGGAGAATGATGTGATGGACAAGACCCATCCGTTAGCTTAGCATATAATCGTTCAGTTTATTGCTATTGCTTTCTTAATGTCAAATACATGTTCCATAGACTATGAGATCATGCAACTCCCGGATACCGGAGGAATACCTTGTGTGCTATCAAACATCACAACGCAACTGGGTAATCATAAAGATGCTCTACAGGTATCTCCGAAGCTGTCTGTTGAGTTGGCATGGATCGTGATTAGGATTTGTCACTCCGTGTATCGGAGAGGTATCTCTGGGCCCTCTCGGTAATACACATCACAAGAAGCTTGCAAGCAAAATGACTAAGGAGTTAGTTACGAGATGATGTATTACAGAACGAGTAAAGAGACTTGCCGGTAACAAGATTGAACTAGGTATGAAAATACCGACGATCGAATCTCGGGCAAGTAACATACCGACAGACAAAGGGAATTACGTATGTTGTCATAAGGTTCGACCGATAAAGATCTTCATAGAATATGTGGGAACCAATATGGGCATCCAGGTTCCGCTCTTGGTTATTGACCGGAGAGGTGTCTCGGTCATGTCTACATAATTCTCGAACCCGTAGGGTCCGCACGCTTAACGTTGGTTGATGATATAGTGTTATGTGATTTGGTGACCGAATGTTGTTCGGAGTCCCGGATGAGATCACAGACATGACGAGGATCTCCGGAATGGTTCGTAGCTAAAGATTGATATATAGGATGATGTTATTTGGACACCGGAAGAGTTCTGAGTGCACCAGGTAGTCATCGGATCGCCGGAAGGGGTTCCGGACACCCCCGGGAGGTCTATGGGCCTAATGGGCCAAGGGGAGGGACACACCAGCCCACGAGGGGGCTGGCGCGCCCCTCTCCCTGGCCGCTGGCCCTAGGGGAAGGAAAGGGGGAGGGTTGGCCCCTCCTGCCTTTCCCTCGTCATGAGAGAAAGGAAAAGGAGGGGGGCGCCACCTCCCCCAGCCTTCCTCCCGCGCATAAACAAGGAAGGGGGGCGCGGCTTGGGGCAGGAGCCCAAGTGGGATTCGGCCCCACTTGGGGCGCCTCCTGGCTGCCTCCCCTCTCCCCCCACCTATATATATGTGAGAGGGGGCGCCACACATCACCACGACAATCTCTTGGCCGTGTGCGGCGCCCCTCTCCACAGTTTCGTGCCTCGGTCATATTTTTGGAGTGCTTAGGCGAAGCCCTGCGGAGATAGCATCACCACCACCGACATCACGCCGTCGTGCTACCAGACGTCATCCACTACTTCACCTGTCTTGCTGGATGAAGAAGGCGAGGACGTCACCGAGCTGAACGTGTGCTGAACGCGGAGGTGCCGTACGTTCGGTACTTGATCGGTTGGATCTCGAAAAAGTTCGACTACATCAACCGCGTTACTAAACGCTTCCGCTTACGGTCTACAAGGGTACGTAGACACACTCTCCCCTCTCGTTGCTATGCATCTCCTTAGATAGATCTTGCGTGTGTGTAGGAATTTTTTTTGTTTTCCATGCAACGTTCCCCAACAGTGGCATTCGAGCCAGGTCTATGTGTTGATGATATGCACGAGTAGAACACAAAGAGTTTTGGGCGATGATAGTCATACTGCTTACCACAAACATCTTATTTTGATTCGGCGGTATTGTGGGATGAAGCAGCCCGGACCAACCTTACATGTCCACGCACATGAGACCGGTTCCACCGACTGACATGCAACTTGTTTTGCATAAAGGTGGCTGGCGGGTGTCTGTTTCTCCTACTTTAGTTGAATCGAATTTGACTACGGTCGGTCCTTGAAGAAGGTTAAAACAGCAAACTTGATAATCATCGTTGTGGTTTTTGCGTAGTTAAGAACGGTTCTTACTAGAAGCCCGTAGCAGCCACGTAAAACTTGCAACAACAAAGTAGAGGACATCTAACTTGTTTTTGCAGGGCATGTTGTGATGTGATATGGTTAAGATATGATGTGATATATGTTGATGTATGAGATGATCATGTTTTGTAATATCAACAACCGGCAGGAGCCTTGGGGTTCTCTCTTGATTATTGTATGAAATGCAAACGCCATGTAATTGCTTTACTTTATCGCTATGCGTTAGCAATAGTTGTAGAAGCAATAGTTGGCGAGATGACCCCGATGCAACGATGGAGGTCAAGATGTCGAGCCGGTGACGATGGAGATCATGACGATGCTTTGGAGATGGAGATCAAAAGCACAAGATGATGATGGCCATATCATGTCACATATTTTGATTGCATGTGACGTTTATCCTTTATGCATCTTATTTTGCTTAGAATGGCGGTAGCATTATAAGATGATCCCTTCAGTCAATTTCAAGATAAAAGTGTTCTCCCCGAGTATGCAGCGTTGCCAAAGTTCGTCGTTTCAAAGCACCTCGTGATGATCGGGTGTGATAGACTCTACGTTCACATACAATAGTTCAGTGTGCCATGCTTTACGGCTTAGAACCGGGACTTCAAAGACGTTTTGAACGTCATGGAGCATATGAGATGTTCCAGGAGTTGAAGTTAATATTTCAAGCAAATGCCCGGGTTGAGAGATATGAAGTATCCAACAAGTTCTATAGTTGCAAGATGGAGGAGAACAGTTCTGTCAGTGAACACATACTCAAAGTGTCTGGGTATTATAATCACTTGACTCAGCTGGGAGTTGATCTTCCAGTTGATTGTGTTATTGACAGAGTTCTTCAATCACTGCCACCAAGCTACAAAGGCTTCGTGATGAACTATAATATGCAAGCGATGAACAAAACAATTCCCGAGCTCTTCGCAATGCTTAAGGCCGCGGAGGTAGAAATCAAGAAGGAGCATCAAGTGTTGATGGTTAACAAGACCACTAGTTTCAAGAAAAAGGGCAAGGGAAAGAAAGGGAACTTCAAGAAGAATGGCAAACAAGTTGCCACTCCCGGGAAGAAACCCAAAGCTGGACCCAAGCCTGAAACTGAGTGCTTCTACTGCAAAGGGACTGGTCACTGGAAGCGGAACTGCCCCAAATACTTGGCGGATAAGAAGGATGGCAAAGTGAACAAAGGTATATTTGATATACATGTTATTAATGTGTACCTTACTAATGCTCATCGCAGCACCTGGGTATTTGATACTGGTTCGGTTGCTCATAATTGTAACTCGAAACAGGAGCTGCGGAATAAACAAAGATTGGCTAAGGACGAGGTGACGATTGATACGTCTCTGTCATATCTACTTTTCCTAACGCTTTTCCTCTTGTTTTGGACTCTAATTTGCATGATTTGAATGAAACTAACCCGGATTGACGCTATTTTCAGCAGAACTACCCAGGTGTTGTTTTTGTGCAGAAATAAAGGTTCTCGGAATGGAATGAAACTTTGCGAGGAATTTTTATACAATAAAAGAAAAATACTGGAGCCAAGAACCACCGGAGGGGGGCACCTGGGTGGGCACAACCCACCAGGGCGTGCCATCCCCTCCAGGCGCAACCAGGTGAGTTGTCCCCACCTGGTGGCCCCGCAGACCCTGAAACCGATGCTATAAAATCCTATTTTTCCAGAAAAAAACCAGGGAGAAAGAATTATCACGTTTCGCGAGACAGAGTCGCCGCCACCTCCTGTTCTTCATCGGGAGGCCAGATCTGGAGTCCGTTTGGGGCTCCGGAGAGGGGGATCTTCGATCTTCGTCATCACCAACCCTTCTCCATCGCCAATTCCATGATGCTCCCCACCGGGAGTGAGTAATTCCTTTGTAGGCTCGCTGGTCGGTGAGGAGTTGGATGAGATTCATCATGTAATCAAGTTAGTTTTGTTAGGGCTTGATCCCTAGTATCCATTATGTTCTGAGATTGATGTTGCTATGACTTTGCCATGCTTAATGCTTGACACTTTGGGCCCGGGTGCCATGATTTTAGATCTAAACCGTTTATGTTATCACCATTATATATATGTTCTAGATCCGATCTTGCAAGTTATAGTCACCTACTACGTGTTATGATCCGGCAACCCCGGTGTGACAATAGTCGGGACACTTCCCGGTGATGACCGTAGTTTGAGGAGTTCATGTATTCACCGTGTGTTAATGTTTTGTTCCGGTTCTCTATTAAAAGGAGGCCTTAATATCCCTTAGTTTCCAATATGGACCCCGCTGCCACGGGAGGGTAGGACAAAAGATGTCATGCAAGTTCTTTTCCATAAGCACGTATGACTATTTACGGAATACATGCCTAAATTATATTTATGAACTGGAGCTAGTGCCGTATCACCCTAGGTTATGACTATCACATGATGAATATCATCCAACGAATCACTGATCCAATGCCTACGATTTTCCTACATATTGATCTTGCTAAGTTACTACTGCTATTGTTACTATTGCACTTGCTACAAAATTACTGCCATCACTGTTACCGTTACTATTGCTGTTGCTACTACTATCAAAACTATCATACTACTGTGCTACTGATCACTTTGCTGCAGATAATTATCTCCAGGTGTGGTTGAATTGACAACTCAGCTGCTAATACTTGCAAATATTCTTTGGCTTCCCTTGTGTCGAATCAGTAAATTTGGGTTGAATACTCTACCCTCGAAAACTGTTGCGATCCCCTATACTTGTGGGTTATCAAGACCTTTTTCTGGCGCCGTTGCTGGGGAGCATAGCTATATTTGTTGAGTCACTTGGGATTATATTCAAATTATCACTATGAAGAATCTGAAGGATGCTAAGACTAGGATTTTTCCCTCAAAGACGAGGGGAGGTAAGGAACTGCCATCCAGCTCCGCTTTAGATTCACTTCTGTTATAAGTAGACTTGCAACACCACCACATGCTATCAATTCTGATATGTCGCAAGTTATTGATGATGCTACTTCTCCTATGAATGCTACTCATGATGATGCTAGTACCTTGCTTGATGATAATGTGCCACTAGGAGAATTTCTTGATGAACAAATTGCTAGAGTAAGACAACATGAGATTGTTGAAACTAATGATGAGCTTGAAACTGAAAATCTTGAAACACCTATTAGAACTAGCCCTCCTAGATATGAATTGCCAAAGGTACCGGAAGGTTATGTTATGAATGAGGAGGCAACTAGAGACATTCTTGCTTGTAAGGACAGAGACAATCTAGAAAAATTATTATGCAAGTATAAAGAAAAGACTCTGAATGCTAAAATGAAATGTGATCCTCAGTTTGCTACTTCACCTATCTGTGTTGATGATAAGGATTATGAATTCTCTGTCGACCCAAAGTTAATTACTCTGGTTGAATCTGATCATTTCCATGGTTATGAAACTAAAACTGTAGTGGCACACCTTACTAAGTTGAATGATATAGCCACCCTTTTTGCTCATGATGAGAAAATTCGCTATTATTATATTCTCAAATTATTTCCGTTCTCATTAAAGGGTGATGCTAAAGCTTGGTACAATACTCTTGCTCCTGGTTGTATGTGTAGTCCCCAGGATATGATTTATTACTTCTCTGAAAAGTATTTTCCTGCTCATAAGAAACAAGCTTCTTTACAGGAAATATTTAACTTTGCGCAAATTGAAGAAGACAGTCTCCCACAAGCTTGGGGGAGGCTTCTCCAATTGCTTAATGCTTTGCCTGATCATCCTCTTAAGAAAAATGAAATACTTGATATCTTCTATAATGGACTAACCGATACTTCTAGGGATTTCCTAGATAGTTGTGCTGGTTGTGTTTTCAGGGAACGAACTATTGAATAACATATTGAAAAATTATGATGATTGGACTCTTCCTGAACCATCGCTCAAACCCACTCCGAAGAAGAGGGGTATCTTATATCTCAGTCCCGAAGCTATGCAAGAGGCAAAGAAATCTATGAAGAAAAAAGGTATTAAAGCAGAGGATGTTAAAAATTTACCACCTATTGAAGAAATACATGGGCTTGAAACACCACCACCACCTAAGGTGGTAGAGGTAAATTCTTTACTAAAGTTTGACGAAGGTGATATTCCTTACAATAAACATCCTATCCAATGCCTTTATGAGTTTGATAATTACATTAGAAAGCAAGATCACTTCAATGCAAATGTTATGAAACAGTTGAAATACAATTCTGATATGATTGCTCGCTTGAGTGACTTGTTATTTAGAATCTCAAATGATGTTAGAGGTGTAGGAAAGCATGCTTCTATGGTCCAAACTCAGTTAGAACAAGTTGCTAAATCTCAAAGAGAGTTATTAGATGAAATGAATAATAATATCAATGATCATGGTGTTAGAGTAATGACTAGGGGAGGTAGGATGACTCAGGAACCACTTTATCCTGAGGGACACCCAAAAAGAATTGAATAAGACTCTCAAAGAGTTGACACTGATGCACGTAGTCCTTCTAAAAAGAAGAAGAAGAAGAAAAATGATAGGACTTTGCATGCCTCTAGTGAACCTGAAGTAGAAAAACCTCCTGATAATGATAATGAAGTTTCTATTTGTGATGCTGAAACTCAATCTGGTAGTGAACACTCACCTTCTGATAATGAAAAGGATAATGATGAGGTTCATGAAGATACCCAACCAAATAATAAAGGACCAGACAATGATGTTGAGATAGAACCAGCAGCTGATCTTGATAACCCACAACCCAAGAATAAAAGATATGATAAAAGAGACTTTGTTGCTAGAAAACACGGTAAAGAAAGAGAACCATGGGTTCAAAAACCTATGCCCTTTCCACCTAAGTCAACTAAAAAGAAAGATGATGAAGAATTTGAATGCTTTGCTGAAATGTTGAGGCCAGTCTTTTTGCGTACTCGCTTGACTGATATCTTAAAAATGCCTCCTTATGCAAAGTACATGAAAGACATCATTACCAATAAAAGAAAAATACCGGAAGCTGAAATCTCCACCATGCTTGCTAATTATACTTTTAAAGATGGAGTACCTAAAAAGCTTGGAGATCCGGGAATACCAACTATACCTTGCTCCATCAAAAGAAATTATGTGAAAACTTCTTTATGTGATTTGGGAGCTGGTGTTAGTGTTATGCCTTTCTCTTTATATAAAAGACTTGATTTGAATAAACTCACACCTACTGAAATATCCTTGCAAATGGCTGACAAATCAACAGCCGTACCTATCGGTATTTGTGAGGATGTGCCCGTTGTTGTTGCTAATGTTACATTTTTGACTGACTTTGTTATACTTGAGATGCCCGAGGACGACAACATGTCGATTATCCTTGGTAGACCCTTCTTGAATATTGCAGGGGCTGTTATTGATTGCAATAAAATCAAGGTCACTTTTCATATCAATGGTAATGAGCATACGGTGCACTTTCCGAAGAAACAATTCCAAGTGAATGGTATTAATGTTATTGAAAAATCTCCGACAATCACTATTGGAAGTTTTCAACTACCTCTACCTACTGTCAAAAAGAAATATGAAACGCTTATTGTTGGGGACATTCATATCCCCATTAAGGTAACTTAGTGTTTTACGAAAGTTCTTCGGTTTCATGCTAATTGAAAGTGGTTGTTAATAAGACCTGATCAACCTTATTAATGGATCATTTTTGAGAGGTATGAAGTTGATGAATTTAGTGAGCACTAATTTCTGTCCCTACCTTTTGTTTTCTGTTTTTATTAATAAAATAAAATAAAATGCCATGCTTTGTCTGTTTTCTGAGTCTTTCGTGCAATAAAAAAATGACCCAAAAATAAAAGTTCTCGGAATGCTCTGAAAATTTAATACGATTTTTTTCTGAATATTTAAGAATTTTTGGTGCAAATAATATCAGAGGGAGGTACACCAGGTGGGCACAACCTACCTGGGCGCGCCAGGACCCCCAGGCGCGCCCTGGTGGGTTGTGGTCCACATGTGGGCCCCCTCACTTATCTCTTCATTCCACATCACTACCTACCTCCAGAAAAAAAATCACCTTTGCTCTCTCTCTCGTGTTCTTGCTCTCAAACCCGCGGATTTCGATCTCTTTGCTCGAAGCTCCGTTTCCGAAACTGTTTCGGGGGATTGTTGCTTGGTATGTGACTCCTCCGTTAGTCCAATTAGTTTTTGCTTTAGTGGTTTATATTTTGAATAATTAGCTACTCTTGGTGCTGCTGTAGATGTGCTTGCATGTTGAATTCTTAGAGTTCTAAGTAGTTTGAATGCTTGATATGGCCTCTATGCATCCCTATGAGTAGTTGCTACCAATCTTATAAAGTTTTGTTGACAAAAATTTGTGACACAAAATTTTTCAGAAAATTGTACGCGAATATGATGAACCTCTTAGGAAGGAGTTCTTCGAGGCGGAGGTCCTCGGAGGCATCTTCTAGTAGCAGCTCCGCTCGTCGGTCTTATGTTGAACTGAGCGAAAGTTCCATACAAGATGCCGCCACCAAAACATGCTTATGGCCATGTGACGATTATATGGTGAGCGTGGGTATTAAGGAGGAATTTGAGCAGTATGTTCACAATGCCGAGCTCGGTCCCTACATTTCAGATAAGTGCAACCAACACCTCACTCTCACTGAATCATTTGTCAAAGGATTTAAATTCCATCCCCGTGAGTCTAGGGTGTCATTTAAATTGTATGAAAATCCATTTACTATTTCTTTAGAGAGATTTGCTCACCACTGTAAAATCCCATTTTGGGGTTCGCTTGACGAACCACCAAGGTCTGAGTTTGAGATGTTCTTGACTAGTCTTTGTTATGATGAAAATAGGGGAGTGACGCAAGGTAGAATAAAGAGCATTCATTTTCCCGCAATCCAGTATTTCGCATTATTCAATGGAAAATGCATTGTAGGCAAACAAGATTGCAGTACACTTTGTGCTCCAGACTTGAGCCTCATACACACCGCTCTCACCGGTGACAAAAGTTATAATCTTGGAGCGACTGTTGCACGTAGGTTGCAACACAACGCTGGTAGTGGATATTTTTATGGTGGAATTTATGCCACACGCTTAGCAAGAGAGCTGGGTGTTTCACCTTTGCCCTATGATCCTATTTTACCCACGCAGTACCTAGACTTTGATGCTATGAAACGTCATAAGATCCTTAGAGGTGAACCCCATAATTTCACTTATAAATTACTGTTTAATAAGGATTCCGTTATGGACACATATTTGCCTGCACCTGCTCTTTTTAATGTTCATAGTAGGGGAAGATATTATGTTCTCGAGAGCGAGGCCCGAGCTCATAACGCGGCAGTGGTGGCCGCATGGCAGGCTGCAGCCGCACCAAGAGCCTCCGTGAGTTATCACTCCGACCATTATGCAAGCTACTGAAGATTACCAAGTTAGGCCAAAAGCCTAAGCTTGGGGGAGTACGTATTTCCACGGACATTACATGCATGTTCACACATTTCATTCCAGTTGTCGATGTCACACCTTTTCATTTGTATTATCCATGTTAGATTTATTTTCTTGTTTTCTTCTTGTGTGTTTGAAAAACTTTGAGAAAATCCAAAAATATATTTCTTGCTTCTTTTTGATTTTTCTTCCTAGTTTAAATTGTTATAGCACTAAAAAGAAAACCCAAAAAGTTTTCTTTGTTCTTCTTTTACTTGTTGGAGCTTTCCCATGTAAATAGTTTTTCTCATTTTTGCTTTTCCTTTTTTATTTGCTTGTTTACGAAAAACCAAAAACTCCAAAAATATTTCAGTGTGTTTCTCTGAATTTCTTTTTCCTTTTTATCGAGTCGTACCGAGGAGAAGACCACGATGAAAATGTTGAGTGGCTCTCATATGCATTATTATTGATCTGACAAAGAGCACATTTTACCTTGTCTTCTCCTTTTGAATAAAATGTTTGCATATTCCAGCTTAGTCCGCGGCACTCTTGCACTATTATTATTTTCAAATCGTTTGGTCGTGCAAGTGAAAGGCAATAATGACGATATTTGATGAACTGGCCATGGCAGAGAGAAACGGGTATGAACTCGACTTGTTCTGTTTTTGTAAATATGTTTAACCTAGTATCCATGATTCAGCCTATTATGATCAAACATGTTTGCAATGACAATTAGAGATTATAGTTTCTCATGCCATGCATAAGTAGCTAGGAGTGGATAATGATTTATCTTGGATGTCAACATTGTGTTAAAATGATTGTGATATAGTATGATGATATGATATCCTCCTCTGAATGTTCGAGTGGCTTGACTTGGCACATGTTCATGCATGTAGTTGAATCAAAACCAACATAGCCTCTATGATATTTATGTTCATGGTGTTCATATCCTACTCATGCTAGTATCCAATGTAACTTATGCATAATGCATGTTCATGACCATTGTTGCTCTCTAGCAGGCCGCTTCTCAACCTATTTGCTAGCCTTCGCCTGTACTAAGTGGGAATTCTGCTTGTGCATCAAAAACCTGAAACCCAAGTTATTCCAGTTAAGTCCATCATACCTACCTATATGCGGTATTACCCTGCCGTCCTAAGTAAATTTGCATGTGCCATCTCTAAGTTTCAAAATAAATTTCTCTTTTGTGTGCTCGTACCGCTCACGAGGCGGTGAGGGGTGGCCGATATTTTTCCATGCTAGATGTGTTATTCTCACGATGAGTGTTTATCCACTTGTCATTGCACGAGAGTATGGCAAAGGTATTAGGGATGCCCAGTCCCAAAATGAAAAATGAATTTACTTTATGTTGTCAAATAATAAATTCCTTGGAAAGTGTTGGTATGGAGGGCACCCGTGGATACGGTTAGCCATGGAAAGTGAAAGTATGGTGGCAAAAGGAATAAACTTTAATTTCTGTTTGTGAACCGCCTATGATATATCTAGCATGGAAAGTATTGGAAACTCTAAGTCGTTTTCGTTGGTGGGAAAAGTATGCCTCTCAAAATATTTTTTTATCTCTCAATTTAAGCTTTGAGCTCTGGAACCTCTGCAAATCACTGCTTCCCTCTGCGAAGGGACTATCTATTTACTTTTATGTTGTGTCATCACCTTCTCAAATAAGCGTCAGAACCTGAGAGCACTGCTGTCATGCTTATGCATTGTGTGTAGCTAATGTTGGGTGCATCATGACTGGATCTTTTCTACCATGAACTACAATGTTTAGTCGCTGCTCAGACTTTGGAGGTGCTCAGCATTTATGTTTTGCGGTCTCAGAAGGGGCTAGCGAGATACCACTATTGTCATATTATATGATGGTTGTTTTAATAACGTGTTGCTGTTCGAGATATCTTATTATTGCTCGCTAGCTGATTATGTCATTGTTATGAGTTAATATAATTTTTAAGAGTTATTGTCGACATGGTTAGTTATAATCTTTGCAAAAAACCTGGGTGCTACTTAAGCTTATTTATGCAAATAAGAGCAAAAGAGTTCGTAAAAGTTTTTCTTTTTTCACTTTCAGTTTATCAACTGAATTGCTTGAGGACAAGCAAAGGTTTAAGCTTGGGGGAGTTGATACGTCTCCGTCGTATCTACTTTTCCTAACGCTTTTCCTCTTGTTTTGGACTCTAATTTGCATGATTTGAATGAAACTAACCCGGACTGACGCTGTTTTCAGCAGAACTACCATGGTGTTGTTTTTGTGCAGAAATAAAGGTTCTCGGAATGGAACGAAACTTTGCGAGGAATTTTTATACAATAAAAGAAAAATGTTGGAGCCAAGAACCACCGGAGGGGGGCACCTGGGTGGGCACAACCCACCAGAGCGCGCCACCCCCTCCAGGCGCGCCCAGGTGGGTTGTCCCCACCTGGTGGCCCCGCAGACCCTGAAACCAACGCTATAAAATCCTATTTTTCCAGAAAAAAATCAGGGAGAAAGAATTATCGTGTTTCGCGAGACGGAGCCACCGCCACCTCCTATTCTTCATCGGGAGGCTAGATCTGGAGTCCGTTTGGGGCTCCGGAGAGGGGGATCTTCGATCTTCGTCATCACCAACCCTTCTCCATCGCCAATTCCATGATGCTCCCCACCAGGAGTGAGTAATTCCGTCGTAGGCTCGCTGGTCGGTGAGGAGTTGGATGAGATTCATCATGTAATCGAGTTAGTTTTGTTAGGGCTTGATCCCTAGTATCCATTATGTTCTGAGATTGATGTTGCTATGACTTTGCCATGCTTAATGCTTGACACTTTGGGCCCGGGTGCCATGATTTCAGATCTGAACCGTTTATGTTATCACCATTATATCTATGTTCTAGATCCGATCTTGCAAGTTATAGTCACCTACTACGTGTTATGATCCGGCAACCCCGGAGTGACAATAATCGGGACACTTCCCGGTGATGACCGTAGTTTGAGGAGTTCATGTATTCACCATGTGTTAATGCTTTGTTCCGGTTCTCCATTAAAAGGAGGCCTTAATATCCCTTAGTTTCCAATATGGACCCCGCTGCCACGGGAGGGTAGGACAAAAGATGTCATGCAAGTTCTTTCCATAAGCACGTATGACTATTTACGGAATACATGCCTACATTATATTTATGAACTGGACCTAGTGCTGTATCGCCCTAGGTTATGACTGTCACATGATGAATATCATCCAACGAATCGCTGATCCAATGCCTATGATTTTCCTACATATTGATCTTGCTAAGTTACTACCGCTATTGTTACTATTGCACTTGCTACAAAATTACTGCTATCACTGTTACCATTACTATTGCTGTTGCTACTACTATCAAAACTATCATACTACTGTGCTACTGATCACTTTGCTGCAGATAATTAATCTCCAGGTGTTGTTGAATTGACAACTCAGCTGCTAATACTTGCAAATATTCTTTGGCTCCCCTTGTGTCGAATCAATAAATTTGGGTTGAATACTCTACCCTCGAAAACTGTTGCGATCCCCTATACTTGTGGGTTATCAACGATGCGCGTCGGTAATGGTTCCAAGGTTGAAGTGATCGCCGTCGGCACGCTACCTCTACATCTACCTTCGGGATTAGTTTTAGACCTGAATAATTGTTATTTGGTGCCCGCGTTGAGCATGAACATTATATCTGGATCTTGTTTATTGCGAGACGGTTATTCATTTAAATCAGAGAATAATGGTTGTTTTATTTATATGAGTAATATCTTTTATGGTCATGCACCCTTGATGAATGGTCTATTCTTGTTGAATCTCGATCGTAGTGATACACATATTCATAATATTTATGCCAAAAGATGCAAAGTTGATAATGATAGTGCAACATACTTGTGGCACTGCCGTTTAGGTCATATTGGTGTAAAGCGCATGAAGAAACTCCATGCGGGACTTTTGGAATCACTTGATTATGAATCATTTGATACTTGCGAACCATGCCTCATGGGCAAGATAACTAAAACTCTGTTCCTCGGAACAATGAAGCGAGCTAATGACTTATTGGAAATAAGACATACCGATGTATGCGGTCCGATGAGTGTTGAGGCACACGGCGGGTATCATTATTTTCTGACCTTCACAGATGATTTGAGTAGGTATGGGTATATCTACTTGATGAAACACAAGTCTGAAACATTTGAAAAGTTCAAAGAATTTCATAGTAAGTGGAGAATCATCGTAACAAGAAAATAAAGTTTCTACGATCTCATCGCGGAGGCGAATATTTGAGTTACGAGTTTGGCCTTCATTTAAAACAATGTGGAATTGTTTCACAACTCACGCCACCTGGAACACCACAGCGTAATGGTGTGTCCGAACGTCGTAACCTTACTTTATTAGATATGGTGCGTTCTATGATGTCTCTTACCGATTTACCACTATCATTTTGGGGTTATGCATTAGAGACAGCCGCATTCACGTTAAATAGGGCACCGTCTAAATCCGTTGAGATGACACCGTATGAACTGTGGTTTGGCAAGGAACCTAAGCTGTCATTTCTTAAAGTTTTGGGATGTGACGCTTATGTCAAAAGGCTTCAGCCTGATAAGCTCGAACCTAAATCAGAGAAGCGCGTCTTCATAGGATACCCTAAGGAAACTATTGGGTATACCTTCTACCATAGATCCGAAGGCAAGATCTTTGTTGCCAAGAATGGATCCTTTCTAGAGAAGGAGTTTTTCTCAAAAGAAGTGAGTGGGAGGAAAGTAGAACTTGATGAGGTAATTGTACCTTCTCTCCAATTGGAAAGTAGCACATCACTGAAAACCGTTCCCGTGATGCCTACACCAACTAGAGAGGAAGCAAATGATAATGATCATGAAACTTCAGATCAAGTTAATATTGAACCTCGTAGGTCGACCAGAGCACGATCCGCACCAGACTGGTATGGTAATTCTGACCTGGAAGTTATGTTATTAGACCATGGCGAACCTACGAACTGTGAAGAAGCTATGATAAGCCCAGATTCCGATAAATGGCTTGAGGCCATGAAATCTGAGATAGGATCCATGTATGAGAACAAAGTGTGGACTTTGGTGGACTTGCCCAATGATCGGCAAGCCATTGAGAATAAATGGATCTTCAAAAAGAAGACAACCGCTGATGGTAATGTCACTATCTACAAAGCTCGACTTGTCGCAAAAGGTTTTCGACAAGTTCAAGGGGTTGACTACGATGAGACTTTCTCACCCGTAGCGATGCTTTAGTCAGTCTGAATCATGTTAGCAATTGCCGCATTTTATAATTATGAAATCTAGCAAATGGACGTCAAAACTGCATTCCTTAATGGATTTCTTAAAGAAGAGTTGTATATGATGCAACCAGAAGGTTTTGTCGATCCTAAAGGTGCTAACAAAGTGTGCAAGCTCCAGCGATCCATCTATGGACTGGTGCAAGCATCTCGGAGTTGGAATATATGCTTTGATGAAGTGATCAAAGCATATGGTTTTATATAGACTTACAGTGAAGCTTGTATTTACAAGAAAGTGAGTGGGAGCTCTGTAGCATTTCTGATATTATATGTGGATGACATATTGTTGACTGGAAATGATATAGAATTTCTGGATATCATAAAAGGATACTTGAATACGAATTTTACAATGGAAGACCTTGGTGAAGCTGCTTATATATTGGGCATCAAGATCTATAGGGATAGATCGAGACGCTTAATAGGACTTTCACAAAGCACATACCTTGACAAAGTTTTGAAGAAGTTCAAAATGGATCAGTCAAAGAAAGGGTTCTTGCCTGTGTTACAAGGTGTGAAATTGAGTCAGACTCAAAGCCCGACCACTGCAGAAGATAGAGAGAAAATGAAAGTCGTTCCCTATGCCTCAGCCATAGGTTCTATCATGTATGCTATGCCGTGTACCAGACCTGATGTGTGCCTTGCCATAAGTTTGGCAGGGAGGTACCAAAGTAATCCAGGAGTGGATCACTGGACAGCGGTCAAGAACATCCTAAAGTACCTGAAAAGGACCAAGGATATGTTTCTTGTTTATTGAGGTGACGAAGAGCTCGTCGTAAATGTTTACGTCGATGCTAGCTTCGACACTGATCCAGATGACTCTAAGTCACAAACCGGATATGTATTTATATTGAATGGTTGATACGTCTCAAACGTATCTATAATTTTTTATTGTTCCATGTTGTTATATTATCATTCTTGGATGTTTTACAATCAATTTTTAGCAACTTCATATCATTTTTTGGGACTAACCTATTGACATAGTGCCCAGTGCCAGTTGCTGTTTTTTGCTTGTTTTTTACTTCGTAGAAAATCAATACCAAACGGAGTCCAAACGCAGTGAAACTTTTTGGAGATTTTTTCTGGACCAGAAGACACCTGTTGGGCCAAATAAGTACCAGAGGGGGGCTCCGAGGGGAGAACAACCCACCAGGGCGCACCTGGGGGCCCAGGCACGCCCAAGTGGGTTGTGTCCACCTCGGCCGCCTCCCGCACCGCCTCTTTCCTCTATAAATACCCCAAAAATCCAAAACCCTAGGGGAGTCGATGAAACACAATTCCAGCCGCCGCAAGTTCCAGAAACCACAGATCCAATCTAGACACCATCACGGAGGGGTTCATCATCCTCATTGGTGCCTCTCTGATGATGCGTGAGTAGTTCATTGTAGACGTTCGGGTCCGTACTTAGTAGCTAGATGGCTTCCTCTCTCTCTCTTTTGATTCTCAATACAATGGTCTCTTGGGGATCTATTTGATGTAACTCTTTTTGCGGTGTGTTTGTTGGGATCCCCGATGAACTTTGAGTTTATGATCAGATCTATCTTTTTATCCATGAAAGTTATTTGAGTCTCTTTGGTCTCTTATATGCATGATTACTTATAGCCTCGTATTTTTTCTTCGAATCTTTGGTTTAGTTAGGCCTACTAGATCGATTTTTCTTGCCATGGGAAGAGGCGCTTTGTGATGGGTTCGATCTTACGGTGCTCAATCCCAGTGACAGAAGGGGACATGATACGTATGTATCGTTGCTATTAAGTATAACAAGATGGAGTCTATTCCTACATGAATAGATCTTGTCTACATCATGTCATCATTCTTATTGCATTACTCTGTTTCTCCATGAACTTAATACACTAGATGCATGCTGGATAGCGGTCGATGTGTGGAGTAATAGTAGTAGATGCAGGCAGGAGTCGGTCTACTAATCTTGAACGTGATGCCTATATAATTATCATTGCCTGGATATCGTCATGATTATTTGAAGTTCTATCAATTGCCCAACAGTAATTTGTTTACCCACCGTATGCTATTTTTCTCGAGAGAAGCCACTAGTGAAATCTACGGCCCCCGGGTCTATTCTTTATCATATTTGCCTTTGAAATCTATTTTTATTCGCTTTTATTTTCAGATCTATATTTCCAAAAACCCAAAAATACCTTGTTGCACTTTATTTTATTTTGTGTTTATTCAAGATCTATTTATCCAATCTATTTCAATTTTTATCCCGTCCACTCGCCAATTTCTGGCACTGTTGCCCGAAAGGGATTGACAACCCCTTTAACACGTCGGGTTGCAAGTATTTGTTCTTTGTGTGCAGGTACCGTTTACATAGTGTTGCTTGGTTCTCCTACTGGTTCGATAACCTTGGTCTCATCACTGAGGGAAATACCTACCGTAGCTGTGCTGCATCATCCCTTCCGCTTTGGGGAAATACCGACGTAGTTTAAGTCGCATCAATGGTGGAGCTGTCAGTTGGTGCAGTTCCAAGCAGAGCGTCGTGGCGGGATCTACGTGTGAAGCGGAGTACATAGCTGCTTCGGAAGCAGCACATGAAGGAGTCTGGATGAAGGAGTTCATATCCGATCTGGGTGTAATACCCAGTGCATCGGGTCCAATGAAAATCTTTTGTGACAACACTGGAGCAATTGCCTTAGCGAAGGAATCCAAGTTTCACAAGAGAACCAAACAGATCAAGAGACGCTTCAACTCTATTCGTGAAAAGGTCAAGGATGGAGACATAGAGATTTACAAAATACATATGGATCTGAATGTAGCAGACCCGTTGACTAAGCCTCTTCCGCGAGCAAAACATGATCAGCACCAAGACTCCATGGGTGTTAGATTCATTACAATGTAATCTAGATTATTGACTCTAGTGCAAGTGGGAGACTGAAGGGAATATGCCCTAGAGGCAATAATAAAGTTGTTATTTTATATTTCCTTATTCATTATAAAGGTTTATTATTCAAGCTAGAATTGTATTGATTGGAAACTGAAATACATGTGTGGATACATAAACAAATACCGTGTCCCTAGTGAGCCTCTACTAGACTAGCTCGTTGATCAAAGATGGTTAAGGTTTCCTAACCATAGACATGTGTTGTCATTTGATAACGGGATCACATCATTAGGAGAATGATGTGATGGACAAGACCCATCCGTTAGCTTAGCATATGATCGTTCAGTTTATTGGTATTTCTTTCTTAATGTCAAATACATGTTCCTTAGACTATGAGATCATGCAACTCCCGGATACCGGAGGAATACCTTGTGTGCTATTAAACGTCACAATGTAACTAGGTGATCATAATGACGCTCTACAGGTATCTCCGAAGGTGTCTGTTGAGTTGGCATGGATCGAGATTAGGATTTGTCACTCCGTGTATCGGAGAGGTATCTCTGGGCCCTCTCGGTAATACACATCACAAGAAGCTTGCAAGAAAAATGACTAAGGAGTTAGTTACGAGATGATGTATTACAGAACGAGTAAAGAGACTCGCCGGTAACAAGATTAAACTAGGTATGAAGATACCGACGATCGAATCTCGGGCAAGTAACATACCGACAGACAAAGGGAATTACGTATGTTGTCATAAGGTTCGACCGATAAAGATCTTCGTAGAATATGTAGGAACCAATATGGGCATCCAGGTTCCGCTATTGGTTATTGACCGGAGAGGTGTCTCAGTCATGTCTACATAGTTCTCGAACCGTAGGGTCCGCACGCTTAACCTTCGTTAACGATATAGTGTTATATGAGTTATATGATTTGGTGACTGAATGTTGTTCGGAGTCCCGGATGAGATCATGGACATGACGAGGAGCTCCGGAATGGTCCGTAGGTAAAGATTGATTTGGACACCGGAAGAGTTTCGGAGTGCACTGGGTAGTCATCGGATCGCCGGAAGGGGTTGCGGACACCCCCGGGAGGTCTATGGGTCTAATGGGCCAAGGGGAGGGACACACCAGCCCACAAGGGGGCTGGCGCGCTCCTCTCCCTGGCCGCCGTCCCTAAGGGAAGGAAAGGGGGAGGGTTGGCCCCTCCTGCCTTTCCCTCCTCATGAGAGAAAGGAAAGGGGGGGGGGGGCGCCACCTCCCCCTGCCTTCCTCCCGCGCACAAACAAGGAAGGGGGGGGGGCGTCTTAGGTCAGGAGCCCAAGTGGGTTAGGCCCCACTTGGGGTGCCTCCTGGCTGCCTCCCCTCTCCCCCCACCTATATATATGTGCGAGGGGGCGCCACACATCACCACAACAATCTCTTGGCCGTGTGCGGCGCCCCTCTCCACAGTTTCGTCCCTCGGTCATATTTTCGGAGTGCTTAGGCGAAGCCCTGCGGAGATAGCATCACCACCACCGACATCACGCCGTCGTGCTGCCGGAACTCATCCACTACTTCGCCCGTCTTGCTAGATCAAGAAGGCGAGGACGTCACTGAGCTGAACGTCTGCTGAACGCAGAGGTGCCGTATGTTCGGTACTTGATCGGTTGGATCGCGAAGAAGTTCGACTACATCAACCGCATTACTAAACGCTTCCACTTACGGTCTACAAGGGTATGTAGACACGCTCTCCCCTCTCGTTGCTATGCATATCCTTAGATAGATCTTGCGTGTGTGTAGGATTTTTTTTGTTTTCCATGCAACGTTCCCCAACAAAACATGTTAGGTAGCATTCCACATCAAAAATCCTATTTTTATCATTTACCTACTCGAGGACGAGCAGGAATTAAGCTTGGGGATGCTTGATACATGTCCAACGTATCTATAATTTTTTATTGTTCCATGCTATTATATTATCAACCTTGGATATTTTATATGCATCATTATGCTATTTTGTATCATTTTTTGGGACTAACAAATTAACCTAGTGCCCAGTGTCAGTTGCAGTTTTTTTTCTTGTTTTTGCCTTTACAAAAAATCAATACCAAACGGAATGAAACTTTTTGACGATTTTTCTTGGACCACAAGACACCCTGGAAGCTTCGGGAGGAGGCCAGAAGAGCCACGAGTCGACGACAAGCTCACAGGGCGCGCCCTATGGGGGGCGTCCTGCAAGCTTGTGGGCCCCCCGTGACTCCTCTAGCCCTAATTCTTCTTCTATAAATACCTAAGTATTACCCGTAGACCAGAGGGCACACAAAAAATACTTTTCCTCCGCCGCAAGTTTCTGTCTTCGTGAGATCCCATCTGGGGACCTTTTCCAGTACTCTGCCGGAGGGGGAATCGACCACAGAGCGCTTCTACATCAACCCTGCTGCCCTTCCAATGATGTGTGAGTAGTTTACCATAGACCTACAGGTCCATAGCTGGCTTCTTCTCTCTCTTTGATCTTCAATACAATGTTCTCCTCGATGTTCTTGGAGATCTATTCAATGTAATCTTCTTTTGCGGTGCGTTTGTTGAGATCCAATGAATTGTGGATTTATGATCAGATTATTTATGAATATTATTTGAGTCTTCTCTGAACTCTTTTTATGCATAATTAAGATAGCTTTGTATTTCTCTCCGATCTATTGATTTGGTTTGGCCAACTAGATTGATTTTTCTTGCAATGGGAGATATGCTTTGTTTTGGGTTCAATCTTGCGGTGATCAATCCTAGTGACAGAAAGGGACATGACACGTATTTGTATTGTTGCCACTAAGGATAAAAAGATGGGTTTTGTTTATATTGATTGGATCTATCCATCTACATCATGTCATCTTGCTTAAGGCATTACTCCGTTCTTGTTAACTTAATACACTAGATGCATGCTGGATAGCGGTCGATGTGTGGAGTAATAGTAGTAGATGCAGGCAAGAGTCGGTCTACTTGTCATGGACGTGATGCCTATATACATGATCATTGCCTTATATATCGTCATAACTTTGCGCTTTTCTATCAATTGCTCAATAGTAATTTGTTTACCCACCGTATGCTTTCTTTCAAGAGAGAAGCCTCTAGTGAAAACTATGGCCCCCGGGTCTATCTTTTCTGATATTATTTTCAGATCTATAAAATCAAAAACACAAAAATACCTTGCTGCACTTTATTTACTTTTATTTTATTTAGCACTTTCATTTATCTTTTATATCTATCACTATCAGATCTCATCCTTGCAAGTAACCGTGAAGGGATTGACAACCCCTTTATTGCGTTGGGTGCAAGTCTTTGTTTGTTTGTGTAGGTGCAATTATTGGAGACTTGTGTGTTCCTCCTACTGGATTGATACCTTGCTTCTTAACTGAGGGAAATACTTATCTCTACTTTGCTGCATCACCCTTTCCTCTTCAAGGAAAAAACCAACGCAAGCTCAAGAAGTAGCATCCCACAAGCTCCAGCTAAACACTCAAGAAAACAACTTATTCAAGGGATCACGACGTTGTATTCACCCTTGACGATGACCTAAACAATCACTAGAAGCCACTGCATGTAGCTCGTAAAATGGCGGCGGTATGACAAGAAAAGTTTAATCAACATAACCAAATTCAGCAATAAAATCCAAATAAGATTAAAAAATCAAAGAAGTTCGTCAACAAAATTTTGGGAAAAATACAATAGTGAAGAAAACTAAATAGGATAACGCAAAATAACAAAGAAATCATTAAAATGAGAATTTAAGAAAATGGGGGGATCTGAGAAATGATTGGTGCGAATACGAAAAGGTCGAATTCTTCCATGAAAACAATGATGCAACACCAAAACATTTCAAAAGACACCCCACACAAGATATTTGATAAACTTTTGACATCTTTACCCACCTTTTCATATTTTTATGTTTTTTATTTCATTTTCACCATTTTACCTTTATTTGTAGGACGTCGACATGAAAGTTCAAGGACGTCTCCCACAAAAGAAACAGAATTGCTCGATTTTTGGGTTCCCTCACTTATAGGATTTTATTTAGCTTTGAATTTTGCAAATAATGATGATAGTTGTTCAGTTTCTGATCCACACGGAAATTATGTTAGTAAAAATCATCTATACATCATTTGAACATTGCAGCCCACACGTTGATAATTAATCTAGAGCGAACTTTTATGGTAGTAATGTGCACTAGATAAGTGCAAACCCTATTTTGCCTACATACATTTTCTTAAAAAAACTTCCTACATACTAGGTTTAAGGGTGTTAATAAAAGGCCAACATAGGCACGATGATTGTTGTGATGGTAAACATATGTACACATTCCGTCGGTGCTAAGAGCATCTACACCCCTAAGTGCTAAGAGGTGGATGAATATGTGCTAATAGAAAATCTTAGCATCATAAATAACTTACCTATTGAATTAATTTTATTTAGTTTATTACATGCACTTGGTATCGAATGCCCTTCTGCATCGTGCCAATTGGAACTCGCACATTACGCATCGATATTTTTGCAGTGGAAGTTATTCTAAAGTAACTTCTAATAGAACCAAAGATAAGTAAAATATATCACATACCACGACGTCACATAAATTATGGTCATATCAAAACCCATCTATAAAATGACCCTGTCACGGATATAATGCATTCTAACATGCATCATAGTTCAAGTTTGAACAATAAATTGGAACCACAGTTTATGGTGATCATGCTCGCTAGATGAAGAGCTAGTCCTATTTTAGGGCAATGCTACACCTAGGAAAATTTGCTAAATCAGGGGGGGAGGGTTAGTTAGGAAATTTATGTAAGAGTCTTCGTAGGCTTGCGTAGATGTAGGATTATTGCCTATTTTATCCTAGATGCTTTTCCTGAATGATCCTCCTACAAACCTGGTTGTTGCAACAACACACATATGTCTTTTTTTTTTTTGCATTCTACTATGAGAATCCACATACCTAAGTGCTAAAAAGATGTTACAAGTGTGAGAAGTTAGCTAGCAGAAGTGCTAAGGTGTGCAGATATGTGCTAAGAGAAAAAGGCTTACCGGGACCAACAATTTTATTTTTTTGCAGGGACAACACCACCAACAACTTAGGAAAACAAAAAACTTGTAGTTGGATAATATGTATCTAATTAACAAAAAAAAAGCATGTACCAAGCATCCTTCTGTGTCATGCGGATTTCAACTCATATCTTAGCACCAAAACTTTTTGTAGATAAGATATCAATTGATACTGTAATCAACTTGTAATTCCAAAGATTCGATGTCCACATTTTGCAGTGTCATTCTCTAGTTTTCAATACATGTTAAAAAAATGTTAAGAGTTTCATATAATTTCTCTGAGCTAGTATTTTCCCTGCCTTTTTGCAATACACCCGACAATTCAAACAAAAGAACTTCAAATTCCAAATTTCCCGAGGATGAGCGGAAGAAACAAAATTTCCTCGGTCGTCCCAGTTTGCCAAACCGAGGAACAGCCTCTCCCATGCCTCCATGGAACGGTAGTACGGGGGAGAGAGAAAAATAAAGCCGGGCATAGAAGGGTATGGGGGACCCGGCAGAGCCGCTTTTACTTTTGGCTGCCATCTTCTGGGCCGCCAACGCAGGGAAGAAAACATAGGGTGCCGTGTGCGACCGCAGTGACTGGCCTGGCTACTCCGCAGAGCGCCTTTCGGTTTACCCTCGCCCCCTGCCCAAGTTAAAAACAGCAATTAGAGAGAGACAGGCCAAGGACTGCGAGACAGACCCAGCCCCTGCGTGAGAGAGAGGCAGTAGGAGTAGCTCGCCGAGCGAAGCTACTAGCCCGCCCGCAGTCCCTCTCTCTCTCTCCCCACGGGGAGAAAAAACCCAAGAAGCGATCAAAAAGAGCCTCGGCCGGGTAGCTAGAAGGCGCGCCCTACCACCCCTAGCCTAGCCTCCCGAGCTCCGAGCGCGACCACAACATAGCTAGCTAGCACAAGGGTTTTTACGACGCCCGCCTTTGCCTTGGTAAGGGAGGGGAGGGGAGGGGAGGGGAGGGAGTTAAGGAGGGGGTGGAAATGGTGGGCTCGGGGGCGGCAGGAGGGGGAGGAGGGGATCATGCGCGGAGCAAAGAGGCCGCGGGGATGATGGCGCTGCACGAGGCGCTCCGCAACGTCTGCCTCAACTCGGACTGGACTTACTCCGTCTTCTGGACCATCCGTCCTCGCCCGTATGTGCCTCCTCTCTCTCTCCCCCACAACCAACTCCCTCGCTCGCTGCTCCTGCTTGTTCTTATTATTAGTCTCCCCGCCGCCGTACGCATCGGAGAGGCGCCAGTCTACCATGCAGCGCAGTGGCTGGCTACTGATTGATTAACGCCTAATCCTGTCTGTTGATTCCTCCTGCTGCTAGGCGGTGCCGCGGCGGCAACGGATGCAAGGTCGGCGACGACAACGGCAGCCTGTGAGTGCACTCCCTTACTCTCTTATTACTACTATTAGCCTTGTTGATTGGCACATCACATATGAGAGGACCGATCGGGCCGGCGTTGATGTTGTGGTGCGCGCGCGTGTGTATGCAGGATGCTGATGTGGGAGGACGGGTTCTGCCGGCCGCGGATGGCGGAGTGCCTGGAGGACATGGAGGGCGAGGACCCGGTGCGCAAGGCCTTCAGCAAGATGTCCATCCAGCTCTACAACTACGGAGAAGGGTGGGTACTGGGTAGGTGCAGTCGTGTGCAGTTTTTCCCCCCGGCCCGGCCCCGGTCGTCGCTCGCAGCCACCTAGCAGTCCCCTAGCCACCACCCATACCACCACCTCTAATTAAGCCCCGCGTGTTTTCGTGCAAGTTCCCGTCACGTCCCCTGTTCTCCGATTAGGACCTGCTCGAGGCTGTGCGCCATTGATGACCCACAGTTCCTCCGCCAGCGACGCGCGCAAGTCCAACCCGAAGACAGAGAGGGTGGGGAGAGACAAAGAAGGGTAGGAGGAGGAAAGGGGAGGAGGGGATGGGTGCGTGCGCTTTCATCTTTTCACTTTGTTCTGTATCTACCGCGCCCAGGCCCAGCTTTTGGGCATTGTTAATTCGCGCGGCACTGACACGGCGGTACCATCACGCCTAATTAACCCCTGGGTTTTTGGTTTTGCTCTGACCGCGCGTGGAGGGGAGGCTGTGATTATGCCGGGGCGGGACGGGAGCGGGAGAGCGAGGGTGGGTAAAACGGGCGCGTAGGATTGAATAACGGCCATTGAAGTCAGTCGTGTCTTTTGGGCGAGGAGCCGAGGACCAAGGACGGGCGCCGTCACGTGCGGCACGTGAGCTGGAGTGGGGCGGTGCCTCGTTCCGCATAAACAAACCCCGGCGCGTCAGTGGGTTAATTTTTTTTTAGAAAAGAAGGATGACCCCGGCCCCTGCATCTGGGCGATGCATACGGCCACTTTATTAATTATTTTTACAAGACCTTACAAAGTAATACAACAGTAAGACTAAAGCCGCCGTCTAAGCAACTCTATCTAGTTGATGAAGGGGCGCAGATAGCCTGGGCCTAATACCAAACAGACATCGCAGCCAAACCTAACATCTAAGACCTGAGGTCCCATCCAGGACGCCTGCCGGGCATGGGTCTCACCGGTCCGGCGTGCACTTAGAGGCCGCCGCCGCCAACTGCCACTTCTCCATCTTCAGAACTGTACTGATGCATCAACCTTGCTCGGTCCAGCTATCGTCGACGCCACCACGACGCCCAACGGCACCTCCTCCCTGCGCGCAAACAACTGAGCACGTCGCGGTCGCCACTGATACACCTCAGCACCATGCTGCCAAGTACCACCAGCCGACACAGCTTGAAGTCTTTGGAGAATCTGTCGTGCGTAGCACCTGCCGACCAGGCATGACAAAGCGTAGCACGTGTCGGTCAGGCATGACTTGACATCTCCACCGAAGCTCCGTGCAAGATGAAGCCGCTCCACCTCCAGCCTCTCTGAACGGGACGGGAGCACCCCAGGAAGACACGGCGAAGAGTTGGGCACCACAAACACCACGAGAGCCGGACCAGCCGACCGCCATGGCGAAGCGACACCACTAAAGAGAGAACCGCCGCCATCAGGAACGCCAAGAACGCGCTGCAGCTGTCCCGCCTCCCTGCGGACCCAAAGCGGCGCCTTCAAGAAGGTGACGGAGCCGGGCACCGCCGCCGCCCAACCAAAGTTGTGGGTTTTCACCCGGGTGCAGGGGGAGGACGAGGGGGAGGGAGCTGGATCTCGAAGCCGCCTTCAAAAAGGGAACATCGCCTGGAGCGCCGCCGGCGTCGTGGCCGCCGCAGCCGGCCAAGAAATTACTCCGATCCAAAGCTCCCAACCCCACATCCGCGCAGCCCGCCACCGGATCCGGCCGGACTGACGAGGAGGAAGCAGCAGCACGGTGCCGCCGTCTTCAGATCTGGCGAATGAGAGTAGCCGGGGATCCCTCCACGCGGCGCCCGCATCCACCGCCCACTCGCCGCCCGCGCGGCCGAGTAGACGCGGCCCTCAACTCCGGCGAGCGCCGCCCGCCCCAGGACGACGCCGCCCTCACCAGCAGAGGCCGCCGCCTCAAACCCTAGGCCCGAGCCCGAGCGGCGTCGCGGCCGAGGGCCTCGCCGCCACCCTCATCGGCGCCCGCGCGGGGGACCCGGCGCCCGTCTCCGGCAGCGGCGAGGACACATCGATAAGGGGAGGAGACGGACGGGGAGGTTGGTCGCCCCCGAGTCGCCCTCGAGAGGGCGACGCGAGGGTAGGGGAGGTTTATCTCCGATTAACAACGCCCTCGCGCTACACGCACACGCAGATGCTACACACAATAGTAGTATTAGTACTATGAGTTTGGGACTTGTGGGAGTTGCTAGCGGTAAAACATTGGTTGCAAGCATGGCAGCACTTTGCCTTTTTTTTTTGCGAATAATTGCAGCACTTTGCTTTGGCGCCATTGAAGTCTTTCACTGATTAAACACTGTGAATTTGTGCTGTTTTTCACTAATTCAGTGAGGTCTTTCACTAATTAAGCAGCACGACATGTTTACTAAGCTTGCTAACGAGTAGTAATATGCAGCGTAGTTAAAATGCTTGTAGAGGATGATAGACTGGAGACAGGAGAGATTTCCCGGGGGTTGTGTGTGTCTGCGTTATTCGTGGTCTCTCACTTTTGTTCTACCGAGCTTTTGAACATGATTTGCTTAGTCGGTTTTGATTTGATTTGGACGCGTTCGGTTGCAGGCTGATGGGAAAGGTGGCATCTGATAAGTGTCACAAATGGGTCTTCAAGGAACCTTCTGAATGCGAGCCCAACATCGCCAACTACTGGCAGAGCTCTTTTGATGCCGTATGTACCATCATCAACCCTGCCCCCACCACCCCCTGCTTTCTCTTTCTGCAGTCCATGCCTCCCCCTCCCTGCTTTGGGGGAGGCCTGCTTGGCAGTACACCACATTAATCTCTCGCAAACAAGCTCCTCAAATGAGCACCAGTACTGCTCACGCAGTGGTAGGTTTCCTTCAAGTTTTTACTAACTCCATGGGGAAAAAAAGAGAGATCGATCGAGAGACATCTATCTCTCTCGGGAGCTTCCAAGCTTTGAATCAAATCAAATCTGCTCCACCAAAGAAAATATCTGCTCCCAAAAAGAAGAGAAGAATTGGATGCTCTGAATGAGAGTGAGTTGCACCTCAGGAGCATCCGCGGCTAGCAGGAAGAACTAACGCCACGATCGCAGCCTTTATTCTTGTGCACTTACCCAAATCCCTCTCGTCTTTTCCTTTTGCAGCTTCCTACGGAATGGACTGACCAGTTCGCCTCAGGCATCCAGGCAATGCCCCACCCTCATCTCTACTCTTCATCTTTAATTCACCTCCTCTTCTTAGCTAATCTAGTAGCGTACAAAGACTTAAGATTAATTAGTTTTCATAAATTTATTATTACGTTTGATCTGCAGACCATCGCCGTGATTCAAGCTGGCCATGGCCTCCTGCAGCTGGGTTCCTGCAAGATCGTAAGTGCAACACACCCTCGCAAATTTCAAACCTTTTGCCCTTTACTACATGCATCATTTTGTCGTTTTGGTCGTCAAGCAAGCACGCCGACGTTGACGTGCCAACGCTAAGCGATTGTGCGCCACTGTGCGTGTGCGCAGATACCGGAGGACCTGCACTTCGTGCTGCGGATGCGACACATGTTCGAGTCACTGGGCTACCAGTCAGGCTTCTTCCTCTCGCAGCTCTTCTCCTCCTCCCGGGGCGCCTCGTCCACGCCTTCCTTCCCGCTTAAGCAGCCGCCGCCGGCGCGCCCGCCCCCGCAGCTCTTCAACTGGCCGGGCCAGCCGCAGCTCCCCCACGCCGCCGCGTCGCCCCTGTTCCCGCCGGGGCCGGCCGCGTTCCACCCGTCCGCGCGATCGTCGATGCCGCATTACCCGGGCGGCGGGGGCAACAAGGACGAGAGCCACATGTACCACCTCGCGCCGTCGCAGCACGGCAAGCCGCCACAAATGGACGAGCACCAGCACCAGCAGCAGCAGATGCAGCCCGGGGAGGCGCCCGACGGCGACCTCAAGTGGCCCAACGGGCTGTCCTTCTTCACCGCGCTCACCGGGCGCTCAGATGACTCGAAGCTTTTGTTCAGCGGCCCCGGCGGCGGCGCAGACGACGGGAAGCCAGCGCAGGACGCGCAGACAGGGCACGGCGGCGCGGAGAACGTGGAGGAGTACCTGAGCCTGGAGAGCCACTCGAACAAGGCGAGGAGGATGGAGAACACCCAGAGCGCCAAGTTCAAGAGGAGCTTCACGTTGCCGGCGAGGATGAGCTCGTCCAACTCGCCGTCCCCGTCGGTGTCGGCCTCGACGGGGCCGGCGGCGCAGCAGCAGCAAGGGATGGAGTACAGAGCGCAGCACGAGGGCAGCGTCTACTCGGACCTCATGGAGACGTTCTTGGAGTAGCAACGCAACGCAACGCATGCATGCGTCGATTGATCATCCTTACGACGACAAGTGTACGGACTTTATGTTTTCTTGTTCCCACTTTTTGTTTTGTTCCAACCAAGCTATGTTCAAGCTCTTTTAGCGTCAGGTTTTGGAGTTTGCTTCGGCTTAATTAGATCATGTAAACTTTTTTTCTTCTAGCTTCGTGTCTCGATCGATCTAGTTGTAGCTAGCTAGCTCGTAGTGCAAGAACTGATACGTGCATGCATGCAGAGATGGGCATGAGTTTGCTTCCATGATGGCTGGCAAGCTATATGGTGCAATGATGGTGATGTACAATGATATGCAACACCCAATAATACGCTCTTTTCCTTCCGAAAGCTCAGTTGTTGCACTGTTGCCTACTTATGGCGCGCGCAGGCCGCCTTTTTTGAAATTAGACTGTTTTCTGGTCGTGCCTGTTGCATCATGCATGCACAGTACAGCAATCTCATTCACCAGGTAGTCCTCTAAAATTCAACCGTGCTGGATTCTTTCAGTTCTTTTGTGTGATGCATGTCATTCCATCCTTGCTTTGCTTGCTGAAATGTCCTTCCTACATTTGTGCTGCACGTCATGATACGTACGCTACTACTGCCAGTGTGTGCCGAGGATGTACTGTATGATTATACGCTTGCGGCTTCGGGGACCACGACGACGTACGATGTACTACCTTCCTGAGAGGTCGCGTCCCACGAAATGATTAGGAAGAGGTTGGAGTGTGCAAGGAACGGAACATAGTTTTAAATAGCCGGTTATAGCTTCGCTATAGCCTGCTATAGGCATTTCAGTAGGGTGCCGCTAAATGGTCGTCTTCACAAATAGCCCGCTATAACCCGCTATAGGTCCGCTATAACTGATTTGAAGGCCCGACGCTATTTTCCATAGCCCGCTATTTAAAACATTGAACGAAACGGGTAGTTTCTGGAAGGACAAGAGAAAGGGAGGAAAGGCGCTGGGACGCATGGTCTGCACGCGCCACGCGACACGGCCGCATAGAGTGAGAGTGAGAGTGAGAGTGCAAGCTATACTTGATAGCCTCGTCTGCGTAGTTTGGAAGGCACTGGCTGCGAGCAGCTTTACGGTTTCGCGAAGGGAAGAAGCAAAAAAAATGAGCGCCGGATGTACACGAACCTCCCCCGCATGCATGTTCAAAACCAACCTGTAAATTTCTTTCGATAATCCTGGACCTACGAAAGGATCATACGTAAAGTTACTGAGGCCGCGCTTGGTATGGTTGTATTTTAATACAGGTGTATTTAACTTCCGGATGTAACTTACCGGCGAAGAGCTATTTTCCAGCCTGAAACCAAAACGACCTGCGAAGGTCTGTATATTTTACAACTGTATCTCTATTCCTAATGAAGCAGTTGGTAGTCTCGCTTTCAGGTTTTTTTTCGTCCCATCTCCCATGG
Organism: Thinopyrum elongatum; assembly: GCA_011799875.1. NCBI lineage: Eukaryota > Viridiplantae > Streptophyta > Magnoliopsida > Poales > Poaceae > Thinopyrum > Thinopyrum elongatum. The sequence goes on from CM022299.1 coordinate 446,685,845, forward strand.
TTTTTTTTGGGTACCTCCTTTCACCTTCGCTGGTTTTTTTTTGTAAATTTTTTTCGTCCCCTCCCCCCACTTCATCGGTTTATTTTCGCATCATCCTCTCACACAACGAAAGAAATCTGAACAGATCAGAACTTTCCATACTGGTGCAAGTTATATTTAATAATGTAGAATCAATCACGAACAATCTCTAAAGATCAAATCTAAATTAATTAACCTTACCTTAAATCACTCAATCATCTCTACTCCTAATGGAGCAGTTGGTAGTCTCGCTTCCAGGTTTTTTTTCGTCCCACCTCCCATGGTTTTTTTTGATACCTCCTCCCACCTTCGCTGGTTTTTTTTCGTAGATTTTTTTCGTCCCCTCCCCCCACTTCATCGGTTTATTTTCGCGTCACCCTCTCACACAACAAAAGAAATCTGAACAGATCAGAACTTTTCATACTGGTGCAAGTTATATTTAGTAATGTAGAATCAATCATGAACAATCTCTAAAGATCAAATCTAAATTAATTAACCTTACCTTAAATCACTCAATCACATTAATTGATTTTCAGAAAAATCGCTCAATCACATTAACCTTACCTTAACTCACGGATGGTAATCAATCTCCAAACAAAGGAAACAATACATCGAGGGAGCAGTAAATAAACTCCCTTTCTTATGACATGTATATGATCTTCCCTTACCTCTTCGTTGTCGAGCGTTCTTGATTCTTGAGGCCGATGCTTGGGCTGCGTCACTGGGTCGCGATGGTGCCGGAGGACGAGGACGGCGAGGCCGGGTGCCGCGGCACCACGTTGGCCGCGGCCGGTGAAGGGGGAGAAGAAGGGCGGCTTCCCTGGCCCTAGCCGTGGCCGTGGCCCTGGGAGTTGGTGCGGTGGAAGCGGCACTTGAAGGACCCGGCGTGGGTGGCCGGCGCGCAGACGCACTTGGAAGCGGGCCCGTGGCCCGCGCCGGACGGCGTCGACGCCGACCCGGGCCACCTCCTCCCCGTATTCTTGGAGCTGTGGCTGGCCGATTTACATGAAATTAATTCCCTCAGTTATGGTGGCAAATATAATACACATAATCCATATTGTTATGCACTAGCGTGTGTGTGTGTGAAATAGATGAATTATGGTCCCGTACCCAATAAGATAGATATGTGTGTGTGTTAGAGAGAGAGAGGGAGAGGGGGAGAGAGAGTGAGGAAGAGGGAGGGAGAGAGTGTGTGTGTGAGGATTTGATGGTAAAAAAGGTCGCCAATGTCACTTGATATGTATGAGAATATTAATATTGAACTCTTAAAGTTAATGTGTCCCCGTTGCAACGCACGGGCGTTCTTCTAGTCTAGAAGGAAAACGAGAATCCAAACGGGGCGTTAGCCTTTCATAAATCCCCCTGCCCAAAAAAAATTTCAACCAGGGTGGGCCCCAGCCACTGATCCTAATCCAATTAATTTCATCCACATCAACCTTTACGTAAAAACCATATGTAAGTTTTAGTGGGTCTAGCATTACTCAATTTCTTTGGCAAATAGAATTAGCTCTGTGGAGGATTGAGCATAGTTCAGATGGTCAAATTCCCTTGTGTGGTAGACTAGGATTTAAGTCCTAGATTTAGTACCAGTGCTCGTATTTTTCTGAATTTATTTTAGTCTTTCCGACGATGTTCGTTTCAGGAAGGACGCATTTTCGTTGACTATGAGACGTCTATAATGACTTTGTCAATATCAAGATGTTGTGCCAGTATCTTAGAGGTACTCATAAGAGTAGGGTGTGTGTGCGTTCACATGGATGAGTATATGTGAGATCTGCGATTGTACCGTGTTAAAACAAATTAGCTTTGTCCGTATTTAATTTTCAACCATTTTGTTTTCATAGTGCGCTATAACACTAGGATGGTCTTCTTCCACCTCGTTTAGCTACATCGCGATAAGAAGCTCCTTTAAAGACTGTTGGGATTATTACCCACTGGGTACTTAGAGTTATTAGAAAATGTGAAAGGGCCTCAACTCTCTCATCGCCCTTACCACATGGTCTATTTGGAAATATCGCAACGCCACCCTCTTCGACAATCTCCGGCCATCCACCGACGAACTTGTCTGCACTATCAAGGACGAGGCCCAGCTATGGGCAAGGGCCGGAGCCAATGGACTTGCTTTCGTGATCCCTACAGTCTAGAATCATTGTACCGAGGCTAAGCAAACTCAAACATGCTCATGTCACGACCTTGGGGACGCCGATGCGTGTACGCCCCCTCGAGCGGCACCCTGTATGTTCTCTCCACCTATCAATGAAATGATATGCAATGATGCGTATTCATGAAAAGATCATTGTAGAAAATAGATGAAGAGACAATATTTGTTAATGAGGTTTACCATCATGTCTACATCCCTAAGCCATGCTTACATGCACTTCTCCCATAAAGGAGCATGCACAGGTCAATGACAAATCCGCCAAGGCCATCGGACGCATCTTGACCCTACGCGTACTCCAAGTCTAACAGTATCCCTATACACATATTCAACGCATTTTTTTTTACAAGTGTTACGTCGCCACGCTTGTTGTCGGCCTCATCAGCTCTCCTTCATCCTTCTCCATTCGCTTCACTACCGCTGACTTCTCCATCTCCTTGTTCCTTGATGTTTTTGAAATTATAGAAGACCAAACCAACACCAGTTTTGAATAGCCGTATGAGCGTCACTTGCCACAATAGACGAGAACCTAATATCGCAAGGCAAGATATCGAACCACTGCGTCATCACTATATTATCCACAAATAAGACGAAGAGCACAAAGGAGTGAGGACAACCACAGATTGGCGTCACCGCTACATATGCGGCTGTCAAGTTAGGCAAAAGCGTATGATGGAAATTCACCGTACTAGAAGCCCCCTGATACGCGGGATCAATACACCAAGGGTCAGCTACCTCGGCCATGACAAGCATGCCGTCAGGACATGTGTAATATGAGGTCTAATTTTGAAGCTCTCGTCACCGGGAACACAACAGTGAAAATTGTTTTGTAATTTGGTGTGACGCCCCCGGTTCAATCGTACACTAATCATACACGCAAACGTGTACGATCAAGCCCAGGGACTCACGGGAAGATATCACAACACAACTCTAAACACAAATAAACGGAGGTCCACAATATTACAGACCAGGGATCCGAAGATCCGAATACATAAGTCAGTCATACAAATAATATCTGGGTACAGACATAGTTAGACAAGTTCTGCCTTAAGAAGGCTAGCACAAACAGCGACACTAGATCGAAAGGCGTTGGCCTCCTGCCTGGGAGCCTCCGATCCTACTCCTGGTCAGCTGGCTCGATCCAGTAGTACGTGCCCTCTGGACCCGCCTGGTAGTAGGCTCCGGTGGTGGCGTCTGGCTCCTGGACTCCATCGTCTGGTGTATCATCAAGGTGGGGTATATGGGGGAAAAGAGAAAATAAAGCAACCGTGAGTACTCATCCGAAGTACTCAGCAAGCAAGGATCTATACTACATATGCAACATTATCAATGGAGAAAAGGCTGTATATGTGGACTGGGCTGCAGTAATGCCAGAATAGAGAGAAAGGCCTAGTCCTATCGAAGACTAGCATCTTCAAACATCTTCTCAAAGCCATCATCTTGCAGCAGTAGAAGAGAGTAGAATAGCATTTTATTTAACAAACATGTTGAAGTACAGCTCAAAGATCCTTCCTCGACTCCCAGCGAGAAAGTAATCCCGAAGCTTCAATTAAGTAACAAGTATCCAGTTTAAGTAGTAGATCGGGATACACAAACTGAGCGTCCTTTACCGTAGGACCGGCTATCGATAGAAGATTCATCCCTGCAGGGGTGCACTACTGTTACCCAACACGCTCGATCAACTCTGGCCGGACATACTTGCTGGGTAATGCCCGTCCTCGGAAGATCGACACGAAGCAGCGCTCTACCTAGGCTCAGCAGAGAGGTCAGCACGCCGGACTAACCTATGCACCCAGGGGTCTCGGGCCATCGCCCTGGGCACCCTGCGCGTTGCGTGGCTGGCCGGGGTGCAGGCGCGACACTGAACTCGCCAGTGAAGTATCCAGCCCAATCCCGACGATCAGCCCGCACGGTGAATCGTGACGTCTGATAAGCTTTCGGCGAAACGTACATCGCAGAGGGCCCCATAACCATTATCCCGCGTGGTGGCAGTGCGTATAGGGCACGTCGACCCACTCAGATCACACACCCAAATCCAATAGGCTCAATTAGTATCAAGCGGAGACAATCAGAGTCTCTGATGCTCCGCCACAATGTCACACTCGAGTGCCCTTCCGGCACACCCGAAATCATAGATCTCCAGCGGGTACCCACCAGGGTGGACCCGCCTGTGAAAAAGGTCAAGTAACCGTGTGGTCATAATCATCAGGGTGAACGTAAGAGGTATCACCCTCGAGGTTCACACTGAGGGGTTGCACGACAGAGTCGTATCGGACATGGAGAAGGAGGAATCACCCTCGATGACCACGACCGTACAGCTATGCTGCAGAGTATTCATCAGGAGTGCGTTACGAGGTATCACCCTCGGCACTCGATAGTTACTACGCAGAGTCGTACAACTAAGGGGGTGTGAAGTGAGGTGTCTGTCTCTGATCGACGATCACGTTGATCGAGTCGTCGATGAACAAGCAGGGGCGACAAAGTAAGGTGGTGGGGTCACAGATGGTTCATACCAACCTATACTAAACAGTTTATCATAGGCAGGTAAGATAGCAATGAACAGGTTACAACAGCAGGCTATGCATCAGAATAGGAGCATACATTAACAGTAGCGAAATCTAATGCAAGCAGGAGAATAGAATGGGCGATATCTGGAATGCTCAAGGGGGGGGCTTGCCTGGTTGCTCTGGCAAGAGAGGGAGGTCGTCAACGGGCTGCTCGTCGGTAGAGTAGTCGTATCCTGGTGCAGCGTCGTCGGTCTCGGCGTCTATCGAGAGAGAAGGAGGGGGAGAGAAACAATAAATTCCACGGCAAATATGCAAACAATATGTATGACATGCCTAAATGATATGCCGGGGTGTTCTACTGCCTAACTAAATGATTTAGTTAATTTAGGAATTTATTCGGATTTATTTAATTAAAGTTGGACACTATTCATTTATCGAAATCGGTCTAATTGTTCAACGTTCTTATAGCTGCGGGCGTCTGACGGAGATACCGAGGGCGTATCCGGGTTCGTATCGTCGTTCTGAGCAAGTTTCATGTACAAAGTATTTTCATCGGAGTTACGGTTTATTTAATATGATTTTCTAAAGTTTTTATTAATTTTTGAAATTTAATTAATTATTTAATTCAACATTATCCGAAACAGTGATTGATGACGTCAGCATGACATCATGCTGACGTCAGCAGCCACCTGACAGGGTGGGTCCCACCTGTCATAGGCTGTTAGGTTAATTAGGTTTAATTAATTTAATTACTGATTAATTAACACTAATTAGTTAATTAGATTAACCTAATCAGGATTAATTAACTAATTAATTAACTAATTAATTATTTAATTAATCATTTTATTTATTTCTATTTTTATTTTCTATTTCTTTTAAATCGTTTTTAGGGGGGTGGGCCCCATCTGTCAGCGGCACAGGGGGGGCAGGGCCCACCGGGCAGTGGCCCATACGGCCACACGGGGCGGGCGTGGGCGCAGCCCGAGCGGGCGCGTCCAGGGTGCGCCCGGGCGCTGGCCACGGGCGCCGGCGAGGCGCGGCTGGACGGGTCGGTGGTGAGCGCGGGGCCACGGCGCGCGATGCGGACGAGCGCGCGGGCGAGGTGTGGGGGCGCGCGCGCGTGCGGGTGGCCGCGGCGAGCGGAGGCAGAGGCGAGAGGACGAGCGGCAGCGGCGGCTGGAGTGGGCAAAACATAATTCCATATTTATTTCAGATTTAATAAATGGTTACTAAATATTATCTTTATCCACTGTTTGAGGTTGTTCGAGTCACTTATCCAATTCCAATGATGTTGGTTTCAATTTTAGAATAGCCTCTGGAATATTTGTTATTTATCTGACATTTTAGCTCCTATGTTGGACAACTTTTATATTCCACTTTCATTTAAATTTGAATTTGACTTAGGAGTTGAAATGCAATATGATGCTAATGATGATTATGCACTGTCGATCATGCTAACATGTCATTATCAAAAGTGATTACTGTTGCTAATCACCGGGGGTGTTACAACTCTCCTCATCTATTAAGAATTCTCGTCCCGAGAATTAAGAGGAAGACTGAAAGAAAGAGGGGTATTCTTCGCGAAGACGATCCTCGCGTTCCCAAGTGGCTTCATCTTCAGAATGATTTGACCACTGAACCTTGAGGAACTTGATTGACTTTTGACGTGTTCGACGCTCAGCTTGATCAAGAATACGGATGGGATATTCTGGATATGACATATCTTCCCGTAATTCAAGCACTTCATGATCCACAGCTCGAATAGGATCCTTGAAGCAGCGGCGGAGTTGGGATACATGAAAGACGTCATGTACTTGAGAAAGGTTTGGCGGCAATTGCAACTGATATGCCACTTCTCCTCGACGGGCAAGAATACGGAACGGGCCAATGTAGCGAGGGGCTAACTTGCCTTTGATTCCGAACCGATGAGTGCCTTTCAACGGAGTGACGCGGAGGTAAGCTTGCTCGCCAGGTTGATAGACTATTTCCTGGTGCTTACGGTCATAGTTGCTCTTCTGACGAGACTGAGCAGATTTCAAATGTTCACGAACAATACGGACTTGTTCTTCAGCTTGCCGAATAATGTCCGGTCCGACGAGTGAGCGTTCCCCAGTTTCTGACCAATTCAGAGGGGTTCGACACTTACGACCGTATAGAGAACTTCAAAGGGGGCCATTTTCAAGCTGGCTTGATAGCTGTTGTTATAGGAGAACTCGGCATATGGAAGAGATTCTTCCCACTTCTTGCCGAAAGAAACAACACAAGCTCGTAGCATGTCTTCAAGCACTTGGTTGACTCGTTCAACTTGGCCTTGGGATTGAGGATGATAAGCTGAACTCCAGGTGATATGAGTTCCCATAGCCTTTTGGAAACTTTCCCAGAAATGACCAGTGAATATGCTGCCACGGTCTGAACTGATCTCTTTCGGAATACCGTGGAGTGAAACAATTCTGGAGATATATAACTCTGCTAACTGACTAGCAGTGATTGTCTCCTTGACAGGCAGAAAGTGTGCAACTTTAGAGAGTTGGTCGACAACGACAAGAATAGCATCGTGACCCTTCTGTGACCTGGGAAGTCCTGTAACGAAATCCATCTGAACCTTATCCCATTTCCATAAAGGAATAGGAAGTGGTTGCAGAATTCCAGCAGGCTTCTGATGTTCTGCTTTAACGCGTCGACACACATCACATTCAGCAACATATCGAGCAATGTCTTGCTTCATTCTAGACCACCAGTACCTTTGACGGAGATCACGATACATCTTGGTGCTACCCGGATGAATAGACAACGGGGTATCATGTGCCTCCTTCATGACTTTGTCAGTCATAAGCTCGAAGCGAGGTACCACAATACGGTCTTTGAAATACAAGGTTCCATCTTCAGACAGCGAGAAATCCCTGTACTTTTCAAGGTGAAGATCTTTCTTCATCAGATCAACTTCAGCATCTTTAGCTTGTGCACTCTTAACAGCTTTCTCAAGGTCTGGTTCAACAACCAAGGTTTTTAAGTATCCTTGAGGAACTATCTCGATATTTAGCTTTCGAAGCTCTTCATACAGTAGGGGTTGCTGTAGCTGAACCTCAAGTTCGCAGCAATAGGATTTGCGGCTCAACGCATCAGCCATTACATTAGCCTTGCCAGGGGTATAAGAAATACCCAAATCATAGTCCGCAATGGTCTCCATCCATCTTTGCTGACGGAGATTCAGAGATGGCTGAGTGAACAAGTACTTCAAACTTTTATGATCCGTGTATATCTCGCAACGATTACCGAGAAGGTAATGTCGCCATAACTGTAGTGCATAGATCACAGCAGCTAGTTCTAGATCATGTACCGGATAATTCTCTTCATGCGGTCGCAACTGACGAGAGCCATAGGCAATCACTTTACGCTCTTGCATTAGGATACAGCCTAATCCTTGACGAGATGCATCACAGTATATCACGAAATCCTTTTGGGAATCCGGGGGTGCTAGTACTGGGGCAGATGTCAATTTATCTTTTAGTGTCTGAAAGCTTTCTTGACATTTTTCTGTCCACTCAAATTTAACACCTTTGTGAAGCAGATTTGTCAATGGTTTTGCAATCTTGGAAAAGTTCTCAACGAATCGACGGCAATAACTAGCGAGTCCGAGAAAACTTCTGACTTGCTTAACATTCTTTGGGGGAGTCCAGTCGAGAATAGCCTGAACTCGTTCGGGGTTAACAGCAATCCCATCCTTGGAAATCACATGTCCAAGGTAAGTTACTTCCGGAAGCCAAAATTCGCATTTGGAATACTTGGCATACAACTGGTGTTCTCGGAGCCTTTCTAGAACAAGGCAGAGATGTTCAGCATGTTCCTCTTTATTCTTAGAATAGACCAGAATATCATCTAGATATACCACGACGAATTTGTCGAGGTAATCCATGAATATATAATTCATCAGGCGGGAGAACGTAGCTGGAGCATTCGTTAGGCCAAATGACATGACGGTGTATTCATAGGAGCCATAACGAGTGACGAATGCAGTCTTGGGAATGTCCTCTTCACGGACACGGATCTGGTGATAACCCAACCTCAAGTCGAGTTTAGAGAACACCGATGATCCAGCGAGTTGATCATAAAGATCATTGATCCGGGGCAGTGGGTATTTATTCTGGATTGTGGCTTGGTTAATGGGCCGGTAATCCTGAACCAATCGGTTAGTTCCATCCTTCTTCTTAACGAAGAGTGAAGGTGCTCCCCAAGCAGAGGAACTGGGGCGGATGAAACCACTCTTAAGTGACTTGTCGATTTCTTCCTTAAGCTCAAGAAGGTGATGCGGAGGCATCTTATAAGGTCGCTTGGCAATAGGAACGGTGCCAGGCTTCAAGTCGATGACGAACTCGACAGCTCTAGCCGGGGGTATTCCTGGAAGTTCTTCTGGAAAGACATCTGGAAAATCTCGAACGACAGGAACGTTCTCGATCCCTTCCAGAGGTGAGGCGTTCAAAGCATTCATAACATATACCTCAGCTTCAGTGTCTCGAGTAATTCGGGCAGTGTAGTTCACTATCTCATCGGAGGGGTGAAGAAGTTGGATAATTTTTGTGGCACAATTGATCGAAGCAATGTGAGCTTTCAACCAATCCATTCCGAGTATGAGGTCTATGGTGGAAGACTTCAGGATAATAGGGGAAGCTAGGAATTCAAATTCCTCGATTTCAACAGGGACATTATGTGCCATCATAGTGGTTTGACATTGGCCTCCAGGGGTTCGGACAACTATTGGCAGGTTCATCTGAAACAGAGGAAATTCAGATTTGTCAAATGACAACGAGAAGTTTAACACAACTCGGAGAGAAAGGTTAAACAAAACAATGGAAAGGAAAATGATTATCAGACTAATCAGATCAACGACTGGGAAATCGCACAGATATCCAGCTCTCCGGGTAGACGGGATTTACGAGATCCTAAGTGTTGGCGTTAGTAAAATTTTATTTAACCCGAATAGAAGAGATATTAGAGTCCCAGAGTATAGACGAGGAATAAAAGATCCTAATACCACCCAGTTGGCGACGTGGGCCCGTAAGCCACACAGCCAAGTTAGTAAATTAGTTTCTCGGTTTCTAGACTCAACTTCGGCCAAGGAATTTGGAGGGGGGCTTCCTACAGGCAGTCGGCTCTGATACCAACTTGTGACGCCCCCGGTTCAATCGTACACTAATCATACACGCAAACGTGTACGATCAAGCCCAGGGACTCACGGGAAGATATCACAACACAACTCTAAACACAAATAAACGGAGGTCCACAATATTACAGACCAGGGATCCGAAGATCCGAATACATAAGTCAGTCATACAAATAATATCTGGGTACAGACATAGTTAGACAAGTTCTGCCTTAAGAAGGCTAGCAACAAACAGCGACCACTAGATCGAAAGGCGTTGGCCCTCCTGCTGGGAGCCTGACCCTTACTCCTGGTCAGCTGGGCTCGATCCAGTATACGTGCCCTCTGGGCCTGGTAGTTGGAGACTCCCATGGGTGGTGGCGTCTGGCTCCTGGACTCCATCGTCTGGTGTATCATCAAGGTGGGGTATATGGGGGAAAAGAGAAAATAAGCAACCGTGAGTACTCATCCGAAGTACTCAGCAACAAGGATCTATACTACATATGCAACATTATCAATGGAGAAAAGGTGTATATGTGGACTGGGCTGCAGAAATGCCAGAATAGAGAGAAAGGCCTAGTCCTATCGAAGACTAGCATCTTCAAAAATCTCAAGCCATCAAGCTCTAGCAGCAGTAGAAGAGAGTAGAATAGCATTTATTTAGCAAACTGTTGAAGTACAGCTCAAAGATCCTTCCTCGACTCCCAGCGAGAAAGTAATCCCGAAGCTTCAATTAAGTAATAAGTACCAGTTTAAGTAGTAGATCGGGATACACAAACTGAGCGTCCTTACCGTAGGACCGGCTATCGATAGAAGATTCATCCCTGCAGGGGTGCACTACTGTTACCAACACGCTCGATCAACTCTGGCCGGAAATACTTGTGGTGGGTAATGCCCGTCCTCGGAAGATCAACACGAAGCAGCGCTCTACCTAGGCTCAGCAGAGAGGTCAACACGCCGGACTAACCTATGCACCCAGGGGTCTCGGGCCATCGCCCTGGGCACCCTGCGCGTTGCGTGGCTGGGGGGTGCAGGCGCGACACTGAACTCGCCAGTGAAGTATCCAGCCCAATCCCGACGATCAGCCCGCACGGTGAATCGTGACGTCTGATAAGCTTCGGCGAAACGTACATCGCAGAGGGCCCCATAACCATTATCCCGCGGTGGTGGCAGTGCGTATAGGGCACGTCGACCACTCAGATCACACACCCAAATCCAATAGGCTCAATTAGTATCAAGCGGAGACAATCAGAGTCTCTGATGCTCCGCCACAATGTCACACTCGAGTGCCCTTCCGGCACACCCGAAATCATAGATCCCAGCGGGTACCCACCGGGTGGACGCCTGTGAAAAAGGTCAAGTAACCGTGTGGTCATAATCATCAGGGTGAACGTAGAGGTATCACCCTCGAGGTTCACACTGAGGGGTTGCACGACAGAGTCGTATCGGACATGGAGAAGGAGGAATCACCCTCGATGACCACGACCGTACAGCTATGCTGCAGAGTATTCATCAGGAGTGCGTTACGAGGTATCACCCTCGGCACTCGATAGTTACTACGCAGAGTCGTACAACTAAGGGGGTGGTGAAGTGAGGTGTCTGTCTTGATGACGATCACGTTGATCGAGTCGTCCGATGAACAAGCAGGGGCGACAAAGTAAGGTGGTGGGGTCACAGATGGTTCATACCAACCTATACTAAACAGTTTATCATAGGCAGGTAAGATAGCAATGAACAGGTTACAACAGCAGGCTATGCATCAGAATAGGAGCATACATTAACAGTAGCGAAATCTAATGCAAGCAGGAGAATAGAATGGGTGATATCTGGAATGCTCAAGGGGGGGGCTTGCTGGTGCTCTGGCAAGAGAGGGAGGTCGTCAACGGGCTGCTCGTCGGTAGAGTAGTCGTATCCTGGTGCAGCGTCGTCGGTCTCGGCGCTTATCGAGAGAGAAGGAGGGGGAGAGAAACAATAAATTCCACGGCAAATATGCAAACAATATGTACGACATGTCTAAATGATATTGCCGGGGTGTTCTACTGCCTAAACTAAATGATTTAGTTAATTTAGGAATTATTCGGATTTATTTAATTAAAGTTGGACACTATTCATTTATCGAAATCGGTTAATGTTCAACGTTCTTATAGCTGCGGGCATCTAACGGGAATACAGGAGGCGTATCCGGGTTGTATCGTCGTTCTGAGCAAGTTTCATGTATAAAATATTTTGCGGAGTTACGGTTTAAAAGATATGATTTTCTAAAGTTTTTATTAATTTCTAAATTTAATTAATTATTTAATTCACATTATCCGAAACAGTGATTGATGACGTCAGCATGACATCATGCTGATGTCAGCAGCCACCTGACAGGGTGGGTCCCCTGTCATAGGTGTTGGTTAATAGGTTTAATAATTTAATTAATGATTAATTAACACTAATTAGTAATTAGATTACCTAATCAGGATTAATTAACTAATATAATTAATTAATTATAATTAATTATTTTATTTATTTCTTTTTATTTTCTATTTCTTTTAAATCGTTTAGGGGGTGGGCCCCATTTGTCAGCGTCACAGGGGGGGGGGGGGTTCGGGGCCCCATGGGCAGTGGCCCAGGGGCGGACACGTCCGGGGCGTGTGCCCCTTTGGGACCGGACATGTCCGGTGCCAAAGGGGAGCACGGCGCGGGATCGCGAGGCGGGTGGGGGGAGGCGAGAAGGAGGGAGCAAGGAGGGCGAGAGTGAGAGAAGCGGGAGACGGAGCGGGGGCGGAGGGAGCGGTGGCGGGAGCGGCGCGGGGCGGAGTGGCGGGGTGGAGCGGCAGTCGGGGCGGCGGTCGCGCGGAGGCGAAGCGGGGCAAGATCCGCGAGAAGTAGAGCGAGTAGGGCACGAGGAGCGAGGTGCGAGGGCCGGCGGGCTGCGGTGAGCGGGGCGCTGAGCGAGACGGAGAGGCGCGGGCGGAGCGGCGGGAAGGGGGCGGGCGCGCGGCGAGGTGCTGGGAGGCAGAGAGGGGCGGGACAGAGGCCCGAGGCCTCACCGTGATCCGTAGGGACGGGGGAGAGGGAAGCGGGGGTAGGGGTGGTCGATGGGGAAGACGGCGATGGGGAGGCAGGGGCGGCAGACGGCGGCGTCGGCGGCGAGATGGAGGACGGGGGGGGCGCGGTGAGGCAGCGTCGGGCGGGAGCGGCGTCGAGGGAGCAAGGCGGCGGAGAGCGAGCGGGCTACGGGGGCGGGGTCCAACGCCAGCGAGCGAAGAAGCGATCCGGGGCGACAAGGCCGGTCGCCCACGATCGATCTGGATCGGGGGGGGGGGGGAGGGGGGAGGAGGGGAGGGGGAGCGAACGAGAGTGAGGAGGGGGGATCGGGGGTAGGGCTAGGGTGTGGGTGGGGGGTGGCCGGAACTAAGTGAGGCGCGGCGGGCGCGGCCTGGCGGCCGGGGTGGCTTGCTGGGCCGAGGCCCAGTCGGGGGGGGGGGGTTCCTTATCCTTTTCTGTTTCTTTTTCCTTTTCTTTATTCTCTTTTCTCTACTGTTAAATGTCTAGGCCCCAAATGGTTTTTGTAAAAAGTGTGACCTATTTCATAAATACCAGTGCATTATTCCATAACACCTAAAATTAGTTTGGGCAAAACATAATTCCATATTTATTTCAGATTTAATAAATGGTTACTAAATATTATCTTTATCCACGGTTTGAGGTTGTTCGAGTCACTTATCCAATTCCAATGATGTTGGTTTCAATTTTAGAATAGCCTCTGGAATATTTGCTATATATCTGACATTTTAGCTCCTATGTTGGACAACTTTTATATTCCACTTTCATTTAAATTTGAATTTGACTTAGGAGTTGAAATGCAATATGATGCTAATGATGATTATGCACTGTTGATCATGCTAACATGTCATTATCAAAAGTGATTACTGTTGCTAATCACCGGGGGTGTTACATTTGGACACACGGTTCACAAAGTATTTTCGTTTAAAAAAATGGATCTCACAAAAAAATACAACCCTCTCCATACGTCTCAAACTAGTGAAAAAACCCATCAAAGCTTCGTGATGGCAATAAGTGACACACATGCATCGTGCCAATTGTCACCACAAGAGAAATTTGGACGTAAGCCTTTAACGTTTTTTAGGAGTAGTGCTCCTTTAATAACTTATTTTTTAGAGGGCCCCTTTGATGACTATAGTTTTGCACATTTAATAACTACTAGTGATTATATTTATTTTTGAGAAGAAATAACTAGTGATTTTATCACCAAGTTGTTCGGACCGAGACCGGAATACCATTTTAGGCCTAGACAGCCCAGATCTTCTTATTCAGAACTAGAGGAAAGTATCGTTTTCCCCCTCAAATCCTGTCTGATGGATCAATTTCCCCCCAAAGTCTAAAACCGGACCAATCAGCCCCCCAACTCTCTAAAACCGGATCAATTCTCCCCCGCGGTGGTTTTGAAGTAGATTTCGGTGGTTTTGACTTTTCTTCTGCTGACTGGACAAGCTGAGTAGGCAATGTATCTTTCCCCAATTCTTCATTTCCAATCCCTAGGTCTCTGTCGCCGTCCCCCTCGCCGCCTAGCGCTCTGTCGCCGTCCGCCTCGCTGCCTAGCGCAACCCAGCCGCCCCCCTCGCCGCCTAGCACAACCCAGCCGCCCCCTCGCCGCGGTCCATGGCGTCTGCTAGCTCGTCAAGCAGTCACCGGCCGCCGCAGTCCATGGCCTTCTCAGGGCAGTCGCCGGTGCCATATCGGGAGCCACCGACGTCGTACTCGCCTGAGAAGTTGTGCCACTGCAACGTCAAGGCTCCCAGGTGGATTTCGTGGAGCATTGCCAACCCCGGCCGTCGATGCTACAACTGCAGCCAGTCTCTGGTAAATCGATCTCTGCCCACCGTTTTTCTTTGTTGTTTTCTTGAGCAGCAAAGTTATGGTCTTTGCGCGATCCTCTTGACGAAATTGCTCAAATTGTTGAATAGGGTTACGACTGTCGGTACTTCAAGAGGCATGACGATCCCCTGGATCAGTTTGTCAGTACGCTTCTAGGTGATCTGCGAGATGTTGTGAATCGGCTGAAGACAGAGGTTAGGAAGCTCAAGACCGAGAAATCACAGCTCGAGCATGCTCTCATGGAGGCCAAGTGCAGCATTGGTGATGCTGATGTTTATGCCATGGATTTGAAAGCGCAACATGCTCAACAAATGGAGGTTCTTGCCAAAGAATTTCAGAGAAGCAAGTTGATGTACAAATTTGCCATCTTTTGCTGCATTATGTGTGTTGTTTGCATGGCTTTCAAGATGTGATGTACTATGTAGGATGCAGTGTTGAAGTGAAGCAACTATGTAAGATCCAGTGAACAATTTTATTTGAGTTTAAAATTTCAGAGAAGCAAGTTGGTCTGAACTTTTGTCTGAAGTTAACTGAACTTTTGTCTGAAGTTTTCTGAATTTTCAGGCAGCGCACTTCACCACCCACCACACTGACAGCACCACACTTCACCACCCACCCATTTAAGCACACTCGCCCACTCACCACTCGCCCACCCACCGCACTGTTGTTCCCCATTCTCATCCCCACTTCTGCAAGAGCTTCTCGACGCCGGCGATGGCGCCCAAGAGGAGCCCGTCTGCAAGAGCTTATCGTCGTGCTCAAGAGCGATGGGAGGAGACAGTCAGCAAGTTTTGCAAGGGCTATTCAGAGAAAAGGGCGGACGTAGAGGAGATCTGCAACTGGTTTCCCAGCTTGCAGATGTGTGTCGACCACGCTAGGGGCCTCATCGCCGTGGCTACGAATGTTGAGAAGAAGACGCTGTTCCCCGGCGGCTGTAGTATTCCTCCAGTCGTTGTTTTCGTATGGGCTATGAATGAAGCGGAGAACTCACCAGATCCACGTCAGCGTGCTAGGTGGTACAACTACCGCTCCCGCCGTCGCGCCCCTCCAGCTCCAGTGGAAGGCCTTGTCGACGTCGTGCTCGCTGTACCAGCTCCAGTGAAGCAGGTGTAACACCCCATGTATCAACTACAGTGATCACCTCTTAATCATGCCAAGTCATCATCATTTGCAATGCTTGATCACAGTGGTGAAACATCTTATCTCAAAAATCCTTCTCCGAATTCAATCAAATTCAAAGTGCAATTTGAAGTTGCACAAAAGTTGCTGGAAAAATGTTCATCATTTAGCAAATATTCCAAATCGTTAGTATTTGATGTTAAGAAAAACAACATCACCTAGGTGCTAAGATGGACAGTAGCAATTTATTCAGAGCAATTCCAACATTTTAAAATGCTATTCCAATTATGAAAATTCCAAATGGATTCAAATAAATCCCAAGCTTATGGTGGCAGTGCAACACTGACCCTAGTATTTGTTTTCACCAGTGGCACATTTTTGCAAAAGATAATTATTGCAAAAGAAAATGCAAAAGGCTACTCTTAAATGAAAACAGAAATAAAAATGCAAAAGGCCTAAATCGATTGGGCCTAAGTGCACAGTGGCACGACCCAGCCCAACAGAGCCACCATCGTCTCCCTCCTCCCCGTGTCACCTCGTGCGCGCTCGCCCGACGCTGTTCGCCGTCGCCACAGCACCCGTTAGCCGCCCCGCATCGCTACAGGCCGGCGGGGTGGATAAGATCTCCACCGCGGCTTCCCCCCTCGTCATCCTCATCCACTCGCCCCTCCTCCCGCTCTCTCTCTCGCTCGCTCTCCACCTCGTCCGACGCGGTCGCCGCCGTCACCGCGTCGATCCCGCAGCCACTGTGCCCCGTTCGCTCCGCCACCGCGTCAAGTCGCCTCCCCATCATCGACTACATCGGCTGCGCCGACTGGACCGAGCCAGGAAGCATCCACGCCGCCGCCATCTTCTCTCCTTCCTCGGATCGCCGTCACCTGTCGTCGTCGATTCCGGCTACCTCGCGCCCTCCCCGAGCTCGCTGCCACTCCCTACGGCTCCGCTGTGAGCTCCCGCTTCTCCTCCCCCCTCTCCGTTAGCTCGCCCGCGTTCCATAGCCGCCGATGCCACCGACGACCGAACACTCCGCCGCTCGCGCTCGTCGCCGGCGTAGCCACAGTGACCTTTGGGTCTCGTGCGTGCCACTGTCACGCTCGTCGCGTCGCGTAGAGGCTGTCTGGCCGTTTAGTTTCTCATTTACGCGTCGCCCCGCCGATCCCGCAGTTCCCCCCCGAATGCCACGCCGCCGGCGACGTCACACCGCTCGATTCCGACCACCATAGCTTGCGTGGCCACTGCCATTCGATGCGGCGTGAAGAGGCTGTTCGAAAGCAAGAAACTGCGGCCATTTTGGTGCATCACAGGTGATTTCCGAGCTCGCCGGAGCTCTCTGCCGTGGCCCGAACTCGCCGGAGCGCATTCCGGCCCCGGCGACGACATGGCGCCCATGTGGCCTCCTCTGTGAGGCTGACGAGTGGGCCCGGTGGGTCCCGTTGACCAGTTGACCTGGTCAACACACGCGCACTGTTCACCATGTTCCACTGACGTGTGGGCCCCACGTTAATTAAAACGTTTTAAATCTAAATAAAAGTTAATTATATTAAGTAGCCACTGATAGGGAGGGCCCACCAGTTAATTAGATTAATTAGTTAGTTTAAACTCTGTTTAATTAGTCAGTCACTGACCAGTGGGACCCACTGGTCAGGTTTGACTCTGGTCAGCAGGCTGTTGACTGCTAATGTCACCATTGCGTCATGCTGATGTCATAATTGATTTCTGTTAATTAGAATAATTCTAGAAAATGATAAATCTTTAGAAATTCATATATTTTAAACCGTAGCTCGGATCGAAAAACTTTATACATGAAAAACGATCAAAAAAACGAGACACATCCGAATATGCCCTCCTTATACCTGTCACATGCCTCTAGCATGATGAACATGGAACTTTCCCCTCTGGTTCATCTGTCTGACAGACGTCCGAAACCGGGAAAACTTTCCCGGTAAATTCCCGCTCCGTCTGTAGCACTTAACTTTGCGATAGATCACTCCGGCTTAGCTCGTAATCATGTCTTGTTTTGTGATTGCTTTTATCGCCGTGTATTTATTTGTTTCTTCTCCCCCTTTCTTCCCGGTAGACCCCCGAGACCGCTGACGATGCCCTGGGGATCGACTTCACAGCTGACAACCCTGCCTTTGCCGCCAAGCAACCAGGCAAGCACCCCCCCTTTGAACATGCCTATATCGCCTATTCTTTCTCCCTCCTGCTTGCATTAGAATTTGCTACTACTTTGAGTTATCCTATTCTGATGCATAGCCTGTTTATTGTAACCTGCTATTGATACCTTACCTGCTTATCCTAAACTGCTTAGATATAGGCTGGATAGAGACCCACCAGAGACACCACTTTAACCCAAATGCCCCTGCTGGATTATCAGATGACTCGATCAATGTGTTCGACAACCAAGCCCCGGCACCGCACATCACCCCCTTAGTTGTACGACACTGCAGCGTTACCATCGAGTGCCTAGGGTGATACCTCGTTTAACACTTCTGATGTTAACTCTGTAGAGTAGCTATTCGGTCGTGGTCATCGAGGGTGATTCCTCCTTCACCACTTCCGATAACGACGCCGTCGTGCAACACCTCAAGTGTGAACCTCGAGGGTGATTCCTCCTAAGTTCACCTTGACGGATACATCGAGTAGGAATCCAACGAGGGTGATACCTCAGATTCCCTGATGTTATGGGCACACGGTTACTTGGACTTTACAACTGTTACTTGGAAAGTCAGGTCGACCCTGAGGGGTACCCGAGCGAGCATAAGATGCGAGTGATGTGGAGACGGGTTGACCTGGAGGGTTCCTAAGAGATAATTACGAGGCGTGGCCGGGCATTCTTAGCCCTTGCCGCAAGTCCTCGAGATGGGGCAACGGGGTCACTTCGATCGTGAGTCTCTGCTCGTTACCGCACGCTACCAATACATTAGCGATTTGAATATTTGATCTGAGTGGGCCTATGGCCCGATAGCACTAACCATCACGCGGGAATAAGTATGGGCATTCTGCATCGTACGTTTCTTCCGAAAGCTTTGTCAGACATCCAGTTCAGCATAGCGGCACGGACGGACCGGCGCCATCCAGGCAGAGGTGGTGCCTGGCTTCACCGTGTGCGCAACGACCCGGAGTGCACAGGGCGATGGCCCAAGACCGCTGAGCGCTTAGGATGTAGACCGACGGGGACCTCTCTGCTGAGCCTAGGTAGGACTACGGCGTGTCGTTTGGCCGAGGCCGGGCATGACCCAGAAAAGTGTGTCCGGCCGGAGTTAAGCGAGCGTGGTGGGTAAGTTGGTGCACCCCTGCAGGGAAGAACTAATCTATGCATAGCCGGATCCTCGGTAACGGACGCTCGGAGTTGTATCCCGATCGATACAACTAGAACATAATGATGAGTTGAGAAATGGATAGTATGGCTCTGGGATTGCTTTCTCGCAGGGAGTCGAGAAAGGATCTCTAGCTGTGGTTGATACTTAATGCTGCTACTACTTTATACTGTGCTATTCTACGCTCTTCTAATGCTGCAAGATGCTTGAAGATGCTGAAGATGCTAGTCTTCGATAGGACTAGGCCTTCTCTCTATTCTGGCATTTCTCCAGCCCAGTCCACATATACAGCCTTTCTTTGATAATGTTGCATATGTAGTGTAGATCCTTGCTTGCTGAGTACTTCGGATGAGTACTCACGGTTGCTTTGCTTACTCTTTTTCCCCATATCCGTTTGATGCAACTAGATGACGGAGCCCAGGAGACAGCTGCCCCTGTCGACGATCACTACTACTACCCCGAGGGTGGCTAATTCTTCGAGTTGACTGACGACCAGGAGTAGGTTCGGAGGGTCCCAGGCAGGAGGCCTGCGCCTTTTTTATCGTAGTGTTTGCTTTTGCCCTGCCTTTTAAAGGCCTATTTGTTTTATCTTTTATATATGTACTCAGATATCTGATGCTTGTAAGCGAGCTTATGTATTCGAGCCCTCGAGGCCCCTGGCTTGTAATATAAACCTTGTATTATTTTAATTTGTGTATAGAGTTGTGTTGTGATATCTTCAAGTGAGTCCTTAGGCTTGATCGTGTGCATTTGCATGTATGATTAGTGCACGATTAAGGCGGGGGCGTCACAGGTTGATATCAGAGCCGACTGCCTGTAGGATCCTCCTTTCCAACTCCTTGGCCGAAGTTGAGTCTAGTCGTCCAAAACTGTTTTACTAACTTGGTTGTGTTGCTTACGGGCCCACGTCGCCATTGGGTGGTATTAGGATCTTTTATTCCTTGTCTTTACTCTGGGACTCTGATCTCTCTTCTACTCGGGTTAATTTTGTTTGCTAACTCCAACACTAGGTTCTCGTAACCGCTTTCTCCCGTAGAGCCCCCCCTCATTCCAGAAGATGGCGTGTCATCATCAGAAGACTCCGAAGATACTCCTCGAAGTTTCCCGAGACCATTATGCCCACTGCTTTTGCAAGTTCCCTACTATCGATGATCACCGTGAACAGCTATACATCTTTGCCATTTGTATTTTCATTCCCAGTTACTCCTTTATGTACGAGATACCCTGTAATACTCCTCGTTAATCCGGGAATCCTTTGAGCCTACTACCGTGCAGCTTCTTTTGCACTGCGGATAATTCCTCACACTTGTCAGGGATTCGTTCATCCCTAGTTGATCATGTGCTTCGCAACATTCTTCCCATTGTTAATCGATCTTTCGAAAATCCTCTGCACCCTATTGCTCTTGAAATACTTGCCTGCTTGCATTATGGATAGTTCCATATGACAAGTAATCATTGTTGATATCCCTTGTCACTATCATTCTGATCCTATTGAGTCAACATGTGTGCGAATACTCGCAATCATCAATTAATCCTTAGAAAATTTTCTTTTCAGCTCAGACATCGTTCCGGATATGAGCTGGTTCTTGCCCAATCAAGATTTGATCGGTGTGCCTCTAAGTCTGTTCAACCTATCCATCTTCGATCAGAGCATCTAATTCTGATACACCGATCTAGAAATCAAGTTTCTTTGTATTTAAAGCATCGAATTATTCAGATGTTTTAATAAGCCGATGCCTTTGCATCCCTTCTCCCTCTGACTGATTATCGATACTCACATTAACTCCGTCGTGAATCGCCAGATCCATTATTGGGTTGTTATCCGACAGTGTCCTTAACGTCTGAAATCTTGAGAGTTTTTCCCTGATACATAATGCCTTTGGTAAATTGTATCCTCTCTTTTGTCAACCATGCTCTACTATCGAGCTTGAGTGATTACTCCTTAAGTTCGTGGTATATGTTCCTAAGATACCCCTACGGGTTGAACCTATGCTTTTTCTAATCCGTGTGAACTCGAAAGTTATGTGAGTCATACTCTTTTGGTGCTTCACCAGATAAATCTTCTGCACTACAATTTCTTTGAAATGCATTGAAGAAGTGGAAGTCGACCTTGAACCTTTGTGTTCATGCCCATGGACCCGATGTAGAACTCATCATGGAATCTGCTCGTAAAAATAAATGTTCCCTTGGTATAAGTTCATCTTGTATCTGTGAATTGATCCTTTGCAATCGTGGTTCCGACCATATTTTCCCCTTGATTCCATTTCCCGGACAAGATAAAATACTTGTCCTCTACAGATCATTTCACCTGTCCAACCTCTATACTGAACTACCTCGAGCATTACCCCCCTACTATCTCGAGGATATCATCCTATTGTACTGCGTCCTATGAATTTTTTTCCGATGGAGTGATACCTTTCCCTGTCATAGTCACTCCATGGGTTCTGGGTTGTCTTCAACCGAGAAGACAACACAATGAATCGATTCCGCTCGGTGATTCAGCACTCCTAGTATGTTGTTGTTGGGGAGTTGGATACTCCATCACATCATTCCTAGCCTGATCAGCTATATGCTTGTCGTGCTAAATTCTAACTGTGCTACCTGGCCCTTCTTCCCGGAGCACAATTTTCGACGATGAGCGAAGCTTACGTCGTTCTTCTCATCTTATCATTTCACTTCAAACAACAAACTTGATTTCGAGCTTGTGTCATACCTGTGGTTCCAATAACCTTTCGCTTCACCATTATCTTTGTTGGAAACACCATATTAATGCTACCTCGAAGCATGACTGTGGTATTCCGAATATCAACCAGAACATTGGAAGCACATTGCTAAATGTTTCTTGATCAATTATCCAAACACCGTGGTGTGGGCAATATCATGATTCTTCCCTCGCCCCTTTGTCTAAATACTTTTGAACTTGCTGTCCTATCATGTATATCATGCTCCGCCTTTCCTTGGGAAGGATATACCCTCAATTCTTGTGTGTGTAACACCCCTGTGTAACTACCACTGTGATCAACTGCTAATATTGCCAAGTCATATCATTTGCAGTGCCTAAACATAGTGGTTACCCAAAGCAAATCAACTACAATCTGAAAATCAACTCAAATTCCAAAAGTGCAAAATAAATTTGCTCAAACACCTTTGGAAAAAAGTTCACTAATTAGCAAATATTCCAGATGCACTGATAAAAATATAGCCATTGATACTTGGATTGGATAAGAGGTTCAAACCACATGAAACAGTACCAAAATAACCATATTAAATTCATTTCAAATTCAAATATAATCCAAATTTGGCTCAAACCAATTTTTGGTAAAGGCTAATATTACATATTAATATTTGGGTCAACTCTCACATTTTACAAACGTGCTTAAGTGTGCTAGCTATTTCGAAACAGAAAAGAAATAAAAGAAAATGTAAAATAGAAAACAGAAAAATAAGACGAGGCACTGTGCACTGGGCCTTAGTGCACACTGCCCCGACAGCCGGCCCATCTGGCCCAACCCTCTCTCTCCCTCGCGCTGTCGTCCTCTCCCTGGTCGAGCGCGCGCGCGCCGGCGCGGCGCCGACCGACGGAATAGGGACGAGGAGGGGATAAGGGCGAGGCCCGTCCACTCCCTCTGGCCTCCCTCGCCACTCTCCCCCCTCTCTCCGCTCGCTCTCCGCCTTGTTCCCCTCTAGATTCAATCGCCACCGAACGCCATCGCCGCCGCACCGCGCCCGTCTCCGCGGCCACAGCTGCTACCTCGCTCCGCCGGCTTGTCAAGGAGCTCCGCCATCGACTACTCCATCGAACGGTGGACTCAGTTGTAGCGGGGGAGCACTGAGGAGCTGGATCGACCTCATTTTCTTCCTCAGACGTCGTCGATCTTCTTCGTCGCCGGCGAGCCACTGCAGCTACTAATCTCCCAACGGCCATTCATGCGTGCCGCTAGGTGAGCCTCCACTCGCTTCCCCTCTCTCCCCTGCTCAGCTCGCTGCTGTTGCTCGCTGCGGCCATGGTTGCTGCTTCGGCCGCCGTCTGTTGCCGTCATCGCCGTCGTTCTAGGTCGTATTCGTCCCAGTTCTTGATATGAGTGAACTCATGATGCAATGGCCGATCGAATGATGCCCGCGGTTCTCGAAATGATCCCCCGTAGCCAAGAAGCCGACCACGCCCGAACCTCGCCGCCGCTACGGCTCGACGCCGGCGCCCCTACCGGCCACCTCAGTAGCTGCGACCGCCACCGTTAGATGCGCGACGTCGCCAGCTTTCGAACCATGTCTCGCGCGCACAGAATGGAGCACCACAGCGAAATTCCGGCCGACTCCGGCGATGGACCGCCGCGGGAGTGGCTCGCCGGAGCTCTCTCTGGTGGCCGCCTACGTGGCATACCCTGGGGCCACCTCACTGGGTCGCTGACCAGTGGGCCCAGGGGACCCTGTTGACCAGTTGACCTAGTCAACTGCACTGACAGGTGGACCCCCCTCTGATAATTACCCTAATAACGATTAAATAAATAAGAACTGATTAATTAGTCTATTGTCTCACTGACATGAGGGGCCCACCTCACTAATCACTCTGTTAGCTTAAATAATCCACGGTTAGTCTAACAGAGGCTGACATGTGGGTCCCACTGGACCCACATGTCATGTTTGACCAGGTCAGCGTCACTGTTGACCTGCTGATGTCAGCAACACGTCATGCTGATGTCATAATTCAATTCTGTTAATAAAAATAATTCCAGAAAATCATTTAAACTTCGAAAATTAATAACTTTTAAACCGTAGCTCAGATCGAAAAAGTTAAAACATGAAAGTTGCTCAGAACGACGAGACGAGTCTGATCATGCCGTCTGTTTCCTTGTCGGAACCTCCTACGTAGGAGAACTCGTAACTTTGAGCTCGATTCCGGTAGATGAATAGTGCACACACACCGGTTAGTAAATCCCAGATTAATTCTAAAAAATAACTAAAATGACTTAGAGGCATATTTAGGCAACCCTGCACTGCATCATAGCATCGCACGCACTGTGTTGCATCTGTTTGCATTATATTTACCTGTTTCTTTCCCCTCTTCTCTTTCGGTAGACTCCGACGTTGCCGTAGCTCCTGAAGCAGACGCCACTCCGGAGTACGACTACGTCCCCGACGACCCTGCCCTTGCCGTCGAGCAGACAGGCAAGCACCCCATTTTGAGCATTCCGATATCGTCCACTCTCTTCTCTCTTATGCTTGCATTAGAAGTTACTACTGCTACTGTTGTCCTATATCTGCTGCATAGCCTGTTTACTTGTAACCTGCTGTTGATACTTTCCTGCTATCATAAACTGTTTAGTATAGGATGGGTAGAGCCTTATCAGAGACCCACTTGTCCCGACTGCCCCGCTGGACTCTCAGAAGACCCGAGCAACGGGATCGAAGATCAGACCCTGGGACCGCATGTCACTTCCCCTAAGATGCTCGACTCTACTGGGTTACCATCGAGTGCCGAGGGTGATACCTCGTCAGCACTTTTGGTGATAACCTTGTAGGTTAGTTAGTCGGTCGTGGTAAGCGAGGGTGATTCCTCCTACACCACCCCCGATAACGACGTCGTCGTGCAACTCCTCAAGTGTGGACCTCGAGGGTGATCCCTCATTCATTCACCTTGACGATAGCATCGAGCGGGAATTCCATCGAGGGTGATTCCTCAGGGTTCCCTTCGGTGTCAGACACACAGTTACTTTGGATATTATGACTTGACTTTGAACCATGTTACTAAAGACGGGTCGGCCCTGAGGGGTACCCGCGCGAGCATGAATGCGAAGTGATGTGGAGTCGGGTTGACCTGAGAGGTGCCCGCGAGATAACTACGAGGCGTGGCCGGGCATTCTTAGCCCTTGCCGCAAGTCCTCGAGACGGGGCGACGGGGTCACATCGATCGTGAGTCTCTGCTCGTTTCCGCGCGCTCCTAAACCACTAAACAGTTTGGATATTTGATCCGAGGGGCCTCTGGCCTGACAGCACTAACCATCACGTGGGCATAGTATGGGCGTTCTACATCGTATACTTCAGCCGAAGCTTGTTTGACGTCAGTAAGGAGTGGCGCACACCGAGTTGGACTGGTAACGCAACCGCGCTTGTATAAGGGGTTGCTAGGTCTGCTCTCGGTGGCCCCGTAACGTGCAGGAGTTCCCGGGGCGATGGCCCAAGACCCCTGGGGGCATAGGTTTAGTCCGGCGTGCTGACCTCTCTTATAAGCCTAGGTCGGGTTGCGGCGTGTTGCTTAGCCGAGGCCGAGCATGACCCAGAAAAGTGTGTCTGGCCGGAGTTAAGCGAGCGTGGTGGGTAAGTTGGTGCACCCCTGCAGGAAAGAAACTTCTATCGATAGCCTGTCCTACGGTAACGGACACTCGGAGTTGTATCCCGATCGGTACAACTAGAACATGACTTGAGATGAGAACTGGATAGTACGGCTCTAGGATTGCTTTCTCGCAGGGAGTTGAGGAAGAATCTCTGGCCGAGGTTGATGACATTACTGCTATACTTTACATTATGTTATTCTGCTCTCTGCTATTGCTGCAAGACTGATGAAGATGCTGAAGATGCTAGTCTTCGATAGGACTAGGCTTTTCCCCTCTACTCTGGCATTTCTGCAGCCCAGTCCACAAATACAGCCATCCTTTGAAAATGTTGCATATGTAGTGTAGATCCTTGCTTGCTGAGTACTTCGGATGAGTACTCACGTTTGCTTTATTTTCCTTTTTCCCCTTTTATTCCTTTATCGCCTCCAGACGACGGAGCCCCGGAGCCAGTTGTCCCCGTCGACGACCACTACTACTACCAGCCCGGAGAGTACTACTACTACGAGGAGCCGACCGATGACCAGGAGTAGGATTCGGAGGGTCTACGGCAGGAGGCCCACGCCTTTCGATCGTAGAGTTTTTTTTGCCCCGCCTCTATGAAGGCTTATCTCTCTTTCTGTAATATATCTGTACCCAGATATCTGAAGCTTCCGCTGACACTTGTATGCCATCGAGCTATGTATTCGAGCCCTCGAGGCCCTGGCTTGTAATATTAAGCTTGTATGACTTTATTTATGTTTTAGAGTTGTGTTGTGATATCTTCAAGTGAGACCTTAGGCTTGATCATGTGCAATTGCGTGTATGGTTAGTGCACGATTAAGCCGGGGTCGTCACAGGTTGGTATCAGAGCCGACTGCCTCTAGGAGTCCCCCTTTCCAACTCTTTGGCCGAAGTTGAGTCTAGCCGTCAAAGACTGTTTTACTAACTTGGCTGTGTGGCTTACGGGCCCACGTCGCCAACTGGGTGGTATTAGGATCTTTTATTCCTCGACCTTTACTCTGGGACTCTGATCTCTCTTCTATTCGGGTTTAATAAAATTTACTAACACCGACACTTAGGATCTCGTAAATTCTATCCACCCGGAGAGCTGGATTCAGTGCGATTTCCCTGTCTTTGATCTGATTAGTCTGATAATCATTTCCTTTCCATTGTTTTGTTTAATCTTTCCATTCGAGATCTATTATGTTTCTCGTCGTCGAATGACAATCCTGAATCTTCTTATTTCAGATGGACCGTCTGTTTCCCCCGCGCCCTACGATGCAGCTTGTGCTTCGCACCTGTGCTCGGGACGTCCCTGGGTTTCCAGCTGTTCTGATCGCCCTCTTTATCAGGCTGGGATACCGCTGGTGCCCCTAGTACATGGTCTACGAGGTTTATCGTGAGTTCAACCAGGAACAGTACTATGCTGATGTTCGCATCTACGATCAGCAGGATGACTCAGACACTGAGCTACATCTTTTCCACGGTATCGGCGTGACGATTGAGATGGCAGTCCATGATGCCGCCTACTCTGCTGTCGCACGTCTCCGAGGACAGCTCAGCGCTGACTTGGATGCCTCAGAGTATCGTTATATTCCGTATGCCCCTGATGGAGATGCTACTGGATACTACACAGCTACCTGTGCCCCGTACGAGCCTCGTCGCTACGATCAGCGAGTTCTGATTCACTGTACTCAGGCTCTGGATCGCACTGTTCGCGCTCTTGCTGTCGAGTTGTTTGCCACTCGAGCACGACTCTACGAGGCTATGACGCAGTTGCTACCAGCTGTTCGTGCAGGGATACATCCGGAGCACATTCTTTACCCGAGCAGGACAGAGATGCCATCAGGGATCGATTGGCCTGCTATGGGAGGCCACACGCCTGCACGTGGACTTCTTCTTTCAGTTCGAGACCGGGTTCTGCATCAGAGTGCACATGGAGCACAGGATCCTTCTGCGACGAACGCCCGTCGTCCGCACTTGCAGCTACCCCATTTCAGTGGTTTTCTCCGACGTTGATGTAGCCTTTGCTATGTCTCGTTGTGTACTTCCTTACCGCGTGCCTGGGCGCCGCCTAGCTTTTGAATTTGCGCCGTTATGCTGCCCGAATGTAACCGACGCTGTATGGATCTGTATGACTTAATGACTACTATTAAGCATCTGCTGTACTATTTAAATTCCGTCACGTTACATCATGCATGTCGCTAAACACTCGCATTGGCTTCTGCTAAATTACCCCTGTCGATTTAGCAGGATGGCTGACAACAATCCACCTCCGCCGCCACCACCTGACTATATGGCTGCGATGATGCAGCAGTTCGAACTCAACCGCCAATTCATGACGGGGATTATGCAGCAATTCCCCCGTCCCAATGCCGACCAGCCGCTACCTTCCATCACCTTGCCAGAATTTATGCGGCTCAACCCGTCGTTCTTCCGCAACACCGTTAACCCGCTGGATGCCGATGACTGGCTGCGTGACATCTTCCATGAGATGGAGTCTGCTGATGTCGCCCCGGCCAATTATGTCACCTTTGCGACATACCTTCTGAAGGGTCCCGCATCACAATGGTGGGCCACTCACCGACAGACTCTACCACCTGGTACCGTCGTCACCTGGGCAGAATTCAAGATTGCTTTCCGTGCCCGCTACATTCCTCAAGCTGTCATAGCTCGGAAGAAGGCCGAGTTTCGTAGTCTCGTACAAGGCAACAAGTCTATGGAAGTTTATCAGCGCGAGTTTCTTGACTTGTCTCGCTACACTGAAGAAGACGTTCCCACTGATGACCGAAGGCAGGAGAAATTCCGTGAAGGGCTGCACCATGACATTCAGTTAGCCCTGCTTGTTCAAGACTACCCTGATTTTGCCACCTTGGTGAATAAGGCTATTATGGTCGAGACTGGATTGAAGAAGCACAAGGAAGCTACCAGACGCACTCGTGAGACGGGCTCATCTTCGGGCTCGTCCTCCCAGAAGCGCCGCATTTGGATACCACAGAGCATGTATCATCCAGCAGCCCCAGTGCACAGGCCTTCCTATGCTGCGCCACGTCTGCCTCCTCGACCATCGAGGCAGCCTCTGCAAGCTCCAGCACCTCGAGCTCCTGCACCTCGTCCCGACAATGGACTATGCTTCAAGTGTGGCCAGCCAGGTCACCGTGCCAGAGACTGCTCACAGAGTCAGAATCAGCTAGCTCTTCCTTCTGCTGGCCGTGGTAATGGCCGTGGGAATTCTCAGCCTCGCTACATCAATGCCAGACCTTCTTATGGTCGTGGGCAGGCCTATCATGTCAACATGAGTGAAGACCCAGACCAACTAGCTACAGTCATGGGTACACTACTTGTTAATTCAGCACTAGCTTCTGTTTTATTTGATTCAGGAGCATCTCATTCATTCATGTCAGAGCATTTTGCACGCATGCATGACGTTAAGTGTGAGTACATGAGCACACCTTTAGTGGTACATACTCCCGTGGGTGGATGTCGAACCTCCGTGGTTAGTTATAATGTTCCCATTGAAATCGAAGGATTGGAGTTCCGCGCGTCCCCCATTATCCTCAAATCTTCCAAGATTGACCTTATTCTGGGAATGGATTGGTTGAAGGCTCATTACGCCTCAATCAATTGCGCCACTAAAGTTGTACACCTCTTGCACCCATCAAACGAGATAGTGAACTACCATGCTCATATCACTCAGAACGCCGAGGCTCAGATTTATGCCTTGAACGCGTTGAATGCTTCTCCGCTTGAGGGGATCGAGAACATCCCAGTTGTCTGTGACTTCCTGGATGTTTTTCCAAAAGAACTTCTAGGAATACCCCCTGCTAGAGCTGTCGAGTTCGTCATCGACTTGAAGCCTGACACCACTCCTATTGCGAAGCGTCCCTACAAGATGCCTCCGCACTATCTTATCGAGCTCAAGGAAGAAATTGATAAATCCTTGAGGAAGGGTTTCATTCGCCCTAGTTCCTCTGCCTGGGGAGCGCCATCTCTTTTTGTCAAGAAGAAAGATGGTACGAATAGGTTGGTCCAAGATTACCGTCCTATCAACCAGGCAACCATTCAGAATAAATATCCGCTTCCCCGGATCAATGACTTATATGATCAACTTGCTGGATCTTTGGTGTTTTCTAAACTCGACTTGAGGTTGGGTTATCACCAGATCCGTGTCCGCGAAGAGGATATTCCAAAGACTGTATTCGTTACTCGATATGGCTCCTATGAGTACACTGTCATGTCATTTGGCCTCACGAATGCTCCAGCTACGTTCTCCCGTCTGATGAATTACATATTCATGGACTACCTCGACAAGTTCGTCATGGTATATCTGGATGATATCCTAGTATATTCGAAGAATAAGGAAGAACATGCCGAACATCTTCGCCTTGTTCTAGAGAGGCTTCGAGAGCACAAGTTATATGCCAAGTACTCCAAATGTGAATTCTGGCTTTCTGAAGTGACCTACCTTGGACATGTGATTTCCAAGGACGGTATTGCCGTTAACCCGGAGCGTGTTCAGGCTATCCTTGACTGGACTCCTCCGAAGAATGCCAAGCAAGTCCGAAGCTTCTTCGGCCTAGCCAGTTATTGCCGTCGATTCGTCGAGAACTTCTCCAAGATCGCCAAGCCCCTGACTAATCTGCTCCACAAAGGCGTTAAGTTTGAGTGGACAGACAAATGTCAGGAAAGTTTTCAAACCCTCAAGGACAAGCTTACTTCTACTCCAGTGCTTGCTCCTCCTGATTCTCGCAAGGACTTTGTCATACACTGCGACGCCTCTCGTCAGGGATTAGGCTGTGTCCTAATGCAAGAACGAAGAGTGATTGCGTATGCTTCACGTCAATTGCGTCCGCATGAAGAAAATTATCCAGTGCATGATCTTGAACTTGCTGCAGTGATCTATGCATTAAAGTTATGGCGACATTACCTTCTAGGTAATCGGTGTGAGATTTATACCGATCATCAGAGTCTGAAATACTTGTTCACTCAACCGGATCTTAATCTCCGTCAGCAACGATGGTTAGAAACAATTACAGACTATGACTGCGGTATTTCATATACCCCGGGCAAGGCTAATGTAATGGCCGATGCCCTAAGCTGCAAGTCATATTGCAACAACCTCATGGTTAGGCGAGCTCAACCTCGTCTTTATGCAGAACTGACTCAGCTGAATCTGCGAATTGTTCCCCAAGGTTCTCTTAATAACCTTGTGGTACAGCCAGCCCTTCAGAAGGTTGTTAAGGAAGCGCAAGCCAAAGATGCTGAAATTGACTTGATGAAGAAGGAGCTTCACCTTGATAAGTACTGGGATTTCTCAGTTGCTGAAGATGGAACATTATATTTCAGAAACCGCATTGTAGTACCTCGCTTCGAGCTGATGACTGACAAGGTCATGAAGGAGGCTCATGATACGCCGCTGTCTATCCATCCGGGTAGCACCAAGATGTTTCGCGATCTTCGACAGAGGTACTGGTGGTCTAGAATGAAGCAGGACATTGCTCGATACGTTGCTGAATGTGACGTATGCCGTCGCGTGAAAGCAGAACATCAGAAGCCTGCTGGAATTCTTCAACCACTCCCTATTCCTCTATGGAAATGGGATAAAGTGCAGATGGATTTCATTACTGGTCTTCCCAAGTCTCAGAAAGGTCACGACGCTATTCTTGTCGTCGTCGATCAACTTTCCAAGGTTGCTCATTTCCTACCTGTCAAGGAGACTATCACTGCTAGCCAGCTAGCAGAGCTGTATATCTCCAGAATCGTTTCACTCCACAGCATTCCGAAGGAGATCAGTTCGGACCGTGGTGGTCTTTTCACATCCAAGTTCTAGGAAAGTTTTCAAGAAGCTATGGGAACTCACATTACGTGGAGTTCAGCTTATCATCCCCAATCCCAAGGCTAAGTTGAGCGCGTTAATCAAGTGCTTGAAGACATGCTTCGAGCTTCTATTATATCATTCGGTAAGAAGTGGGAGGAATCTCTCCCGTATGCCGAATTCTCTTATAATAACAACTATCAAGCCAGCTTGAAAATGGCCCCCTTCGAAGTTCTCTATGGACGTAAATGTCGAACCCCTCTGAATTGGTCAGAAACTGGGGAACGACCTCTCGTTGGACCGGACATTATTCAACACGCTGAAGAACAAGTCAGAATTATCCGGGAAAATCTCAAAGCAGCTCAAGACCGCCAGAAGAGCAACTATGATCGCAAACGATGGGGTCTGACTTATCAACCAGGTGATCACGCTTATCTTCGTGTCACTCCTATGAAAGGCACCCGTCGTTTTGGAATCAAGGTCAAGCTAGCTCCTCGCTATATTGGTCCCTTTCGCATTGTTGCCAGACGTGGACAGGTGGCTTATAAATTGGAGTTGCCACCACAATTCTCTCATATTCATGATGTCTTCCACGTGTCGCAACTTCGCAAATGCTTCAAGGAATCTCCGCACCGCGCTGTGGATCACGAGATGCTTCAGTTGCAAGACGACTTATCTTATAAGGAGCATCCGATCCGCATCCTTGATGAAGCTGAACGTCGAACTCGACAGAAGACGACCAAGTTCCTGAAAGTGCAGTGGTCGAATCACACTGAAGATGAAGCCACTTGCGAACGCGAGGATCATCTTCGGGAAGAATATCCCGACCTCTTTCCTTCTACCTCCTAAATTCTCGGGACGCGAATTTCTTTTAGAGGAGGAGAACTTGTAACACCCCTGTGTAACTACCACTGTGAT
This sequence comes from Thinopyrum elongatum, assembly GCA_011799875.1. Taxonomy (NCBI): domain Eukaryota; kingdom Viridiplantae; phylum Streptophyta; class Magnoliopsida; order Poales; family Poaceae; genus Thinopyrum; species Thinopyrum elongatum. The sequence goes on from CM022299.1 coordinate 446,718,032, forward strand.
CAACTGCTAATATTGCCAAGTCATATCATTTGCAGTGCCTAAACATAGTGGTTACCCAAAGCAAATCAACTACAATCTGAAAATCAACTCAAATTCCAAAAGTGCAAAATAAATTTGCTCAAACACCTTTGGAAAAATGTTCACTAATTAGCAAATATTCGAGATGCACTGATAAAAATATAGCCATTGATACTTGGATTGGATAAGAGGTTCAAACCACATGAAACAGTACCAAAATAACCATATTAAATTCATTTCAAATTCAAATATAATCCAAAATAACCATAAGAGGTCCCTCCTCCCCGTGTCACCTCGTGCGCGCTCGCCTGACGCTGTTCGCCATCGCCACCACACCCGTTAGCCGCCCCGCGTCGCTACAGGCCGGCGGGGTGGATAAGATCTCCACCGCGGCTTCTCCCCTCGTCATCCTCATCCACTCGCCCCTCCTCCCGCTCTCTCTCGCTCGCTCTCCACCTCGTCCGACGCGGTCGCCGCCGTCACCGCGTCGATCCCGCGACCACCGTGCCCCGTTCGCTCCGCCGCCGCATCAGGTCACCTCCCCATCGTCGACTACATTGGCTGCGCCGACTGGACCGAGCCGGGAAGCATCCACGCTGCCGCCATCTTCTCTCCTTCCTCGGATCGCCGTCACTTGTCGTCATCGATTCCGGCTACCTCGCACCCTCCCCGAGCTCGCTGCCACTCCCTACGGCTCCGCTGTGAGTTCCCGCTTCTCCTCCCCCCTCTCCGTTAGCTCGCCCGCGTTCCGCAGCCGCCGATGCCACCGACGACCGAACGCTCCGTCGCTCGCGCTCGTCGCTGGCGTAGCCACGGTGACCTTTGGGTCCCGTGCGTGCCACCGTCATGCTCGTCGCGTCGCGTAGAGGCCGTCTGGCCGTTTAGTTTCTCATTTGCGCGTCGACCCGCCGATCCCGCAGTTCCCCCCCAAATGCCTTGCCGCCGGCGACATCACACCGCTCGATTCCGACCACCATAGCTTGTGTGGCCACCGCCGTTCGACGCGGTGTGAAGGGGCCGTTCGAAAGCAAGAAAGCGTGGCCATTTTGGTGCACCACAGGTGATTTCCGAGCTCGCCGGAGCTCTCTGCCGTGCCCGGCACTTGCCGGAGCGCATTCCGGCACCGGTGGGTCCCGTTGACCAGTTGACCTGGTCAACACGCGTGCACTGTTCACCATGTTCCACTGACGTGTGGGCCCCATGTTAATTAAAATGTTTTAAATCTAAATAAAAGTTAATTATATTAAGCAGCCATTGACAGGGAGGGCCCACCAGTTAATTAGATTAATTAGTTAGTTTAAACTCTATTTAATTAGTCAGTCACTGACCAGTGGGACCCACTGGTCAGGTTTGACTCTGGTCAGCAGGCTGTTGACTGCTGACGTCACCATTGCATCATGCTGATGTCATAATTGATTTTTGTTAATTAGAGTAATTCTAGAAAATGCTAAATCTTTAGAAATCCATATCTTTTAAACCGTAGCTCGGATCGAAAAACTTTATACATGAAAAACGATCAGAAAAACGAGACGCATCCGAATATGCCCTCCTTATACCTGTCACATGCCTCTAGCATGATGAACATGGAACTTTCCCCACCGGTTCATCTGTCTGACAGACGTTCGGAACCGGGAAAACTTTCCCGGTAAATTCCCGCTCCGTCTGTAGCACTTAACTTTGCGATAGATCACTCCGGCTTAGCTCGTAGTTTTACTTGTTTTGTGATTGCTTTTGTCGCCGTGTATTTATTTGTTTCTTCTCCCCCTTTCTTCCCGGTAGACCCCCGAGACCGCTGACGATGCCCTGGGGATCGACTTCACAGCTGACAACCCTGCCTTTGCCGCCAAGCAACCAGGCAAGCACCCCCCTTTGAACATGCCTATATCGCCTATTCTTTCTCCCTCCTGCTTGCATTAGAATTTGCTACTGCTTTGAGTTATCCTATTCTGATGCATAGCTTGTTTATTGTAACCTGCTATTGATACCTTACCTGCTTATCCTAAACTGCTTAGTATAGGCTGGATAGAGACCCACCAGAGACACCACTTTGACCCAGTTGCCCCCGCTGGATTATCAGATGACTCGATCAACGTGATCGACAACCAGGCCCCGGCACCGCACATCACCCCCTTAGTTGTACGACACTGCAGCGTTACCATCGAGTGCCGAGGGTGATACCTCGTTTAACACTTCTGATGTTAATTCTGTAGAGTAGCTATTCGGTCGTGGTCATCGAGGGTGATTCCTCCTTCACCACTTCCGATAACGACGCCGTCGTGCAACACCTCAAGTGTGAACCTCGAGGGTGATTCCTCCTAAGTTCACCTTGATGGATACATTGAGTAGGAATCCAACAAGGGTGATACCTCGGATTCCCTAATGTTATGGACACACGGTTACTTGGACTTTACAACTGTTACTTGAAAAGTCGGGTCGACCCTGAGGGGTACCCGAGCGAGCATAAGATGCGAGTGATGTGGAGACAGGTTGACCTGGAGGGTGCCCGAGAGATAATTACGAGGCGTGGCCGGGCATTCTTAGCCCTTGCCGCAAGTCCTCGAGACGGGGCGACGGGGTCACATCGATCGTGAGTCTCTGCTCGTTACCGCACGCTACCAATACATTAACGATTTGGATATTTGATCTGAGTGGGCCTCTGGCCCGATAGCACTAATCATCACGCGGGAATAAGTATGGGCACTCTGCGTCATACGTTTCTTCCGAAAGTTTTGTCAGACGTCCAGTTCAGCATAGCGGCACGGACGGATCGGCGCCATCCAGGCAGAGATGGTGCCTGGCTTCACCGTGTGCGCAATGACCCAGAGTGCACAGGGCGATGGCCCAAGACCCCTGAGCGCTTAGGATGTAGACCGACGGGGACCTCTCTGCTGAGCCTAGGTAGGACTACGACGTGTCATTTTGCCGAGGCCGGGCATGACCCAGAAAAGCGTGTCCGGTCGGAGTTAAGCGAGCGTGGTGGGTAAGTTGGTGCACCCCTTCAGGGAAGAACTAATCTATGCATAGCCAGATCCTCGGTAACGGACGCTCGGAGTTGTATCCCGATCGATACAACTAGAACATAATGATGAGTTGAGAAATGGATAGTATGGCTCTGGGATTGCTTTCTCGCAGGGAGTCGAGAAAGGATCTCTGGCTGAGGTTGATACTTAATGCTACTACTACTTTATACTGTGCTATTCTACGCTCTTCTAATGCTACAAGATGCTGAAGATGCTAGTCTTCGATAGGACTAGGCCTTCTCTCTATTCTGGCATTTCTGCAGCCTAGTCCACATATACAGCCTTTCTTTGATAATGTTGCATATGTAGTGTAGATCCTTGCTTGCTGAGTACTTCGGATGAGTACTCACTGTTGCTTTGCTTCCTCTTTTTCCCCATATCCATTTGATGCAATCAGATGACGGAGCCCAGGAGACAGTTGCCCCTGTCGACGATCACTACTACTACCCCGAGGGTGGCTAATTCTTCGAGTTGACTGACGACCAGGAGTAGGTTCGGAGGGTCCTAGGCAGGAGGCCTGCGCCTTTTCGATCGCAGTGTTTGCTTTTGCCCCGCCTTTTAAAGGCCTATTTGTTTTATCTTTTATATCTGTACTTAGATATCTGATGCTTCCGCTGACGCTTGTAAGCGAGCTTATGTATTCGAGTCCTCGAGGCCCCTGGCTTGTAATATAAAGCTTGTATTATTTTAATTTGTGTCTAGAGTTGTGTTGTGATATCTTCAAGTTAGTCCTTAGGCTTGATCGTATGCAGTTGCGTGTATGATTAGTGCACGATTAAGCCGGGGGCATCACAACAGGTAATTGTCCACTCTGACAGCATGGGAGAGAGCAGTGAAGATGAGCCCAGCGAGGGGGGGAGGAGCCGGGTGCCGACGTCGTGGTGGTGGAGGACGACAGCGAGAAGGAGCAGGTGGCGCCTGTTGTTCAGCAGCAGCAGCTGGCTGCCGACGACCTACAGATGGTGGTGCCAGGGATCCCGCAGCTCGGCGACAAGAGCATGCCAATTGAGGTGGAGACCTACGTCCGCCTTGGCATTCGCCACTCAGACCGCATCAAGAAGATGAAGGAGATGCAGAAGTGAAGAACTGCTGTGAGTGTCAGTTAGGTCAGTATTTAAGTTATGTACTGAAGCAGTCAGTGTCAGCTAGCCTGTTTAGTTAAGTTAAGTTAAGTTATGTAGTGAAGAACTAAAGAACTACAATGTCTTTTGCAGTCAGTGTCAGTTAAGTTATTGCCTTTTGCTGTTGAAGTTATGTACTGAAGCAATGCAGTTTATGTACTGAAGCTGTTTAAGAAATGCCAAGCTTATGTTCTGAAGTTTGCAGGCTTACATTGTGCCACAAAATCATTGCACAGTTGTGCCAATATTACAGAAATGTAGAAGAAACTACCTTCAATACAAAATAGTAGCAAAATGTAGCAGATTCTTTTAATCAAATGGATGGTCCTTTTTTAGCATTTAGTGCCTCCTTGTATGCAGCAAGGTTGAACACACAATGTTGTGGAACTCTAGGTTGAGAGCTTGGCTGTGATCTCGGTTGAGAGCTTGGCTGTGAGCTGTGTTGAGATGTAGGCTCTTCAGGGTGCCTGGTTTTCTTCTAACTTCCAACTTCTTTGGCCTAGGTTGCACAGCCACTGCCTTGCCTTTTATATCAGCAGCCTGCAAACAAGTGTTCATTAGTACAAACAAAAAAGCAAAGTGGAAATCATAGACAATAGAAATTAGCATATATGTGTCATCTTAACCTGCTTTGCTTGCATAGCTTTGTGTGCCTGAAGAGCATCAAAAGCCTCTTTGTCTTGCTTCTTTTGCTTTGTAGCTTCTCTGACCAAATGTGCATTTCCATGATGTTTAGCTGCATCATTATTTTTACAGCTAGATCTATTATGTCCTTGCCTTTTGCAAGAACTGCATGTGATCTTGCCACCTACTTTGCTCATCTTAGTACCCTTAGGTTTTTCTCCTTCCTCTCTCCTCCTGTTTTATAGATAGCACTAATGGCATGGCAGCAGGGTAAACCTGACAGCTGCCAATACCTACATGAGCAAGTCTAGAGCTGCAAGTTAACAGTAAATTTGAATTTCTCATGCTCTTGCACTTCAAATCCATCTTTCCCATTCCACAGCACATGACAGAAGCCTGATCTCCTTATGTTTTGCTTCAGTTTTTTGAAAATGTTGGGACATATAGTTCCTTTCTAGTTAACTGACTTCCCTCTATTTTTCTTGTACCCTCACCATAATTTTGCACCTGATCCACTCAAGCATGGAGACAATAGCAAGGTACCTAGCTAATAGGATGTAGTTGTTGAAAGATTCACACATGTTGTTATCAACTAAATCACAAATTGGACCCCAGCTTCATGTAGGCCCTACTCCAATGAATTGGATCAGTGTTCATCATATCTTTTGCACCCTCAACAGTAAATTGTGCTAGCCTTGCCCTGTTGTAGTTGAAAATCACTCTGTTTGGTGATTTTGCACATCTCCAAAACCTTTTCTGAAGATCATGGTCAGGGTGTTTTTTCTTCCAATTAGCATATATGTGTCTTGCACACATTCTATGCTCAGCTTTAGGGAAAATGTCCTCCATTGCCCCTATAAGTCCCTTTTGCTGATCTGACATAAATACATATCCATCTCCTTGATTGCTTATTTTTCAAGTCCTGGTTTATTTTGGCAAGAAACCAGAACCATGACTCATAATTTTCTTTCTCCACAACAGCCCAAGCAATAGGATACATCTGGTTATTTGGATCTCTTCCTATAGCACACAACATCTGTCCATAGCAAGCACATTTGAAAAAACAACCATCAAGGCCTATAACTTTTCTACAGCCTGCCATGAAACCTTTCTTCAAGGCATCAAAACACATGTAAAACCTTTGAAATACATATGACCCATCCTTTTCATCCTGGTCCAACTTTACTGCTACTGTGCTTCCAGGATTAGTTCTCAGGAGCTCTAACTGATAATTAAATAATTTGGAGTACTCTCCTTCAGTGGAATGCAATAATTTCTGCATGACCATTCTCTTTGCCTTCTTGCACTGTGCAACTGTCACATCAGCAAATAGGTCCTCAAGTACAGTTTTTCTCAAATCTTCTAACTTCCAACTTGGATTTGCTCTTATAAGCCTGCCATATTTTGAAGCAATAACAGATGATGTGACAAGTTTGTTATCTCTTCTTGGAATGCAATGGTGCTCATCTACAAAGGTAGACACCTGTAGCCACTTATTTCTGCTAGTTTTAGAAGCATAGATCATCCAGTTGCAACCAGGCCAAGTACACTTTGCACCAACTTTATGATTTTCATCCTTTGTGAAAGCAATATGCACATGCTTCTTAATGCCATATTTTATTAGAGCTTTCTTCATTTGATGTCTTCCTCTAAAAACCATTCCTATCTCAAATGTAGGCATTTCTGATTTGCTGTCATATTTCTTCCATTCACTTTTCCTTCTCACTAGCTGTGTGGCCCCCTCACCATCACTTTCCTCATCAAAAGAGCAGTCATCATCTTCTATCCCATCGAGCTTCTCATCACCAGACAATCCTTCAATCACATTATTATCTTTGATGACAGGCCCAACAGCATCCCCTAATTTCTTTGCTCTCTTCTGCCTCCTAATTTCCCTTGCTAATTTCCTAACTTGCTCTGCCTCTGATTCTTCAGCAGAACTGTGCTCTGACAAAGGCTGATAGTCAATGTCACTGTCATCATCACCTTCTTCTCCTTCTTTTCCATCTTCATGTAATACTTCATTAGCACTTGTTCCAATTTCAACATGATCAACAGAAGTTGCAGCTGGACCTACATACTCAAATTCAGAAGTTGCAGCTGGTTTTGGTCTTATATTAAACTGTGGCATTGTTCCTTTTACTGTTGGACCTGCTGCTGCTCCTTTTGTCTTTGCAGAATTTGCTTTGTTTGCAATTTTGGCTCTCTCTACAGAAGCTGCTGCTGGGGTTGATGGACTTGCTGTACAAGCACCTGGAGCTATTCTGGAGGCACCTGGAGCTGCTGTGGAAGCAACTGGTGCTGCTGTGGCTGCAAGTGGAGCTTGACCACCAACTTCTAAAGGTATTTTTCTTCTTTTAGCTGTAAGCCTAGTTGGTCTACTTTTCTGAATCTTCACTGGACTCTCATATGTAGTAATAAACTCATGAGCCAGATTTATTATCCTTATATTTTCTTCCTCAGCAGCTGACCTTATCAAGCCTACAACAACTTGTTGCTTTGCTTCTTTTTCTGCTTGTTGATCTGACAATAACATGCCATCAACCATGTCTGTGTCCACAACATCCACATTTACCAATGCAAATTTGCTACCTGTATGATTGGAATATGTTTCAGATACTGCCACTGGCACTTCATCCATTACTGCTTGTTCAGAAAATGCCAGTTCCTCCACATAGATCTCTACACTTGATCCAAAAGGTGTTGCATGCTCCATATTCTCCACAGCTGAATCATTATGAATAAGCAGCAAACCATCACTCATACTTTTTCCTGGAACAAGCCAATGCATCTTGTACCTATGATTCCCTCTGCAATGTCCTCTTTCAACATGATACATGTCCTCTGCATAGGACAACAATGTCTCAAACTGTAGGTCTTTCCTCTCAATAGGAAATGTTATCATCATCCCTCCCTTGTATTCAACCAATCCTTCCACTGTCTGAAATTTGCCAAAATAATGCAGTGACACATAAAAGAATTCATCTTTATCTGCTGCCTCATCTTGATCACCTGCCCAAAAAAACCAAACTTTAGAACATCTTGATCAACAGGGCAAAACCCCCTCCCCTGATTTTGGCTGCCATGGCAGCCAAATCGACCCCTTCCCTGCACCAGCACCTGCTCGATTTGGCTGCCATGGCAACCAAATCGACCCCTTCCCTGCTTCGAGTCCTCATCTTGACTTGGCTGCCATGCCGCCTGCGGGCGCAGGCAGAAAGAGAAAGAGAAAGAGGTGCTCACCAGCAGGCGCAGAGGTAGAGGTGTTCGACGCTGCCGGCGTGGCTGACGGCATGGAGGCAAGGGCGGGCGGCGTGCTTGACGCCGCCGGCGTGGTTGACGGCATGGAGGCAGGGGCGGGCGCCGTGCTCGAGGCGGCGAGGGGAATCAGGAGAGAAATATCACCTGATGTGTCTAGTCAGCACTGTCCAGTCAGCACAAGAATAAGTCAAAACCACCAATACCTGGTCCAAAACCACCACGGGGAGAAATTGATCTGGTTTTAGAGAGTTGGGGGGCTGATTGGTCCGGTTTTAGACTTGGGGGAAAATTGATCCATCAGTCAGGATTTGAGGGGAAAACGATACTTTCCTCTCAGAACTACATTAAGCCGGCCCGCTAACTACAGTGCTGCTGCTCGGGGCCCGCCAGAAAATCAACACGGCGTCATGTCCCAAACCGTGCGGCCGCGAGCCGAGATGCCCCGACCCGAAAGAGATAAGCCGCCACCGCCGCTGGCCGGAGCCAAATGGCGCTGCTATCGCCACCCTCCGCTCCGCCCCTGCTCACACCAGCTCGCCACCGCCTCGCCTCTCCCCATCTCCTCGCCATCCCGGCGTCACCGAGCTCTCTCCTCTCCCTCCCCCACCACCACCACAGCCTCCTCCTCCCCTGCGCTGCCAACGCCTGGCCGTCCCGTCGGCACCGTCGCCGCGGCATAGCCGCGTCGCTTGGGCAGGAGGAGCCTGGAGTCTCCGACGCCCCCATCACCTCCGAAGGAGAGTTCGGAGAGGGCGACTCCGAGCTGCCGATTAACTTCGATGCAGAGGCAGGCGCGGTCGCGGTTTCCGCCGAGCCGCCGGCGGATGCCAGCCCCGAGGACTTGGAGAACATACGCGAGATCAAAAGGGTCCGTCGTCTCTAGCCTCTTCCTTTTCTCCTGGGTTGCATTATCGGGATGAGTTCTTATTTACTTGGTATATTGGTTGGATGTGATATCAGGTGCTGGAGCTTCTTCAGAAGAACAGAGATATGACCTTCGGCGAGGTGTGCGATTTTCACTGCTACTTAATTTTCTGTGGATACTGCAAGTGGAACTAAATGCGTCGATTGTTTCCGTCTCAGTAGAAAAGCCACATTTTTTGTTTCGAGGGGTGTCCACTAGGCTTGGAGTTTGCATGCTGTTTAGCCCTGTTGCTGAGCCTTGGAGTTTGCACGTTTGTATTTGCCGACGAGAACTTAGAATATTTTGTTTTGTTTCATGTTGCATCGCAGGTCAAGTTAACAATCATGATTGAGGACCCTAGAGATGTAGAAAGGAAGAGATTGCTAGGCATAGAGGATCCTGACGAACTTACCAGGGATGATTTAGCTGATGCTTTGGTTGAGGTAAATTACTCTTCCCTGGGATGTGCACCTCGCAGAAGTGTAAAATTTAACATTCTTTTTTCCTTCTTCCTTTTGTGAATTTTTGCTCGGTGACCAACATTTCATCCATCTGTAATGACCCGACAGATATTCATATATTTTGTTGTCTAGCTATGCTACATTTAAAATGCCACCTAAAAATGTTATGCTACCTCAACACTGCTATTAATTTAATATTCAAATGATAGTGCACAACTGTAGGCCTAGGCATGCCCTTTCCAGTTGTAACATAAGAAATTGTGTTCCCTAGTAAATATCTTATGTTTATTCCACTCTCTACCTGCTATGATACTATGATTAGTTATTTGCAACCAAATGCTCTGTCTCTTTGACCATATTTACAATTTGATACTTACCCCCTTAATTCTTATTCGGGAATTACTAGCTTTCAAAAGTTGATAATTCATGTCAAATTTATATTGGGCATGGATCCACAAGTAAGCTGCTTGATAAATACTGGCATATGGTTTCTGTTCTCACCCTTAAAATTCAGACATGGCAATATAACATCTTTCTGGACGTTGAACAGCTTGCTATAATAGTTCTTTATGATGGGTCTCAACAAGAGGCCTCATTAGTAAAAGTTCTAGTCTAATAGTGTCGGCATGCATAATTAACACTGTTAATGTTGCGAACCTTGATTCGCAACAGGATAACTACCGTTCTGAAGATACCCGACGGCAAGGCTAGGGGGATTGGGTAGACTAGGTTGAGATGAGAGAATTAGTTGACTGTTCTTTGTCTCCATACATAGATACATGAAACCCTTTTATAGTGAATGTCTTGGACATTACCTCTTTCAATATGATTATTCTTATTTGACCTTTCCTTGTACAATTGAACTCTTTCCTAATCCTATTTTTTGCAAAATAACTCCTCTTTTCTGTTTAACCTTTCCTTGACTGTTCTTTTGCCGCATGTCCTTGACAAACACATGATCATCTCCTTCTGCGATATGACCACCCTGATCTTCTTGCTGATCAACCGCAACCAAATTGCCACTGCCTTGATGCAACGTACTAATGCAAACAACACTACACCCGTCCCAGACAAGTGGCTTGTCCTCAAGGTTGCGGCTGGTGGCACGTTTTTGCTATTGTTCTGTACTTCTTGGATTGCCTGTATGAACCTGGGTGATGCCCACTGTTGAAACGTTGGTGGTTTCATCAGGTGCATCAAGAAAAAGCATATCTGCAAATTAGAGTTTTGCGTGAGTTGCCTTGCTGGTAGTGCCTTCTGCTGTACCATAGCTACTGCTTTTATCACTTCCATCCTGCTGCGCACATCGAAGTAAACTCATGGCACTTAAAAGATTGAGGTATGCTAGGCAAATAAATTGAGCAAGAAATCCGCACGACTGGTCTTGTGTTGCAGTTTAACACATAACCTTTTCTTACAGCTCCTGTATATAGCCTTATGTTCATATAGAAGTTGAATTCTCCCTCCTTCTCTGTTTGGACTCCTTGTATGCAACTTAACCTTTCCAATTCAGTCTCCCCGATGCAGACGGGTTGCAAGTAAACAAGCCAAACAACAACAGGGAAATAGCACAATCCGGTTAACTTTTTGTTGATGGCCTTTTGTTTTTCCAATCAGACTTGAGAACCAACTCAACTTCTCTACTTTCATCTGTGCACTGTGAGCCGAACTCTTCGTGGCCCAATCCATCTCCTTGCTCCCATGCAAATCCATGCTGAAGTACACCTGCTGATCTGCCACTGGCTGGTCTATGCTCACAATCTTATGCATTGGTATCAGCACGTCAGATTCACGCGGAAAATTGTCCTGCTCTATGCCAACTGTTTGTTTGACTGTTCTCAGCTGCGTGACCACCGCTGCCCCCAGTTTCATGCATGCACTGAAACCTACGCAGGCAGTTTTATCTTTATTCTGGACATGGACCATGGATTTCGAGTCGCGCGACTAGTCGTCGACTAGTCGATGAGTCGCAAAACAATGTCGACTTAACTTAGTGTCGACTCATGACTCGGGTCGCGACTAGTCGCAACTGCAGGCTCGACTTTTTCCGAGTCGCTACCCCAGAACGACTCATCGACTCGAAACCATGACATGGACTTGATGCATCCTAGTTGTGCCAATTGAAACTTCATCTCCTAACTCATTTGAACATGTTATCCTTCTCCAAGACATGCGTGTGGACCATGACTTTGGGACAACGACATGCGTGCAAGTTGCAACACATGCACATCTGGTTGAATGTTCTCCTGCTGCTGGGGGGACTGAATATCATGGCCATCATGGGTCAAATAGTCTGCTTTACCTCTGTGCTCATTTGCTGCAGCTTGCTCTTTAAGTGACACAGCTTGCTCTTTAAGTGATGGCACTTACAACTCCTCCAGTACCGATGGCAGGGGAGGCGTCTGCACAACAGCTGCTTCTTGTTGAGCGGTCGCTGCTACTGCTTGTGGTGTCGCCCCTGCCAACTTTGTTACACCTAATGTGCTCAACGACACAGAGTAACTTGATACCAAGTTGACAGCTGCCATGACAAATGTTGTAACCTTGTAGAGTAAGCTCGTGTTGCGTCGTGGTATAAACCATATTTGACGAAGGCCATGATTGGCGACTTTCCTTGATCAATGGTTTGTACTCTTACATAAGGAGCAGAGACAGGAGCAGAGACTCGATGAAGCACAGTTACCATGATAGGGTAGAGAATATGATGAATCGTGACACTGTGTATCCTTTGTGACATTTTCTTGGCAACAAAAGCAAAACCCATGGTGGATGGCTCTGATATCAAATGCTGCGAACCTTGATTCACAACGGGTAACTGCCGTGCTGAAGATAGCCAGACGGCATGACTACGAGGGATTGGGTTAGACATGGGTTGAGATGAGAGAATAACTCGAGTCTCCCAAACATATATACTTGACATCCTTATATAATGGATGTCTAGGACCTTGATATCTCTTAATACGATTAGACTTATTAGACCTTTCCTTATACAATTAACATCGTCCAAATCCTATACTTACATAAAGGACTCTCCTCCTTTCTGTCTACTTGCTACCGCAAAACCTTGGCAAACACATGACCATCTGCTGCTGCAATACAACCACCCTGATTTTCTAGCTGACCCGACGGTGGCAACCCAATTGCCACTGCCTTGATGTAACGTACTAACATCCACAACCGATAACCAGCTACCTTCATAATGCTTTTTTTTCTTTCGAAAAGGGGGATTTCCCCTGGCCTCTGCATCACATGGTGCACACAGCCATTTTATTAGCCAAAGATCCGAGTACCGAACAAAGTCTCAAATAATCCTGGAACAACGCTTAAAAAAAGTTACCACAACCGGCAAAAATAGGGTAAGATGACTAAACACCTATCCTATTGTTGGACCGCCATCCAAACTGGTTGTAAGTATCCCGTGCGACCGTCTCCCAGCGGTTGCACCTAATATCCATAAGCTCCATGTGGTCCGCATGGCTGAGTAACGACCACGTACGGATCCAAGCAGACGCCCTGAAGTTGACCTGAAAAAAAATTGTGATTGTTTGTCTGTTAATGGCGTCATCATTTCGACAGTTCCATATGGCCCAAAGTAATGCACACACTCCTACTCGAATATGTGCAGCTATCTTAGGCTCTACCCCATTTAACCATGTCCCAAATAGGCTAGATAGAGTGCTGGGAGCCTGGGATGAGAAACATTAAAGGATGCATGGACGGTATGGCATAATAACTTGGCTAGTGGGCATTTGAGAAAAAGATGTATTGATTCGTCATGGTCACAAAAACAACACCGTTTACTTCCCTCCCAACTACACTTTGCCAGGTTATCCTTCGTCAGAATTACCCCTTATGCACGAACCACATAAAGACCTTTATTTTTAACGGCACCTTGACTTTCCAGATATGAAGTGACCTTGGGATAGGACCGTTGTTTATCAAGTCTGTGTACATGGACTTAACCGAGAATACACCTTTCATGGATAACCTCCAACGCAAGGTGTCTGGCGCATCAGAGAGGTTAATCTCCATCAACCTGCGCACGAGATGCAACCATCTATCCCATCGACCCCCCACCAGCACTCGCCTGAACTGAACATTGAGCGGAACGGAACTTAGCACTGTACTAACAAATACTTCTTTCCGTTGTACAATGTTATACAGAGAGGGATACTGTAAGGCTAGTGGCGTGTCTCCCAGCCAAGTGTCTTCCCAAAATCTAGTACTATTTCCATTCCCAACTATGAATTTACTCCTGTTAAAGGAAGCTGCCTTTGTCCTCATTAGCCCCTTCCAAAACGGAGAATCAGTCGGCTTTGCCGTGACTTGTGCCAAAGTTGAATATGAATATGAATTGCATGTTGATGCCATCTAATTGATGAAGGATAACGTTTATATTACCCTGCAAATAGATCAGACACTGATATGCCTTGCCTGCTTATAGGTTAATGAAGGACGAATTCCAGAGAATCGTGATACTCTTAGGTTGCTTGCCAAGGAGATGGCAGAATGGCCCGATGTTGATGTAAAGGTAACACTGATAATACAATTTCTACTTCCTAGCAATGGTTACCACAATTTTTTTCCCATGACTACCATGGCTGTAGTTTTTGTGTATTAAAATCCTCGTTGATTTGACCGATAGCACTTGTTTTATTCAGTTTATGTAGTTATGTAGTTTGGTCGGCTTTCACTGTTTTCTGAGTATTACGGGGCCAGTTCCACAGTTATGCTTTACACTTATTTTGCATGTATTTATGTACAAAATCTGAACAGAACCACGTTTTAACCTGACTTTCATTTTTTAATTCTGTGTGCAGATAGAAAGTCAAAAGGGCAAGGGCTTCTTTGGCAGATCTGTCTATGCAAAGGCCACAGATACTGGCATTGATCCTGTGGCAGCTGCTAAAAGACTTAACATCGACTGGGATTCTGCTGCTGATATAGATGAAGGAGAGGACGAGGATGAAGAAGATGAAGTTCCTTCAGCAGTGGTAAGATGTTGTCTTCAACATATTCCATAAATTTGTCGTAGATGTAAAACAGTCAAACGCATTTCATTTAATTGCGTATGGCTTGATTTTGTTTTATCACCACGTTCAGCTATATATAATTTTATTCTGCTCTGCAGGGATACGGTGCTCTGTATCTGTTGACAGCTTTCCCTGTCATTATTGGAATATCGGTCGTGCTGATCCTTTTCTACAACTCTCTACAGTAGTGCACCTTTCCTTCTCGAGAAGATGCTGCCTTTTTCTTGTAAAGCCGAGTTACAACGCCGTTGAATGAGCACCCCTTTTTTTAGTCTCATAGTAAAATAGTTTCTGCAATGGTATGACAACAATGTAAAGCCCTGAGGTTATACACTTCACAAAAAATAAAAGGTCTTGAAACATTGGCTTTTTCTAGGGAAACTGAAAGTTGATTATTCTGCGGTTTTCTGTACATTCCAGTCTCTGTGCCATATCTACCTGTGAAGTCACAAGGGCTGCAAAGCCACCAATTGCTCAACATTTTTTTTTTTGACATCAATTGCTCAACATTTTTGTTCTTTGTACGGAGGCTCTCCCGCTTACCTGTTTCTTATGCTTATTTTTAGCTTACTAGTGTTTGCTGACGTCCATGATAGCATAATGTAAGTAAGTTAAACTGCTACGATATGCTGTACATGTAGTTATGCTTTTCTTTAAATATATATAGAAATGTATACACTGTGATTTTCTCTGGTGAAAATGCCTACACCGGCAAAGCTTTTTTTGAGAGCATGTTTGAATCCTGGAAACTTTCTTCCCGCAAAAATAAATAGGAGCAAATAAATCATAGATGATTTCTATCCACTTTTATAGTTAACAGTATCCTTTCTACGGACATTTTTAAGATTCAATGTTTTATTGGTAGAAACAATAATGGCGCTTAGTAGCAAGCACGTACGATGTTGTGAAACTAGCTCATGCGCATAACTATGCTGTCCAGTACAATAATTTTTCTTCTTCGAAACAAAAAGTACAATAATTTTTCTTGAGACAATCTCGGGAACCTTTTATTAAGTCGTCCAGTACAACAGATGACAACAGTTTTGCAGAGAAAGAATAGCAGATTCGACCTTGTCGGTTTGAAGAGTTGGCGCTGGCAGCGGCAGGTCATCAGGCCCAACAATACGACACGACATGACGACAACAACGCAAGATCCCGACGTGCTCTCCACCATTCTCGAAGTCAATTTGCTTAGTTTTGCGCTCATGAAGAAGCATGCAGCTCCTGCAAGTTCACCTCATCTCAGGTACCATGGGTTCTTTCCAACAAGACGCTCCATTCCAGGCCTCCCATGCGTCCTTCAAGAGAGGAGCTCGTGTGGCAGACGACGACGATGAGGAGGAGGAGGAGAAGATTCCCGCGGACGATCTCGGCGCGGCCAGGGCCGCGCCGTTCGGCCGGCGATCCCGCGCGGGCTCGTCGGTCACCGACATGTCGAGCAACGCGTCCATCAACTACGGGAAGTCGGCGCGGCAGGACAGGTTCGGCAGCGAGAGCTTCTGGTGCGGCGCTTTCTGCATGCACCTGCCCGGCCTGTCCAGGCGGCGGCCGATCATGCAGCAGCAGCAGTCCATGAGCCTGAGCGAGCCGGACGCCTGGGCGAGCACGGCCGGGCCAGCCGAGGCCACCCGGAGCAGCGTGGTGTCCAAGGCGGCCTCCATGGAGAGGTTCGGCCACAGCTCGTCGTCCTCCGGCATGGTGTTCGGCGGCCGCGTGGACGCGGAGGAGGACGATCAGGAAGTGTCGGCGTACTTCGACCTGCCGCTGGAGCTGCTCCGGAGCAGCAGCGTCGACATGGAGTCGCCCGTCACGGCGGCGTTCGTCTTCGACAGCAGCCGGGGCCGGGGCAAGAGCATGCTGCCGGACCTCGACTTCAGTTTCCCGGCGCTACCTGCTTTCTCGAGTCCCTCTCCGTCGTCGCCACGGGCCTGATCGAGGAGAGTCTCAGCGCCAGACAACTTTAAATTGCGCCGAATTACTCTTGAGTTTCTTCATTTCAGACACATTGATCGTATCCATGTATTGCGTGTTGGATTCTTGTTCTTCTGTAATCTGTATATTGCAATTCATATTTGATATGTGGGGAAATTGGATTATGTACCCAATGTTGGCTGTCAGTTAGCAAAACTAGCTAAATGCCCGCGTACTGATGTGGATTTAAGGCAAAAATACCACACCTCTCTCTCCCTCCCCCTCATCCACCACGCATTCATAGGGTATGCACAAGTTTAGCAATTATAGTACTATCAATTAGACATACGTTATCCTTAATTTCCATCATTGGTAACATGCAAATGACCGACAACATTGCCTCTCGAAACAGGCTTTCGTCCCGCTTTATATATAAAGCAACAACACCCAAGTTACACAGTGGAACAATACAATGCGGTGAGATAGCCCTCCGACACAGCAGATCCCAAAATAATTGGCCAACATAACCACACACAACTATGTTGCCGAACAACTAAACACAGAACGACCAGATTACAATGCTACGACACGACCTAGAACACCTAGCCTCCACGACAACGCCCTCAAGAGAGGAACGCAAGCACCGCCGCCGCCGAGCCCAAAAGAGCAAGGGTTTTCACCTGGAGACACGCCATAGAGAGGAGAACCATGACGATGTCTTGAACAGATAACAGGACCCGCATATGTCGCGCCATCAGCACCAAAGCGCGTAGCTTTCGCTCAGCAGCTCACCCGTGGCACCAGGAGGCACCTAGACTAGTCGCGGCGAGAACCGGCCTTCAGATCCGGATCTGGGCACCGCCACCGCCAAAGACATATCGAATGCCCCGACCACCCACTGCAACACTCCTCGCCGTCCAGACGACCAAGGAGTGTAGCCACCACTGTCGCCATGGAGCTTGCTGGAAAGCCCCATACGGAACGCCATCCGGGGCCGCCGCCCCAGCATCCATGTCCCAAGTCACCGCCAACCGTTGACATCACCACGCACAACCATGGTGGGAGGAACGGAAGGTACCTCCTTCCACTCCTAGCCCGGCATCAGCCACCTGCCCTAGGTGAGCGCTTCCACGGTAGGGGGTGTCCACGCCTGCGTCCCCCGACAATCCCCCGTGGACCGTGGGGAACACGGCTGATGAGTGATATTTTTACACTCATTTCACCTTTGTTTAAACGGAGATATTTCATTTTAAAAAGATATTCACTCCGATATTGCCACTAATGACTAAAGAATGCAAATGATTCCACAAATCCTCTCTTTGATGTGTTTCCATAGGAAATGGGCTAAAAGGGAAGAAATCACGCGTGGAAATGGAAGGGAAGAAGGAATCAATAGGAGGCGTCCCTGCGAAAATAGAACAAAATACGGCATTCCATATGGGCGCTGAGGGAGTCCTGGACTAAGGGGTCCTCGGGCCGTCGACCTATTGCATATGGGACGGACTGATAGGCTACTATGGGGCCAGGCCAGAGTGCCGACCCGTGACCAGACAGGAGATCTTCGGAGTCGTGGTGTGCCCTCCAAGTCAGGTTTAGCGTGATCTTCCCTTCATTGTGGCCGATCGCTTGTAACCCTAACCCTACTGGTGTCTATATAAACCAGAGGGTTTAGGGGCTTTAGGGCTAGAGCTACATCCATCACCTCGTTACCTTAGGGTTTAGCTCGCTTGATCTCGAGGTAGATCTACTCTGTAACCATACCATACATCAAATACAATCAAGCATGACGTAGGGTTTTACCTCTTCGAGAGGGCCCGAACCTAGGTAAATACCGTGTTCATCGTCCCTTGTTCCCCATCGATCCTAGATCCACAGCTCGGGACCCCCTACCCGAGATCCGCCGGTTTTGACACCGACATTGGTGCTTTCATTGAGAGTTCCGCTGCGGATGGCCGAAGGATCGATGGCTAAGCCGTTCGTGGGAAACCCCACCGGCGCCGGGGACATCTTTGTCCCCGGTCAGATCTTTACGTTCGGTAGCATCACTTTCCGCGCCGACCTCACCGGACGCTTAAACCCGGTTGAAAATCTCACCGCCGATCGCGAAGCTAGCCACCGGAACTTAGATTTCGGGGTATGCCCTCGGCGAAACCCTGCTTTCGAAGAGCCCGATGAGCCTGATGCCTTGACCTCGGATTCAGTGGACGTAAAGGGAACCAATGCAGCCCGGGATCTAGCCCTAAAGCCGGATCCTATCGAAGTATCCGAAGAACGTCTCGCCGAACACTCAGGAGGCATGCCCCCGGCGGGAACCTCTTTGGTTGATGACCTTTTGGATCGATTCCTGGCTATGGCAATCTCCATCGGCAGGCCTACGGCCTACGACCAGATCGGGCTTATACCCGACAACAGAGAGATCCACACCCCGTCCATCACTCACCTCGTCGCTACCATCGAAGAGGAGGCAGAGGGATCGCGATCTCCGAAGCTTGTGACAGTATACACCCGGGTCTCCAGTCCGGATACAGACACCCGTCAAGATAAAATTTTGGACTCGGCCTGCGATACGGGATCCGACCTTGAGTCAGCCCAACCATGTGAAGACATTCACCCGAACACCGCGCTATTAGATCCGGATACAGCCCGAGCGCAGCTCGCCGCTGCCGACGCCCCGGACTCAAAGAAGACGGATGCGCCCAAAAATTTCCCACCCACCTCCCACGCCGAATATTGTCCAGATGCTGGAAGACCGGACGTATGGGACCTAATGTACGTCAGGCAGCAGCCTGAAGAAACGGTAAAAAACGAGATAATCGACTGCCGTGAAGAAGAAGTAAGTGAAGCCTTCCGACTCACTTGCCGGGGCGCAGGGATCTTAAATGCCCTCGCCCGTCGCCGCGTGCAAAATTTCACCGAATTATCGAACATGGTACGCAAATATTGCACCATGGAAAGCACCTGGAGATTACAGTAGATGCACAGGGAATCAATCCCCGGCCCAAGGCCTAGCAAGGCCCAAGCAAAACGGGCGCATGCAAGAGTTTTGCCCGAACACAATCCCGTCCAAAGGAGAAATAAACCCAGAACGGTTCTGGATGAATTGCTGGATAAACCATGCCCTATACACTCGGCCCTGCTTAACGCAAATCCGACTCACAGGCTTCGAGCTTGTTGAGTGGTAAGGCAGGTGGCCAAAAGTGGTGAAAACATACTTGGCCTCACACCTCCTGATAGGCAATCAACAACGCCACCTCACGATGACGTCTTGACAGTCTACGAGACTTTCTCTTCAAACAATCAAAGGAAAAAGGCTCTTCGAGAGCTCGGCCAAGTCTACCAGGTGATGGCCACACAGCCGTGGGCGGACGCACCTTTCACGTTTAATCAGATGGACGAGCCGTGGGCGGACGCACCTTTCAGATTTTAGTTGCGTGTGCGTTGCAGGGCATACGGTTCAGTTCAATGAACTGTTTGCGATGAGGCAGAACAATAGAAACGGGCAGCCAGATGAAGGCGTGTGCGATATACGGCATATAGTTCACTCGGATGAACTGTTTGCGATTAGGCAACACAAAAGAAACGGTCAGCCATATCAAGGTGTGTGCGATATACGGCATACGGTTCACTCGGATGAACTGTTTGCTTTGAGCCAAGAGAATAGAAATGGTTCAATTTAACAAGATGTGTGTGATACGTGGCAAACAGGTCTGTAATCAGAAATATGTGCGAAGACCGATAATAATACAGACGATTACTGCTAATAAGCCGTGTGTGTTGTGGGCAAACGCTTGGTGGTATACAATTGTCAGCGATTGATGAAATCATCACCGACGGGTTCCCTAGTATGGTCCGTGTGTGATGTCATTGCACACAGAACAACAACATATGTACTTATAACTTATAAGGACTTGATTCCATAAACAAATTGAACATCCAATTACATAGGTGGCTAGTACACATATGACCTTTGCACACACCAAAGTATGTTAAAAAATGCCTAGAAAACTCAAATAATGTATAAAAAGGCAAAACGAACCCTGAATAATTTCATATTTTTAGGATGACGCTCCTATAGTTGCATGTTGCCTCTGTAAAATAAATCAAGGCGGGAAGAGACAGCGTATTTCGTTTTGCACACATAGGTGACAAGTTCCCTCTCGGAACCATGAGCCTTTTTGAGAGAAGCTCCGGTTTGTAAGAAGTTTGTACCAAAACTTATCCCAAATTGGACTAATTTTTTACCACAGCATGTTGGTGCTATGTCATAACACCATGCCAAGTTTCATGATTTTGAGGCGAGTTTTGGATTTACAGTAATTTTAAAACCAGGTTTCTCAATGTTTACTGTCGAGTCGGCACCGCCATGGATAGGCTTTTTCCTCGTGGGTCCCAAATGACAAATCCAAATCTGTCACTACCATGCAGCTTTTCTTATTAAGAATTATAGCCCATTTGGTGTGCTAGCTAAAAATAAGTTTGTGGGTGCTGGTGGGCGCTAAGCACTTGCGGTTCTGTAATGAACAAAGATCTCAAGGATCCTGCGAGAGTGATGTTCTTTCCCTATGTTGTGAATGCTTATAATATTTATGTCTTAATTAAAGAAATGGCAAGCCATTGGCCCAGTATGAAAGAAAATATGGGTCAAAGCCGAGTTGAAAAGGGCAACAATATCTAACTCCAGCTTACAAACAGTACAAAAGCACGAGGATTAATTGCTCATCAGGTTTAGACAAAATCCAGATTGAACAGGACAATGACATCTAACTCAACCAAAGTTTTCGGTAGTCACAATCAAATGGATTGGTCTGATCCATAAAATCAAGATCCCGGGCCAGAAATTCTACTGGTCCATGATGACAAGCTATTGTAAATAGAAGCCGAGCACGATCAGAAGCCCTTAGGTCCACCTGAAACTTCTTTTTATGCTGTTCAACACTTGCAGCCGTAAGAAATTTCTTGTCGAAAAACTTCATCCTCACGAACAATAGTGCCCTCGCATTCAACATGAAGAATGTGACAAAGCTAGTGTTTGCATTGTTGGATGCATATCCTTCCAGCGTTACTGTCTTCAAACGAATGTCATGAGATCTGAGAAAATCCCGGTGCTTCTTGAACCATCGATTGGTTATACTTTTTTCTCCATGTGTTAGTGCCTAAATAGAGATGAAGATTAAAAACACTTAATGTCTAAAAAAGATTATGTTGAAAGAGTGATAGCTGAACGATTAATTATAGTACATTAAATATGGGCTTTCAAAGTGCGTGAAATCATCACCTTTATATACAAATTCTCCACACATGGAAAGCATTGCAGCAAGCCAATAATCGTGTTCAGATCAAAACACCACATACTGATATATAAGGTCTTGACAGAATCCACCACCACTGATAGGATGGACAAGCTCTTTATTGAGCATAGAACATAATATTAGTACCAAAAGTGTACTCCAAGATGATACTTAACTTATGCACACAAATGAAAAAAGCAGATTACAAAAGTTTATGTGAATAATATATAGTACCTCAATAGATGTGGAGCCAAACACCATCTTGAACCATCTAAAAGGATCACGAATTGCACCCAAGGTCTCCAGTTTAGGTGCAGAGACTACAGTTATTTGTGAAGGTACTATAGTAGAATCAAGGAGCAACCTTTGAAGTGAAGGGGCATCTTTGATGATGAGATCATGTCCAAAAAAACAAATTCCCATGCTTACAAGGTGGGGCGACTTTATTTTGAGACAACAGATACGAATTTCTATTCCAAAAACAAGCAGCAAGCGCTCCAGGGCAGGGCAGCTGGAGTGGATGATGCTGTGCAGTGCGGCCTCCGACAGATCAACCACCACAAGCGCAAGTTTTTTTAGCAGTGGGAGTCAAAGCATTTGTACCAGATTGTCTGCTAGATGGCACCGGGCAAAGGTGGCGGTGTGGAGAGAGGAGGAAAACCATGAGATGGACATCGGTGGTGAGGGCACAGATACATCGGTTCATGGTATGTTACATACATAATCATGGTAGAACTCAAGCTGCTGGAGTTTATCGAATTGACGGGATGTCAGCCAGGCGGCCACCATCCAGAGTATGTCCAGCAGGTAGCATGCCGGGGTGCAGATGCGTTGAACGGAACCCTGGTGGGAGATGATGATGGCCCCGGGGAGTTCAGAATCATCATCGACAGATAGCTGACGATAGTCGAGATTAAGAGGCGCGGCGCGCCACTGAGTGCGCCACCGAGATGCGAGGACTTGTGTGCGGCAGCCATCCTTGGTGGGGAGAAGGGAGATGATCTCCCTAAGGATGCCGTCTGGGAGATCGCTGATGCGGTCCGCCGAAGATTCTACTGGTTCCTCAGGTCCAGGGGGGCGTGGCCGCTTCTGGCCGCGCAGCCGGGTCCAAGATCTACATCCGGCGGCAGCGCTGGCCGGAGCCTCATCTGTGTACATACCAATCTAAAAGAAAAAAATGGCAGAAACATACATGTAGGACATTCAAAATCAATTCTCAAGATCTGGAAGAAAAAAGGCACAAACATATATGTAGGACATTCAAAATCAATTCTCAAGATCTAGCCATGAATTATTAGCACGCAAGCTAACCCTAGTCGGATTATTAGCAAAAATTATTTGTACAGAACAAACAATTAATCACTAACTCTATACGGATAACATTCAAACAATCAATACACTGCGTGCATCTAACAAATCTCAATTACTCTGATTTCATGGACTGAGAGAACATAAACATAGGATTTGTATTCCAAAAAATTAGAGAGGGGGGGGGGAGTAATCAGAGAAAACACATGATATGTTTGCCGCACAAATGGGTATATAGATGACTAACCGGTTTTCCGTCGGAGTCGCAGTCGTTGCCGGAGTTGCTGTTGACCTCCGGCTCCGGCTGGGGTGGGGGGAGGGGGGGCACGACGGCACCGACAAATTCAAGGTCGTGCTGCTGCCCGCGCGAGACCTCGTCGGCGGCGACGGCAACCTCTGTGCCCAGCTTCACGCGTTGCGCGGGTGCTTTACCAGCCCCGGCGTCGCCACTCCCTCCGATGGTGCACTTCGGCGGCATCCTCATACACTCCAGAGTCCAGACGTTGGCGACCACTGTGGACCGGGGGTGCGGCCGCCTATTATGGCCGGCGGCTCGGGCGCGCAATTAATACGAACCAGTGGGAGCGAGGCGGGCGGCGGTCAAAGGCTGTCTCGCCTCCCGGTGAGCCTGCACGGCGGACTTCTGTCATTCCTACCATCATTTCACACAGCTACTCGCACGCCTCCTGGTGACACTGCGCAGCGTAAACGCCTCCCGTCAATACGCACACCTGCACGCATGCCTCCCAGTCTGCCTGCGCGGCGGACTACTCGCATGCGTCCCGTCAACTCACGCCTGCTCGCACGGCACACGGGGCGCATCGCAGCACGTATATTTTTTGGTTTATTGATGATTCATTCTGCCGCTTTACTGCTTAACTGAAGCATGGCACGGTCTAACGCACACGGTCCGAATAAATAATCCGTATGAGATATTGGTTGCCAATTATTAACAATCTCCCATTTGTAAGAAGATTATATCAAAATGTGTCTCAAATTTGACGAAAAAATACAATATCACAGTCAACTGGTGTCCATATATGACACCACGATAAGTTTCATGAATTTCAACTAAGTTTTGGATTTACTGAATTTAAGAAATCTATATTCTCAATGTTTTGAAATCTCTTGCATGGGGAAACATGCACCCAGGGACACATATGATTTTGCAATCCATTTTGGTGCACATGTAGCTCAAATTTGATTTTTGCACATTAAATCCCTAGGAAATCAATCAATGTATAAAAACGGTCGAATGATGTCTGTTTTTTTTTTAAATTTTAACACGACACTCCTTTGGTCACATGTTCACTGCAGAAAAAGTTTGACATGCCTCTGAGTGGCTGTGGTGGTGCGGGATGTATGTGTCTGTGTGTGTGGGGGGTGGGGGGGAGGGGTCCAGCAGTACACTACGAGTCGTGCACCTCCGTGTGGGATTATTAATCATTTTCTGAGTCATATATGCCAAATCAAAGTCGTGAATTGGTTATTTAAAGCATTACACAACCCTTTCATACATACATGTTCGGGCCACATGCATGCATTCGTTGTCCTCTCGGACACTCTCCCTTGTGCGGTTATCAGCGACGTGCCCATTCGTTAGCCCGCAAAGGTTTTCAGTTTCCACCGACAATGAGAGGCATTTGACCAAAAAGTGGATTCATCTTGGCATGTGTGTGGTGTGGATCATGGTGAGATTCCATATCAAAGTTCGAGCACGTGCGTACACACCCTCCCACCAGCTTGAAGTGAGGGGGCTATGCATCGTGGTGTAGTGCATTTCCGGTTTGCGAAGCATGTGCCACGTCAAAGTTCTGCATTGGGTATTCAAACATCACATAACACACGGGCACATGCATGCGGTGGTTTTGTCCTATGACACTCACTCGCGTGTGACTCTCTCTGTGGGCCCACGAGGTCATCGTTGATCAGTTGAACGTACAACAAGAGAGAGGTTAATTTGACCAACAAGGATGGTTCTTTTTTGGTTTGTATTACGTATATGCACGGTAGGAGTATGTACATGTCAAAGAGGGGGCAACATGAATACTCTATATATATGCGTGTCATAACCTCGCTCCATGTGGGGAGTTTTCGGTTCCCGAGGCAGGTGCCACATCAAAGTTGTACATTATATTGGTATTCAAACATCACGCAATACCATGCAGGCGGTGGTTGCCCTATAGGAACTCACTCGCGTGTGGCGCTTCCATCCGTGGGCATGCGAGGTTGTCCTCCATCACTTTGACCCAACGAGAGAGAGGTTAATTTGACCATCAAGGAATGATTCTTTTTTGGTTTGTGCTATACAGTAGAAGTACATATATACCACGCATCGAATGGGGGCATACATATAGCACATACCACGCATCATGAACCTCGCGCTCTCTGTGGGGACTTTTTGGTTTCCTATATATGTGGTGCCACATCAAAGTTGTGCATTGCGTATTCAAACATCACACAAACACCTCTTTGGGCCACATGCAGACGGTGGTACGTAGTCCTATATAGGATGATCACTCGCGTGCAACGTACGCTTCGCTTCTGTGCTGGGCCCGCGAGTTCGTCGTCCATCACTTTGACCCAGCGAGAGAGAGGTATGTTTGACGAACAAGGAGGATTAATTCTTTTAGGGCTGTGTTACTAGGTGTATAGTATGTGTCGAAGGGGGGGGGGTGACCAGCATATATATACTAGGTGTCACATGAACCTCACTCTGTGTGGGGACTTTGCGGTTTTTGAGGCAAATGCCACATCAAAGTTGTGCATTAGGTATTCAAAACATCACAACCACACACCTCTCCATATATATGTTCTGGCACACGTGCAAGCACGATGGTTGTTGTCCTATATATGGCACTCACTCACGCGGTTATCAGTGATGCTTCCATCTGTCGGCCCGCTTGGTCCACTTTCACCGACAGCGAGAGAGGTTAACTTGACTTAGGAGGGGATTAATTTTTTGTTTGTCTCATGATATAGATCATGATGTGAGATTACATATATATAATAGCGCATGTGTACACATGAATCCATCCCGCTAGATCGAAGGGGGGGGGGGGGGGGGGCCGAGCACACGACACGTCATGAACGACCTCTTGCTGTGTGTGGGGACCTCTGCGATTTTCAATGCATGCACCACATCAATGTTGTGCATTGGGTCCGGTATTCAACACATATGCATGCATCACACACCTCCATAAATATGTTCGGGACACACGCATGCAATGGTTGTCTTTGGACACACTCTCACTCGCTTGGTTATGGGCGGCAAGCCTATATATATTCGTGGGCCCATGTGGACGTCCATCATTTTGACCAACGACGAGAAATGTTACCAGGGTGGATTCTTCTTCTTTGCTTCGAGTTACCGTATAGTAGGTCGACCATTCCAAGCCTAATTAAGTTTGAGCGCATGCTACGCGTCGTGAACCCTCTCTCAGTGTGGGGATTTTACGGTTCCAAAGCATGGTGCCACATCAAATTTGCGCATTGGGTATTCAAACACCACTCACACCGCTTTCATATGCATACTTGGGCCACATGCACAGAGTACTCCCTCGTGAGGTTATCGGCGACAAGCTAGCCCATTTTGCGGGGCCGTGTGGACGTCCATCACTATGACCAACAACGAGCGGGAGAGGTTGTACGACCAAGTTGGATTCTGCTTGGTCCGTGTTACAGTACGTCTTGGTGAGATACCCTCCCCCCGACGTGTGTGTGTGTGTGTGTGGGGGGGGGGGGGGTGACTTCGCACTACTTGCAAGCTTCGTGGGTCGGGGAAGTCCGGTTAATTTGCGAGGCACACGTGCCACATCAAAGTTGTGAATGGTAGTTAAATATCACACCACACCCTTTTCATACATATAGTAGGGCCACCCGCATGTGGTTCGTATGTGGTCTCACCCATCTCGCGCCACAAGCATACATTTGTGGGTCGGAACACGGTCCACCTTTGTCGGGAAGCGAAAGGGGAAGTTTGACCATATATATATGATGGACTCCTATAGGTTTTGTTTTACGGTAGGGTGAGATTTCAGACCTAGCTATTTGGGGGCATGCATTCGTAGCTAGGATTCCCTTACCACCGACATGAAGTGGGGTTCGTAGGGGGTGGCTGACTAGCAATACTGTGCTTTTGTGCGACAGGTGCCTCATCAAAGTTGTGCATTGGGTATTCGAACATCAAACCACCCTTTTCATACATATATTTGGTCCACATGCAAGTGCGTTCGTGTTCTGACCCTCTCCCGCGTTATTCTTTTTGCCAAATTTATAAACAGCACACGAGTTGGATGTAGAAACCATCTGCGAATGGGTACACAACAGACACGATTCGGTCAGACTACCCGTGTGCCACGCCCATGCCCTGTAGTCACTCACATCAGCACAGTAGATTGGGCTCAACGAGGCTTGCCTCCCAGTCTCAAAAATATCTACTGCCTCGTAATCTCGAAAATATCTACCGCCTGGAAGGTTTTAATGTTTGATAGCACACGATTAGTATGTGCGGACCGTGTGCGATGTCTGTTACTCCCGCTCTGCTTCAATCCCTTGATTCAAATTTTCAGTAGCCCTGGCATTTTACTCCCGCTTCTGCATCCTTCGTAATTTCAAAAATATCTGCTCGCCCTTGATTCAAATTTTCAGTAGCCCCGCCTTGTTACTCCCACCTCTGCATCCCTCACAATCTCAAAAATATCTGCTCGCCCTTGATTCAAATTTTCAGTTGCCCCGGCATTTTACTCCCGCCTCTGCATCCCTCGCAATCTCAAAAATATCTGCTCGCCCTTGATCCAAATTTTCAGTAGCCCGGCATTTTACTCCCGCCTAGTAAAATTTTCAGTTGCCGCGGTATTTCCTCAAACACCACCTTGCCCCCCCTCCACACACACCACACACTCCCCAAAACCTTTGCTCACACAGACACACACCACCCCTCCCTCACTCGAAACCATTGGTAGGTCGCCGCCATCGCCGCCGCCGCCGCCGCCTCCATCCTCAACCTCTGCCTGTGTGCCGGGGAGCTCGAGGAGCCAATGGCCAAAAAGAGGTTTATCGCGGCCTCTTCGCCCGATGCCGGTGAGGTGGCTGCCGAGGTGTCCCCGTCGTCCTCCGCGGGCTCTTTATCGATCCACCGTCGCCGGTCGCCCGATCCGCCCGCCACCGCGCCCCTACGCCGGTTCGAGGGCTTCCCCATCCTCCCTCGGGCCCGGCCGTCGACGAGGTCCTACCTTGGGGTCCGGCAGTAGCGGTGGGGGATGTGGGTCACCGAGATTACGGATCGGGAGACCTACACCCGCCGGTGGCTCGGTAGCTTCCACACGGCCGAGCTCGCGGCCATGGAGTACAACCGCTGGCAGGTCCGCTACCACGGCGCGGCGGCTAGGCTCAATTTCCCCTTCGGGCACGTTCGGTCGACCTCGTTCCGCCGGAGCCAGGGGTGGTGAGCTCGACTATGGCACAGGAGGACCGCGAGGCATGGGAGCGCCTCGAGGCCAAGGCCGCCGACGAGGCCTACATGCAAGAGCTCCGCCGGCAGCACCCGGAGCTCATGGAGGCGGAGCGGGTGATCTTTGCCGGCGCGGAGGGCGGCGAGGTTATCATGCTCTCCTTCGATGACGAGGTCGAAGGTGGCGAGAACGGCGGTGCGGAGGGCGGCGAGGACGAGGAGATCGACGTCGATGAGTGGAGGAGTGTCTTCCCCAATGACCTCGATGACGGCACCGGCCTGGACCCGGCTCGCGGCACACCGTACCTGACGAGGAAGGATTGGCTCGACCTCCACTTTGACCGAAAGTAGTTTAGCTTAGTTTAAATTTATGTTTTATGTTCGGTTATGCAAAACTACCTATGTTTATGTTTGAATGCATGCTACTTTCGGTTGAACCTGCTTTGAACTTGATCAAATTGAAGTTTACAACGTTAAGTTTAGGGGATCGACTAGAAACGGCCAAAAATTGCTGGAGTATATATATATCCACTAAGGGTTTTAGTCCGTTAACTTTTAAAGGATCGGCTAGAGATGGCATTATGCCTTGTTTATTTCAGTTCTTCACAATGTGATGCTCTATATGTGCAACTATTTGCCGTGCAGTTCAATTTCATCAATAACAGTTTCAACAATACCACTATGAATTATGATATTTGGTTGCTGTTAAGGATGTTGCAGTTAACATGACTTTTCATTTTTTTAACAATAACTATTGTACTTTAGACCTGCACAATACCAGTTTGAATGACTATTTGCTTGTTTTTAAATGTTATGCCTGATGCAGTTAACACACCTTTCCACTTCTTGTTTTGCTTAACTAGCAAGCTTAAACCTGCACACTGAAGCTATCATTTGTAGATTATGTTGTCTACCATGGATATATTTGGTTGATGTTTAGCCTGTTGTGCTTAACATGCCTTTATATGTACTCATACATGACAATATTGAGAACAATGCTGTTTTCCATCGAGGTTAGTTTCATCGCATTGCTTATATGTACTCACTGTTCAGGATATCGGTAACTGGCACCATATAGCCTGGGGGCTGATAAGGGATTAATCGTCGAATCATACATTTCACTGAATATATCTGTAACCCATTTATCAGTAGGTTAAGTAGGGCCATATTTAATATATCTGAGGCTACATAGCAACATGTATTGTACTGAATGACTAAATATGCAATCCCAGGCTACATAGCAACAAGGAAGAGTGTTACCTTAATGTTCTGATGATGTCTAGATATACATGTAATAAAATCTTATATAATGGGATGGAGGGAGTGTTGTCCTACATCATTTTGCAATTGTTGTTTAGCTTCTAATATTAACTTGGTGCTTTTAGGTACGTATGGGGCAATGAGATATTCATGAACCAGCATTAAGTGAGGAAACTGATAAAGATTGTTATTAAAATGTGTCAAAAGATGTCAATCAAACTATTTGTTTACACTTTATGCAAGACAACAGTGAACTGCAGGATGGTAAGTAAGAACTCTATAGCCTTCTTTTTACTGCCCATAATGAGTTGTGTTAGATGACAATGTGTGAATCTTTTTTCCTTTGCTGTGGATCCTGAAGCAGTTTACTCAAGATTACCTCTCAAACTACATGAATGGCGGCCGGCCATCACAAGGGGTTGGACTAGAGTCATGTGTGCCTTCTGCATCCAGGAGAGCACAATAGGGCCATTCCGCTTCACCTTGTTCAGCAACCAGAATGTCTGTCGCCTCTTTCTTTACCATCTGTAATAGTACAAGTATAGAACCCTGGTTCATCATTCTTTATTTGGTGCTTATGTAATTCTTGAACATATGTACCTGTGAATTGAATAATGCATTGGTTGTTTGAACCTGATGGGTATGAATAAAGCTATAGCCTACTTTCAAGTTCAAATTAGGTACAATTTTAAATAGCAGCAATTAAATTAGGGTGAAATTATGGTCTGCAGGTCATTACGGCGCACACGGCCTATATAGCACAGCGTGTGCGATATACATCATAATCTGACACGGTTCACGGAGAGGAAACGTGTGTAACAATGCACACAGTTGTCGTTTGCAAAGCGTGTGTGATGTCAGACACTATCACAAACGGTGCGGGAGAACTAAATGTGTGTGATTGTCTACCTATCGTACACGGTTTACAATCATGAACTGTTTGTGATGTGCCAGGCATCGTAAACGTAGAGCCAGTTTGGTACGTGCCTGGAAAACTCCCGTGCCTGGAATGTGCCTGGTTTTAGGTAAAACCACAGAACTCCGACTGTGATGGCAATGCGAGCACAAACGAGTAGCAAGGATGAAGCATTTGGGATATTCGAGATATCAGAAATGGTTTTATAGGGACAACTGTATGCATCAAGGCTCCCTATCCCCGACGGTTTCTGGGTCGTGTGGGAAGGACCCCCCTATCATAGTCACGCACTTGGCGACGGTTCCAAACACCATCGCGGAAAGGGGTTAAAAACCGTTTGTATAGCACCTCATTGTACCAGTGATAGGTTTCATGCAAGAGGAACATGAACCACTAGTGCTTGCGTGGGATAGAATGAAAGATGCTATAAGAAACTATCCCAATCACGGAATGGAGGGATGGTTAATCCTTCATATGTTTTATAATGGCTTAAATCATATGTCAAAAACTATGCGTGATACAGCTGCAGGAGGAACAATCATGGGAAAGCCCATTAAAGATGTCAGGAAACTACTAGATGATGTGCTAGAAAACCATGCCCAATGGCATGTGGAAAGAACCACTGATACGTCTCCAATGTATCTATAATTTATGAAGTATTCATGTCATGTTTACAACAATTTTATATGGTTTGGGTGCAATTTTATATGATTTAAATGAAACTAACCTGGACTGACGCTGCTTTTAGCAGAACTACCGTGGTGCTGTTTTTTGTGCAGAAATCAAAGTTCTCCAAATGAAGCAAATTTTTTTGATGATTTTTTTGGAAGAAAAGAGGCACTAGAAGCTTCATGGGAGGGCCAAAAGACCCACGAGGTGGCCACTACCTACCTGGGCGTGCTACACCCCTTCGGCGTGTGGTGGCGGGTAAGGGGCCCCTCGAAGCCCATCTCAACGTGAGACCGACGCCAAAAAATCCTATAAATACAGAAACCCCCAGAAATAACCCTAGATCAGAAGTTCCGCCGCCGCAAGCCTCTGTAGCCGTTAAATACCAATCTGGACCCTGTTCTGGCACTCTTTCGGAGGGGGAAATCATCACCGGAGGCCATCTTCATCATCCTGGCGGCCACCATGATGAGGAGGGAGTAGTCCACCCTTGGGGCTGAGGGTTTGTACTAGTAGCTATGTGTTTAATCTCTCTCTCTCTCTCTCATGTTCTTGATTTGGCACGATCTTGATGTATCGTGAGCTTTGTTAATATAGTTGGATCATATGGTGTTTTCCCCTCTCTATCTTGTTGTGATGAATTGAGTTTTACCTTTGAGATTTCATTATTACCGGATTGCATACTTTTATGGATTTGAGAGCACTTGATGTATGTTTTGGCACTCAACTCGCGGATTCCCGAGGTGACATTGGGGTAATCTATGCATAGGGGTTGATGCACATTTTCGTCATTGTTTCTCCGGTAGAAATCTTGGGGCACTCTTTGAAGTTCTTTGTGTTGGATTGAGTATTATGAATCTGAAGTTGTTTGATGCATATCGTATAATCAACTCACGGATACTCGTGGTGACATTGGAGTATCTAGGTGACATTAGAGTTGGTTGATGTGTATCATATGGTGTTATTTTAGTATGAACTCTAGGGATGTTTGTGACACTTATAGGAATAGCTCAATGGATTGATAGGAAAGAATAGCTTTGAGGTGGTTTCGTACCCTACAAACAATTTCGTCTTATGTTCTCCGCTAGATAAGAGCTTTGGAGTGATTCTTTATCGCACGTTGAGGGATTGCCATATGATCTAATTATGTTAGCACTGTTGAGAGATTGCACTTGTGAAAGTATGAACCCTAGGCCTCATTTTCAAGCATTGCAACACCGTTTATGCTCACTTTTGTTACTTGCTACCTTGCTGTTTTTTATTGTTACTATTAGAAAAATCAATATCTACTATTATTATTACATTTGTATCACCATCTCTTCGCCGAACTAGTGCACCTATACAATTTACTATTGTATTTGATGTGTTGGGGACACAAGAGACTTTTTGTTATTTGATTGCAGGGTTGTTTGAGAGAGACCATCTTCATCCTACGCCTCCCACAGATTGAGAAACCTTAGGTCATCCACTTGAGGGAAATTGCTATTGTCCTACAAAACTCTGCGCTTGGAGGTCCAACACGAGTCTACAAGAATAAAGTTGCGTAGTAGACATCAAGCTCTTTTCTGGCGCCGTTGCCGGGGAGGTGAGTGCTTGAAGGTATATCTTTAGATCTTGCAATTGAATCTTTTAGTTTCTTTTTTATCACTAGTTTGGTTTATAGAAGAAAACTACAAAAAATGGAATTGAGGTTGCCTCATATTATTCGTCTTTATCATGTCTTTCTTGAAAATGATGGAGCGGAAAATTGTGCTCAATTGATAGAAGAAGAATTCAATAAAATGTTTGGCATAAAATCTTTGAATGATAAGCATGATTGTAATGTTGCTACTATGAATTCGTTGAATATTCATGATGCTAATGATATGCAAAGCCATAAGCTTGGGGATGCTATGTTTGATGAATATGGTATTTTTAGTCCCCCAAGTTTTGATGATAGCATGCCTCCTATTTATGATGATTACAATGATGAAAGTGGGTTTGGAAGAGTGTCAACTCTAGGTAATGATCCCACTATTTTGGAGGGTGTTGAATCTTATTGTAATAATTATGAAAGTGGATTTGGAGAGGTCATGAGTTTATTTAATGATGAATCCACTATTTTGGAAGAGGTTTCAATTGATTACTATGACAACAAAGTTGCTATCTATGATGATTATGGTGATGACATGTATGCTATAAAGAATAATGATAACTATGAAACTTGTCATCAGGATTTTAGTTTGCAATTGGATTATGCCAAACAAGTATCACATGATAGTTATTTTGTTGAATTTGCTCCTCCCACTATTTTGAATGAGAAGAAATTTGCTTATGTGGAGAGTAATAAAATTTCTATGCATGTGGATCATGAAAAGAATGCTTTATGTGATAGTTATATTGTTGAATTTTTTAATGATGCTACTGAAAATTATTATGAGAGGGGAAGATATGCTTATATATATTTCAACAACATCAAGTTTACTCTCTTTATGTTGGAAGTTTTGAAGTCATGCTTGTTTTGCCTTCCTATGCTAGTTGATTATTGCTCCCATAAGTTGTTTGCTCACAAAATCCCTATGCATAGGAATTGGGTTAAGATTAAATGTGCTAGTCATATGCTTCATGATTCTCCCGTTATGTTTCAATTCTTATCTTTTATGTGAGCATCATTGAAATCATCATGCCTAGCTAAAAGGCATTAAAGAAAAGCGCTTGTTGGGAGACAACCCAACACTTATACCTACTGTTTTTGTGTGTTCACATGATTAGGATACTATAGTAATCATATTTTATAGCTTTTGTTTCAATAAAGTGCCAAGTAAAGCCTTTGGGATAGTGTGGATGATAGTTGACTTGATTCTGTGCAAAAACAGAAACTTTTGCGTCCAGTAGTAGAATTGTTAAAATTCACTGGAACATGATAAAATTCTGAATTTTTTACAGATTATTGATATACAAATTTACTACGTTTTCCTAAATTTTCAGAATTTTTGGAGTAACATAATTATGGTCATTGTCCAGATCATTTCAGACTGTTCTGTTTTTGACAGATTCTGTTTTCAATGCATAGTTTGCTTGTTTTCTAGTTTCTATGGCTTATATTGCTCAATATAAATTGTGGAAATGATGAGGTAAAGTAGGAATTATGTGATAACAATTATTAATCTTGTCTTTGACAGTACTAAAGTGAATGATTTGTCTTTACCATACTAACTTATCTCACGAAGTTCCGTTATGTTTTATGTGATTGAAGTTTTCAAATTTTGGGTGAGATGTCGATATGAGAAGAATAAGGAGTGGCAAGAACATAAGCTTGGGGATTCCCAAGTAACCCCAAGGTAATATTAAAGGAAGACCCAAGAAACTAAGCTTGGGGATGCCCCGGAAGGCATCCTCTCTTTCATCTTCAACATTATCGGTAACCTCACTTGGAGCTATATTTTCATTCGTCACATGATATGTGTTTTGCTTGGAGTGTCATTTTATTTTGTTAGTATTTGCTTGCTGTTATTTATAATAATTTTTTGCATCTTTCATTTCAATAAAAATGTCAAGTATAGCCTTTACCATGCTTATTTTGCAAGTCTACATGTTGCTGTTTAAAAGCAGAAAGTTCTATCATTGTCTGAATTCTTCTGGAAAGTCAGGATGTGATAAATCTTGAAATTTTTACACAATATGCTAAAACAAATTTTATACAATTTGGTAATTTTTAAATTTTTTTGGAGTTAGATAAGTATGAATCTTCTTGCATTCTTTACAGACTGTCCTACTTAGACAGATTGTTGTTATGTTTGCATTGTTTGCATATGTTTGCTTGTTTAATGATTCTATTTGAGGATAGGAGTATTAAATATGCAGAGGCATTTAGTATGCAATGTTAAATAATAATTTTAGTGATTTGCTACAGTAGAGAATGATAAGGTTATTGCATTGATTTATACTAACTTATCTCACGAGTTCTTCGTGAGTTTTGTGTGGATGAAGTTTTTAAGATTTAGGGAAACCGTGATATGAGAGGAACGAAGAAGACAAAAAAGCTCAAGATTGGGGATGCCCAAGTCATCCCAAGATAATATTCCAAGAAGTCTCAAGCATCTAAGCTTGGGGATGCCCCGGTAGGCATCCCACCTTTCTTCATCAACAATCATCGGTTAGCCTCGGTTGAGCCTAAGTTTTTCCTTCTTCACATGATGTGTGCTATTTTTGGAATGTCATTTTGTTTTGTTTTGCTTGCTGTTAGTAAAATACTTAGATCTGAAAGTTTTTAAATGAGAGAGAGTCCTCAAATAGCTACCTATTTACTTAACTACTTACTTGATCTTCACTTATACTCCCTCCGTCCGGAATTACTTGTCGTGGAAATGGATAAAAGTGGATGTATCTAGAACTAAAATATGTCTAGATACATCCATTTCTACGATAAGTAATTCCGGACGGAGGGAGTATCTTTTTGGACTAGTTTGTCGAACAGTCTCATGCTTCACTTATATTATTTTGAGAGTTTATGATAGTGATGAAAATTTGCACAAGCTATGAAATTGATCCTAATATGATGAATATCCAAGAAGGATATAATAAAAACTTTCATATAGATCATTGGATATGATAAGTTTGATTCCTTGCAATAGTTTTGCGATATGGAGATGATAATATGTGAGTCATGTTAGTGATTAATTGTGGTTTAGTAAGAATATTGGTGTTAAGCTTTGTGATTCCCTATGCATGCACATAAAGTCAATAGTTATGCAACGAAGTTACATGCTATTTGTGGTGCATTATTCAGTGTTAGTTATGTTCAATTCATGTTTATGGACATTTTCATTTTTTTGGTTGGTCGCTTCTCAATCTATTTGCTAGCCTTCATTTGTACTAAGCGGGAATGCTTCTTGCGCATCCAATTCCTTAAACCCAAAGTTATGCCAAATGAGTCCACCATACCTACCTATATGCGGTATTTCCATTCCGTTCCAAGTAAATTTGTATGTGCCAACTCTAATATTCAAAATGAATTTCCATTTTATGTGCCCGTACTGCTCATGAAGTGGCAGGGGGTGGCCAATATTTTTCATGCTAAGTATTTTATTCTCACGATGAGTGTTTATTCACTTGTCATTGCACGAGACTATGGCAGGTAATAGGGATGCCCAGTCCCAAAATGAAAAAAAATACTATGATAATAAATTCCTTGGAAAGTGTTGGTATGGAAGGCACCCGTGGATACGGCTAGCCATGGATTGTGTAAGAATGGTGGAAAGGAAATAAACTTTACTTTCTATTTGGGAACCGCCTATGATTTATCTAGCATGGAAGATATTGGGAATTCTCGGTCGTTTTCGTTGATAGGAAAAGCATGCCTCTAAAAAATAATTTTATCTCTCAATTTAAGCTTTGAGCTCTGGCATCTCTACAAATCTCTGCTTTCCTCTACGAAGGGCCTATCTATTTACTTTTATGCAATTTTTATTTTAATTTTGAGTCTCCATCTTCTCTTATAAAGCACCAACTAGGGAACACTATTGTCATACTTGTGCACTGGATGTAGCTAATACTTGAGTGTGTTTCATGAATGGATCAATGATTGAGCATAATGGGCTAGGGATAACCTTCTTTAGCGTTGATATTTTGAAAGACATGGTTGCTTGTTAGTATGCTTGAGTATTGATGTCTTCATGTCAAATTATAGACAATTTATTTGAATCATTCAAGTCCAAATGTCCATGCTACAAAAGAAAAGAGTATACGATGAATATGATAGGTAGCATTCCGCATCAAAAATTCCGTTTTCAATTGCTACTTTATCATGATGAGTTTTATGAGAAAGAGTTGCTGCTATAATGCTGATTGAAATTATCATTGATCAAACTTATGCACTATGCTAGCATTCACACTTCATAAATTATTTCTTCTATCATTTACCTACTTGAGCACGAGCAGGAATTAAGCTTGGGGATGCTGATACGTCTCCAATGTATCTATAATTTATGAAGTATTCATGCCATGTTTACAACAATTTTATATGGTTTGGGTGCAATTTTATATGATTTAAATGAAACTAACCTAGACTGACGCTGTTTTCATCAGAACTACCATGGTGTTGTTTTTTGTGCAGAAATCAAAGTTCTCCAAATGCAGCGAAACTTTTTGACAATTTTTTTGGAAGAAAAGAGGCACTAGAAGCTTCGTGGGAGTGCCAGAAGACCCACGAGGTGGCCACTACCCACCTGGGTGCACCACACCCCTCCGACGTGTGGTGGTGGGTAGTGGGCCACTCTGTCGGAGGGGGAAATCATCACTAGAGGCCATCTTCATCATCCCGACGGCCACCATGATGAGGAGGGAGTAGTCCACCCTCAGGGCTGAGGGTTTGTACTAGTAGCTATGTGTTTAATCTCTCTCTCTCTCTCTCATGTTCTTGATTTGGCACGATCTTGATGTACCGCGAGCTTTGTTAATATAGTTGCATCATATGGTGTTTTCCCCTCTCTATCTTGTTGTGATGAATTGAGTTTTACCTTTGAAATTTCAATATTATCGGATTGAATACTTTTATGGATTTGAGAACACTTGATGTATGTTTTGGCACTCAACTCGCGGATTCCCGAGGTGACATTGGGGTAATCTATGCATAGGGGTTGATGCACGTTTTCGTCCTTGTTTCTCCGATAGAAATCTTGGGGCTCTCTTTGAAGTTCTTTGTGTTGGATTGAGTATTATGAATCTGGAGTTGTTTGATGCATATCGTATAATCAACTCACGGATACTCGTGGTGACATTGGAGTATCTAGGTGACATTAGAGTTGGTTGATGTGTGTCATATGGTGTTATTTTAGTACGAACTCTAGGGCTGTTTGTGACACTTATAGGAATAGCTCAATGGATTGATCAGAAAGAATAGCTTTGAGGTGGTTTCGTACCCTACAAACAATTTCGTCTTATGTTCTCCACTAGATAAGAACATTGGAGTGATTCTGTATCGCACATTGAGGGATTTCCATATGATCTAATTATGTTGGCATTGTTGAGAGATTGCACTAGTGAATGTATGAACCCTAGGCCTCATTTTCAAGCATTGCAAGACCATTTGTGCTCACTTTTGTTACTTGCTAGCTTGCTGTTTTTTATTGTTACTATTACAAAAATCAATATCTACTATCATTACTACACTTGTATCACCATCTCTTCGCCGAACTAGTGCACCTATACAATTTACCATTGTATTTGGTGTGTTGGGGACACAAGAGACTTTTTGTTATTTGATTGCAGGGTTGTTTGAGAGAGACCATCTTCATCATACGCCTCCCACGGATTGATAAACCTTAGGTCATCGACTTGAGGGAAAATTGCTACTGTCCTACAAAACTCTACGCTTGGAGGCCCAACACGAGTCTACAAGAATAAAGTTGTGTAGTAGACATCAACCACCACCAAGAGAGTGAATGTCATTCAAGAAAGTAGCACAGAGGTGACAGCCAAGCTTGAAGAACTTGTCTCCGTGATAAAAGGTCAAGAAGAGGTAAATGTAAATGCCATCACTAAGGAAGAAACTAGTGATGTGAATTTTATTACTCGTAATAGCTATAATCCTAATTGGAAGAATAATGGCTATGCTCCTAGACTTCCTTACCCTAGTAATGGAGGAGCATCCAACAATTTTAATGGAGCTAATGGTAGCAATAGAAATACTCTTGAAGAATCTCTTACGAGTTTTATTGCTAGTCAGACTAAGCAGAATGGAAACTTCAGGAATATCTTGAAGAACCTTGATAACTTACTTGGTCAATTGACCAGTAAGTTTGTTGGACTAACAAATGATGTGTAGGTACTTGAAGGAAGATCCAACAATATGGAAGCACAAGTGGCTAAAATAGTAGAGAGTTAAACACTAATCTTGGCTAAGTTTGCAGGTAAACCGGAGCCTAACCCGGTTGAAGAAGTTAAAATGGTAAGAAGGAACGAAGAGAAAGTTGAAGTGCTTGACACAAGCCATGTGCCCGAGTACAATTATACTATTGCAGATTTTGTGAAAATGATTTCCATGAAGTATCCACTACCGGAGGTAACTAATAACAAAGCATATAATATTTTTGTTGAATAAGTTGCAGCCAAGGTACATGAACTTGATGATGAAAGGGAGAAGCTCTACAGTAATTTACCAGCTAAGCAAGAGGATGCTTTTGAACCCACTATAGAGATTGGGATATGATTGAATAAATTCAGTGCTTTATGTGATTTAGGGGCAAGTGTTTCCACTACCCAAATCTGTTTATGATAGTCTCAATCTCAGTCCTTATGCTAATACCGAGATCATTTTGAATATGGCTAACTCTACTTTTACTCACGCAATAGGCATTAAACATGGTGTTATAGTTCAAATTAATGATTGCCCTGTCATGATTGATCTTGTGATAGTAGATATGCCTGAGGATCCAATTGCTCCTATAATTCTCGGTAGACCTTTTCTAAGGACTGTCAAAGCTGTGATAAACATGTTTGAGGGGAATGTGAT
The DNA here is from genome assembly GCA_011799875.1 of Thinopyrum elongatum. NCBI lineage: Eukaryota > Viridiplantae > Streptophyta > Magnoliopsida > Poales > Poaceae > Thinopyrum > Thinopyrum elongatum. The sequence goes on from CM022299.1 coordinate 446,757,770, forward strand.
ATTTGATTTACCAGCTAAAGATCCTTTTGTGAGACTTCCCTAGGAAAAATAAAATGAAGAACTACGCAGGAGAAGGCATCATCATGAATGCCAAAAGCTACGGTCTCAGTGTGTTTGCACCACCTTAATCACCACTACGATTAATGATGTAGGGTGGAAACCCTAAGGCCGATCTTTCACGATTTGGAGGGGATCCCACGAAGAACACGACGAACACACGAGGGGAAACACTCAAATCAACGAGAACAATCACACATGTGCTAGATCCATGAACCCAAAGAGTGATACAAGATTCAAACGCAACAAAGGACAATACAAGAGGCGGTGGTTCTTACCGATCCGGAGACGGGGTCTTGAGTCCACTTGGGGGATCTTCTCCGTGGAGGCCTCGGTCTCCAATGGAGTATGTGTCAAGTGGATGAGAAAAGCTCTATCTCTCTAATGAGCTAAACCAATGCTAAACCTAAAACATAGGTGGAAGGGGAGTATATATAGTCTAGGGGGCGAAGGGGTACATGGGCCTTGGCCCGAGTGGCTGTGCAAAGACAGGTACCGGACGTCCGGTGGGTTCCGGTCGTCCGGTGGCTCGCGGGCGTCCGGACGTCCGGAAGTCCTCGGACTTCTGATGTTTTGGATCTGGACCGGTGGCGCCGGACTTTCGATCGGTGTCGGTCGTCTGGTGGCTGAAGGTGGTCGGACGTCCGGCTTCTGGCGGTCGTCCGGTCGCTGCAGACTTCATTGGTTGCGGTCCTTCTGGCTGGCTGAAGCTCCAGGCATCAGACGTCCGGTATGGACTAGTCATCCGGTGGCTGTGACTTTCTGTCAGCCCTTTCTCGTGTTCCTCGCGCTTCATGTCCTTGCCGTCTTGTCGAATGCTCCTAGCTGTTCCATGGCCTTCCTCCTGGTTCCTGGTCATGCATAGCACATACGTTTGAGGTAGTAGCCATGTCTCACATGTGGAAAGTGATGGTTCGGAGGGGAGCGAGTTAACCTTGTGTCCAATGGCGTATGTTCGAGGTCTCGTCGTATGTCCTCTTGGGGCTTGGGGAGTAGTCGTAGTGTACATGGGGATGATCATAGGATGCTCCGCATCATCTCCCCTCCCTTGGGAAAGATCCGACCTCGGATCGTGAACCTCATCACCATGGAAACGGTAGTCGCGGACGGACTTGTATGTCATGGCGCAATCAAAGTACTTCAAGATGTCGTCGGGATGGTATACATGCAAAACGAGCAAACACAAGGGACACTTGGAAATACAATGGTTAGCACACACAAGGTGTCCATCAACTAAGTATGAGTCTGTGCGACAAGATTGTTCATGGTAAGGCACATGATGCTTAACGATATGATATAGGATGACGTGTAAAGCATTCATGGGGTCATGGTGTAGAACGCTACAAATGCTACCATTGCGCAAAATGATGTCATAGTGAGACGGTGTATCAAAAGCATGAACATGGTAATTGGTGCTCAATGTGACTATGTGATCATGCAATTGATGATGGGCAATGTGATCGTTATGTATGATGAGGCCATCAAGAAAGATCACAACAAATTTTCTAAGAAAGTGCACAAGCTCATATATCATGGATGACATAGAAATACAAGATGCAACAAGGCAATCATAATGTGAGTCAATCCATGCATAAGATGCAAATTTGTTATGGGTGGTGTTGTACCATTGTGCGATGTCGTGGCATAAGTGGTGGTCCGGTGGTGCTTCCAAAGTAGGTGCATCCACTAAGTTCGAGCACTCCTCAACTTGAAGGTCCATAGGGTCCATCTCCAATGCCGTTCCTCCATCCAATAGATGTATCTTGTAGACAAGAAGAAGGAGACAACAATGAAAGAATGACCCATCCAATATGCGTATTTGAGGATGGCTCAAAGGGAAGGAGTTCACCTTTAGGAATTTCTCGCAAATGTTGGTGTTGCACATCCTGTACGCCTTCACATAACCAATATGTCTCATGACGACACCGCCTTGTGAATCCTCCAAAATGAAAGAACATGACAAACACTCAGAAAAACAAATGAGGTTAACAGAAATGCAAAACCAAACATTCGTGTGGTGAAATACCCAACAAGTGTTTTCATCATTCTTATCATAAGAAAGTACAAGGGTGTAGGGCATGGTATGTAGGTATAAGATGCTATCACAACCAAATACATTAAACGCAATCAAACAAGCATACTTCACAAGTAAGATGTCCAAGTCTCCAAGATCAATAAGCATAGAATTGTTGCACTCACTACATGTGAATATGAGAGATGCAACTAATGGAGACAAGTGACAATCATCAAGGTAAATCATGTGATAGGCATGAACATATATGTCATCAACCCAGTGAAGGTAGCAAAAATGTATCATGGGTGATGCAACATAGCAAGCAATCATAGTGATCAAGTTATAGAAGCTAGTAGTGCGAAGATGCAACATACTAGAAGGAATCATGGCAATCATGTCATGTGTGCAAATAGTGAGCATACATAAGGCACATGACATATCACAAGCATGAAAACAAGATATGAGAAATGTATCATCATTGTGTTGGCGAGAGGTCCTATGTAAATAGAAATGGAACATTATGAGTCTCCCAACACAAGAAGCAACAATAGAATGGAGCATGTATAGAACATGGCAATAGCAACTAGTATCTCCACCAAGCATGCAAATACACATAGTAGTAGAATGGTGAATCATAGGTAAGTGCAAGCAAGGGTCACAATTGCATGGTAAAGGCATATAAAGATGCATATCATGCAAAGTGAACACGATAAAATGGGCATAAAGTAACAAGTGGTAAGTAGCCCATAGCCGTGTGAGAGCCAAGTAAAAGTAATGCACGTAGTCCTTGCGCAAAGGGAACGGTGGCAAAGACAATTCACGGAATCCCAAAGCATCATTGCTCTCAAGAGCACGTTTCATCAACTCATGGGATTGTAAAGTTGACGAGTATACATGAGTACCTACACAAAAGAAAGGCAAAGGAAAAATTGTGTGTGCGTGGTATATGTACACATCATCCATTATGATGCATACGTGCATGTGTTGGTTAGCACAACATATCCAATTCTCAAATAAATGAGATGCGTGATATAGAAACATGTCATCCATCACGATAGGTTTGTTGTTATGTAAAGCATAATGGATACTCAAAGGGTTTAGTGCATCATTAGTAATATCTAGAGCATTGTTATGAATGGTATGCATATGGTGCACACAATTGATGCAATCATGCGAGCTAAAATCATTTGCATGGCATGGAGTTTGGAATGCATCACCATATTCATGTGTAGCAATTTTATTCATGGGATGATGCACACAAAGTATGGAATCATGCGATGTACAATAATTTTCATGGCATGACATATGAGATGAATTGCACAAAATTTTCAAAGGTAGCCTAGCAATATCATCGCAAGAGAAGCAAAATCCAATAACCATCATCTCGTCATCTATGCCATAAATGCAAATGGGATTTATTTTAATGGGGCATGCATAGTTACTATGTTGAGATTCTAATGATGTAATATGGGAGATCTCACTCATAGCATATGACAAGTTTAATGGATTGTCAAACATAATCTGACCAATAGAATTTTCACATGATATCCTATGGAGCATAACATGACAACTAGGCAATTCAACATGCTCATCATCATATTCATCATAAATAGGTGGCGCGTCTAAGCATGTAGAAGACATAGTATGTGGTGAATCCATCAGGTGATCAACATCATGCAAGCAATCATTTGCAAGATAGTCCACTAGTGGGACAAGTGAAGTACCATCACCTATGTTACCTATAGAGCTCTGCTCATGTGTTGTAGGTGAGGTAGCAAAGATTGACGCTTGGTCAATAGCTTCATCAACTTGATGGTACAATATGGGGGGGGGTGCAATGTCATCCATCATGGCCATCGTGTTGCCCATTGGAGGTATGGACTCGTCGAGGATTGGCGCTTCGTCGTGTAGGAGATCTAGCACCAAGGAACAAAACACACTAGGAGTAGAGGGTAAGTTGTTAGAAATCGTAGTGGCTTCACGTGCCTTCTCAACTACGTCACTCACTAAGTGTTGTGGCTCACTCACTCCCGGTAAGATGCTCTCACTCATATGGTCGGTGGAGTCACTCAAATGGCTCTCAACCTCACATAGGATGTGTGGCATTCTCTCAAGTGTGGGGCTAGTGGTGGTCACACTCATCCTCTCATAGGAAATGCACTCAATGTCATATATGGTGGAGTCACTCATCTCACTCATGGGGTGGTGGCTCTCCTCACATGGAAATTGGGGCATCTCATCATATATAGGTGTCGGAGAGATGTAGGTGCAAATGTTTCCATGCTCAACTCCTATCGCCGCCTTGGTTGAAGGGGTCGTCCCATGCTCAACCTCCCCATCCATAACGCCTCCAAAGATGAATGCCGTAGGATGTGGCAAATCATCACTCTCCTCCGAGACCAAAGAGAGGGTCTCATGTGCGGTCTCGTAGCTTGACTCGGAGTATGAGTCCCAATGGGGCGCCGTCTTCACGCTATTGAAGAGGTTCGTGCTCGCCACCATGGTCGAAGGGGATGGCCCTTGCTCGACCATCTTGTCATCGTATTGTATGAGGCCCATATGATATGGCACCTCGTAGCTCGTCTCCATGACCGAAGGGAATTTCCCATGCTCGGCCATCTTCCTTGCGGGGCTTCCGAAGATGGAAGTGTGATGTCGCTTGAACTACGTCGGTATTTCCCCAAAGAGGAAGGGATGATGCAGCACAGCTTCGGTAGGTATTTCCCTCAGTTATGAAACCAAGGTATCAATCCAGTAGGAGAACCAAGCAACACTATGTAAACGGTACCTGCACACAAAGAACAAATACTTGCAACCCGACGCGTAAGAGGGGTTGTCAATCCCTCCACGGTAAAAAGATAGATAGATTTGTGGTAGATTGGATAAATAGCTCTCGATAAAATGCAAAATAAAATAAGTAATAAAAAAGTGCAGCAAGGTATTTTTGGGTTTTTGGAATAATAGATCTGAAAATAAAAGTGAATAAAAAATAGATCTCAAAGCAAATATGATAAAGAATAGACCCGGGGGCCGTAGATTTCACTAGTGGCTTCTCTCAAGAAAATAGCACACGGTGGGTAAACAAATTATTGTTGGGCAATTGATAGAAGATCAAATAATTATGACGATATCCAGGCAATGATCATTATATAGGCATCACGTCCAAGATTAGTAGGCCGACTCCTGCCTGCATCTACTACTATTACTCCACACATCGACCGCTATCCAGCATACATCTAGTATATTAAGTTCATGGAGAAATAGAGTAATGCAATAAGAACGATGACATGATGTAGATGAGATCTATTCATGTAGGAATAGCCCCCATCTTGTTATTCTTAATAGCAATGATACATGCGTGTCTTGTTGCCCCTTCTGTCACTGGGAAAGAACACCGCAAGATTGAAACCAACACAAAGCACCTCTTCCCATGGCAAGAAAAATCGATCTAGTTGGCCTAACTAAACCAAAGATTCAAAGAAGAAATACGGGGCTATAAGTAATCATGCATATAAGAGATCAAAGAAAACTCAAATAACTTTCATGGATATAGATCTGATCATAAACTCAAACTTCATCTCCAAGAGACCATTGTATTGAGAATCAAAAAGAGAGAAGAAGCCATCTAGCTACTGCCTACGGACCTGTAGGTCTATGGTGAACTACTCACGCATCATCGGAGAGGCACCAATGAGGATGATGAACCCCTCCGTGATGGTGTCTAGATTGGATCTCGTGGTTCTGGAACTTGCGGCGGCTGGAATTGTGTTTCGTCGACTCCCCTAGGGTTTCTGGAATATTTCGGAATTTATAGGGCGAAGAGGCGATGCAGGGGGGCTCCGAGGTGGGCACAACCCCCCTGGGCGCGCCTGGGCCTCCTGGCGCGCCCTGGTGGGTTGTGCTACCCTCGGGCATCCCCTCTGGTACTTCTTTGGCCCACCGGGTGTCTTCTGGTCTAGAAAAAATCTCCAAAAAGTTTCGCTGTGTTTGGACTCCGTTTGGTACTGATATTCTGCGAAGTCGAAAACAAGCAAAAAACAACAACTGGCACAGGGCACTATGTCAATAGGTTAGTCTCAAAAAATGATATAAAGTTGCTATAAAATGATTGTAAAACATCCAAGAATGATAATATAACAGCATGGAAGAAGCAAAAATTATAGATACGTTGGAGACGTATCAGCATCCCCAAGCTTAATTCCTACTCGTCCTCGAGTAGGTAAATGATAAAAACAGAATTTTTGATGTGGAATGCTGCCTAACATGTTCATCACATATTCTTTTCTTTTGTACCATGGACATTTGGACTTTTATATGGTTCAAAGCAATAGTCTAGTTTTGACATGAAGATTTCAACACTCAAGCATATCAACAAGCAACCATGTCTTTCAAAATATCAACACTAAAGAAAGTTATCCCTAGCCCATCATGCTCAATCATTGATCCATTAATGAAACACACTCGCATATTAGCTACATCCAATGCTCAAGTACGATCATAGTGCCCCTTAGTTGGTGCTTTATAAGAGAAGATGGAGACTCAAATAAAAATAAAATTGCATAAAGTAAATAGATAGGCCCTTCGCAGAGGGAAGTAGGGATTTGTAGAGGTGCCAGAGCTCAAAGCTTAAATTGAGAGATAATTTTTTTGAGAGGTATTCTTTTCCCGTCAACGAAAACGACCGAGTAATTCCCAACACTTTCCATGCTAGATATATCATAGGCAGTTCCCAAACAGAAAATAAAGTTTATTCCTTTTTCCACCATTCTTTCAGACTCCACGGCTAGCCATATCCACGGGTACCGTCCATACCAACACTTTCCAAGGAATTTATTATTTGACAACATAAAGTAAATTTCTTTTTCATTTCGGGACTGGGCATCCCTATTACCGCCGTACTCTCGTGCAATGACAAGTGAATAAACACTCATCTTGAGAATAACAAATCTAGCATGGAAAATATTAGCCACCCCCTGCCGCTTCATGAGCGGTACGGGCACACAAAAGGGAAATTCATTTTGAAAATTAGAGGTGGCACATACAAATTTGCTTAGAACGGCACGGGAATACCGCATATAGGTAGGTATGGTGGACTCATGTGGCAAAACTGGGTTTAAAGATTTTGGATGCACAAGTAGTATTTCTACTTAGTACAAGTGGAGGCTAGCAAAAAGATTGAGAAGCAACCAACCAAGAAACGAAAAATCACATAAGCGAGCATTAAGCATAACTAACACCGAATAATGCACCACAAGTAGGATGTAATTTCATTGCATACTATTGACTTTCGTGCTTGCATAGGGAATCACAAACCTTAACACCACTATTCTTACTAAAGCATAATTACTCACCAACATGACTCACATATCACTATCATCATATCTCAAAACTATTACAAGGAATCAAGTTTATTTTGTCCAATGATATTCATGAAAGTTTTTTATTATAACCCTCTTGAATATCTATCACTTTGGGACTAGTTTCATATATTGCAATTGTTTTTGACAAGCTCAAAATAAATTTAAGTGAAGAACATGAGCATAAAGATTTTCATCTCTCAAAATAATATAAGTGAAGCATGAGAGAATTACTTCAAAGTTACTAACTCTCAAATAAATCTAAGTGAAGCATGAGAGTATTTCTTCAAACATATTAAAGCACACCGTGCTAAAAAAAGATATAAGTGAAGCACTAGAGCAATTCCATAGCTCAAAAAATTTAACTGAAGCATAAAGAGCAATTCTAACAAATCATAGCATAATTTTGGCTCTCTCAAATAGGTGTGTCCAGCAAGGATACTTGTGAAAAAATAAAAAGAAAAACAAGCAAAGACTCATATAATACAATACACTCCAAGCAACACTCATGATATGTGACGAATAAAAATATAGCTCCAAGTAAAATACCGATGGTCATTAGAAGAAAGAGGGGATGCCTTCCGGGGCATCCCCAAGCTTAGTTGCTTGGTTCTCCTTGAATATTATATTGGGGTGCCATGGGGCATCCCCAAGCTTAGGCTCTTTTCACTCCTTATTCCTTCATCCATCGTGATCTCACCCAAAACTTGAAAACTTCAATCACACAAAACTTAACAAAACCTTCGTGAGATCCGTTAGTATAAGAAAACCAATCTTCACTTTAAGTACTATTGTGAACCCATTCATATTTTATTATTTCATTATACCTACTGTATTCTAACTTTACCATGGCTTATACCCCCCGATACAAACCATAGATTCATCAAAATAAGCACACAATGCAACAAAAACAGAATCTGTCAAAAATAGAACAGTCTGTAAAGATGCGAATTGATCTCATACTTATGTAACTACAAAAAATCTGAAAAATTAGGACAACGTAGTAAATTTGTATATTAATCTTGTGTAAAAAATTCATATTTTTTTGTCTCTTATGTGAATTTTAACAATTCTACTACTGGATGCAAAAGTTTCTGTTTTCTAACAAGATCATGTCAACTATCACCAAACATGATCCCAAAGGCTTTACTTGGCACGAAAACTAATTAAAACATAAAAACACAATCATAACAGTAGCATAATTGTGAAAACACTCAAGAGCAGAAAAAATAAGCAAAAATAAATTTTATTCATTGGGTTGCCTCCCAACAAGCGCTATCGTTTTATGCCCCTAGCTAGGCATATGATTTTATTGATGCTCGCATGAAAGATAATAATTGCAACACAAAGAGAGCATTATAAAACATGTGACAAACACATTTAAGTCTAACATACTTCCTATGCATAGGAATTTTATATGCAAACAAATTATTAAGGCAAGAAATATTTAGCATATGCAAGGAAGGAGAAAGAAACAATAGCAGTCTCAACATCAAGAGAGGTAATTTAATAACATGAAAATTTCTACGACCATATTTTCCTTTATCATAATAATTACATGTAGGATCATAATCAAGTTCAACAATATAGCTATCACATAAAATATTCTCTTCATAATCCACATGCATGCAAAGTTGACACTCTTCCAAAATAGTGGGATTATCATCAAATAAAGTCATCACCTCTCCGAACCCACTTTTGTCAAAAAGTTCATAAGATTGAACACTCTCCAAATATGTGGGATTATTTTTACCTAAAGTTGACGCTCTTCCAAACCCACTTTCAATATTATTGAAAACATTATTATCAATATCATATTCATCATGAGGCTTAAATAGATTTTCAAGATCATAAGAAGAATCACCCCAATCATGATCATTACAATAAGTAGTGGACATATCAAAATTAGCATCCCCAAGCTTGGGGTTTTGCATATCATTAACACAATTGACATTAATAGAATTTATAATAACACCATTGCAATCATGCTTTTCACTGAAAGAGATATCATGAATCACTTTATCAATTTCTTCTTCCAACACTTCATCACAATCTTCGGATTCATGAATTTCAAGCAAAACTTCATAGAGATAATCAAGTGCACTCAACTCACTAGCAATTGGTTCATCATAGGATCTTTTGAAAATATTAGCAAGTGGACGAGGATCCATATCAATAGATTTTTAGCAAGCAAAGATGCAAGCAAATAAAAGGCACATGGTAACACAAGCAAACAAAAGATCGAACGAGAAAAAGGCGAACGAAAAAGAAGGGGAATAAAAAGGCAAATTTTTGTGAAGTGGGGGAGATGAAAACGAGAGGCAAAGGGCAAATAATTTAATTGCAAGGAGATGAGATTTGTGATTAGGAACCTGATAGATCTAGACTTCATCCTCCCCGGTAACGGCACCAGAAATTCCTTTTGATGTCGCTTGAACTACGTCGGTATTTCCCCAAAGAGGAAGGGGTGATGCAGCACAGCTACAGTAGGTATTTCCCTTAGTTATGAAACCAAGGTATCAATCCAGTAGAAGAACCAAGCAACACTATGTAAACGATACCTGCACACAAAGAACAAATACTTGCAACCCGACGCATAAGAGGGGTTGTTAATCCATGGTAAAAAGATAGATAGATTTGTGGTAGATTTGATAAATAGCTCTCGATAAAACGCAAAATAAAATAACTAATAAAAAAGTGCAGCAAGGTATTTTTGGGTTTTTGGAATAATAGGTCTGAAAATAAAAGTGAATAAAAAGTAGATCTCAAAGCAAATATGATAAAGAATAGACTCGAAGCCGTAGATTTCACTAGTGGCTTCTCTCGAGAAAATAGCACACAGTGGGTAAACGAATTACTGCTGGGCAGTTGATAGAAGATCGAATAATTATGACGATATCCAGGCAATGCTCCTTATATAGGCATCACATCCAAGATTAGTAGGCCGACTCCTGCCTGCATCTACTACTATTACTCCACACATTGACCGCTATCCAGCATGCATCTAGTGTATTAAGTTCATGGAGAAACGGAGTAATGCAATAAGAACATTGACATGATGTAGATGAGATATATTCATGTAGGAATAGCCCCCATCTTGTTATCCTTAATAGCAACGATACATGCGTGTCTTGCTGCCCCTTCTGTCACTGGAAAGAACACCGCAAGATCGAACCCATCACAAACTACCTCTTCCCATGGCAAGAAAAATCGATCTAGTTGGCCTAACTAAACCAAAGATTCAAAAAAGTCATACGAGGCTATAAGTAATCATGCATATAAGAGATCTAAGAAAACTCAAATAACTTCAATGGATATAGATCTGATCATAAACTCAAACTTCATCGGATCCCAACAAACACACCGCAAGAGTTACATCAAATAGGTCTCCAGGAGACCATTGTATTGAGAATCAAAAAGAGAGAATAAGCCATCTAGCTACTGCCTATGGACCCGTAGGTCTATGGTGAACTACTCATGCATCTTCGGAGAGGCACCAATGAGGATGATGAACCCCTCCGTGATGGTGTCTAGATTGGATCTCGTGGTTCTGGAACTTGCGGTGGCTGGAATTGTGTTTCGTCGACTCCCCTAGGGTTTCTGGAATATTTGGGAATTTATAGGGTGAAGAGGCGGTGCAGGGGGGATCCGAGGTGGGCACAACCCCCCTGGGTGCGCCTGGGCCTCCTGGCGCGCCCTGGTGGGTTGTGCTCCCCTCGGGCCTCCCCTTTGGTACTTCTTTGGCCCACCGGGTGTCTTCTGGTCCAGAAAAAATCTCCAAAAAGTTTTGTTGCGTTTGGACTCCATTTGGTACTGATATTCTGCGAAGTAAAAAACAAGCAAAAATCACCAACTGGCACTGGCACTATGTCAATAGGTTAGTCCCAAAAAATGATATAAAGTTGCTATAAAATGATTGTAAAACATCCAAGAATGATAATATAACAGCATGGAACAAGCAAAAATTATAGATACGTTGGAGACGTATCAAAGTGTCGCCCTCGCTTGTAGGTGGTCACCTTGGACTTGATGATGTCGGTGTAGGCGTACTCGTGGAAGTAGGCGAAGATACAATATGTCCAAAGGCGAAGATGCCATGATAACACTTGGCGAAGATGCTTGATAACACTTGGCGAAGATGCCGAAGTGGAGGTGGTAGCCTTAGCTTTCTCTTGGTGGTGCTTGTCTCATGGTCTTCTCATGTGCTCATGAAGGTTGGTCGTAGCTTGATGTAGAGCTTGTTGGGACTTCTAGGTTTGCGCTTGGCGAGCATCTTCATGATGATGGTGTCGTTGTCGTGCTTGAGCTCGTAGTAGATGTCGTTCATCGTCGTCGTGCACATGATTCTTGGAGGTGACTTGCCCTTCATGATGATGTGGATCAGGAATGTGATGATGGTCGCCATGGAGATGTGGACGTGGACGTATTACACTTGCATCGTATGGGCTCTCCGAAGATGATCGACTTGCTCACCGCCGCCTTGAGGATGACGAAGGGGACGAAGACTTGTAGTCGGACAACACTTGTCGGATTTCCTCCATGTGTTTGTCCATCCTTTTGTTGTGGTAGTTGAACGTGTCTTCGAAGTAGTCCCTTGTCCATTCTTCGGATTGTTGTAAGTCGGTGGCGATGTTCTCGAGGCCTTGCATTGCTCGTTGTAGTCCGAAGTGGGGAGTTTTGGTGTTGTAGTTGTTCGCGTCATCGTTGTCGTGGAAGACCGGAGATGAAATGCTTTGCCTATCCATCACAAGACTCGAGCAAATGTGAGTGGGAGAAAGGAAAGAACTAGACCAATGTACCTTATCCAATGTTGAAAATGGATCAAGGATCACTCAATAATGTAGCAAGGAAATAGCACAATTGGTACCGGATCTTGTCAATTTTCACACCTACACAAGTAAAGCTTTTGGTGGAGCTTGGTGAGGATAGTGGCACAAAAATTTGATGCAAAATGTTTCCAAGAGTCAATAATGTTGAAAGAGATTCACAAATTCACAATGAAACAAGTAGACCAATAGCAATATGTGTCACACGGAAACACACACACGGATAGATAAATGGGGTCGTGCAACCAAGGAATGAACACAAAATGTGGAATCCACGGAAAACGCTCGTGTTGCACAAATCAAGAGAGACGCTAGCACGATTGCTTAATAGGCGGATACGACACTTGTGCACAACCTATAAGATGCAAAATGGATGAACTTTCTATCCCAAGTATGCTATGTGTATGATGTTCTTGTGTTTATCACACGATGATCCAAGATGATCAATGATGGTATATGATATTGAAAGGGATCGAGAAGAGGGGTCTAGAGGGGGGGGGGGGTGATTAGACCCTTAACAAGCAAAGTTGGCAGTTTTTAATTTTCTCAAGTTATGGTAGAGTTTTATCACAAGTTAAAGCAATCACAATACATTTCAAGCAAGCATGACAAGAGTATATATGCAGCGGAAAAGGTAAAGCATGCAAGTTGCAAGAAAGTAAAGAGATGGGATTGGAGTTTGCAAACGCAATGGAGACGCGGAGATTTTTGGCGTGGTTCCGATAGGTGGTGCTATCATACGTCCACCTTGATGAAGACTTCAACCCACGAAGGGTAACGGCTGCGCGAGTCCACGGAGGGCTCCACCCATGAAGGGTCCACGAAGAAGCAACCTTGTCTATCCCACCATGGCCATCGCCCACGAAGGACTTGCCTCACTCGGGTAGATCTTCACGAAGTAGGTGATCTCCTTGCCCTTACAAACTTCTTGGTTCAACTCCACAACATGTCGGAGGCTCCCAAGCGACACCTAACCAATCTAGGAGACACCACACTCCAAAAGGTAATAGATGGTGTGTTGATGATGAACTCCTTACTCTTGTGCTTCAAATGATAGTCTCCCCAACACTCAACTCTCTCTCTCTCTCAGATTTGGATATGGTGGAAAGATGATTTGAGTGGAAAGCAACTTGGGGAAGGCTACAAATCAAGAATCATGTGGTAGGAAATGGAATGTCTTGATCTCAACACATGAGTAGGTGGTTCTCTCTCAGAAAATGAGTAGTGGAAGTGTAGGCACGTTCTGATCGCTCTCTCACAAATGGAGATGGGGGTGGAGGGGTATATATAGCCTCCACACAAAATCCAACCGTGAAACACATTTGACCAAACTCGGTGGGACCGAATAGACGAACTCGGTCTGACCGACTAGTTCAAAATGTGAATGTTAGGAATCTCGATGGGACCGACTGGAACAACTCGGTGTGACCGATGTGCTAGTGCTTAGGGCAAACATCAACTCGGTGGCGCCGATTGCATCAACTCGGTGAGACCGAAGTGAAGCAATAAGCAACAGAGTGAATGTCAAGCCAACTCGGTGAGATCGATTGCAATTTCGGTGAGACCGAAATAAATGCAACAAGTCATAGGCAGTCAGCAAGGCCATCTCGGTGAGACCGAGATCCGTATCGGTGTGACCGAACTGTTAGAGTTTCTGGCTGTGGCTATGTCATATGAACTCGGTGGCACCGGATAGAAAGAATCGGTGTGGCCGAGTTAGACTTTAGGGTTTTGGACATATTTGGAATGAGAAAGTGGCTGAGGGTTTTGGAGCAATATCACTAAGCATTTTGAGCAAGCAAGCCATTAAGCAACATCTCATCCCCTTTTAATAGTATTGGCTTTCCTATGGAATCAATGTGATCTTGGATCACTAAAAGTAAAATGAAGAGTCTTGAGCTTTTGCCAATATGCGTCCTTAGCATTTTGAAGGAGTTTCACGTCCTCTTGTCCTTGCCACGCCATTGTTGAACTTGTCTGAAATACACTAGATAAAACCATTAGTCCAACAAGAGATATGCTAACATTAATTACCAAAATCACCCAGGGAGCACTTATGCTTTCAGATATATAATGTGCTATGATGCTATGGCTATTGCTTACAAGCTTCTTTGCTCTCTTTTGCTTAAAAGCTTATTGTTTTTTTATACGGCCACAATGCGAAATGCACAAACCAAGATAGCAATTGTGTATATGCGGGAACAATCTTGTGACACAAGAGATGATATGATGATACCAAGATGAGGATATCGAGATGATATGGTATGTATGCAATGGAAGGTATGGATCGATGATCACTAAAGTGCACAAGTAACGTTGCCGGCAATACTCAATGGCTAGTCTCGATAGGCAAGTGACGCAAAATGGGCTAGGGGTTAACAATGCAATGGCAAGGGGAATATACAATGGTGGGATACCACAATACCAAGATGATATAGAGGTTACCGTCCGTGGTGATGATGAGTGGCGGTGTTCTTGATGTAGAACCGTTCCTAATTAGCCAAAACACCTTAGGAAACGGAAAAACCGCGACTCAAAATCTCAAATATCAAATGTCAAATGGTGGTAGCGGAATGCGGTGGTGGTTTTGCGGAAGCTCAATGGAATTGCAGAAGTACAATGATGGGTTATGCGAGTCGGAGTTGAAGTCATCGTCCCAAAGTAGCCGAAACAGCTTAGGAGACACAACCCACAACTCAAACAAGCTCAAACAAAAATTGGTTAAGTTGGGGTGGCGAAAATGTATGGTGGGCAAGGTTATGCGGAAGGTATGGTGGTGGTTGATGAAGAAGTAATTGTCCCTAAGTAGCTAAAACACCTTATGAGACTCAAATCACTACTCAAGCAACCACTAATGCTATGCAGAACAAAATGAGTTAGGTTGCAGAAGGCTATGGTGGTAATGCGAATGATGTGGTGAAGGCCCTAGGCAAAGATGCCAAAGTTTCAAAAATTTGATGAAGTCAAATGATGGTGGAAGTATTTTTGTGGGATGGGGGATATCAATAACTTCAAAACGAGCTAAAGAACGTCAAAATCCGAGTCCAGATGAATTAGTTATGAGAGAAACAAGAATCAGCCCAAGTTAATATCTATAGGTATCAGACGTCCGGTAAGTGTCGGATTCCGGTGAACAAACGTCCGGAAGGGTCAGAAATCCGTTAATTTCGTTCTGTTGGGTGGCATTGGTCGTCCGGAAGGTGACGGTCGTCCGGTGCTTCGGGAGGGTCCGGACATCCGGTAAACGTCGGTCGTCCGGTGTGTAGGGTCAACTCGAGATCCGAGTTTTGGGACGCGATTTTGGGCGGAAAATGATGATTTTGGGGTCAAAATTGACGAGATTTCGTGGATGGAAAGTGGGGAAACTTGTGGAGATGCTAGATCCATTCGAAACACAGCAAATCCATGAATCAAAATCAACAAAACATCATCAAACCAACAATCACAAAAAAAAATTGAGGCTATTTTTGGTGGGAATTTTCAAAATTTAGGACGAAATCAAGCAAAATAAGGCTAGAAAGTGGGGGTAGGGGCTCCAAATTCGTGATCAACGTGTCTCATGATACCAAGATGATGTAGGGTGGAAACCCTAAGGCCGATCTTTCATGATTTGGAGGGGATCCCACGAAGAACACGACGAACACACGAGGGGAAACACTCAAATCAACGAGAACAATCACACATGTGCTAGAACCATGAACCCAAAGAGTGATACAAAATTCAAACGCAACAAAGGACGATACAAGAGGCGGTAGTTCTTCCCGATCCGGAGACGGGGTCTTGAATCCACGAGGGGATCTTCCCTTTCGGGGTCTTGAATCCACTTGGGGGATCTTCTCCGTGGAGGCCTCGATCTCCAATGGAGTATGTGTCAAGTGGATGAGCAAAGCTCTATCTCTCTAATGAGCTAAACCAATGCTAAACCTAAAACGTAGGTGGAAGGGGAGTATATATAGTCTAGGGGGCGAAGGGGTACATGGGCCTCGGCCCGAGTGGCTGTGCACAGACAGGTACCGGACGCCCGGTGGGTTCCGATCGTCCGATGGCTCGCGGGCGTCCGAAAGTCATCGGACTTCCGATGTTTTGGCTCTGGACCGGTGGCGCCGGACATCTGGTCGGTGTCGGTCGTCCGGTGGCTGAAGGTGGTCGGACGTCCGGCTTCTGGCGGTCGTCCGGTCGATGTAGACTTCATCGGCTGCAGTCCTTCTGGCTGGCTGAACCTCCAGGCGTCGGACGTCCGGTATGGACCGGTCGTCCGGTGGCTGTGACTTTCTGTCAGCCCTTTCTCGTGTTCTTCGCGCTTGGTGTCCTCGCCGTCTTGTCCAATGCTCCTAGCTTTTCCATGGCCTTCCTCCTGGTTCCTGGTCATGCATAGCACATACGTTTGAGGTAGTAGCCATGTCTCACATGTGGAAAGTAACGGTTCGGAGAGGAGCGAGTTAACCTTGTGTCCAATGGCGTATGTTCGAGGTCTCATCGTATGTCCACTTGGGGCTTGGGGAGTAGTCGTAGTGTACTTGGGGATGATTGTAGGATGCTCTGCATCAATCAAACTAACCGACCGAAAATAAGGACTTCATGGGTTGTGCACGGGCAGTAGCAGCATCCCGCGGCCAGGCTTACGGGAGGACAGCCAGAGAGAAGCTCAAGATTATTAAGCCATTCAAGAACAAAGTATACAAAGCAAGAGTCAAGGCCCCGACAAGAGGAGCTTGCCGGGAGGGACAGTTGAGGCCCAGCCTGAGGTTTGCTGTAGCAGAGTACTTGCCGTGGCAAGGTACTTGCCCCGGCAAGTCATTGGCTGCGGCAAGATAGCAGCTGCAGCAAGGTACTTGCCCCGGCAAGTTACCTTGCGCGGCAAGCTATCAAGTGCGGCAAGGTCTTGCCGCGGCAAGCGTTACTGTACCACTGTGCTACTGTGCTGCTGCTCCAGTGCCTCTGCCAGCGTGGCGCTCTGGGTCCTTCCAAGCGTGCGTGGCAGGGCACTGTGTAGACGGCGGTGCTCAGTAGCTAGCGGTGCAGGAGCAGGTGGGATAGGCTTTTCCCACGTCCAAGACGTCCGGATACATGTATCTGGACAGCTAAGGCATGGGCATTTAATGCCCTTGTCCCCTGCCGTCAGTGGTAGGTAGGACATGTCATCCTAGTAATAATGGCCTTACTGTAGCAACTTTCCACCTCTACCTTTACTGTTTGCCACCTGTTGGTGACCCCTTTGTGCGTATAAAAGGAGGCCCATAGGCAACATGGAGGGGGGGGGGGGAGGAACTCGGAGATTGAGAACTCCAGTATTGTACGCAGCTACTTGGTACTGTAGCGCTCCTGGAGCTAGAACAATCATCCAGATAATACACCAAAAAGCAGGAGTAGGGTTTTACGCATCCGTGCGGCCCGAACCTGGGTAAATCTCTCCCGTGCGCTGTCGTGTTCTTCGCTAGATTTGCTCTTCGTGCGACCGTCTCTCCCTGCCGAACGTAAAGGGGTCCTTCCCTGGGTCCCATAGGTGATCGTGGATTCATCCCCGACATCTTTGGCGCGCCAGGTAGGGGGAGAGGTTGTGTGAACCTAATCTAGCGATTTGCGCGTTAGTTTTTGGGCCATCCTCCGCCTTATGGCTGCAAAAAAGAAGACTTCGGCCATCGGTGCGTCTATGTCCAACCCGCCTGCTCCCATGCAGGAGGGTGCCGACGTGATTGCGGCTGCTGGAGGGACTGGAGAGCGAGAGCTCCCATTACCTCCACCTGTCCAAAACCGGGCCAGCAACGCCAATCTTGGCGCCGCTGGGTCTGGGAACGCAGCGCTGCTCGCTGCTGCTGGCCCTGCAAGCTCCAGAAATGGTGCTGCGCGTTCTAGAACGCCTGCGCCGGTTCAGACGCCGCGGCCTTCGCAAGAAGCCCGTGACAGGCAGCGTCCTGACGCCCCAGGTGCTAGGCGCTCGCTGGATAATGAACTTGCGCATCGATCTCGAGATGCGCAGGGTCACCATACGCATCAACACGCTGACGGGGTCGAGGTACGGTCGCCTGGGCGTGGAGATGCTCCTTCTAACACTGTTAGGAGTAAGAGCATCCCACAGTCCTCACGCCACTCGATACCTCCCTCACCAGCAGAAGCGTTGGCGCGTGCGCAGCTGCTCTTGAACTTCCCTCCACCAGCAGATAAGCTTGACGAGTGGAGGGCAACCATTCAGAGCCTTCTCAGCTTCGCTGATGCCGACCCGGTGCGCGCGGCCGACAAGAGAACTGGTGACAATGCTGTCACCAACAAGAACGGCGAGGGGGCAACGACCGTACACTCCCCGCCCAGACGGCCTCGGTCGCCGACACGTCGAAACGACGCCCGTGGTGATGATTCCACGGCGTCGTCTGACCCGCGAGCTCGTCGTGACCAGCGCCTCATTCTTCTGGAACGCAGAGGAGAAGACGCTTGTACCACTATCGAGCGAAGGAGAGAAGCGCATCGTCAGTCCGACAGACGCGCAGGGCCCGCTGTTGACATGCATGCGGCAGAGGATCCTGGCGACTTGCCGTACGCGGTAAGTTGTCCAGCGTTCACCCGTGAGCTGCGGCAGGTCCAGTGGCCCAACCGCAAGGCTTTCAAGCCTGACGTGCCGGAGAAGTATGATGGCAAGACACACCCGTCGGAGTTCCTCAGCATTTACACCATTGCGGTGCAAGCTGCCGGGGGACGAGACGACAAGATTCTTGCTAACTACTTCCCGCTCGTGTTAAAGCGCAACGTCGTCTCATGGCTCATGCACTTGCCGGAAAACTCCATTTCTTCATGGGCGGACCTGTGCCATCAGTTTGTTGGTGCCTTTACTGGCGGTCATCAACCTCATGGCCAGGAGAGTGATCTTCATCTCATCCCCCAGAAGGAAGGAGAGCCCCTGCGCGAATACATTCAAAGGTTCAGCCGCGTACAGTACAACATCCCAGATGTTCACCCCGCTGCAGTTATTAGCGCGTTACATCAGAACGTGCGTAACCGCAAGATGCGGGAGGAAATGGCGATGACCAAGGTCAGAGACATTGGCCAGCTATATGCTCTCGCCGACAAGTGTGCGCGTGCTGAAGAGGGAAGGAAACTTCCCGGTGAAGGTGTTGGCGCAGGGGGGAGCTCTGACAGCGAAGGTACCGCCCCGGCAAAGAAGGGCCGGCGGCGGAACAACAGGAAGAAAAAGGGCAAAGCTGTGCTTGCCGTCGAACAGTCCAGCGGCAACGGCAGCGCCGACAAGGCCAAAGTTGAGGGCTCCGGCAAGGAGATTGCCGCGTGCGCCAACTGTCAGGCCTTGGCGGCTGCCGACAAGCAGGACGGCTCCGACAAGCAATATTGCAAGATCCACCGCACCAAGGGACACGATCTCCAGAACTGCCGACGAGTCGAGCAGCTTGTCGAGCAGCAGAAAGCTGAGTATGAGAGGCGCGACAAGGAGAAGGCCCCAGAAGGTGCTGGCGGGTCCGGCAAGAAGCGCACTGCCCGAGGAGGGCGTCGCGGCAAGGCCAAGCAGCAGCAGAGAGACAGGCCTCCTCGTGGCCGCGACAAAGATGATGATGATGATGATCTAGATGATGAAGAATCCAGTGAGCACGAATTTCAGAAAGCCACAGAAGTCTTGTGTGTTGACGGTGGTGCTTCGTTGCATTCTTCTCACCGCCAACTTAAACAGTGGGCACGAGAGATCAATGCGGCAGAACCATCTGTTGACGCCAGAAAGCTTCTGAAGTGGTCCGACACGCCTATCGTCTTTGACATTGAGGACCACCCTGACCGCACAACGGCGGTCGGGTGCTTGCCGGTGTTGGTTTCACCAACGATCCGCAACCTCAAGGTCACGAAGATGTTAGTTGACGGTGGGGCCTGCTTGAATCTGATTTCGCCCGCTGTGCTCCGAAAACTTCAAATCCCTGAAGGCGAGCTTGAGGAAACTGGTACTTTCCAAGGAGTCAATCCAGGAAGGAGCAAGCCGAAAGGGAAGATCACGCTGCCAGTGACATTTGGCGGCGAGCTGAACTACCGGACTGAGAAGGTCACCTTTGACGTTGCCGATATTCCATTGCCTTATAATGGGATACTTGGCCGTCCAGCGCTCGCCATGTTCATGGCAGCCTCTCATTATGCCTACAACGTGTTGAAGATGCCAGGCCCAGTAAGTGTTATCACAGTTCCCTGCGATAAGAAGGATGCACTTATTTGCGCCGACAAGATCTACCGGGAAGCAGCTGCCGCAACTGCCGCCAAGGCACTTGCCGCTGAAGCTCCCGGGGGGAAGAACAAGAGGAAGTCCGGCAAGAGCTCCTGTGCCCACTCCGGCAAGCGCACCTCTTCGGAGTGCTGCGCTGCCGTCGAGGACGCGCTAGAGAGCTCCACCGGCAAGTGCAAGAAGAACAAAGCCGCTCCGCCGGCGACAAAGAAGGTGCCCGCCAAGGAGGACGGCACTGGTGGTTCCTTCACCATCAGTGCCACACTTGACAACAAATAGGAAAGCGCGCTCGTTGCTTTCCTGCGGGCGAATGTCGACATGTTTGCATGGCAACCGTCCGACATCCCCGGTGTTCCCAGGAAAGTAATTGAGCACCACCTTGCCGTCTGTCCCCACGCGAGGCCCGTCAAGCAGAAAGCCAGGAAGCAAGCCGTGGAGCGGCAAGAGTTTATTGCGGAAGAAATCAAGAAGTTGGAAGCAGCAGGCCTCGTCAAAGGAGTGCTCCATCCTACGTGGTTGGCCAATCCTGTTGTCGTGCGCAAAGCGAATGGAAAATGGAGGCTTTGTATTGATTTCACTGATGTCAATAAAGCTTGTCCCAAAGACCCATTTCCTTTGCCCCGCATAGACCAGATTGTTGACTCCACGGCAGGATGTGATTTGCTTTCATTTCTTGACGCATATTCAGGGTATCATCAAATCTTCATGGCTGAGGAAGATGAGGAAAGGACCGCATTTATCACACCCTGTGGCACATACTGTTTCATACGTATGCCATTTGGTTTGAAAAATGCTGGTTCAACATTTGCAAGAGCCGTCCAGATTGCTTTTGAGCCTCAGCTGCACAGAAATGTGGAAGCCTATATGGATGATATAGTGGTCAAAAGCAAGGACAGGGCTACTTTGGTTCAAGATCTAGAAGAAACTTTTGTAAATCTGCGCAAGATCAACCTGAAGCTCAACCCCAAGAAGTGCGTGTTTGGAGTTCCCTCCGGCAAGCTTCTCGGGTTCTTTGTGTCTCAACGTGGAATTGAAGCCAATCCTGACAAGATCAAAGCCATTGAGCAAATTGAAGCACCGAAGCGCGTCAAGGATGTACGACGACTTGCCGGCTGTGTTGCTGCTCTCAGTAGGTTTATCTCCAAGTCAGCTGAGCGCGCCCTGCCATTTTTCAAAATCTTAAAAAAGGCAGGTCCATTGAAATGGACTCCGGAGGCGGAGGCAGCGCTGCAAGACTTGAAGAGATACCTCTCCTCTCCTCCAATACTTGTCGCACCTAAACCACAAGAGAAGTTGTTGCTGTATCTAGCGGCAACCAATCAAGTGGTTAGTGCTGCGCTAGTAGCGGAGAGAGAGGTGGATGAGGAGGCAGTAACTACGGCAAGCACGTCCAGCGACAAGCTGGGGGCTCCCCCGACAAGTTTTGGTGCCGACAAGGATTCGTTTGCGCAGTCAGGCGAAGTGATACAAAAGAAGAAAATGGTGCAGCGCCCGGTCTACTTTGTGAGCTCTCTTCTACAGGGAGCTAGGTCAAGGTATTCTGGTGTGCAGAAGCTGCTTTTCGGCCTTCTCATGGCCTCGAGAAAGCTGCGCCATTACTTTCAAGCACATGAAGTTACCGTCGTCACTCGCTTCCCGCTGAAAAGGATTTTGCAAAATCCAGAAGCGACAGGCAGGATTGTCGAGTGGGCGTTGGAGTTGTCGAGCTTTGGTCTCAAGTTTGAGAGTACATCAACCATACAGAGCCGAGTTTTGGCAGAGTTTGTCGCAGAATGGTCACCAACACCAGACGAAGAAATCCCAGAGACGACTCTCCCCGGCAAGGAGACAAGCAAAGAGTGGCTTATGTACTTTGATGGTGCCTTTTCGCTGCAAGGCGCCGGTGTTGGCGTACTGCTTGTCGCACCCACCGGAGAGCACCTCAAGTACGTGGTCCAAATGCACTTTCCCAAGGAACAGGCGACGAACAATACTGCAGAGTATGAGGGGTTGCTTGCCGGTCTCAGGATCGCGGCAGACCTTGGGATCAAGAAGCTTATTGTCAGGGGAGATTCGCAGCTTGTCGTCAGGCAAGTGAACAAGAACTACCAATGCCCATTGATGGAAGCTTATGTAGATGAGGTGAGGAAGTTGGAAGAACGCTTTGACGGCCTACAAATGGAGCACGTCCCACGTGCTGAGAATGACATTGTCGATGGTTTGTCAAAGCGCGCCGCACTCAAATTGCCTGTGGAACCAGGCACTTTTGTGCTCCAACTAACTCAGCCATCCGTGACGCCATCAGTTGGGCAAGGCAGGAAGAGGAAGTTGGCTTCTGGCGACTACTTCCCGGCAGAGCTCCCCGAAGCCGCCGGCAAGAAGGCTGCCAAAGCCAGCGTCAAAGATGCAGAGGGGCAACTTGCTCCGACAAGGCCTCACGCTCTTGTCGTTGAAGCGGGTGCTCCTAGGCAAGATGCAAAGGGGCAACTTGCTCCGACAAGACCTCGGGTCCTTGTCGTTGAAGCAGGCGCTCCTGATCAAAGCGCTGAGGAGCAAGATGCTCCGACAAGGCCTTGGGCTTCCGTCGTTGAAGCAACTGCTCCCGACAAGCTTGTTGAAGGACAGCACGCTCCAGCAGGGCCCCAGGCTCTTGTCGTTGAAGCAGCTATTCCCGCCAAGCTCGTCGGGGAACGGCCGGCTCTGGTAGAGCGACAAGCTCTTGCCGCAGGGCCTGATGTTCCCGCAGCAGAAGAAATGCCTTTAGTCCTCGTTGTCGAGCCACAGGCTCCAGCGTGGGCGCAGCAGATCATCCGTTTCCTTCAGACAGGAGAACTTCCCGAAGAGCAGGAAGAAGCGGAGAAAGTAGCCCGACGGTCCAATATGTATCAATTTTTCGATGACATGCTGTGCAGAAAAAGACCAAACGGTGTGAAATTGAAGTGTATTCCCCGGGAAGAGGGACAGGAGCTGTTGGCGGAGATTCATGGAGGCATATGTGGTCACCACATAGGGTCAATAGCCCTTGCTAGAAAGGCTTTCCGACAAGGTTTCTTTTGGCCCACCGCCCTCCAGGATGCAACTGCACTAGTAACCAAGTGTGAAGCGTGCCAGTTTCATTCCAAGCAGATTCATCAGCCAGCTCAAGCTCTCCAGACAATCCCTCTCTCCTGGCCATTTTCGGTCTGGGGGCTCGACATCCTCGGCCCCTTTCCCCGTGCCACCGGGGGCTTCGAGTACTTGTATGTGGCCATCGACAAGTTCACGAAGTGGCCGGAAGTGGAAGCAGTGAGGAAGGTGACAGCACAATCAGCCATCAAGTTCTTCAAGGGAATTGTTTGTCGCTTTGGTGTTCCTAACAGGATCATCACCGACAACGGTACCCAGTTCACGAGCCACGCCTTCATGCAGTATGTCGAAGACCTTGGCGCCAAGGTCTGTTTCGCTTCTGTTGCTCACCCGCGAAGCAACGGTCAAGCTGAAAGGGCAAATGCTGAAGTGCTGCGTGGGCTCAAGACGAGAACTTTTGACAGGCTGCGCAAGTGCGGCAAGAACTGGATCGAGGAGCTGCCAGTGGTTCTTTGGTCGATCAGGACGATGCCAAATCGAGCTACTGGCCAGACGCCTTTTGCTCTAGTCTATGGAGCAGAGGCAGTTCTCCCCACGGAACTCGTATACGGGTCACCTCGAGTGCTCGCTTATGATGAGCTTGAGCAAGAGCAACTGCGGCAAGATGACGCTGTGCTCCTCGAGGAGGATCGTCTTCAGGCTGCTGTGAGAGCTGCTCGCTACCAGCAAGCTTTGCGTCGCTACCATAGCCGCAAAGTTAATGCCAGAAGTCTCGAGGAAGGCGACCTTGTTCTTCGGCGCGTTCAGTCGGCCAAGAATTCAAACAAGTTGACGCCGAAGTGGAAAGGCCCTTATCGGGTGAAACGAGTCACCAGGCCTGGCGCTGTCCGCCTGGAGACCGAGGATGGCATTCCAGTGATCAACTCCTGGAACATTGAGCATCTTCATAAGTTTTTCCCATAAGGCACGGTTGCCGGGCCCTTCCCCGGCAACCACCTTTTGCACAAGTCTTGCCGCTGTTGCATGTAATCCTTCGTACAAAGCCACGCGCAGACCCTGTGCATAAATAAAGCTTTTGTATTTCACAGTTTTTGACGATTTCATGTTTACTTTTATTTTGCATGATTATCTGACATACTGTGCAGTACAGCCTCCCCGGTAAGCAATAACGAGCCGCCAAGCTCCTATATCGTTATTTTCTTTTCTTTCTTTTTCTCAAAGAGACAGAAGCTTCCCTCGCGCACAAGTTTGCCGGGGGGGATGGGATAATGATATGGACCAGGCGTCGTTCAAAGATGCCGGGAAGAAGGCAGCGGCAAGCAGTGACAAGACCTTGCCGCGGAGAGATCAACAACAAAGCTAAGTGCCAAAGTTTGAGCAATCAAATTCTTTTTTATTTCCAAGGTTATTTTCCTTGAACGATACTACTCTTTGTATGGAAAACCTGTGCGCGATGGAACCTAAGCGTAATCGGTCGCGCCCTTATCTCGTTTCGAGTCCACTCAACAACCTAAGTGGCTGCACTGAGCGCGACAAGGTTGCTTACCGGCAGTGGCACCGCCAGCAGGCTGCTGAAGTCCCGCACCCAGCGCTCGCGGCAATGGTGCGCGCACCGGCAAGTTCCCTATAAGCGTAGGGCAAATACACACAAAGAAAGAAATTGCTCAAGGGAGATGACATGCATTAACTCCAAAATATTGCAAGTTATATTACAAGATAAGTTGTCGCGGCTTAAACAGATTGTTCTTTAACATGTCTAGCGGTGGCAAGGAGGGAGAAGAATGGGCTCTCTAATTGCGGTGCTCGCCTTCGATTCTCTGGATATGGTCCACCCTCTCCACGATGGGCGCGACAAGGGCCTCTAGTGGCGAGGGGTCGTATCCCTTCGGCAAGCTTTTGAAGATGTTGCTGAAGTCGACGCCCGGGTTTCTTTATGCTATCTTCACCAACAACCTCCGGAGAACTCCCCGGCAAAGCCTGCGTGACTCGTCGGCCAGTTGAGCCTTTTGATTGACTTGGAGCTGTTGGAGTGCTTCTACTACTCCGTCGAAGAACTC
Source organism: Thinopyrum elongatum (assembly GCA_011799875.1). Lineage (NCBI taxonomy): Eukaryota > Viridiplantae > Streptophyta > Magnoliopsida > Poales > Poaceae > Thinopyrum > Thinopyrum elongatum. The sequence continues at coordinate 446,783,329 of CM022299.1, forward strand.
GGCTAGCTTGACGCTAGTTTGCGTGTTCTTGTCGGTGGAGTACCCGAAGTCCGGCACCTTCAGGGCAGTCAGCTCCTTGTCGATGCCCTCGGCGGCGCTGGCAAGCCTGTCTGTGAAGATCCCCACGTTATCCCTGAACTTCTTGTGGGTTGCAATAGCGTCTTGAAGCAGACCCTTTTCCTTTTGGAGCTCTGTCATTAGAAGCCCTTCGCGCTTTCTGGTGGTGTTGAGCGTCTCCTTCAGCGTGGTCAGCTTCAGCTTCAGGTCTGCTATGGAGTCGTTGGCGGCGGCAAGCAGATTGTTCTTCTTGGCTATGGTAACTTGCATCCCCGCCAAAGTGTGGGTCACCTTTGCCCTCTCACTTTCAAGCGTTGAGAGCTTGTCACCGTTTGCCTTGAGGGCGGCCTCTAGTCTTGCCACCTTCTCCTCCGCTTCCTTCCTGCTCACTTCTGCAGCAGCGACAGCATTGGTGTCCTCCACCAACTTGCTGGCGTACTCTTGGGCCAAGGCTTCGATTTCCTTCTGGTGTTTTTGTGCCTGCCCCTGGGTCCGCTCTGCGACAAGTCTTGCCACCTCCTCGTCTTTCTGCTGGAGGGTTTTGGCAAGTTTCTTCTTGCGCTCGGCAAGTTCCTCTTCGTGGGCATCGAGGTCCACTTTCCGCTGGTTCAGATCACCGGCCTGAGCAGACAACTCCTTGGCGGTCTCCTCCTGTTTTTGTTCAATGTCTTGCTTCATCAGGAGGAGGGCCTGCCGTTCTTCGGCCAGCTGTGCCCGCTTGACCTCTAACGCATTAAGAGACCGCGCGCGGACGTCCGCCAAGATCTCCGCGCGCCTCAACATGTCAGCTTCGGCCTTCTCGATGAGCGCCTCCCTGGAAGCTAGCTTCTCCCGTCGGGCGCGATGAAGATTCAGCAGCTTTTGGAGCAGTTGCTCCTCTTCAGACGTGCTGCTGCTGCTGGTGCCTGGCGCATCCACAAGCTGGAGCCCGGCAGCGGCAAGGATCTCCTTGTCCACAACATCCTCCTCGGTTGGCGCTCTGGAGCCCGCCGTCCAGGGGAGGCTGACGTAGACGTTCTCGCCGACCCGGATGTATTTGCTTGGCGGAGGCGAGTTGGGCGCTGCCGCCTCTTCAGTGGTTGAGGGACCCGTGGTCGGAGTAGCGCCTGGCGCTCCTGTGGCCTCAGGGCCGTCAGTACGACCACCGGCTCCCTCGCCGGCCTCCTCAGCAGCCTTCTGGGCGGCCTCAGCTTCAGCAGCCTTGGCGGCTTCATCGGTGGGCGCCTTGGCGGTATTATCCTCGGCGGCCTTGCCGGCCTCTTCGGCAGCCCTGGCAGCTTCTTCGTCGGCAAGCTTGTCGGCTGCCAGCTTGTCGGCCTTGGCAGCGGCGGCCTTGGCGGCCTCGTCGTCGACGGCCCCTACGGTGTTCTCCTCGGCAGAAGAGTCAATGTTCATTGGCTCTACCGAGGAGGGCTCTGCCAACCCGAGAAGTAAAGCAAAAAGAGCTTCAGGAAGAAATTCAAGAAGACAAAAGAAAGAAAGCAGAAAGAGTTTTGTGGCAAGTGGGTTTACCCGTGTTGAGCTCAGGAGCGGTGGGCTCCCCTCCCCCGTCAACGTTTGTCATTGGGGTGGGGTCGCCAGCGCTGGTGCTTGGCGCTTCGGTGCTTGCCGGCTCCTCTTCGTGGCTCGGCTCGCTAGTGGGAGCCCTTACCGGAGATCTTCTCCTTGGCGGTGTGGTCGAGGGGGGTGGTACTTCTGGAGTACCTTCAGATGGCTCCACTTGCTGCTCCTCTCCTACACGCCCAAAGATGTCAACGACAAATGCTTGTTCCTCAGCGACCGCTAGCGAAAGGTAGTTGGAATACTTACGCTGGGGGCTGCGCTGGGGGCTGCGATGAGGGCTGGGCTCCGAGCTGGTCGGCATGGTCTCAGACGCTCCCCCGGTGGTTGCCGTGGGCTCATCTTCGACGACCACCACGGCCTTGCTCGTCGAGACCTTAGCTCTCTTCCTCATCCTCTCCGCCAAGGTTTCCTCCCTACGGAAGCAAGGCCGGAGTGCGACAAGTGAAGACAGAAACAAAATCTTACAAAGATTGAGGGTCGCGGCAAGGGAACTTACTCTTCCTCGTCGTCCTCTTCGCTGAGAGCGGAAAAATCAAAGTCCGCCTCCGTGTGAGGAGGGGGAGGAGGGGGAGCTGGGCTCCTTGGCCGCTTGGCGGAGGTAGTAGCAGCGGTCTTTGATGACCCTGCTCCAGTTGCCGGGGCCGCGTGAGACGCTCCCGCAGCACCAGCCCTTGCCGCGGTCGAGTGCATCGAACGGCGCTCCGGCGGTTGTTGAACTTCTTGCCGCTCAGCCACTTTGCCAAGCCTGCGGAGGTGTTTCCTCCTCAGAGGGGCTGGGGACTCTGACTGCGGTGGGCTTTCGGTGCCCTCCTCGGAAGAGGAGCCCTCATCCTCCGAGCTGCCTGACTCGTCGGCAAGCTGGCTTGGCCCTACATCCTTGCCGGGTGCGGCGAGCTCGCCCTTCCCGGCAAGCATCCCTGCTCGGCAAAGCCCTCCTTTTGAGCCTCGTCGAGCTCCGCCAAAGTATAACCAAAATCGCCAGCTTCCCTGGCGAGCCTGTCCTCCTCCACTCTTCGAGCAATGAATTCTATTTCTTGCTCAGTGGTGTTGCGGACGAGCCGCTCCTCCACCCGGACCTGCTTTTCGACCGTGGAGTCAAAGAATCGCCGCACGTCCCAAGTTGCTTCAATGCTGTGCGCATTGCAGAGCGGCATCATAGCGATGATTGCACTCAATGCGGAGTTGTTGCAAAGGGGCACGATGTGCTTCGGCAGCGTGAACGCCTTGTCGCGCTTCTCTAGATCTGTCTCTTGCTTGAACAGTCCTTGCATGAAGAAGTCATGCTGCAGAACTGTGAAGTTGTTGATCAGTCCAGGGCGCAGCCACATGATATCGGCTGGGTTCTTCCAATCAAAGGCCGGCCTTCCTCTCTGCTGCAGAGGAGCAATGCGGCGGCGGAGGAAGTCTGCGCCAACCATCCCTATGGTGAGCCCGGCCTCCCTGAGCCGTATGATCCTAGTAGCGGCAATCTCCAGCTTCTTGTCCTGGGGATCCAGATCGCTCCAGTCCGTGCCACGCGCTGCTGGGGTCTTGCGAAGCTCACAGTATGGTGGCGGGTCGTCGTCAATGATCCAACACCATTCAGACCGGATTTCTCCCCATCTTGGGCGGAGATCTCCCTTCAGATAATGCTCCTTGGCGCCCAATCTTGAAACGAACGAGACGCCGATAGTGAGAGGCTCCCCCTTTTCAGCACGGGGAGTGAAGTAATGCCTGAACAGCGTGGTGTTGGGTGCGACGCCAACGAAGTTCTCGCACAGATGTGCGAATATTGCCATGGTGGATACGGCATTCGGTGTGAGATCCAGCAGACGGAGATTGAAGGTGTACATGACGTCGCTGAAGAAATCCGAGTACGGCGGGCAGAGCCCGCACCAAAAGTAGCAAGCGAAGAAGGGGTACTTGCTCACTTCGCTCTCGTCGGTGGCTGGACGAACGCGGGTGGCCGGATGCGCCTTGGTCCTCACGGCCCACATGCCTTGGAACTTGGCCTTCAGATCCGCCCCCGTGAGCGTCGGAGCGAAGAGCGCGTACTTCTGCCTCTTCAACTGCGCCTGGGTCTCCGTCCTTGAGGACTTCCCCGTCTTCCCCTTTTCTCCTTTGGGAGGCATGGCGAAGGCGGAGCTGAGGTCCGAGGGAGATGCGGACGCGCGCGGTGGCGGAGGATTGGGAAACCGCTTTGTTTTGGAGCGGAGGAAGAAGAAGGCGGAGATTTGGAGATCGAGAATGGTGAGAGGAGTGTGTGAGTGCTTCTGCAGGTCCCTCCTTTTTATGGGGAAAGATGCGGAACCATCCGCCTCTTCGTCATTCGAGATAACTGCGCACACTTCCCACGCTCCGCATTCAACGCGCGACGCGTGGGAGAGCGTGCAATTAAACAGCGTAGAGACGTTTCGGCTTATCCCAGCCACGCGTGCCCGTGCACTGTTTGGGCCTGGCCCAACACCGCCCGGCACCGTGTGTGGCCCAGGCCCGGGGGCTCCTGTCGGTGTACTAGAATAGGGGTACCCTAGTACCCCGTACTTGTGCACGGGCAGTAGCAGCATCCCGCGCCCAGGCTTACGGGAGGACAGCCAGAGAGAAGCTCAAGATTATTAAGCCATTCAAGAACAAAGTATACAAAGCAAGTGTCAAGGCCCCGGCAAGAGGAGCTTGCCGGGAGGGACAGTTGAGGCCCAGCCTGAGGTTTGCTGTAGCAGAGTACTTGCCACGGCAAGGTACTTGCCCCGGCAAGTCATTGGCTGCGGCAAGGTATTGGCTGCGGCAAGATAGCAGCTGCGGCAAGGTACTTGCCCCGGCAAGTTACCTTGCGCGGCAAGCTATTGGTTACGGCAAGCTATCAAGTGCGGCAAGGTCTTGCCGCGGCAAGTGTTATTGTACCACTGTGCTACTGTGCTGCTGCTCCAGTGCCTCTGCCAGCGTGGCGCTCTGGGTCCTTCCAAGCGTGCGTGGCAGGGCACTGTGTAGACGGCGGTGCTTTGTAGCTAGCGGTGCAGGAGCAGGTGGGATAGGCTTTTCCCATGTCCAAGACGTCCAGATACATGTATCTGGACAGCTAAGGCATGGGCATTTAATGCCCTTGTCCCCTGCCGTCAGTGGTAGGTAGGACATGTCATCCTAGTAATAATGGCCTTACTGTAGCAACTTTCCACCTCTACCTTTACTGTTTGCCACCTGTTGGTGACCCCTTTGTGCGTATAAAAGGAGGCCCATAGGCAACATGGAGGGGGGGGAGGAACTCGGAGATTGAGAACTCCAGTATTGTACGCAGCTACTCTGTACTGTAGCGCTCCTGGAGCTAGAACAATCATCCAGATAATACACCAAAAAGCAGGAGTAGGGTTTTACGCATCCGTGCGGCCCGAACCTGGGTAAATCTCTCCCGTGCGCTGTCGTGTTCTTCACTAGATTTGCTCTTCGTGCGACCGTCTCTCCCTGCCGAACGTAAAGGGGTCCTTCCCTGGGTCCCATAGGTGATCGTAGATTCGTCCCCGACAGTGGGTGGTTAAGAAAGCCTAATTCTTCTGCAGGACTATGTCTCCGGGTGTACAGAATGGATAATGGATAGTGGATGCACTTGTCATATGACCAGAGACAAGTTGATGTTTCTCGACCCCAACTTAACTGCTTCTCTTCTGAAGTATATCACTTTTGGCGACAACAACAAAGGAAAGGTAATTGGGCTAGGTAAAGTTGCTATATCCAGAGACAAATCCATTGATGATGTTTTACTTGTTCAGTCTCTTGGATTCAATCTTATGTCAGTTGGCAAGCTATGTGATCTTGGCATGCTAGTTTTATTTTCGATATCCAAATGCATTGTCTTCATGGCCTCTGACAATTCCTTCGTCTTTGAGGGAATTAGAAAAGGTGATCTTTATATTGTGGATTTCTCTAAGGGTCCCTCAGTCCAAACTTGTTTGCTTGCAAAAGCAACCGAAGGATGGCTGTGGCACCGTAGGCTTGGTCATGCAGGTATGAGAAACTTGCAGACTCTGGTGAAGAAAAATCATCTCCATGGCATTCCTGACGTAAAATTCGACAAGAATAGTCTCTGTGCTGCATGTGAGGCTGGTAAATTGGCCAAGAAGAATCATTCATCAAAGACTGTCATGACCACTACAAGACCTCTGGAAATTCTTCATATGGATTTATTCGGTCCTCAGAATATGCAAGCTTCGGTGGCAGTCACTATAGTCTGGTTATTGTTAATGATTTCTCTCGATACACTTGGGTATTCTTTCTCGAAGACAAAACCTGCACCCAAGACATCTTCAAAAGCTTCACTAAGAAGGCCTAGAATGAATATGATGTGCGAATTAAGCACGTCAGAAGTGACAATGGAACTGAGTTCAAAAATACTCATATTGCTGAATTTCTCGATGATCATGGTATTACTAATGAGTTCTATGCCGCATACACTACCCAACAGAATGGAGTTGTTGAACAAAAGAACAGAACTCTCATTGAAATGGCGAGAACAATGCTCAGTGAGTACAAAACTCCCATTCGCTTCTGGGCTGATGCTATTAACACTGCTTGTCATGTTATCAATCATGTTTATCTTCACAAGTTCCTTAAGAAAACTTCATATGAGCTTATCACTGGCAAGAAACCGAATGTTTCTTATCTACGTGTTTTTGGTGCACCTTGTTACATTCTTGATATGAATCATTCTTCCAAGTTTGCACCAAAGGCACTTGAAGGTTTTCTTCTTGGTTATGGCTCAAACTCACATATGTATCGTGTCTATAACTCTCACCACTTGAAAGTTATGGAAACGGTAAATGTGGGGTTTGATGAATCTAACGGCTCCCAAAAGGAGCACCTGCCAAATGTGATAGATGAACCACTGATATCAGATGCTATTCGGCAAATGTCTATTATGAGCGTCAAGCCTGTTGAAGGAAATGCACCTGAATCCTCTGATGATGATGCTCCTATGACTCGAAGCAGAAATCGTCAAGCCACTACTGAAGCAATTGCCACTCCGAATGCAAATGGCACTCAAAATCCAAATGCCGATCAAAATGGTAATCCCAAGGGGAATGATGATGCAAATGCTAATGCTGATGAATATGAAAATGTTCATCACGAAGAAAATGCTCATCCTCGATTGGCTAATCGAGTTGATCCATCATTAATTCTCGATGAACTTGAGAATCCAGGTTATCGACCCACAACTCGTTCATGCACTCATTTGGCTAACTACTGTGGCAGTTTCTCCTTTGTTTCATTGGCAGAACCTACCAAGTACGAGGAAGCTATGAATGATCCAGATTGATTGAATGCCATGCAAGAGGAGTTGGTGCAATTCGAACTAAGTGATGTGTGGGAATTGGTTGACAAACCGAATCCTAAGAAATACAATATCATTGGTACAAAACGAATTTTCTGAAATAAGCAAGATGAAAATGGCATTGTGGTGAGAAACAAAGCATGTCTTGTTGCTCAAGGGTACACACAGGTAGAAGGTATTGATTTCGGTGAAACATATGCTCCTGTTGCACGCCTTCAGGCAATTTGCATTCTTCTCGCTTATTACAATGACATCTTGCTTTATCAAATGGATGTGCAAAGTGCTTTCATCAATGGTGAAATTGATGAGGAAGTTTATGTTAGACAGCCACCTGGCTTTGAACATCTTGAGTTTCCTAACAAAGTTTTCAGGTTGAAAAAGGCTCTATACGGGCAGAAGCAAGCCCCTCGAGCTTGGTATGACACCTTGAAGAAGTTCTTGCTCGATAAAGGGTTCAAGCCAGGATCCACTGATCCCACACTTTTCACTCATGTTGTTGATAATGATCTATTCGTATGTCAAATATATGTGGATGATATTATCTTCGGCTGCACTAACAATGCTTGCAGCTTAGAGTTCGGGAAAATGATGTTCGAGAAATATCAAAATGACTACGATGGGTGAACTTAAGTTCATTCTCGGACTGCAAATACGTCAATAGGCAAATGGAATTTTCATATCTCAGGAGAAATATCTCAAGGAATGCCTGAAGAATTTCAAAATGCAAGATTCTGAAATGAAGGGCTATAAAACTCCTATGCCCACGAATGGTAGTAAGCTGGACGCAGATGTATATGGTAAGGAATACGATCAGAAGGCTTATCATTTGATGGTTGGTTCTCTCCTTTACCTATGTGCATCCAGACCTGATATTATGTTGAGTGTTTGCATGTGTGCCCGCTATCAAGCTACACCGAAAGAATCGCATCACCAATCAGTCAAGCGTATTCTGAGATATTTGGCTCACACCCCCACCTTAGGTTTATGGTAACCTAAGGGAGCACAGTTTGATCTCGTTGGATATTCAGACTCAGATTAGGCAGGTGACTTGGTTGACAGGAAATCTACTTCGGGGACATGCCATTTCCTTGGTAGATCTTTGGTCCGTTGGTCTTCAAGAAGCTGAATTGTGTATCTCTCTCTATGGCTGAGGCCGAATATATTGCTTCTAGTGCTTGTTGCACTCAGTTATTGCGGATGAAGCATACACTGAAGGATTATGGCATCAAGGTCAAGAAGATTCCCTTATATTGTGACAATGAGAGTACCATCAAGATTGCACATAATCCTGTACAGCATTCTCGCACGAAGCATATTGCCATCAGACACCATTTCATTTGCGATCATGTTGCTCGAGAGGATATTGTCATCAATCAAGTCAAGATCGAAGACAATCTCGCTGATATTTTCACCAAGCCTCTAGATGAGAAAAGATTCTATGCGTTACGATGTGAGCTAAATATCCCAGACCTCGCAAACATGCAGTAAGCTGGACTTGGCACCCGTGCTAACACTTCCACATCTTTGAAGGAATGGGTGCATACCACTCGAAGAGTTTGAAAATTTCGACAAAGTGAAAATTTCTTTCTGAGAGTGGATACATTAATGAAGAACTAGACTAAACGGGTGCCACAATAATTGTGCAACGCTCGGGGTCATACAGTTCTTATACGGTAGGTCACACCACCACAATTTTTCTTTCGTTGTGTTTCTCTTCGTTTGAAGATTTTTTGTGTTTGTCCGAATGCATTTCTCTTATAGCTATTCCTTCGGGTGTTTGTATTTCTTCATCAGAGTGAAATGCCTAGGACCCTGTTTTCCCTCTATTCTATATCTTCCAGTCTATGCTGTTCCGTTACAAATGCTCAATTTTATCTGGAACGAAACTTTATCTGGTGTCCTTGACCATGATTAAGATTCGGACCGAACTTTAATCTATTTTGGTGAAAGCTGTCCAAAATTTGGGGTTTCCCGCCCAGGTGAGGACCACAATCTTTATGACGGTTGCCATGTGCAAACCATCAACTATCATCTCATCCAGTCCATTGAACAACATGAAGACGAGCAAGAAGAAGATGCACCGAAGAAAAAGAGAGGAGGCAGGCAACCTTATGCTAATTTAGCTGAGTATATCTCTCATGATGACTATAAAACTGCTCCAGGTGAGACAAAAAGGGAAAGAGATAAGCATCTGCAAAAGATTCGACGTCACTGGGTGCGCAAGTGGTTCCACTACAAAATGGTCCATCCTCGGTTTGCGAAGAAATTTGCTTTCCATCCTCCGTGGGGTGACTGCCGTGAAATTGGACTCATTCGTCCAGGAGATCCTCAGGAGAGACCACCACCACTTGCAAATGCAAACAAGTCATCTCTTCGCACTCCCGAATCATATCCTGATGAATTGGCCAAGCACCATAGGAATGCTGAAAAGAGAGTTAAGAAGGCAGAAAAGGATAAAGCTCAAGAAGAAGAAAATCGTCGCCTTATCAAGTCTGATGTTGAAAAGAAAAAGGCTGAAGGAAAATCAGAACGCCGTTCTAAGCTCAGGCATGATCCTAGCACTGCTAAAATGAAGAAAAAGAGTGCTCCGAAGAAGAAGTTGGCTGAGCCAACCAATAAAAATGCTGAAAGTGATTCTTCTGATCAAGATGATCCCCCACCAACAACAAGAGAGGAAGTAGAAGCTTCTGTCAGTGAGCAAGTAAACATCACCACTTCTACGGTGCTGCCTGATCTTCGAGCAAGTGCAGTTCCAATAGCACCGAAGATGAAGATCACTCTGAAGAGAAAGACTCCACCTACCACTGTAACCATGGTGGATCATGTCAACACAACTCCTCATACGGATGGAGTCAACTTGATGGATTTGATAATTGATGCTCCACTCAGCTCAGCCAAGCCAGGCGAGAAAATTCCAAAGCCAAAGGTGAAGAAGATCATGGCTCCCACCGAGGCTCCAACCACCGAGCAAACTGCTCCTCGAGAGGCTGCATTGAAAGAAAAGGCTGCTCAGTTTGCTCCCTCTCTGACACAACCATTGGCTTCTATGCCTCCATCCGAGCAAGATCCAGTGTCAACTGCTCCTGTTGCACAGACTGATGTACAATATGATGCTGCACATTATTATGATCATGCATTCATTATGGAGCAGCTTGATAAGTTCATTGAAAATCTTTTCGATGGAGAAGTGGCATCTTTGCCAATTCCTGCGGAAGTTGCTGCACAAGCCTCTGCTATTCTTAAAGATATGAGAGCTGACTCTGTTGAGGTCAATAACCTTCAAGTCGAACTTAATCATCTAAATGATCAAATGAAGTTAGCAACGTCCAAGTTTGTCATCAAAGAACTTGAAGAATCCTACGTGGATGTCAATCGAACACTGAAGCTTCTCCGCAGTAGAAGATTGGGTTTTCACTCAGATCTTGATGGAATTGTTCGAAAGATCTGCCTTGATCATCAAGCACAAGTCACTGGCTACAATGATCTTGTCAAAGGACACATTGATCCAACTGCCCTGCACAAGAGACGAAAGAAAACCGCAAATAAAAATGCTCCTCCTCTTGCGGCTGAAAAGTCTCCTGATCACTTAGATGCTCAGCCTGCGAAAGATAATTCCCCTAAGCACGCAATTCCCTCGCCAAGGCCAACTGAACCAGTGCCTATGGCCTCCCCCGTTTGAGCAGATATTCCCACTCAGCAAGTTGTTTCTGAAGAAGGTGAAATACCTCAGTCCCAGCTGCATGTTTCTCCTACTCGTGAAGAACCAAATGTTTCGGCTCCTCCCTCTGCAACACTTTAGACTGCCGAAGAACAACCCCATCAGTCCCTAGTGCCTGATTCAGCTTCAGTGCCACCTGCCAATGTGTCTGCTCCATCTCCACTGCGAATTACACTTGACACTGTGAAAAGAACTTCAGATGTTGATCCTTCTACAGTGAAATCCTTCTGCTCATCACTCAGACTTTGTAGTTTATGACGATGAAGTGATTTCCATTGAAGACGAGCTCAAATATCCATATCCTCGGGAACATCTGCCATTATTCTCCATTGGCGTTGGTGTCAAAGGGCCACTTTACAACCGGAACAGTCATCCTGTTTTCTTTCAAGAGAGTCCCTACAGCAAGCCTCGCACCTCTGAATCTCCTCGGTTCTGGACTCAAGAACAGGCTATATATTACTCTTGGATTATATATGACAGCCGCAAGATATTTCCTCATAAGTTCCCGAACATCGCTGCTATGAAGAACATTGGTTGCTTTACTCAAGTATTGCAAGATATCGAAGATTTTGACCTCACACATGTCTTTGCATTTCAGCATCCGTGGAACAGAGAATTAATACTTCAATTCTATGCCACTTTGTACATCTCTGGTGATGAATCTGATAGCACCAAATGGATCATGGAATGCATGACCGAAGGGAAACATATAAAATGCTCTGCAATAGACTTTGTCTCTCATACTTTCACTTCCCTCGGTTCGAGCATGGCAAGACTGAAATTCGAGTACACAACATTGATGACATTTCCGATGAAGATTTCCATTGCACCATGGACAAAGAGAAGATTCATGACTACAATGGTCCTCCCTTACCCGAGCATTTGACTTTTGATAATCAGACTCTATACAACTTGCTCACCTATACCATCTGTCCTCTGGTCGGGATGAACACTGACAATGTTATATCTGATGTTCTTTGAAACACCATTCATGCCATCTCCCAAGGATATATCTTTGATGTCGTGGACATGTTTTTGCGTATATTGATGGATTCTGCTCAGCATCCGAAAACCATCAAAGTCTTTGGGCCTTGGATTCAGAAAGTGGTTGATTATGCTATGCACACTGAATACTTGGCTAAATGCAGTCACAAAAGCTTCATACCTCCAGTACGTGACACATTGCAGTTGATGAAGGATATTTCTTCGAGCAAAGCACCAATGTCAAGCCCTCCAGATTATCACAATACTTTCGATGGGCCAAGGCTACCTTAGCGTGATCATCAACCAACAAATCAACCTCCTTCACATCTTGAAGTGAGTTTTCGCACTCAACAGCTACTGTTGCAGCATATGGCTGAGTATCGCCGAGAGAAAGAACATCTGGCTGCCGAACTAAATGCCATCAACAACCAATCGAAAGTTGTGCACATGCTTATGACTAAAAATAAGAAGCGCCTCTGGAAATTGCTTCGGAAGTTCTTCTCCAAGAAACAACTCCTTGACACAGAGATTAAAGAACTCTATGAGTATATTGATCAAGGGTTCTCTGCTGAAGACTTTCAAGATCGCATCACTCCACCTCTGCCAGCTCGGGAACCAACAACTGATTTACTTCGATTTAAGCTGAGCAAATTGCTCGACGAATCTGAAGCCACCTCACCAATAGAGAAGCCAGCTGAAGGAAATGTGCTCTCTCATAGGACTTAGGAAGCTGATCATAATGTGCCTTCATCTTCTCAGCCTTAAGCCATTCCTGAAGGAACAACTACTGCTGCTGACGATGAAGATATAGTAGCCACTTCCGAATCAGAAACTTCTTCGACAAGTTCTTCGGGAGATGCCTCAAAGTGAATCAAGTTCTCCTCTTTTGCACTCATGTTCTTCGTCACCTTTTTGACACTAGTTGACAAAAAAGGGGAGAATTACATCGAGTTTCGATAGACTTGCTCTGATAGACTTGCTCTCTGTGTTTATTTGGTCTGGTCTTTTGAATCTTTTGGTCTTTTGAATCTGTTGAGCTCTGTGCCTTAAAGACTATCTGTGCTCTGATGTAAATCTTCTGTGCTGTCATATTTAATAACCCCGCCTGCTGCACTATTTCTCTCAAAGCATTTGTTTTGCAGGTGGAATTATTATCAGAAGTTATGAATGATTGCACTACATTCTCGAATCATATATCATCAGTGCGAATCATTACCTCGAATGATTGAAAAATCCTCCGCATACTTAAATGAATTGCAGAGAATTTTAACTCATATGTCTAATCCTGCATACATCTAGGGGGAGTATATTTCATCATCGAGCTAAGTAATGCAAATTCACTCTTGTTCGATCTACTTTTCACTTATCTATCTTCACTTCCATGATTATCTGTTTTGTAAACAACCGTCCAAAAAGGGGGAGATTGTTGGTGCAATGATAGGCCCCTTATGTTTTTGGGGTTTGTTGACATAAACTGTATGGGACTTATGTGTTTGCTAGTGCACATAGAGTAACAGGTCCCTGATGTATCAAGGAGTTTGATGAAAACGACGAAGATAATCTCCCTGCGACACAGCGAAGGTTATCACTGTAGATGATGTTAACAAGAGTGAACCCTAAAAATTGCTGAAGTGAAGCAATTGGTTCGGTGTCTGTCCGAAGGAAATGACTGCGTCCGAGGAGATTGAAGATGAAGTGAAGACGTAGCATTTATTTTGTTGTTGTTTTTCTCTTTTTTTTGAGTCATAGGACCACCGTACTATTAACAGGGGTGTAGCGTTCGAAATTTTGATTCTCTGATGCTAAACCCAAATCCTATGAAAGTTGCGAGAGAAATCTCTTTATGTTCCGAGCAAATACTCGCCAGCAAGAGATTGAGTTCCTCTTCGCTGCGAGAGATTTGGCTCAGACCGAGGAATTAGCATTACTTGTTCCTCAAGTAATGTTACCGTTGCTCCAAAATCCGACCGTTGTGAACGTGTCGGTTGGCCATTGGCTGGACCACGTGTCCAAAATGGTCATTTCCCATCTAGGAAGGCCGCGGCTATAAATGGCCACCCCACGCCGGCTTTGTCCGGTGGCTGCTCCATTTGATTCTGAGAATATTGTTGAGCAACCCCCTCTCTGAGCGATTTGAGTTTAAAATCCATCGAGAGAAAAACCCCTAGAGCCGAAGAATTATATAGTGGTTCAGCATCACTCGAATCTAAGTCCAGTACGCTCTACCTATTACTCTTGAGAGCTGCAAACTCTCTAGATGGCCAGGTGTCAAATTCTTCAGAGACCAAGAGTGATTGTGGTTCTCGAAGAAGAAGTCTGTAAAGGTTCGGAGATCGCCTTCAAGTATCTACCATGAGTAATCGGCATCGGTTGACGAATCGATTGTCGAGGAGAATAGGGTGAAGAGAGTTTATCTTCTGTGTTAAGTCACAGCCCCTCCAACCAGACGTAGTCCTTGTGCAGAAGGATGAACTGGTCGAACAAATACCCTGTCACCATCGAGCATCACTGGTTACCTCTGTCACCCATGTTTACCTTTCATGTATTTTCATTCGTGTAATTTGTCTCAATTCATGACTTAGTTTCTCTTTCGGTACTCAATTTTAGTTCACTATAGTATGTTTTTCATTCATTCTGCTGCTGGGTTCTGAGAGTTTTGAGTTTTTGGAAGAAAATTTAAAACTCCCATTCACCCACCCCCTCTAGTAGACATACTTCATTCCTACAATTGGTATCAGAGAAAGGTACTCCTTGACTCTGCTCATTTTAGTCTAACGACTTTGGAGTTTAAGTATGTCTTCAGTGAACTACAAATCGCATCTCAAGATTCCCATATTCGATGGGACAGACTACCCCTTCTGGAAGGAGAAGATGAAGATCCGTCTTCGAGCAATAGATGATGATATGTGGAACATGGAGCAGTTCGGGCTCAATATTGTTGTACCTCAAGCCCCTACTGACGAAGAAAAGAAGCTCATTCAGCTGGATGCTCAAGCCAAAGATGAGATTGGTGGCCATCTCAATCATGCACAATTTCTTTGCTATCGCCAGTGTGAAACTGCGAAGGAATTGTGGGATGTCCTAGAGAAGATAAATGAAGGTGTTTCATCTCAGAAAGAAGCTCGAATTGATACTCTTCGAGCCAAATTCAATTGGTTCAAGAGCATTGGAAATGAAAGCTGTCAGCAAACCTTCGATCGCCTGAGTGACATAGTAAATGAGATTTAGGGTCTCGATGCCAAAGACATCACTGACCATGAAGTCATGCAGAAACTGCTTCGATCACTTGATAGTTCATTCGACACACTTGTTCTGATGATACGTGAATGAGCTGATTTCAAAAACCTCGACTCTGCTGATATCATCGAAAGACTGAACACTCACGAGGAACAGGAAGAAGAGAAAAGAGATCTGTATGGCTCAAGTCAATGCAAAAAATCATGCTCTCAAGGCTGAGGCTGATTCCTCCTCTGATGGAAATGTCGAAGAAGATTCAGATGACCCAGAAAGACTCAGCAAAGATCTCGCACTGATCACGAAAAGATTCCAACGCTTTCACAAGAAGAGCCAGTTCCAGAAAAGAAGTTCAAGCAACTCTGGGGGTTCAAAATCTTCATCAAAACCTGCTGGAGAATACACTTGCTTCAAGTGCAAAAAGCCTAGACACTTCATTTCGGACTGTCCTCTCTGGGAAGCAAAAATCCATGCTAGTGGAAGATATGATTCTGGCAACTATCGAGGCAAAAGCAAGAGCAAGAACTACGACTCCAATGATGAGAAGAAAACAAAGAAATTCTTCAAGAAGAAGGACAACTCCACTTCAAAATCTTCGTCAAGATCTTCATCAAGGAACCCTTCCAAGTCCTCCTCCAACCGCAAGATTAACTCTCGCAAGGCCAAGGAGTACGTCAGCAAGGAAATGGATTCCGATGGAGTAGAACCGTTAGAATCCAAAGAAGAAGAAGAATCCGAGGAGGATTCTGATTTCGGCATGGCTGGCATAGCTTGTGCCTCCTCTCCCGCAATGAACTTCTTCGGGAATCCATCAAGCGACGATGAATCTCCTGCCTACTACTTCATGGCCAAAGCCTCGAAGGAAAAGGTATCCTCCAAGAATCACAAGATTCACTCCAGTGATCAATATTCTTCTGATGAGGATGACCATGCTAAGTTGATCAAAATTGCTAATATTCAACAAAACTCACTTGAGAAAATTGAGAAAACCCTCAGGAAATCTGAAGGGTTGTTGGTTGAGGAGATAGAGAAAAATCTGTCACTGACCGAAGAGTATTCCACTCTCAAGTCAGAGATGGATGAACTGACAAATCATCATGATTTTCTCTCAGCAGACCACGAAAGATTGACCTATGATTACCAGAAAAGGAAACATGAACTCGAGGCGCTGAGAGACGCTCATGAGGATTTGATCAAGGAAAATTCTGTTCTCACCCTACAACTCAAAGAGAAACCTGAAGTGTTTGAGCCACCATGTTTAAAATGCCTTGAACGAACCAATGCTGAATCAAATGTTGAATCATCGGTGAATGCTAACCCCTCGGTCGAGGAAAATGGTTCTGTTTCTGATGAAAATGCTAGGTTGAAGGATCTTCTTCAGACAGGAATGTTCAAATCTCTCAAAGGGCATCAAACCCTTTGTGATGTTTGGAAGAAATCCATTCTTCACAAAAATCCTAGGAAAGAAGGCATCGGTTTCGAAAGGAAACTGAATGAGAATGGCACCTACTAGGAACCTCATCAATATCCTCAAACTGTGTGGGTTCCCGCAAAGAGCAAAATGCTCGATCCATCATTACTCTCGGGATATGACCCTCCCATCCCTGAATATCCTGATGATGATTCTCTGGACAACTATAAGTTGTTTAAAAATCAACATGGTGAGGCTGTTGCTCGCTATGTTGGGCCAAACAACAAAAATGCCCCCCCCGAAAGAAAGCTATTTGGGTGCCTAAGAAAACTATTGATGCTTTGCCTATTACTGCTCGACTAACCATGCAGGCAGAAAAAGTTCGACAAAATGAGTACATGCATACCTCATATAATCATTATACTCATGCTTCTGGAAGGAATTTCAATGCTTATTCTTTCGATTATGCTCGTACCACATCGAGCAACAATTATGCTTATCGAAAGAAATCATATCCTACTAACTCTACTGTTTCGAAGCCACCTACAAAGATGTGGGTGGTTAAGAAAGCCTAATTCTTTTGCAGGACTATGTCTCCGGGTGTACAGAATGGATAATGGATAGTGGATGCACTAGTCATATGACCGGAGACAAGTCGATGTTTCTCGACCCCAACTTAACTGCTTCTCTTCTGAAGTATACCACTTTTGGCGACAACAACAAAGGAAAGGTAATTGGGCTAGGTAAAGCTGCTATATCCAGAGACAAATCTATTGATGATGTTTTACTTGTTTAGTCTCTTGGATTCAATCTTATGTCAGTTGGCAAGCTATGTGATCTTGGCATGCTAGTCTTATTTTCGATATCCAAATGCATTGTCTTCATGGCCTCTGACAATTCCTTCGTCTTTGAGGGAATTAGAAAAGGTGATCTTTATATTGTGGATTTCTCTAAGGGTCCCTCAGTCCAAACTTGTTTGCTTGCAAAAGCAACCGAAGGATGGCTGTGGCACCGTAGGCTTGGTCATGCAGGTATGAGAAACTTGCAGACTCTGGTGAAGAAAAATCATCTCCCTGGCATTCCTGACGTAAAATTCGACAAGAATCATCTCTGTGCTGCATGTGAGGCTGGTAAATTGGCCAAGAAGAATCATTCATCAAAGACTATCATGACCACGACAAGACCTCTGGAAATTATTCATATGAATTTATTCGGTCCTCAGAATATGCAAGCTTCGTTGGCAGTCACTATAGTCTGGTTATTGTTAATGATTTCTCTCGATACACTTGGGTATTCTTTCTCGAAGACAAAACCTGCACCCAAGACATCTTCAAAAGCTTCACTAAGAAGGCCCAGAATGAATATGATGTGTGAATTAAGCACGTCAGAAGTGACAATGGAACTGAGTTCAAAAATACTCATATTGCTGAATTTCTCGATGATCATGGTATTACTCATGAGTTCTATGCCGCATACACTCCCCGACAGAGTGGAGTTGTTGAACGAAAGAGCAGAACTCTCATTGAAATGGCGAGAACAATGCTCAGTGGGTACAAAACTCCCATTCGCTTCTTGGCTGATGCTATTAACACTGCTTGTCATGTTATCAATCGTGTTTATCTTCACAAGTTCCTTAAGAAAACTTCATATGAGCTTATCACAGGCAAGAAACCGAATGTTTCTTATCTACGTGTTTTTGGTGCACCTTGTTACATTCTTGATATGAATCATTCTTCCATGTTTGCACCTAAGGCACTTGAAGGTTTTCTTCTTGGTTATGGCTCAAACTCACATATGTATCGTGTCTATAACTCTCACCACTTGAAAGTTATGGAAACGGTAAATGTGGGGTTTGATGAATTTAATGGCTCCCAAAAGGAGCACCTGCCAAATGTGATAGATGAACCACAGATATCAGATGCTATTCGGCAAATGTCTATTGGGAGCGTCAAGCCTGTTGAAGGAAATGCACCTGAATCCTCTTATGATGGTGCTCCTATGACTCGAAGCAGAACTCGTCAAGCCACTACTGAAGCAATTGCCACTCCGAATGCAAATGGCACTCAAAATCCAAATGCCAATCAAAATGGCAATCCCGAGGGGAATGATGATGCAAACGCTAATGCTGATGAATATGAAAATGTTCATCACGAAGAAAATGCTCATCCTCGAGTGGCTAATCGAGTTGATCCATCATTAATTCTTGATGAACTTGAGAATCCTGGTTATCGACCCACAACTCATTCATGCACTCGTTTGGCTAACTACTGTGGCAGTTTCTCCTTTGTTTCATTGGCAGAACCTACCAAGTACGAGGAAGCTATGAATGATCCAGATTGATTGAATGCCATGCAAGAGGAGTTGGTGCAATTCGAACTAAGTGATGTGTGGGAATTGGTTGACAAACCGAATCCTAGGAAGCACAATATCATCGGTACAAAACGGATTTTCTGAAATAAGCAAGATGAAAATGGCATTGTGGTGAGAAACAAAGCATGTCTTGTTGCTCAAGGGTACACACAGGTAGAAGGTATTGATTTCGGTGAAACATATGCTCCTGTTGCACGCCTTGAGGCAATTTGCATTCTTCTCGCTTATTACAATGACATCTTGCTTTATCAAATGGATGTGAAAAGTGCTTTCGTCAATGGTGAAATTGATGAGCAAGTTTATGTTAGACAACCACCTGGCTTTGAACATCTTGAGTTTCCTAACAAAGTTTTCAGGTTGAAAAAGGCTCTATACGGGCAGAAGCAAGCCCCTCGAGCTTGGTATGACACCTTGAAGAAGTTCTTGCTCGATAAAGGGTTCAAGCCAGGATCCACTGATCCCACACTTTTCACTCATGTTGTTGATAATGATCTATTCGTATGTCAAATATATGTGGATGAAATTATCTTCGGCTGCACTAACAATGCTTGCAGCTTAGAGTTCGGGAAAATGATGTTCGAGAAATATCAAAATGACTATGATGGGTGAACTTAAGTTCTTTCTCGGACTGCAAATACGTCAACAGGCAAATGGAATTTTCATATCTCAGGAGAAATATCTCAAGGAATGCCTGAAGAATTTCAAAATGCAAGATTCCGAAATGAAGGGCTATAAAACTCCTATGCCCATGAATGGTAGTAAGCTGGACGCAGATGTGTATGGTAAGGAATACGATCAGAAGGCTTATCATTTGATGGTTGGTTCTCTCCTTTACCTATGTGCATCCAGACCTGATATTATGTTGAGTGTTTGCATGTGTGCCCGCTATCAAGCTACACCGAAAGAATCGCATCACCAATCAGTCAAGCGTATTCTGAGATATTTGGCTCACACCCCCACCTTAGGTTTATGGTAACCTAAGGGAGCACAGTTTGATCTCGTTGGATATTCAGACTCAGATTAGGCAGGTGACTTGGTTGACAGGAAATCTACTTCGGGGACATGCCATTTCCTCGGTAGATCTTTGGTCCGTTGGTCTTTAAGAAGCATAATTGTGTATCTCTCTCTACGGCTGAGGCCGAATATATTGCTTCTAGTGCTTGTTGCGCTCAGTTATTGTGGATGAAGCAAACACTGAAGGATTATGGCATCAACGTCAAGAAGATTCCCTTATATTGTGACAATGAGAGTACCATCAAGATTGCACATAATCCTGTGCAGCATTCTCGCATGAAGCATATTGCCATCAGACACCATTTCATTTGCGATCATGTTGCTCGAGAGGATATTGTCATCAATCAAGTCCAGATCGAAGACAATCTCGCTGATATTTTCACCAAGCCTCTCGATGAGAAAAGATTCTGTGCGTTACGGTGTGAGCTAAATATCCAAGACCTCGCAAACATGCAGTAAGCTGGACTTGGCACCCGTGCTAACACTTCCACATCTTTGAAGGAATGGGTGCATACCACCCGAAGAGTTTGAAAATTTCGACAAAGTGAAAATTTCTTTCTGAGAGTGGATACATTAATGAAGAACTAGCCTAAATGGATGCCACAATAATTGTGCGATGCTCGGGGTCATACAGTTCTTATACGGTAGGTCACACCACCACAATTTTTCTTTCGTTCAGTTTCTCTTCGTTTGAAGATTTTTTGTGTTTGTCCGAATGCATTTCTCTCATAGCTATTCCTTCGGGTGTTTGTATTTCTTCGTCTGAGTGAAATGCCTGGGACCCTGTTTTCCCTCTATTCTATCTCTTCCAGTCTATGCTGTTCCGTTACAAATGCTCAATTTTATCTAGAACGAAACTTTATCTGGTGTCCTTGACCACGATTAAGATTCGGTCCGAACTTTAATCTATTTTGGTGAAAGCTGTCCAAAATTTGGGGTTTCCCGCCTAGGTCAGGACCACAATCTTTATGACGGTTGCCATGTGCAAACTATCAACTATCATCTCATCCAGTCCGTTGAATCGCAATAGTCTCTTGATGGTGGCCGTTCGATCAGATTCACTCCTAGCGGTTGCTTTTTCCCTCGCATATAAGCACCACCGCTCCACAATTTACCTCTCTTCTTTCTCGCTAGCGTGTCCTCCGAAACCCTCTTCGCAGCGCTCCTCCTTGAGCTCGACGCCGATGACCCCTTCGCCGCTTGACTACCGGAAAGAGGTCACCAGGGTCTTTCCTCGCCGCCGCGGGCCATCTTCTTCCCCGCGCCGTCATAGCCGCTGCACGCCACCGAGCTAGGGTACGTGCAGTTCGAACTCGGGCCTCCGTCCTACTCGTTCGAGTTCGTTCGTGGTTAATTTTCACCGATTTTACCGCATATCTTAGATCTTCACTTCTTAGGTAACTTGTGTGGATACGGTTTGTAACTTTCCCTCGTATCCAAAATCCTTCAGATCTAGGGTTTGTGTTATGTCTCGTACGAATGGAATGCTTAGCACGACAACTAGTATATTCCTCAAAACTACTAGTTCATTCTATACATTTGCTTCATTCAAAACATCTCTCAAAGTCTGCATCTATCTCTTCCTCAAAACGCTTTCGCTTGAAAATTTTTGCTATGAGCATTTGTGACCCTATCCCCTGTTCCCTTGTATCTATTCTTATTCACAGGTGTATGCATTCTGTTGAGGATTCTGCTCGACCAATGAGCATGGCCGATGAATATGAGGTAATCATGGGTGCAGCAGACGAGCCTAAGGCACCAAATGCAAAGGGCCCAACGGTAGGCCCATCCACCAGTAAAAAAAGGCTCGAGCAACATGAAGACGAGCAAGAAGAAGATGCACCGAGGAAAAAGAGAGGAGGCAGGCAACCTTATGCTAATTCAGCTGAGTATATCTCTCATGATGACTATAAAACTGCTCCAGGCGAGACAAAAACAGAAAGAGATAAGCATCTGCAAAAGATTCGACGTCACTGGGTGCGCAAGTGGTTCCACTACAAAATGGTTCATCCTCGGTTTGCGAAGAAATTTGCTTTCCATCCTCCGTGGGGTGACTGCCGTGAAATTGGACTCATTCGTCCAGGAGATCCTCAGGAGAGACCACCACCACTTGCAAATGTGGGCAAGTCATCTCTTCGCACTCCCGAATCATATCCTGATGAATTGGCCAAGCACCATAGGAATGCTGAAAAGAGAGTTAAGAAGGCAGAAAAGGATAAAGCTCGAGAAGAAGAAAATTGTCGCCTTATCAAGTTTGATGTTGAAAAGAAAAAGGCTGAAGGAAAATCAGAACGCCGTTCTAAGCTCAGGCATGATCCCAGCATTGCTAAAATGAAGAAAAAGAGTGCTCCGAAGAAGAAACTGGCTGAGCCAACCAATAAAAATGCTGAAAGTGATTCTTCTGATCAAGATGATCCCCCACCAACAACAAGAGAGGAAGTAGAAGCTTCTGTCAGTGAGCAAGTAAACATCACCACTTCTACGGTGCTGCCTGATCTTCGAGCAAGTGCAGTTCCAATAGCACCGAAGATGAAGATCACTCTGAAGAGAAAGACTCCACCTACCACTGTAACCATGGTGGATCATGTCAACACAACTCCTCATACGGATGGAGTCAACTTGATGGATTTGATAATTGATGCTCCACTCAGCTCAGCCAAGCCAGGTGAGAAAATTCCAAAGCCAAAGGTGAAGAAGATCATGGCTCCCACCGAGGCTCCAACCACCGAGCAAACTGCTCCTCGAGAGGCTGCATCGAAAGAAAAGGCTGCTCAGTTTGCTCCCTCTCTGACACAACCATTGGCTTCTATGCCTCCATCCGAGCAAGATCCAGTATCAACTGCTCCTGTTGCACAGACTGATGTACAATCTGATGCTGCACATTATTATGATCATGCATTCATTATGGAGCAGCTTGATAAGTTCATTGAAAATCTTTTCGATGGAGAAGTGGCATCTTTGCCAATTCCTGCGGAAGTTGCTGCACAAGCCTCTGCTATTCTTAAAGATATGAGAGCTGACTCTGTTGAGGTCAATAACCTTCAAGTCAAACTTAATCATCTAAATGATCAAATAAAGATAGCAACGTCCAAGTTTTTCATCAAAGAACTTGAAGAATCCTACGTGGATGTCAATCGAACACTGAAGCTTCTCCGCAGTAGAAGATTGGGTTTTCACTCAGATCTTGATGGAATTGTTCGAAAGATCTGCCTTGATCATCAAGCACAAGTCACTGGCTACAATGATCTTGTCAAAGGACACATTGATCCAACTTCCCTGCACAAGAGACGAAAGAAAACCGCAAATAAAAACGCTCCTCCTCTTGCGGCTGAAAAGTCTCCTGATCACTTAGATGCTCAGCCTGCGAAAGATAATTCCCCTGAGCACGCAATTTCCTCGCCAAGGCCAGCTGAACCAGTGCCTATGGCCTCCCCCGTTTGAGCAGATATTCCCACTCAGCAAGTTGTTTCTGAAGAAGGTGAAATACCTCAGTCCCAGCTGCATGTTTCTCCTACTCGTGAAGAACCAAATGTTTCGGCTCCTCCCTCTGCAACACTTTAGACTGCCGAAGAACAACCCCATCAGTCCCTAGTGCCTGATTCAGCTTCAGTGCCACCTGCCAATGTGTCTGTTCCATCTCCACTGTGAATTACACTTCACACAGCAGAAGGACGTAGTCCTTGTGCAGAAGGATGAACTGGTCGAACAAATACCCTGTCGCCATCGAGCATCACTGGTTACCTCAGTCACCCATGTTTACCTTCGATGTATTTTCATTCGTGCAATTTGTCTCAATGCACGACTTAGTTTCTCTTTCGGTACTCAGTTTTAGTTCGCTATAGTTTGTTGTTCATTCATTCCACTGCTGGGTTCCGAGAGTTTTGAGTTTTCCGAAGAAAATTTAAAACTCCCATTCACCCCCCTTTGGTAGACATACTTCGTTCCTATAAATATGGTTTAATTGCATTGGACTGAAAATTTGTTTTGTAGATGTTTACACGAAGGTCATCTCACGTACGCGGTGCTTCGAGTTCATCCACCACACCACCACAACAAGTTTTCACTCACGGGATCGTCTTCACCGACCGCGAAGCAAGAAGAAAGTTTAGGCAACTAAGCTCAAGGAAGATCAAAGCAACCAAGTGGGCTTGCGCGACCACATGATACGTCTCTAACGTATCTATAATTTTTGATTGTTTCATGCTATTATAGTTTCAATCTTGGATGTTTTATATGCAATTATATATCATTTTTTGGACTAACCTATTAACTTAGTGCCAAGTGCCAGTTGGTGTTTTTTGCTTGTTTTTGGTTTTCCAGGAAATTAGTACCAAACAAAGTCCAAATTCCACGAAACTTTTTGATGATTTTTTTGGACATAAGAGACCCAAGAAGCTTCGGGAGGAGGCCAGAAGTCGAAGGAGTGGGCCACAAGCCACATGGGCGCGCCCAAGGGGAGGCACGCCCATGTGCCTCGTGGGCCCCTCATTCCTCCGTTTGACCTAATTTTAACTCTATAAATTCTATAAAATTGGGAAACCTATAGGGAGCCACCAAAATACTTTTTCCGCTGCCGCAAGCTTCTGTTCTTGTGAGATTCCATCTAGAGGCCTTTTCCGGTACTCTGCCAGAGGGGGAATCGATCATGGAGATCCAATGAATTGTGGATTTATGATCATATTATCTATGAATATTATTTGAGTCTTCTCTGAACTCTTTTATGTATGATTATTGTAGCTTTGTATTTCTCTCCGATCCATTCATTTGGTTTGGCCAACTAGATTGATTTATCTTGCAATGGGAGAGATGCTTTGTGATGGGTTCGATCTTGTGGTGCTCAATCCCAGTGACAGAAAGGGACATGACACGTATTTGTATCATTGCCATTAAGGATAAAACAATGAGGTTTATTTATATTGATTGGATTTACTTTGTCTACATCATGTCATCTTGCTTAAGGTGTCACTCCGTTCTTTATGAACTTAATACTCTAGATGCATGCTGGATAGCGATCGATTTGTGGAGTAATAGTAGTAGATGCAAGAAGGAGTCGGTCTACTTGTCTTGGACTTGATGCATATATACATGATCATTGCCTTGGATATCGTCATAACTATGCGCTTTTCTATCAATTTTCCAACAGTAATTTGTTTACCCACGTATGCTTTTTGTTCGAGAGAGAAGCCTCTGGTGAAAACTATGGCCCCCGGGTCTATCTTTATCATATATTAAATCCAAAAATACCTTGTTGCAATTTATTTACTTTTATTTTATTTTGTGTTTTTGTTTATCTATTTAACACTATGAGATTAATCCTTGCAATTAACCGCCAAGGGATTGACAACCCCTTGTTTGCGTTGGGTGCAAGTATTTGTTATTTTGTGTGTAGGTGTTGTTCATGAGGAGTTGTGTGGTTCTCCTACTGGGTTGATAACCTTGGTTCTTAACCGAGGGAAGTACTTTTCTCTACTATACTACATCATCCTCTCCTCTTTGAGGAAATCCCAACGCAGCTCACAAGTAGCAGGAAGAATTTCTGGCGCCGTTGCCGGGGAGACATCACCAACACCTATCAAGTACCATCGCATAAACTTTCATCTCCTTGCATTTAATTTCATTTTCCATTTGCCTCTCGTTTTCATCTCCCCTGCTTCTAAAACTTTTTTAAAAAACACAAAAATATTTTCCGTTTGCCTTTTGTTGTTTGCTTGCTTGAAGTTGCTATCATGTTGGAATTTGATAAAGTTATCGTTGAAAGTGCTAGTGAGGATAGCACTAGCGAGACTCTTGAGGAAAAACTTGAATCTTGTGTTCTTAATCATGATCCTTTGGAAACTAAAGCTCCCACAAATTTCAAAACTAAAATCTATCATGTGGGTAGAGGGAATATGGTTGGGAAGAATATTATTCAGGAGTTCTTTGATTGCACGGAGTTATACCCATAATTAGAGGATCAATCCTTGATAAAACAAATTGCTATGTGGATGCTATTGCTATGCTTGTGTTCAAGTTAGAAAGAATTTTTTTGCATATTCATCCGGCACTACTGAAAGATCATGGATGTCGCCTAGAGGGGGGGGGGGAGGGGGGGAATAGTCGCTTTAAAATAATTACGGTTTAGGCTTGAACAAATGCGGAATAAAACTAGCATTTAATTTGTCAAGCACAAAACATAAAACAACAAGGCTCACCTATGTGCACCAACAGCTTATGCTAAGCAAGGTAAAAAACTATGTGATAGCAAGATATATAACATGAAACTCTATGGCTATCACAAAGTAGAGTGCATAAGTAAAGGGCTCGGGTAAGAGATAACCGAGGCACGCGGAGACGATGATGTATTCTGAAGTTCACACCCTTGCGGATGCTAATCTCTGTTTGGAGCGGTGTGGAGGCACAATGCTCCCCAAGAAGCCACTAGGGCCACCATATCTCCTCACGCCCTCGCACAATGCAAGATGCCATGATTCCACTAAGGGACCCTTGAGGGCGCTCACCGAACCTGTACAAATGGCAACCCTTGGGGGCGGTCACCGAACCCGTACACTTTGGCAACCCTGGGTGGCGGTCACCAAAACACGTACAAATTGCTCGGGGCAATCTCCACAACCTAATTGGAGACCACGACGCTTGCCCAGAGGTTTACACCATAATGATTGAGCTCCGAGACACCACCAACCGTCTAGAGTGCCCAAGCACCCAAGAGGAACAAGCTCTAGGGTACCAAGCACCCAAGAGTAATAAGCTTCTCAACTTTCACCTCCACGTATCACCATGGAGAACTCAAACCATTTCACCAAATGCAATGGCAAGGGCACACGGAGTGCCCAAGTCCTTCTTTCCCAAATCCCACCAAAGCAACTAATGCTAGGGAGGAAAATGAGAGGAAGAACGAAGAAGAGAACACGAAGAACTCCAAGATCTAGATCCAAAGGGTTCCCCTCACATAGAGGAGTAAGTGATTGGTGGAAACGTAGATCTAGATCTCTTCTGTCTTTTCCCTCAAGAACTAGCAAGAATCATTGGAGGGATTGAGAGATAGAAAGCTTGAAGAAGGTCGCAATGGGGGAAGAACACGAGCTCAAAATGATTAAATGCAATGG
The DNA here is from genome assembly GCA_011799875.1 of Thinopyrum elongatum. Lineage (NCBI taxonomy): Eukaryota > Viridiplantae > Streptophyta > Magnoliopsida > Poales > Poaceae > Thinopyrum > Thinopyrum elongatum. The sequence goes on from CM022299.1 coordinate 446,810,082, forward strand.
GAAGAACACCCCCTTTTATAGGTGGGGAAAATCCAACCGTTATGCCTTTAGCTCGCACACAAGAGGTACTACCACTCAGGTGAGCGGTACTATCGCTTGGGGGCGTTCTAGGTGTAGCTCTGAGAGAATGCAAGTTCAGGCGTGGTGGTGCCGTCGGAGCGGTACTACTGTCCTCACAAGCGGTACTACCTCTTAGTGTCTCAGGACACAAAGAACCAACGGTAGTAGAGGGAGGGTATGACGGAAGTACCGCACAAAGCGGTACTACCGCACTCTACTACCGCTCTACTACCATGGAAGCAGCGAGGGACTACAGAACCAAAGAGATAGGCGGTAGTCGGTCGCGGAAGTACCGCAAAGCAGTACTACCGCTGTGCAGGTGCGGTACTACCTTCTGGAACGGTACTACCATGCCCAACTTCCGTCCTACTGCCGGCAAAGAGAAAACGAGTCCAGAAGCCCAAAAACAAGCGGTAGTGCCCACGACACTAGACCACAGAAGTACCGCGCAAGCGGTACTACCGCTGCCCAGGGTGGTACTACCTCTAGGGAGCTTCAAAGTAGCCCAAGCAAACAGATGGATACAATAAACCCTGAACTGCCATAACTTCTGCAAATGAGCTCCGAAATGAGCAAACTCAAGCTTGTTGGATAGATGACGACAAATACTATCCAACAGTGACCTCTATGAATGATATAGAGATGTGAAACCTCTATGAATGAAGAACCGGCAAAAACCTCAACATCAAAAACATCATAGAAGATGCATGTGAACTCCGTTTTCGATGAACTCGAGCTTGTCATGAAGATGACCATAAGCTCCAAATCTCACAAGGAGAAACACCAAACAAGAACGAAGGAAGATGATGCAAGGATGCAATGGTTTGAGCTCTCTTCAAATAATACGATCAAGCTACTAACTTGAGAGCCCCCTTGATAGTACGATAATTGATCCTATAACCCGGTCTCCCAACTACCACCATGAGACCGATAAAAATCGAAAACCTATCAAGGGCAAACCTTTGCCTTGCACAAAGTCCACTTGAGCTAGATGATGATGATCTTGACTTCCTCAAGTTAAACCACCTTTCTTGATTGCGTTGGCTCAATGAAGACTACTTGATTGCTCCCCCATACTCCACTATGGGTGAGCCACTCTTCGGCACATCTTCATAAGTCCATTGTCACCACAATGGACGGCAAGCTTCAAGCATGAGCTCATCGTGATGCTCCAGTTGAACTTGTGCACCGCAACCTTGATGACGATCACCACTTGATGTCATCCTCCATGGGTTGTATGAGATCTTCCTCTTGACGCAAGCCCATGGAAACATACCTAACCCCACATAGAACTTTCACGTAGACCATGGGTTAGTACACAAAGCATAATGGACAATGCATAACTTACCATGGGATCACATGATCCCTCTCGGTACATCTTCTACACCTTGCATGTTGATCAACTTGATTCACACTTTGACTTAGTCTTGATCAACCTTGTATCATGTCTTCTCTATGACCAATCTTTGGATAATTCCTTGAATAGCACCTTGGTTAATACATAAACTCCTTGAAACCAACAAATGGACTTCAAGAAATGCCTATGGACAAATCCTACGAATATAACTCAAGGCAACCATTAGTCCATAGAGATTGTCATCAATTACCAAAACCAAACATGGGGGCACCACATGTTCTTTCAACTACAAAAGATATTTTATGAACTTTCCAACATCCACGATCCTAAAATTAAAAAGATTGCTACTATTATCCTTATGCATGAATTTGACTATATAATTCGGGAAGCTAGAGAAAACTTTGCTTACTATAGGATAAACTTTGAGCACCCTCCACTAGAAGAAATTCTCCATGGTAAGGACACTATACGTAGTTTGGAATCTAAATATTATTTTGCTTATAGTGAAAATCTTAGGAGGAGAGTTCCTTATGCCGAAGTTATTAAAACTTTGTACCACCATACTTGTGATAAATTGGAGAGGATTACTAAGGGAATTTATGAAGGATTTAGTAATGAGTGGTTTGAAGAGATGGTTAAGGAACCTATTGATGATGAAATACACGTTTTGTATGAAGATGTCTATGGTGATGACTCGGAATTTGAAGTAATGAATGTTAAGATTACCAAACAAAGTCCTTTCAATAGATTAAGCTCTCCTACTAGGAAAGAAGAACATGAGAAGAAATATTTATTAAGAAAAGTTTTAGAAGATTTGATTAAAAAGGACTTGGGAATGAAAGATGACAACACTTGAAACTATGCACTACGCCTAGCTAGGGGCGTAAAACAATGGCGTCAGTTGGGAGGCAACCCAATAGTTGTCTCTATTTTTTCTTGTTTATTTCCTGTTTTTTTGTGTGCACACAATTATGCTACTGTTATGGTTGTGTTTTTGTGTTTAAATTAGTGTTTGTGCCAGGTAAAGCCTTTGGGATGATTTCGATGATAGTTGCTTTGATTCTGTGAGAAAACAGAAACTTTTGCTCCCAGTAGCAGAATTGTTTAGATTCATTGGAACGTGATAAATTTCTGAATTTTTTACACATGATTGATATACAAATTTCCCATGTTGTCCTAATTTATCAGAATGTTTGGAGTTACAGAAGTATGGTCATTGTTCGAATCATTACAGACTGTTCTGTTTTTGATAGATTCTGTTTTTGTTGCACTGTTTACTTGTCTTGATGAATCTTTGGATTGTATCTAGGGGTATAAGTCATAGTAAAGTTAGAATGCAGTAGGTATTATATAATAATAAAATATGAATGGGTTTACAACACTACCTAAAGTGGTGATTTGCTTGTCATATTAACGGATCTCACGAGTTTTCTGTTGAGTTTTGTGTGCTGAAGTTTTCAAGTTTTGAGTGAGATCATGATGGATGAAGGAATAAGGAGTGGCAAGAGCCTAAGCTTCGGGATGCCTGAGGCAACCCAAGGTAATATTCAAGGAGACCCAACCAACTAAGCTTGGGGATGCCCCAGAAGGCATCCCCTCTTTCTTCTACCAACCATCGATAAATTACTTGGAGCTATATTTTTATTCATCACATGATATGAGTTTTGCTTGGAGCGTCGTGTATTATATGAGTCTTTGCTATGTTTGCTTTTTAGTTTGCCACAATAATTTTTGCCGGACACACCTTTTTGAGAGGGACACACATTATTCGTGATTTGTTAGAATATTCTTTGTGCTTCACTTGTATCTTTTGAGCTACATGACGATGGTTATATTTTAAAGAAATAGTTGCACTCTCATGCTTCACTTATATCATTTTAAGAGTTGATAATAGTAATGGCAATATGCACAAGTTATGAAATTGGTCGTAATAGGATAGGTATTCAAGAGGGATATAATAAAAACTTTCATGTAGATCACTGAATATGATAAGTTACATTCCTTGCAATAGTTTTGGGATATAAAGATGGTAATATATGGGAGGTACTAGTGAATGATTGTGATTTAGTAAGAACATTGGTGTTAAGGTTTGTGATTCCCGAAGCATGCACGTATGGTCTCTCGTTATGCTAAGAAGTTGGAGCACGATTTATTATTGAGTGTCTTCCTTTGCATGAATGTCAGGGGCGCGCGATGGTTAACTCCTACCAACCTCCCCCCTAGGAGCATGTGTACTAGTACTTTGCTTTGAGGGCTAACAAACTTTTTCAATAAGTATGTGAGTTCTTTATGACTAATGTGAGTCCATGGATTATACGCACTCTCACCTTTCTGCAATTTGCTAGCCTCTTCGGTACCGTGCATTGCCCTTTCTCACCTCGAGATGTGGTGCAAACATAGCCGGTGCATCCAAACCCCGTGATATGATATGCTCTATCACACATAAGCCTCCTTAGATCTTCCTCAAAACAGCCACCATACCTACCTATTATGGCATTTTCACAGCCATTCCAAGATATAATGCCATGCAACTTCCACCGTTCCGTTTTTATGACACACATCATCATTGTCATATTGCTTTGCATGATCATATAGCTGACATAGTATTTGTAGCTCAGCCATCATTCATCATTTTTTATACATGTTATGCTAGATCATTGCACATCTTGGTACACCACGAGAGGCATTCATATAGAGTCATATTTTATTCTAGTATCGAGTTGTAATTTTGAGTTGTAAGTAAATAAAAGTGTGATGATCATCATTATTCATTATTAGAGCATTGTCCCAAGTGAGGAAATAAAAAAGGGAGGCCAAAAGGAGCCCATAAAAAAGAGGCCAAAAAGAGACCAACAAAAAAAAAGAAGAAAAATAAAAAAGAAAGAAAAGAAAATAAAAATGAGAGAAAAAGAGAGAAGGGGCAATGTTACTATCCTTTCCACACTTGTGCTTCAAAGTAGCACCATGTTTTTCATATAGAGAGTCTCCTATGCTTTCATTTTCATATAACTAGTGGGAATTTTTCATTATAGAACTAGGCTTGCATATTCCAATGATGAGCTTCCTCAAATGCCTGAGGTCTTCATGAGCAAGCAAGTTGGATGCACACCCACTTAGTTTTCTTTTTGAGCTTTCATACACTTATAGCTCTTAGTGCATCCATTGCGTGGCAATCCCTACTCCTTTCATCAACATCAATTGATGGGCATCTCCATAGCCCGTTGATTAGCCTCGTTGATGTGAGACTTTCTCCTTTTTTTTCTTCTCCATATTAATCTCTACCACCGTATTCTATTCCACCCATAGTGTTATATCCATGGCTTGCACTCATGTATTGCGTGACGGTTGAAAAATCTGAAGCGCGTTAAAAAGTATTAACCAATTGCTTGGCTAACACCAGGGTAGTGCATGATTTATATTTTTTGTTAAGAAGATAGAGCATGACAAAGTTATATGATTTTGTAGGGATAACGTTCTTTAGCATTGATATTTTGGAAGGCATGATTGTTTGTTGGTATGCCTGAGTATTGATGTCTTTACGTCAAATTATAGACTATTACTTTGAATCATTCGAATCTTAATATTCATGCCACAAAAGAAAGATTACATGATGAACATGTTAGGTAGCATTCCACATCAAAAACTCTATTTTTATCATTTACCTACTCGAGGATGAGTAGAAATTAAGCTTGGGGATGCTTGATACGTCTCCAATGTATCTATAATTTTTATTGTTCCATGCTATTACTGTATCAAACTTGGATGTTTTATATGCAATTATATATATCATTTTTTGGGACTAACCTATTAATTTAGTGCCAAGTGCCAGTTGCTGTTTTTTGCCTGCTTTTGGTTTTCTAGGAAATCAGTACCAAACGAAGTCCAAATGCCACGAAACTTGTTAACGATTTTTTTCTGGACATAAGAGACCCTAGAAGCTTCGGGAGGAGACCAGAAGGCGAAGGAGGGGCCACAAGCCACATGGGCGTGCCCAGGGGGTAGGCGCGCCCATGTGCCTCGTGGGCCCCTTGTTCCTCCATTTGACCTAATTCCAACTCTATAAATTCTCTAAAATCGGGAAACCAACAGGGAGGCACCCAAAATACTTTTTCTGCCGCCGCAAGCTTCTATTCTTGCGAGATCCCATCTGGAGGCCTTTTTCGGTACTCTGCCGGAGGGGGAATCGATCACGAAGGGCCTCTACATCAACCTTCCTAGTAGCTAGATGGCTTCTTCTCTCTCTTTGATCTTCAATACAATATTATCCTTGATGTTCTTGGTGATCTATTCGATGTATTCCTTTTTTTGCAGTGTGTTTGTTGGGATCCGATGAATTGTGGGTTTATGATCAGATTATCTATGAATATTATTTGAGTCTTCTCTGAACTCTTTTATGCATGATTATTATAGCTTTGTATTTTTCTATGATCTATTTGTTTGGTTTGGCCAACTAGATTGATTTATCTTGCATTGGGAGAGGTGCTTTGTGATGGGTTCGATCTTGCGGTGCTCAATCCCGGTGACACAAAGGGACATCACACGTATTTGTATCGCTACATCATGTCATCTTGCTTAAGGCGTTACTACGTTCTTTATGAACTTAATATTCTAGATGCATGCTGGATAGCGGTTGATGTGTGGAGTAATAGTAGTAGATGCAGGCAGGAGTCGGTCTACTTGTCTCGGATGTGATGCCTATATACATGATCATTGCCTTGGATATCATCATAACTATGCGCTTTTTTATCAATTGCCCAACAGTAATTTGTTTACCCATCGTATTCTTTTTGTTCAAGAGAGAAGCCTCTAGTGAAAACTATGGCTCCCGTGTCTATCTTTACCATATATTAAAATCCAAAAATACCTTGCTGCAATTTATTTACTTTTATTTTATTTTGTGTTTTTGTTTATCTATTTATCACTATGAGATATGATCTTGCAATTAACCGCCAAGGGATTGACAACCCCTTGTTTGTGTTGGGTGCAAGTACTTGTTATTTTGTGTGTAGGTGCTCTTCACGAGGAGTTGTGTGGTTCTCCTACTGGATTGATAACACTGTTCTTAACTGAGGGAAATACTTATCTCTACTGTACTGCATCATCCTCTCCTCTTCAGGGAAATCCCAACGCAGCTCACAAGTAGCACCACACTCGCCAAGTTAGGCACGAGGAGAATTTTCTCAGATGAATGATGAGAACATGCTAGTTCTCGGGAAAGCAACAAACCTTGATGTCGGTTATTCACCAACCTAGGGGCAATACTTTTGCTACACCTCACGCATCAAGCAAATCATGCACAAAGGAGATATCATGTGTGGAGGAGTGATCACCATGCTGGCCAACTCCCTTGGTCTCAACTACACTCACCTTCACCCCATTGTCGGTAACATCCTTGTTAATATTCGTGTTCTTACTAGCGCTGGAATGGTAGTAGTGAGTAATGGCCGTCATTGCATTAGAATTCCTTTAGTGATACACTTGTTTCCTACCCCTATGCCTAATCCTTTCTATATCAAGCATGGATAATTGCATTATGTTGCATAGGAAGGAGATGTAGCTTTTGACTAAGAAGGCCCAGAACCAGAACAAGTAGATGAAGAAGAATTCGCCACCGATGAAGGAAAGGAGCAGCCCCAAGAGCAGCCACAACAAGGAGACTACACCACCTACGCAGACCCCAGTAGCCTCCAGGGCTCTATAGATGATATGAGAAACCTTGCCGCATCCCTTCGAGGCACGTCCACCTACATGAACATGAATTTCTCCAACTGGATCCAAGAGTGGACTCCTAACCAACCGCCGCAATGATCTCGCTAGTTTGGGCTTGCAAAAACCTAAGCTTGGGGGAGGTTATCATCACTTCTACATCAAGATGTGGCGGTATTTGAATAATTTGTAATGAGGTTGTACTTAAGCTCGTGGAGCTTCAAAACACTCGTGTTGGTCTGTTCCAACACTTTGCTTTTATTTGCTTTTGCTTTTTATTTTTTTATTTTTCCTTTGTGATTTTTTGGTTGCAAGTTAATTTTCAAAAACCCAAAAACCAAATAAAATAAAATAAGATTTTTTTTCTCTTGCTCTTTATCTAGCTCTATGGAGTTCGTTTGCATTTTGTGTTCAGAGGAGTTGATCAACGTCGGACAACGAGGAATGCAAGAGTAAGGAAGAGAAGTGTGTAAATTCACAACCGTGAAGGTATGTCCTACGACCCCCGTCTTTTGCACTTGAAATATTTAGAGTGGATGTAGTAGTAGTATGTGTGATATGTGTAGATGGGAGTAAGTCTTGATAATTAAGACAAATGTTTTGTTCTAGTAGCTGATATAATTTTGTAGCCTTTGTTCTGCTTAGTTTAGACAACCAATACTTGCCGCGGGACAGTTTTTAAATGAAATGATATTAACCAAGAATAACTATGCACAAGACAAAGTCTTTCAAGACTTGGGACACTACGGGAAACAGCTAATTTGCCGTCAGGGAAGTACAAACAGCAAAGGATGAATTACCGATGGCAAAGTTAGACGGCAAGGCCAAAGCGGCAAAGGGGTACTTTGTCGTCAGCATTTCGTCGGGATGACGGAAAAGATTTTGTCATCAGTCAATATAGTTTGCCATCAGCGAAATATGCCAGAAGGCAGAAAAAAGCGAACTAACAGCAACCCCTCCTGACGAACGGCGTCAACTACTTTGCTGTCAGCCAGAAAATAGACAGACGACAAAGATTCTCGATTTGCCGTCAGCCGCTTGGAATCCCAAACGGCAAACCCTCCATCTTTGCCGTCAGCCTCTTTGAACGCCAGACGGCAAACCCTCCATCTTTGCCGTCAGCCGCTTCTATTGCCAGACGGTAAACCCTCCATCTTTGCCGTCAACTAGGGCGAATCCCAGACAGCAAAATTATGCCAGGCAACCAGTCCAAATGCTAGGCTGTACAGGCTAGCGACACGTAGTTGGTTTGGCGACTGCTCAAACCCATGTTGTTAATTTTAATAGACTTAATAACACTTGTGGATTAAATTATCTAGAGTAACTTAGTTGAAGGGTGAAGAGATTATGCCAAAAATCTGTGTTGTATCTCATACATGGTGCTTCAGCTCCTTGCTGGTGCTATGACCCTGCTACTATATGCACATGTACGTGTGTAAATGTGGCTTCGTCACCTTTCTTGATGTTATGCCGAGGACTCCGCTGGCTAATGAACGATCCACCAAGAGCGATAGCTCGGATTTCGGCTATGAGTTTGTTATCGTACATAGTGGCAACACTACAAATGCATATTATTCAGCTTTCTTTTGAAATGGTGTGTATGTGGTAAATCAAAAGAGCTCGAAAGAGACATATATCAGAGGTCCATAGTTCCCAAACATTAAGCCACAACAAAAACCTATGCATGATCATTTAGTTGGCATAATCCCTTCATGTGACAATCAACGTTCCAGCAAACAATGATTGAAATAAAGTTCTTGAGAGCCTTGAGGAGGAAATGATTGTGGGTATGCTTATGAGCATTAGATAATCATATTTTACTACATGATTTTCACTCCCTAACTTATGTTTTAATGGCTCTACCAAAGAAAACTCTTCTGTGCATTCCCGGCAAGCAAGTGTTGTCTAGAATAAATAGAATAGAGTGTCGCAAAGTTCTATTAGCTAGTAGATCAAGAACTTTGTGTTGATTATCTTTACTTCACTAACACTTGCACTATGACCATGCCACCACTACAACTATGCTAAGTTTTCAGGTTAAGAAGCGGAGGGCTAACTAGGCGTACCGATCGTAAGCGAACCAAAACATTATCGTTATTTCTGTTTAAACAATTGAGTTTGTTATGATTTGGATTTCTCTTAGTGTTGCTCGAGGACGATCAAGTTTAAGCTTGGGGGAGTTGATGAGTGATATTTTTTACACTCATTTCACCTTTGTTTAAATCGAGATATTTCATTTAAAAGAGATATTCACTCCGATATTACCACTAATGACTAATGAATGCAAATGATTCCAAAAGTCCTCTCTTTGGTCTATTTCCACAGGAAATGGGCTAGAAAGGAAAGAAATCACATGTGGAAATGAAAGGGAAGAAGAATGAAACAAGAAGGAATCAACAGGAGGCGTCCCTACAAAAATAGAACAAAAGACGATGTTCCAGCGCCCGTATGAGCGCCCGTTTGACTTGGATTCCGAGGCAACTCGTCCACCTGAACAACTTTTATTAAAGGACCCTCGTCGAAATTTCAACAAAACAAGCACTAGAGCGACGAACACAGTAGCCAAGACCTCTTCTTCATCATCCGCAAACCCTAGATGCCGCCATCTCCACCACCACCATAGTGCTCTCCCATCTAGTTCATACTTGTAATCATGCATCACACAAGGCATCCATTGTAAGACATATTGCAATCAATCAATCTCAAGATGTGTTCTTCAATGTTTTCTTCTCGCGATCTAATCTCCATGTGTGAGTAGTTCAGTAAGTTATGGGTTGAGGCATGAGCCTTGCAACCCAAGGTATTTGTTGTAGGGATCAATGGAAGACTTTGACATAACACCCCGTATGTGTGAAATAAAATTGTTCCGTGAAGATGTCTCTTGTCTTGTCTGCGATCTTCATCCCTGTAGGTACCCAAGATCATGGAGATCGAGCACCGGTGAGGCTAGGAGCAAGGAGACCATGAAGTGTTATACCAAACACCGGTGATAGTAAGGTTCAGTAGGGTAACATGGATCATATCCTTGGGGATAAATGAGGTGTAGTCATTAAACACCCAAAGCTCTTGTTTCATTTCATTATCTTAATTATCGAGGGAACCCCGCGTGCTAGATAGGGCCTGTGGTAGGACAACTGATTCTTGATGCAGGACTCATGCCGGTCAAGATGTTATTTGGACACACACCCCACTTCGATCTGTAAAAAGCACATCTCGGGTGACTTCCAGCGCACAAATTAATATCCTATTTGATCTCCACGCAAATACAAGGTTGTAAGCATAAGACCTAATACCCTTACCTCTTTTTATTGTAACTGTTTGAATCAATATTTGCTTGCTGATCTAGTCAAAAGTTGGATTTTACACTTTAACAAAAGCTTGCTAGAGACCATCGCTTCAAGGGAATCTTCCTCTCATGGGTTCGATAACCTAAGGTCACCTCTGGGGAAATTGGTGCGGGATACTCTTTTTTGTGCCAATACCGGATCAATAAAAAGAGGTATCAATGGCCTAGTAGCTGTCGACGGCTACCGGTGAGTAAGCCATCGCACGGTCCTTGACCTGACCGAGTCAAACTCGCATGCCGCCACACCCATGGCCATCAACGTCGATTCGACCTACATCATAGCAGCAACAAGGGCGCCTACTCGGACCGACGCCACAATAAAGCAATAGGAAGGAGAGCACTAACGCGAGGTCAAGCCAGCGCGGACTTGGTCGGTTGAGACGTCTCCAACGTATCTATAATTTTTTATTGTTCCATGCTATTATATTATCCATCTTGGATGTTTTATATGCATTATTATGCTATTTTATATCATTTTTTGGGGCTAACCTATTAACCTAGTGCCCAATGTCAGTTGTTGTTTTTTTCCTTGTTTTTGTCTTTTACAGAAAATCAATACCAAACGGAACGAAACTTTTTGACGATTTTTCTTGGACTAGAAGACACCTAGGAAGCTTTGGGAGGAGGCCAGACGAGCCATGAGAGGGCCACAAGCCCAGGAGGCGCGCCCTAGGGGCGGGGCGCCCCCCCCAAGCTTGTGGGCCCCTCGAGGCTCTCCTAACCTGAATCCTTGTTCCATAAATACCCAAATATTCCCCGTATACCAGAGAGCACACCAAAAATACTTTTCCGCTGCCGCAAGTTTCTGTCGTCGTGAGATCCCATCTGGAGACCTGTTCCAGTACTCTGCCGGAGGGGGATTCGATCACGGAGGGCCTCTACATCAACCTTGCTGCCCTTCTGATGATGTGTGAGTAGTTTACCACAGACCTAAGGGTCCATAGCTAGTAGCTAGATGGCTTCTTCTCTCTCTTTGATCTTCAATAAAATGTCCTCCTCGATGTTCTTGGAGTTCTATTCGATGTAATCTTCTTTTGCGGTGCATTTGTTGAGACCAGATGAATTGTGGATTTATGATCAGATTATCTATGAATATTATTTGAGTCTTCTCTGAACTCTTTTATGAATGATTAAGATAGCTTTGTATTTCTCTCCGATCTATTGATTTGGTTTGGCCAACTAGATTGATCTATCTTACAATGGGAGAGGGGCTATTTTTTGGGTTCAATCTTGCGGTGTCCTCACCCAGTGACAGAAGGGGTAGCGATGCACGTATTTGTATTGTTGCCATTAAGGATAAAAGGATGGTTTTTTTTACCATATTTATTGGATCTATCCCTCTACATCATGTCATCTTGCTTAAGGCATTACTCCGTTCTTGTTAACTTAATACACTGGATGCATGTTGGATAGCGGTCGATGTGTGGAGTAATAGTAGTAGATGCAGGCAGGAGTCGGTCTACTTGTCACGGACGTGATGCCTATATTCATGTCATTGCCTTAGATATCGTCATAACTATGCGCTTTTCTATCAATTGCTCAACAGTAATTTGTTTACCCACCGTATGCATTCTTTCAAGAGAGAAGCCTCTAGTGAAAACTATGGCCCCCGGGTCTATTTTTATCATATTATTTTTAGATCTATAAAACCAAAAATACCTTGCTGCAATTTATTTACTTTTATTTAGTTTTGCATTTTTATTTATCTTTTATACCTATCTCTATCAGATCTCATCCTTGCAAGTAACCATGAAGGGATAGACAAACCCTTTATCATGTTGGGTGCAAGTATTTGTTTGTTTGTGTAGGTGCAACTATTGGTGACTTCTGTGTTCCTCCTACTGGATTGATACCTTGGTTCTCAAACTAAGGGAAATACTTATCTCTACTTTGCTGCATCACCCTTTCCTCTTCAAGGGAAAGACCAACGCAAGCTCAAGAAGTAGCAGGAAGAATTTCTGGCACCGTTGCCGGGGAGGTTCTACATCAAGCCTACCAAGTACCCATCATAAACTCTCATCTCTTGCATTACATTATTTGCCATTTGCCTCTCGTTTTACTCCCCCCCACTTCTAAAATGTTTTTAGAAAACACAAAAATATTTGCCTTTTTATTCGCCTTCTTTTCGTTCATTTTATTTGTTTGCTTGTGTGCTAGATTGCTTGCTTTGTCTTCATGTCTAAATCCAAGAGTCTTGATCTTTACTTCAAAAAGTCAGAAGAAATTGAAAACAATACAAAAAGCTTCATGTCCTTACAATTTGAGCATAATAGTTTCTTTAGGAACAAACTTAAGGAACAAAATATTATGATTGGCTATATTAATAAAGAGCTTGATGATGTTAATAAGGAAGTTATTGGTCTTAAATCTCAACTCGTTCATATTGAAAATTTAGTAGGCCAAATTTCCGATAAGCAAACTACGTTAATAAATAGGATGGCCGCTAAACCGGAGTCTTTGAATCATGATGAAGATCTTAAAGTAATTTGTGTGACTCCTATTGAATCTTTGTTTGCTAATATAAAACTTGATAAAGAAGGGACTGGAGATGAGTCAACTTTAGCTAGAAGGCGTCCTAATAATTTGGAGGGTGAAGATCTTAATGAAAAAATTGATAAAAGTGGGATTGGCGAGGTCAGAACTTTAACTAGTGACGAACCCACTCTTTTGGATTTCAAGGACTTTAATTATGATAATTGTTCTTTGATTGATTGTATTTCCTTGTTGCAATCTATGCTTAATTCACCTCATGCTTATAATCAAAATAAAGCTTTTACTAAGCATATCGTTGATGCTATGATGAAATCTTTTGAAGAAAAACTTGAGTTCGAAGTTTCAATCCCTAGAAAGCTTTATGATGAATGGGAACCTACTATTAAAATTAAGATTAAAGATTATGAGTGCAATGCTTTGTGTGATTTGGGTGCTAGCATTTCCACTATTCCAAAAACTCTGTGTGATGTGCTAGCACTACAAAAAAAACACTTCCGTGATGATACGTGTTTGTCACAGTAGGTCACGTTTTCTGTTATGCATGTACATCCATGACGATCTTATGACAGAATCAAGATAGTCATACCTGTGCTGTGGTAGAAGTGTTCCATTTCAATACCAAAATTATCATCATGGAAGTGTCCACTTCCATGACGATAAATGGCGTGTCATGGAAGTGCTTTCGTCAAGGGTAACCGACATGTGGCATCTAAAGTAACGGGTCGCTGTTAAGCTATCGGGTTCCGGTTTGGATCCAATAACCTGTTAACAGTCCGGACCAGTTGGCATTTTCCACGTGTAAAATTCTCATTGGCCGTAGCAACCACGTGTCAGCTCCGCGTTGGGACAGATGTCAACCGCCCACTGGACAGGAGGCGCCTATGATATGTTGACATGTGGCAAGGCCCAACAGTGGCTCATTTAGGTTAAAAAGGCATGTCTAGTCAAAATTAGCGGGCTGGCCCATTAACAGCCTGCTTGCAGACAGCCCATTCGCAGTTAAGGCCCATAGGAATAGTGTCAAATCGGCCCGTCCACGGCCCATTGTAGATTTCCAATCACTGTAGCCCATGGTCACTTCGGACCCGTTAATAGTCCGCTAAGTATTTGAAGTGAATTACAGCCCGGTGTGTTTCTAGCCTGTTAAAGATCCTGCTACATTTGGCCCATTTATTGCTCAATGAAACTTTCGGCCCATAAAAGACTGTGAAGGAATTGGGTCATATTCGGTGATGTCTGACATTTGGCCTGTTAACAGCCCACTGTAGATTTGGGCCACTTCCAGCCTGTTGTGTTTTTTGGCCTGTTAATGTGGACAAAATCCATGGGCCATATGTGGCCCAATGTCACATCGGGCCTATTAACGGCCCATATAATCGCTGATACAAATCAAGCCCGACTGCACTTCCGGCCTGGTAAAGGCCCATGTAGTAGGTCGGTGCATTTATGGCTCGTCTAAATTTTGGCCTGTGAATGATCCGCATTGTAAATGGGCCACCATGAGCTGAGATACATTTCGGCCTGCTAATGACCAGTGGGTTATTTGGCACATTTCAGGCCCAATCATCTTTCAGCCTCCTAAAAGCAATGGGCATAATCTGGCCCAATTAGGGCCCAATCTTGGTCCCAATCTGACTTTCGGTCTATTAAAGGCCCTTGTTATTTATCGGCCATATTAGGCCTGCGAGATATTTACACATATTAATAGCCTGTTGTTACTACGTGCCCAAATAATGTTTAGGCCTGCTAAAGGCCCACTGTGGGCACAATCCTATCAAAAATAAGAAAGCTTATGCTGATTTAGGCCCAGATATTTTTAGTGGGCTACATGCCCTTTACAACCCATAATCGTTTTTCGCCCAGTCGGAATTGTGGGCCCGACGAATGTTGGCCTGTTGGGCTCCTACAATGCTTTCGGCCCAAAGGAGATCAATAATGCTGAATACATTACTAAGATAAACCTACACTATACAAAAATAGCATCGTAATTTCTACGGCCTTTGGCAGCAATATAAATGTTGTATCACAACAAAATAAGTTACAGCCATACAACAAAAGTCCTGTTGGCATAGAAGTTTACAGTCCTTGCAGATAAATGCACCATCAGATGTATAGAAGCACAGATCATTTGACTTGAGTGCTAATGTTTCAGGCTATAGAATCTGATGGAGCAGCATGACCTTCCCCTTTTTTCTGCCTTTGCTATTGAACAACGAAACAAATGTCTGATAGTCTGGTTCCAAAACCAATCGTATCTTGACGACATTTGTCAACCATTATTCTTGTTTCAGAAATGACCTCCATTAGGGATTGGACTTGTGTCTGGAGCACAGATATATCACTCTGTCTAGCTGGAAGATTTTGTTCAGTTGGCGATTTGGACGAGGTTAGCCTGATAACCAACCCAGAATTACCCAGGAAGGTGCTTTTTGCACTGTTAGTGGAGAGATATTATCGCACTGCAGCAAGAGGTGACATTGTGCCTGTGGTAGCCTCGTCACCTTCAGGTGGTGGTGGCTGTTCAATCATTTGTTCCATAGCTTGCTAAAAGTTTGAATTTGTGATTAGTGTACCAGATAAGTTACTAATGAGACAAAAACAAACAAAATAGGTTTCACATTTGTACATAACTTATTTTGGTGAACTACTGTAATACATTAGCATGTATTGTAGTGCTACATAATAAAATCACTTTCGGAACATATGTCCATGTAGCATGCCTACTGTATTGTCTATTTCCTCACATTAATTGACATCTAAGGATAAAGAGACATGGTTTAAAGTAGGATGAACATAGTATGACATCATTCATATCACGGGCAAATAGATATCAAACAAACAGGCTATTGTATCATTGTGTGGGCACGTGAACATCACAACTAGATTATAGATCAAGACCAAAAGAATATCCTTCCTCTCTTTTAAACCGTGTAAGGTGAAATGATACATTAAGACAACTATGTATAAAAGTGAACAGAGTAACTGACATTGGCTGCAAACCAAGCAGTTAAATGAACACGTCACAGTAACAACCAGTTCAAAGGCATGAGGAGTAAGGACTTACAACAGCGGCTTGAATTGGTGTGCTCATGCCCTTCTTCTTGCTGGTGTGGCAATCCTTGAAGATTTGCACTGCATTCGGTTCAAGTTCTTTTTGGTCCGCACGGGCTTTCCTCTTTATTTGGAACAAGTCAATATAGATACGATAATAAGGCACAAAAAAAGAAGGAACTAGCAGCTATTTACAAGAGCCTCACAGTGTGCAATATAGCTACGAGATCCTGTTGTCTGTTGGAATTTCACTTAGAACGGTTGGTCTTGTTCTTCAAACAGTTAGCCTAGAAGAAGATACACTTGTAAGGCACATACGTAAATATGAGTTCAATATGTGATCTGATCAAATACATATACCCTACCTGGTACTTTGGATCAGACCAGTGTTTAACAAGGGATGTCCAGTCTTCATCTGTAATATATTCCACTGGAGATGTTTGGGCGATTTCATTGTTAGCCTTGCCTTCAAAGTGAGTTTTTCTAAGGTGATACCGATACTGTCGTAGAGCAGACTAAAAAACATGAGTGCATGCTTGTTTAGTTGCATCATCTTTCGGATCCAACTTGAACCTCATCTATTGAAAAAAGAATGTGAGTCTCATTAGGAGGAAGCTAGAAAGTATGGGACACAGCAAGACAATATTACAAATTGCGATGAACAACATTACTTACGGATAAATGGTCAAGGAAGGTGTTAAACTAGGTATCGTCTTTCTCATTCCTGTACAGGATCCATGTTGGGAGGATACGTGCATGACACCTAACGGAAACGGCTGCCTCTGATACTAACTTGGCTGACTCTGTAGCATCACGTGGCCTTTTTAAACCTGCCTCAAAATGGATCTCCATTCTTCCTCCTTTAGATTTTGTTAATCTGTCAAGCATTATCCCTGATGTCTGTTTCCGCTTGCGCCGTGGTGCTAGTTCAACAATGAATATAGAAAGTGTTATTGCACATCAAACTGTGAGAGTACATATAAAGGAGCATGCAACTGCAAGTTGACTCGGTCAGGTACCATCTTGGTGTTGATGCTCATGAGGTTCATCTAATCTTGCCAAGTCCCGTTGTGTCAGCAGTGCTTCGGAAGTAGTGTTAGGTGTGAAGGCAGCTTGGGAACATGCCACTTGTGGTGCAAACGAATGAGTAACTCGTTGAGATGTCGGTACAATTGAAGGAGGTGCTGCAGCTGGTGGAGCAGGTGATACCATGTTTGTAGATTTAGCGGGTGGACTTGGACCTTCTACTGCACTATAAGTACCAGCAGAATCTCGAGGGAAGATCCTTTTCCGTTGCACCCCACGAGTAACACCATTCCCTACATTATTCTTTTCCTTGCTCTTTTTTGACTTTGCCATGTCAAGCCGTACCCACAACACAAAAGACTAAAATCGCTCTTCAGAACTCATTGATGCATGATACAGATGAGCAATACTTTGATGTAAGACAACCGTATGAGGAGGATGGAATACGTAAGAAAAACAGGACGACATGACATATTCACACCTACGATGTGTAAACTAAGCAGAAGGATTTTCAAGAAATTAGAAGTCATGCAAGCTAGACACCATATGAAAGCAACCAATATCACTCTGCCAAGTTAAAAGTGTCTTGTCATAAGTGGCATTTCGAAAAATTAGAAGCAGTACAACCTAGAAATCAATGCAAGATGCAACCACTATCACACTACCAAGTTAAAAGCGTCCAATCATAAGTGATTGATGCGGGATACACAATAGCAGTACTTTGATGTAAGAACATGGTACGATAGGTAGATGCAGTGTATTCTAGACACAGAAAGGCATGTCATATGCACATGTATAACATATAAACTCAGCAGGTGCAATTTAATCAAATTAGAAGAAATAAAAGCTAGATAACATATGTAACATGAAACCAATTATCACACTGTCAACTTAGAGCAAGCACCTGTGATGGTGGAGTAGGGGAGATGAACTCATCATATAGACTTGGGACTTCAACTGCAGTAGCAGTAGCAGTAGCAGTGGCAAATCTAGAGAGCCTCCGTTTGCGTCGGTCTGGAGGACCACCAACATCCCCTAACTTACTCTTTTCCTTCCTCTTTTTTGATATTGCCTTCTGAATTCAAAACCACAAGAAGAGGAATAAAACTAGCTCTGCTTAATTGGTTGGTGCATGATACAGATGAACACTACTTTGATGTAAGGCAAGCGCATGATAGGAGGATGGAATATATACAAAAAAATGACAGCATTGCATATTCACACCTATGATAGGAGGATGGAATATGTATGAAAAACAGTAAGCAGAAGGCATTTCAACAAAATTAGAAGAACTGAAAGCTAGGCACCATATGAACATGCAATCAATATCACTCTACCAGGTAAAAAGTGTCTCATCATAAGTGCCATTTCAACAAATTAGAAGCAGTACAAGCTAGAAGACAATGCAAGATGTAAACCTACATCACACTCCCAAGTTAAATGTGTCTTATGGGTAAGTGATTGTTGCAGGATACACAACAGTAGTTTGATGTAAGAACATGGTGTAATAGACAGATTTATTATGTTCTAGAAACAGGAACATGTGTCATATTGACAGGTATAAGTTGTAAGCTACACAGATGCAATTCAACAAAATTATAAGCAATACAAACTAGACATCATACGGAACTCACAACCACATCTAATAGTGCCAAGTTAGAGCAAGCACATGTAATGGTGGAGTAGGGGAGATGTGCTCATCATCTAGACAGCTACGTTGACTGTCCAGCCTTGTGTTGTCTTGCGAATCTTGTTGGGAGGATAGCGGAGTAGAATCTATAGAGACCCTCTTTTTGAGTTGCTCCGAAGGACTACCATCATCCACTGCCTTACTAATTTCTTTCCGCTGTATTGATTTTGTATTGTGAAGTCGAACCAATAAGAAAAAGGAATAAATTCGCTCTTCAGAACTCATTCATGCATGATACTGTCGAAAACTACTCGGATGAAAGGCAAACACATGATACGAGGATGGAATATATACGAAAAATAGGATGGCATGACATATTCACACCTATGATGTGGTAACTAAGTAGAAGGCATTTCAACAAATTAGAAGCACTGCAAGCTAGACACCATATGAAAGATGCAACCAATATCACTCTGCCAAGTTCAAACTGTCTGGCGTTTCAACAAATTAGAAGCAGTACATGATAGAAATCATATGCAAGATGCAACCAATATCAAAGTGGCAACTTAAAGGTGCCTCATCATAAGTGACTGATGCGGGATACGCAAGAACAGTAGTCTGATGTAAGAACATGGTGTGATCAGATATAGTATGTTCTAGAAACAGGAACACGTGTCATATTCACAGGTATGATGCATAAAGTAAGCAGATGCAATACAACAAAGTTAGAAGCAATACAAGCTAGACATCGTACGCAACATGCAACCACATATAATAGTGCCAAGTCAGAGCAAACACATGTGATGGTGGAGTAGGGGAGATGTGCTCATCATCACCACAGCTACGTTGACTGTCTAGCCTTGCGTTTTCTTGCGAATCTTGTTGGGAGGATGGCGGCGTAGAATCTATAGAGACCCTCCATTTCAGTTGCTCGGAAGGACCACCATCATCCAATGCCTTACCAATTTCCTTCTGCTTTATTGATTTTGCATTGCGAGGTTAAACCGACAAGAAAAAGGAATAAAATTTGCTCTTCAGAACTCATTCATGCATGATACTGACGAACACTACTCTGATGAAAGGCAAATTCATGATACGAGGATGGAATATGTATGAAAAACTGGACGGCATGACATATTCACACCTATGATGTGGAAACTAAGCAGAAGGCACTTCAACAAATTAGAAGCACTGCAAACTAGACACCATACGGAAGGTGCAACCAATATCACTCTGCCAAGTTAAAATTGTCTCGTCATAGGCGGCATTCATCAAATTAGAAGAACTACATGCTAGAAATCATATTCAAGCTCAACCAATATTACACTGCCAACTTAAAGGTGTCTCATGGTTAATAGACAGATGTAGTATGTATCAAAAATAGGAAGGCATGTCATTATCAAAGGTATAATGTGCAAAGTAAGCAGATGCAATTTAACCACATTGGAGGCAATACAAGCTAGACACCATATGCAACATGTAACCACATTTGACAGCACGAAGTTAAAGCAAGCACCTGGGATGGTTATGTGTGGCAATTGAGATCATCAACTGTCACTACAAAAAAAAACCACTTCCGTGATGATACGTGTTTCTCACAGTAGGTCACGTTTTCTGTCATGCATGTACATCCATGACGATTTTATGACAGAATCCAGATAGTCATACCTGTGCTGTCGTAGAAGTGTTCCATGACAATACCAAAATTATCATCACAGAAGTGTTCACTTCCATGATGATAAATGATGCATCATGGAAGTGCTTTCGTTAAGGGTAACCGACACATGGCATCCATCGTAATGGGTCGCCGTTAAGCTATCGGGTCTGGTTTTGGATCCAATAACCCGTTAACAGCAACGACCAATGGGGATTTTCCACGTGTAAAATTCTCATTTGCCAGTGGATCCACGTGTCGGCTCAGCTTTGGGACAGATGTCATCCAGCTAATGGATGGGAGGCGCCTATGATACGTTGACACGTGGCTCTGTCCAACAGTGGCCCATTTAGGTCAAAAGGCCGGCCCGTTTGACCTGGTCAAAAGGAAACGGCCCAGCCCACTGAAAGCCTGTTAATGGCCTGTTCGCATATAGCCCATTTACAGCCCATTAACACATGGCCCATTATGGCCTATCCGAATTAGGCCCAGTAGCGTCATCTGGGCCGTCCAATATGATTTCAGCCCGTTGTAACTTTCGGCCCATGTATGGCCCATGACGTCTTTCGGCCCATATGAGGCCCTGTGTAACTCTTGGCCCACTAACGGCCCGTGGTGAAACTAGCCCATAATGAATAGTATATCGCTTTATGCCCATTAAAGGCCCATTATTCAGTTGGGCCGTTTCCAGCCCGTGTTATCTTTCGGCCTTCTAAGGGCCCATTTATTCTTGGGCTGATTTGCAGCAATCGATTACTTATGGTCCGTTACTGGCATGTTCCGGTTGTGGGCCAAATTCAGCCCCTGGTTAAAGTCGGCCCGCTTGTGGCCCGTTAATCCGTTGGGCCGTATTCATAGCATCATCAAATACGGCCAATTAACGGCCTGTCGATAGAATTAAGCCTGTTATACTCATTGGCCTATTAACGGCCCGTTAAGATCGGCCCATGAACGGACGATTCTCACTCTAGCCCATTTCGGCCCACAATGCGGTCCGTTATTGGCCCATGTTTGGCCAATCGATCATACGGACCGTAGAAGGCCCATTGATTCTACGGCCCGTAGATGGCCCGTAAGAGGCCCATGATCACTACAGCAGATAGCAGGACTATGGTGGCAATGGTCCGTATGTTCCACCTGGTTATTGTGGCCTAGTTTTAAAAAATAGGTTATTCCGACCACTAGCAAATTACGGGAAAAAAACTGCACCGACTACAAGCAAACAAATAAACAAGACAACAAGGAAATAAATAAGCAAGCAACTAACGCTAGGCTATTACGGCTATTACACATATTACATCCACTGGGCATCAAAGTTCGCCACCAGTGCAAATATAGGGAACAAAGCAGCATATTACATACACTGGCCGTCTAAATTGGCCACCAGTGCAAATAAACGCGGCAGCAAAACAAGTCCATAACTGAAACAACTTCACAAGAGCTCAAGAAACATTATCCTGGGTATCCACCATGCTGGCAATAAGCTTAGCAAGCTTATTAGCTTTCTCCTGTTTGGCGCTAAAATCCTCCAATGCTTGCTGTTGCACCAGAAAGTATGCATCTGAATTCTCCAGGGACTTCCGCAGTCCTTCAGCTTCTTGTCACAGCACAGCTGATCGATGTCTTTCAACTTGTAGTTGCGACTCAAGAAATCGAACTGATTCAGACAGTGAGTTCGAAGAGCTTGTGCCAGCGGTAGTGGCCAGTAACTCAAACACTACATCAAGACAGTGCTTTGGGGTTGTCTCACTATCTTCAAGATAGTTTTCCTTAGCTGTTTTATCAACTTTGTTGGAGACCAACAAGGATGTCTCACTATCTTGTACCTTATCTGCATTACTTCCTTTACCATTGCTTAATAAGGTACTCTTCCCAAATATTCTGCCAGCATTCTAAAAGAAGAAACAAACAGACACATAACAGGTTTAGCATATAGTATATGAAACTCATTTTGGTGAACCAGTTTAGTAGTAAGGTGGACAGGATTAAACTACCAAGTCTTCTATTGCCAAGTTGTAAGTACATAATAAAAGCATCAAACAAACATATATCTATGTCCTATGATCACAGCATAGTCTTGCCAAATCAAAATAGAGACACGGTTCAAATCATATCAGTTCAAGACAAAGCAGCATTGAAAGAATACAAGTGTGGGAAACTACACGGCACAACAAGATTTCAGATGGGTAACACGGTTATACATGTACAATAACACTATTGGCTCTGTTGTGATGCTTGTAATGTGCATGATATGAGAAGTCAACTGTATACACAATTGAAATTGAAATCAACAGAGCAATTTAGAAGAGCAACCTATTAAAGAAACATGTTTAAACATACCTGTTGTGCCATTGGAGTTTCGATTGGATCCTTCAATTTAAAAATAAGTTTGTATGAGTAAATACAGTGATACAAGAGCAAAGCAGTATGCACCATAGCAATGGAATCTTAAATGAGAACAGTTCTTCTTCAGCTTTAAGCACTTGTTCTACACGAACAGAGTACAGTAAGACGCAGGCATATAGTACTTCAAAATAAAAAATGAGCTCATAGACCTTACCACATTCTTGGTTCGGGACCAGTACGAACAAGGCATTCCCAGTCATCATGCCATAAATGTGTCTCAGGAGAAAGTAAGGGAATTTGATGAGTTTCTTTGCCAGTGAAGTACGTTGTCTTCAGGTAATTCCGATACTGCCACCAAGCATTCTTGAAGATAGCAAAGGTATTAGCACATGTTACCTCATCCTGAGTTTCCAAATCGGTCCTTCTCTATAGAGAAAAATGGGAACATTTGTTGTGTTATTACCAGCATGGAGGTAGAATGTATGGGACAAAGCAAAGTATTTGCCATGAATAACATTACTTACACATAACTCCTAGACGAACACCTGCAACTGGCTTTTTCCTTCATCTTCAATATAATATTTCCATGATGGGAAGATACGCACATAGGATTTAACAACATCAAATACGATAGATGCTAAACTACGAATGGCTGGTTGTGCTTCGTCCACAGGAATAGGTATACTAACTGGTGGAGTTGGGGTTGGCCGTGGTAGTACTGGCACTTTGGGCACTGGAGCTGCCATACTAACTGCTCTTGTTTGGGAGCTCTGTGCTGGAGATGGTGCTGTGTCAACTAGAACTGGGTTACTATCTACTGTGGTTGGGGTTAGATTGGGTGAAGCTGGTTCTCTGTCCATCGGAGTAGGGGTACAATCTGCGAGAGTCTGGGTTATGTGTGGTAGGGCTGGTTCTCGTGCATGTACAACTGGGGTGCTATCTCCACCAAGAGGTAGCACTGTTTTATTTGAAGACCATGTTTTTACTCCGCTAGATACTGCCATCACCCCCTCCAATTCAAATGGCTGATAAACAAGAAAATTAGTTGAATGTACAGACCTTGTATGAGAGACAGATGCAATAGATGGTGTGGAAAAAAGAGGGCATGAAATAGTTCACATGTATATTGTTTAACTAAAAAGGATAACATGACATAATTTCACATATATGATGTCTATCTGAACTGGATAGCACAACATGACATAATTCAAAGATATGATGACTAACTAAATA
This sequence comes from Thinopyrum elongatum, assembly GCA_011799875.1. Classification (NCBI taxonomy): domain Eukaryota; kingdom Viridiplantae; phylum Streptophyta; class Magnoliopsida; order Poales; family Poaceae; genus Thinopyrum; species Thinopyrum elongatum. The sequence goes on from CM022299.1 coordinate 446,833,984, forward strand.
GGGTGGCATGAGATAATTATATGATGTCTTTAGTAAACAGGTTGGCATGACATAATTCACATACATGTTATCTAAGTAATCAGGATCACATGATATAATTCACACGTGTGATTTATATACTAAGCAGAGGGCATTCGCATATATGATGTCTGAACTAAGAACATGATGTTGAATATTGTGTATATGATGTCTAAACTATGCAATGCAACAAACCATATGCATGATATGAGCAGTATAACCATGCCAAGTTAGAGCATAAACCTCGGTGGGGGAATAGGACTGGTCATATGTCTCTGAATCCATCTCTGAGGAGCTATCGGGACCCAGCAAGAGATCTACTTCGACAGGTAGCACTGTCTGCTCTGAAGACCTTGTTTTCACTCCAGATTTTTCCATCACCCACTCAAATGGTTGATTCACAGGAAGAGTAGTTGAATGTACAAACATTGTTGACAAATGAAAATGTAATGAAGAAAAGGATTGACAAGATATATTTCAAATATATGATGCCTGGTTAAACAGGATGGCATTGCATATTTCACATATATTATGGCTGACTAAAAGATATGAGATTGCATAATTCACATTATGATATAGAAACTAAACAGGTGGAATTACAGAACATGTCTAAACTAAACAGATGACATATATGATGTCAAAAGTAGGCACTACAAGGCAACACATGCATGATATGACCAACATCATCATGCCAAATTAGAGCAAACACCTCGGGGGTAAATAGGAGTGGTCAGCTCCGTCAGAATCCACCTCAGAATAGATATCTTCCTCTGGATTACAATCTGGAGGGGGGAGGGTTTGCCATTGCACCCACCATGGAGAGATGTCTACATGGCATTGTATTGCCGCGCAAAACTCTTCTCTTTTTCTCTACATGTTCAGCATGACTGTGTACAATATCTGACATGCATACGAAAAAATATAGTGAGATTATGTAAGGAGAGCATGCATAAATCTAGAGTGATGGTAACAACCAGTGGATAGATCCAAAAATAATGATAGCATGCTGATGATAGTTTTACTTTAATAAAAAGACAGATGATGATTGCTTTACTGTTTGTTTCCCACCCAAGATGAACAACATAGACATACCCTAGATGAACCAGATAATAGACAGAGATACTATTCATTGCTGGCTCGATATGTGCCCCACAAGCATTTTAAAACTCAAGTTTGAACATTAATTCGGACCTGACTTGGAGTCGAATAGGTGAATAGGATGATAAAGTAGCAGGTAACATTAAGCAATGCATAACATAAGCAGAAACAAAAGAGTGCGACCTCTCTTGTGGACCCGTGTACTCCTCAGGTTCATCTGCTGAGTCGATGATCGTGATGTAGTTGCGGTGGGTGCCGGCGGCAGGGAAGGAGATCTAAGGTGGCGAAAGACGGTCGAGAGTCATGATGTCTAGTATGGTGGATGCTTCTGTCGATGGAGCAGCTCAGGTGAGGTGGACGACGTCGCACTAGAAGCAGGACAAACCACACAAAGTTTTCTTCGACACCTATTTGTAATTGAAGTAATTCTGTAAGGGCTCCTTTGGCTTGCAAGATTCTAAAAACGCGGGGATAGGAAAAACAATGGAATAGGATAGGAATGCATGTGGGAAACAGAGCATTTGTAAACACAGGATTTCTGTCAACTTGGGTGTTTGGTTCACAGGAATTGGAAGAGCAGAGGAATGCAAAGAAACATGGCCAAATTAAAGTGAAACAATATGAAAGTGTGTACAGTTAGAATGTTATTCTGCCACTAATGCACTTAGTCTTGTTTTCATGCATAGGAAAAGTAGCTCCAGGTGGATGTTTTGCTCCATTCCTTTCAACCAAATGCATGAATAATTGAATAGTAGAGTACCATAGGAAAATTTCCTATTGCTATGTTTTTCCTTTGAACCAAAATAGCCCTAATGGATTGACATGAATGTAGAGTAATAAGTGATGTGACAAGTGTACAACCTCTTTGGTGTAGCCATGTCGACCTCAGCATCATTGGGTTGGTCACTGAAGAAGTTGCGGCAGAGGTGGCTGTCGGAGGTGTGGTGGAAGATCTGAGGCGTATGTAGACGTCGTCCAGGGTACTGCTCTGTTGTGATGGATGGTTCCGTCATTGGAGCAGCTCCGGCGAGCCGTAAGACGTCGAGGCTGAAGCAACACAAGATAGACATCATTAATCTCAAGTGGGATTCTAATAGCATCTCCAATAGATGATGTAAAATACATTACCAAAAAGTGGTAGATGTAAAATTTACATCACCAAAAAACACCTGACTACAACAGATGAGGTAAAAACTGTTGACTCTGAACTTAACTGTCGAAACTAAAATTTACTATGGAATCTGAATGTTACTATCGAAACTGAACGCACTGGTAGCAGAGATGCACTTCACATGTAGTTTAGGCTGCTCGAGCACTAGTAGTAGAGAAACAGTGATCTAAATCAGCAGGCGACCGACAAGGAACACAGTAGCAGATAGCAGCCGGAGCAGCAGTGCGACCTAGTGCCAGAGGAGCAACTCGTGTAGCTGCAGCAGCCCGTGTAGCAGCATCAGCAACGCGAGTGAGAGCAAGAGCAGAGCAGCAGCACGAGCGAGGGGAAGAGCAGAGCAGCAGCACGAGCGAGCAAGAGCCAGAGTAGCAGCAGCGCAACCGAGCGAGAGCTGTAGCAGCAGCAGTAGTAGAGCAGCAGTGCGAGTGAGTGAGAGCCGGAGCAGCAGCAGCTCTGGCTGGTGTGGCCGCCGCCGCCGAGGGAGCCTCGCACTGGGGGAGAGCCGCCATGGAGATGTCGCCAGTGACACGGACTACGAGGTAGCCGCGCCATGGGGGAGCGGGATTGAGCACCGGCGGCGCCGGGAGGTCAAGTTAAGGAGAAGGTGCGATGCGATGAGTGTACAATCTCTTTGGTGGCGCCGAGTAGGCCTCGGCTTCGTCCGAGGAGTCGGTGAGGATGCTGCGGTTCCGGTGGAGCAGGTTAAGGCGGCACTGTGGGGATGGAGCAGCTGCGATAGACGAGGCTATCATCGGAGCAGCTCCTTGGAGGTGGAGGACGGGGCGGCTGAACCGGCGGGACGATGAGATCGACGACGGATCCTCATCCGGGGCGGTGGATGAGGGACGTCGAGCTGTTGCGGTGGACGACGTCGTCGGGGAAGAGGCTCCGGCTGGGCCGCGGTGGGGTGGCGGACGGCAGAGGGTGGGGTTTCGCAGCAGGAGCAGAGAGGTTATGGCGGCCTGGGTTTTCGAATGGCAAAAAGAAGGTGATGGGAGGGGGGAACCATGACTTAGGGACGCGCTTGTCCAAAATGTAGGGTGTGTTACGAAAGTACCCCCACCGATTTGAACTAGCAGCCATTTCGGCTCAGGGTTAGAAGGGGGATTTCGCGTGTCGGGATTTCGCAGCTGGAGGGAGTTTTCGTGCACGTTGTAATTTCGGGATAGCAAGGCGCGGGTTGTGAAGGCGTGAGTTTTCGGAGCACAAAGAGACAAAGCGATATCTGAATTTTCAGGATAACAAGGCGCGGGTTGAAATTTTTGGACAAGCCTAACATGTAATAATGTATGTACCAAATAATTTCGCACTATCCTGAAAAAACAAAATCAATTCGCACTTCCCTCGACGAAAAAAACAAAAACAAAAACTATTCGCACCACACAAAGGGAGAGTCTGTCCCGTTTTACTGTACAAATAAATGCTATTCAAAACTATGAATCCATGTTATGTGCAATTAAAGTTTTTCGCTACTTGTATAATGCATGTAACCTACTCATACGAACATTTTAGTGCATTCCAAATGTATATACTAGCGCTGCAATTCGAACTAAATTTGAATTCGTTTCTCTATTTGAATAAGAATCTACAATCATGATTGTTGCCAAGTCAAACCATCATTTGTATATTACCTTAACAACACACCACATGATTACTATAGAGTTAGATATGAACTATTTGTACTATAGATATGAACTCGAATTCAAAATTTTGTATACACTTGATGTTGATTCCAAATAATAGTACATTTAAAGTACTAGCTAGATCTTCATAATCTAAACCATGTTTCATATGTACACTGTATTTATCACACAAAGTATAGTGCCCCGCCCCCTACATTATGACAAGTATTTAGCCCCGAGCTGCAAAAGCCACACATTATCAGAAATTCAAAATAAAAATATTATATGTAGTATAACATGTTCATGACCACACCATGCGTATCACCATTATATTCATGCATATGCATCGGTTTAAAACACTATGACCTCTTGTTCAAATATCTCAATCCACTTTTATAATGAATTATGATATCTATTCATCTTTTACACCCACACAATACTCTTCTCTTTGTAGCTAGCGCTAACTTTCGCTCGTGCATGCACACTCCCACCTCCCTCTCACCCTCCCTCGGCATTCTCTCCATCGCGCACATTCGTTATTTCTCTTTAGGTCGTTCACCCACGGTGTGTGCAGGCCCTCCAGCTCCTTCTTTTTGGCACACACCGATCAATATACCTCTCTAGCCAGGCGAACCTACCACAAACACACGCTTTCCCTATTCTCTTCTCACCATCCATGCCCTCCTCTGTCTAATACAGTTCCACGCACGTGCACACTCCCACCCCTCTTTTCATCGATCTCATAGTCGCACACCCCTCCTCCCTCGATATAGTTGGCCTCTCGCACCACCTCCTAGCCGCATCCCTCTCACTCTATCCATCTCTCCAGGCCTTATTTGCTTCTAACACATGCATGCATGTATACCTACCGATCTCCCTACATATAGCTAGGTCGACTATAACTCTTTTTCCCCATGCACCTATCGACGTACCTCATCACTAGTTATGTCTCTCCCTTTCTCTGACACACGACGATTGATCTTCCTATATAGTTAGGTCTGCTTACCATAGCACCCCCCTAGCCATATCGTCCCCCCTCATCATCCTTGCATGCCTTCCGACCCGTCTCTCACACGCACGTGCACAGACAGGCACGCATCCCCTCTCTTATTGATATTGCAGTCGTACCCTCCGTTTGTCCAGCAGGCCTCTCCCGCCATTTGTGAGAAGCAACTCCACCACCAACCCTCCGACACTCTAGCTTTGTCTCTCTTCGAACCTTATTCCTCTGCTACACATATGCATGGATGCCGATCGATCTCCCTCAATACATAGCTAGGTCCCTCTCCTTCTCCACACATATACCAGTCGATCTACCTCTCTATAGTTAGGTCTCTGCACCCCCCCACACACACCGATAGTCGAACACCGTAGGTAGGTATCCATGCCACAGAGACAAAATGCACCTCTCCCCTCTCACATTCCAGTAGGCCAGCCGCCCTATATCTTTGACGTGGGCAAACACAAATTTGATGGCACTCTTTATCGATCGCGCACCCACACACTTCACCCCTCTCTCTGATTCTATCGATATCTCATGCCGATGATCCCTCCACTCTCTTCTCGTGGACCACTCCCTCTATATATGATATATCCAGGCCTCTGTTTCACACACATTGCATATGTTACATTTTTTTGTTTGAGATATCATCGACACATTGCCTCTGCTTCGCACAAATCATCTCTCTCACACACACACCCACGTATGTACCTGCACATAGAGAAGAGGTGCACGCACGACGCACGTACTCACGTCTCGTTCCCGGCCACACCCGCGCGGGGACACGGTGGAGCTCATTTCTGTACGAAAAGGCAACCCACGCGATAATCTGATGCGTGCAGCGGTTGTTTACTTGAAGGAGGGTCGTGTACCACGCGTACACGGAACAAAGTTCGACTTGACGCGTTAGTTTTAAATAAAGTTATATTCCTCAATGTCACGTATAGAATATAAAATGATTGTTATCGAGAAAAATAAATCCGCTCCACTATATACAATGGAGCCTGCCTGCCGGGGTTTGTCTCACATCACACTATCTCACACAAGGAGGCGGTGGCCCCTCTCTCTCACCGTTGGTCACTGATCCGGCCGCATCCTGTCCGCCGGCAGAAAGGGAGGATGTGCATCGTTTCTCCGTTTGACGGCTTCGAGGTAGCACGTCCCGATCTGTGGTACCCACCGTTCTCTCTGACCAAGCTCCGGCGCGATAGGGCCTTTGCCACTTGCTCGCTGCCGCAGAATGGGCAGATCCCGGCCGCCGGCGCCCTCCTAGTTACATCCCGACGACCCTCAGGTACAGCTTCCTCCGGCCTTGCTCCACTGCCCATCTTCCCACGTTGCTGCATGTGGATCTTCCCTAGTTCTTTGCCCAAAATGTAGCTCGGTCGGCGTACTTTCCATGTTGCAATCTCATCCTCACACCGTTTTACATAAACAACCGTGCTGCTATCTTCCCTTAGGACAAGGAATGTGCTTCTTTTTTTGTCAGCGTATGTGTCATCAACTGTTATTGGCCAGTAATTGTTTCCTTCCTACCTCTTTTTTGCAAACAGGGATGTCCATTTCACCTTGTTGCTATTGTGACCTTTTGGTGAATTGCACAAATCACTTTTTTCTTAAGAGTGTTTTGTGCAGTTTTGCTTAAATGTCACACGGACAACGTCTCTACATTTTAGTGGGACTGCACAAAGGGAGATTGGGTTTGTTCTATCCTCCTCATCCAACTTCGAGCCTAATCTTCTCCAACAAGTGGTTAGTTTTATGAAGATTGCAAAGGTGACCGGCTTCTACTTGTGTGTGTATGTTTCATCAACTACTACTTGTGCCACTATTAATGTAATCACACTTGTTCAATATCTTTGCAAACAGGGATGCTTAGCTCGATTTTAGTGGAACTGCACAAAATGATCGGATGGTCCATGTCCACCATAGAATCCTTTCGTGGCTAACATGTCTTGTTCAGCTCCACAGAGTTGCATGAAACTAGCTACAAACAAATGAACGCCAGGAAATGGAACCATGCCTGCGGATATCATGCTTCAATTTTTTATTTTTCTTTATTTGTACACATTCTTGCAACTTTGTATTCAGTTGTGATGTAAATTTGGACGCTGATCTGCGAATCATTGAGATGCATTAGCATGCATGTTAGTTTCCTTTGTATTTGATGGAATGTTGTAACGAGACAACTTTGGAGGCAAGATGACACATGAAACCAAAGTTGAAAGCTTCATAGCATACAACACAATTTCATTATGCTGGAAAATTATGTGTATATACATATCCTGGAAGCTTGATAGCAATGCCACAAATCACTCAAACTTCCTTTTGCCGACATGTGGGACAGCCAGAATCCGGGTCCACGTGCCATGCACCAATATTGAGTGCACAACCGCTGGCGAGATTCACCCCGCTCGTTGCGTCGCAGTAATAATGACTAATGAGCGGTCAAATCACAGAGCCCCACCTTTCCCGCAGTACTAGTAAAAGTTGCTCGGGCGAAGCAACCATCATTTCACTCTTCATTGAATCGCTCGTACTCCAATATTCCAAGAGTAAGTTTCTCGGATGAAGCAACCATGGTTAATAATATTCCAAGAGCATGGTTAATAATATAGCCAACTGATGGCTATAAGGAACCACCATGTCATCTATAGCCATCATCTATATGCACTCATACAATAGTGTGGGCTATAAGGTTGGCTATTACATTAGTACTTTTTTTCATCTTCTCTCTATCTCTTTCTTCACATTTATTGCATTTACCTAGGAATGCGTATATAGCTAGGCTCTTGCATGAGAGCCCACTCACCTTACTTTTTCACATCTCTTTCCTCCACATAGGCAAAAACGCCGTGTAAGCGGGCTATAAGCCCACTATTGTACTTGCTCTAAGTACACGGTGCCAATGGTTGGTGAGATTTGTTAATTGAGCCCTATAAGGGCTTATTTGATTCAAAGGATTCTCAAAGGAACTTTGGAGGATTCTAATCCTTAGGAATTTTTCCTATGTGCGTTGTTTGATTCGTAGGATTGTAAACCGGAAGGGGGGGAGAAGAGAAGCGGGCGACATTTTGTGAGAGAGGCAGGACAACCGTACAGTGTGGTGGTTTTTTAGAGCTCAAGGACAAATGATGCAGGAAATTCGGATTCCCCTACAATCTTGGTCATTTATTACTATCGCACATGCTTCATTTCCGTTGCCTCTAGAAACTATGTGCGCTCACCCGACCGGGGTTGCGTTGTGATTGGCCGGAACCCCAGGCACACGGATCGTGCGTGTGCATCGTAGGATGCACCGCGATCGAACGGCAATCCACGTCCCTCTCATCACACCCGTGTAGCTGTAGCTGTATTTTTTATGTACTCCCTCCATATTTATTTACTCTGCATATTAGCTTTGGTCAAAGTCAAACTTTGTAAACTTTGACAAAGTTTTTATAGAAAAAAAATATTAACATATACAATAACGAATGAATACCATTAGATTCATTATTGAATACACTTTCCCATCATATAGATATGCTATTGTAAATGTTCATATTTTTTCTATAAACTTGGTCAAACTTTATAAAGTTTGACTTCAGTTAAATCTAATATGCAGAGTTAATAAAAATGGAGGGAGTATCTGGGCTAATAAATGTCTAGAGAATGCACATAATGAGCCCGGAAAAGTGCCAAATTTGAGCAAGGTGCTTCCTCCGTCGACGTGCATAATAAGTCACCTTACGAGAAACTGGACCCACTCACGACACGCCTGTCGCGTTTGGTCCACTGGTCAGAGCACTTCGTATTGTCATATCACCATTCTTTTTAGATTTATAACGTGTGGGAGCGAGTGTGAGCGAACTGACCTCAATCGACAGCAAAATCGCCTGCCGGACGTACTTTGAGAAAGACGAGGAGCGAGAAGAGATACGGGCTGGTCGTGTCATGCTAGAAAATGGCTGGTCTCATGTTTAGACTAGCCATAGTGAATAGTAACATATACTAGTAACATACACATATCCCTAGATTATGTTACTAGCTTCATAGTGGGTAGTAACATAAGTGTGGTGTCATGCAAAGCTTCATTTATTAGACTGTAGACTCATATTGCATTTGGACATGTGATGTTACGGTAACTAGCTACTAGTAAGTTACTACTCAAACTACCTCTCTCCTCATTAACTCATCGCCACATAAGCAAATTTGCTGAGTTGGACTCGATGTTACCGCTGAAGTTACTCCCACTGTGGCTAGTCTTAAAACTTGCTGTACTATAGTACTAGATGTAGATGTAGTGTAGACGTAGATGCAGATGTACATGTAGAGATGTAGATATAAGTGAGACTCACCAACGGTCACCAACGTAGGCCGAGTACGTGCATGAATCACCCGCAAAAAAAAGGAGTACGTGCACGAAGAGAAGGATTGCACGCACTGACGCATGTACTCTGTGCCTCATTCCCTAACACACGCGCGCGGGTACATGGTGGAGCTCATTTCTGGATGAAGAGGCAGCTCACGTGATAATTTGACGCGTGTAGTAGTTGTTCACTTAGTGGAGGGTCGGGAACCACGCGTGAACGAATCAAAGTTCGACCATGACGCGGTGGCGTGTTTGTTTTTAATTTTTTTCTTCAATGGCACGTACGCAGTTTTTTTTCTTGAATGGCACGTGAATCGTGCACGTACTCAATGACGGAGCATGGGATGGGATGGTAGCCATGGACATGGTCGGCCATCTTTGCCTACACTAGTAGTTTGATGTATGTTTAAAAAATACTACTTTGATGTGTCCTGTCAACTCGAAGAACCATCAGAAGCTTGCTTACTACGCCCTCTACATAGCCCACACTTATTGTAGTACTACAGTTGTACTAGCAGTTGGAGTATGGGAGCACCGAAAGGATGGGAGCACCTGATATTTCCTCGTCCGGACCGATCCCAAGCTGGCTTCTCACCTTCCTGGCCCACCAAAAACACCTCCCCCTCCCGCGCGCGCTTCCCGCCCAGCGCCAGCTGAGCCCGCCGCTCCACATTGATGGCAAGTCAGGGCGACGCGACCTCTCACTTCGTCTACCATTGAAGCGGCGCGCCGGCCGAGGGCGCCGCCCGCTGCACGCCCGGCATTTTAGACTACTCACAGTGGAGAGTAACTTTAGAGCATGGAGTGGGACTAAAGTTTAGTCCCATACTGCTAGGTGAGTGTGAGTTGCACCACTTTATAATGTGATCTATTCTAGTAGCACTTGCATGAGCATGATAATAGTAAACCTACACGCACGCTCTTCGGGAATGAGCCTGTCCAAGGAGAAAAGCTATGCACGTGGTCTATATTTTTGTTGGTCGGAAAATTTATTAAGACATTAATTAATAATTAACGGATGCCTTAATTACTCAGTCGTTTCTGATTCTTTTGGACAGTGGGGCTATTATTGACTTGAACGTGGGGTTTGGGCCAAAGGCCTACAAGTACTTGCTCGGCCGGCCTACTTGCTCTTACTCGCACGACCGACCTGACAGGCTCTACCCTAGTCGCTGTTGTATCATATGGTTTCGCACCATTCCAGATCATAGCGCCGCCACGCAAGTCTTCTCCATCCCTCCTTCCGGCGTGCACCGCGAGAAGGGACAACAGTCCTCTGGAACCCCGCCTTTCGTGATCCTGTACGGGAGAGGGGCGATCAGGTTTTTGGGGAGCACACTCGTGCGACTGCTGCCAGCGACGACTTCCTCAACGACAACCTTCTTCCCCGACCTCGGTAACCTCTTCATCAACGACATGAGTGATAACATCAACCACAGCGGTTCTGCTCCCGCTGCACAATATGTGATTCTGTCCTCCTGGTTTAGTTCGCATCATTACTTTGATCTTTGCAATTGTCGTCATGATCTATTTACTGTTGATTCGGATTAAATCTCATAGTAATTTGCTCATATATTCGACAATCCAATCCAAAAACCTGATTATAGGCAATTTACTCCGAGTGGTTTTGCTGCGCTTTTGAAGTCGCCTACCTTCAAGGGGGTGCAATATAAAAGGTGGCGCACGAGAGCAGTATACTGGTTTCAGATCATGTACTGCTATGAAGCCACTAAGGGTAAGCCTGAGGGCGATCTTAATCCTGCATAGCAGGAAGCTTTTGAGAACATGGATACCCTCTTCAAAGCCTCCCTTCTGAGTGTTCTTGAAGATTCCGTTGTGGATTCATATATGTCGTTTGACAGCGGCAAAGACATGTGGGCTGCACTCGAGGCCACGTTTGGGGCCTCGGGCGCTCGCAGCGAGTTGTACGTCATGGAGCAATTCTGTGACTACAAAATGACTGATGAGCGCTCTGTTGTTCAGCAGGCTCATGTGATACAGTCACTCGCTAAGGACCTTGAGTACTTTAAGTGTGTGTTGTCGGACAAATTTGTTGCTGGGACCATCATTGCCAAGCTTCCAACTTCGTGGAACAATTTTGCTACTTCTCTGAAAAACAAGAGACATGAGTTTTCCATTTCGGATCTCATTAGCACTCTTGATTTTGAAGAGAAGGTGAGAGCAAAAGACACACGTGCTCGAGTCGCTGAGGGGGCTTCTAGTGCCCACATGGTACACGAGAAGAACTTCCAGCCCAACAAGCCCAAAAACAACAAGAACATACCACATGGGAAACGCAAGTTTGATGCAAAGAACAAGCCATCACATTCTACCAACTTCAAGAAGAATTCTCATAAGAAGGGGATGGGAGACAAACCTCAATTTTGGTAGCACCACACAAAATTATATGGCTGCATTACCTGCTGTCAGCTAACCTCATGGTGCTCCAGGTATTCCTACATTCGTAACTAGGTACAATGACCACCGCAAGATGAAATAAGCTTATTCGTACGTTGACTTGCTGATTGTAGTGCGAAATGATCCTGTCATGTGTGGAGGAGCAAACAGGCAGTGCAGCCACAACATCAACGCAAGATAAAAGAGTCCCGAGTCATATACAGCCTGGTCGGCGAGTAGGGGTCGTGAAAACAGCGGTGCATCATTTTAGTGGAACTGCACAAAAAAGATATTGGGGTGTGTCACAAATTTTCTACAGCCACACGGAAGGAATTGCACTGATCAATTGGATAGAATTTCCTTCATGGCATGCGATGAGACCCGAAGGTGGAAATCAACTAACGACTTATGAAATTATTTATAATCTTCCTCAGGCAGGTCAGTATCCCCTTCGTCCAGATGATCGTGTTTTGTCATGCCGAGCTATTGATATGTGCTACTATTTTGCAACACCGTTTAAGTATAGCTATTGTTTTCCTATCTTTTCATATTCAGGACAGTGAAGATGATTTCAGGGGAACTGCACAATATGGTCTGATGTTGAGTCATCTCTATTGCCTCATGTGTTTGCTGCAAATGTGTCAGCATCAATTGCAAAATGAGGCAGCCAACTAGCTGTGGAGTTGCCAACATGCTTAAAGTGCTCGCAACATTGAGAAGAAACAAGCATGCCTAGGAAATTAATGCATGCGCAGGGAGGCCCTTTGCTCAGAGAAGCATCGATCATTTTTCTTTATTTCTACACCTTCTCACAGCTTTGTATTGGTTATAGTATGGTGAATCATTGAGATGCATAAACATGCTAAACTTTTGTGCTTGTGAATGTTAGTATGCATAACGTATCTTCTGAAGCTTAGTTTAATGTGAATGTTGACTAGCCTGTGAAGCTTTACAATCTACTAGTAAGTATATTGTGGGCCTGTTATTTGACACCTCATTTTGCCGCGCTACGACCAGTGTGAGTGTCTGCATGCAGTACCACATCCTCTAATTTGGTGGATGCCAAGCGGGCCCGAGAAGGTGCCATAACTTTTTTTAAAGTTGAAAAAGGTTACCGATGAGGAGCCATAAGCTGGGGGCGCGTCTCTTTTTTTCTTTCGAATGGGCAATAAGCTAGGAGAGCTGGAGAGTGTCTCTTATGGGCTGCCTCTTGTGTTAAGATAGTCCAGGACGAAACACGGCAGCCAACCAGGCTGATACAATAGCAAATCCATCTTAAAGCCCATTTTTTAGGCGAGGAAAAGCCCATATTTCTTGAAGAGGGACGATCCGAGAAAAACCCTCCTTCCTCCTCGCCTCCACTTACTGCAGCTCGCTGGACTCTCCCGCTTCCGTCTCCCGCCAATTCCCCCCGCTCCCCATCTTCCTCACTTGTACAAAAAAAACCCGCTCACCTTCTTCCTCACTCGTACAGAAAACGCCTGCTCCTCTTCTTCCTTGCTCCTACAGACAACCCCAGCCCTCCTTCCCCACTCGCACTGCCACTAGGCTCATCTCTCGCTACTCTGCTCAAACCCATGAGCTCGGCGTGATGCCCGCAAGGAAAATGGAGTCGGCTGGCCCCCGTGCCAAGAAGATGAGGCTCCCGCCAGCGGCGACGCCGGTTGTAGATCCCACACCCGGTAGCGCGAGGAGAAGCGGTGAGCCCTCCCACCCGGATCTGAGGAACCCATAGAATCTCTGGTGGACCGCATCAGCGATCTCCCAGACGCCATCCTTGGGGAGATCATCTCCCTTCTCCCCACCAAGGATGGCTGCCGCACGCAAGTCCTCGCATCTCGGTGGCACAATCTCTGGTGCACTGCGCCTCTTAATCTCGACTGTCGTCAGATATCTGTCCTTCCTGAACTTGATCTCCTCAGAGCCATCGTCTCCTCCCACCAGGGCCCCGTTCAACGCCTCTGCATCCCGACACGCTACCTACTATCCATACCCTGCACGGTCGACGCCTGGCTGACATCCACTGAATTTGAAAAACTCAAGCAGGTTGAGTTCTACCATTACTATGAAAAACACATACCGCCACCCCAACTCCATGTATTTGTGCCCACACCACCGTTGTCTATCTCGTGGTTTTCCTCCTCTCTCCACACCCTCACCATAGCCCGGTGCCATCTACCAGACAATCTGGTACTAATGATTCGACTCCCACTGCTAAAAAGACTTTCGCTTGTGGTGGTTGATCTATCGGAGGCCTCACTACACAGCATCATCCAATCCAGTTGCCCTGCCCTGGAGCGCTTGCTGCTTGTTTTCGGATTAGAAATCCGTATCCATTGTCTCCAAATAAAGTCGCCTCAACTTAAAAGCATTAGAATTTGTTTCGAAGGACAGCAGCTCATCATCGAAGATGCCCCTTCACTTCAAAGGTTGCTCCTTGATTATTGTTATAAACCTTCGCAAATAATTGTCATCTCTGCGCCTAAACTTGAGGCCTTGGGTGTAATTCGTGATCTGTTTGAACATCACGACATGGTGTTTGGCTCACACTTATTCAGGTACTGTATATTATCATCTACACTTTTGTAATCACAAGCTGCATTTTTCATTTGTGCGCATAAGTTTTATATCATCTTGGAGTACACTTTGGATACTAATATTATGTTATATGCTCAATGAAGAGTTCGTCCATCGATAGCCTACCAATGGTGTTGGATTCTGTCAAGATCTTATATATCAAAATGTTTAGTATTGATCTGAACAAAATTATTGGATTGCTGCGATGCTTTCCATGTCTGGAGAATTTGTATATAGAGGTGATTATTTCATGCACATTGAAAGCCCATATATATTGTACTAGAAATACCATTTGGCTGTCGCTCTATTGACATACTCTTTTTTTAGACCTTAACTGTTTTCAATCTTCATGTTTCCGTAGGCAGCAACACATGGAGAAAAACATATAACCAATCGGTGGCGTAATAAGTACCGGGATTTTCTTAGTTCTCATGACATTCGTTTGAGGACAATAACGATGGAAGGTTATGCATCCAATCAGGCAAACAGAAACTTCGTCACATTCTTACTGTTGAATGCGAGGTTACTATCGTCCATGAGGCATAAGTTTTTCAACAAGAAATTTCTCACTGATGGATATGTTGAATAGCAAAAAAAGGAGTTTTAGGTCGACAAATGGGCTTCTGAACGTGCTCGGCTTCTATTTACAACAACTTTTCGTCATATGCGAGTAAACTTTTTGGCACAGGATGTTGATTTTATGGATCAGACTGACCCATTTGTTTGTGACTGCCAAAAACAATGGTTGGGCTAGATGTTATTGCCATGCATGTTGAGTCTGGGTTTTGTCTAAACCTGATGAACAATTAATCCTTGGGCTTTTGTACCGTTTGTAAGCTTGAGTTAGATGTTGTTGCCCTTTTCAACTCGGCTGTGACTGTCATATTTTCTTTGAAACAAGGCAAATGGCATGCCATTTCCTTTATTAAAGAGAGAAATATTGTAATAAATCCCAACCAAGGGAAATAGCATCACTCTCGCCTGTTGCTTGAGCTCATTGTGCATTACAGAACCCAAGTGCTTAGTGCCCGCCAGCACCCACAAACTTATTTTCAGCTAGCACACGAAATAGGCTTTTATTCTTCATGAGAAAGGCTGCATGGCGGTGACAGATTTGGATTCTGACATTTGGGGCCCACAAGGAAAAAGCCTATCCAAGGCGGTGTCGACTTAGTAAACAAACGATTCTGCCTTCCAGCCGTTGGATTGACATCCAACATCTGTCATGTTTCTTCTATCTCTTGTCTTCTTCCTCCAGCCGTCCAAACCAAACCATGCCATCGGTCCCGCTTGCTCCCGCCTTACATGGCTGGCTGCGCCTCCACCGCCCTACCGTACGCTCAAACGTTGGCCAGTTCATCCCCTCTATTCCCCCACACGTCATGTTACTCTCCGACGACGTCAGCCCCGACCCGCACCCGCACCCGAACCAGTCAACCCTCGTACTCCCCTCCGCCTGCAACTACACTGCCGCATCTTCTACGGCTATAGTTCGTTCCCGTCCAAGGCCTTCCGTCGTGCTCTGCCTTGATTCGCTCGCCGTGCGCGGTGCGCCGCCGTCTGGCGTTGTCAGTGTGGTCAACAACCGAGAGGAATAAGGAGATGACTGTATGTGGAGAGGATGACAGTAGGGACCTACGAGGGTCATCGCAGTACGCAAGCAAGTGCCTCGTTATTACAAGCCCAAAAAATGGTTCCTCCTAATTGTTGGGCATCTGGGTGCCATGCCATTGTCAACGTAGTCAATAAATGAGAGAATTACACAACGAGCGGCTGACACCAGGGACCAGCAGGTCGCGCAGTTGTTATTTACTTTTTTTTAACAACAAGCAGTTGTTATTTAGTACTAGTTTTAGAGACAGATCAGGGTAACAATGGGGCTGTGCGAGGGCTGTGGCCCGTCTAGCCAGGGTTTTATTTTATGTTTACCACATGATGAGCCCAGTTGTGTTTTTTTCTTTCTGAAACTGGCTAGCCCAGTTCTAATTTTTTTAAAGAAATACCCAATGGAGGCCTACTTGCTTTCTCAGACCTGCTGGGCTGCAAATCTTTCAAGACGAGAACGATGCATTCGCTTGCTCAGAAAATGAAGTAGAAAGAAATGTGATGTAAATTTTAAAAACACAGCAAACCGGCAATTAGTTTCAAATATCATTTTTTAAGATTTCGAGATTTCGAATTTACTTGTTTTTTTGCGAGGAAAATTATGTTGGATTTTAAATTGATATAAATTTATTATTTTTAAATTAGTTTGAACGTGATTCGAAATTTCGGGATTAAAAACAGTTCGGACCGCACCGAAATATGAAAATTTTGTTAAATTTTTAACAGTGGCCAGAATATGGGCCGTAATGGTAACAAAAAGAATACGAGCTTCAAAAAATCCTTAAGAATTAGCCAATGGGCTGTAAATTTATTAGCTATAATGGCAGATGGGTTGTATGCTGTTTTCCACATATTTCAGGCTGACTTGTGGGCCTACTAGGTTGACGCGTACGCTTTCCTAAAAAAAGGTTGACGCGCACGCAAGGCCGTGTCAACTTAGTCAACACACGAGAGCAGTGACTGTTGGATATCCATCCAACGGCCGTCGTGCTTCTTCAATCTCTGCTCTTTCTGCTCTAGCCGCTCAAACCAGCGCTGGCGGGACTGCCTGCTCCCTCCTCCCGTGGCCGGCTGTGCTGCCGCGCAGGCCTCACCGCCCCACCCTACTCCCATCGCTGGCCTGGCCATCCTATTATTCTCCGGTGACGGTAGCCTCACACTGCAGCCGAACCAGTAAACCCTCATACTCTTATCCGCGTGGGGAGCAACTGCCGAGTCTTCCCCGGCTTCGAGTCATTCCCTTCCTTGGCCTCGCCGTCGTCCACCGCCTTGGTGCTCTCGGCGCGGCGTGGTCAACATGGTCAAGGAACGACTTCCATCGAAAGAGGACTGTACGTGGAGAGGCTGACAGCTGGGTCCACGGCTGAAGTAAGGAAGTGCCTCCTTATTACACGCAAAATAATGATTCCTCCACCTGACAGCAGGGACCCACCAGAAGGGCCACCGTATTTTGCAAAAAAATGTTTCCCCCCTGACAGCTGGGACCCACCGGATACATCTTCGCACGCAAGGAAGTGCCTCCATATTACGGGCAAAAAAAAGAAATCCTCCCCCTAACAGCTCGGACCCACCAGCTATATCTTCGCACGCAAGAAAGTGCGTCCTTATCCTCCCTAACAGCTGGGACCCACCCGGTCGAAGCGTACATACCGTTTTCAGTCTGGTCGCGAATGTGTACGTACATACTGGTTGATCGGTCTCTCTGCAATGATGAACCTTGGCCGAGCAAGCAGTGGCACGGGTAGTAGTAGAGCCGCCGACGTAGCAGTTCAGGCAGTCCCTTCTAAACCGTGTACATGTACGTATAGCCACATGCCAAAAAATACGGCCACGTACGTACATACGGGCGGGGTCTCGAACGCCTAGCTACTCGCGCATACGTACGGCTAGGGCACGTGTGCATGGAGTGGCAACAGACGGCAGCAACGGCGTCCTGTTCATCGGAAGCCAACCGGCTGGGTCGGAACAGAGAAAATGTGTCGTATTCATCGGGAGGCAATGGAATGCGTCGTGTTCATCGGGAGCCTACTGGCTTGGACGGAACAGCCAAAAAGAGGTCTGGTGTACCGCAGATCGGAGGAAACGGCCTTCTTTTCGACCGCGTATGGTCGAAACGGGGTCCTGTTCATCGGGAAGGGTCTGGCGTACCGCAAAACGGAGGAAACATACTTCTGTTCGAGTGCCTACGGTCGAAATGGGGTCCTGTTGATCAGGAGGGGTGTGGCATACCGCAAAACAGGACTCCACAGGGCACTGTTTCATCCACGACCGACTTCCTCCAGCCTCCACTTGCTACTGTTCATCCACCGCGTCTCCCTCCTGCCTCCATGGGCTACTGTTCATCTGGCCTCCAGCGGCTACTGTTCCACCAGCCCTCCACGAGGGTACTGTTCATCTACCCCAACCAGCTCGGGTGTGGTGGCCTCCTCGATCGGGGGTCCTGTTCATCCAACGGCAACGGCCTCTACTTCCACGGGGTCCTGTTCATCCAACCCCCACCAGGAACTGTTCATCCAACCCCCAACAACGGTCACTATTCATCAAGAGGCAGCAGCATGTTTTGATCGGCTTCAGTTAGCAGCAGTAGCGAAGGAATCGCTCGGGTTCAGTTAACAGCCAAGGGATCGATAGCTCGGGTTCAGTAACATAGCTAGTGCAATCGCTCGGGTTCGGTAAGCGAACGCCTCGCTCGGGTTCAGCAAGCGAACGCCTCGCTCGAGTTTAGTTAGAGCCCAACGCCTCGCACACACGCGCGTACGTGTACGAGAGAAATGCGCAATCCCTCTGTGCATCGCTCGGCCCCGACCACCACCGTAACCGGGAACTCCCCGAAATTTTCCTCGCCCTCGCTTCTACCATGATTTTTTCCGTCATGGACGGCCCAAAGAATGTCATGCAGGTGCGTCCCCGGCCCGCCCAGGACGAAAAGCCCATTTTCTGTCATGATTTTTTGTCATAGAAGTAGGAGCCTACCACATCTATGATGATACGTGCTTGTGTCATAATTATCATCATAGAAGTGTCATAAGCATGACAGAAAAAAAATTCGTTCGGCCCAAAATGTCACGGATGTGTCTTTTTTTTGTAGTGTGTAGAGCTACGTTTACTGTCTCCATCTGCTGACACTACAACCTTTAAAGCGCTGAAACGCTTAGTGCTTATACTCGAATTAGACTGGAGCGACTTCTGTCTTTTCTTTTGTGAATTTATCAACAGTGCGTCAGAGTCTGAAATACCCATGCATACAAAAACAATAGTGTGAGTATGGGTGAAGTGTGTGCTCAAGTAGTACACTGTAAAAGTAGCAGATAGCAGGTGGGTGAGAAATAAATGATGGGAGACATATGATAGCTCTACAACATGCATGGCACACGAAATTATTCTAGGATTTTGAGATATGAGCACAGGGATGGCTGGGAAATGCAAATTACTCCTCCAGCACACCACAAGCTGTGGTCCTATGAAAATAACAGTCGACTGAAAACAAATAGGTCAGTCCATTTTTTCTGCCCCGTCCGATGTACAAAGAACGGGCAGATCGCCTTCATATACCTCCAGCCAGACAATGTCGACGATCTTCCTCAAAACGCTAGCGACCACCAACCCAGTCCCCTGCCTCTGCCCTCCCCTCGACCTCATCGCACCACCGTGCTAGGCACCGGCCCCCGACCATCCCTTTAAGCCCCGCCGACCTCCAGATCGGGCGAAAGCAGCTCCTGCGCCCACACCCCTATGATAGACACCAATGCGCCACTTCCCCAGCGAACAGGCAGGCTAGGTGCTCCGCGCGCCTAAGCGGGTGCTGCTTCTTTTAATTGTGAATCAACTGACTCTGAATTGAAATCCAGGCGGGCGAATGACCTCTAGCTAAGTTGAAATAGTAAATGAGGGAAACCTTGTGCATTTAGTATCACTAAGAAGGTGCAGTAAGAAGTGCTCAACTAGTTTCTTTCATGGGATGAATACGGTGTGAGCAGAGACGTAAGATTTGCACGAATAAAGGAAGTGGAGTACCTCTTTCTGCTGGCAGTGTTGTGTCCTCCTTCTGTTTTGCCAACGATCTTCTTGTGGTTCGCTGGAAACAAGATGTTGTGAAGGACAGTGGAGCCTTGGACGAACCCATGGCTAAGTTGTTGAGTGTGGTGCGGTGGCCGTCTATCGGCGGCGGGGAAGCAGATCCGAGGCGGCGAACGACGGCGTAGCGGGAACAGCTCCGGTGAGGTGGACGGTTGCGACAGTGGAGGGACAGCAGTTAGGTGTAGGATGGCGTGGTCGAAGTGGTTCCGTTACGGCGCACGTCGGCGTCGGCATCATGGAGGCAGCTCTGCCTCGGCTTCAGCTGCTAAGTCTTTGAGGGCGTTGCGGTTGCGGTAGCGTTGGATGACGACGTCGGGGTACCGGCTCCGGCGTAATGGAGGAGGGCGGCGGTGGATTGGGCATGATGGCGTGGAGGACGGAGGAGGCTGGGTTTTCACGGCTGGTGGAGAGGGCGTTTTGGCACTCACGGAGTATGAATGGGGAAACGGAGGGAGGGAGAGCTAAGGGGGAACAATGTTTCGGTTTGGGACGCGCTTGTTTGAATTTTGGGGAAAGTTACAAACTTTGCCCCCATCTAAATTTTCAGACATATTGCGGGTTGGGGGTAGGACGGTAATCTTAGCTGTCCCAAATAGTGGGCGGGATAAATTTTGGCCGAGCGCATGGGTGTTTAGGCGCCCACGGTGTATGAATGTTTCTCGGAGGCAGTTGACTGGCATCTTGGTGAAGTTACAAACCTACCCCGGTTTAGACCTTTGGACATCGGGCCGATAGGCTACACGGGTCAGAGTCAGGACAGAAATTTCCTACCACTAACCATTGGTCTCGCGCGGTTTCGGGCGACCAGAGGCTTATTATGCGCTTCGTTCAATATTTGGGAGCAGAAGCATTAACGTTTATATTTCTCTTGAATTGAACTTTCAGGATTTGTCAAACTTCAAAAATCTTGACTCTTGAAAATCATAAAACTACGATTATTTTGGAATGGAGGGGGGTACATTTGAATCTACATTGCACAATAGTATACATTAAAAAATGCAACTTATCTCAATTCACGCATGGTTCTAGATATAATCTCCTCGGTTGCAAAAAAAATAGTTAGACATGCGTATGAATATATAGCATGTTCAAACGCACAACAAAGATTGATGCCCCCTTTTAGATCTGATTTACAAATGCCATTATCTCGAATTCAAATAGTTGAATGCACTTCCTATGAATTCGAATCTTTGAAACCACTTTTATGTTGAATTCAACATGTATTCTATTTCGTAGCTAGCAATTTGAAATGTATCCATGTATGTAACAAATGTATAAAGTGCTTGACACTGACAACACGGAGTGCACTCATGTTTATATATGAATTGCAAAAGCCATGCATTGTCTGGATTTCAAACCACTCTCACTCTATGGATCAATAACGTGAAATAAACGCATACACATGCTCGAATTCAATAGGGTATGGGTGTTTGATAGACCAATGTTCGTTCATACGCAAATTGCAAAATTCATGATCCCATCCAAATTTTTAAATGTAATTTATATTTTAATTTAATGCGTAGAACTGCCTTTTACGCGTAGATGCACTATGCCTCGGCCCCTCCTCACACACGCGCTATATATCTCTCTATCTGACACATAAGTGCACACACTTTATATACATCGGCATTTCTCTCTCACACATGCTCAGACTCTCCCGTGGTGTCTCACGCACACACTCCCTACATATCTCCCTCTCTCTATCTCTCTTACTACTATCTATGACTCTTTTCACTAATCTCAGTTGGAAAACACTATTTCTCACACATGCATATATACACACGCACGGTCTCTGCTGGCCCTCTATATGCACATATATCTGCCTACGTGTCTCCCGCACGCACACTATCTTTAGGCCTCTCTCGCACACATTGCCCCCCTCCCACCTCTCTCTTACTAGTTGGCAGATATGATTCCATCAAATCATTCGGTAGGATATCCCTGACGGTTAGGCTCAATGGTAATAAGAGGCAAAGTTTTATCCAAGTCCGGGCCCGTGCAGTTGAGGAAAAAGCCTACTGCTAGTACTGTATATTTGTGACTGGGGTGTTTACAAAGTACACGTGAATACCAGCCATTCTGTCTATGTGTATATACTATCGACGAACTAGCCCCCGGGCTTATATAACTTACTCGGGGCCTAGGGTTACAAATCATAGTCGGCACTTCATTAGTGGGGATAGAGTCCTCCACGACTCTGGTAGCTTCGTCTTGTACGCCGAGTCCTCCATGGGTCTTCGTATAACGCGTCTCGGTCCGACATCTGTGGCGTAGGACAAAACCGACCTATGAGTCCTCATGTCGAACGACCACAACTAGAAATGATGTACCCACCGCACCCCACACACCATCGGTCACTAAGAAAATAAGCATATACAATAGTACAAAGTTACATGAAAGTTAATTGCATGGTGCATCCAATGATATTTGTTCCGTATTGTGAATGTTTATATTTTCTCCTAAAAAATTAGTCACGGTAAAGAGAAACGAAGGGCATATATCTCTTTGTCTCCACCGCAAACCCCCTCTCTCTACACCACTTTCACGTACGCACACAAACTATCACTCGGCCCTCTAAAAGTATGCCCCTGACACATTCACGTGTGACAGACACTGTATTTCAAGCGAAAGCACTATACGGTCACTGGACTTCAGATTATGCTCATTACGATCACCGTATACATTCTTGTGGTGATCATACGGTCTCTAGCTCACCTTACGTCTTCGTATTTTGTTGATGACACTGATGGTCACCTTACTAAGACTCCGTTCTCCGGAACAATGGAGCGAGCCACTGACTTATAGGAAATAATACATACCAATGTATGCGGTCCGATGAGTGTTGAGGCTCACGGCGGGTATAGTTATTTGCTGACCTTCACAGATGATTTGAGTAGATATGGGTATATCTACTTAATGAAACACAAGTCTGAAACATTTGAAAAGTTCAAAGAATTTCAGAGTGAAGTGGAGAATCATCGTAACAAGAAAATAAAGTTTCTACGATCTGATCGCGAAGGCAAATATTTGAGTTACGAGTTTGGCCTTCATTTAAAACAATGTGGAATGGTTTGAAACCTCACGCCACCTGGAACACCATAGCGTAATGGTGTGTCCGAACGTCGTAACCGTACTTTATTAGATATGGTGCGATCTATGATGTCTCTTACCGATTTACAACTAACGTTTTGGGGTTATGCATTAGAAACAGCTGCATTCATGTTAAATAGGGCACCATCTAAATACGTTGAGACGACACCGTATGAATTGTGGTTTGGCAAGAAACCTAAGCTGTCGTTTCTTAAAGTTTGGGGTTGCGATGCTTATGTGAAAAAGCTTCAGCCTGATAAGCTCAAACCCAAATTGGAGAAGTGCGTCTTCATAGGATACCCAAAAGAAACTATTGGGTACACCTTCTATCACAGATCCGAAGGTAAGATCTTTGTTGCTAAGAATGGATCCTTTCTAGAGAAAGAATTTCTCTCGAAAGAAGTGAGTGGGAGGAAAGTAGAACTTGATGAGGTAATTGTACCTTCTCTCGAATTGGAGAATAGCTCATCACAGAAAACAGTTCCCATGATGCCTACACCAATTAGTATGGAAGCTAATGATGATGATCATGAAACTTCAGATCAAGTTACTACCGAACCTCGTAGGTCAACCAGAGTACGTTTCGCACCAGAGTGGTATGGTAATCTTGTTCTGGAAGTCATGTTACTAGACGATGACGAACCTACGAACTATGAGGAAGCGATGATGAGCCCAGATTCCGTGAAATGGCTTGATGCCATGAAATATGAGATGGGATCCATGTATGATAACAAAGTGTGGACATTGGTTGACTTGCCCGATGATCGGCAAGCCATAGAGAATAAATGGATCTTCAAGAAGAAGACTGACGCTGATGGTAATGTTACTGTCTACAAAGCTCGACTTGTTGCAAAAGGTTTTCGACAAGTTCAAGGAGTTGACTACGATGAGACCTTCTCACCCGTAGCGATGCTTAAGTCTGTCCGAATCATGTTAGCAATTGCCGCATTTTATGATTATGAAATCTGGCAAATGGACGTCAAAACTGCATTCCTTAATGGATTTCTTAAAGAAGAGTTGTATATGATACAACGAGAAGGTTTTGTCGATCCTAAAGGTGCTAACAAAGTGTGCAAGCTCCAGCGATCCATTTATGGACTGGTGCAAGCATCTCGGAGTTGGAATATACGCTTTGATAGTGTGATCAAAGCTTATGGTTTTATACAGACTTTTGGAGAAGCCTGTATTTAAAAGAAAGTGAGTGGGAGCTCTGTAGCATTTCTAATATTATATGTGGATGACATATTGTTGATTGGAAATGATATAGAATTTCTGGATAGCATAAAAGGATACTTGAATAAGAATTTTTCAATGAAAGACCTCGGTGAAGCTGCTTATATATTGGGCATCAAGATCTATAGAGATAGATCAGGACGCTTAATTGGACTTTCACAAAGCACATACCTTGATAAAGTTTTGAAGAAGTTCAAAATGGATCAGTCAAAGAAAGGGTTCTTGCATGTGTTACAAGGTGTGAAGTTGAGTCAGACTCAATGCCCGACCACTGCAGAAGATAGAGAGAAAATGAAAGTCATTCCCTATGCCTCAGCCATAGGTTCTATCATGTATGGAATGCTGTGTACCAGACCTGATGTGTGCCTTGCTATAAGTTTAGCAGGGAGGTACCAAAGTAATCCAGGAGTGGATCACTGGACAGCGGTCAAGAACATCCTGAAGTACCTGAAAAGGACTAAGGATATGTTTCTCGTTTATGGAGGCGATAAAGAGCTTGTCGTAAATGGTTACGTCGATGCTAGTTTTGACACTGATCCGGATGACTCTAAGTCGCAAACCGGATACGTATTTATATTGAATGGTGGAGCTGTCAGTTGGTGCAGTTCCAAGCAAAGCATCGTGGTGGGGTCTACGTGTGAAGCGGAGTACATAGCTGCTTCGGAAGCAGCAAATGAAGGAGTTTGGATGAAGGAGTTCAGATTCGATCTAGGTGTAATACCTAGTGCATTGGGTCCAATGAAAATCTTTTGTGACAATACTGGAGCAATTGCCTTAGCGAAGGAATCCAGGTTTCACAACAGAACCAAACACATCAAGAGACGCTTCAACTCCATCCATGATCAAGTCAAGGAGGGAGACATAGAGATTTGCAAAATACATACGGATCTGAATGTGGCAGAACCATTGACTAAGCCTCTTCCACGAGCAAAACATGATCAGCACCAAGACTCCATGGGTGTTAGAATCATTACTATGTAATCTAGATTATTGACTCTAGTGCAAGTGGGAGACTGAAGGAAATTTGCCCTAGAGGCAATAATAAAGTTGTTATTTATATTTCCTTATATCATGATAAATGTTTATTATTCATGCTAGAATTGTATTAACCGGAAACTTGATACATGTGTGAATACATAGATAAAACACCGAGTCCCTTGTAAGCCTCTACTAGACTAGCTCGTTGATCAAAGATGGTTAAGTTTCCTAACCATAGACATGTGTTGTCATTTGATGAATGGGATCACATCATTAGGAGAATGATATGATGGACAAGACCCATCCATTAGCTTAGCATAATGATCATTAAGTTTTATTGCTATTGCTTTCTTCATGACTTATACATATTCCTTTGACTATGAGATTATGCAACTCCCGAATACCGGAGGAACACCTTGTGTGCTATCAAACGTCACAACGTAACTGGGTGATTATAAATATGCTCTACAGGTGTCTCCGAAGGTGTTTGTTGGGTTGGCATAGATCGAGATTAGGATTTGTCACTCCGAGTATCGGAGAGGTATCTCTGGGCCCTCTCGGTAATGCACATCATGATAAGCCTTGCAAGCAAAGTGGCTAATGAGTTAGTTACGGGAAGATGCATTACGAAACGAGTAAAGAGACTTGCCGGTAACGATATTCAACTAGGTATGGAGATACCGACAATCGAATCTCGGGCAAGTAACATACCGATGACAAAGGGAATGAGGTATGTTGTCATTGCGGTTTGACCGATAAAGATCTTTGTAGAATATGTAGGAACCAATATGAGCATCCAGGTTCCGCTGTTGGTTATTGACCGGAGATGTGTCTCGGTCATGTCTACATAGTTCTCGAACCCGTAGGGTCCGCACGCTTAACGTTCGATGACGATTTGTATTATGAGTTATGTGTTTTGGTGACCGAAGATTGTTCGGAGTCCCGGATGAGATCACGGACATGATGAGGACTCTCAAAATGGTCGAGAGGTAAAGATTGATATATTGCACGATAGTATTCAGACACCGGAAGTGTTTCGGAATGTATCGGGTACGTATCGGAGTACCGGGGGGTTACCGGAACCCCCGGTGGAAAGATATGGGCCATATGGGCCATAGGAGGGAGGCTAGGCAGCCCGCAAGGGGTGGCCGCCCCCCCCCCCCCCCCCCCCCCGCATGGGGAGTCGAATTGGACAAGGGGAGGGGGTGGCGCCCCCCTTTCCTTCTCCTCCTGCCTCTCCTTCCCCCTTTCCCCTTCCGGTAAAAGGAAAGGGGGGGCCGAATCCTACTAGGAGCCCAAGTGGGACTCCTCTCACTTGGGGCGCTGATGACGACATGTACCTAGGGTAGGGTCATAGGCCTGACCTAGACACCCTACCCAAGGACACTGCCCTAGAGTCGAAGACATTCAAAATGCAACAGAAGAAACCAACTGAGTTCATCTAGGGATGCAATCCACTCGACCACCTACCTCACTCGGATACCCCAATTCCACTCGACCAAGATGAAGTCACTCGACCATACAAGAAACCACTTAGAGTACAGAAGACCTAGAGTCACTCAGGATGGCAACGGCCAGGCATTACTCTATAGTGTTTAAGGTCATTTATAGCTCTTTATAACTGGCGTTACCAGTAACACCCTGTCTTAATGAACATTGAACCCTGTGTAACGTGGCACGGCTGGGGTCCTGGCGCACTCTATATAAGCCACCCCCCTCCACTGGCACAAGGGTTTGGACCCCCTGTAACTCTCACGCATAATCCAGTCGACCAAGCCTCCGGGCACCGAGACGTAGGGTTGTTACTTCCTCTGAGAAGGGCCTGAACTCGTACATCTTGCGTGCACAACCTCATCGTAGCTAAGATCCTGCATCCTCCTATGTACCCCCTATTCTTACTGTCAAACTTACTCCCACGACAGATGGTGCCCACCTTGGGGCGGCGTCTTACCGACTTCCGGTGAGGTTGCAGTTTTTCTGATCTCCATCAACATGGTTTCTGGCGGTGGTTTGGCTGAGGGCCGCGAGATCAGTCTCGGCGCGCTCGTTTTCATCGCCGACGACTCCGCCTGGCTCCAGGAGGCCCCCCTCGACGTCGAGACGCTCCCCGTCCGCGGGGCGACGCACTTTCGTGCATGTGTTCGTGGCGTCCTTCTGCGGCAGCCGTCGACCCAGTATCGGTCGGCTCCCGCGGCATCCTCACTCCCCGCTATTCACCGTCGCAAGTGATCTGGTCGATCGTGACTTCAGCGGTGGGTCAAGCATGCGGTGGCCCGCCAGTCGGCCACCCCACAAATCGCGGCAATTGAGCCCGATGAATCTCCCTATGGACTATTCGACCTATCGACTGGTTCCGCCGAGACTCTGTTCGAGTGCGGAAGCAGTGACCCTGCGGTGGAGGTCCTGATGGTCGATATGCCGCGCGGCCGCCTGGTTTCCGTCGCGGTGGCGGCAGCGATGGCGGCGGCGGCTCGTCGCATGGTCACGAAGAATATCGTCTTGAATCCCTCACTTCAGAGCAGAGAGACGAGCTGCATCATCACAATATGGACGCCCTCCACACCCCCATCATGGGGGAGACCTTCGAGGCTCGGGCCTTGGAAGCTGCGCGTCTAGCCACCTTGGCTGAGCGTGCGCGACTGGAAAATCTCCAACATTCACTCGACGAGCGAGCCCGTCGGCAGATCCCCGAATCCAGTCGACGGCAACGACAGTTGTTTCCTCCTGAGCACCAGGTATACCGCACTCTGATCTAGAATCTTATAGCTGTAGCCCGTATAGTAGAGTCGATTCAGCCGTCCCAATCAGAGGCTAGGAGAGGTTTGATGCAAATCCGAGCGCTGCTTCGGGCAGCAGGTGAGCAAAACACAGCAGTTTCTCAGTCGCGCAACAGGATCCACAACAGGTCCGTGGTGGCGGACACAGTCCAGTCGGCTCACAGCCCGAGGTCGCCTCTGTGGCGTGAGGGTCATGGGCACCGCCAGGAGCAGTATCTGGGTCGGAACTACGAGCAGTATGATCATCGACTCGGCCGCGATGACCGCCGTCGAGTGCCTACGCCCCCTCCGAGGGGCGGATCGTATGTGCCCCGGCAGTACGATGACAGGCGCCCGTATGGCGATGAGCGAAGAATCCCAGTCGACCCAAGAGAGCCCGGGTTTGATGCAAGATCAATTCTTGTGTAAGATCTGGTCGACAGGAACCGGGCACACAGAGAAAGACAGGACAGAGATCGTCCGATTGGCGGCAGAGTGCATGTTTCTGGGCCTGAATGTTTCAGCAGAGCCATCAGGGCTGCTGAGATTCCACCCAACTTCAGGTTGGCGACAGGAGTAAGCAAGTTCACCGGTGAGTCGAAGCCAGACACTTGGCTAGAGGATTACCGGGTGGCTGTACAGATTGGTGGCGGCAATGATGAGGTAGCCATGAAGCACCTCCCCCTGATGCTGGAGGGCTCAGCCAGAGCTTGGTTGAATCAGTTGGCCCCTGGTAGTATTTTCTATTGGGAAGATTTGGCCCGAGTGTTCTTCAGGCCGTTTGAGGGCACTTGCAAACGACCTGCAGGGTTGACAGAACTACAACATTGTGTCCAAAAACCGAGTGAAACTTTGAGAGATTTTATCCAGAGATGGACCACTCTTCATCATACCGTGGAGCATGTGTCAGAGCATCAGGCAGTTTGCGCCTTCAAGGAGGGCGTTTGGTACCGAGAACTTAACCTGAAATTCGGTCGGACAGGAGACATGTCCCTGGCTCGGATGATGGAAATAGCCACTCGGTATGCTAACGGCGAGGAAGAAGACCGACTCCGCAGTGGCAAGAATAAACCAGTCGCCCAGGATGCCGGAGGAGGAAATTCCAGTCGGAAGTAGAAGCGCAAAGCCGAACCCACAGGTCCTGGTGAAGCCGCAATTTTGAACCAAGGGAAGTTCAAAGGAAAGCCTAAGGGGCCTTGGATCCCCAAGAAAGTGAAAGATCAAGCGGGAAATGATGTGCTTGATTTACCGTGTCACATACACACCAAGAAAGATGAAGAGGGAAACCTGATTTATCCCAAGCATACCACTCGACAGTGTCGACTCCTGATACAGAGCTTCCGAGAGGGTCAGCCCAATGAAAAAGAAAAGGAATCTGATAAGGATGAAGACAAGGAAGGGGATGATGGTTACCCCAAGGTCAATGACACTTTAGTGATTTTTGCTGACATTGAGAGCAAAAGTCGACTGAAGGTTATCAATCACGAAGTGAATACGGTTGCTCCGGCAACTACGACATATTTAAAGTGGTCGTAGACTCCCATTACATTAGACTAGTCCGATCACCTAGCGCATGTTGCTACCCCTGGGCAGCAAGCGTTGGTGGTCGACCCAGTCGTTGGGGGCACCTGACTGACCAAGGTTCTGATGGATGGTGGCAGTGGCTTGAACATTTTGTACGTTGAGACCCTCCGAGGGATGGACATTCCGATGTCCAAGCTCAGTGAGAGCAACATGAGATTCCACAGAGTCATCCCAGGAAAGAAAGCCGATTCACTCGGTCAGATCACTCTTGATGTGGTTTTCGGTGATTCAAAGAATTACCATAAGGAAAAGTTAATGTTCGAGGTGGTGGATTTCCACAGTGCTTATCATGCGATTCTGGGTCGGCCTGCATATGCTCATTTCATGGCTCGACCGTGTTACGTATACCTCAAGCTGAAGATGCCTGGCCCCAGAGGTGTGATCACAGTCACAGGGAATCGGCAAAGGGCAGAAGAGTGCCTCCAGAAGGGCTCAAAGATTGCTGATGAGCAAATGGCAGCAGTAGAAATGGAAGAATACAAAAGGAACGCAGATCCGAGTGATTTGTTGCGAGCAAAGAAGCCCGCTTCAGAGTCCGCATTTCAGTCGGCCGGTGCCACAAAGCCTGTCCATATCCAACTGACCGATCACGACGCTGCTCCGACTCTCATCTCAACAACACTCGACAGCAAATAGGAAGAAGCGCTCATCCAGTTCCTCCGTGAGAACTGGGACATCTTCGCATGGAAACCATCTGACATGCTGGGTGTACCCAGGGGACTGGCTGAGCACCGTTTGCGAGTCGACCCAAAAGCAAAGCCCGTCAAAGAGCATCTCCGTCGGTCCACCATGGAGAAGAAGAAGGTAATTGGCGAGGAGGTGGCTCGGCTTCTGGCAGCTGAGTTCATCCGCGAGATATACCACTCTGAGTGGCTCGCCAATGTTGTCATGGTCCCCAAGAAAGACAAATCACTTCATATGTGTATCGATTTCAAACATGTCAATCGGGCCTGCCCGAAAGATCACTTCCCTCTGCCTCGCATCGACCAGATAGTCGACTCGACTGCGGGGTGTGAGCGATTGTCCTTCTTGGATGCATATTCCGGGTACCATCAGATCCGACTGTATGGACCCGACGAAATAAAGACAGCTTTCATCACCCCATTCGGGTGTTTTTGCTATATTACTATGCCCTTTGGCCTCAAGAATGCTGGTGCCACGTTCATGCGTATGATTCAGAAGTGCCTGCTCACTGAAATCAGTCGGAACGTGGAAGCTTACATGGATGACATCGTGGTCAAGTCATGCAAAGGTTCTGACCTACTGACTGACCTCGCTGAAACCTTTGCCAACTTAAGAAGATATGATATCAAGCTCAATCCGTCAAAGTGCACATTCGGAGTTCCAGATGGAAAGTTACTCGGTTTCCTCATTTCTGAACAAGGGATCGACGCAAACCCAGAAAAAGTTGGCACAATCCTCCGAATGAACCGCCCCATGCGCGTGCACGATGTTCAGAAGCTCACTGGTTGTTTGGCTGCATTAAGTCGATTCATCTCATGTCTCGGTGAAAAGGCATTACCTCTTTACCGACTGATGAAGAAGTCTGACAAGTTCGAGTGGAATCCTGAAGCTGAAGCAGCGTTTGAAGAGCTCCAAGCCCTACTTTCCACCCAGCCGGTGCTTGCTGCTCTAGTCAGCAAAGAGCCTCTGTTGCTATATATTGCAGCCACTGGACAGGTTGTCAGCACAGTGCTCACAGTCGAGCGGGAAGGAGAAGGCAAAGCCTACAAAGTTCAACGCCCAGTATATTATATTTCTGAAGTTTTAACTCCATCCAAGCAAAGATACCCGCATTATCAGAAGCTTGTCTATGGGATTTACTTGACCACGAAGAAAGTTGCACATTACTTTGCAGACCACTCGGTTTCAGTCGTCAGCGATGCCCCATTATCTAAAATTCTGAACAATCGGGACGCAACTGGTCGAGTGGCCAAGTGGGCGATTGAACTCGTTCCCTTGGATATCAAGTTTGAGGCAAAGAAAGCAATCAAGTCTCAGGCAATAGCAGATTTCCTCGCCGAGTGGATTGAGTAGGAGCAACCGACTCAGGTTCACACGGAACATTGGACTATGTTCTTTGATGGGTCCAAAATGTTGAATGGTTCCGGCGTTGGAGTGGTTTTAGTATCCCCAAGAGGTGACAAGCTCAACTATGTCCTCTAGATTCACTTTGATTCTTCAAACAATGAAGCTGAGTATGAGGCACTTTTGTATAGGTTACATATGGCCATTTCACTCGGCGTCCGACGCCTGATGGTTTACGGCGACT
Source organism: Thinopyrum elongatum (assembly GCA_011799875.1). Taxonomy (NCBI): domain Eukaryota; kingdom Viridiplantae; phylum Streptophyta; class Magnoliopsida; order Poales; family Poaceae; genus Thinopyrum; species Thinopyrum elongatum. The sequence continues at coordinate 446,865,813 of CM022299.1, forward strand.
CAGATTTAGTGGTCAATCAAGTGATGAAGGAGTGGGATATCAGAAGCCCAGCTATGACTGGTTATTGCAATGCAGTAAGAAAGTTGGAGAAGAAGTTTGAGGGGTTAGAGCTCCACCACATACCCCGAATCAAGAATCAAGCTGCTGACGGTCTGGCGAAGATAGGTTCCACTCGGAAACCAATTCCCAGTAATGTGTTCTTGGAGCATCTCCACACCCTGTCAGTTCAAGAAGATCCTTTTACAAAGGAGCCCCCACAACCGATAAGCTCAACCGATCCGACTGAGATTGAAGTCCCAGAAGTGGTCGACCTGATCATGGAGGTTTTGGTGATTATCCCCGATTGGACAGTGCCTTATATTGCGTACCTGCTTAGACAAGAGCTCCCAGAAGATGAGGATGAGGCCCGCCAGATTGTTCGTTGATCCAAAGCCTTCACAGTTATTGGAGGGTGACTTTTCAGGGAAAGTGTCACAGGAGTTGCTCAGCGTTGCATCTCTCCAGAAGAAGGTCGAATGATTCTAAATGAGATCCACTCGGGAACCTGTGGCCACCATGCGTCCTCTCGGACCATTGTGGCCAAAGCATACCGAGCAGGATTCTACTGGCCAAGGGCAAATGGGATGTCAAAAGATATAGTTGACAAGTGCGAAGGCTGCCAGTTTTACTCAAACATGTCTCACAAACCTGCATCTGCCTTGAAGACCATTCCACTCGTCTGGCCGTTTGACGTCTGGGGGTTGGATATGATGGGACCTTTCAAGACCGGCAGAAGTGGTTTCACTCATTAGCTTGTGGCAGTCGACAAATTCACCAAATGGATTGAGGCCAAGCCGATCAAGAATCTTGATTCAAGCACTGCCATCAGTTTTATCAGGGAGCTGATATTCAGATATGGAGTCCCTCACAGTATTATCACAGATAACGGCTCCAATTTTGATTCTGACGAGTTCAGAGCATTTTGCGCTTCCCAAGGCACTCGGGTCGATTACGCATCTGTTGCGCACCTGCAGTCGAATGGACAGGCAGAAAGGGCGAATGGCTTGATCTTACAAGGACTGAAACCCCGACTGATGCGCGATCTCAAGCATGCCGCTGGAGCTTGGGTGACTGAATTGCCATCCGTCCTATGGGGACTAAGAACAACTCCCAACCGGTCGACTGACCGAACTCCCTTCTTCATGGTGTATGGTGCTGAAGCTGTGCTTCCGAGTGACTTACTGCACAACACCCCCCGAGTGGAACTCTTCTCAGAAGATGAAGCGGAACAAGCACGCCAAGATGTAGTTGACCTCCTAGAGGAAGAACGAGAGATGGCTCTGATCCGGTCGACCATCTATCAACAAGATCTGTGTCGATTCCACGCCAGAAATGTCAGAGGTCGAGCGTTTCAAGGAGACCTTGTGCTTCGAGTACACCAGAAGCGACCTCACAAGCTTGCTCCGGCCTGGGAAGGCCCCTTCATCATCACCAAGGTACTCCACAACGGGGCATATTTGAGCACTCGGATCGACGAGTTGTAATAAGAATCCTTCAGTTTGCTTATCAAAGACAAGACTTTTGCAGTATCTTAGTGATTGTGCTCCCTTAAGCATATGTGTTCAAATCCCCTAGTGGGTGGCTTAGCCGCGAACCCGATTCACCTAAGTTCAAAAAACACTCCGTGTGAAGAGCAACCCTCTCACTCGGGGGCTTAGCTGCGAACCCGATTCGCCTAAGTTCAAAAAATGCTCCGAGTGAAGAGCAACCCTCTCACTCGGGGGCTTAGCTGCGAACCCGATTCGCCTAAGTTTGAAAAACGCTCCGAGTGAAGAGCAACCCTCTCACTCGGGGGCTTAGCTGCGAACCCGATTCGCCTAAGTTCAAAAACGCTCCGAGTGAAGAGCAACCCTCTCACTCGGGGTCTTAGCTGCGAACATGATTCGCCTAAGTTCAAAAAACATTCCGAGTGAAGAGCAACCCTCTCACTCGGGGGCTTAGCTGTGAACCCGATTCGCCTAAGTTCAAAAACACGCTCCGAGTGAAGAGCAACCCTCTCACTCGGGGGCTTAGCTACGAACCCGATTCACCTAAGTTCAAAAACATACTCTGAGTGGAGAACAATCCTCCCACTCGGGGGCTTAGCTGCGACCCCGTACTCACCTAAGTTAAAACATACTCCGGGTGGAGAGCAATCCTCTTACTCGGGGGCTTAGCTGCGACCCCGTACTCGCCTAAGTTAAAACATACTCCGGGTGGAGAGCAATCCTCCCACTCGGGGGCTTAGCTGCGACCCCGTACTCTCCTAAGTTACAAAACAAATTCCGAGTGAAGAGCAACCTCCTCACTCAGAAACTTTGCCACATGCTCCGAGCTGCGCCACAAATACAACGCACGGCCCTCTCGTCGGAGCCGCACCATAAGTACAATGTCTATTCCGAGTGAAGAGTCAAGTTTCACTCGGAGCCAAGAGACTTGAAAGTGGTAAAGACAAAGCAACCATATTCAAAGAAAACCAAGTTCGGATAAATCCAGCAAGGTTCAGAACCATGAACGGAAGTGCTCAGGCCTCAGGCCCGAAAGAGTTTAACGGTTACAAAATCACTCGGCATTCCGAGGCAAATAAAGTCAAGGCACAAAGTTTGTTCACTCCGCAGGAGGAGGGCTAGATGGCTCGACGAACTCGTCCAGGTCGATTCCATCAACAATACGAGTAGCAGCGTCAACAAAAGTCTCCATGAAGGACTGGAATTGAAGCTTCTTGGTATTGGCGACCTTGAGAGCTGCCAGCTTCTCTTCTTTAACTTCCTTGCAATGAACGCAGACAAGAGACGGAGCCACGTCAGCGCCGCACCGGGCAGATGACTTCTTCCACGCCTGTACTCGACCGGGGATTTCATTAAGTCGAGTCATCAGAGACTCGAGGTCATTCTGGAATGTCACACCTGGCCAGAGCTCCGTGTCAATCCGCGACGCCGCCACCTTCAGTCGTGCAAGATAGTCCATAACGCCGGCGAGGCAAGATTCCAGTCGCAGCACGTTCATCGCAGCTTCGTCCTTGACAGGGGAGTTAATGGGATCCAGATTCGTCTCAATCCGCCCAGTCTCTTCCTCAAAGTTTTGACAGAACTCTGCACACACAGAGAAATGATGAGTCGACAGTTGCATGATGAGTCGGCAGTTGCATGATGAGTCGACGGTTGCATGATGAGTCGGCAGTTGCATGATGAGTCGGCAGTTGCATGATGAGTCGGCAGTTGCATGATGAGTCGGCAGTAGCATGAAGGAACATCTTCTTGGCAAGTCCACCCAGATAGGTCTCCAATTCGTCCCTCCTCCGAGTGAGATCTCCAACTTTGTCGGTCAAGGCCACCTTGTCCTTCTTCAGATGCACGACTTCTTTGTTGGCTTCGTCAATAGCAGTCTTTAGTTTGGTGTTTTCTTCTTCTAACTTGCCGACTGAAGCTAGCTTCTTGTCTGCAAGTTCAGTTTTCTCCCGCGCCGTCTTCTGTGCTGCTGCAAGGTCGAGGTCTTTCTGCTCCAGAGCCTGCTTCATTTTGTCTAAAGAAATAACATTCTTCAGACGAGCTTGGAGTTGTCTCTTTTCACTACGCACATCTGTTCGAGTGGAGTCACTCAGTTCAAAAGGCGAAAAGAAAAGATGGCAAGGCAAACAGTCGGCAAGTTATTACCTCCCATGGCAGCCGCTTCATCCTTAGCCTTTTGCAAGTTCTCCTTGGCCAGCTCCAAGTCGAGATTGAGTTGGTCCTGTTTCTTCTTCAATTCAGCAAACTGGGCCCCGAACTCACAAGATTTCTGCAATCAACGAATAAGACACGTTAGTCGACAGGAACAAAGATTGATTGCTTTCGAGCGATAAGATACAAGTTCAAGTCATCATGACAAAAAGAGTTCTAAGACCACTGCCGAATCAAACATTCGACAGTAGTCTCGGGGACTACACCCAGTGGGTGCACTTGGCGTGCCCCTCGACATGGTCCGTCCAGTAAAAAAAAGGCAGCAACGTTTGTTCTCAGACCACCGCCGACTACCCGCAGTCGACCGCGGTCTCGGGGACTACACCCAGTGGGTGCACTTGGCGTGCCCCCACTGGTCCGGATCCCACTCGGCACAGCCTGTCTGGACCGAGTGGAAGAACTATAAAGAGTCATTTGACAAAGACCCCCGCCGAATCAAACATTCGACGGCGGTCTCGGGGACTACACCCAGCGGGTGCACTATGCGTGCCCCCACTGATTCAAGGATACACTCGACGCGACCTACTCGACTCAAGTGGAAGAACTATACAGCAAAAGTTAAAACACCCAGTGGGTGAATGGATGCAAGGTGCAGACTCATGATAGATGCACTTTGAAGGTTTCAAAACGCTCATCCACGGACATCTTACGAATAATAAAGCAGCAGTTTTCAAGTACCATATCCTAGCAGAGCAAAGATCAAGCTGAAAAATCAGTCAGAAATCAACTCATCTGGACATTGGTTTGAAGAGCAGAGCTGGCATCGTAGGCAGCCTTGCTAGTTTCGTTCACCACCTTCATTTGCTCCATCATAATGCCCGCTTGGCGTATAGCTTCCTTAGCAGCGCTCACTTGGTCCTCTGGGACATGATGGGTAACAAAGAGTCGAGTTGGCAGAATAGTCGAAGCAACCAAAGGATCTGAGGGATGGAGTTGCACAGACAGAGCAGGGGCTTGGGCGGTCGACGCCGAAGGACGATCAATCGACACAGGATCGGCAAAAGAAACAGAAGCCCGAATTGGATCTCCGGACTGCTGGATCACCGGTTCTGGCGCTGAGGTCGACTGAGGTGCCTTGCTGGTAGGCACCCTCCTGCTCGAAGTCCTGCCTTTTCTTCCCGTGGTCTTCTGAGGCACATCTTCATGATCGTCGTCGTCTGGAAGTTCAATGATATTTGGTGGTGCTGCAAAAGACTCGACCGTAAGAGTTTAGTCGACCGGCAGTACAATTGACAAAACGAGGACAAGATGGTAGAGTTGTACCCGCTTTGGAAGTGGCCGCGTCTTCGGTCTCCTCGTCATCTTGATCCTTGTAAATGTCCATGGAGGTCCCAGAAGTAGCAGCGCTGAAAGTTTCAGAATTCACTCGGTCAAGAAGAGAACGAGTCGACAATAACGTAGAAGTTCCCAAGCAAAGCGAAGAGAGAAAACAAAACACTTACGCAGAAGTGACGGGAACATCCACCTTGATCTTGGGCAAAGCCTTCCGAGGCTTTGGAGGGATGACCTTGGGCTGCTTGGCGGCCTTTTCAGATGGCTCCGGAGTCGAAGTCCGAGTGCGTTTTTGCGTCTGTGTGCTTGGGGGAGCCGCTTTGCCATGACCGATTGCAGGATCTTGGGACTGTTTGGATCGGCGTTCCAAGCGAGGTGGTGAGTCAACTTCCTCACTGGCATCCGAGTCGTCACTGTCATCTTCATTGTCGTCGTGGGATTGCCAGTCACCACTCTCGCCTCCGCTCTCTGTTCCCTCCAGAACTTGTTCTCCATTTGGCATCGAGTACATCTCAGTAAAAATCTGCAAGGCAAGGAATTAAGCAAGCATCAATCAGATCCAAGGGCAGTTACAAATCGGAATAAAAAGACACTCGGTAACAAGGGTCAGACCTTGTCCGGCTCTTTGTCAACGTCGAATGGTACAACTCTTCTAGACCCCCTGGGTTGTCTTTGTTTCCCGTGATGCTCCGCAGCCACTGTGCCACCGTCTCCTCGGTGACCTCCTCTGGGTGGACCCGAGCGGTGTCGTCAGTGCCCGAGTACATCCACATTGGATGATCGCGGGCTTGGAGAGGCTGGATGCATCGACTGAGAAACACCTCCAACAAATCCATGTCGGTCACACCATCACGGACTAATTGAACTACTCGGTCGACTAGCATGGACACCTCTACTTTCTCTACTGGAGTCACGGTCAATGAAGAGGGTTGGCGGACTCGCTCCATGGTGAAGGTCAGAAGGCCAGTCGACTGACCAGGGGTCAGAATATCTCGGCAATAGAACCAGGTCGACTGCCACCCCCTAACTGACTCGGGAAGAGTCATAGAAGGAAAAGTACTCCTACCCCTCATCTGAATCCCTAAACCCCCACACATTTGGATCACGTGCGTCTTTTCATCAGTCGAATTCGCCTACTTCACGGTTTGAGAGCGGCAGGTAAAGTTGTGCTTGAATAGACCCCAATGCGGTCGACAGCACAAGAAGTTTTCACACAGAGAGACATACGCAGCAAGATATATGATGGTGTTGGGAGAGAAATGATGAAGTTGGGCACCAAAAAAGTTCAGGAAACCTCGGAAAAAAAGGATGCGGAGGCAGAGTGAAACCGCGGTTGACATGAGTTGCGAGGAGGACACACTCTCCCTCCTGCGGCTGAGGCTCGGTCTCATTCCCCGGCAACCTCCAAGATCCGTGGGCAATCAAACCCGCATCGGCCAGGTCTTCCAGATCTTCCTTCTGGATCGTAGATCGAATCCAGTCTCCCTGGATCCAACCAGGAGGCAGACCAGACCTCGACGACGACCCCTGACTCGTCTTCTTGCCCTTTGCCGTCGCCGTCGCCTTCTTCGCGCACTCCAGGGCCGCTGTCTTGTCCTTTCCCATTGCGGCGGACGGCGTTTGGGCAGAGCGGCAGCGTCGAGAGCAGAGGGAGATGTGGTGGAGAAGCAGAGGAAGAAGAAGGGGAATGAGGCGCACTGTGCAAACACATCGGCCTCGACGCCTTTTATGGGCCTGCTTCCGAGTGGCTGACTCGTGGGCCCAAACGATCCTGTCAAATCCCGCAACAGTCGCGCGTCCGATACGTGGCGGAAAAAGAGGGAGCGAGAATCGAGGTGCCCCTGTCTATCCACTCCGTTTACTATGGTGCGCTCCGTCCCGCGCGCTTCCCTGAAATTTCAAATCCCGTGAGATCCGCGGACCGCAGAGCAACCAATCGCGCCAAAGATTTCGTTCTATATCAACACTCGAAGATTGTCAATATAGTTCACTCGACGAGGGCCTTTGAATGGATCAAGGCGATTGTAGCTTCAACATGATTCGCAGGTTCAGATGAAATACCTCCGAAGTATGGGATCGAGTCAGAGCCAACTTCAACCCTTTCTTCACTTGGACCTCAATCCATTTGGGGGCTAATGATGACAACATGTACCTAGGGTAGGGTCATAGGCCTGACCTAGACACCCTACCCAAGGACACTGCCCTAGAGTCGAAGACATTCAAAATGCAACAGAAGAAACCAACTAAGTTCATCTAGGGGTGCAATCCACTCGACCACCTACCTCACTCGGATACCCCAATTCCACTCGACCAAGATGAAGTCACTCGACCATACAAGAAACCACTCGGAGTACAGAAGACCTACAGTCACTCAGGATGGCAACGGCCAGGCATTACTCTGTAGTGTTTAAGGTCATTTATAGCTCTTTATAACTGGCGTTACCAGTAATGCCCTGTCTTAATGAACATTGAACCCTGTGTAACGTGGCACGGCTGGGGTCCTGGCGCACTCTATATAAGCCAACCCCCTCCACTGCCACAAGGGTTCGGACCCCCTGTAACTCTCACGCATAATCCAGTCGACCAAGCCTCCGGGCACCGAGACGTAGGGTTGTTACTTCCTCCGAGAAGGGCCTGAACTCGTAAATCTTGCGTGCACAACCTCATCGTAGCTAAGATCCTGCCTCCTCCTACATACCCCCTATTCTTACTGTCAGACTTACTCCCACGACAGGCTCCCCTAGGCCGGCCTCCTCCCCTCTCCCTCCTTTATATATGGGGGCGAGGGGCGCCTCCAAGGACACACCAATTGTTCTTAGCCGTGGGCGGCGCCCCCCTCCACCGTTTACTCCTCCGGTCATATTGTCCTAGTGCTTAGGCGAAGCCTTGCGCGGATCACTTCACCATCACCGTCACCACGCCATCGTGCTGATGAAACTCTCCCTCGACACTTTGCTGGATCAAGACTTTGAGGGATGTCATCGAGCTGAACGTGTGCAAAACTCGGAAGTGCCGTACATTCGGTGCTTGATCGGTTGAATCGAGAAGACGTTCGACTACATCAACCGCGTTAAGCTAACGCTTCCGTTTTTGGTCTACGAGGATACATGGACACACTCTCCCCCTCTAATTGCTATGCATCTCCTAGATAGATCTTGCGTGAGCGTAGAATTTTTTTGAAATTGCATGCTACGTTCCCCTACAATCTTCACCTCAACCGAAAGAGCAAAGAGTTGCTCCTCAACCTATTGCACCTACTGAAAATACTTATTATGAAATTCTTTCGGGTATGATAGAGAAAATACTAGCTAATCCTTATGCAGGAGATGGAACATTACATCCCGATATGCACCTAATCTATGTGGATGAAGTTTGTGGATTATTTAAGCTTGCAGGTTTGCCCGAGGATGATGTCAAGAAGAAGGTCTTCCCTTTATCTTTGAAGGGAAATGCATTGACATGGTATAGGCTATGTGATGATATTGGATCATGGAACTACAACCGATTGAAATTGGAATTTCATCAGAAGTTTTATCCTATGCATCTGGTTCATCGTGATCGAAATTATATTTATAATTTTTGGCCTTGTGAAGGAGAAAGTATCGCTCAAGCGTGGGGGAGGCTTAAGTCAATGTTATATTCATGCCCCAATAATGAGCTCTCAAGGGAAATTATTATTCAGAATTTTTATGCTCGGCTTTCTCGTAATGATCAATCCATGCTCGATACTTCTTTCACTGGTTCTTTTATGAAGAAGACTATTGAATTCAAATTGGATTTATTGGAAAGAATTAAACGCAACTCTGAAGATTGGGAACTCGACGAAGGTAAGGAGTCAGGTATAAACCTCAAGTTTGATTGTGTTAAATCTTTTATGGATAACGATGCTTTTCGTGAATTTAGTACTAAATATGGACTTGACTCTGAGATAGTAGCTTCCTTTTGTGAATCATTTGTTACTCATGTTGATCTCCCTAAGGAGAAGTGGTTTAAATATCATCCTCCCATTGAAGTAAAAGTAGTAGAACCTATTAAAGTTGAAGAAGAAACTATTACTTATAATGTTGATCCTATTGTTCCTACTGCTTATATTGAGAAACCACCTTTTCTTGTTAGAATAAAGGATCATGCTAAAGCTTCAACTGTGGTTCGTAAGAGTAATATTAGAACACCTACACCCCCTGAACAAATTAAAGTTGAACCTAGTATTGTTATGGTTGAAGATCTCTTGGTCGATAATATTGATGAGCATGTTATTTATTTCTGTGGTGAAGCTGCTAGAATTGCTAAACCTGATATTAAAGATAAACATAGACCTGTTGTTGGCATGCCTGTTGTTTCTGTTAAAATAGGAGATCATTGTTATCATGGTTTATGTGATATGGGTGCTAGTGTGAGTGCAATACCTTATATCAAGAAATTATGAATGATATTGCACCTGCTGAGATAGAAGATATTGATGTTACTATTAAACTTGCCAATAGAGATACTATATCACCAATTGGGATTGTTAGAGATGTTGAAGTCTTGTGCAGGAAAATAAAATACCCTACTGATTTTCTTGTTCTTAGTTCCCCACAAGATGATTTTTGTCCCATTATATTTGGTAGACCCTTCTTGAATACTGTTAATGCTAAGATAGACTGTGAGAAAGAAACTGTTACTGTAAGTTTTGGGGATGTGTCTCATGAGTTTAATTTCTCCAAATTTCGTAGACAACCCCATGATAAAGAATTGCCTAGTAAGGATGAAATCATTGGTCTTTCTTCTATTGCCGTACCTCCTACTGATCCTTTGGAACAATATTTGCTAGATCATGAAAATGACATGTTCATGAATGAAAGAAAGGAATTAGATGAAATATTCTTTAGCCAAATGCCTATTTTGAAACACAATTTGCCTGTTGAAATCCTTGGAGATCCTCCTCCACCCAAGGGTGATCCCGTATTTGAGCTTAAACAATTACCTGATACTTTGAAATATGCTTATCTTGATGAAAAGAAGATATATCCTGCTATTATTAGTGCTAACCTTTCAGAGCATGAAGAAAAGAAATTATTGAAAACTTTGAGGAAGCATCGTGCTGCTATTGGATATACTCTTGATGATCTTAAGTGCATTAGTCCCACTCTATGTCAGCACAAAATTAATATGGAACCTGATGCTAAACCAGTTGTTGATCACCAACGACAGTTAAATCCTAAGATGAAGGAAGTGGTAAGAAATGAAATACTAAAACTTCTGGAGGCAGGTATAATTTATTCTATTGCTGATAGTAGATGGGTGAGACATGTTCATTGTGTCCCTAAGAAGGGAGGTATTACTGTTGTTCCTAATGATATGAATGAATTGATTCCACAAAGAATTATTACAGGTTATAGAATGTTAATTGATTTTCGTAAATTAAACAAAGCTACTAGAAAAGATCATTACCCTCTACCTTTTATTGATCAAATGCTAGAAAGATTATCCAAACATACACATTTTTTGCTTTCTAGATGGTTATTCTGGTTTTTCTCAAATACCTGTGTCAAAAGAGGACCAAGAAAAGACCACTTTTACTTGCCCTTTTGGTACCTTTGCTTATAGACGTATGCCTTTTGGTTTATGCAATGCACCTGCTACCTTTCAAAGATGTATGACTGCTATATTCTCTGACTTTTGTGAAAAGATTGTTGAGGTTTTCATGGATGATTTCTCTGTTTACGGAACTTCTTTTGATGATTGCTTAAGCAACCTTGATCGAGTTTTGCAGGGATGTGAAGAAACTAATCTTGTCTTGAATTGGGAGAAGTGCCACTTTATGGTTAATGAAGGTATTGTCTTGGGGCATAAAATTTTTGAAAGAGGTATTGAAGTTGATAAAGCTAAAGTAGATGCTATTGAGAAGATGCCGTGTCCTAAAGATATCAAAGGTATAAGAAGTTTCCTTGGTCATGTCGATAGGAGGTTTATTAAAGACTTCTCTAAAATTTCTAGGCCTCTCACTAATCTCTTACAAAAAGATGTTCCTTTTGTTTTTGATGATGGTTGTGTAGAAGCATTTGAAATACTTAAGAAAGCATTGATTTCTGCACCTATTGTTCAACCACCTGATTGGAATCTACCCTTTGAAATTATGTGTGATGCTAGAGATTATGTTGTTGGTGCTATTCTAGGACAAAGAGTTGACAAAAAATTGAATGTTATTCATTATGCTAGTAAAACTCTAGACAGTGCCCAGAGAAATTATGCTACTACTGAAAAAGAATTTTTAGCAGTTGTTTTTGCTTGTGATAAGTTCAGATCTTATATTGTTGATTCCAAAGTGACTGTTCACACTGATCATGCTGGTATTAAATACCTTATGGAAAAGAAAGATGCTAAACCTAGACTTATTAGATGGGTTATCTTGCTGCAAGAATTTGATTTGCATATTATTGATAGAAAGGGAGCTGAGAACCCTGTTGCAGACAACTTGTCTAGGTTAGAAAATGTTCTTGATGACCCACTGCCTATTGATGATAGCTTTCCTGGTGAGCAATTAGCTGTCATAAATGCTTCTCGTAATACTACATGGTATGCTGATTATGCTAATTACATTGTTGCTAAATTTATACCACCTAGTTTCACATACCAGCAAAAGAAAAAGGTTTTCTATGATTTAAGACATTACTTTTGGGATGACCCACACCTTTATAAAGAAGGAGTAGATGGTGTTATTAGACGTTGTGTACCTGAGCATGAACAGGAACAGATCCTATGCAAGTGCCACTCCGAAGCTTACGAAGGGCACCATGCTGGAGATAGAAATGCACACAAGGTATTGCAATCTGGTTTTTATTGGCCTACTCTCTTCAAGGATGCCCGTAAGTTTGTCTTGTTTTGTGATGAATGCTAGAGAATTGGTAATATTAGTAGACGTCAGGAAATGCCTATGAATTATTCACTTGTTATTGAACCATTTGATGGTTGGGGCTTTGATTATATGGGACCTTTTCCTTCCTCCAATGGGTATACACATATTTTAGTTGCTTTTGATTATGTTACTAAGTGGGTAGAAGCTATTCCAACTAGTAGTGCTGATCATAACACTTCTATTAAGATGCTTAAAGAAGTTATTTTTCCGAGGTTTGGAGTCCCTAGATATTTAATGACTGATGGTGGTTCACATTTTATTCACGGTGCTTTCCGTAAAATGCTTGCTAAATATGATGTCAACCATAGAATTGCATCTCCATATCACCCTCAGTCTAGTGGTCAAGTAGAATTGAGCAATAGAGAGATTAAATTGATTTTGCAAAAGACTGTTAATAGATCTAGACAGAATTGGTCTAAGAAACTTGATGATGCATTATGGGCTTATAGAACTGCTTATAAAAACCCTATGGGTATGTCTCCGTATAAAATGGTTTATGGAAAAGCTTGTCACTTACCTCTTGAACTAGAACATAAAGCATATTGGGCTATTAAAGAGCTCAACTATGATTTCAAACTTGCCGGTGAGAAGAGGTTATTTGACATTAGCTCACTTGATGAATGGAGAAAACAAGCCTATGAGAATGCCAAGTTGTTTAAAGAAAAAGTTAAAAGATGGCATGAAAAAAGGATACAAAAGCGTGAGTTTAATGTAGGTGATCATGTTTTGCTATACAACTCTCGTTTAAGATTTTTTGCAGGAAAGCTTCTCTCTAAATGGGAAGGTCCTTACATTATCGAGGAGTTCTATCGTTCCGGTGCCATCAAGATCAACAACGCCGAAGGTACCAACCCGAAGGTGGTAAACGGTCAAAGAATCAAACATTATATTTCAGGTACTCCCATAAATGTCGAGACGAATATTATCAATACCGTAACACCGAAGGAGTACATAAGGGACACTTTCCAGAACGTTTCAGACTCCGAAAAGGAATAGGTATGTGGTACGGTAACTAAACCGACTCCAAAACTGTTCTAATGGCAATTTTTCTCATTTTTGGAATATTTCAAAATTAGGAAAATTAAAAGTAGTCTGAAAAGTGCACGAGGAAGCGACAAGGCAGGGAGGCGCGCCCTACCCCCCTGGGCGTGCCCCCCACCCTTGCCGCCACCTCGTGTGCCCTCCAGACTCCGTTTTTTTACACAATACTTCTTTTGGTCAGTAAAAATTCATTATATAATCTCCCGAAGGTTTCGACCATCGTACCATGGCAAAACCCTATGTTCTTGTTTCGTTCTGTTTTGCCTGGCAGATCTGAAAATATGTCGTCCCAAGATTCGGAGGGAGAGAGCTATGTAGCTGATTATATCACAAACCCAAAGGCTTATGGGGATGTGGAGCATTATGGTTGGACTACAGAAGAAGAAGAAGAAGAAGAAGAAGAAGAAGAAGATTATGATCCAAAAGGAAAGGAGGAGACAAGCTCAGATGAAGATGAAGCTCCATTACCCCAACCTGGGGACATGCACGTGGAGTTCAAAAAGTCAAGTCTCCCTAATAAGGCAAAGAAACCTAAGATCGAGTTTATCCCTTTCCGTCTTTTGCAGGAGAACAAGCAAGAACTATGCAAAAAGATATTAACATTGGAACAGGAGATCCCTGACCTGAGGGGGGAAATCTAATCCTCAAGCGTAAGTTGAGGAAAAAGGATAAAATTTCATCATCAACCACTCCATCATCACCACCTCCGAAGAAAGAGATCTAAATACATGGGTATGGGCACTCCCCTTGGCAACTGCCAAGCTTGGGGGAGGTGCCCTGGTATCATATCACCATCACACATTTACTTTTACCGTTTTTCTTAGTTCGATCCTTTTGGTTATATCTTGATCTAGTAGAATAAAGTTTTAGTATGATCTAGCTTTGAGTTTTGTTTTGAGATCTATCTATGTAATCGAGTCCGTGAGTTATATATAATAAAGAGTAGTTTTGAGTTGAGGACTTTGCTTTCTTGCTATGATCTTGAGGGAATAAATAAAATAAAGAATAAAAAGAAATAAAAGATCGTATAATGATCTTATGGAGAGTGATGACTTCACATATAAAGAGTATGATGAATAAAAGTTGTTGAGAGTTGACAAACATAGTTTTGGTCACTATTGCAATTAATAGGAAGTAATAAAGAAAGAGAGGTTTACATATAAATATACTATCTTGGACATCTTTTGTAATTGTGAGCACTCATTAAAATATGACATGCTAAAAAGTTGATGTTGGACAAGGAAGACAACATAATGGGTTATGTTTTCTTATATCCGAATAGAAGTTATAGTGTCTTGGATCCTCCAACATGTTGAGCTTGCTTTTCCCTCTTTTGCTAGCCAAATCCTTTGCACCAAGTAGAGATACTACTTGTGCATCCAATTATCCCTTAAACCAGTTTTGCCATGAGAGTCCACCATACCTACCTATGGATTGAGTAAGATCCTTCAAGTAAGTTGTCATCGGTGCAAGCAATAAAAATTTCTCTCTAAATATGTATGATCAATTAGTGTGAAGAAAATAAGCTTTATACGAACTTGTGATATGGAAGAAATAAAAGCGACGGACTGCATAATAAAGTTCTTTATCACAAGCGGCAATATAAAGTGACGTTCTTTTGCATTAAGATTTTGTGCATCCAACCATAAAAGCGCATGACAACCTCTGCTTCCCTCTGCGAAGGGCCTATCTTTTACTTTTATCTTCTACCATTATACAAGAGTCATGGTGATCTTCACCTTTCCTTTTTACACTTTTTTCTTTTGGCAAGCACTATGTGTTGGAGAAGGATCCAGATATATATATCCACTCGGATGTAGGTTATCATAAAGTATTATTGTTGACATTACCCTTGAGGTAAAAGGTTGGGAGGCAAAACTATAAGCTACTATCTTTCTCTGTGTCCGACTGAGGCTTTGAACCCATAAGTATCACATGAGTGTTAGCAATTGTGAAAGATTAAATGATAGTTGAGTATGTGGACTTGCTGAAAAGCTCTTGAATTGACTCTTTCTGTAGCGACCCGACCCGAATGGATCAAAGTCTCTGTGCTTAAGTGTCATCCCTGGATCGGTATGCTGACACACACAGTACTCGAGGATTTATAACAAAGGTAAATCACATGTATAAAGTAACATAAATACTATTACCTCAATCCATATAGCGGAAGTAACAACAAGGTTGTGGATTCCCATCAACACCAACGGCAAAGTTGAGTGTAGAAATCGTAACCCTAACGTATCACTTACTCGTCGTAAGAATCCTGCAACATGAGACGTTGCAGCCCGAAACGGGTCAGTACATTGAATATACTGGCAAGATAACACAGTAGAGCAATGAACAGAATAAATGCTATCACTACATGCATATATGGCTGGTGGAGGCTCTACGGTTAATATGTTTTGCGAAAAGCCAATTTTTTCCTACATCAAAGGAATATATTTTGTTTAACTACAAAGTTGGTTGAAAATATTGAGAAGGTAAAACCCCCTCTCAATCCCAATTAAAAGTAATCATTAATCCCAACAAATTAATTTAGAGTGATGGGATTCAATATGATGATCCAAGAACCAGATACTCAAGATGTCCATAACCGGGGACACGGCTAATCATGATTAGTTTGTACACTCTGCAGAGCTTTGTGCACTTTTCCCCACAAGACTCGATCTCCTCCGTTGGATTTCTCGCACTACATGGTGTTTGAGAAACGGATGACCGAGACACAGTCTTTCAGAAACATTTACTCTTTACTCCGGGTAGACCGTTACACCTACTTTCCCCTACATCTGCTAGCCTACCACTGAAAGAGGTCATGTAACATACTCAACTATGCTAGAGCCCATAATAGCTTGTGGCTGCACACGGAAGTTTCTAGCATGAATAATCTTATGATCCCTTTGAGCCTGGGTGGCGGACCGTAGGAGGATCACACGGTATATCCCCGGGATCTCCTAGGACAACACTGGTATATCCCCAGGTGCCCAAACAAGCAATCCACCCAGATGTGTATTAAAGTTGCCACCTTAAGTTGAACCATTCATTAAAAATCTCACATCTGTCATGGAATACACTCAAAACCCAATCCACGTCTACGAGCATAGCATGGCAATATAAGCATAGCGTAGAAGTAACTCCCAAGGGTTTTATAATAAAAGGGCAATAGGTTCTACCTCATCATCTACTTCCCAGTACCCACAAGTTAATCACATCCTAATCATGCAATATTTGAGGGTCGAAACTAATGCATAAAAACTGGGTAACGAAGAAGTATGATCAATGTGTTACTTGCCTTGTACTGTTGATGAAGATCCTTCGCACTCATAATTCCCGATAGTTCTACTCGTCACACTCCGTTCAATCTAACGTGAGCAAGCAATTGCATACATAAGCACTCATGCAAAAGAATCGAAGAAAAGATCTCGAAAAACTTCGAAAACTAGCAATTAACTCTTGCAACAGAAAACAATTTCTAACAGTACCAAAATTGGGTGGATTTGGTCTTATCAGAAAGTTTAGGTCAAGAGCTTCAATTAGCAAAAAGAATCAATTAAATCGGAGTTACGAAACTCAAGTTATAGCCAAAACAAGTTTGAATATGAATCTGAACAAATTTCGAAATTTGAAAGTTGCAAAAAATTTATTTGATAGATTCACTAGAAAGGTGGAATCAAGACAAAAATATTGGCGTTGGTTTCGTCTAATTTGGATGAACGAGTAAAAATTTATGGCTATTTGAAAAATCAGGGCCAAGCTGTTTTACGAAAGAAAAAGAGTTATGGCTAAAAGAATTCTAGTCCTAAAATGTAAATACAAGGACTAATTTATAAATCTAATTATTCTACCGTACTAGTCTAGAAATAATAAGCTACGGGAGTATATAAAAAAATACGAAGAAAGATACCTTTATAAGGTAGAGAAAAGATGACTTCCGAGAGAGAAGACAACTTTCAGAAGTCCCGCCGGAGAGAAGAAAAATATTTTTATTTAGTGAATCTAATCAAACCAAAATATATTGATTTAACCCGAATCAGATGATTTTTGGAGGCTCTATGGGTCTATATTTATAGATGAAAAGGAGGCTTAGAGGTCAAAAGCTAGGCAATGTGGGACTAAACGTAAACAAAAGGCAGACGAAAGATATAGGAAAAACAAAAAAAAGAACGACGCCGCATGGGCCTTCGGCCGGCCTGCGCGTGTGCGCGCATGTGTGCGTGCGTTTTTTTTTTAACAGAAAATAAATAAATTAAAGGACAACTGGAAAAATAATATAGTCCGACCTGCAGCTATGTTGCGCACGCTGGCGAAGGATAGCAGTCGGTCGCTCGTACAGTTTTTTTTTTTTTAGAATAAAAACAAAAAAAAGGTAAACGGAAAATAAGAAAAATTTCCATAGGCATATTATATATCAAAATTTTCAGAAAAAGATTTCCTAAAAGATGAACATATTTTCAGCGGCAAATAAATTTCACAAAAATTTGAAATAACAACGTGCTACTGCTGCAATAAAACCTAATAAAAATCATTTTAAAAATACCAAAATGATTTCAAATTTATTTCCCTCTAATTTTATATTGAAGGGAATCATTTTACCCTAATTTCCATATATTTTATTTTTGGATAAAAACAATTTGAATAAAAACCAAATAACTCCAAATTGAAAATAATTTCAAAGGGACTTTAAATTCGATTGTTTTAAACTTCCAACTCATATTTCATATAATTTGAAGAAGTCATTTTATCTCCTCTCATGAAAATCATTGAGTTGCATAAAGTTTTTGAATTTGGAATATTTCCAAATGGAATTCAAATCTTTTCAAAAACCCCTTTTAAAATAGAAGAAGTCATGTTATCTTCACTCTAGGGTTTGTGATGAAATGAATATGAATTCAAGGAGATCATAAATGCAAGGTGAAAGTTTTGGGAAAGTCATTTTATTCCCTCTCATTCAACTTTCAAAAAGTTTCCAAATTTCACTCAATTTCACACAAGCAACCACACCACAATCAAACAATCAATCAAAACTATTTATTTAATATAACATTCCAAAATTTAGAATTTTGGGATGTTACAAACCTACCACCCTTAAAATGAATCTCGTCCTCGAGATTCGGAGAGGCTAGAAAGAAATAGGTTAGGTTTGGGGTCTTCTCAAAATCTATCGATCGTCACAGGGGGTCTTGGGTGCTACCACCCTTAGAAGCATTGTTACGGTTCCATCAAAACTTATATACTCCATCCTTATTGTTGACAGGGTCAGTCCTCTGAGATCCTCGGGAAAAATCCTACTCTGGCTCTTCCGGTAGGGGCATAACTATTTTCCTCAATTCCCGTGTCCTTTCATCTTGGTAAGGTTCTTCTGTTACCGGGTCTTCTTAGCTGACGGGTCTGGCGCCAATACTAAACAACTATCGATATCTCATGGTGGTCATCAAACAATTTGACTGGGTCCCTGCAGAAAACGGGTCTGGGCTTCATTCTCACCGTATGGCCTACGGTTGGCAACAACTGCCTTGTACAAGGGGAAAAATTGTCACACCATTCTATGGTTTAAACAAGGTTTTGATCGTCGTCGCTCTACTATGGGTAAGTCACTCAGATTTACCATCCCATATAGCAAGGCGAATAATAAGAGTAAGTCGGTATGGTGATCAATCCATCCCGCACCCAAATCATTACCTTGTATACGGTTTAGCGAATCTCCCATTCTAACACTTGGTCATCCTCACAAGCATTGCAGAATTTCTCTTGTCGACGAACCAAGTTCGGATAATCCATTGATTCTGCAAGCCAGACAAACAATCTATCGTTCCTTCACATCTCTCAGGTTTTGCGTAACTCCTATAAGATCGTCTATTGATAAAGGCATATCCTCTTCCAGGGTTTTTCCTTCAGCAAGAATGTGCTTGCTTCTTGGTAGGTCCTAGGGCCTGTGGGTTATGGCCCATCTCATCACTTGTAAACCTTGAACTCATCATCGGGGCAACTGATCATTATTCCAACATCCAGCTTCCTAGCATTCTTAAATCCATCCCATTGTACTGTCTCCCTTCCTTCTATCGGTACCAAACTAAGAAGGGATTACACAGACTCATCAGGGAGTTACAATTGCTCCATATTGCCAACCTTCTACCTCCTTTATATCCAATAGCACTTCATCCCATCATATTCTTGGGGTATCCCACATATCGAGATAAAACTCGTACTTATTTTGTCTGAAGTCCACTCCGTGGAATATCATTATCTTTTCCAGAGGTCAAGTGTCCTCACAGGGTACTACCACCCTTGAACTGCACAAATTCATCCGTAGACCATATTTCTCATATCCTCGAAAATGGTCAAAATCTTTATTCATAGAGTAACAACTCATAAAATCCAAATCAGTACCAACAATAATGCTAACTTTATTGATTCTCAAATTTTTACAATCTCCTGCATTTCCATTACAGGCCTCAACTCAATACCTCAAAAAGAATTGTTCCCACTACTACTACTATATTTCTTTTTCGACACAACTATTTAGCACAAGTCTCCTTCTCATTGGGACAATCTCTGGCAAAGTGACATGCTTCATTACAGCAGAAACATATTACTTCTGACAAGTCTCGTGGTTTCCTAGTGATTACATAGCCTCCTTGGGTCCTCGGCTTCCTTTTTGGGCATTCGCTAAAGTAGTGTCCTGAATCTTTGCACGTAAAACATATGATATGACTCAGGTCCTTCTTTGTAGAAATTTGGTTGTTCTTGGAATCCAATCTATTTCTCTTCCTGGACTTTTCCGTGCCAATCAGGACTTCTATTTCCTGTGGGTCATACTCTACTTCTACTGTCGGAAATGCTACTTGATCCCCCTTCAGACAATTCTGGGATATGTGTCCTTCTTCTCCACATGAATAGCATGACTTGGTGCAGAGTTTAATTGGGTCTTCTTCGGGTGTGTCCTCCACCTCTTCCTTCATCACAGGTTCTTCTAAAATTTCCATGAGGGCTCCTTTCATTTCTTCTTTCTTCTGCTGGATGGTTCTTTGTACTATGGGGTAAATGTGAACTGAGCAGGGTAGTGGGTAGTCCCTTCACACAAGAAACAAGTAATCTGCCTAGTTGGGCATTCTTCAGCTGGGTGACTCTCTTCACAATGAGGGCATTCATCCTTGTGTTCTTTATGGTTGTGTCCTATTTCTCCACAGAGCTTGCATGCACAAGGTTTCTTCACATCATTTCCATAAGGCTTCATCTTCTGGGACACAAGCCGAGACTTTAGCAGAGTCATCTTAAATTCTTTCCAAGTGGTTACTCTTTGCCATCCATTGATGGTTTGGTACATCCTCCACCAAGTAGCAGCACCTCTTTCAAAGCACTGAAGAGCATGTTGGGTCATATCCTTTCTGGCTATAGCGTTATTCTTCATGTGATCTTCCATGTTCTGAATCCATCGGTCCGTCTCCAATTAACTTATCGGTCCAGAAAATATGAGTTCATCTCCATTCATCCTCTATTGGTTCCTAGGGATTCGGGGTGAGATAAGAGAGATAGAGAGGGATACACACAATACAAACAAAGGTTTTGAAGAGACAGATTTTTATTTTGTGGCTGTCGGAAAAACATCAAACAAATGACAGCTCACAATCGTCGTATCTAACGTAAGTATATAACAGGGGTTTGGTCTTCTAATGGTCAATAAATCTTCAAAGTCGCCAAACTCTTCAAGTCTTGTTCATGTCTCCGATGGGCTTCTTCCGATCGTGCTTGACCTTCTCAAGTTCTTCTGTCAGGTCATTTCTGTTGACGCGAAGTTTCTCGTGATGTCCTTTAATATTCTAGAGTTGCATTCCAAACTTCTGGGTTTCAACATCCTTGGCAATGAACCATGGTCCTACTGTCCTTCAGTTCCTGACGAATCTCTGGTATCTCGAGGTTTTTCTCCTCCAGCTTGGCTACTTTCAGCTTCTGGGTCCTGAGTTCTTCACGAAATGCTTCCTTGTCAAATACGGCTTCCTGAAGGTCCATCTTAAAATTCTCGATGTAATACTCCAGATCCTGTCGATACACCAGCTAAGGTTAAACTTCATCTTTTGCTGATAGATGCTCCATTAGCCCTTTTGTCATCCAATCCTTCCGACGAAATGCATGCTTAACTCAGCACGACGACAATAGCATAAGCGGGCGATAACATCATGGATAGCAGTGTTTCTGCCCTTGTCATTGCCATGAGCTATCATTCCATAGTTGATATCTCCTGCCTTAGGGTTTTCTTGACAAAAACTTTGAGTTTTAACGCTCCATGTTCCGGTCTTTCTCCGACACACCTTGATCTCGGGTATTGACAGCTTCAATAGTCTGACAAATTCCATAAGGGTAGCCTTCCTAGGTCATACCAATCTGGAAATTCTTCAGAAACTTCAAATTCTCCTAGTCTTCGGAGTCTTCAACTGTTGTAGTTTCCATTATAATAATGCACGGTAAAATCCTCTTCATTCCGAAGTGGTCTTAGTTGTCCGATATCTTGTACTTCTTGGATTGGTCTCATCAGTTGAACCTTCGAGTGGTCAAAAGGGCAAAGGGGTATAGTCTAACTAAAAGGAAATTTGATAAAGCTTAGAAAAGAAGAGAGGTAAGAGATCCTTTTGAAAAGAAAGTTGTAGAGAAAAATCTTTCCTATGGGCTTGCCAGTTTCTAGGGTCACGTCCTACCGTCAACATGTGCTCTGATACCATCTTGTAGCGACCCGACCCGAATGGATCAAAGTCTCTGTGCTTAAGTGTCATCCCTGGATCGGTATGCTGACACACACAGTACTCGAGGATTTATAACAGAGGTAAATCACATGTATAAAGTAACGTAAATACTATTACCTCAATCCATATAGCGGAAGTAACAACAAGGTTGTGGATTCCCATCAACACCAACGGCAAAGTTGAGTGTAGAAATCGTAACCCTAACGTATCACTTACTCGTCGTAAGAATCCTGCAACATGAGACGTTGCAGCCCGAAACGGGTCAGTACATTGAATATACTGGCAAGATAACACAGTAGAGCAATGAACAGAATAAATGCTATCACTACATGCATATATGGCTGGTGGAGGCTCTACGGTTAATATGTTTTGCGAAAAGCCAATTTTTTCCTACATCAAAGGAATATATTTTGTTTAACTACAAAGTTGGTTGAAAATATTGAGAAGGTAAAACCCCCTCTCAATCCCAATTAAAAGTAATCATTAATCCCAACAAATTAATTTAGAGTGATGGGATTCAATATGATGATCCAAGAACCAGATACTCAAGATGTCCATAACCGGGGACACGGCTAATCATGATTAGTTTGTACACTCTGCAGAGCTTTGTGCACTTTTCCCCACAAGACTCGATCTCCTCCGTTGGATTTCTCGCACTACATGGTGTTTGAGAAACGGATGACCGAGACACAGTCTTTCAGAAACATTTACTCTTTACTCCGGGTAGACCGTTACACCTACTTTCCCCTACATCTGCTAGCCTACCACTGAAAGAGGTCATGTAACATACTCAACTATGCTAGAGCCCATAATAGCTTGTGGCTGCACACGGAAGTTTCTAGCATGAATAATCTTATGATCCCTTTGAGCCTGGGTGGCGGACCGTAGGAGGATCACACGGTATATCCCCGGGATCTCCTAGGACAACACTGGTATATCCCCAGGTGCCCAAACAAGCAATCCACCCAGATGTGTATTAAAGTTGCCACCTTAAGTTGAACCATTCATTAAAAATCTCACATCTGTCATGGAATACACTCAAAACCCAATCCACGTCTACGAGCATAGCATGGCAATATAAGCATAGCGTAGAAGTAACTCCCAAGGGTTTTATAATAAAAGGGCAATAGGTTCTACCTCATCATCTACTTCCCAGTACCCACAAGTTAATCACATCCTAATCATGCAATATTTGAGGGTCGAAACTAATGCATAAAAACTGGGTAACGAAGAAGTATGATCAATGTGTTACTTGCCTTGTACTGTTGATGAAGATCCTTCGCACTCATAATTCCTGATAGTTCTACTCGTCACACTCCGTTCAATCTAACGTGAGCAAGCAATTGCATACATAAGCACTCATGCAAAAGAATCGAAGAAAAGATCTCGAAAAACTTCGAAAACTAGCAATTAACTCTTGCAACAGAAAACAATTTCTAACAGTACCAAAATTGGGTGGATTTGGTCTTATCAGAAAGTTTAGGTCAAGAGCTTCAATTAGCAAAAAGAATCAATTAAATCGGAGTTACGAAACTCAAGTTATAGCCAAAACAAGTTTGAATATGAATCTGAACAAATTTCGAAATTTGAAAGTTGCAAAAGTTTATTTGATAGATTCACTAGAAAGGTGGAATCAAGACAAAAATATTGGCGTTGGTTTCGTCTAATTTGGATGAACGAGTAAAAAGTTATGGCTATTTGAAAAATCAGGGCCAAGCTGTTTTACGGAAGAAAAAGAGTTATGGCTAAAAGAATTCTAGTCCTAAAATGTAAATACAAGGACTAATTTATAAATCTAATTATTCTACCGTACTAGTCTAGAAATAATAAGCTACGGGAGTATATAAAAAAATACGAAGAAAGATACCTTTATAAGGTAGAGAAAAGATGACTTCCGAGAGAGAAGACAACTTTCAGAAGTCCCGCCGGAGAGAAGAAAAATATTTTTATTTAGTGAATCTAGTCAAACCAAAATATATTGATTTAACCCGAATCAGATGATTTTTGGAGGCTCTATGGGTCTATATTTATAGGTGGAAAGGAGGCTTAGAGGTCAAAAGCTAGGCAATGTGGGACTAAACGTAAACAAAAGGCAGACGAAAGATATAGGAAAAACAAAGAAAAGAAACGACGCCGCATGGGCCTTCGGCCGGCCTGCGCGTGTGCGCGCATGTGTGCGTGCGCGGAGTTTTTTTTTTTAACAGAAAATAAATAAATTAAAGGACAACTGGAAAAATAATATAGTCCGACCTGCAGCTATGTTGCGCACGCTGGCGAAGGATAGCAGTCGGTCGCTCGTACAGTTTTTTTTTTAGAATAAAAACAAAAAAAAGTAAACGGAAAATAAGAAAAATTTCCATAGGCATATTATATATCAAAATTTTCAGAAAAAGATTTCCTAAAAGATGAACTTATTTTCAGCGGCAAATAAATTTCACAAAAATTTAAATAAAGCAAACAGTGCTACTGCTGCAATAAAACCTAATAAAAATCATTTTAAAAATACCAAAATGATTTCAAATTTATTTCCCTCTAATTTTATATTGAAGGGAATCATTTTACCCTAATTTCCATATATTTTATTTTTGGATAAAAACAATTTGAATAAAAACCAAATAACTCCAAATTGAAAATAATTTCAAAGGGACTTTAAATTCGATTGTTTTAAACTTCCAACTCATATTTCATATAATTTGAAGAAGTCATTTTATCTCCTCTCATGAAAATCATTGAGTTGCATAAAGTTTTCGAATTTGGAATATTTCCAAATGGAATTCAAATCTTTTCAAAAACCCCTTTTAAAATAGAAGAAGTCATGTTATCTTCACTCTAGGGTTTGTGATGAAATGAATATGAATTCAAGGAGATCATAAATGCAAGGTGAAAGTTTTGGGAAAGTCATTTTATTCCCTCTCATTCAACTTTCAAAAAGTTTTCAAATTTCACTCAATTTCACACAAGCAACCACACCACAATCAAACAATCAATCAAAACTATTTATTTAATATAACATTCCAAAATTTAGAATTTTGGGATGTTACACTTTCCGATGTTATGATAAATTGCAGTTGCTTCAATGACTGAGATCATAGTTTGTTAGGTTTCAATGAAATTTTCGATCCATACTTTACCTTGTGAAGGAATTGTTACTTTAGCATAAGAAATTATATGACAATATTTGTTGTTGTTCTAAAGATGATCATGATGCCCTCATGTCCGTATTTTATTTTATCGACACCTCTATCTCTAAACATGTGGACATATTTTTCGATTTTGGCTTTCGCTTGAGGACAAGCGAGGTCTAAGCTTGGGGAAGTTGATACGTCCATTTTGCATCATGTTTTTATATTGATATTTATTGCATTATGGGCTGTTATTACACATTCTAACACAATACTTATGCCTTTTCTCTCTTATTTTACAAGGTTTACATGAAGAGGGGGAATGCCGGCAGCTGGAATTCTAGGCTGGAAAAGGAGCAAATCTGAGAGGCCTATTCTGCACAGCTCCAAAAGTCCTGAAACTTCACGGAGAATTATTTTGGAATATATAAAAAATATTGGGCAAAGAAATCACCTGAGGGGACCCACCAGGAAGCCACAAGGGTGGGGGGCGCGCCCTACCCCCTGAGCGCGCCTCCCTGCCTTGTGGGCCACCTGGCAGGCCCCCGATGCCCATCTTCTACTATATGATGTGTTTTGACCTGGAAAAAATCAGAAGAAAGCTTTCGGGATGAAGCACCGCCGTCTCGAGGTGGAACCTGGGCAGAACCAATCTAGGTCTTCGGCGGAGTTGTTCTGCTGGAGAAACTTCCCTCCGAGAGGGGGAAATCGAAGCCATCGTCATCACAAACGATCCTCTCATCGAGAGGGGGTCAATCTCCATCAACATCTTCACCAGCACCATCTCCTCTCAAACCCTAGTTCATCTCTTGTATCCGATCTTTGTCTCAAAACCTCAGATTGGTACCTATGGGTTGCTAGTAGTGTTGATTACTCCTTGTAGTTGATGCTAGTTGGTTTATTCGGTGGAAGATCATATGTTCAGATCCTTAATGCTATTCAATACCCCTCTAATTATGAACATGAATATGCTTTGTGAGTAGTTACATTTGTTCCTGAGGACATGGGAGAAGTCTTGTTATAAGTAATCATGTGAATTTGGTATTCATTCGATATTTTGATGAGATGTATGTTGTCTTTCCTCTAGTGGTGTTATGTGAACGTCGACTACATGACACTTCACCATGATTTGGGCCTAGGGGAAGGCATTGGGAAGTAATAAGTAGATGATGGGTTGCTAGAGTGACAGAAGCTTAAACCCTAGTTTATGCGTTGCTTCGTAAGGGGCTGATTTGGATCCATATGTTTCATGCTATGGTTAGATTTATCTTAATTCTTCTTTCATAGTTGCGGATGCTTGCGAGAGGGGTTAATCATAAGTGGGAGGCTTGTCCAAGTAAGGGCAGCACCCAAGCACCGGTCCACCCACATATCAAATTATCAAAGTAACGAACGCGAATCATATGAGCATGATGAAAACTAGCTTGACGGTAATTCCCATGTGTCCTCGGGAGCGCTTTGCTTTATATAAGAGTTTGTCCAGGCTTGTCCTTTGCTACAAAAAGGATTGGGCCACCTTGCTACACCTTAGTTACTCTTGTTACTTGTTACCCGTTACGAATTATCTTATCACACAACTATCTGTTACCGATAATTTCAGTGCTTGCAGAGAATACCTTGCTGAAAACCGCTTGTCATTTCCTTCTGCTCCTTGTTGGGTTCGACACTCTTACTTACCGAAAGGACTACGATAGATCCCCTATACTTGTGGGTCATCACACCTTTGCGTTGTGCTACCTACCAGACAATCTGGTACTAAACCTTTGACTCCCATTTCTCAAAAAACTTTCACTTGTGCGGGTTCATATGTCAGAGGCCTCATTGCACAGCATCATCCACTCCAGTTGCCCTACCTTGGAGTGCTTGGTGCTTGTTTTGACAGTTAGAATTAGTTGTCTCCAAATAAAGTTGCCTAACCTTGTAAGAATTGGAATTTCTTTTGACGGAAGGCAGCTCATCATCGAAGATGCCCCTTCACTTCAAAGGTTGATCCTTGATTCTCGTTATTCACCGTCGGAAATAACTGTCATCTCTACGCCTAAACTGAAGACTTGAGTGTAATGCATGATCTATGTGCTCTTTTCAAGATGGTGTTTGGCTCCACAGTTCTTCAGGCACTATATATTATCATCTACACTTGTAATTATAAGATGCATTTTAAATTTCTGCGCATAAATTCTATATCATCTTGGATTACACTTTTTGTACTAATATTAGGTTCTATGCTCAATGAAGAGTTTGTCCATGGATAGCCTATCAATGGTGCTGGATTCTGTCATGATATAATGAAAGGATCGATATGGTTGACTAGAGGGGGGTGAATAGGCAACTACGAATTTTTAGCTTTTCTTAACAAATTAGGTTTAGCACCAAGTAGGTTGTCTAGATGTGCAACTAGGTGAGCAACTTGTATGATGCTAACAATAACAACAACAAGAGCAAGCAAGATATACAACACAAGTAAAGCTTGCACAAAGTAAAGGTAAGAAATAACCACAAGTGGAGCCGGTGGAGACAAGGATGTGTTACCGAAGTTCCTTCCCTTTGAGAGGAAGTACGTCTCCGTTGGAGCGGTGTGGAGGCACAATGCTCCCCAAGAAGCCACTAGGGCCACCGTATTCTCCTCACGCCCTCACACAATGCGAGATGCCATGATTCCACTAGTGGTGCCCTTGAAGGCAGCGACCGAACCTTTACAAACAAGGTTGGGGCAATCTCCACAACTTAATTGGAGGCTCCCAACAACACCACGAAGCTTCACCATAATGGAATGTGGCTCCGAGGTGACCCCAACCATCTAGGGTGCTCAAACACCCAAGAGTAACAAGATCCGCAAGGGATTAGTGGGGGGAATCAAATTTCTCTTGGTGGAAGTGTAGATCAGGGCCTTCTCAACCAATCCCTAGAAAATCAACAAGTTTGATTGGCTAGGGGGAGAGATCGGGCAAAAATGAGCTTTGGAGCAACAATGGAATTTTGGGAGAGGAAGAGGTAAGTCTTCTTGGAGAAGAATACCCCCTTTTATAGTGGGGGCCAAGATCCAACCGTTATTCCCGTGCTCAGCCCACAACGTGCGGTACTACCGCTTTCTGCAGCGGCACTGCCGCTTGCCCCAGCGGTACTACCGCTGGAACAGCGCACAGTAGAGCACAGAGGAGTGATAGAGGGAAGCAAACCATGAGCGGCACTAGCAGCGGTGGTAGGTGCGGTACTACCGCTTATAAGCGGTACTACCGCTCCTACTACCGTTGCTACTGCCGCTGCTTGATTGGGTCTTGTTGGGGTCAGCGGTAGTATGCCGGAGGAACCACCGCTGGACTACCGCTGAACCCGACACGAGAAACTTGAGTCCTGAATCAAGGCAGTAGTACAGCGGTACTACCGCCAGCCTATACATGTTGTACTACCACTGCCAGCCGTGGTACTACCGCTAGCTTCATCCTGAGCCCCTCCCAACACAACAGAGGACACTCCAACATTGCAGGAAGGAACTAGGGGTGCAAATAGGATGTGTAAGTGATAATTCCACCCAAACCTTTCCGATACGGACCCCCTCTTGATAGTACGGTATATCCTACGACTCAATGAGATGAAAATGAAACGAAGGAAACAACATCGTCTTCTCTTTAACCACTGAGGGGAAGAAATTGTCTCGTGCCATACGAAGGAATGTCTGAAATGCTCAATGCACACGATTAGTCCGCAAAAGCATTGTCATCAATCACCAAAACCACTGAGAGAGAAATATGCCCTAACAATCTCCCCATTTTTGGTGGATTGATGACAATACGGGATTTGCATAGAGATATAACTAGAGAATAAGCAAACCCCAGAATCTATAAAATATAGACGGGCTCCCCCTATATGTGTGCACTTAAATAAGAATGCTTTTGATATGCAAAGCACACATATTAGGATCAACACTCCCCTTATATTTTATAGACCGACAACACTTGCATCTACAATATGGGAAAAGTAAACTAGGATGCAAGGAGTAGTATGTGAGTATAAGAAGGACATAAGTGAAGCATAAAACTCACATACTAACAGAGTACTAGGCAACATAAGGATAATAATATGATAGCATATGTCTTACACCATATGACATGATATCCAAGTCTCACAAGCACAAACCAAACCAAAGCAAATGAGCGAAAAAAGAGTTCACGAGAGAGAAAGACACAGCAAAGAAGACTCACTCGCAACTCGGCAAATCCCTAAACTCTCTCCCCCTTTGGCATCGAGACACCAAAAAGGGCAAAGAGTGCTACAACGGCCACAGGTGATAGGAACTCCGGAGATCCCCATCCTCACAGCTCCGCATGGTCGCTCACGCCTCCGTCATCGGCAGTAGCAGCAGGCTGATCGGTCTCTGAATCTGTCCAGGGACAGTGCTGAGAGATCCACTCCTCCTCGTCAGTGATCTTGTCCTTTGACCCACTGGCAACCTCTGCACCAAGTTGACGCATACGGATCTTGTGACGACTACGTGACTTCTTCTCTGACACATGCGCCATATACTGCCCGTGAGCTTCCATACAAAACAACTTCTTCATCTTCAGCTTGAGCTTCTTAGCCAAAGATGGCTCCACTCCAGAGGGCTCATAATCCGGCTCATCATCCTCGTCTGCCTCAGCCTCATCATCTCCCAAAGGAGTCTCTATATCCGGAATAGGAGTGCCCCAGTGCTCCTTCTGTCTCAGTCGAACAATCTCATGAGAGATTAATTCACCGGTCTCCAACCTGACATCAGGATAGGTGTATGCCCATGCCTTCTCAATAAGTAACATCGGGAAGGGGCCATATATGGGACACTTGCGCTCAGTGATGGCAGAGAGGAGCTCCGACCACATGACATGAGAGACATCCAAAGACTCTCCTATGTTTGCCTCCTTCTCATGCTGACAGAAGAGCAACATATCCACTAGGTAGGAATGTACCTGATCCAAGTTCCCAATCCGAGGGAAAAGAGTGTGCCTAAAGATGCGATGAAGAATGTCCAGAAAAGGAAACAACTCATATGTCTTCTTCTTCGTGACGGGATTAACCTTCACCGTGCTATATGGCCAGAGAGTAGACTTGTGAGTAGAAGTGGTCTCCTTGTGGGGGCGAAAGCCAACCGGGTTGTCAAGCCCCTGGTCCTCATAACCCAAAAGTTCCATGAAAGCGGTTCATTTGACTGAGAGAAGTTTGCCATTAGAAATCCACGTCATAGTCCTTTCCTCATCAGTGCCTAGGTGAACAGTGGCATAAAATTGAGCCATAATATCAGCATCAAAATCCTTGTTGAACTCCATGACTTTGAGGACATTCAGCTGAGCACACAAATCAAGAGCCTCTCCAAAGTAGGCACGGTCCTTATCCAAATAAGGAATGTCAATGGATCGGACACTCACAAAGATATTCTTCTTTGCTTTGAGCACATCAAAATAGATAGACCACTGCTGCTTGTTCCAGAAGGGGCGGTTGATAAGAGCAGGTTCTTGAGGCTGGGAATACGGATTGTGGAGACAAGCCACACAAAACTCCTTAGCAGACATCTCTGACACGGATTTGACCTTCGGCTTTGGCTTGTTAGCAACTTGCTTGGTAGTCTGCTTGGGCTGCATTGGTTGAGCACTAGAAGATTCACCAGCCCCCTCAGAAGTGCGATAGTGCTTAGACCCTCCAGGACGCTCGGGGTTTATGCGACGGACTTGAGGCCTAGAGTTGCCATCACCTGGAACCCTCAAAAGAGAGCGAGGGAAAGCAGGTGTAAAGCAGTGCATAAGCCAAACAAAAAGGAAGCAAAATGGATCAAAGATTGATACGAAAGAGGAAGTTGGCATCCCGAGCGGTTACCGCCTCAGGGCAGCGGTAGTGCCGCCTATAAGCGGTAGTACCACTCCAAAGGAGCGGTAGTACCGCCCGAGGCGGAGGTCAACGGACCGACCACTGCCGCTGTTAGATCCGGTACTACCGGGGGTGCCAAATTAAAATTTCCTCCCACCAAACTTCAATCCACCTAGTCTAGCAGTCTTCTATGCCCTACTCAAGCCTCGATTTGACCAAAAATTGATGAATGCCACACATATTGCCCTAAAGCCTGGATTCAAAGAGTAGAACCATAGGAGAGAAGAACGGAGACAATACCAGCATCCATGGCAAGAGGAGAAGGTGGGGAACGATCCCACCGGACGGAAACATGGAAGACAGCACGGAAACGGCGGCGGCCCTCCGCTGCCTGTTCGTCGCCTGTGAGACGGAAAAGGAGTGGGAGAGAGAGATGAATCGGTAGGGGGAGTAAAAACTTTCCCGGCCCGACTCATAACCCCCACACCCCGCCCCAGAGCGGTAGTACCGCTCACATGAGCAATAGTACTGCCCCAGTACCACATGGTGGCAGGTGGCCTGGTAGTACCACTCCGAGCGGCAGTACTGCGTGAGCCGGCGGTAGTACCGCTTAGAAGCGGTACTACAGCCCAGTCTCAGTGGTAGTGCCGCGTAGGCAACAACAAGCAAGAACAAGGTAGGAAGGGGCTTATGCAAATAATGGAGAGCAAGGGGAAGGGATGGCTTGGGATGGAGACATGAAACACCGGCAAACGGAGAGAGCTACTCCAAGTGCAAAAGGCAAACAAACACTAGAAGCAAACTTGGAGTAACTCAAAGCACAAACGAAGTCCTAAATGACCAGAAAAGATCAAAGAAGGCCAAACACCTCTCAAGGAGAGGGCGGTGACCGAAGTCACCTATGTTTGAGTCAATTGGTATGGCACCGCAAAGATTTTAACCTTGGGCCCATGACCAAAACTCATCTTTGAAGCACAAGTACCATCAAAAATGGCTAATGTGAAAGACTTGATCGATTTATGCATAATGGGGGAGGGAGAATTCATTGAGAGAACAACACTCCCCCTATGTCCATGCCTACATCTAGAACAAGATATAATGATGAGTGCGGTGGGGTGTGCCTAGATTCAAGCCACATTGCTCGAATCAATGATATTTAGCTCATGCCTTAACTCGTGAAATCTTGCTTCATCTAGAGGCTTGGTGAAAATATCCACTAGTTGCTCCTGAGTGTTGATGTAGATGATCTCAATATCTCCACGCTTGATGTGATCACGAATGGAATGATGACGAATCTCAATATACTTCGTCTTGATATGTTGCACCGGATTGTGAGAAATCTTGATAGCACTTTCATTGTCACATAGAAGAGGCACTTTGTCACAAGTGACACCGTAATCCTTTAAAGTTTGCCTCATCCATAGCAATTGTGCACAACAACTCGCGGCGGCTACATACTCAGCCTCGGTGGAAGAGAGAGACACACAATTTTGCTTCTTCGAGGACCAACTCACCAAAGAGTGACCAAGGAATTGGCACCCTCCGGAAGTTGACTTCCTCTCCACACAATCTCCCGCCCAATTCAAGTCCAAAAAACCCATGAGATCGAAACTTTCTCCTTTGGGGTACCATAAGCCAAAGTTTGGGGTATGAGCCAAATAACGAAAGATTGGCTTGACCGCCACATGGTGGCTTTCCTTAGGTGCGGCTTGAAACCGTGCACAAATTCCCACACTCAACATGATATCCGGTCTAGATGCACAAAGGTAAATCAAGGATCCAATCATGGAGCGATATACCTTTTGATCCACCGCTTTACCATTGGGATCACTGTCAAGCTTGCATTTGGTGGGCATGGGAAACTTGACTGGCTTGACATCATCTAGCTTGAATCTCTTGAGCATGTCTCGGGTATACTTGGCTTGGTTGATGAACATTCCTTCTCTCCTTTGCTTGACTTCGAACCCAAGAAAGAAGTTCAACTCTCCCATCATAGACATATCAAACTTCTCGGTCATTAGTGCGGGAATCTCATCATTGAAAGATTTGTTAGGAGAACCAAATATAATATCATCAACATAGAGGTGGCATATGAACAAATCCCCTTTGACCCTCTTAGTAAAAAGAGTGGGATCAATTTTCCCAATTTCAAACCCACGATCTTGCAACAACTCGGTAAGGTGCTCATACCACGCACGTGGGGCTTGTTTAAGGCCATAGAGTGCCTTCTTGAGTTTGTATAGATGATTGGGGAGCTTGGGATCCTCGAATCCCAGAGGTTGTTTGACATATACGAACTCATTCAAAGGACCATTAAGAAATGCACTCTTCACATCCATTTGTTGCAACTTAAAATCATGATGAGATGCATATGCAAGCAACATGTGAATGGATTCAAGAGTGCAACGGGGGTAAAGGTTTCACCGTAGTCGATACCCTTGACTTGGGGTAGCCTTGTGCCACCAATCTTGCCTTGTTTCGAACAACCACACCGTTTGCATCTTGCTTGTTCTTGAAGATCCATTTGGTCCCAATGACATTGTGTTCCTCTGTTGGCCTTGGCACTAATTCCCACACTTGGTTGTGCGTGAAGTTATTGAGTTCATCATCCATGGCTTCAAGCCAATCCTCATCAACGAGCGCCTCATGTACCTTTTGGGGTTCAACACACGAAACAAACGCGTGATGCTCACAAAAGTTTGACAATTGTTTATGAGTAGTTACCCCTTTTCTCAAGCTTCCAAACACATTCTCCATGACATGCTGTTGACTCTCGAGCTTGGAAGCCACCTTGGCGGCACGGCACTCCAAAAGTTCCTCGATGGGCATCTGAGGATCATCATCTAGATCATCTTGAGCACCGCCTTGAGCTTGCTCTTGATCTTGAGCTTGTGCTTGATCTTGAGTGTGCTCGGAGGCATGAACTTGATCTTGGGCATCATTTGGTGCATCACCA
The DNA here is from genome assembly GCA_011799875.1 of Thinopyrum elongatum. Lineage (NCBI taxonomy): Eukaryota > Viridiplantae > Streptophyta > Magnoliopsida > Poales > Poaceae > Thinopyrum > Thinopyrum elongatum. Next base: position 446,899,403 of record CM022299.1, read on the forward strand.
TCTCCATGAGGTTGATCTTGCCCTTGATCTTGCTCATTGGGTTGAGGGTCTTCACTTTGTTCTTTGAAAGCGTGTGGGTCTAGCATCGGTGATGGCTTCACTTGAGTAGAGCATTGTCCTTCTCCTTCGGCCACAAGGGGTTCCTCAATGGGGAGAATTTGACCAATTCCCATTCTTCTTATGGCTTGAGGAGGAATTTCATCACCTACATCACAAAGACCACTTTGCTCCACTCGGGAGCAGTTATTTTCATCAAACTCCACATTACACGTGATGGACTTGTTGAGGACACGGTAAGCATGAGAGTTTGTAGCATAACCAACAAATATGCCCTCTTGAGCTCTAGGTTCAAATTTAGACAAACGAACACCTTTCTTGAGAATGAAACACTTACTGCCGAACACCCAGAAGTACTTGAGGTTGGGCTTGTTGCCGGTAAGTATCTCATATGGAGTCTTATTCAAGCCTTTGCGGAGATAGAGCCGATTGGATGCATGACATGTGGTGTTGATGGCTTCGGCCCAAAAGTTGTACGGAGTTTTGAATTCCGCCATCATGGTCCTTGCCACGTCCATCAACGTCTGGTTCTTCCTCTCCGCAACACCATTTTGTTGAGGGTCCTTGTACGGAGATTGGTGCTTGATCCCCTCATCACGAAGAAACTCATCCAAGGTGTAATTCTTGAACTCGGTGCCATTGTCACTTCTAATCATCAATATCTTTGCTTCATGTTGACGTTGAGCTTCATTGGCAAAGTCGAAGACGGTTTGTTGGGTCTCACTCTTCCTCTTGAAGAAGTACACCCAAGTGTATCTTAAGTAATCATCCACAATCACCAAGCCACTACTAGAAAAAGGGCTATAGCTAATATAGACATTAGTGGCGCACTATGTATGTGGTGTGCCACTGCCAAATAGCAGTGGCGCACCACACATGGGTGCGCCACTAATGTTTATATTACTAATGGCGCACCTTGTGTGTGGTGCGCCACCGCTAAGTTTCTCCTGGGCACACCCCCCTCCCCAGACTTACCAGTGGCGCACCACACCCACGGTGCGCCACTACTAACAATTTTTTTTTCAAATTTTTTTTCAAAACTAGTAATGGCGCACCACACACCAGGTGCGCCATTAGTAACCCTGGTTACCAATGGAGCATTCTTAGGAGGTGCGTCATTGGTAACCTAAGAGCAGCTAGATATTTTTGACAGCCACCTACCACACTCACTTTCCCCACTTCATTCTCTCCACCTCTACCAAGCTTGGTCTCGGCTGCCTCCTCCTCCTCACCTCATTTGCACCATAGATTCACCCAAATTAAGTGGTTAAATTTCCTTTTTTTGATAGGTAAGTAAGGGGAAAGCTTTCTTTATGTTCTAGATCTACGTAGTGCGCCACTAATGTCTATATTATGCGCTATTTGGCAGTGGCACACCACATACATAGTGCGCCACTAATGTCTATATTAGCTATAGCCCTTTTTCTAGTAGTGATCTACTTTTTTCTCCCTCCAACAACGTACACACTTTTTATGGCCTAGATCTACGTATGTTTGTGGTGTTGCATATGTTTGTGTTTGCAGGTACCGGTATTTGAAATGCGATAGTTGCCAATATTTTGCCGGAATGTTGATTCATTTCCGTTTCGGCGAGAATTTGGCACTATGCATTCTTTTTTGTCCTATTTTTAGGCAAAGTCATGCCAAATTTTTTTTTGGTTCTAAAATATCGTTTTGCTCTACCCCGCAGGTGACCATGGTCCGCACGATGACCGAAGGCATCATGAATAGGTTTTTGAGCTCCGCGAAGGCCGAGATGCTTCAAAAGAACAAGACGGAGATAAGATGTCCGTGTCGAAGATGCAAGCTGAAGAGCCTTATGGACCCGGATTCCAGACAGGTGTGGGACCACCTGCTCTTGCGTGGTTTCATGGATGGCTATCGGTGGCAAGGTGATGAAGATGATTATGAAGTCGTCCATGGGGGCCGGGCAAGAAATAAGGAAGGGCAGCAAGACAATAGCGGCGAGGGCGGGCGAGAAGACGAAGAATCTCCAGGACATGATCACGAAGTAGATGCAGGACACAGTCATCATGTAGAAGATGCCAGACATGATGATGAGGAAGATCAAGACGAAGGGCATGATCATGAAGATGAAGATGCCGGAGCAGACGACGATGGACCATCGATGGGCTGGGTGCAGGACCCTCATATTCAAGAGCTGCTTCTCAAGCAGACGGGTAACGCAAGAGCTGCCGCCCGAGAGAAAGCCAAGCTGGATCAACTGGAGATAGACGCGGTTACTCCATTGTATGAAGGATGCAGGCCCGAGGATACCCGCCTGAAAGTAACGCTCATGGCTCTGGAGATGAAGGTAAAACACAAAATGACCGACGCATGCTTCGACAAGAACATGTCATTCTGGCACGAACGTCTTCCCAAGGGGAACAAGTGCCCGACCAGTTTCGAGGAGGCGAAGAAAATTGTGTGTCCTCTGGATTTACCGCACGTGAAATACCATGTGTGCATGAACGATTGCATCATTTATCGGGACGAGCACGCGGAGTCTACCATATGTCCGGTGTGCGGCGTCATTCGATACAAGAAGAGGAAGAAAGCTCCTCGAAAAGTGGTGTGGTACTTTCCGATCACTCCTTGTCTGCAGCTGTATTTCGCGGACCCTAAGCTAGCAAAGCTCCTGCGTTGGCACGCGGATAGGGAGGAGAAGAAGCGAGAAGATGACGGAAATGATCCGGAGATAAATAAAAAAGACAAGATGCTGAGTCACCCTAAGGATGCGAGCCAGTGGCAAGCGTTGAACTTCGAACACCCAGAATTTGGGGACGATCCAAGGAACATAATGCTGGGCACGAGCACCGATGGAGTCAATCCGTTTGGCAGCCAGAGAAGCACACATAGCACCTGGCATGTGTTTGTGTGGATGTACAACCTTCCCCCCTGGATATGCATGAAGAGGAAGTACATTCACATGAGTATGCTAATTGAAGGGCCGAAACAACCAGGGAACAACATCAATCTGTATCTGGGGCTGCTGAAAGAGGAGCTAGACACGCTGTGGAAAACGCCAACCAATACGTGGGACGCCGCAGCGAAAGAATATTTCCCTATGAGAGCCGCACTGCTCATGACGGTGCACGACTATCTCGGTTACGGATATGTCGCGGGGCAGGTGGTCCACGGATTTTGTGAGCCAGCCGGCACCGAGTACGATCCATGCTCAGGACGGGCCACCAATACCTAAGGATATCTCGAGGAGGGTGCATGTGGCGGGTAGGTCGATGCTACCGACTAATCTGCTCAATGCTGCAACCGGTGCTATGCGGAGTCTGCATGACAGTGTTCTTTCTATGGAGAAGCGGCGTCCCTCCGAGAATGATGTGGCATACCCAGTTTTCATGGCCAAGGTGCCAGAGGGCAAGGGCTTTGTCGATAGCACCATCGGGCGTATGATCATCCCGCGGTTTGATGACATCTTCGCTATGTTTAACCTTCATCCGCTGCACTACACCTTCATTCGGCTATTTTCGCTCAGTATGGAGATGCGGATCATTAGAGACAAGACCCCGGACATCGTGATAGTCGACCCCTTCTACATGCGTGCCAAGATCTTGGGCAGCGCTGGGGACCGGCAAGTCGCGAGTTCATACCTCGAAGGCGTCATTCTGGCAAACCCAGATAAGGATAACTTCCTCGTGCCTTACTTTTCCAAGTTAGTCATCCCCTCACCGCCCCGTAACATATGATTTCTTAGATTTCGATCATTCTTTTTTTTTCTAACATTCCGTGTTTTGTGTAGTGACACAAATTGCACACTCATCCTCTTAAGCCCAAAATATTCCATGGCCACGTATTTCGACTCGGACCGTCAGTCGAAGAAAGACTACACAAATATGAAGAAAGTTCTTGATGATGCTCTCCCCGGCTACGCCAAATCTGGAGGCACCTTCAGGAGGCCAATTTGTAGGTACGGCAAGCACGTGTTCACCCACGTAACGACGTTCCCCTGCGTTAAGCAGCCGCCTGGCAGTCAGAAGGATGCCTACTACGCCCTCCATCACATGCGGGCGATCGTACGGGACCATAATCACCTTATGCTACCAAATAATCTCAAAGATTGGGCCGCATGCTTGTCGGCAATCCAGGACGAGGACATCTGACAAGAATTCTTTCGCATCCAGTCGGAGTTTGCGGAAATCATCTATCAAGATGTCCTTCGTACCTCGGGGCAGTTCTACCTCAAATATCAACCGTCCAACAGTGAAATAGAAACAACGCTACAAATGCAGGCTGACAACGACTGCACATTCATGACCATCACGAAAGACGGCGGCTTCATCCACGCTCCGGTCCCTTAGTCGAGTCGAAAGTATTGATGCTATGTAGTTCTGAAATATCGATTAGCTCATGTTGTAATTAAACTTTAATGAACTTGTATGTCTCTTTAGTTTGGACAGTCGTTCAACTTATATGTAATCGATGCTATTTATTAGTAGGACCATGAATCATGCTATTAATGTGTTGCTTTTCTCTTCCGATCCTTTTGCTGCATACTTATATATTGCTTATATATTATCTGTGAATTGCTACTAATGTTTTGTTTGTCTAGTGCATAGAGATGCCGTCGTATGTCGTGTACAAGGGTAAGGTTCCCAGAGTCTACGACGACTGGGAGGAGTGTCATAGACAGGTTCACCATTTCAGTGGTAACAGTTACAAAGGGTACACCACTAGGGCGGAGGCGGAAGCTAGATACGCGCGCTATCTAGCGGGAGAGAGGAGGGAGCGGAGGAGGAACCGGATGAAGACCAGTTTCATCGCGATGATGCTCATCGTGACCGCAGCTCTCTTCTATGTGATGGTAGTTTAGATGATCGATATCGACTTTGTAATGTGACGACAAACTCGGCTAATATGATGAACTTTGCTAATGTCTCGAGACCTAAACTTGGCTAATGTTTGAACTTTGTTCGCTATTTCGAATTTGGAGACTAATATGATGAATTCTATTGTGTGATGTTTATATTCTGTGCTGTAACGTATTTTGTAACCTGTGCAAATACCAGAAAAGCAAAAAATAATAATTCCTAATATTCATAGTAGTGGCGCACCATATTGAGAATTAGTGGCGCACCAAGATAAATACTAGTGGCGCATTATCGGGCATAGTAATGGCGCACTTGGGGCATAGGTGAAGGCAAATATGGCCCCCAGTTGTGGCGCAGCATATTGAGCATTAGTGGCACACCAAGGCTAAATACCAGTGGCGCATTATGGGGCATAGTAATGGCGCACTTGGGGGCATACATGAAGGTAAATATGGCCCCCTAGGAGGCATAGTAATGGCGCACTGTTGGACATAGTAATGGCGCACTATGTGGTGCGCCACTATTATCTGGGATACTAATGGCGCACCAGAGGTGCGCCATTACTATTTGTTACTAGTGGCGTGTTAATAGTGGCGCACCTATAGTGCGCCATTAATAGCAAAAACTGGTGCGCCACTAACAGCCTTTTTTCTAGTAGTGAGCAATACTTTCTTCCCCCAAGGCTATCAAAGGATGGAGGACCAAAGAGATCCTTGTGAAGGAGCTCCAAGGGCCTCTTCGAGTAGATGACAGTCGTGGGTCGGTGAGCCGTTTCATGAAGCTTTCCTTCGATACAAGAACTGCAAGCACGGTCTTTGGCAAAACTCACATTTGTTAGTCCATGCACGTGGTCCCCCTTGAGGAGGCTTTGCAAAGATCTCATATTGACATGGGCTAGTCGGCGATGCCAAAGCCAACCCACATCAACTTTAGCCATTAGGCAAGTCGCGGTCTTAGTGGGTCACTCCGAAAAGTTCACCACATAGAGACCGTTCTCGACATGTCCAACAAAGGCAACTTTAAGAGTCTTGCTCCACAAAAGGGCCACGGTATCAAGATCAAATAATGTTGCAAACCCCTGAGTGCAAGTTGATGAACGGAAAGCAAATTGTATGCAAGGGACTCAACAAGCACGACCTTCTCAATAGATAAATCTTAAGAGATGACCACCTTGCCAAGTCCCAATACCTTAGATGTTGAAGCATCACTGAATTGGACATGGGTGGGCATAGATGGAATTAGATGCACATCCACCACCAAGTCCTTGCTCCCGGTCATATGATTTGTTGCTCCACTATCAAGCAACCATGACACCCCACCGGAAGCAAACTCATACATGAGATCAATGCTTGGATTTAGGTACCCATTCTTGAATGGGTCCTTTGAGGTTAGTAACAAGGGTCTTAGGAACCCAAATAGACCATTCAATGTACTCATAATAAGAACAAACAAATTTAGCATAAACATGCCCATCACTAGCACGGCACAACACATATGAGGAGTTAAAATCACCGGCTTTGTTGGTAGGGCCAGTGTTGCCCTTCTTGGCATAACCACCCACTTCCTTGTTCTTCTTCTTCTCATGAGTGCCCTCACCTACCTTGACAAAGACTTCTTTGAGCGGGAGAGGTTGCTTGGTCTTGTTCTTCTTCGTCTTTGACTTGGATGCAAATCCAAGTCCTTCCTTAGCCACAACTTACTTTTGATTGCTCAAAAGGTCATTGAGATTCTTCTCACCTTTTATGCAAGTAACAAGGACTTTCTCTAGTTGTTCCTTCAACTTGGCATTCTGTTCCACAAGGTGCACATGCTCACAACAGGGGTTAGTAGCATTTGCATTATCAATTAGAACGAAAGGAGGACACATGGATATCTCCTTGGTTAGTTTCACTTGGAGTTGATCATGAGACTCCTTGAGAGAGGCATGAACACCCTTCAAGACCTTGTGAGCCTTGTCAAGTGTGTCAAATTCTTCCTTGAGTCTATCAAGGCCAATCCCAAGTGCAACTTTCTCGGATTTAAGCACACGAGTAAGAACAATAGCATGACCAAAATCTTTTTGCATTTTAGCTAGAACGTTGTGTGACTCCTCAAGAGTCAAACGAAGTCATTGCTCTTCCTCAAGAGCATTGGAAAGATCCGCAATCTCATAGACATAATCACAACTATGCCCCTCCAACTTGGAGATAGTATCCTCATGAGACTCAATGATATCATTGGCCTCACCAAGTTGTTCCAAGAGAGCAACAAAGTGCTTCTTGGATTCACCCTTGAGCTTACTCAAGAATTTATCAAACCCATTCTCATCAACTTTCACCACCTCACTATCATCAATACAATTTAACAATGAAGGAGTAGTAGTGATGGTGGTTTTTATGTTGGGGGTTACCTTATTGATACCTTTGGCCATGAGGCACTTTGCAATGAGGTTCTCGTTGGGGGCGCCAAAGAGAGACACCTTGGAGGGGGAAGAGATGGCAATGGCCACGGTTGTCATTGCCATTCCTTCACCACTTGTATCTACATCATCATCATCGGAGGGGTATTCTTCATGTGCCACCAACCCCTTTGGAGGTATCTTCTTGGTGACGTTGTTCTTGTTTGGGAAAGACTTGGCTTTGTCTTTGCGAATGAGTTTGCCACCGTTGTCTTCCCTCTTCTCATAAGGACAATCCACCACAAAGTGACTCACATTGCCGCAATTGTAACAAGTCCTCACCCGTTGCTTGTTCTTTGACCCACTTGAGTTGTTCTTGGTGAAGTTGGGCCTTGAGTTCCTCTTGTTGCCCCAAAATTGCCTTGACGCAAGAGCCATGTGCTCATGGTAAGCATATTTGGTGTCTTCGGGGTAACTCTCCTCTTCTACCTCCTCTTCTTCTTTCGGAATGGCCTTGGCCTTCAAGGCAAGAGTGGGTGAGCTTTTCTTTGTCCAAACACAAGCAAGAGCATTGTCGGCGGTCTTGTTCATGATGTTCATGGCATAAACTCATCCAACACTTCACTTGAGGTTAACGTGTGGAAATCCAGCCTTTGACGAATCACGGAGGACATGGCCTTGTTGAAAGGCATGATAGCCTTGAGAAACTTGCGCTTGATCCAATTGTCATCCATATCCTTGCTCCCATGGTCTTGAAGAGCAACCGCAAGAGTTGTCACCCTCCGGTAGAGATCACGCGGATCCTCATCTTCTAGCATCATGAATTCATCGGCCTCATCAACACTACTGGAATCAGAGGATTTGCCATCAGCCGCTTCTTTGCCGTCTGCTAGCTGACGGCAAAGGAGGTCTTTGCCGTCTGCTTGCAAAAAATAGACGGTAAAGAACTGGCTGATGGCGAAGATGCAATTTGCCATCAGCCATTTCTTTGCCGTCTGCTAGCTGACGGCAAAGAGATGGGTGGGGTCCATTTTAGGGCAGCACTGTAATGGCCCACCCCCCCCCCCACCTCTTTGCCGTCTGCTAGCAGACGGCAAAGAAGCTTTGCGGTCCGCTAGCAGACGGCAAAGATCGTGCCCCATCCAAACTAACGGTCACCCCCACTAACTCTCTCCCCGGCCCCACCCCTCTCTCTCTCCCCTCTCTGTCCGCCCAAAGCATCCGACCAGAAAGACAAAACAGCACGCTGCCGCCCAAGTGCCACAGAAAGCAGCCGAATCCGACACACACCCGCAGCACACGAAGACCTGCGGCACCAGGAGGAACAAGCGGCACCCGTTCGCCCCCGAAGACCCACAAACGCCACCCGGAAGACGGCGGCCACATCGCCCAATGCCGCCCCATCGTGCCCCGCCACCCCGGTGCCCCAGGACCTCCTCCACCGGGCCGCCCCCCCTCCTCCACCGGCCGCCCCCTCCCCTGCGGTGAGCTCCTCAACCTCTTTTTTTCTATTTTTTAGTTTTAGGTTTATGTTTAGTTTAGATTTAGTTTTAGTTTTAGTTTTAGTTTTAGGTTTAGGTTTAGGTTTAGGTTTAGTTTAGTTTTAGGTTTAGGTTTAGTTCTAAAAAAAGAAAAAAAGAATAATTAGAAGAAGAAGAAGAAGAAGAAGAAGAAGAGGAGGAGGAGGAGGAGGCCGAGAATCCCCCGGTACGAAGTGTCAATGCTTTATGTGATGTGATGTCCTAAAATTTTACGGTGAGCATGGCGCGGCTGGTGTCGTAGCTTAAGATGCAGACGTAAGAGACTTGAAACACCCAAACTGACTCATGACAAAAAATAAAAGCGTAGAAAGAGAAACCAAAGACGAAACAATACGTAGTGAGAGGTTGTGCAACTAGGATGATATTCTGTAACAGCTTTTTTAACGAATTTGAGAGGATGATGGTGAAGAACTCGAAAGCCATTGGTGTCTTGCGGTCGTTTCCATACATTCTGCTACAGCACAACAACCCTTCTTCTGACCATTATTGTGTCTTGCGGTCATAAGAAGGGTTGTTGCGCTGTAGCAGAATGTATGGAAATGACCACAAGACACCAATGGCTTTTGAGTTCTTCGCCATCATCCTCTCCAATTCATTTAAAAAGCTGGTACAAAAAATCATCCTAGTTCCACAACCTCTCACTATGTACTATTTTGTCTTTCGTTTCTCTTTCTATGCTCTGATTTTTTGTCATGAGTCAGTTTGGTTGTTTGAAGTTTCAAAATTTGGCTTTTAATCCTCATCGCAGAGGCTGCCAGACAAATTCACCAAGGTGTTCGACCACCATCGGCACCGAGAACTGTTGCTGCGGGAGGCTGGGCGCCGGCGTCGCTTGTGGGACGTGGATGTAGTGTTCGATGCCGAGGATCGAGGATCGCTGAGGGGTCGGGGGTCGAGGGTCGAGGATTGCCGAGGGGTCGAGGGTCGAGTATCACTGAGGGGTCAAGGTTCGAGGGTCGAGGATCGCCGAGGGGCCGAGGGTCGCCGAGGGTCGAGGATCGCCGAGGGGTCGAGGGTCGAGGAACAAGTAGTGCGAATCATTTTTTTACAACTTGGCGGTGGCATCCTGTTGTAAATATTTAGTTAGGTTGATGGCAAAAACAATAATGCTATGTTACTCATCTTTTTACAACTTGGCGGTGGCATCCTATTATTCATGTCGGTATTAAATTTTTTTATGTTGTATTAATTTCGTTTACTCTTTGTCATGGCAGGTGTTTGAAAGATGGTGGGCGCGGGTAAGGAGCGCTCCGAGGCTCCTTCTTTGTCGGTGCGTGGTGGGGGTGGTACTTCCATTCCACCCGTACCTCTCCGGAGAGCGTTGTACGAGGGTATGGCTTCACCGGTGGGCGCTTCTTCGTCGGCATTGTTGCCCACCAGGAGAGGAGGTCGAGGAGGGAGGAAGAGAGGAGGTCGGGGAGGACGTGGCCGTGGGAGAGGTAGGCAGGCTCCTACGCCTTCCTCGCCGCCACCCCCAGCTGATTCACCCGAGCACAGGACTGCTACGGTGGACACGTCTAAGGAGGAGGCTACGTGGACTCCGGTCCACGAGCCTCGGGTCGACGGGCCTTCGGCCCACGAGACTCCGGACCAGGAGACGTCCGGATGGGGTACCTGGCCGGATCCTCCTGAGGGGCCGAGTGGCCATGCTGATGGTGGCGGGGATCCGGCTGATAGCGAGGACGAGGTGGTTGAGGGGGCCACCATCTACCAGCGTGGTTGTACACGGCTCCCGCCCCTGCCGGCGACCCGCGAGCAGAGGTGGTTGATTTTCCCTGATGGGGAGAGGTAAGTGCATTTACTCTTTTTGTAACTTTTGCTTTCACGTTTCTTCAAATATATCTAATGCATTGGCCTTGTCATACTGCAGGGGTTGGGACCATGCTCCGGGAATCCACAGGCCCAATAGCATCCTTGGTGTGCTTTGCCGGCAAAACTTCCCGGGGTTTGTCACGTTGCCCGGTGAGGGTCAGCTTCCACAGCTAGGATTGAGCTGGGAGCACTACTTGGCTGCCCTGGCCCCGCCGGAGGAGATGATCGACGATGTGTTGTGCCACACGAGGGCAGAGATGGTTATCAGAAAGTTTTGGGTAATTTCTCCTTTACACAATTAAAAATCTTCAAATAGCTAGTTATTGTACTAATCAATGTTGTCTCGTTTGATTGCAGACCTTCTATAGGTGTGAGGAGGGATACGAGGAGGCCGCAACACAGGTTATCGATACCGAGTGTAGGCGCCTACTACAAAACTTATGGCACGAGGCTCGGGTGCAGGCTGTTCGAGACTACTACGCCTCGCGTGGTATTAAGAAGACCAAGGGTCTTTGCCGTGGAAAGTTTCTGAAGAAGGAGCAGTACATGACGGTAATTACCTATTCTTAAGGCCTTGTACTTAGTTTCCTTGATTTGATTCATAGGCATAGCGCTCAAGTTTCTCTTTACTAACTTAGGTGCCCCCGAGATGGTGTGCGGATAAGATGGATTGTTGGGAGGTGTTGGTTGATGAGTGGTGCTCAGACCAATGGTGAGCCGTCCACAAGAATGCCAAGGACTGGCGTGCCCAAATGGAAGGTGTGCCACACCATCAAGGCAGCACCAACTTATATCAGTTCGGGCGGAACTGGGTATGTGTTTGCTTCATGATTCATGCAATTCATTCTTCATGCTAGCTTGAGCCCTTTAATTACTAATTTACTCTGTTCCTCTCTTTCAGGTGCGATACAATAAGGCGGAGGTGGTGCCATAGGTGTACGACCTCTATGCCATGGCCCATACTGCCTCGTACAAGAAGGTCAAGGCATTCTCTGAGTCTGACCTTGATCATCTAGAGAACTTCACCAACATCTCCTCCCACAACAAGATCGTGAAGTACGGAGATGAGGGGAAGGTGAGGAAAGGGGAGGACTTTAACCCGAGCCAGCAGTTTGATCTAGAGTTGGTGATGATATCTGGTGCGGGAGGTCCCATGGCTCGATAGCCATTGGAGATGGACTTATCCGTTGTCCTAGCACTCTCCCAGAGATCAAGGCGCGCCAGTCGAGCTCCGCTCCTGAGATAAGGCCTCGTCAACGGCCTTATGAGCTCACCTTCGAGGTTAGTTATACAGACTTAGCTATCTTTCCTCCATTACATTGTGTGTGCGGCCATCGATGATTACAATGCTAACAAGGAGTGGTGTTGCAGGCTGCTCTTCAGAGAGAGAGAGATAGAACCCAGGCACTTATGGCGGAGAGGGACCGGCAGGCGGCGGAGAAGGAGCGGGAGTTGGAGGAGAGAACTGCTAGGATGTTGGAGGAGGAGAGGGCATGGAATGACATGCAGAACCGGGCCATGTACGAGCTCCTCGTGGTAAGTTTCTTCTGCATATTAGCCAAATCATGCACTTAATGTTCATTTCATTACTAACTAGTATGACTGACTCGTCAAACCAAATGTGCAGACTCTGTGCGAGAAGGCCGGTCAGACCCCTCCGCCGATGCCAGAGATTGCTCCGGGGACCACGGTGAGTTTAATTTGAATGGTCATTAGTTACTAGTCTTAACATTTGAGTGTCATCATGCTAACGAGACATTGCAAATGATCTTTGGTGCAGCGTAACTCCAGACAAGCATCGCACGATCCTTCTCCAGGTGGTACCGGCACGAGCCACCCCGGTGCTTCACCTCCGTGATGATGGTAAGTTTTCTTTAGTGTTTTGCTTAAAAAATGCATACTTAGCTTCGTACATGCTTGTTAGCCCTATTATGCCACATACTTAGCTTATTTTCCCCCAAAAAGACGTACTTAGCTAATTATCCTCCAAAATGACATAATTAGCTTATTTAGTTCATTTATGACATAATTAGCTTATTCATTTCAAAAATGGCATAATTACCTTGGTTCTCTCATAAATGTCATATACTTAGCTTATTTTCCTCCAAAATGGCATAATTACCTAAGTTAGATAAAAAATGAGCTATACTTACCTAAGTTGGCTCAAAAATGGCATCATCACCTAGGTTAGCACAAAAATGACCTATACTTACCTTATTTTCCTCCAAATTGACATAATAAGCTTAGTTAGCAAATGGCATAATTACCTAAGTTAGCTCTAAAATGACACAAATAAGGAATAAGAAGAAGAAAACAAGGAAGAGGAGAAAAGTAAAAAGATAGAAGAGAAGAAGAAAGATGAGAAAAGAAGAAGAAGAAAATATCTTCTTATTCTTCCTTTTTCTCATCTTTCTTTTTCTCCATCTTCTACTCCTTATTCTTATTCTTCTTCTTTCTTCTTCTTCTTCTTCTTCTTCTAGACTTCTTCTTCTTCTTCTTCTTCTTCTTCTTCTTCTTCTAGTCTTCTTCTTCTTCTTCTTCTAACTTGCTTACCATTTTTGCAGATTTGATTCATTTCATGGAGGCTGGCATTGATGGACTACTAGTTTTAGTTTCTGTTTTGATTTTGTGTTCATGAACAATGTATGTTGATGAACTCCGTGAAACTATGTATGTATGTATGTTGATGAACTCCGTCAAACTATGTATGTATTGGACCTTTTAATACCCTATGTGTTCTGTTGCATTAATGGACTGCTAGATGTTGGATACATGGGCTATGTTTGAGGTTGAAACTATATATATCATATATGTCTTTTGAAAATGCAGGGATATAACAGAAAACAGGAAAAAAAACAGCAACAATACAGACACTTTGCCGTCTGCCACCGACGGCAAAGGGGTCTTTGCCGTCCACCACAGACGGCAAAGAGGCCACGTGGCAGCAACCTGTGCAACCTAGGAGCTGACCCATTTGGTCACTTTACCGTTTGTGGCAGACGGCAAAGGCTGGAGAGGTTTACCGTCAGCTGGCAGACGGCAAAGCCTCCCGTTAGCCACCTAACATGGCTAACGTCTGTTCTTTGCCGTCCACGTTCTTTGCTATCTGCCACCGACGACAAAGGGTCTTTGCCGTCCGCTGTGAGAAAGCAGACGACAAAGAAGCTATTTACCATAGCTTACTGTGCCGGACAGGTTTGCCGTCAGCGGCTGACGGCAAAGAGGTTTGCCGTTAGCTTTCTGGTCCTTTGCCATCTGCCATGGCAGACGGCAAAGAAGCTGATTCCTGTAGTGCAAGGACCACTTCAAAGTTGGACCGTTGGATGCTTGAGCTCCCCTTGTACAAAGATATGGTGTGTTCCCAACAATCCTTTGCTCAAGTGAAGGGGTGTAGGTGAGATAGATCTTCGACAGGAACATCGTCTTGAAGGATGAACAGGGCAGAATGATTGTATTGATTGTCCACTTCTTCTCTTGGGGTGAGATTGTTTGGATCATGCGGGTAGAAGCCTTGCTCAATGATTCTCCAAAGGTTTGTTGAGTTGTGATTCAAATGAGACTTGATATGAAAAACCCCAATTAGCAAAATCACCCTTTACAAGTTTAGGAGGAGGACCAAGATGGTTAATGCGCGATGTAGGGACCGGTCCTCCATAGACCGGGGGAGGGGGACCGATGCAAAGGGTCCCATCCCATTCTTGTCATGAAGGGAAGAAGTTTGAGTACCTTTAGCCGCTTCCTTGCCGGAATTGGCCTCCGACTCTAATGCGGTGGGATTAACCACAAGCAATGAATCGGGAGTAGCTTTCAACCCCTCAAGCAATTCTTTAAGCATGGACTTGCTTCGGTCATCATAGACATCTTAAGTGAAGCCATAGCCTCATTTAAGTCGTCTCGTGTGATCGAAGTCAACTCCACGGCCTCGGGCACTTCCTCCTCGGTGTCAACCATACTCTTCGGGTGGTGAAACCCTTAATAAAGAGACGAGGCTCTTATACCAATTGAAAGGATTGATATGGTTGACTAGAGGGGGGTGAATAGGCAACTACCAATTTTTAGCTTTTCTTAACAAATTAGGTTTAGCACCAAGTAGGTTGTCTAGATGTGCAACTAGGTGAGCAACCTATCTGATGCTAACAATAACAACAACAAGAGCAAGCAAGATAAACAACACAAGTAAAGCTTGCACAAAGTAAAGGTAAGAAATAACCACAATGCTCCCAAGAAGCCACTAGGGCCACCGTATTCTCCCCACGCCCTCACACAATGTGAGATGCCGTGATTCCACTAGTGGTTCCCTTAAAGGCGCCGACCGACCTTTACAAACAAGGTTGGGGAAATCTCCACAACTTAATTGGAGGCTCCCAACAACACCAAGCTTCACCACAATGGAATGTGGCTCCGAGGTGACCTCAACCGTCTAGGGTGCTCAAACACCCAAGAGTAACAAGATCCGCAAGGGATTAGTGGAGGGAATCAAATTTCTCTTGGTGGAAGTGTAGATCGGGGCTTTCTCAACCAATCCTTAGAAAATCAACAAGTTTGATTGGCTAGGGAGAGAGATCGGGCGAAAATGAGCTTTGGAGCAACAATGGAGTTTTGGGGGAGGAAGAGGTAAGTCTTCTTGGAGAAGAAGACCCCCTTTTATAGTGGGGGACAAGATCAAACCATTATTCCCGTGCTCAACCCGCAACGCGCGGTACTACCACTTGCTGCAGTGGCACTGCCGCTTGCCCCAGCGGTACTACCGCTGGGACAGCGCACAGCAGAGCACAGAGGAGGGACAGAGGGAAGCAAACAACGCGCGGCACTAGCAGCGGTGGTAGGTGCGGTACTACCACTCCTACTGCCGCTGCTTGATTGGATCTTGTTGGGGTCAGCGGTAGTATGCCAGAGGAACCACCGCTGGACTACCGCTAAACCCGACACGAGAAACTCGAGTCCCGAATCGAGGCGGTAGTACAGCCGTACTAGAGTGGTACTACCACCTGCCTATACAGGCGGTACTATTGCTACCAGCCGCGGTACTACCGCTAGCTTCATCCTGAGCCCTTCCCAACACAACAGAGGACACTCCAACGATGCAGGAAGGAACTAGGGGTGGAAAGAGCATGTGTACGTGATGATTCCACCCAAACCTTTCCGATACAGACCCTCTCTTGATAATACGGTATATCCTACGACTCAAGTTCACTGAAAATGAAACGAAGGAAACAACACCGTCTTCTCTTTAACCACTAAGGGAAGAAATCGTCTTGTGCCATACGAAGGAATATTTGAAATGCTCAATGCACACGATTAGTTCGCAAAAGCATTGTCATCAATCACCAAAACCACTGAGAGAGAAATATGCCCTAACATCTTATATATCCATATGAATAGTTTTTATCAAAACAAGATTATTGGCTTGCTGCAATGCTTTCCAGACATGCAATGCTTTCCATGTCTAGAGAAGTTGTATATAAAGGTGATAATTTCACGCACATTGGAAGCCCGCATATAGTGTACTAGAATTAACCGTTCAGTTGTTGCTCTTTCGACACTATTTTTTAGACCTTAACTGTTTTCAATCTTCATGTCTATTTAGGCAACTGGACGGGGGAAGAAAGTTATAACCAATCGGTGGATTTGTAAGCATCGGGATTTCTCAGTTCTCATGACATTCGATTGAAGACAATAACGCTGGAACGATATGTAGCCAACCATGCAAACACTAGATTTGTCACATTCTTCCTGCTGAATGCGAGGTTACTATTGTCCATCAGCCTTAAGTTTATCAGCAGCATGGTTTTGACGGATGGGTATGTCAAAGAGCAAAAAAAGGAGTTTCAGGTGGACAAAAGGGCTTCTGAACATGTCGGGCTTCTATTTACAACATCTTGTGGTCATAATCTAGTAAATTTTACAACCCAGGATGTTCATTCTATGGACCTGACCGATCCATTTGATTGCGACTGCCGAAAATAGTACTGGAGTTAGATGTTGTTGCCCTGTTCAATCTGGGTTTTGTCTAAACTTGACGAACAATTAACCCTCGTGCTTTTGTACAGTTTGTAAGCTGGAGTTAGATGTTGTTGCCCTTTTCAACTCGGCTGTGACTGTCATATTTTCTTTGAAACAAGAAAAATGGCTTGCCATTTGTTTAATTAAGAGAGAAATATTGTAACAAATCCCAACCAAGGGAAATAACATCACTCTCGTCGGCTGCTTGAGCTCACTGTGCATTACAAAACCCAAGTGATTAGCCCCCACCAGCACCCACAAACTTATTTTGAACTAGCACACCAAATGGGCTGTAAATTTTCATAAGAAAGGCTGCATGGCCGTGACAGATTTGGATTCTGACATTTGGGACCCACGAGGAAAAAGCCTATCCAAGGTGGTGTCGACTTACTAGTCAACAAACGATTCTGTCTACAGTCGTTGGATTGACATCCAACATCTGTCGTGTATCTTCTATCTCTTGTCTTCTTCCTCCAGCCTCCCAAACCAAACCACCTCATCGGTCCCGCCTGCTCCCGCCTCCCACGGCTGGATGTGACTCCGCCGCCCTACCGTACCCTTAAACATTGGCCAGTTCATCCCTTTATTCCCCCACATGTACTGTTATTCTCCGGTGATGTCAGCCCCAACACGCACCCGCACCCGAACCAGTCAACCCTCGTACTCCCCTCTGCCTATGACTAGACTGCCGCATCTTCCACGGATCCTATTCGTTCCTGTCCGAGGCCTCGTCGTCGTCCTTCGCCTTGGTTCGCTCGCCATGCGTGGTGCGCCGCCGTCTGGCGTTGTCAACGTGGTCAACAACCGAGAGGAATAAGGAGATGACTGTAAGTTGAGAGGATGACAGTAGGGACCCACCAGGGTCATGGCAGTACACAAGCAAGTGCCTCGTTATTACAAGCCAAAAAATGGTTCCTCCTAATGGTTGGATATCTGGGTCCCACGTCATTGTCAACATAGTCAATAAACCAGAGAATTACACAATGAGCGGCTGACACCAGGGACCCAGCAGGTCGCGCAGTTGTTATTTACTTTTTTTAGGAACAAGCAGTTGTTATTTACTAGTTTTAGAGATGGATCAGGGTTATAACGGGGATGTGCGGGGGTTCTGGCCCATCTAGCCCAGGGTTTTATTTTATGTTTACCACATGATGAGCCCAGTTGTGTTTTTTTCTTTCTGAAAATGGCTAGCCCAGTTCTACTTTTTTTAAAGAAATAGCCAACGGAGGCCTACTTGCTTTCTCAGCCCTGCTGGGCTGCAAATCTTTCAAGACGAGAGCAATGTATTCGCTTGCCCAGAAAATGAAGTAGTAAGAAATGGGATGTAAATTTTAAGAACACAGCAAACCAGCAATTAGTTTCAAATATCGTTCTTTAAATATTTCGAGATTTTGAATTTAATTGTTTTTTTGTGGGGAAAATTATGTTGAATTTTAAATTGATATAAAATTATTATTTTTAAATTAGTTTGAACGTGATTCAAAATTTCGGGATTAAAAACAGTTCGGACCGCACCGAAATATGAAAATTTCATTGAATTTTTAACCATGGCTAGAATATGGGCTGTAATGGTAACAAAAGGAATATGGGATTCAAAAAAATGCTTAAGAATTAGCCAATGGGTTGTAAATTTATTAGCAATAATGGCAGATGGGTTGTATGTTGTTTTCCACATATTTGAGGCTGACTTGTGGGCCTACTAGGTTGAAGCGTACGCTTTTCTAAAAAAAGGTTTACACGCACGCTAGGCCGTGCCAACTTACTCAACACACGCGAGCACTGACTGTTGGATGTCCATCCAACGACCGTCGTGCTTCTTCAATCTCTGCTCTTCCTGCTCCAGCCACTCAAACCAGCGCCGGCGGGACTGCCTGCTCCCGTCTCCCATGGTCGGCTGTGCTGCCGCGCAGGACTCACCGCCCCACCCTACTCCCATCGCTGGCCTGGCCATCCCTCTACTCACCCACACCTGCTGTTATTCTCCGGCGATGGCAGATGAACCAGTAAACCCTCGTACTCCCCTCCGTGTGGGAAACAACTGCCGAGTCTTCCCCGACTCCGTGTCGTTCCCTTCCTTGGCCTCGCCATCGTCCACCGCCCTGGTGCTCTCGGCGCGGAGTGGTCAACGTGGTCAACAAATGACATCCATCGGAAGAGGACTGTACATGGAAAGGCCGACAGCTGGGTCCACAGCCGCACAAGGAAGTGCCTCCTTATTACGCGCAAAATAATGATTCCTCCACCTGACAGCAGGGAGCCATCGGAAGGGCCTCTGTATTTCACGAAAAAATGTTCCTCCCGCTGACAGCTCGGACCCACCAGCTATATCTTCACACGCAAGGAAGTGCCTCCTTATTACGCACAAAAAAATGAATACTCCCCCTACTAGCTGGGACCCATCATATTTGGAGGCTGACTTGTGGGCCTACTAAGTTGACGTAGACGGAGGGCTTTGTCAACTTAGTCAATATAAATGATTCTAGCTGCAGTGAGCGTATGATATCCATCTAACGGCTGTCGTGCTTCTTCAACCTCTGGTCTTCTTGCTCCAGCCGCCCAAACCAGCGTCGGCCGTGCCGCCTGCTCCTGCCTCCCATGGCTGGCTGTGCTGCCGCGCAGGCCTCACCGCCCCACCCTACTCCCATTGCTGGCCTGGCCATCCCTGTACTCATCCATACCTCCTGTTATTCTCCAGTGACGGCAGCCTCATACTGCAGCCGAACAAGTAAACCCTCGTACTCCCCTCCATGTGGGAAACAACTGTTGAGTCTTCCCCTGCTCCGTGTCATTCCCTTCCTAGGCCTCGTCGTCGTCCACCGCCTTGGTGCTCTCGGTGCGGCGTGGTCAACGTGGTCAAGGGACGACTTCCATCGGAAGAGGACTGTACGTGGAGAGGCTGACAGCTGGGTCCACAGACGCAGCAAGGAAGTGCCTCCTTATTACGCGCAAAATAATGATTCCTCCACCTGATAGCGGGGACCCACCAGAAGGGCCTTTGTGTTTTGCAAAAAAAACATTTTCCCCCTGACATCTGGGACCCACCATCTACATCTTCGCACGCAAGGAAGTGCGTCCATATTACGGGCAAAAAATGATTCTTCCCCCTGACAGCTGGGACCCACCAGCTATATCTTCACACGCAAGGAAGTGCCTCCTTATCCTCCCTAACAGCTGGGACCCACCCGGTCGAACCGTATGTAGGGTTGTCTGTCTGGTCGCAAACGTGTCGTACATACTGGTCGATTGGTCTCTCTACAGCGATGAACTGTGGCCGAGTAAGGAGCGGCACATGTCGTAGTAGAGCCGCCGACGTAGCATGTCACGTAGTCCCGTCTATATCGTCTACATGTATGTACAGCCACGCTGCAAGAAAGTAAATACGGCTACGTACGTACATACGTACGGGCGGGGTCTCGAACGCGTACAGCAACGGCGTCCTGTTCATCGGCAGCCAACCGGCTGGGTTGGAATGGAGGAAACAGCGTCGTGTTCACCGGGAGCCAAGCGACTGGATCAGAATACGTCGTGTTCATCGAGAGCCAACCGGCTTGGACAGAACAGCCGAAACGAGGTCTGGCGTACCGTAAAACAGAGCAAACGGCCTTCTGTTCATGCGGTCGAAACAGGGTCCTGTTCATCGACTCGGGGTCTGGCGTACCGCAAAATGGAGGAAACGGACTTCTGTTTGAGTGCCTACGATTGAAACGGTGTCCTGTTGATCAGGAGGGGTGTGGCGTACCACGAAACGGAGGAAACGGACTTCTGTTCGAGCGCCTACGGTCGAAACGGGGGTCCTGTTCATCCAGCGTCTACTGCCTCGCTCCAGCCTCCACGGGCTACTGTTCCTCCACTGTCGGCTTCCTCGAGCCTCCACTTGCTACTATTCATCCACTTCGTCATCCTCATGCCTCCACCAGTTACTGTTCATCCATGGGGTTACTGTTCATCTAGCCTCCACCGGCTACTGTTCAACCAGCCCTCCATGGGGTCCTGTTCATCCACCCCCAACCGGCTCGGGTGTGGCGGTCTCCTCGGGGTCCTGTTCATCCAGCGGCAACGGCCTACTACCACGAGGTCCTGTTCATCCAACCCCCATCGGGAACTGTTCATCCAACCCCCAACAATGGTCACTGTTCATCAAGAGGCAGGTTCGATCGGCTTCAGTTAGCAGTAGTAGCAAAGGAATCGCTCGGGTTCAGTTAACAGCCAAGGGATCAATCACTCGGGTTCAGCAACATAGCTAGTGCAATCGCTCGGGTTCAGTAAGCGAACACCTCGCTTGGGTTCAGTTAGAGCCCAATGCCTCACACACATGCGCGTACGTGTACGAGAGAAACGCGCAAACCTCCGTGTATCGCTCGGCCCCGACCACCCACCGTAACCGGGAACTCCCCAAAATTTTCCTCGCCCTCGCTTCTACCATGATTTTTTTCGTCATGGACGGCCCAAAGAATGTCATGCAGGTGCGTCCCCGGCCTGCCCAGGATGAAAAGCCCATTTGTCATGATTTTTTTGTCATAGAAGTAGGAGCCCACCACATCTATGATGATACATGGTTTTGTCATAATTATCATCATAGAAGTGTCATAACCATGACAGAAAAAAAATTCGTTCGGGCCAAAATGTCACAGATGTGTCTTTTTTTTAGTGTAGATTTCCATAAACTTGATGATTGTTCTTTAAATTTGCACTCAGCGGATTCCACTATTAAAAACCTATGGAAAGAGTTAATGATGTTCTTATTGTTGCAAATAGGAATTATGTGCCCATAGATTTTATTGTGCTTGATATATATTGCAATCTCACATGCCCTATTATTCTTGGTAGACCTTTTCTTAGAACGATTGGTGCAATTATTGATATGAAAGAAGGAAACATTAGATTTCAATTCCCATTAAGGAAGGGTATGGAACACTTTCCATGAAAGAAAATTAAGTTGCCATATGAATCTATTATGAGGGCCACTTATGGATTGAATACCAAACATGACAATACCTAGATCTATGCAATATGCCTAGCTAGGGGCGTAAAACAATAGACCTTTGTCGTGGTGATCTCACGGTAGATGTCATGGGATGGCTAAAAGAGGGGACGGACACAAGGGCACCGGTGGGTTCCAGAGGCGAGGTTGGCACGAGCAGGTGTGTGACACGAGACGTACCCAGGTTCGGGGCTCTCCGGAGAGATAACACCCCTAGTCTTGCCGAGTGTGGTTTATATGAAGTGGATACAGGGTTGCTCCTAGAGCTGTTCTGGGGAGGAAGGAAGACAGGCCAGTGCATAGGTTGTTCCTTCTCCGTAGGTGTGTGTGTGTGTGTCTAAGCTTAACCAGGGGATCGACCCTCTGCATGGAGGGGCATCGGGGGGTCTTATAGGCTACCCCCCGGGGTTACAATGGTAACATTACATGGGCGCGGGGCCCCGGTGTCAGTGTCTAGGAGCCAGCAGTGGGGGCCGCCGCGTCTACCGGGTGCGGGTCTTGCCGGGTCCACCGGGTGCGGGTCGTACCGGGACCACCGGGCGCGGAAACGGCCGGCTGGTGGGAACTGTGGCACGCCTTACCAAGCATCGTGGAACGGTCGGCGTTGCCCTGCTGCAGGGCCATGCCCCCAAGACACCGCCCGCCCCGGGCGGGGGCGTGGGGAGCGTCACTGTCGCGCCCGCCGGGGCCGGTGTAAAGGAGGGAGCATTGTAGCCATGCTTACTTGTCGCCGAGGTTGACTTCTCATGGATGGCCGACATGCGCTAGCCGGCTGGCCGGGTCGCGGCACCCGGCTGGCTCACGCTGGGGAGCCGGCCAGGGATGAGCCGGATTGAGGGGCTTTGCCAGCCTTGATGTTTTTGAAAGAGATCCGGGTTCCATTGCCTGCCCGGGGGCCATTCCCCCGACACGCTTGTTGGGAGGCAACCCAATTTTATTTTATGTTTCTGCTTCTGTTTTTCAATAAATAATCAATTATACCTCTGTTATGATTGTATTTTAATATTATAATTAGTGTTTGAGCCAAGTAAGACCTTTGGGATGCTTTGGTGGATCGTTGATTTGATTTTGCTGGAAAACAAAAACTTTTGTGTCCGGTAGAAGAATTTTTTAAATTCACTGGAACATGAAAAAACTCTGAATTTTTTACACAAGATTGATATATGAATTGGCTCTGCTTTACTAATTTTTCAGAATTTTTGGAGTTACATAAGTATGACTATAATTCGTGTATTTACAGACTATTCTATTTTTGACAGATTCTGTTTTTAATGTGTTGTTTGCTTATTTTGATGAATCTATGGGTAGTATCAGGGGGTATGAGCCATGGAGAAGTTAGAATATAGTAGATATAATACAAATATAAAATTAGAATGAGTTCACAATAGTACCTAAAAGTGGAGATTTGTTTTATCATACTAACGGATCTCATGAGTTTTTTGTTGAGTTTTGTGTTGTGAAGTTTTCAAGTTTTGGGTGAAGTTTCGATGGATTGCGGAATAAGGAGTGACAAGAGCCTAAGCTTGGGGATTCCCAAGGCACCCTAAGGTAATATTCAAGGACAACCAAGCATCTAAGCTTGGGGATGCCCCGGATGGCATCCCCTCTTTTGTCTTCAATCCATCAGTAAATTACTTGAGGCTATATTTTTATTCACCACATGATATGTGTTTTGCTTGGAGCGTCTTGTATTCTATGAGTCTTTGCTTTTTAGTTTGCCACAATCATCCTTGATGTACACACTTTTGAGAGGGACACACATTAATCATGAATTTATTAGAATACTCTATGTGCTTCACTTATATCTTTTGAGCTAGGTAGTTGCTCCAGTGCTTCACTTATATCTTTTTAGAGCACAACGGTGGTTTTATTTTGAAGAAATTGATGAACTCTCATGCTTCACTTATATTATTTTGAGAGTCTTAAAAATAGTATGGCAATTTTCTTAGGTTATGAATTTAGTCCTAATATGATGGGTATTCAAGAGGGATATAATAAAAACTTTCATGAAGATCATTGAATATATGAGAAGTTTGATTCCTTGCATTTGTTTTGAAATATAAAGATGGTGATATTAGAGTCATGCTAGTGAGTAATTGTGGATTAGTAAGAATATTTGTGTTAAGGTTTGTGATTCCCGAAGCATGCATGTATGGTCTCTCGTTATGCGATGAAGTTGGACCATGATTTATTTTTTATTGTCTTCCTTATTAGTGGCGGTCGGGGACGAGTGATGGTCTTTTCCTACCAATCTATCCCCCTAGGAGCATGCATAATAGTACTTTGCTTCGATGGCTAATAAACTTTTGCAATAAGTATGTGAGTTCATTATGACTAATGTTGAGTCCATGGATTATACGTACTCTCACCCTTCCATCGTTGCTAGCCTCTTCGGTACCGTGCATTGCCCTTTCTCACCTTGAGAGTTGGTGCAAACTTCGCTGGTGCATCCAAATCCCGTGATATGATACACTCTTTCACACATAAGCCACCTTATATCTTCCTCAAAACAGCCACCATATTTACCTATTATGGCATTTCCATAGCCATTCCGAGATATATTGACATGCAACTTCCACTGTTCTGTTTTATTATGACACACACCATCATTGTCATATTGCATTGCACGATCATATAGTTGGCATAGTATTTGTGGCTGGGCCACCGTTCATATCTTTTATACATGTCACGCTAGATCATTGCACATCCCGGTACACCGCCGGAGGCATTCATATAGAGTCATATTTGTGTTCTAGTATCGAGTTGTAATTCTTGAGTTGTAAGTAAATAAAAGTATGATGATCATCATTATTAGAGCATTGTTCCATGTGAGGAAAGAATGATGGAGACTATGATTCCCCCACAAGTCGGGATGAGACTCCGGACTTAAAATAAAAGGAGGCCAAAGCGCCCAAAATAAAAAAATGAGAAAAAAGAAAAAAAAAGAAAAAAATGAGAGAAAAAGAGAGAAGGGACAATGTTACTATCCTTTTCCACACTTGTGCTTCAAAATAGCACCATGTTCTTCATGATAGAGAGTCTCCTATTTTGTCACTTTCTGAAAGAACATGCGGTGCCCCCATGTTTGGTTTTGGTAATTGTTGATAATCTCTATGGACTAATGGTTGCCTTGAGTTATATTTGAAGGATTTGTCCATAGGCTTTTCTTGAAGTCCATGTGTTGGTTTCAAGGAGTTTATGAGATGACCAAGGTGCTATTCAAGGAATTATCCAAAGAGTGGTCATATAGAAGACATGATACAAGGTAGATCAAGACTAAGTCAAAGAGTGAATCAAGTTGATCAACACACAAAGCACACAATATGTATTGAGAGGGATCAAGTGATCCCGTGGTATGGTAAGCATTGTCCATTACGCTTTGTGTACTAACCCATGGTCTACGTGAGAGTTCTATGTGGGGTTAGGTATGTTTCCATGGGCTTGCATCAAGAAGATATCATACAACCCATGTAGAGGATGACATCAAGTGGTGATCATCATCAATATTGCGGTGTGCAAGTTCAAGTGGAGCATCAAGAAGAGATCAAGTGCTTGAAGCTTGCCGTCCATTGTGGTGACAATGGACTTGTGAAGATGTGCCGAAGAGTGTCTCACCCATAGCGGAGTATGGGGGATCAATCAACTAGTCTTCATCGAGCCAACGCAATCAAGAAAGGTGGTCCAACTTGAGGAAGTCAAGATCATCATCATCTAGCTCAAGTGGACGATGTGCAAGGCAAAGGTTTTCCCTTGATATGTTTTCTATTTTACCGGTCTCATGGTGGTAGTTGGGAGACCGGGTTGTAGGATCGATTGCTGTACTATCAAGGGGGGATATCAAGTTAGTAGCTTGATCGTATCGTTCGTAGAGAGCTCAAACCATTGCATCCTTGCATCATCTTTCTTGGTTGTTGCTTGGTGTTTCTCTTTGTGAGTTTTAGAGCTTTTGGTCATCTTCACGACAAGCTCGAGTTCATCGAAAACGGAGTTCACTTATGCATCTTCTATGATGTTTTCGATGTTGGAGTTTTTGTCGGTTCTTCATTCATAGAGGTTTCACATCTCTATATCTTAGGCATACTCCCCCTGCCTCTTCTTACTATTTGTCGTCCTCTATCCAACAAGCTTGGGTTTGCTCATTTCGGAGCTCATTTGCAGAAGTTGTGGCAGTTCAGGCTTTATTGTATCCTCTGGTTTCTTTGCCGTGTTCCTAAAGGCCTCAAGCGGCAATACTGCTCTCCCGAGCGGTAGTACCGCTTGTAAGCGGCAGTACCGCGGCCCTGTGCTGCGTGTAGTACCGCTGCTTCTGGGGATGCGATTTTTTGTGTCGGGTTGCGCGGCAGTGGAACGGTAGTATGAGCGGTAGTACCGCTTGTAAGCGGTAGTACCGCCCATGCACTACCGCTCCACTTCCGCTCCCCTCCAGGACCCTGCGTACTCCCAGCGGTTGTAGAGCGGCAGTGGGTGTGCAGCACTACCGCCTCTAAGTGGTAGTGCCGCTCTTTCGAGCAGAAGTACCGCTGGTGCGGCTCTGCTTCACCCCATCTGTCCTGCTCTACCTCCTTAGTGCCCTGAGCTGCAACCCCAGCGGTACTACCGGCTCGTGGTCTTGCACCATTGCATTTCTCTATGTGCACTACCGCCAGGGTGGTAGTACCACTCCACTGAGCGGTAGTACCGCTCGTGTGCGGGCTGGGCACATAACGGTTGGATTCGGGAGGTCCTATAAAAGGGGGTCTTCTTCCCCATTGAACCTTATCTCTTGAGCTCGTGTTCTTCCCCCATTGTTGACCTTCTTCGAGCTTGCTAACTCTCAATCCCTCCAATGATTCTTGCTAGTTCTTGAGGGAAAAGAGAGAGGAGATCTAGATCCACATTTCCACCAATCACTTTCTTCTCTATGTGAGGGGAACCCCTTGGATCTAGATCTTAGAGTTCTTCATGTTCTCTTCTTTGTTCTTCCTCTCATTTTCCTCCCTAGCATTAGTTGCTTTGGTGGGATTTGGGAGAGAAGGACTTGGGCACTCCGTGTGCCCTTGCCATTGCATTTGGTGCATCAGTTTGAGTTCTCCATGGTGATACGTGGAAGTCAAGTTCAGAAGCTTATTACTCTTGGGTGCTTGGTACCCTAGAGCTTGTTCCTCTTGGGTGCTTGGGCGCCCTAGATGGTTGGTGGGGTCCAGAGCTCAATCATTGTGGTGTAAAGTTCCGGGCAAGCGTCGGGGTCTCCAATTAGGTTGTGGAGATCGCCCCGAGCAATTTGATGGGTTTCGATGACCGCCCCAAGGGTTGCCAAAGTGTACGGGTTCGGTGACCGCCCTCAAGGGTCCCTTAGTGGAATCACGGCATCTTGCATTGTGCGAGGGCATGAGGAGATTACGGTGGCCCTAGTGGCTTCTTGGGGAGAATTGTGCCTCCACACCACTCCAAACGGAGATTAGCATCCGCAAGGGTGTGAACTTCGGGATACATCGTCGTCTCCGTGTGCCTCGGTTATCTCTTACCCGAGCCCTTTACTTATGCACTTTACTTTGTGATAGGCTGATAGCCATAGTGTTTCATGTTATATATCTTGCTATCTCCTAGTTGTTTATCTTGCTTAGCATAAGTTGTTGGTGCACATAGGTGAGCCTAGTTGTTTTAGGTTTTGTGCTTAACAAATTAAACGCTAGTTTTATTCCGCATTTGTTCAAGCCTAAACCGTAATTATTTTAAAGCGCCTATTCAACCCCCCCCCCCCCTCTAGGCGACATCCACGATCTTTCACTTTCATATATTACTAGTGGGAATTTTTCATCATAGAACTTGGCTTGTACTCCCTCTGTTCCAAAATAGATGACCCAACTTTGTACTAACTTTGTACTAAAGTTAGTACAAAGTTGAGTCATCTATTTTGGAACAGAGGGAGTATATTCCAATGATGGGCTTCCTCAAATTGCCCTAGGTCTTCATGAGCAAGCGAGTTGGATGCACACCCACTTAGTTTTCTTTTGAGCTTTCATACACTTATAGCTCTAGTGCATCCGTTGCATGGCAATCCCTACTTCTTGCATTGACATCAATTGATGGGCAACTCCGTAGCCTATTGATTAGCCTTGTCAATGTGAGACTTTCTCTTTTTTTGTCTTCTCCACACAACCTCCACCATCATATTCTATTTCACCTATAGTGCTATATCCATGGCTCACGCTCATGTATTGCGTGGGAGTTGAAAAAGTTTGAGAACATTAAAAGTATGAACCAATTTCTTGGCTTGTCATCGGGGTTGTGCATGATAAATACTTTGTGTTATGAAGATAGAGCATGACAAGATTATATGATTTTGTAGGGATAACTTTCTTTAGCCATGATATTTTGAGAAGACATGATTGCTTTACTTAGTATGCTTGAAGTATTATTGTTTTTATGTCAATATTAAACTTTTGTTTTGAATCTTATGGATCTGAATATTCATGCCACAATAAACAAAGATTACATGATAAACATGTTAGGTAGTATTCCACATCAAAAATCCTGTTTTTATCATTTACCTACTCGAGGACGAGCAGGAATTAAGTTGGGGATGCTTGATACGTCTCCAACGTATCTATAATTTTTTATTGTTCCATGCTATTATATTATCCATCTTGGATGTTTATATGCATTATTTTGCTATTTTATATCATTTTTTGGGACTAACCTATTAACCTAGTGCCTAGTGCCAGTTGCTGTTTTTTCTTGTTTTTGTCTTTTACAGAAAATCAATACCAAACATAGTCCAAATGGAACAAAACTTTTTGACGATTTTCTTGGACCAGAAGACACCTAGGAAGCTTCGGGAGGAGGCCAGAGGAGCCACGAGAGGGCCACAAGCCAAGGAGGCGCGCACTAGGGGGGCGCGCCCCCCAAGCTTGTGGGCCCCTCGAGGCTCTCCTAACCCTAATCCTTGCTCCATAAATACCCAAATATTCCCCGTATACCAGAGAGCACACCAAAAATACTTTTCCACCGCCGCAAGTTTCTGTCCTCGTGAGATCCCATCTAGAGACCTTTTCCGGTACTCTGCCGGAGGGGGATTCGATTACGGAGGGCCTCTACATCAACCTTGATGCCCTTTCGATGATGTGTGAGTAGTTTACCACAGACCTACGGGTCCATAGCTGGTAGCTAGATGGCTTCTTCTCTCTCTTTGATATTCAATACAATGTTCTCCTCGATGTTCCTGGAGTTATATTCGATGTAATCTTCTTTTGTGGTGCGTTTGTTGAGATCCGATGAATTGTGGATTTATGATAAGATTATATATGAATATTATTTGAGTCTTCTATGAACTCTTTTATGAATGATTAAGATAGCTTTGCATTTCTCTCCGATCTATTGATTTGGTTTGGCCAACTAGATTGATCTATCTTGCAATGGGAGAGGTGCTTTGTTTTGGGTTCAATCTTGCTGTGTCCTCACCTAGTGACAGAAGGGGTAGTGAGGCACGTATTTGTATTGTTGCCATTAAGGATAAAAGGATGAAGGTTTTACCATATTTATTGGATCTATCCCTCTACATAATGTCATCTTGCTTAAGGCGTTACTCCGTTCTTGTTAACTTAATACACTAGATGCATGCTGGATAGCGGTCGATGTGTGGAGTAATAGTAGTAGATGCAGGCAGGAGTCGGTCTACTTGTCACGGATGTGATGCCTATATTCATGATCATTGCCTTAGATATGGTCATATCTATGTGTTTTTCTATCAATTGCTCAACAGTAATTTGTTTACCCACCGTATGCGTTCTTTCAAGAGAGAAGCCTCTAGTGAAAACTATGGCCCCCAGGTCTATTTTTATCATATTATTTTTAGATCTATAAAACCAAAAACCCCAAAATACCTTGCTGCAATTTATTTACTTTTATTTAGTTTTGCACTTTTATTTATCTTTTATACCTATCTCTATCAGATCTCATCCTTGCAAGTAACCGTAAAGGGATTGACAACCCCTTTATCGCGTTGGGTGCAAGTATTTATTTGTTTGTGTAGGTGCAACTATTGGTGACTTCTGTGTTCCTCCTACTGGATTGATACCTTGGTTCTCAAACTGAGGGAAATGCTTATCTCTACTTTGCCCCTTTCCTCTTCAAGGGAAAAATCAACGCAAGCTCAAGAAGTAGCATTGGCCCTCAATACCTGCACTCCGCCGGACACCATCCATCACCGCCAAACAGATTCGTGTTGACCATACGACAAACGCCGCCCACCGGTGACTCGAACCACCGCTGCCAGAGAGCAGCGTGCCGCCCCACAACCACCCGGAGAGCCTGAGCAGCTCCACCACTCCGACCTGCGCCGCCACCAGGGCCGCAGCAAAATCCATGCGGCCGACACAAGCACAGCCACCACTGCCAGCCCTACCTGGCACCGGCCAAACTGGCGCACTCGTCGAGGGCCACCGCCCACCAAAGACCCGAACGGGCCTCCATCCACCACCGTACCGCATGCACGCCTGACTCGCAGCACGCCACCAGATCACAGATGTAACACCCCATGTCATTAGCCACAGTGATCACTTTTGATAAAGACAAGTCAGCATGATTAACAGTGCCAAATCATCATTTGCATCATATTGCACTTCAACTCCTAACTCAAAATTCAAATTAAATTAAAGTGGAAAATAAAAGTTGTTCAAACACAGAAACTAAAATGTTCATTAGGTGACAAATATTCTAGAGGCAATGCTAAAATAGTAACTAGCCTTTAATAAATTAATTAAGTGACTCTAACAGTGCCAAAACAGCAATATTTAATCCCATTTAGCTTTATAAAATTGCAAATGAAATGATATGAACTCAAAACCATTTTATGGCATTAGTAGGTGTTGCACTGGAGTTTTGTGACTAGTTCACATATTTTGCAAAACTAAATATGAGGCCACACAATTTTGCAAAAGCAGAAAACAAAAGAAAATAGAAACAGAGAAAAGGAAAAATAGAAAAGGGAAAAGAAGCCCACTGTGCCCGGGCCGCAAGTGCACAGTGCCAGCCCAGCCCACTCCCCACCTCGTCTCCCTCCTACTGCTCACGTGCGGCCGCTGTCGAGCACCTAGCGCGCGCGACGCCCGAGCCGGCCCCCCTCTCTCCCTGCTCGACAACGCGCCCGCGCCCGCAGCGAGGATAAGGGCAAGCCCCGCAGCCCCCTGGCGCCTCCCTCACCCCACTCTCCCCTTCCGCCGCTTGCTCCCCGCCATGGCCGACGCAACCATGGCCGCCACCGCAACGTAGCTGCGGCCACCGCCTCTGCCTCGCCACTGCGACGTGTCCACGAGCTTCGCCGTGCTCCTCTACGCCTCCTGCGCCAACGAGCCGGAGCCGAACGCCTCTGCATCGTCCCCTACGCCGTCATCTTCCTCCTTCGGCCGCCTGCATCGCCGCCGTCGAGCCTCCCCCGAGCCCACGTTGCACACCTGCAGGCTCGTTGTAAGCACCGCCCCTCTCCCCTCTCCTCTCGCTCTCCCATTCGAGCCGTAGGCGCCGCCCCCTTCTTCACCGAACGCGCCGCCACGTAGCTCATCGCCGGCGTGCTTCCGGCGACCATTGGGCCCTGTGCCCGTGTCCATCACGCTCGCCGCACCGCGTAAGCCACGCCTAGCTTCTTGGCTCGCTCGCCAGCACGCCGCAACGCCGTTCGCCACCACACCCGAACACTGCCGTCCGCCATTGTCGCCGTAGTGCTCGTCTCCGGCTGCCCCGCCTCGTGCCAGTGTCGTAGATCGATGCGGCGTTGTCTCCCCGATCGAATGCGACCGAAAACGCCTCGAATGGTGCCCTGTGCGCCGTTTCCGAGCCTTGCCGGAGTTTCGCCGTCGCGGGCGAGCTCGCCGGCACTGCTCCGGCTGGCGTGCTGACCTGGCGCCATGGGCCCCGCCCCATGCCACTGACCCCTGGGCCCCAGTTGTCCTGTTGACCAGGTCAACTGCTGACTGGGCTGGCCTCTATCTATGACATGTGGGCCCCGCCTATTTAACTAATTTAAATAAATAGATAAACAGTTAATTAGTTATATTAACAGTCACTAACTACTGGGGCCCACCCGCTAACTAACCTAATTTAGTTAGTCTAACCCCTCTGTTAGTGCCCCTGTCAATGACATGTGGGTCCCACTGGACCCACCTGTCTGGTTTGACTGGTCAACCGACCAGTTGACCTGCTGGCGTCACCTCTGCATCACGCTGATGCCATCGGGCACTGTTTTGGATAATTTTGGATTAAATAAATAATTAAATTCCAGAAAATCAATTAAAACTTTAGAAAATCATATAAAATAAATCGTAACTCCGACGAAAATAATTTATATATGAAAGTTGCTCAGAATTTCGATATGAATCTGAATACGCCCTCCGTATTCTTGTCAGATGCCCCTAGCTAGATGAACATGGAACTTTTAGACCGATTTCGATAAATGAATAGTGCCCAACTTTAATTAAATAATTCCAAATAAATTCCTAAATTAGCTAACTCATTTAGATAGGCCGTAGAACACCCCGGCATATCATTTAGGCATGTCATACATATTGTTTGCATTATTGCCATGAAATTTATTGTTTCTCTCCCCCCCTCCTTCTCTCTCGATAGACGCCGAGACCGATGATGTTGCAGCCGGGTACGACTACGCTACAAACGTGCAGCCCGTTGACGACCCCACTTTCTTGCCAGAGCAACCAGGCAAGCCCCCCCTTGAGCATCCAGATATCGCCCATTCCATTTCTCCTGCTTGCATTAGATTTTGCTACTGTTAATGTTTGCTCCTATTCTGATGCATAGCCTGCTTTTGTAACCTGTTTATTGTTACCTTACCAGCCTATGTTAAACTGCTTAGTATAGGTTGGTAGTGAACCATCAGTGACCCCCACCACCTTACCCTTGTTGCCCCTGCTTGATCATCGACTACTCGATCAATGTGATCGTCGACCAGAGACCAACACATCACCTCACCCCCCTTAGTTGTACGACTCTGCATAGTTACTATCGAGTGCCGAGGGTGATACCTCGTAACGCACTCCTGATGAATACTCTGCAGTGTAGCTGTTCGGTCGTGGTCATCGAGGGTGATTCCTCCTTCTCCACTTCCGATACGACTCTGTCGTGCAACCCTCAGTGTGAACCTCGAGGGTGATGCCTCATACGTTCACCCTGATGATTTCATCGAGTGGAATCACCGAGGGTGATTCCTCAGGTTTTCCCCCTTGATATTATGACCGCACGGTTACTTTGACCTTTGTTACAGGCGGGTTGACCCTGATGGGTACCCGCAGGGGATCTATGTTATCGGGTGTGCCGGAAGGGCACTCGAGTGTGATATTGTGGCGGAGCTTCAGAAACTCAGATTGTCTTCGCGTGTTACTAAATCAGCCTATCGAATTTGGGTATTTGATCTGAGTGGGTCGACGTGCCCTATACGCACTACCACCACGCGGGATTATGGTTTATGGGGCCCTCTACGTCGTACGTTTCTCCCGAAAGCTCCTCAGACGTCACGGTTCACCGTGCGGGCTGATTGTTGGGATTGGGCTGGATACTTCACTGACGAGTTCAGTGTCGCGCCTGCACCCCGGCCAGTCTCGCAACGCGCAGGGTGCCCAGGGCGATGGCCCAAGACCTCTGGGTGCATAGGTTAGTCCGGCGTGCTGACCTCTCTGCTGAGCCTAGGTAGGGCGCTGCTTCGTGTTGATCTTCCGAGGCCGGGCATTACCCAGCAAGTGTGTCCGACCGGAGTTGATCGAGCGTGTTGGGTAACAGTAGTGCACCCCTGCAGGGATGAATGATCTATCGATAGCCGGTCCTATGGTAAAGGACGCTCAGTTTGTATATCCCGATCTACTACTTGAACTGGATACTTGTTACTTAATTGAAGCTTCGGGATCGCTTTCTCGCTGGGAGTCGAGGAAGGATCTCTAGGCTTGCTTCAACATGTTTGCTTAATAAAATGCTATTCTACTCTCTTCTATTGCTGCAAGATGGTGGCTTCGTGAAGATGCTTGAAGATGCTAGTCTTCAGTAGGACTAGGCCTTTCTCTATTCCGGCATTTCTGCAGCCCAGTCCACATATACAGCCTTTCTCCTTTGATAATGTTGCATATGTAGTGTAGATCCTTGCTTGCTGAGTACGTCGGATGAGTACTCATGGTTGCTTTGTTACTTCTTTTTCCCCATACCCCACTTTGATGATACATCATACGATGGAGCCCCGGAGCCAGATGCCACCACAGGAGCTTACTACCAGGAGGGTCCAGACGGCACGTACTACTGGATCGAGCCAACCGACCAGGAGTAGGATCGGAGGCTCCCAGGCAGGAGGCCTACGCCTTTCGATCTAGAGTCGTTGTTTGTGCTAGCCTTCTTAAGGCAAAACTTGTCTAACTATGTATGTACTCAGATAATATTTGTATGACTGACTTATGTATTCGGATCTTCGTGATCCCTGATCTGTAATATTGTGGATCTCCGTTTTAATTGTGTTAGAGTTGTGTTGTGATATCTACCCGTGAGTCCTTGTGCTTGATCGTGCATGTTTGCATGCATGATTAGTGCACGATTGAGTCGGGGGCGTCACAGGTTGGTATCAGAGCCGACTGTCTCTAGGAACCCCCTTTCCAACTCCTTGGCCGAAGTTGAGTCTAGAAACCAAAAATTGTTTTACTAACATGGTTGTGTGGCTTATGGGCCCACGTCGCCAATTGGGTGGTATTAGGATCTTTTACTCCTCGACCTTTACTCTAGGACTCTGCTCTCTCTTCTACTCGGGTTAAAAAATGTACTAACTCCAACATTAGGTTCTCGTGATCACATCCACCCGGAGTTCTGAATTTATCCCCCCTTACTTCAAGATTGTGGGCCAGGTTCTGCTTATAGGATCCTTTTATCGAGGGCACCCTGTGTTGTCACTTGAAGAATCCTCGCTCCAGCAGTTTTCTCCGACGTGATGTAGCCTTTGATATGTCTCGTTGTGTACTTCCTTACCGCGTGCCTGCGCGCCGCCTAGTTGTCTAGCCTTCCCCTTTCAGCTGTCGTGATGCCGGTTTGTAACCGAGACTATGTGTGGATTTGAATGTCTGGTGTGACTATGATGAAGTATCTATTGCACTTCCTTCTGTTGTGCGTGTTACTTCATGAATGATTCCATACACCTGCAGTTCTTCTTGCTAAACTGCCCCTGTTGATTGGCAGGATGGCTGACGATCCTCCACCTCCACCCTATATTGCCGCAATGATGCAGCAGTTTGAATTGAACCGTCAGCTCAACGAGAGTCTGGTAAAACGTTTGGAACGCAACGATGCTCGTCAGGAGCCTGGACCGATCTCACTGCCAGAATTTGTGCGCCTCAATCCATCTGTTTTCCGCAACTCCACTAATCCTATGGATGCTGATGATTGGCTTCGTGACATCCTATTTGAGATGGAGTCAGCTAATGTGGCCCCTGACAGTTACGTCACCTTTGCGACATTCCATTTAAAGGGTCCAGCTGCTCAATGGTGGGAAAGCCACAAGAGTATGTTGCCTACTAAATCTGTAACCACATGGCAGGAATTTCAGTCAGCTTTTCGTGCACGATACATTCCTCAAGGTCTGATCAACTAGAAGAAGCAGGAGTTCCACAAACTTTCACATGGCACAATGAATGTGGATGAATATCAGAGGAAATTTCTTGAATTATCCCGCTATGCTAAAGATGATGTCGACACTGACGCTTGCAAGCAGGAGAAATTCCGTGAAGGACTGCGTTCCAATATACAGCTCGCACTTCTTGTCCTTGATTGTGAGGACTTTGCGATGCTTGTCAGTCAAGCCTACCGAGTTGAAACTGGTCTGGCTAAATACCAGGAGTCGCTCAAACGCACTCGTGATGTAGGCTCATCCTCGGGTCAGCCTGTTCAGAAGCGTCGAGTGTGGATTCCGCACAACGTTCATCACCGACCTGCCCCAGTACCCAGGCCATCATATGTTGCACCTCGTCTGCCTTCACCGCTGAGACAGCTAACGGTTCAGGGTGGACAGCTCAATACTATGGCTCCTCCCCATAATGATGGTTTATGCCGCAAATGTGGACAGTCAGGGCACCGTACTATCAACTGTCGCCCGGATCAGTTGCAGAATGCATCACGTCCTACGATTGGCCGTAAAAAGGGCCGTCGAAACCATCGCCACAGAAGCTTTGGTGTCAGGCCGCCTGCTATGAATTGTGGTCAAGTCTCTCATATCAAACTGGAAGAAGCTTGTGAAGCCCCAAAGATTGTGATGGGTACCCTTCTCGTTAATTCAGTGCCAGCAACTGTCCTCTTTGATTCAGGAGCATCTCATGTCTTTGTGTCTCAACAGTTTGCACAGTTGCATGGGCTAGGCATGGAAGAATTACCCACTCCTCTAGCGGTTCAATCCCTGGGGTCCAAGTGGCAGACCTCAATGGTAAGCCCTCTCAACCAAATCGAGATTGGGGGTCTACTTTTTCCGGCTTCTCTCATTGTACTCGGACCTTCCAACATTGACATCATTCTTGGTATGGATTGGTTGACAGCCCATAAAGCTTTGATTGACTGTGCTACTAAGACAGTCCAGCTCACACACCCTTCCGGGCAGAGAATCAACTACTCCGTCCGGATAGTCCAGAATGCTGAGAGCCAGATTTATGCTCTGAATGCATTGAATGCCTCACCTCTTGAAGGCATCGAGAACGTTCCAGTTGTTCGTGATTTTCAAGATGTATTTCTGGAAGAACTCCCAGGAATACCCCCGGTTAGGGCTGTCGAGTTTGTCATTGACTTGAAGCCTGTCACTACCCCTATTGCGAAGCGTCCTTATAACATGCCGCCACATGAGCTCCTTGAGCTTAAGGAAGAAATCGACAAGTCACTTAAGAAAGGTTTCATCCGCCCAGTTCCTCTGCTTGGGGAGCACCTTCACTCTTCGTTAAGAAGAAGGATGGAACTAACCGATTGGTTCAGGATTATCGGCCCATTAACCAAGCCACAATCCAGAATAAATACCCACTGCCCCGGATCAATGATCTTTATGATCAGCTTGCTGGATCCGCTGTCTTCTCGAAACTCGACTTGAGGTTGGGTTATCATCAGATCCGTGTTCGCGAAGAGGATATTCTGAAGACGGCCTTTGTTACTCGATATGGCTCTTATGAGTACACTGTCATGTCATTTGGCTTAACAAATGCTCCAGCAACCTTCTCCCGGTTGATGAACTATATCTTCATGGAGTACCTCGACAAATTCGTCGTGGTTAATTTGGATGATATCCTTATATATTCCAAGAATGAAGAAGAACATGCTAAACATCTTCGGCTTGTATTAGAGAAGCTACGAGAACATCAGTTGTATGCTAAATTCTCCAAGTGTGAGTTCTGGTTATCTGAAGTGACCTATCTTGGTCATGTGATTTCCAAGAATGGCATTGCTGTTAACCCCGAGCGAGTTCAGGCTATTCTTGATTGGACTCCCCCGAAGAATGTCAAGCAAGTCAGAAGTTTTCTCGGACTCGCTAGTTATTGCCGTCGATTCGTTGAGAACTTTTCCAAGATTACAAAACCATTGACGAATCTGCTTCACAAAGGTGTTAAGTTTGAGTGGACAGAAAAATGTCAAGAAAGCTTTCAGACACTGAAAGATAAGTTAACATCTGCCCCAGTGCTAGCACCCCCGGATTCCCAAAAGGATTTCGTGATATACAGTGATGCATCTCGTCAAGGATTAGGCTGTGTCCTAATGCAAGAGCGCAGAGTGATTGCTTATGCCTCTCGACAATTGCGTCCTCACGAAGAAAATTATCCAGTGCATGACCTTGAACTATCTGCAGTTATTTATGCTCTAAAGTTATGGCAACATTACCTTCTCGGTAATCGTTGCAAGATATACACGGATCATCAAAGTTTGAAGTATCTATATACTCAACCGGATCTGAACCTTCGCCAACAAAGATGGCTCGAGACAATTGCCGATTATGATATGAATATCTCATATACCCTTGGCAAGGCTAATGTAATGGCCGATGCTTTGAGTCGCAAGGCTTATTGCAACAATCTTATGGTTCAGGAAGCACAACCTCTCCTCTATGAAGAGCTTCGCAAGTTGAACCTCCATATTGTTCCACAGGGTTATCTCAATACCCTGGTTGTTGAACCAGATTTAGAGCACATCATTAAGATTATACAAAAGTATGACTCTGAAGTTGAAAGGATTAAGCGATACCTCGAAAAAGGAAACCCGTCGGAATTCCATCTTGATAAGGATGGGATCCTATTTTTCCAACACCGTCTCTTCGTACCCAAGTTCAAGGATGAGAGGGAACACGCTATGAAAGAAGCTCATGACACTCCTCTATCAATTCATCCTGGTAGCACAAAAATGTACCGTGACATTTGTCAGAGATACTGGTGGCCTAATATGAAGCGAGATATTGCTCGTTATGTTTCTGAGTGTGACGTTTGCCGCCGCATTAAAGCAGAACATCAAAGGCCTGCTGGAACTCTGCAACCCCTTGAAATTCCTGAACGGAAATGGGACAAGGTCCAAATGGATTTCATTACTGGTTTTCCCAGATCTCAGAAGGGTCATGATGCTATTTTTGTCGTCATTGACCGATTCTCCAAGGTTGCTCACTTTCTGCCAGTTAAGGAGACAATCACTGCTAGCCAGTTAGCAGACTTGTATGTTTCCCGAATTGTGTCACTCCACAGTGTTCCGTTGGAGATCAGTTCGGATCGTGGCAGCCTCTTCACCTCCAGATTCTGGAATAGTTTCCAAGAAGCTATGGGAACTCATCTGTCTTTCAGCACCGCTTTTCACCCTCAGTCACAGGGTCAAGTTGAACAAGTTAATCAAGTGCTCGAAGATATGCTTCGAGCTTGCGTCATCTCCTTCGGTAAGAAATGGGAGGAATCTCTCCCGTATGCTGAATTCTCTTACAACAATAGCTATCAAGCTAGTCTGAAGATGGCACCGTTTGAAGTTCTTTACGGACGTAAGTGTCGAACCCCTCTGAATTGGTCAGAAACTGGGGAACGCTCACTCGTCGGACCGGACATTATCCAACAAGCTGAAGAACAAGTCCGCATTGTCCGTGAACATCTGAAAACTGCTCAGTCTCGTCAGAAGAGCAACTATGACCGAAAGCACCAGGAAATGGTCTATCAACCTGGCGAGCAAGCTTACCTCCGCGTCACTCCGTTGAAAGGCACTCATCGGTTCGGAATCAAAGGCAAGTTAGCTCCTCGCTACATTGGCCCGTTCGGTATTCTTGCCCGTCGAGGAGAGGTGGCATATCAGTTGCAATTGCCGCCAAATCTTTCTCAAGTGCATGATGTCTTTCATGTATCCCAACTTCGTCGCTGCTTCAAGGATCCTATTCGAGCTGTGGATCACGAAATGCTTGAATTGCGGGAAGATCTGTCTTATCCAGAATATCCCATCCGTATTCTTGATCAAGCTGAACGCCGGACTCGCCAAAAGTCAATCAAATTCCTCAAGGTCCAGTGGTCAAATCATTCTGAAGATGAAGCCACTTGGGAACGCGAGGACTATCTTCGTGAAGAATACCCCCTTTTTCTTTTAGTCTTCCTCTTAATTCTCGGGACGAGAATTCTTGATAGATGAGGAGAATTGTAACACCCCATGTCATTAGCCACAGTGATCACTTTTGATAATGACAAGTCAGCATGATTAACAGTGCCAAATCATCATTTGCATCATATTGCATTTCAACTCCTAACTCAAAATTCAAATTAAATTAAAGTGGAAAATAAAAGTTGTTCAAACACAGAAACTAAAATGTTCATTAGGTGACAAATATTCTAGAGGCAATGCTAAAATAGTAACTAGCCTTTAATAAATTAATTAAGTGACTCTAACAGTGCCAAAACAGCAATATTTAATCCCATTTAGTTTTATAAAATTGCAAATGAAATGATATGAACTCAAAACCATTTTATGGCATTAGTAGGTGTTGCACTGAAGTTTTGTGACTAGTTCACATATTTTACAAAACTAAATATGAGGCCACGCAATTTTGCAAAAGCAGAAAACAAAAGAAAATAGAAACAGAGAAAAGGAAAAATAGAAAAGGGAAAAGAAGCCCACTGTGCCCGGGCCGCAAGTGCACAGTGCCAGCCCAGCCCACTCCCCACCTCGTCTCCCTCTTACTGCTCACGCGCGGCCGCTGTCGAGCACCTAGCGCGCGTGACGCCTGAGCCGCGCCCCCCCCTCTCTCCCTGCTCGACAACGCGCCCGCGCCCGCAGCGAGGATAAGGGCGAGCCCCGCAGCCCCCTGGCGCCTCCCTCACCCCACTCTCCCCTTCCCCCGCTTGCTCCCCGCCATGGCCGACGCAACCATGGCCGCCGCGGCCACCGCCTCTGCCTCGCCACTGCGACGTGTCCACGAGCTCCGCCGTGCTCCTCTACGCCTCCTGCGCCAACGAGCCGGAGCCGAACGCCTCTGCATCGTCCCCTACGCCGTCATCTTCCTCCTTCGGCCGCCTGCGTCGCCGCCGTCGATTCACCGCCATCGAGCCTCCCCCGAGCCCACGTTGCACACCTGCAGGCTCGCTGTAAGCACCGCCCCCTCTCCCCTCTCCTCTCGCTCTCCCATTCGAGCCGTAGGCGCCGCCCCCTTCTTCACCGAACGCGCCGCCGCGTAGCTCATCGCCGGCGTGCTTCCGGCGACCATTGGGCCTGTGCCCGTGTCCATCACGCTCGCCGCACCGCGTAAGCCACGCCTAGCCTCTTGGCTCGCTCGCCAGCACGCCGCAACGCCGTTCGCCACCACACCCGAACACCACCGTCCACCATTGTCGCCATAGTGTTCGTCTCCGGCTGCCCCGCCTCGTGCCAGTGCCATAGATCGACGCGGCGTTGTCTCCCCGATCGAACGCGACCGAAAACGCCTCGAATGGCGCCCTGTGTGCCGTTTCCGAGCCTTGCCGGAGTTTCACCGTCGCGGGCGAGCTCGCCGGTGCTGCTCCGGCCGGCGTGCTGAACTGGCGCCGTGGGCCCCGCCCCGCCCCGTGCCACTGACCCCTGGGTCCCAGTTGACCTGTTGACCAGGTCAACTACTGACTGGGCTGGCCCCTGTCTATGACATGTGGGCCCCGCCTATTTAACTAATTTAAATAAATAGATAAACAGTTAATTAGTTAATTAGTTATATTAACAGTCACTGACTACTGGGGCCCACCCACTAACTAACCTAATTTAGTTAGTCTAACCCCTCTGTTAGTGCCCATGTCAATGACATGTGGGTCCCACTGGACCCACCTGTCTGGTTTGACTGGTCAACCGACCAGTTGACCTGCTGACGTCACCTCTGCATCACGCTGACGTCATCGGGCACTGTTTTGGATAATGTTGGATTAAATAAATAATTAAATTCCAAAAAATCAATTAAAACTTTAGAAATTCATATAAAATAAACCGTAACTCCGATGAAAATAATTTATATATGAAAGTTGCTTAGAATTTTGATACGAATCTGAATACGCCCTCCGTATTCTTGTCAGATGCCCCTAGCTAGATGAACATGGAACTTTTAGACCAATTTCGATAAATGAATAGTGCCCAACTTTAATTAAATAATTCCAAATAAATTCCTAAATTAGCTAACTCATTTAGTTAGGCCGTAGAACACCGTGGCATATCATTTAGGCATGTCATACATATTGTTTGCATTATTGCCGTGAAATTTATTGTTTCTCTCCCCCCTCCTTCTATCTCGATAGACGCCGAGACCGACGACGTTGCAGCCGGGTACGACTACGCTACAAACGAGCAGCCCATTGACGACCCCACTTTCTTGCCAGAGCAACCAGGCAAGCCCCCCCTTGAGCATCCAGATATCGCCCATTCCATTTCTCCTGCTTGCATTAGATTTTGCTACTGTTAATGTTTGCTCCTATTCTGATGCATAGCCTGCTTTTGTAACCTGTTTATTGTTACCTTACCTGCCTATGTTAAACTGCTTAGTATAGGTTGGTAGTGAACCATCAGTGACCCCCACCACCTTACCCTTGTTGCCCCTACTTGATCATCGACGACTCGATCAATGTGATCGTCGACCAGAGACCGACACATCACCTCACCCCCCTGAGTTGTACGACTCTGCATAGTTACTATCGAGTGCTGAGGGTGATACCTCGTAACGCACTCCCGATGAATACTCTGCAGTGTAGCTGTTCGGTCATGGTCATCAAGGGTGATTCCTCCTTCTCCACTTCCGATACGACTCTGTCGTGCAACCCCTCAGTGTGAACCTCGAGGGTGATGCCTCATACGTTCACCCTGATGATTTCATCGAGTGGAATCACCGAGGGTGATTCCTCGGGTTTTCCCCCTTGATGTTATGACCACACGGTTACTTTGACCTTTGTTGCAGGCGGGTCGACCCTGATGGGTACCCGCAGGGGATCTATGTTGCCGGGTGTGCCGGAAGGGCAATCGAGTGTGATATTGTGGCGGAACTTCAGAAACTCTGATCATCTTCGCGTGTTACTAAATCAGCCTATTGGATTTGGGTATTTGATCTGAGTGGGTCGACGTGCCCTATACGCACTACCACCACGCGGGATTATGGTTTATGGGGCCCTCTACGTCGTATGTTTCTCCCGAAAGCTCCTCAGACGTCACGGTTCACCGTGCGGGCTGATTGTTGGGATTGGGCTGGATACTTCACTGACGAGTTCAGTGTCGCGCCTCCACCCCGGCCAGTCTCGCAACGCGCAGGGTGCCCAGGGCGATGGCCCAAGACCTCTGGGTGCATAGGTTAGTCCGGCGTGCTGACCTCTCTTCTGAGCCTAGGTAGGGTGCTGCTTCGTGTTGATCTTCCGAGGCCGGGCATTACCCAGCAAGTGTGTCCGACCGGAGTTGATCGAGCGTGTTGGGCAACAGTAGTGCACCCCTGCAGGGATGAATGATCTATCGATAGCCGGTCCTACGGTAAAGGACGCTCAGTTTGTATATCCCGGTCTACTACTTGAACTGGATACTTGTTACTTAATTGAAGCTTCGGGGTCGCTTTCTCGCTGGGAGTCGAGGAAGGATCTCTAGGCTTGCCTCAACATGTTTGCTTAATAAAATGCTATTCTACTCTCTTCTATTGCTGCAAGATGGTGGCTTCGTGAAGATGCTAGTCTTCGGTAGGACTAGGCCTTCTCTCTATTCCGGCATTTCTGCAGCCCAGTCCACATATACAGCCTTTCTCCTTTGATAATGTTGCATATGTAGTGTAGATCCTTGCTTGCTGAGTACTTCGGATGAGTACTCACGGTTGCTTTGTTACTTCTTTTTCCCCATACCCCACATTGATGATACATCAGACGATGGAGCCCCGGAGCCAGATGCCACCACAGGAGCT
Source organism: Thinopyrum elongatum (assembly GCA_011799875.1). Classification (NCBI taxonomy): domain Eukaryota; kingdom Viridiplantae; phylum Streptophyta; class Magnoliopsida; order Poales; family Poaceae; genus Thinopyrum; species Thinopyrum elongatum. The sequence goes on from CM022299.1 coordinate 446,942,370, forward strand.
TACTACCAGGAGGGTCCAGACGGCACGTACTACTGGATCGAGCCAGCCGACCAGGAGTAGGATCGGAGGCTCCCAGGCAGGAGGCCTACGCCTTTCGATCTAGAGTTGTTGTTTGTGCTAGCCTTCTTAAGGCAAAACTTGTCTAACTATGTCTGTACTCAGATAATATTTGTATGACTGACTTATGTATTCGGATCTTCGTGATCCCTGGTCTGTAATATTGTGGATCTCCGTTTAAATTGTGTTAGAGTTGTGTTGTGATATCTTCCCATGAGTCCCTGTGCTTGATCGTGCATGTTTGCGTGCATGATTAGTGCACGATTGAGTCGGGGGCGTCACAGCAGATCCACCGAATCATCACATCCCAGCTCCACCAGCACGACCGACCACCTCTATGCCACCAGGAGCCACCGCTCGCGCCGCCCTTCCGACGCCAAGCAGCAGCACCAAACGCCGACGCTCTAGCACACGCCGACAAAGAGCCAAGCTACGCCGATTAGCGTTGCATTTGATTCCATGAAGAAATTGTTACAAAGCTTAAGATGAGAACACAACTAAGTCAACTTCTTCGGAGAGAAGATGAAATAGCCACAACAACACACACGCTGCAACAACAACAACACAACAACACTAAGTCGCTTTCAAAGATCATGCTAGCTCGAGCAAGCGAAGTAGGTCCTTGTCATCTGACCAAGCAAGGTGAAGCATTTAGCATTGGTTGTCTGGTTGCCACCCGACAACACCCCACAAAGAGGAGGAGGGGTGTCGCGTGGGAACAATATGATCATGAAAACCAACAGCTCCCAAAAAGTTTGGGCATGTCATCACTTCCCAAGACACCCAAGCATCTTTTTTTCTCCTCTTCTGATGCCCGCCAGAATTTTTTATGATAGACTTGATATGTTCACACAAGCCTCTTGGTAATTTAAAACAGGCCATGGAATACACTAGAATAGCTTGGACAACAGGCTTCACCAAAACATCTTTGCCTTCTGCTAACAAGAGTTTTTCCATCCAACCTTGGACCTTGTTCCATATTATGTCATTTAGATACTTGAACGTGCCATTTTTTATCTTCCCACTTCAGAGGGCATGCCAAGATACTTTTCAATTAAAGATTCATTTTGCAGATTTAGCACCAATTTTACCTCCTCTCTAACGTACTGAGGACACCCTTTACTAAAGAATCTAGATGATTTTTTCAATTGATTCTCTGACCTGATGCCTTACAATAAACATCCAAAAGGTGTAAAACTCCCTCCCCTCCCCCCCCCTCTGCTCGCTTTAATAAACAGCATGTTGTCATCTGCAAAAAGTAAGCGGTTTGCCGCCGGAGTAGTTTGAGCCACTTTAATTCACGAAGGTACGATGACTGTCATTAGCTTTCAATAGGCACGAGAGGCCATCTGCTACTAACAAAAAGAGATAAGGTGAACGAGGGTTTTCCTGACAGATTCCTCGTGAAGGCTTAGAATTGTCCAACCTTGTACCATTAAACATCATAGAAAAAGAAACTGAGCTTATCATACCCATAACGATGGAGATCCACTTGTGATTAAAACCAACTTTTCCATGATCGCCCGAATATAACTCCACTCAACTCGGTCATAGGCTTTGCCATCTCTAACTTCAGGGCACAAAATCTATGTTTCTTTGTTGTGTTCCATTTCATGAAGCACAAACACCAAAATAATGTTATCCGTTATTAAGTGTCCAAAAACAAAAGTTGATTGCTCCCTTGAAATAATGTATGGGAGAATTACCACTACCTTTAAAGCGATCTTATAGAGTACGTTGCACATGCTGAGAGGACGGAATTGAGATAAAGCTGAAGGGTTCAGTACTTTAGGAATGAGAACCAGGATTGTGTCATTGATCGATTTGGCACTTTCAGCTCCTTTAACAATACGCAGAACAACATTTGTACTAGATGAATAGGGGATGCGATTTGAGCATGCCCTTAAAGATGCCCTAAGGGCGAATCAACATGTGGTTGGATGGTTAGTAGGACAGTGGTATCCTCAGCCCACTAGGGTTGATTTTTTTTTCAAAACTATGACGTATTTTATAGCAAATTTGAAAACTATAGGGCCGAACGCAAAAAATTCAGAAATATGACCCCGTCGGCCTGCGGTGGGCAAAAGAGTGGTCCGTCGGCCTGTAGTGGGCCGAAGAGAGGCCCGTCGGCCTCAAGGGGACCGAAGAGCACTCTTCGGCTTCCCGTTGGCCGAAGAGTGTCAGGGGCACAAAATGTAATTAAGATGGCCTCAAATGAAAATGTTATCAACATAAAAAATCTTCGTCTCGTCGAAACGGTTGATTTTGATATAAAAATCGTCTTAATCCGAGGTCGTATGTAACCTGTAGAGCCAAAACAAGGTCAGGGGCAGAAGCTGCAGAGTTACTTCGGACAGACCGAATGGATGTCAGAAAATTTGTCACGGGGCACCCGGTGCACTCGGTGAGACCGTGTGGAATACAGAAGAGTACACAAGTTTGGTCACGTTCACTCGGTGAGACCGAACCAAACCACTCGGAGGCTCCGAATGGATCCGAAAAATTGCCAAAGAAATGTCTCTGTTGCGATGGCAGGAATTGAGACCAAAACTTTCGGCGGTGGCGTCATCCACCATGCAAAGTAGAGGCAATGGTCACCTCTTAGGCCCGTCACCGTGTACCCTCGACGCCGGGGGTGATGCACACAAAAACATCACCGTGTACCCTCGACGCCGGGGGTGATGCACCGTAGCTCACGTCGAAGTAGACCCGGCCGGAAGCGCGGTACGCAAGCAGTCTTCCCGGTGCAGACGAACAATTTTTCAGACAAAAAATCCTAACTTTAACTCGGACATGAATCTTTGGCAATTTCTCGGATCCATTCGAAGCCTCCGAGTGGTTTGGTTCGGTCTCACCGAGTGAACGTGACCAAACTTGTGTACTCTTCTGTATTCCACACGGTCTCACCGAGTGCACCGGGTGTCCCGTGACAAATTTTCTGACATCCATTCGGTCTGTCCGAAGTAACTCTGCAGCTTCTTTCCCTGACCTTGTTTTGGCTCTACAGGTTGCATACGACCTCGGATTAAGACGATTTTTATATCAAAATCAACCGTTTCGACGAGACGAAGATTTTTCATGTTGATAACTTTTCATTTGAGACAATCTTAATTACGTTTTGTGCACCTGACACTCTTCGGTCGCCTGGAGGCCGACGGGCCCCTCTTCGGTCGCCTGGAGGCCGACGGGCCACTCTTCGGCCCACCGCAGGCCGATGGGCCACTCTTCGGCCCACCGCAGGCCGACGGGGTCATATTTCTGAATTTTTTGCGTTCGGCACTATAGTTTTCAAATTTGCTATAAAATACGTCATAGTTTTGAAAAAAAATCTTAGGGTTCAAGTCCCGGTGCTCGTATTTATTCAGAATTTATTTCAGAATTTTCGACGATGCGCGTTCAGTGGGAGGAGACGTTCCTGTCGACTATGAGACGCCTATGATAACTTCGTAAAATCTTAACATGATATGGCAAGTCAGTCTCTCGGAGGTGCTCATAAAGATAGGGCGTGCGTGTGTGCGTTCATAGATATGAGTGTATGCGCACATATATATAAGTGTTTGCTTCTGCACTGTGTTTAAAAAAATGCCTTAGGGAATTGGATTTCTTTTGTCAAAATTGTGAAAACCAAATGCGACACCAACTTCATGCAACGACGGTTCCCCTCTCTACATCGTCTTCGGCTTCATGCTGTATGACACCGCAGGCACGACTCGTCAACCGCCGCTCCCCTTTGCCAGGCCACCGAAAGACGTCACGGGAGGCCTCACCGGCACGGCACAACCCGACGCGGACAGGAACCTCACGAGATGCGTTGGCCGCCCCTCGCCGCCTGTAGGGACGCTGGACGCCAGGCACGACGCCATCCTCTTCAGAGCAGCGCCATCTCGGTGGCCGTCGGACACGAAGGCGGACGTGACCGGCGCGTCGCTGGCGACGGCCCCGCATCGTTCGCCGGCCCGTATCAGCTCCACAGGCAGGTCGAAGCACGGCGACGGGCAGTATCCATGGATCGCCCGGGCGCCACGGTCATCCCCTTCGCCCGGCTCCACCAGGAAGTCGAAGACGATGTTGCTGCCGGAGTAGAGCGAGGAGCACTCGAGCTTCTCCAGGGACGCCACGCGGCTTAGCAGCACCTGCGGGGGTTCCTGCTCCGTGCGCTGGTCTTGTTCCGGCGCCGCTGGCTGCTCCTGCTGGCTCTTGCCGGTTTCCTCGGGCTTCTTCTTGGAGAGCCCCGGGAGGCAGAGGCACGTGAGCAGCGTGCCGCAGGTGAAGTCGCTGCGCTCGTCGGGCTCGGCGTTCGGCGCTTGGGACATGGCGCTCGCCGGCCGGTGCACACAAATTCAAACGCCTTGGAGGGATTGGAGAGGACGTACGTCTAGCTAGCGCAGTACCGGTATATAGTGAGGTGGCCGGGTAAGGTCGCGGTGGCGGGTGGTGGTGGAGTGGAGGGGCACACCGCCGGTCAGCCCGCTAGATCGTGTTTCATGATTTCCTGGCTTAACTTAGTCGTCGGGGCCCACTTACATACTCGTTCTGCGTACATCTAGGCGTATGGCGTTTGGTTCGTTGACTCGACTTCGTTCCTCTGTTGGGCATGCTCTGCATGATCGTGATACCATGATACAACGCCTCAAAATTCATATTTGCGGGTTTTTAAAAACTTGAGAAAAATTATGAATGTTCACAACATGAGTCTAGAATCCAGCGGGAAGGCTCCGTCTTTAGATGTTCCTTCATGTTTGTTAGGGTTTGTGTCATGCTTAGAAAGACAAGACGGCGCCGTCTTTCTGAAGATGGAATAAGGTTCTCCCCGCCTAGTCCCCATTCCGATGGTGCGCCTAGCATCGTCGGTGAGCGTGTGGATGTGTGTCTCCGGTGGATCTGTCATTGGTGGATTTGCTTGGATCTTGTCGTAGTTCGTCTACGTTCGTGCGTCTTCAGGTTGGATCCTTTCGATCTATGCTACACTTCAACGGCGGCTATTGCTGTTCTGGTGCGCTGGTCCTATGAGGCCGTAGTGGGAGACGTAGCCAGGACCGTATTGGAGCATATTTTCGTATTTAAGGACAGTAGTGGAGCATTCCGCGAGTTCGAGGACCATCATGTTACGCGTCGGAGAGTACAAGGACTATAGCCGTAATTATCTCCTATTTAAGATATTTGGATCCAAAAAATATGCTCCAGCAAATGATGGTGATGTAATTTTTTTGAGCAACCGATATTTTGCCACAAGTATTTGGGTTGAAAAAACCAATGCATGCGCGCAGCCCAGCTGTCACGATGAAATTTCTTACCCCCCCCCCCCCACCACCACCTCCGTCGCCGGCGGGATCTTGCCGTTCCACGTCACCGCCACCGTCACGAGTCTGTCGTTCGCCCCTGGCTTTGCCGCCACTTTGTCGCCCAATCCCTATCCGCATCTCAGACCAAACCCTAGCCACTCCACTCCACCGCAATCCGCATGTACGCTCCTCTTTGGCGATCTCCGACCTTCACCCGCATTGCGGGCAGCGGATCACTTCGATATCTTCGGATCCGCTGGCGGAACCTCGTCCAATGCAAGGACAAGGAGGAGTTGGCCATCCGACGGGCTCTCCGCCCGTCTTTGGAGGAAATCCCAACTCCGCAGTCAGAGTCGCTCTGGCGGGAATCCATTACGTCCACCCAAATGGAGCTTGGATCCGGCGGCGGCGGCTTCTCGAGGAGCATGACCACGGCGAACATCCGTTGGTGGTACCGAGACGCAAGTTCGGACATCCCCGGGCTGGCGACACAACGCCTGTGATGGTGCCTTGTCCCCACGGCGCTGGGCTCCGAGTCGGAGGTCAACCTCGACATGCGGCACGACCCAACCGCTGCGGAGGACCGGCGTGCCCGGCGTGCGAGGAATAGGGTGCAACAAGTCGCGAAAGCCCTAGAGGCCAAGACCGCGGAGGCGGAGTCGCACATCGTCTTGGACATGAACGAGGAAGCCCTCCGTGCCCGCATCCCCGAGAAGTGGCAAAGAAGGATGGCCCTCCCCCGCCGCTGCCGCAAAGCAGCAAAACCGGTAAGGTCCATGCCAAGGTCGGACTCCCCCCCAAAGAGGAGAAGGAGGAGTCCAGTAACAGATTGGACAGCTCCAGCTGTGAGCATATCCGGCTTGGTCCGTTTTGCGTCTTCGACCGCTACTTTCGCAACAAAGACAATAAGGGCAAGGGCGGCTGATGGTGAAATTTCTCCATTGTCGTATCATTCATAGTTAGTAGAAATGTTGATTTTTGGTAGTTTGATTACATGTATGAACTTTCTATGCTATGTGTGTGTTCAACAATGTGTATTTACTTGGAAGGGACACGGTTGTGGACGCGGATTTTTAAGGGACGACTGATATATCACGGACATGTCTGAAGTTTATCGTATCGGAGCCCGGATTTGCGGGAACCAAACTGTGGTTGAATGGTTAGAGGGACCGTTGTATCCCTAGCCCATCAGGGTCAAGTTCTGGTGATCGCATTATTTCTGAATTTATTTCAGTATTTCCGGCGATGTGCTCTAAGTGAAAAAGAGCCCGGATTTGCTCGGTCCGGTCGTAGATCCTCTGGTTGTCCTATTAACCTTATAAAAAAGGGTCTGTCTAGGACACATCTAGATGTGACATAGTTATGTCACATCTAAACTGATGTCCACTCTGTTTGTGGTTTATTTTTTTTTTCTTTTTTTTTCTTGTTACTGCATTATATATTTGTGGGAGCTTAGATGTGACATCTTTAAAAAACATTTAGATGTGAATTAGACAAAATCTATAAAAAAAACTTATTTAGAGAAGCTTCCTGTTGTAGTTTACTAATTTTATGGTCAAAATTTGACTGGTTTTTTAACAAGCGCGTTCGCTATTGCTTGGAGGGGAGACTAGAAGAACTCAAAACGGGGAAGGGGAGAAGGGCGGAGCGGCGCAGGGAGACCTCTGACCACGAGTGAGGGTGGTAGAGCCGTAGAGGGAGCGAGACTGGGAGAGAGCCGGCCATCCGCTGGTCCTCCGCAGCACTTTGATCAGCAAGCTCTCCGCTCATCTTCGCTGCTTGTTCGTTTGGCCATTCGGCTACCGGAGGTTCGTGAATGGAGATTTTTTTTCCATATCTAGGTATTGTTATCTGAAGTATAGTAAACACCAATTTGCAAAGATAAAACAGTCAACAAATAAAAATAAATCTGAGAATCCCCCGCCCCCTCCCCGAAACTTCAATTTAACGGTTAAATTCGCTTCCAATCGAGTTCTACTTCATGCGCAACGAGATCCAGTTTTGTTTAGGATTTCACAAGTTCCGAGTTGTATACTTTGTTAAGAACATTGAGTAGCGCTGCATTTCCTTTTAGATTGAACGAGAATTGGCAGGTTATGAAGGGCAGTGGAGTGCTAGGGGATTTAATTTCGAACTTGCTAGCAATATAACATAAGTTATGCTAAAATGTTGAGAAATTCCCTGCGAATTGCCACCTCATTCTCTGTATCACCAGCAGCAGATAATCTAGCCTACTTCGAATTATTTGCCAACTTATGATTTTTCTGGAACATGCTTGGAAGCACCTCATTTTTTCATGGGGAAGAAAAGGCTAGATAGGGCGGTAATTAGTATTCTGGATCCAGTAGAGAATCAAAGAGATCTAACACATAGAGAATGTCACTTCAGAGTTGCAATTAAAGAAAGACTGTCAGAACTGCTGAAGAAGCAAAAGCTATATCGAGTTGAACCGTTCCACTATACTAGATGTGTTAGGTACCCATCTATTGCCCGTCTCCACAAGGAACTATCTAGTATGTTCAACTCGATGTTGCCTCCTTAAGCTTTGTCCAGAGAAGATTGAATTCTTTCATATATGGTCTTTACAAGAGTTTGTTTCTGTTCTTTCTTTCATGACAGAGAGCCTTGGCTCAGTGGTTGGGCATGCGGTTGTGCAGCCTAGCGACCCGAATTCAATTCCTAGAATTGACAGGTGATGCACAGGGGTTTTTCCCCATTTATTGAGGATCAAGCTTGGTGTGTGGTGAAACCTCTCATCAAGAAATATCTGAGAGCCTTGGCTCAGTGGTTGGGCATGCGGTTGTGCAGCCTAGCGACCCGAGTTCAATTCCTAGAATTGACAGGTGATGCACAGGGGTTTTCCCCTATTTATTGATGATCAAGCTTGGTGTGTGGTGGAACCTCTCATCAAGAAATATCTTGATACTCATTTAAAAAATTCTGAGGACCATGTTTATCTTGGTACTCATACTAAAATGGCTGTATGCATCCCTGGTTGGTGCAGAAGCCGGGGAGATGAAATTCTCCCCCAATTTTTAAGGTGGCTGCATGCATCGTCCAGATGCAGAGGCCGGAGGTCTTCCTCCTTTTCGAAAAAAAAAGACAAATATATACTCTTTTTTCAGTTAATCCGGTCGCTATTTTAAGTGCAAACTTGAAAGAAATGCCCAAGGTAACAATCATAAACTGTGTAGGGCTAGATGATCAAGAGCTGAAAAATCGCACTATTTGACACTAAATTCACCCATTAACAAACTTGTCTGTTACACAGATGCACGAGTTGATTGCTTGTCCACACTTTATCCTAAGCCCTGTCTGCCAAAACAGGAGGGGTGCCATGACATCCTACTTGATCTGCTATCAGGAATCAGAGAGACATTTGTTAACCACTACTATTACTATACCACGATCTCGATTGTCATCGCTCCAAGATATGTTTTACCTGGTTCTTCGTCCAAAAGGAGAAGTTGTTGTCATTGAGGGCATTGGTGGCTTGGGAAAGACATGGGTGGCAAAAGGTGCATTTGAAATAGCAAGGAACTCAAATCGCTTTGATAACTATATTTGGGTATCATTGTCTAGAGGTTGTAGTCTGAGACGGTGCATCGAGAAGATTGCAACATGTCTTTTAATTGACATCGGAGAGGAACTGTTATCATCCAGAATTATTGTAATGATCAAGGAACATCTCGTGAGACGGAAGTTTTTGTTGGTTCTTGATAATGCTTATTTTGTTGAGGAAAACATCTTAATGAACTTGGGGATTCCTCATCCTCGAGAGCAGAGCTTGGGTTCAAAGGTCATTGTGACCACAAGAACCAGGAGGGTACTGTCAGTCATGGAGCCAGATATAATTATATCGCCACAGGCTCTTACAGATCAGGCCTCATGTGACCTACTGTGTGAGAAGATTGGCAAAGATATTCGTCTAGACTTAAGTAATTGTTGCTTTGGCATACCATTATCAATTATCTTACTGGCTGGGGCACTGTGTGATGTGCCTACGCAAGAGGAATTCAGCAAGCTAATCAGTGAAGTTCATGTGGCCTCGGCGAATCGCCTTGTAAATTTTGGTTACAGCCAGCTTCCTAGTGATACTGCTAGGCACTGTTCCCTATACTGTTTACTCTTCCCTGACGATGAAGCAATTTCTGTCAAAGACTTAATCTTCTTCTGGAAGCTGGAGGGTATCACTGATGAGGCTAACTGTACTGGTAGGGAAATTGTCCATGTGCTTTTAAAGCATGGGTTGATTCATTTTGAGGGTGATGATCATATCCGCATGCATGATGTCATTAGAGAGACGTTATCTCAACTTGGACGGGACAATGGCTATGTGGAACAGCTTCAATGGGACTTTGACGATTACATTCAATTTGAGCATCTCGCCAAGTTGGGCAGCAAAATTTCCTTAATGAACACAAAAATGGAAGAACTCCGTGGAAGTCCAAGTGCCGAGTGCTTTTCAACTTCGACGCTACTTTTGAGAGGAAACCGCCATATGAGAACTATTTTTTTTTAAAGGAGGTTAAGACCCCCGGCCTCTGCATTAATCGATGCATACGGCCATCTTTATTTATTATTCAACATAGATCTAACAAGAACATACACATTAAGCCACCCGAAGCCACCACTCACACCTACAAAACTCGATAATATGGAGTGCTCTCACTCCCCATATCTAAAACCGGTGTCGTCCCCGATCCATCCACATAACGTATCGGAACCCACAGCCGGTGCAGCAGACCTCAAGCGTACACCACATGCACACGTTTTAGACGCCGCCATCATCATTGAACCACTGACCCATCTTCAGGAGAGAGATCTGCATCATCCTTGCCAGTCCGTCCACTGTCGACGCCACCACGGCGCCCATCGGCGCCACCGCCCCGCGCTCGTCCGTCCAGACGCAAAGATTCTGGAAGATCTGTCGTGCGTAGCACCTGCTGACCAGACATGACACAGCGTAGCACCTGTCGGACAGGCATGACTTGACATCTCCACCGAAAGCTCCGTGCAAGACGAAGTCGCTCCACCTCCTGCCTCAGTCTTCCAGCTCTTCTCCTCAAACGATGCTCCCAAGAGAGAAAACGACACCGCAGTACCGCCATCGTCTGATCTGTAAGACCAGATCTTAGGGTTTCCCCCGGAGCAGCACGACAGTAGTTACACGACGATGCCTTCATCAAGGTAACGACGCAGAACGCCGCCATCACCAGCCATCGGCTCGGTTTTCATCTACAACTATGTCTTCCCCATTCGCAACTGGAACCAGATGGCAGATCTCGAGATCTAACCATCCAGCCTCAGGCTGACCACCGCCGACGGAGGAGATGGCCACCACCGCCAGCGGCACCGGCCAGATCAGATCTGACCGGAGGCGCCGCCGACCAGTCAACCATGGCCACATCCCCTCCTGATCCGCCCTCCCCACGAAGCCGCTGGAGCAGCGCCGAACCGCCGGGAACGACAAAGACCGAAGGGCGATCTCGCGCCGCCAATCCCTCCAGACCGCGGGGCTGCAGCCTAGATCCCCGCCGTCCCCATCACCGGCGGCGCCCGGGCTTAGCCGGCGCACGTCTCTGGGGACGACGAGGTGAAGGAGAGGGGGGAGGGGGCGGTGGCCGGGGCGCTGGGTTTGGCCCCCTGATCGCCCTGGAGGGAGGGATACGAGGAGGCTGGGCGCAGATGGGATCTAAACTATGTCGGAAGATTTTTTCTTGTGTGTGTGCAAATGCTTAGAGTGCTAGACCTATCGTTTACTCGAATCATCATCCTGCCCTAATCCATTTCTAGTTTGTTCTACCTCCGGTCGCTGCTACTAGTTGGATGCGGACACTTGGAGAAAATTCAGCACATAAGCTCACTGGAGATGCTTGAAATACTTGATGCATCAGGTTGTGGTTCCCTAAAAAGGGTAGAGTGTGGATCATTTGATCGTATGAGGTTGCTCAAGATTCTTGACCTTTCCCGGACTTCTATTGCATGCTTGGCATCTCTAGCTGCGTGCGTCGGACTTCAACAACTCATACTACACGATTGCCCATGTCTTGAATCTCAGCAAACTACAGAAACAAATGACAAGTCCTGCAATGCAATTTTTGTTAAGTTCCCTTATGGAGTTTCAAAAACAGGTGCGGTAAGGAACGTACAAATAGGGGTAAGTATGGAGGATCTAGTGGATTGGATTTGGTTGCCTGGCGGGCTGACTTTTGAGTTGTCTGACAGATTTGTCAAAAAGGTCTCTGAAGATGTAAACCAGAACGGCAAAACATACATACATGCAAGTCACGCCAATTTCTTTCAGTCTTTAGATAAAGAATCTCCACTATGGTTAACCTGCTTCCAAAAGTTTCACATAGTTATCTCCTCTTCAAAGTTTGATCAAACCACGCACAAGGACTTGAGATCAGTGAGGACAAAATTCTCTTCTGTGGACGCGCATTCCGGTGATTTCGACCGGTATCTGGAGATGAACTGTGTCAGCATTCCCAATGGTATTGAGGAGATTCTTGGTCATGCTGAGCTGATATCATCAAGAAATGTAACAACAACAGATCAAGTGTGGAATCTGAATATTGGAAGACTGACAGCAGCACGAGAACTTTGGATAGCGGAATGTCACCAGCCGGTGAATCTTTTCTCCCGGGAAGAAGTGGATGAATTGTCTCGAATAGGAAAATTGCAGAATATATTTTATCTCCAACATGGACAATTTAGCATACTTCTGCCAAGGGGTGGAAGATTCGACTAGTTTCGGTTGTCTGACGCACTTGCTCCTCGATTGCTGTCCAAGGCTGAACTTCCTCTTTCGTTGGTCGCTACGCCTGCCCAAGCTTCGCAGTCTACATGTAAGGTTCTGTGATAGTCTGGAGGGAGTTTTCGACGAATCAGTCGCCGCAGAAAATGCTCTTCCAGGGTTACAGTCACTGCAGCTGTGGGAGCTCCCGGAGCTTAGCTGCGTGTGTGGAGGAGTCTTGCCATCTCTCAAGGACCTGAAGGTGCGAGGCTGTGGAAAACTGAAGAGGATTCCTGTTGGTGTGACTGAAAACAGCACATTCATTATCACGACAATAATAGGAGAGACGCAGTGGTGGGACGATTTGGTCTGGGCTGACCAAGGCGTCAAGCGTTGGATGCTCTTCAGAAACTGGGGCCCCCTGCTTCCACATTTTGCATCTGAAGGATGAGTCTTCGTTGCTGTACATGGATCCAGTTTAGTGTGATTCATCTTTATTTCCAGTGAAACTGCACTTTTACTGCTGCTGTACCTGTCGAGTCTGTAACACTGTCGCAGCACTACAAGGGGGGCAGTCGTGAATGAACCTTGCACGATTCACCTTTGCATCGTATGCTCTGCGAGTCAATGAACCGAACAACTCGGCGAAGAAATCACAGCCTTGATTCATCTGCCACCAAATGTGAGAAGGACCCGGGCCGGCCTGGCCTAGCCCCAACACATGGACCAGGCTAGCCCCAACACGATGTTGCCCTGTAGCCCTGCACCGGCTATTCAAGGAACTGTGGTGCAATCCACCAACCTGGCAGGCACGCATGTGGTGCAAGTGGAATCCATCCATCCATCCATTCGCTCGTTCATCTCGAGGGCACGGCGGGGACGTCGCCCACGTACATACGCGCCCATCATGCGCTGCGTCCCACCCTCCGCCGAGACCGACGCCGCATCGGCCCTCCCCGACCCAGCACCGGTGCACATTGCCCGCACGACGGCTGTCCCGCGGCCGGCCTGCTCTCCTCCGCGCACCCGTCCCTCTCCCTCCCCGGTCGCGGTAGCTCGGCGGGGACGGAAAGTGGGGTGCTTTCCCGCAAGATTGGCATCGGAATAATGGGCGCGCCGGGCCCGCCGCACATGCCATGTCTCTCGGGGTTTGTTGAGCGGATGCGGATTTGTACGCGTCCCCGATCGTGCCGGTGTTTCGTTTAATCGTTCGTTACGCGGCAGTTTTTTCTTTCTTTTTGAGTTGGGGCAGGGTTTTAATGCGGATCTGTACTCCGGTCGATCGGTCCAAACATGTACCAGGCCGGCGAGCTTTTGGTGTTGTCGACCTACCGTACGTGCTACATAGTGTGGGGAGACGCACTACGACGACCCAGTCCCAATGCGTAGTAGCGTGGCCCTGTATTAGCCTAGCTTAGCCATGTTGTGTGGCGGCATCAAGCAAGCTCCGTTGTACTCGACCGCTGGTGAATGATTGGTAAAGGCCAATCGCTACGCCATTTTTGTGTCACGAGTCCGTGCGAGGGGTGGCACGTCTCCTCTCTTTTGCAATGCCAAGGTGCGGCATGGTTTCTGTTTCTCCAATCGCGCACTGCGGTATATTGCCGAGACGGTCAATGGCGACTGAACGCGTAGTAAATGGGTTGGTGCCACATATAACAGTGTACCACCTTCCACCAGAGATCTTGAACGCCTGACAAGCACTCACAGTGAGGAAAAGATGCCGTCAGCTGAAAAAGGTAACCTGACAAGCTGAGTACTACCATAGGCATCCAAAGTAGGAGTAACAAGTTACAAACTGGCTGTTTTAAACGGACCCATTTGACAGAAGAAATTACGTCCGAAAACAGCTGATGTGCACAGACAAAAGCGGTTGCTCGTCTCGGTATTCCTGGAAAGCGGCTGGCCTGCCACTTGCTGAGTGGTGGTGTACCTGCAAAATTTGACACATTGCATTTGCATGCGGAATACTCGGCTGGTCTTGGATTATTATCCAATCATGCAAGCCTGATAACTCGGCATGGACGCGTAGGGCCGAACCATACGGTCAAGAGCCGGGGATGCTGCATGCATGCATGCTTGCATTCAGGTCAGATCATTGAGGTTCATGCAATGCAAGCCGGGCAGAATGAGGGCTGCTCATCGTGGTAGGACAAAGCAACGCATGGTGTGCCATAAGGTTCGTGCATGCATGCACTCATTCCCTGTTGGACTGGATATACATCGATCTCAATCTGGAACATGTCCGGGCAGCCGAAAACAATGGTGCTGCAGATCACCACGCACATGACACACCAGCCGGCCTTAAACATGCAGCAGTGTCACCGGCACTGGTGCAAAGAACGTGGCCAACAACAAGTATTGTGGTACAGAGTAGATGGATGGATAGATCAAACATTTGAGACATGACGATTCGTATAGAATCAGACGATGCTCTTCCGCCGTACTTCTCCTATGGCACATTGGCCACTTGTCACAAGCTCGGATAGATAGGTGGATCGAATCGAACGAATGCGCACGGAAGAAGAGCCTCCCTCTAACCACCAGATTCGGGGCACCATCTCATCTAATCATCTCGAGCCAGCGTAGCAAATAATTTAGCCACGCGTATCCCCCTTGAACACGGGCGATCGGGCATTATCCGGCGCATGTGCTCGCCGTATCACGACGAGGGAGAAGATCGGCCGCCACAACCTACACGAACGCACACAACTAAGATTACCCACAATGAGAGTAACATAAGTAGTAACACCACACATATCTAGATAAAATAAATGATGTGGCAAGCAATAAATGAAGAAAAAGAGACATATAGTAACATAGCTAGTTAATAGTAGTATGAGTAACATCACACATATCAAGGCAAGATAAGTCTATAGTCTAATAAATAAAGTGTTGCATGTTATCACATACTCCCTCCGTTCCGATATGTAGTGCGCATAGATTATAGCCCAGATACCAATGTATGTGCTGGCAGTAGAATTTAGACGAGAAAGCCCCCAGCTCGTCGCACGGTTTGGAGTACTACTTGAGAGTTGGAGTACTACTTGGTCTCGTGAGCAGAGAAGAAAATGGCGGCATGGATAGGTCCTGCCGGCGGCGAGCCCTCGCGACTTGATCTCGCTGGACGCAGAGACGCCCGCCCGCCGTTCCTCAGGCGGCTCCTCCTCCAGCGCCGTCGTTCGTCGCCCGGCTCCTCCCTCCCTATTCTTCCTCCTCCTCACCCTCCTCCATCATGAGAGATTAGCAGGCCCGGCGCAGCCATCCCATTCCCACCTCCTCCGCGAGCACCACTGCGCCAAGAAGGTCAGCTTGACGGCCACGCCGGCCATGGACGCGGCGGCGTCGGCCATCGACGCGGCCAAGGAAGAGGGGATGCGGGCCAAGGACGTGGTGGCGCCGGCCATGGACGCGGCCAAGGAAGAGGGGATGCGGGCCAAGGACGTGGTGGCGCCGGCCATGGACGCGGCGGCGTCGGCCATGGACGCGCTGGATGCGAAGAGGCCGGCCGTGGCGGACGAGGAGCCACCAGCCGTTGGCGTGGACGGCGCCTCTGGCTCCTGTGAGCGGTCGCCGCTGCCGCACAAGAAGTCGACGCCGGCGTGCTGACGCTCCCTGTCCAAGAACTCGCCCAGCCACGTCGGCAACATGTTCCCCCTGCTGCCGTCTTCCTGTCTCCTCCATTGGCGCGCACCAGCGTGCCTGCCGATTCGTCCAGAGGGATAAAGAAGATGGCCTACGCACGGGTAACTAGATGGGGGAGCAGTTGTGGCGTCGGCATCCACCTTGGACTCAAGGCGGAGCTGCTCATCATCCCAATCTTCTGGATCTGGCCTGCATAGATGAAGAAAGGCTGATCCTGTGCACACCGGAGCACGGCCGCGTGTGCGGAGGTGGTGTGTGGAGGAAGGCCGCGACGAGGTGAGGAGATGTTTCGATCCAGCGCCATCGTCCTCGCAGATCTCATCGAAGGCACGCGAGCTGAGGGAGGAGGGGAACGAGAGGCGACGGCGTGGTCATGGTTGGTGGCTTAGATAGCAACGTGCGGGGGGAAGGGGATAAAGCGAGGTCATTTTCGTCCAGAAACGGCTGCAGCTGCTAATGCGCACTACATTGTGGAATATTCGCAAAAAACTTATGCGCACTACATATCGGAACGGAGGGAGTATATGTTACTTCCCACTATAGAGATAGTAACATAGACTAGTAACATAAACATGTTAGTAGTCTAAGTTACTTCCATTATGGCTAGTCTAATCTAATGAACTAAAGCAGATTCCTAAATGATACGTACGTACGTCGGTTGCGGCCTGGGTTAATCAGCGACCGGCCTCGGCCCAATGATTCGTCCCCGTCGATCTCGCAACTGCTGTGATCGATCAGGGCCCGCGAGTGCGCGCGTACAACAGCGACGATGGTGCGGGGAGGGAACCGCGCATTAACCATGCATCTCCGAAACCCTAACCGATGGCGGATCATTGGAAAGGGAGGGGGAGGGGAATGAGCACAAGATTCCTCCACCAGCTCGAAAGAGGGCGGGAGAACGTGGGCTGGGTCGGCCGGGGCTGGCTTGCGCGCCATCCTTTTCCTCTCCCCCACTCATCATCAAGCGGCCAGGCGTTCTTGTCGGACCGGATGCAGGCCGCGCACCACCGGCACAATCATACGCCACGAGGCGCGGCATGGCATGGCATGGCGACGCGAGCGAGTACGAGCACGATTACGATACTCCCCGTCGGTTCCTCCAAGTGGCTCGTGAACGCAGACGCACACGGACGCGCATGATTTTTTGTTTTGTCACGTACGCGCGTACGTTCTCTGCGGTGCATGTACGCTCCGGTTTTCTGAGCCGTGTACGGACCGTGGTTTTCTTTGCGGCGGCGTACGGGGCATGATTGAGGAGAGGAATGCCAGAGTGCATGCGCTGAAAGCATGTGTACTGTACAACAGGTCTCGTTTTGTTCCTACATGGACGAAAGATTAGATGCAACTTGTATCCTCATTTTGGCCCGATTAATTTGTAGTGGACTAGTGGTTTAGTATTGCCATCTTGGTAGTGTAGTCTGCACCCTGTACGTTAAGGTATCTTAGACGGTTTTGCTGTCTTCGGCAGGAGGGAAGCATGCCAAGTAGAGTGAGCAGAGTAACCAATGTATAATTTTACAGTGACGACACTGCTCTTCGCCTTCTGAGATAGTAGTGGTGTATGTTACTGATAGCATCTGGATTAAAATCCACTCATTTTGCATATTGTCCATCGGCCATTGAATTCACTCCTTTCATAAGAAGCTCTTCACTGGGGCTTTCGTTGGCGGCTGACTGTTGGCCTATGGCGGCCAGGGTCACTGCGGATGAGAATGCGTAACTTACCATCCCGTTCTCGTCTGAGGAGGTAGGAGGTTGGTCGGTCGATTTCTGAAATGAAGGCGAATTCGGCTCCCGATCCGGATGGCCTTCCGGTGGTCTTGTTCCAAAAGCTCTGGGTGTCATTACCCTAATCGTCAAAATAGTCTGGGTGACGAATATCCAACACTTTAGGCCTAACAGTGATTAATGTTCTTCAACGGATTTTCTCGAAGGTGTGTGTGACGCGGTGTGCCCCAGTGGTGAAACGCCTCTCGCACACCTGCCAATCTGCCTTCCTGAAGGGACGTCGTATCCAATGGGATTCTGGCCCTCCATGCAATAGTTCATGAGGTCAAGGTACGCCGTCCGAAAGCGTGTTCTTGAAGCTGGACTTTCAGAAGTCATATGGCCGCCTTGACTGGTCTTTCCTATGCTTAGTTCTTGAGCGAAGGGTATACGGTGATCGTTGGTGTTCATGGATCATGCAGTTGAACAGGAGCGATAGCACCGCTATTAATGTTAATGTGGAGGCTGACCCCTTCTTTAGGCCTTCTCGCGGGGTGAGGCAGGGGGGCCTATCTCTCTCTTGCTCTTTAACATCATGGTCGACGCCCTGGCATCCATCATAGATAAAGCTAGGATGGTCGGCCACATCAATGGTGTGGTTGGAGGCGAGGTTACTCACCTTTAGTATGCGGATGACACCATGATCATGGTAGAGGGGTCAAAACTTAATATCATCACCCTTAAGTTCCTTCTCCTTTGCTTTGAGGCCATGTCTGACTTTAAGATCAATTTTGATAAGATCGAAGTTATGGTGTTAGGATATTTTGTAGCCCATCAGTAGTAAATTGCGGACAACTTTAATTGCAAGTTTTCCTCATTCGCCATTGCTTCCTTGGGGATGCCGTTGTCTAATTCGACTATTCATATCCGAGATTTTGACCCTGTTATGGGTCGTGTGTCCTCTAGGTCTGAGTCGTCGTGCGGTCGGTTTACGTCCAAAGGGAGTAAATCCGTGCTTATCGACTCTTGCTCTCTAGTCTCCTCATGTATCTGATGGAGTTGTATTTGCCGCCGGAAGGAGTGCGTAGCTCCTTTGATAGGATCTATGTCGCTTCTTCTGGCAGGGTACAAACATGCATAAGAAATATCATATGGTCAAGTGTGCTGAGATTTGCTTGCCCAAGGACCAGGGGATCTAGGTATTATCCCGTCCTGTCGAATGAATGTGGCCTTGATGCTACGTTGGGCTTGGAGGATCCTCGGTGATGATGCGGGTTTGTGGCTGCAACTTATCAAAGCAAAGTAGTTACAAGGCCGCCCCCTCAGCGCGTGTGATCGCAAGGAGGGATCCCAATTCTAAAAATCGATACAATATATCAAGAATGGGATTTGTCTAGGTCTCACTATCTGCATAGGTGGCGGGGGGGGGGGGGGGGGGGGGGGGGGGGCTAGCTAGACCCTTGGCTGGGCAAAGTTGTACTTGCTTATGAGTTTCCAGCCTTATTTGCTATTTGCTTGGATCCGCTATTGTTGGTTTTCTCGGCCATCCATAATGGGATTTGGAACGTCTTGTTCCGAAAACATTTGGACCCGAGGAAACCATCGGTTGGGCCAGCCTTCGGGCAGCACTTCCATTGTTGCTTCTGGACTATCTGGATGCCATACCTTGACGGTTGACCCCTTCGGGTCCTCGATGACATTCGACACAGCCTTCCTGCCATGCAGACGTTCTTCCGCTGAAGAACCTTGGCCTTCCCTTCCCCTCTCTATCTGTCTGCTAAATAGGGTTGACTACCAACACCTTGAGGATAAGGTCGTGGTGAAGTTGCCTCCCTGGCAGGGGAGGAACATAACCACGATCAGTCGGGCGACCTTGGTGAAATCGGTCCTTACTTGACAAGTCGTTTACTGCATTCCCCCTTTATGGCCCCCTTGGTGTGCTATGTGACATCAACAAGATCGAGCATGCATTTCTTTGGTCCGCTAGCGATAAAACTATAGGAGCAAAATGCAAGATCGACTGGGAGAGAGTCTGCCGCCCCACCCAACTAGGTGGGCTTGGGATCCTTCACTTGGGAAAATTTGTGAGAGCTCTCAGACTTAGATGGACCTGGGTGGCGTGGAAGGATTCGAGTAAGTTGTGGGTCGGGTTGGGGAAATCGTGCACCGAGGTGGATATGAACCTATTCTATGCTTACACCTAATTACCTTGGGAAATGGTGGGAACATGCCTTTTTGGGATACGTCGTGGTTGCAAGGGGAAAAGCCAAAGGATATCACCATCCCTCATATTTGTGGCCTCCAAGTGCAAGAATTGGTTCATGAGGGATGCCTTGCGGGACAATGTTTGGGTGCACAAGATCAACCCTTCCATCGACCTCACATTCAGTCACATTGTTGAGTTTGTGGACCTCTGGGTGCGTCTCGAGCACATACAATTAGAAATGGACGTTGAAGACGACATCTCTTGGAAATTTGAGGTGAATGGAGAGTTATCAGCGGCTTCTACTTATTGGTCCCAATTCTTGGGACCCCCGTCCACCACCATGAACAAGATTATTTGTAAGGTCTCGGCACCTCCCAAGGTCAAGTTCTTCTATTGGTTAGTGCTTCAAAACAGAATATGGATAGTGGATAGATTGAAGAAGAGGGTTTGGGATCGTGGCCTCTGTACCTTTGCAGGAGGGCTAATGAGACATCCGCCACCTATTCTTTAAATTTCGGTTTACACTGTGCATTTGGAGAATGGTCGAGAGCTGGCTTGGATTAGGGGCTCTGGAGATAAACAGTTGGCTGGCGGACACACAACGTCAAGTGTTGGTGGACAAGCATGTCAAAACCAAATACGACAAACTGGAAAGCCATGGCCTCACTCACAGTGTTTGTCTGTTGGGTTATCTGGAATGAGAGAAATGCTAGAGTCTTCAGGAAGAAATCGACGCCGCCCTACTACATGCTAAAACTCATCCAGAAGAAGGAAAAAATGTGAATCATCGTAGGGGCTAGGCATCTGAGCATAATCATGTTGTGAGAGTAATTCATATGTGTCTTTTTTCTTCGACGAGCTATATTGTGAAATTGGCTTTATGTATTTTAAGCTCTCCTTCTTAAATAATGAATGAGTAAGTCTTTTTCCTCTGCTTCAATTTTTTTTATACAAAACATAAGATTTGGCAAGGCTCGACATTCTCCGTGTGCTCTTGCCATTGCCAAGCATTATGAACAGAGTTATTGTTACGAACAAGTTTTTTTAGGGAATGCCATCATGTACTGGCTTACTTTATTGATCAAATAAGCACACTTACATCGTTCACGAGAGATACATGAACAAAATAAGGAGGTTCATCTACCCAATTACAAGATAAATGATTGGCATAACTATGCTTAGCAATCTCGCGTGCAACGCCATTGGCCTCCCGAAAAACAGTGAGAAAAGTGAACTGAACCTATTTCCAACCCCAAATAGACACAATCCGTGAAACTGCCGCTCCTTCATTCCACCACGTGTCACCACCTCTGCAAGCTTCAATGACCTCCAAGCAGTCAGATTACTCAACAATTTGATGGTAGCCTAGAAATGCCACCGGTGCTAACCCTTCTTTCATTGCCACATATTCCATCATCAAGGCTGGCGAAGCATGAGAAACAAAAGAGCAAGAGTCATCCAGAAAGTTTCCAAACCTGCCTGTTAGAATTGCCCCTATCGCCCCATCTCCATCTTCTGTATGATAGGAGGCATCGACCACTACTAGAAAACAGGGCATCAGTCCCGGTTCCAGAGGGCCTTTAGTCCCGGTTCTGCAACCGGGACAAAACGATCGGGACTAAAGGCCCCCACTTTTAGTCCCGGTTGGCTTACGAACCGGGACTAAAGGAGCTCCACGTGGCCACTGCGGGGCGCCGAGGCAGGAGGGCCTTTAGTTCCGGTTCGTGACACGAACCGGGACAATAAGGTGGCCACGTGTAAGCACCTGCCAGGCTCTGGATTTTTTTTTGAAAGGAGGGATTTAGGTCATCATGATACATCATTAGTACTCATAATAACAATACTAGCTAATTGTTCATCATCATCTTCATAGTACTCATAATAACAACTCCTCATCATCATCATAGTACTCATAATCACAATACTAGCTAATTGTTCATCATCATAGTACTTCTCATAATCATCATACTCATAACTTCTCATCATCATCGTAGTCATAATCAACACTAACTGATTGTTCTTAATACATAGGACCTACTACTCCTCTCTCCTAGCTAGATAAAATACCATAAAACAGATAAACCGGTCCATGGATATCTCCACAATGGAGAATGGAGACAAACCTATCTCCAACTTGTGGCTTACACACAATCATGTTGTCTCCCATTAGTTGCGTGTGCGCATTCATCACTTTGCTCCATTCTTTGATTTTGAGCATTCCATCGTTTGAAGAAATCGAGTATGAAGTGTGGTAAGCCTTCGAAGGAGTTTGTCGTAAGCTAACCATATGCATATCACCTTTGGTAAACAACATGTCGTCAGGCACAACCTCCTTCGGGAGCCTCTGTTGAAAAACGTAATAGTAACATATATAGTTAGCAATGTAGTATACTCAAGAAGAATGTATGCAATGAAGTTACCATGCATCATTAACAAAATCTTACCAAGTTTTTGGCAATGAAGCTACGATCAAGCAATTTATGGACTAGTGGCACGTATACAGTAAAATTTGGGCTGATAGAGTGATTGGTTTTAAAGGCCTCAACATCATCTATGAATGAGACAAGATAATCTTTCTCCTCACAATTAAGCTCGGAGTCATAGCAGTAGTATGTCCTGTCTACAGCCTTCTGAGTATTTTTTGAAGATAAGAAATAAGCTGAAAATTATAAATAAATAAGTTTAGTACCGATATCGATGAACACTAAATATTTTTAAATTAACAATATAAATTACTTAACTTAATTAACAAGTTAGTTTCAAACTCAGATTTAGGCAAAACTGGAGGCATATCCACATCCACCCAGATGTCGATATTATCATCATCATCATCTTCAGGACGAATATCAAATGTTATTTGCATGTCCTCCGCAAATGCATATGCCTTGCAGAGAGCTTCCCAATTAGAGCAACCGAAATGGGAGTGATTGACCGCATTGTACAGCTCAACCAGAAATGCATAACCATGTTTAGTTCTTAAGTGAGCCCTCCTCGTCTCCATACTCTCAATGTCTTTGAAACCGAGCTTATCCAAGACCAACGGTCTTGCATGGCACGGGATGTACTAATCGAATTGAAAAAAAATTCCAGAAATTACACGTTGAACCAAAGAAGCACAAGTGATGATTAATTACGATGAAATGCTTGTCGTCGCGTACCGTGCAAACATCGAAGGTCTCTTCCATCTTCACGGTGAAAAACCTATCATTTTCCAGGTGAGGAAACCTGTCGCACAAACCCCGGTCATCGTTGCAGTACTCGCACTCCGTGATCTTATCGTCATCAGACATCTCCTGCAAAATTCAAAGACCTCTATGCTTGTTAAAAACTAGCTTCACATTTGTCACAGCTACTCATCTACTACTACTAGATCTATACATGCATGAGGAGAGTTAATCGGATGACATGTTGGAGACAAGAAATAATTTGCTACAGTGGTTATACATGGCAAGTAAAAGCATGACATCAAAGTACACATCACAAACACCAAATCACATGAAGGAATCATATCCATATGAGGTCTAGATTAGTAGAAACCAACAAGCAAAGTTGGCAAGTTTTATAACAGACAGTTTAGAACTTAGTGAAATTAACAAGTCTGAAAACAGAAATAGTGACTAGGCATGTTTGCAAGCTCATGGCACTCACATCAGGGCATATCATGGCATGACAAAATTACTAGCAGCAGGTACACATAAAAATGATCCAATATCATGTTGACAAGTTGCTCATATGGTGCATGCATTAATTCACACAAAAATAACAAAGTGACAAACATCAACAGTTTTCAGCACTTAACATCATTTAGTGATTTCTATGAACAAAAAAAAACATCCATACATCCATCCATCTCCATATATACATGCATCATTTAGCACATCATCCATACATGCATCTCCATACATATGCATTATTTAGCAGATCATCCATACATGCATCATTCGACAGTTTTCAGCATACTTAACATCATTTAGCAGCACATCATCCATACACATATGCATCCATATCCATACATACATACACAATTTCATACATATATACATCCAAAAAAGCGGCTAGCAGAGCAGGGGCGGCGGCGGCGGCGGAAGTGGCAGAGAGCAGGGGAAGGGGGAGCTCACTGGGGGCGGCCGCGGTCCTGGGCAGGAGCGGGGACGGAAGTGAGAGTGGGGGGGGGGGGAGGGCGACGAGGAGCGGCCGGCGTCGTGTGGTAGTTCGACGTCGGGGGGAAGAAGAAGCTGCAAAGACTAGAAACGACCAGTTGGTTATATAGCCCCCCATTTAGTCCCGGTTGGTGGGTCGGACCGGGAATAAGGGTAGCCTTTAGTCCCGGTGCGAGCCACCAATCGGGACTAAAGGTCGTTTTCGCCAGGCGAAAGGGCGGGAAGCCCAGCCCTTTAGTCCCGGTTGGTGGCTCGGACCGGGACTAAAGGGGGGCCTTTAGTCCCGGTTGGAGCCACCAACCGGGACTAAATGGCTTGTGCTGGCTCTGCCGCGGTGTGGTGGAAGTTTAGTCCCACCTCGCTTGCCGAGATGCGCTCGCACTGGTTTATAAGCCCCGCTACGGCTGACCTGTCGAGCTCCTCTCTAATGCAGGCAGTACATGCCTAACCTTCCTCTCTCGCCTGTTGGGCCTGCTTGGTCTTGCGGGCCTGCATCCTGGCCCATTTACAGATGGGTTTCTAGTCGTATGCAGGCCGTGGTGGCCTGGTAGGCGACATTCTTTTTAGTTGATTCTTTTTGCTATTAGAGTTTTATAAAAGCTTTTTAGTTTGCTATTAAAGTTTGTAACAATAACTTCTTTATGAATATTCTTTTTGCTATTAAAGTTTTTAACAAAAAAAATACTTTGATAATATTAGTTGCATAAATTTTATATAATTTTAAGTTAATATTATTTTGATCATAACTAGAGGTTTATAGAAGCTTTTTAGTTATTTCTTTTTGCTATTGAAGAATATTATAGTTTTGTTTTATTTGATCATAACAAAATATTTAATGATTCTTTTTGCTTTTAGATTTTTATAAAAGCTTTTTAGTTTGCTATTAAAGTTTGTAACAAAAACTTCTTTATGAATATTCTTTTTGCTATTAAAGTTTTTAGGAAAAAAAATACTTTGATATGTTAGTTGCATAAATTTTATATAATTTTAAGTATATATATTTTGATCATAACTAGAGGTTTATAGAAGCTTTTTAGTTGTTTCTTTTTGCTATTGAAGAATATTATAGTTTTGTTTTAGTTGATCATAACAAAATATTTTAATTGATTCTTTTGCTTTTAGATTTTTATAAAGCTTTTAGTTTGCTATTAAGGTTGTAACAAAAACTTCTTTATGAATATTATTTTTGCTATTAAAGTTTTTAACAAAAAAATACTTTGATAATTTTAGTTGCATAATTTTATTAATTTTAAGTTAATATTATTTTGATCATAACTAGAGGTTTATAGAAGCTTTTTAGTTGTTTCTTTTTGCTATTGAAGAATATTATAGTTTTGTTTTAGTTATCATAACAAAATATTTAATTGATTCTTTTTGCTTTTAGATTTTTATAAAGCTTTTTAGTTTGCTATTAAAGTTTGTAACAAAAACTTCTTATGAAAATTCTTTTTGCTATTAAAGTTTTTAACAAAAAATACTTTGATAATTTTGTTGCATAAATTTTATATAATTTTAAGTTAATATTATTTTGATCATAACTAAGGTTATAAAGCTTTTTAGTTGTTTCTTTTGCTATTGAAGAATATTATAGTTTTGTTTTAGTTGATCATAACAAAATATTTTAATTGATTCTTTTTGCTTTTAGATTTTTATAAGAGCTTTTTAGTTGATTATTCAAAGGCACACCATCAATTTTCAACCCTATTCTGACTTCATTTCCTATTTTTCATGCATTTAATGTTTTTTTGAGCTAAATGACCCTGAAATTGAAAATCACTACAAATCAACTCTGAAAAGGTTGAAACTTGGCATGGTATCATCATTTCACCCACATAGCATGTGCTAAAAAGTTGAGAGGGTTACGGCAAAAACTAGATGCACTTCGTGTACAAACTGGATAATCTCTTTCGAAGTATCAAGGTTTCGGACGAAAACTCATCTATTACAAAGGGATTTCATTTTTTTTAACTTTTTTAACTCCACACTTTTTGTTCTTTCAATATGCACCATTCAAAGGCACATCATCAATTTTCAACCCTTTTCTGGCTTCATTTCCTATTTTTCATGCATTTAATGATTTTTTGAGCTAAATGACCCTAAAATTGAAAATCACTACAAATCAACTCTGAAAAGGTTGAAACTTGGCATGGTATCATCATTTCACCCACATAGCATGTGCTAAAAAGTTGAGAGGGTTACGGCAAAAACTGGATGCACTTCGTGTATAAACTGGACAATCTCTTTCGATGTATCAGGGTTTCGAACGAAAACTCATCTATTACAAAGGGATTTCATTTTTTAAACTTTTTTTAACTCCACACTTTTTATGCGTTCAATATGCACCATTCAAAGGCACATCATCAATTTTCAACCGTTTTCTGACTTCATTTCCTATTTTTCATGCATTTAATGATTTTTTGAGCTAAATGACCCTGAAATTGAAAATCACTACAAAGGAACTCTGAGAAGGATATATATAGGCAAAACTACCATTTAGTCCCGGTTCCAGACACAAACCGGGACTAAAGGGCAGCAACCCCTTTAGTCCCGGTTTGTGTATGGAACCGGGACTAAAGGCCCCAGACGAACCGGGTCTAATGCCTGCCGAGGCCCGGCCGACTCCCTGGCCGCTCGAACCGGGACTGATGCTCACATTAGTCCCAGTTCGTAACACGACCGGGACTATTGCTCTGATCTGGCCAGGACCAAAGCCCTGTTTTCTACTAGTGGACATTGAGTTTAACATGGTCTGCTTCCGGCGTAATCCATTTCACAATTTCTCTAGCATTCGACCTCTAGGTTTCCTTCGTGAAGTTAGTACAGAGAGATAAAATTGCAAGTTTCTAGCTTGCTGCCGGTGAAGTTCTGTCATTACGCGAGACCATTCTTCTAATCCACCAGAGGTACCATGCTGCCACGACGACAACCTCTATGACTCCAATATACGACGATTCAGGGAATGGACCCGAAGATGAGTGCACGAGTTCTTCCAGGATTGATGATCCTGCTCTGTCAACGGTGCAAGCATCCGCTGTCAACTGCTCTAACTGTAGCGCCTTCCACGTCTCTTGTGCGGGTTTATAGCCGAATAAGAGATTCTTTAGATCCTCTTGATATGAGCGACATACAGGACACAGGCTATCAATCCCAATGTGTCGATTCACCAAGGTAGATTTAATGGAAATGGCTCCGTGCAACACTTTCCATAGAAAAGTTTTCACCTTTACAGAAACTGGAAGTGACCAAACTTTCTTCCATATTGGGTTCGTACCTGTTAGAGATACGACAGGCAAATCAAACGAGGAAGAACGAAATCAACACAAGAGACACGAGATTTTCAGGTGGAAACCCCCTCCAACACGAAGGGAAAAAAACACGGGCGCCAGCCAACATATGTTCACTATATCGTGGGAGGTTCGGCCCAAGCCTACCGGCGACGGGCCATGCTCCGCTCGCTCGTCAAAATTTAGTCTTTATCTTTATACTCGAAATTGGATCACAACATAAAATTCCAACTTGAGACAAATTCCATCTTGTAGCATGAATGAGAACCTCCTCCCTGAACAATAAAGAAAACACTTTCGGCGCGAGACAACCACTAGGGCTAATGTTTTATACCAACTAAGTCTGAGCAAAACTCAAACTTACCAATAGGAACCGGCTTTGTCAACATATCAGCATGATTATCATGAGTGCTAATCTTGATGTCTCCATTCCACATGATATGTTGATTTTACCGAGAAAATCATTGTGGTTATAATGCCAAACAACAAAATCATCAAGCCCGTTCGGACTAAAAGGAATACTCAATATTC
The DNA here is from genome assembly GCA_011799875.1 of Thinopyrum elongatum. NCBI lineage: Eukaryota > Viridiplantae > Streptophyta > Magnoliopsida > Poales > Poaceae > Thinopyrum > Thinopyrum elongatum. The sequence continues at coordinate 446,969,981 of CM022299.1, forward strand.
TGGAAGCATCTACAGGTGTAAAGACAGACCGAATCAATTCTACATCTTATTGTCCCGAAGATGGGACAATAAAGTCAGGCACCTTAGTTATTATAGAATATTACCTCTTTGCGTAATTACCTTCCTGTCCAGACTTGTGGTACTCCATGGATCTTTCCAAATGTTATTTGACTCCCCATTCCCCATTCTCCAAATACAACTTCTTTTGAAGGTTTGGATGCCCGCAAAAATACGTTGCCAGATGAAAGAAGACCCTTTTTCCAGTCCAGCTTCAAGAATGCTTTGATTTCGATAGTGTTTAGCTTTTAATATTGTAGCATAAGAAATCAGGATTGCATAACATTCTCCAAGCTTGCTTGGACAACATAGCCAAGTCGAATGAGTGAAAGTCACGGTATCCCAACCCTCCAAGACTCTTTGGAAAACAAAGTTTTCATCATGCAAACCAGTGCATTTTCCTACTATTTTCATCATCTCTCCATCAAAACTTGGCAATTACATCAGCCATGTCTTTGCAGATGCCTTTTGGCAATTTAAATACTGGCATTGCATAAACTGGAATGGCCTGGGCAATTGCTTTGAGCAAAGTTTCTTTTCCAGCAACTGATAAACACTTCTCTTTCCAACCATTAATCCTCTTCATAATTTTATGAACAAGTTCGTTGAAAGTTGAAACTTGGCAAGCAGGACAAAAGTAGGTTATATGCCGGCCATGAATTATTTCTCAAAAAACTTACAATAAGTCAGAAGACAAGTTTAGCAACCCAGTTGACCAATCCCAACCGATCCTCACCGGTTCCTCTTACCACCGCCCAAGCCGTCCGTTCGATCCAACATGAAAAAGAATATCAAGAGCAAGCTAACCGTCACTGTAGGAGCTCCAACGCATGCACACAGAGGCTTCTCCTCGCCTGTGAGCTGTCCCCACCCTCGCTCGCCACCTCACATCCTCTCCGTCCGTACCACCTTCGTCTACCTTTCGTCATCCGCGCCCAGCTCCCCGCTTATATATACCACCTCGCTCGCCGCACCACAATCCACCGCAGTCCTCATATCCCACAGCCAGCTCAAAGTGCCCTTAACCACGCCTCGAACTCAGACAGTCTCCCAGACAAAATGTGTAACTCCAACGTCAAGTCCGCCGGCGTCGTCCAGATCGACGGCCGCCCGGTCCTGCAGCCGGCCGGCAACCGCGTCGCGGCGCCGGAAGGTGCCAAGCCGCTCAAGAAGTCCCTGCAGAAGTCGCTCTCGATGCCGGCTTCGCATGACAATGCCGCTGCTGTTGCCACCACCTGCACGGCAGCGCCCAAGAGCACCGGCGCCAGCGACTTCGCCCGCGCGGCCGCGGCGACGCCTTACCTCCTGCCGCCGACCCCAGCAAAGGCAGCAGGAGCCAAGGTGGCGGGCACCAGGGCGGCGGCGTCCATGGGCGCGGACAAGAGCAGGAAGCAGGCGCCCCGGAAGAGCGGCGCCGTGCTGCCGGTGGTGACGTTCGCGGCGCTGGAGGCGTTCGAGCTGGCCGGCCCCGCCGGGAGCATCGCGGCGGCGCAGCGGGAGCACGTCACGCAGGCGCAGGCGCAGCGCAAGATGCGGATCGCGCACTACGGGCGCACCGCGTCATTCTCCCGGGTCGAGGGCAAGGTCGGAGCCACGGCCACCGCCACCGCGACCGGGACCGCCGCGCCCGCCACCGCGCTGGAGGAGAAGCGCTGCAGCTTCATCACGGCATACTCGGACACCGTGTATGTCGCGTACCACGACGAGGAGTGGGGCGTGCCCGTGCACGAGGACGAGTGAGTGGCCGCCATTTCTGCCTAACCACAGTACATCAAATGATCAAAACCGGCCGATCTTGGTAGCGATAGTTCCTCACATTTTCTTGCGCGTGGAACTGAATCGGTGGACAGGTTGCTGTTCGAGATGCTGACGCTGTCCGGCGTGCAGGTCGGGGCCGACTGGGCTTCCATCCTCAGGAGGAGACACATCTACAGGTCTGTTTGGAGCAGAGCAATCGCCCATGCTGCTTCCTTTGCTTGCTAGTGCATTTGCCGTGACGTTTGTGCTGATTTTGTACTGCCTGGTCACGAATAGGGAGGCATTCTCCGGTTTCGACGTGGACGCGGTCGCCAAGTACACGGAGAAGCAGATGGCCTCCGTGAGCGCCGGGTATGGGCTGGACTTGGGCACCATCAGAGGCGCCGTCAACAACGCCTGCCGCATTCTCGAGGTACCGTCCGCTGCGCTCACCATATATCAGCTGCTTTTCTAATTATTAAATCTCTGACTAAAAAGCTGATAGTATTATCCTTCAAACATGTTTCGCAAAAAATAAAACATATTTACTGCCATTAGCTTTAGACTTCGAGTGCAAGAAAAATAAAAATCCTACGTAGTAGTCAATAGCACCCATTTGTCATATCTTAGATTTTCTGTTGTGTGTTACTGCTCCCGGTTGATAGTAGAGTTGACAAGACAGTATCACAGTTTAAGTGAAAGCGAAGCTTAGCAGAATCCTTGACAGCTTACACTCCAGTGGTGGACAGCTCTTGTATCAGCAGCAAGTGCCCTTTAAATGACCCTATACTTTGCAGAAGCAAAGCAAGTGCGTCATAAAGCTCGATACAACCAAAAAGAGGGATGCAACATTTGATAGCTGGAAAAGACGCTCATGCAACAGTCCACAAAATATTCTCCTCCGTGGTTGAAAAGAGTAGTGTGAGTGTTCCACACGACGTAACCGCTCAGAATTATGTTAGGCGTCTAACCACCAATAAACCACAGGCCTCCCTAATAAGTACGCATGTAGGTAGATGACGCCACCTGTTTTGTCAGAAGCACACCGACCACGGAGTATTTTAACCTGTATAATACTTGTATGTACTACCAACTACATTCTGCGTACAACTTGTAGTAGTATCTTAAGCCTCATTAGGTTTAGAAGAAGGAAGAAAATCTAAGGATGTTTTCGCGTGCAGGTGAGGCGAGACTTCGGGTCGTTCGGCAAGTACGTGTGGGGGTTCGTGAACCACAAGCCGCTGTCGCCGGGGTACAAATACAGCCGGAAGATCCCGGTGAAGACGTCCAAGTCGGAGTCCATAAGCAAGGACATGGTCCGGCGAGGCTTCCGGTTCGTCGGCCCCACCGTGCTCCACTCCTTCATGCAGGCCGTCGGGCTCACCAACGACCACCTCGTCTCCTGCCCGCGCCACCGCGTCTGCTCTTCTTCTTCCTCCTCCGCCTAATCCATCCACCCGTCTGACGGCCGGCCATAAAAAGAGAAAAAAAGAAGATCTCGAAGAGACAGATGATACGAGATAGCCTCAGCCCTCAACTCAAGTGCGTACGTAGTAGTTATACGAGACGGGAGCGTTGATCCGCGCCCGCGTGTGTGTATGTGTGTGTGTGTGCAGTGGGTACGTACGTGTAGATTAACTGCGTGCTGCCCCTAATTAGCCGAGAGGCTTTGCTGCTTGTTAATCACTGCCAGTGCCAGTTGGTACGTGCGTGCATGTAATCGCCCGGGTGCTGCTGCCACTGCTCGGTGTATAGTCATTTTGTGTGATTGATCGGATTCGGATCGATGCTGTGTTTGTATGGTCCTTGCCTTGTGTGCGATGCAAGGTGGGTGCGTGCGTGCCTGTGGTGTGCTCGCAGCTTTGCAATGCAATGGCTGCTGCACGCATATGATTCTCTTCCCTTTGTTCTCCCACGATAACGATGGCGATGGCGATGTAGCGAGGGCGGGCGGATCATTAGGAAGGAAGCCAGGCCGTGTGGGCTACCCTCGTGCATGTGGATGTGGGTGGCTTGGATTAAAGCGGGGGCACACTCACGCAGACAGGCCATGTGGTGTCACAGCAGGGCCCGATCGGCCACCTTTGGCGCATGTGATCCGCAGCCCTCCCTCACGGCCGGTCTCGCGACTCATCCAACCAATCCATCCATGCGCTGTGCGCGCGAATGGGAGGACCGGCACGGGACACGGACCCAGGCCACTGCGCTGCCCGCCTCCTCGCCTCTCCGGCCAGCTACGCCCACTTCCATGCGCTGTGTTTCCGTGGTTGCTTCCATCGTGAGTTTCCAACACGACTAGGACTAGTTATCTGGTCTCACGAGCGCATCCATCCCATCCCCGCAGGGATCTTGACATGTGCTACTCTTCCGGGCGTTTGGTGCCTTGCTTCCATGCGTCTTCCTTCCCTGCAGTCACAGCTTTCTTCTTGTTTATACATGCGGTTCTTGCATTGCATTTGTATGCACGCGTATGAATGCTGCGGGTGGCGGTGGCTCGGCTTAATTGATGGTTTCATGATGGCAAAAGCTTAGCCTGTGGATTAAGGTTAGTTAGGCGGGCCCGGCTGCTCGCAACTGACAACGTCGCCATGATTGAGCTGGATCGTTGGTCTCCCACCTTACTCAGATTGGCATGCAAGGTGATGCCGTACTGGCATGTAGTATGTATACATACGTGATGTTACTTTCTGCCATTTAATACGACGGCAACGTTTCATGAACGACTTCTGAGGCGTAATTTGACGCAAAGTGGGTGTTATGATTCTGTCCATGCTTGGTTTGCTCGTCGTACAAATAGACAATGGTGGCCAGTTGATATGACTACGACCTGCCGTTAAGAGCGGAGGGGGTAATATTTCGCAAGGAATTAACCATCCATGATAACTAACCGTCCCTAACCGTTTGGAGCTGGCCCAAGGGCACCAAATACGCGAGGCAGTAATTAACCGTCCTCCAACCTACTCCATTGGTCCACGCTCATCGTCGCCCTTGTTCCAGCATCCGACGGCCACCTTCGGCCCTAACACGTCACAGAACACGAGAAACCAACATGATAAAAATTTAGCCGCAACCAAAGATTCAATCAACTAACCCGAATTAACACCACGGATAACAATAACCCGGAGGCCGACCGGCGGGCCCACCGCGCCCTGGAATAACTTTCCCATGCCACTTTTTCATAAAAGGAAACAAAAAGTAATATAACAAATTACGAAAATGGGCCTTTACCCCGCGTGTATTATTATTTCTTTCTTCCTCACTCCCCTCCCTCCCCTCCGTCCGGTCCGCCCGCTGCATCTCCTCTCTACTCGTATATTCTTCTTCTTCATCCTCCTCCTCCGCGTCCCAATCTCCAACGAACTCCTCGAATCCCGGCCCGCTCGACACAAATCCACTCCCCTGCTTACTCAGATTGGCATGCAAGGTGATACCGTACTGGCATGTAGTATGTACATATACGTGATGTTACTTTCTGCCATTTAATACGACGGGAACGTTTCATGAACGACTTCTGAGGCGTAATTTGACGCAAAGTGGGTGTTATGATTCTGTCTATACTTGGTTTGCTCGTCGTACAGATAGACAATGGTGGCCAGTTGATATGACTACGACCTGCCGTTAAGAGCGGAGGGGGTAATATTTCGCAAGGAATTATCCATCCATGGTAACTAACCGTCCGTAACCGTTTGGAGCTGGCCCAAGGGCACCAAATACACGAGGCAGTAACTAACCGTCCTCCAACCTACTCCATCGGTCCACGCGCATCGCCGCCCTTGTTCCAGCATCCGACGGCCACCTTCGGTCCAAACACATCACAGAACATGAGAAACCAACCTGATAAAAACTTAGCCACAACCAAAGATTCAATCAACTAACCCAAATTAACACCACAGATAACAATAACCCGGAGGCCGACCGGCGGGCCCCACTGCGCCTTGGAACAACTTTACCATGCCACTTTTTCATATAAAGAAACAAAAAGCAATATAACAAATTATGAAAATGGGACTCCGCCCCCGCGTGTGTTATTATTTCTTTCTTCCTCACTCCCCTCCCTCCCCTCCGCCCGGTCCGCCCTCTGCATCTCATCTCTCCTTGTATATTCTTCTTCATCATCCTCCTCCTCCGTGTCCCAATGTCCAACGAACTCCCCGAATCCCGACCCGCCCCGACACAAATCCGCTCCCCCTGCTTACTCATATTGGCATGCAAGGTGATGCCGTACTGGCACGTACTATGTACACATACGTGATGTTACTTTCTGCAATTTAATACGACGACAATGTTTCATGAACGAATTCTGAGGCGTAATTTGACGCCAAGTGGGTGTTATGAGTCTGTCCATGCTTGGTTTGCTCGTCGTACAGATAGACAATGGTGGCCAGTTGATATGACTACGACCTGCCATTAAGAGCGGAGGGGGTAATATTTCGCAAGAATTATCCATCCATGGTAACTAACCGTCCCTAACCATTTGGAGCTGGCCCAAGGGCACCAAATACTCGAGGCGGTAACTAACCGTCCTCCAACCTACTCCATCGGTCCACGCGCATCGCCGCCCTCGTTCCAACATCCGACGGCCACCATCGGCCCAAACACGTCACAGAACACGAGAAACCAACATGATAAAAACTTAGCCACAACCAAAGATTCGATCAACTAACCCGAATTAACGCCACGGATAACAATAACCTGGAGGCCGACCAGCTGGCCCCACCGCACCCTGGAATAACTTTACCATGCCACTTTTTCATAAAAGAAACAAAAAGTAATATAACAAATTACGAAAATGGGCCTCTGCACCCGCGTGTGTTATTATTTCTTTCTTCCTCACTCCCCTCCCTCCCTTCTGTCCGGTCCGCCCGCTGCATATCCTCTCTCCTCGTATATTCTTCTTCTTCATCCTCCTCTGATACGGCTCCGTCGTATCTACAATTTTTTATTGTTCCATGCCAATATTATACGGCTTTTACATACTTTTGGCAACATTTATATTATTTTTTGGGACTAACATATTGATCCAGTGCCTAGTGCAAGTTCCTATTTTTTGCATGTTTTTTGTTTCGCAAAATATCCATATCAAACAAATTCCAAATGTAATAAAAATTTACGGAGAATTATTTTGGAATATATGTGAATTTTGGGAGGTGGAATCAATGCAAACAGGGGCCCACAGCCACCACAAGACACCTGGGCGTGCCAGGCAGCCCAGGCGCATGGTGGTGGGTTGTGCCCTCCTCGTAAGTCGGTTGGAGCTCTACTTCAGGCGCAAGGAAGCTTATATCCGGAAAAAAATCTTGTTAAAATCTCAGCGCAATCGGAGTTACGGATCTCTAGATATTTAAGAAACGGTTTTCTGCCAGATCTGGGAAACGCCGATACAGAAGAGAACAGAGAGGGAGATCCAATCTCGGAGGGGCTCCTGCCCCTCCGACGCCATGACAATCATGGACCAGAGGGGGAACTCTCCTCCCATCTAGGGGGGAGGCCAAGGAGGAAGAAGAAGAAGGAGGGGGGCTCTCTCCCCCTCTCTCCTGGTGGAAGAAGAAAATGATGAAACTGTGAGCTCATTGGATGAAAAAGATGAGGAGGAGAGCAAAGAACAAAAGGAGGAAGAGTGGATTAGCTACCCGTGCCCATCTTCTAATGAGAGTAAATCTTCAACTCATACATTGTTTAATATCCCTTCGTGCTTATCGAAGGATTAATGCTATGATAATTGCTATGATCCCGTTGATTCGTTTGAAATATCCCTTTTTGAGGAAATTGATGCTGGCTGTGCTTGTGGCCATGATGCCAATATGAATTATGCTTATGGAGATGAACTTGCTATAGTTCCTTATGTTAAGAATAAAATTGTTGCCACTGCACCCACGCATGATAGTCCTATTATCTTTTTGAATTCTCCCAACTACACTATATCGGAGAAGTTTGCTCTTATTAAGGATTACATTGATAGGTTGCCTTTTACCATTGCACATGATGATTTTGATAAATATAATATGCATGTGCTTGCTGCCCCTACTTGCAATTATTATGAGAGAGGAACTACATCTCCATCTCTTTATGGTTACAACACGATAAAATTGCAAGAAACTGCTTATGCTATGTATTGGCCTTTACTTGATGTGTATGAATTGTTCTTTTATGACATGCCGATGCATAGGAAGAGAGTTAGACTTCGTCATTGCATACGCCGCAATGAGGGAAGAACCGTCGCGCCCGGAGGCGTGACCGGCTTCCTATTTACGCGCCGCGCCGGGTCTGCGCGTACGCCGCAACGACCATGCCCGAGAAGCCGATGAGGGATGAGCGCATCGCGCCTGCGACACCGGCGGGAGAGGCGCCTCCACGATGGAGATCACTGCCAAGCGGACGACCGGACTGAGGAGCTCCGTGTTGCCGGCCAGCCTTGTGTCTCTGCGGAGCAGAAAGGGAGGAGTGCTGCACCATCGGCATTATGCCGGCGGCGCGACTCAGGAACACCGCTGGAGGTGCGGTTCCAGCGCAGATGGACGCGCCAGAGGTCGGTGAAGCCGGACGGGCGGCGGTTGACTCGGTGGACTGGCCATGTCGGGAGCTCGGCCTCCATGCCGCTGTTGTTTGCGCTTTCTGGTTGATGTGAAGAAGATAATGCGGCCGCCCTCCTCGTCTTTCCTTTTCGATTGATCAAAACTCCACGGGACTCGCGTGAGCGCATGTACATACGGAAAAAACAACCATTGTTAGATTAAAGATCGATTGTAAAGAAAAAGATAGGATGGAATGAAACTTCCTGATTCCTCTGTTTGAAGAGTATCATGTCTCTCCAGTGAATGGAGTGATGTCCGGAACATCCTGGATCAAGTTCTCCCTCGATAATTGTTGATCGACGGACGAAGATCGAAGAAAGAAAACCATTTGCATCATGGCTCGATAGACGTCATGCCCCACGGTGGGCGCCAACTGTCGTGGGAACGATTCCGACAATACGAAGGGGGTAGGATAAAGGAGCATGATCTACCGAGATGCATATGGGTGACACGGTGTTTTAGCGAGTTCGGGCCTCTCACGGTGGAGATAACAGCCCTACGTCTCGTGCTCCGGAGAGGCTTTATTTTACCTGAGATGTATCTGGAGATTACAATGTGTGTGAGAGAGGAGAACGGATCCCCATGCCTGAGCTAAGTCCGGAGACTAGAGAGAGAGAGAGAGGTAGAAGAAAGAGCCTGCCATGTCTAGTGGTGGGGGGTGGCTTATATAGAGTGCGCCACCCCCTCACCTCTTGTGTTACAAAGTGGGGGCGTTAACGCCATAACTCAGCCTACTACTAAGATGATGCTTCGAGTGCCTTGTCGACTGTTGGTCTTCGCATATCCGAGTGAGATCAGGTACTCCGAGTGGAATGAGTTTGTCGAGTGGATTGCTATGCTCCGAGTGGTTGTTGCCGTCCGAGTGACTTGATAGTCATCCGAGTGGATGGTTTGTCGATTGTCCGAATGATGCTCTGGACCCATCTGATATGTGGACCCCGTGTTTTATGATCTTTGATCCTTCATGGGCCTACCTGTTATGTATGTCCCCAACATTAGCCCCCGAATCGGTTGTGATTTTGCAGAACGAGTTTGTGAAAGACACAATTTGGCCCGAGTGATTACGGAAATACTCGGTACCCATCATCGTGCTTTCAGACAACCAAGGTTTGAACAAAATCTCAATGGATTCTGGCACTACGCTTCCCGACTGATCTGGGATAAGTGCCCGCGAGGAGCAACTTGGTGACATTCGTTCATCTCTCGGAAGAAGTTAACTCGTGATCAGAGTATGGGTGTGTCATTAAATCCGGGCAACAAGATTGACGCATGGACTGCTCTTTCGAAGAGATGCCATTCTTATCCCGGAGGAACGTCAATATGAGTCGGTTCTAGATCCAAACTTATGAGTTTCACGCTTTGAGTCCTAGAAGAACGCTCAAAACAGGTCCACGGAGGAGCGTTAAACTCACCTTATAAGAATTTTTTTGGTAGTCGACGGGAGCCTTAGAACTTGTTTGTTTGTTGTTCGTCACTTGGACCGGTCAGGCCGTACCGAGTGGAGATTACTCCAGTGGGGGCACGCTGAGTGCACCCACTGGGTGTAGTCCCCGAGACCGCCGTCGACTGCGGGCAGTCGGCGGGGGTCTGAGAACTTGTTTGTTTGTTGTTCGTCACTCGGACCGGTCAGGCCGTACCGAGTGGAGATTACTCCAGTGGGGGCACGCTGAGTGCACACACTGGGTGTAGTCCCTGAGACCGCCATCGACTGCGGGCAGTCGGCGGGGGTCTGAGAGAACTAAAAATCTTCTTAGCTGGTACTGATCGAACTTGTTCCTCTCCGACTCGGAGGTCGAGTAATACTTGAGGATCTGGTATTGGTCTAGCTTGTTTCTCCTCGATTCAGAAGTCGAGTAGTACTCGAGTGATCTGGAGCTGGTCTTGCATCGAGCAAAATGTTTCTTTCTGAGTTCTCTTCCAGTGGGGGCACGCTGAGTGCACCCACTGGGTGTAGTCCCCGAGCCTCTGTCGGACTAGATGAGTCTGGCAGAGGGTTTCAGTTTCTGGTGAACCTCCATGCAATGGGCACGGTAAATATGTTTTAGTCTGAAATTGAGTCAATCGGTTGGATCTTCACGCGCTTGGCACGGTGAATAAGCTCAGTCTGGAGCTGAATCAATCGGACTGATCTTCGTGCACTCGGCACGGTAAATAAGTTCAGCCTGGAACTGGGTCAAGCAGGCGAATCTTCGTGCTCTCGGCACGATGATTGAATTCGGCCTCGAAACTGCCGACTGTGGAAAAAAGCTGGACACTCCCGGGAGTAATCATTCCAGTAGTACTTCTTACATTGACCGTTAGCTTCTTGTTTTCATCCTTTTGCTTCCTGACTGATCGAGGTATGTTGACTGCAAGGAAAAACTTGGTGGCACTCGTATGTCTCCCGGAGGAGATATACTAGTGGTCCGATGTGGACGTGCCATGAAACCCGAGTGGCGTAGCTAGCGTGTGGGCTGACTCTTCGGAGAGAGGCCACTCATTATCCCGAGGGAACACCAGCACATGCCATCTCTGAGTCCAAGTTTGTGAAACTGACGCCTTGGATCCTAGAATAAGGGCCAAGTGTATCCGTAGAGGAGCGTCGTTTTCACCCATTTGCAGTCCTGAAGATGACTCCAGGTAATGATTTGGGCGATCGTCCGAGTGGATGATGCTACCCTTATAGATCCTCGGCGGACCGAGCAAGTATGGCCAGAAAAATATTCCTGATGTGATCAACAGGTTGATCAAATGGGCGTAACCCCTGAGGGCGGCATGGCCCATGGCTGTGCGTAGCCCCCAAGTGATGCTCGAAAGAGGTAAGCTTGCTACAGAGTGCAATATGAGGTTTGATCATATGAGTAACTTAGTCATTCCCGTGTTGGGGGTGTAGACATGTCCAACTGATAGTGACGCGCGGGGCGGCCGAGGGGCGAGGATGTGTACAACCGAGTGGCAACACGCGGGGCGGCCGAGTGGTGAAAATGTGGACAACCGAGTGGCGACGCGCGGGGCGGCCGAGTGGTGAAGACGTGCACAACCGAGTGGTGACGCGCGGGGCGGCCGAGTGGTGAAGACATGCACAACCGAGTGGCGACGCGCGGGGCAGCCGAGTTGTGAAGACGTGCACAGCCGAGTGGCGACGCGCGGGGCGGTCGAGTGGTGAAGACGTGCACAGCCGAGTGGCGACGCGCGGGGCGGCCGAGTGGTGAAGACGTGCACAGCCGAGTGGCGACGCGCAGGGCGACCGAGTGGTGAAGACGTGCACAACCGAGTGGCGACGCGCTGGGCGGCTGAGTGGTGAAGACATGCACAATCGAGTGGCGACGCGCGGGACGGCCGAGTGGTGAAGACGTGCACAACCGAGTGGCGACGTGTGGGGCGGCCGAGTGGTGAAGACGTGCACAGCCGAGTGGCGACGCGCGGGGCGGTCGAGTGGTGAAGACGTGCACAGCCGAGTGATGACGTGCGAGGTGGCCGAGTGAAGGACCATGTGTCCAGCCAAGTGGTCACACATGGGTTGGCCGAGTGAAGGACTATGTGTCCAGCCAAGTGGCAAAAATGGTCCTCGAAGGAGTTAGCCAGATGCTTTTGAAGCTAATGTAGTGACGTAGTCGGTGTAGTGTGCTTCCGACGCAACAAGACCGGCGCGACAACTAAGCCTGAGTAGGAACGAAGATGGCGCAGAGCGTTTGAGTGATTATGTAACTTGTCAAAGTGGCGGGTCGGATGCATTTGTTTGAAGTGAAGGATCTGACTGGTGATAAAGTACTCGACCACTCAGGAGAGTGTCATTCCGAATGAGCTGCAGCCCCCGAGCATTCTATAGGCTTCGACCGCGGTCCTTTCGGAACACGATTAATATAGTTTTGAATGGATAAATTGTAATTCATCGAGTCGGACTCGGGTAAAGGTGAGGAGGAGCTTATGAGTGATGCTCGAAAGAGGCAAACTCGCAAAGGAGTGAGACCGAGAAGTGATGAAGTTGGCGCACAAAGCCGCCGAGTGGTCGCGTAACTTGTGTATAAAAAATAGCACAAGCCAACGTAATAATTTCTCGAGGTAATTTGATGTGTGTTGAAATGATTTGTGTAAATAACACCCATAGACACCCGCTGGGTGTGCAAGGGGCTTGCTGGTTCAGAACCAGCAAGAGTCTAAAAGAGTGAAGGATCTGATCGAACATGACGAAGTGAAGGATCCAACCGGACATGTCGGAGTGCTGGCTCAAATAAAACGGAAGTGTAGTGTTTCGACTGAGTTGCAGCCCCCGAGGACCGATGCGAACTCGAAATGAAGAACACACGATGTTCATGAATGACGTATACGTTAAAATGTAAGTTGGACTCAGGAGTCCAATAACCAGTACTAAGCAAGTACGTGAAAATAAGCAACGGAGCGTAGAGGTACACTCGGTGGCGTGGCCTCCTATTGAACGTGATGTGAGAATTACGGGATACTCAGTAATGCGGAAATAACAGAATGCAGTGCATGTAGAATGACTTAGCTGTCTGAGGGCGCGAGAGTGGCCGAATGGTGAAGATGTGTCTCACCGAGTGGCGACGCATGGGGCGGCCGAGTGGTGAGGATGTGTTCAACCGATGGCGATGCGCGGGGCGGCCGACTGATGTAGATGTGTTTCACTGAGTCGCGACGCGCGGGGCAGCCGAGTGGTGAGGATGTGTCCAACCAATGGCGACGCGCGGGGCGATCGAGTGGTGAGGACTAAAAGGTTCTCCGAATGGTCGGATGTTGTTGATCGCCGAGCAAAACTTGGTGGCATTCATATGTCTCTCGGAAGAGATAGACTTGAGGTCCGAGTGTGGACATGCCATAAAACCCGAGTGACGACGCCGGCGCGTGGTCTGACTCTCCGGAGAGATGCCACTCCTTATCCCCGGGGAACGCCAGCGCAGGCCATCTCCGAGTCCAAGTTTATGAGACTGACACCTTGGGGCCTAGAAGAAGGACCAAGTGTATCCGTAGAGGAGCGTCATTTTCACCCTTTTGCATGAAAGGGGTATTTGTCCGAGTGGACGTGCTTCCCGACTGATCGGGGTATGTTGACCGCGAGAAAAAACTTGGTGGCACTCGTATGTCTCCCGGAGGAGATAGACTAGTGGTCCGATGTGGACGTGCCATGAAACCCGAGTGGCAAGGCTAGTGCGTGGACCGATTCTCCGGAGAGAGGCCACTCATTATCCCGGGGGAACACCAAAACATGCCATCTCTGAGTCCAAGTTTATGAAACTGACGCCTTGGATCCTAGTGGAAGGGCAAAGTTAGCGGAAGGGCCAAGTTAACCCGCGGAGGGGCATCAAGCTCATCTCGTAGCGATCCTGAAGATGACTTCAGTCGGGTGTTTTACGTGTCCGAGTGCGCGGGTCCCCATGGAGGGTGGTCAGTTGGACTGACAAACGTCCTTTCATAAAGGAACTGTGGGCAATCGATCGGATCGATTCACCGCGGAAATTCTGGGTGATGCCTAGCCCAACCGAGTGGCGACGCGTGGGGCGTCTGAGTGAAGTAGACGCGTCCCGCGGAGTGGCGACGCGCGGGGCGTCCGAGTGAAGCAGACGTGTCCCACGGAGTGACGATGCAAGGGGCGTCCGAGTGAAGTAGACGCGTCCCGTGGAGTGGCGGCGCGCGGGGCATCCGAGTGAAGCAGACGCGTCCTACGGAGTGACGATGCGCGGGGCGTCCGAGTAAAGTAGACGCATCGCGCGGAGTGGCGACGCGCGGGGCATCCGAGTGAAGCAGACGCGTCCCGTGAAGTGACGATGCGCGGGGCGTCCGAGTGAAGCAGATGCGTCTCGCAGAGTGACGACGCGCGGGGCGTCCGAGTGAATCAGACGCGTCCCACGGAGTGACGATGCGCGGGGCGTCTGAGTAAAGTAGACGCGTCCTGTGGAGTGGCGACGTGCGGGGCGTCCGAGTGAAGGAGACGCATCCCGCGGGGTGACGATGCGCGGGGCGTCCGAGTGAAGCAGACCCGTCCCGCGGAGTGACGATGCGCGGGGCGTTCGAGTGAAGCAGACGTGTCCTACGGAGTGGCGACGCGCGGGGCGTCCGAGTGAACCAGACGCGTCCCACGGAGTGACGATGTGCGGGGCGTCCGAGTCAAGTAGACACGTCTCGCGGAGTGGCGACGTGCGGGGCGTCCGAGTGAAGTAGATGCGTGCTGTGGAGTGACGAGGCGCGGGGCGTCCGAGTGATGTAGACGCATCCCGCGGAGTGGCGACGCACGGGGCGGCCAATTGATGAAGATGCATCTCATCGAGTGGCGACGCGCGGAGTGGCCGAGTCAGTTAAGATGACAAAGATGTGTCAAGCAGACTGACGGCGTGCGGGGCGGCCGAGTTACTGCACGTTAGTCATCTGGATGCAAACTCCATCCGAGTTATCCTGCACATTAGTAGTTCGAGTGAATTTGGGTCCGTGGCCGAGTGAACTTGGAGTCTGTGTCCGAGTGGATTCATCTGTCTGAACTCTGAGCGAATCTGGTTCACAGCTGTCCGAGTGAAAGATCCATCGGGTGACCCTGCAAGTTAGCACTAGCAAATACGGCCACGAAGTTGAAGGCTGGATGGTCATACATGCATGCATGCACGAATTAACTGGCGCGGAACCTGTGGAAGCCGTGGAAACAGCTGCCTGGTTCTGGCCGCAGCAATTAAGTGGCATTAGTAATCCTCATCAATTGGCCGCTTAATGAGGCAGCCAATTAATCTGACATTGAAGATCACCACGTCCTTCCGTTTCCTGTACTTGCGCGCATTTACCTGCATGCAGGTAATCAAGGAGAAGGTGGCCCACTCACCTTGCATGGTTAAAGGAAAAAGGGCCATGGCCAGCAAACGGTGACGGAGGGAAGAACCGCCGCGCCCGGAGGCATGACCGGCTTCCTATTTCTGCGCCGCGCTGGGTCTGCGCGTACGCCGCTACGACCATGCCCGAGAAGCCGATGAGGGAGGAGCGCATCGCGCCTGCGACGCCGGCGGGAGAGGCGCCTCCACCATGGAGATCACTGCCGAGCGGACTACCGGACCGAGGAGCTCCGCGTTGCCGGCTAGGCTTGTGTCTCTGTGGAGCAGAATGGGAGGAGTGCTGCACCATCGGCATTATGCCGGCGGCGAGACTCAGGAACACCGCTGGAGGTGCGGTTCCGGCGCAGATGGACGCGCCAAAGGTCGGTGAAGCGGATGGGCGGCGGTTGACTCGGTGGACTGGCCATGTCGGGAGCTCGGCCTCCATGCCGCTGTTGTTTGCGCTTTCTGATTGATGTGAAGAAGATGATGCGGCCGCCCTCCTCGTCTTTCCTTTTTGATTGATCAAAACTCCACGGGACTCGCGTGAGCGCGTGTACATACGGAAAAAACAACCATTGTTAGATTAAAGATCAATTATAAAGCAAAAGACAAGATGGAATGAAACTTCCTGATTCCTCTGTTTGAAGAGTATCATGTCTCTCCAGTGAATGGAGTGATGTCCGGAACATCCTGGATCAAGTTCTCCATCGATAATTGTTGATCGACGGACGAAGATCGAAGAAAGAAAACCATTTGTATCATGGCTCGATAGACGCCATGCCCCACGGTGGGTGCCAACTGTCGTGGGAACGATTCCGATAATACGAAGGGGGTAGGGTAAAGGAGCATGATCTACCGAGATGCATATGGGTGACACGGTGTTTTAGCGAGTTCGGGCCTCTCACGGTGGAGATAACAGCCCTACGTCTCGTGCTTCGGAGAGGCTTTGTTTTACCTGAGTATGTATCCGGAGGTTACAATGTGTGTGTGAGAGAGAGGAGAATGGATCCCCATACCTGAGCTATGTCCGGAGACTAGAGAGAGAGAGGTAGAAGAAAGAGCCTGCCATGTCTAGTGGTGGGGGGGGGGGGTGGCTTATATAGAGTGCGCCACCCCCTCACCTCTTATGTTACAAAGTGGGGGATTTAATGCCATAACTCAGCCTACTACTAAGATGATGCTTCGAGTGCCTTGTCGACTGTTGGTCTTCGCATATTCGAGTGAGATCAGGTACTCCGAGTGGAATGAGTTCGTCGAGTGGAGTGCTATGCTCCGAGTGGTTGTTGCCGTCCGAGTGACTTGATATTCATCCGAGTGGATGGTTTATCGATTGTCCGAATGATGCTCTGGACCCATCTGATATGTGGACCCCGTGCTTTATGATGTTTGATCCTTCGTGGGCCTACCTGTTATGTATGTCCCCAACATATAATATGCATGTGCTTGCTGCCCCTACTTGCAATTATTATGATAGAGGAACTACATCTCCATCTCTTTATGGTTCCAACACGATAAAATTGCAAGAAACTGCTTATGCTATGTATTGGCCTTTACTTGATGTGCCTGAATTGTTCTTTTATGACATGCTGATGCATAGGAAGAGAGTTAGACTTCATCATTGCATGATATATGTTGCTTTGTGCTCACTACTAAATTATAAATCATTGCTAATTAAAATTGGCTTTGATATACCTTGGGATCTAGGTGGATCCATCACTTGAGCACTTTATGCCTAGCTTAATGGCTTTAAAGAAAGTGCTGCCAGGGAGACAACCCGGAAGTTTTAGGAAGTCATTTTATTTCTGTTGTGTGCTTTTATAAAGTTTAAAAACAAATATAGAGGGGAACTTAAAACTTCACAAAAAGAAAAGTGAAAGTGAGAAAGACGAACACCGTTGAAGTGGGGGACGTCCTTGAACTTTGTTCATGCCAATGGAAACTTTGTGAATCTCGATTACAGAAACTTTTCAACAAAAATAATTATCCCCTTGTACAAATCCATTGTATTATAAAAATAATGTGCCAAGATTTGCCTTTAGGATGACTAGATTGCTTGTTGGTATGTGCGGTGCAAAAACAGAAACTTTGGCTGTAGTGTGTAATTTTACATTTTTTACTGAAAAGTCAAAAGTTTCTGAAATTTTTACACAGTATTGCTATGCAATTTTTTTTCTTTTTTTTTTCAGAATTTTAGAGTTACAAAAGTATGGTTAATGTTCAGATTGCTACAGACTATCATGTTTTTGACAGATTCTGTTTTTGATGCATTGTTTTGCTCGTTTTGATGAAACTATCGATTGTATCAGTGGTATAAGCCATGAAGAAGTTATAATACAGTAGCTACAATGCAAAAACAAAATATGAATGGGTTGCAATAGTACTTAAAGTAGTGATTTGCATTATTATACTAACAGATCTCACGAGGTTTCTGTTGAGTTTTGTGTGGATGAAGTGATCAAAGATCGAGGAGGTCTCGATATGAGGAGAAGGAGGAGAGGCAAGAGTTCAAGCTTGGGGATGCCCAAGGCACCTCAAGTAAATATCCAAGGAGACTCAAGTGTCTAAGCTTGGGGATGCCCCGGAAGGCATCCCATCTTTCTTTAACAAGTATCGGTATGTTTTCGTCTTCGTTTCGTTCATGTGTTATGTGCAAATCTTGGAGCGTCTTTTGTGTTTAGTTTTCACTTTTCTTTTATGCACCATGCTAGTATGAGATAGTCCATGGTTGATTTATAGAATGCTCATTGCACTTCACTTATATCATTTGAGTATGGCTTTATAGAATGCTTCATGTGCTTCACTTATATCATTTGGAGTTTGGATTGCCTGTTTCTCTTCACATAGAAAACCGTTATTCATAGAATGCTCTTTTGCTTCACTTATATTTATTAGAGCATGGTCTTTTATAGAAAAAAATTAAACTCTCTTGCTTCACTTATATCTATTTAGAGAGTCAACAAGAATTGGTCATTTGCATGGTTAGTCATAAATTCGTACATAAAACTTATGGATCACTGAGTATGATATGTTTGATTCCTTGCAATAGTTTTGCGATATAGAGATGATAATATGTTGGAGGTACTAGTAAACGATTGTGGTTAGTAAGAATATTGGTGTTAAGGTTTGTGATTCCTGAAGCATGCACGTATAGTCTCTCGTTATACTATGAAGTTGGAGCATGATTTATTATTGATTGTCTTCCTTATGTGTGGCGGTCGGGGACGAACGATGGTCTTTTCCTACCAATCTATCCCCCTAGGGGCATGCATAGTAATACTTTGCTTCAAGGGCTAATAAACTTTTGCAATAAGTATATGAGTTCTTTATGACTAATATGAGTCCATGGATTATACGCACTCTTACCTTTCTGCAATTTGCTAGCCTCTATGGTACCGTGCATTGCCCTTTCTCTCCTCGAGAGTCGATGCAAACTTCACCGGTGCATCCAAAACCCGTGATATGATACACTCTATCACACATAAGCCTTATTATATCTTCCTCAAAACAACCACCATGCCTACCTATTATGGTCTTTCCATAGCCATTCCGAGATATATTGCCATGCAACTTCTACCGCTTCCGTTTTGATGACTTGAGCATTCATTGTCATATTGCTTTGCATGATCATATAACTGACATAGTGTTTGTGACTCTGCCACCATTCATCATTTTTTATACATGTTACGCTAGATCATTGCACATCCTGGTACACTACCAGAGGCATTCATATAGAGTCATACTTTGATATCGAGTTGTAATATTGAGTTGTAAGTAAATAGAAGTGTGATGATCATCTTTATTAATTATTAGAGCATTGTCCCAGTGAGGAAAGTATGATGGAGACTATGATTCCTCCACAAGTCGGGATGAGACTCCGGACGAGAGAGAAAAAAGAAAAAAGAAAAGAAAAAAAGACAAAGAGAGAAGGGGCATGCTAATTCCAGACTTGTGCTTCAAAGTAGCACCATGTTTTTCATATGGAGAGTATCCTATGTTGTCACTTTCATATACTAGTGGGAATTTTTCATTATAGAGTTAGATGCACACCCACTTAGTTTTCATATTGAGCTTTCATACACTTATAACTCTTAGTGCATTCGTTGCATGGCAATCCCTACTCCTCGCATTGATATCAATTGATGGGCATCTCCATAGCCCGTTGGTTAGCCGCGTCGATATTATACAACTTTTACATACTTTTGGCAAGATTTTTATTATTTTTTGGGACTAACATATTGATCCAGTGCCCAGTGCCAGTTCCTGTTTTTTGCATGTTTTTTGTTTCACAGAATATCCGTATCAAACGAAGTCCAAATGCAATAAAAATTCACGGAGAATTATTTTGGAATATATGTGAATTTTGGGAGGTGGAATCAACGCAAACGGGGGCCCACAACCACCACAAGACACCTGGGCGCGCCAGGCAGCCCAGGCACGTGGTGGTGGGTTGTGCCCTCCTCGTAAGTTGGTTGGAGCTCTACTTCGGGCGCAAGGAAGCTTATATCCCGAAAAAAATCTTGTTAAAATCTCAGCGCAATCAGAGTTATGGATCTCTAGATATTTAAGAAACGGTTTTCTGCCAGATCTGGGAAACGCAAAACAGAAGAGAACAGAGAGGGAGATCCAATCTCGGAGGGGCTCCTGCCCCTCCGACACCCTGGCAACCATGGACCAGAGGGGGAACTCTCCTCCCATCTAGGGGGGGGGGGCAAGGAAGAAGAAGGAGGGGGTCTCCCCCCTCTCTCCCGGTGGCACCGGAACGCCGCCGGGGCAATCATCGTGTGACGACGATCTACTCCAACAACTCCGTCATCTTCACCAACAACTTCGTTACCTTCCTCCATCTATATTCAGCGGTCCACTCTCCCGCAACCCGCTATACCCTCTACTTGAACATGGTGCTTTATGCTTCATACTATTATCCAATGATATGTGGCCATCCTATGATGTCTGAGTAGATTTTTGTTGTCCTACCGGTAATTGGTAAATTGCTATGGTTGGTTTAATTTGCTTGGGGTTATGTTGCTATCCTTTGGTGCCCATCATATGAGCGCGCGTGTGGATCACACCATAGGGTTAGTTATATGTTGATAGGACTATGCATTGGAGGGCAAGGGTGACAGCAGCTTCAGCCGAAACATAGAAATTGATATGTACGGGATTGAAGGCGGACCAATTTATATCGTAATGCTATGGTTGGGTTTTTACCTTAATGAACGTTAGTAGTTGCGGATGCTTGCTAATAGTTCCAATCATAAGTGCGTAGAATTCCAGGTAAGTGACGACATGCTAGCAGTGGCCTCTCCCACATAAAAACTTGCTATCGGCCTAAGCAACGTAGTCAATTGCTAAGGGACAATTCCGCAAATCCTACCACCACTAAACCACACTCGTTTTACTAAACTTAATTGTTTCTTTATCTAAACAGCACCTAACTTTTATTTCCACGTTCTTTATTATCTTGCAAACCTATCCTACCACACCTACAAAGTACTTCTAGTTTTATTCTTGTTCTAGGTAAAGCAAACGTTAAGTGTGCGTAGAGTTGTATCGGTGGTCGATAGAACTTGAGGGAATATTTGTTCTACCTTGAGCTCCTCGTTGGGTTCGACACTCTTATTTATCGAAAAGGGCCACAAACAATCCCTATACTTGTGGGTTATCATCCTCCTCCGCGTCCCAATATCCAATGAACTGCCCGAATCCCGGCCCGCCCCGACACAAATCCGCTCCCCCTACTTACTCAGATTGGCATGCAAGGTGATGCCGTACTGGCATCTAGTATGTACACATACGTGATGTTACTTTCTGCCATTTAATACGATTGCAACGTTTCATGAACGACTTCTGAGGCGTAATTTGATCCAAAGTTGGTGTTATGGTTATGTCCATGCTTCGGTTGCTCATCGTACAGATAGACAATGGTGGCTAGTTGATATGACTACGACCTACTGTTAAGAGCGGAGGAGTAATATTTCGCAAGGAATTATCCATCCATGGTAACTAACCGTCCCTAACCGTTTGGAGCTAGCCCAAGGGCACCAAATAGGCAAGGCAGTAACTAACCGTCCTCCAACCTACTCCATCGGTCCACGCGCATCACCACCCTCGTTCTAGAATCCGACGGCCACCATCGGCCCAAACATGGCACAGAACACGAGAAACCAACATGATAAAAACTTAGCCACAACCAAAGATTCAATCAACTAACCCGAATTAACACGACGGATAACAATAACCCGGAGGCCGACCGACGCGCCCCACCGCGCCCTAGAATAACTTTACCATGCCACTTTTTTCATAAAAGGAAACAAAAGTAATATAACAAATTATGAAAATGGGCCTTCGCCGCCGCGTGTGTTATTATTTCTTTCTTCCTCATTCCCCTCCCTCCCCTACGGCCTGTCCGCCTGCTGCATCTCTCTCCTCGTATATTCTACTTCTTCATCCTCCTCCTCCGCGTCCCAATCTCCAACGAACTCCCCGAATCCCGACCCGCCCCGACACAAATCCATTCCCCCTGCTTACTCAGATTGGCATGCAAGGTGATGCCGTACTGGCATGTAGTATGTACACATACGTGATGTTACATTCTGCCATTTAATACGACGGCAACGATTCATGAACGACTTCTGAGGCGTAATTTGACGCCAAGTGGGTGTTATGATTCTGTCCAGGCTTGGTTTGCTCATCATACAGATAGAAAATGGTGGCCAGTTGATATGACCATGACCTGCCGTTAAGAGCAGAGGGGGTAATATTTCGCAAGGAATTATCCATCCATGGTAACTAACCGTCCCTAACCATTTGGAGCTGGCCCAAGGGCACCAAATACGTGAGGCAGTAACTAACCATCCTCCAACCTACTCCATCGGCCCACGCGCATCACCGCCCTCTTTCCCGCATCCGACGGACACCATCGGCCCAAACACATCACAAAACATGAGAAACCAACATGATAAAAACTTAGCCACAACCAAAGATTCAATCAACTAACCCGAATTAACACCACGGATAACAATAACCCGGAGGCCGACCGGCGGGCCCCACCATGTCCTGGAATAACTTTACCATGCCAGTTTTTCATAAAAAGAAACAAAAAGTAAAATAAAAAATTACAAAAATGGGCCCCCGCTCCGCGTGTGTTACTATTTCTTTCTTCCTCACTCCCCTCCTTCCCCCCATCCGGTCCGCCCGCTGCATCTCCTCTCCCTTCGTATATTCTTCTTCTTCATCCTCCTCCTCCGCGTCCCAATCTCCAACGAACTCACCGAATCCTGACCCGCCCCGACACAAATCTGCTCCCCCTGCTTACTCTGATTGGCATTCAAGGTGATGCCGTACTTGCATGTAGTATGTACACATACGTGATGTTACCTTCTGCCATTTATTACGACGACAACGTTTCATGAATGACTTCTGAGGCGTAATTTGACGCCAAGTGGGTGTTATGATTCTTTCCATGCTTGGTTTGCTCGTCGTACAGATAGACAATGGTGGCCAGTTGATATGACTACGACCTACCGTTAAGAGCGGAGGGGGTAATATTTTGCAAGGGATTATCCATCCATGGCAACAAATCGTCCATAACCGTTTGGAGCTGGCCCAAGGGCACCAAATACACGAGGCAGTAACTAACCATCCTCCAACCTACTCCATCGGTCCACGCGCATCGCCGCCCTCGTTCCAGCATCTGACGGCCACCATCGGCCCAAACACGTCACAGAACATGAGAAACCAACATGATAAAAACTTATCCACAACCAAAGATTTAGTCAACCAACCCAAATTAACACCACGGATAACAATAACCCGGAGGCCTAACGGCGAGCCCTACCACGCCCTGGAATAACTTTATGAGGCCACTTTTTCATAAAAGGAAACAAAAAGTTATATAACAAATTATGAAAATGGGCCTCCGCCCCCGCGTGTGTTATTATTTCTTTCTTCTCACTCCCATCCGTCCCCTCCGTCTGGTCCGCCCGCTGCATCTCTTCACTCCTCTTATATTCTTCTTCTTCATCCTCCTCCTTTGTGTCTCAATCTCCAACGAACTCCCCAAATCCCGACCCGCCCCGACACAAATCCGCTCCCCTTGCTTACTCAGATTGGCATGCAAGGTGATGTCATACTGGCATGTACTATGTACACATATGTGATGTTACTTTTTGCCATTTAATAGGACGACAACATTTCATGAACGACATCTGAGGTGTAATTTGACGCCAAGTGGGTGTTATGATTCTGTCCATGCTTGGTTTGCTTGTCGTACAGATAGACAATGGTGGCCAGTCGATATGACTATGACCTGCCGTTAAGAGTGGAGGGGGTAATATTTCAGAACGAGTAATCCATCCAGGGTAACTAACCATTTGGAGCTGGCCCAAGGGCACCAAATACGCGAGGCATTAACAAACCATCCTCTAACCTACTCCATCGGTCCACGCACATCTCCGCCCTCGTTCCAGCATCCAACGGCCACTATTGGCCCAAACACGTCATAGAACACGAGAAACCAACATGATAAAAACTTACCCACAACCAAAGATTCAATCAACTAACCTGAATTAACACCACAGATAACAATAACCCGGAGGCCGACCGGCAGGCCCCACTGCGCCCTGGAATAACTTTACCGTGCCACTTTTTCATAAAAGGAAACAAAAAGTAATATAACAAATTACGAAAATGGGCCTCCACCCCAGCGTGTGTTATTATTTCTTTCTTCCTCACTCCCCTCCTTCCCCTTCGTCTGGTTCTCCCGTCGCATCTCCTCTCTCCTCGTATATTCTTCTTCTTCATCCTCCTCCTTCATGTCCCAATCTCCAATGAACTCCTTGAATCCCGACCCGCCCCAACACAAATCTGCTCCCCCTCTTACTCAGATTGGCATGCAAGGTGATGCCGTACTAGCATGTAGTATGTACACATACATGATGTTACCTTCTGCCATTTAATACGACGACAATGTTTCATGAACGACTTCTGAGGCGTAATTTGAGGCCAAGTGGGTGTTATGATTCTGTCCATGCTTGGTTTGCTCGTCGTACAGATAGACAATGGTGGCCAGTTGATATGACTACGACCTGCCGTTAAGAGCGGAGGGGGTAATATTTCGCAAGGAATTATCCATCCATGGCAACTAACCGTCCATAACCGTTTGGAGCTGGCCCAAGGGCACCAAATACATGAGGGAGTAACTAACCATCCTCCAACCTACTCCATCAGTCCACGCGCATCGCCGCACTCGTTCCAGCATCCGACGGTCACCATCGGTCCAAACACGTCACAGAACACGAGAAACCAACATGATAAAAACTTATCCACAACAAAAGATTCAATCAACTAACCTGAATTAACACCACGGATAACAATAACCCGGAGGCCAACCGGCTTGCCCCACCATGCCCTGGAATAACTTTACCATGCCACTTTTTCATAAAAGGAAACAAAAAGTAATATAACAAACTACGAAAATGGGCCTCCACCCCCGCATGTGTTATTATTTCTTTCTTCCTCACTCCCCCTCCCATCCGTCTGGTCCTCCCATTGCATCTCCTCTCTCCTCGTATATTCTTCTTATTCATCCTCCTCCTCCGTGTCCCAATCTCCAACGAACTCCCCGAATCCCGACCCGCCCCGACACAAATCCGCTCCCCTGCTTACCCATATTGGCATGCAATGTTATGCCGTACTGGCATGTAGTACGTACACATACGTGATGTTACTTTCTGCCATTTAATACGACGACAACGTTTCATGAACGACGTTGGAGGCATAGTTTGACTCCAAGTGGGTGTTATGATTCTGTCCATGCCTGGTTTGCTCGTCGTACAGATAGACAATGGTGGCCAGTTGATATGACTACGACCTACCGTTAAGAGCGGAGGGGGTAATATTTCGCAAGGAATTATCCATCCATGGCAACTAACCGTCCCTAACCGTTTGGAGCTGGCCCAAGGGCACCAAATACGTGAGGCAGTAACTAACTGTCCTCCTACATACTCCATCGGTCCACGCGCATCGCCGCCCTTATTCCAGCATTCGACGGCCACCATCGGCCCAAACACGTCATAGAACACGAGAAACCAACATGATGAAAACTTATCCACAACCAATGATTCAATCAACTAACCCGAATTAACACCATGGATAACAATAACCCGGAGGCCGACCGGCGGGCCCCACTGCACCCTGGAATAATTTTACCATGCCGTTTTTTTATAAAAGGAAACCAAAAGTAATATAACAAATTACGAAAATGGGCCTCCGCCCCCGCGCGTGTTATTATTTCTTTCTTCCTCACTCCCCTCCCCCCCCTCCGTTCGGTTCACCCGCTGCATCTCCTGTTTCCTCGTATGTTCTTCTTCTTCATCCTCCTCCTCCGTGTCCCAATCTACAACGAACTCCCCGAATCCCGACCCGCCCTAACACAAATCCACTCCCCCTACTTACTCAGATTGGCATGCAAGGTGATGCCATACTGGCATGTAGTATGTACACATATGTGATGTTACTTTCTGCCATTTAATACGATGACAACGTTTCATGAACGACTTCTAAGGCGTAATTTGACGCCAAGTGGGTGTTAAGATTCTGTCCATGCTTGGTTTGCTCGTTGTACAGATAGACAATGGTGGCCATTTGATATGACTACGACATGCCATTAAGATCGGAGGGGGTAATATTTCGCAAGGAATTATCCATCCATGGTAACTAACCATCCCTAACCGTTTGGAGCTGGCCCAAGGGTACCAAATACGTGAGGCTGTAACTAACTATCCTCCAACCTACTCCATTGGTCCACGCGCATCACCGCCCTCGTTCCAGCATCCAATGGCCACCATCGGCCCAAACACGTCACAGAACACAAGAAACTAACATGATAAAAACTTATCCACAACCAAAGATTCAATCAACTAACCCAAACTAACCCGAATTAACACCACGGATAACAAAAACTTATCCACCTCTATAAATTCTCAAATATTCCCAATACATCAGGGAGCCACCCAAAACACTTTTTCCGCCGCTACAAGTCTCTGTTCTTCCGTGATCCCATCTGGAGGCCTTTTCCGGTGCTCTGCCAGAGGGGGAATCGATCACGGAGGGCTTCTACATCAACCTTGCTGCTATACCGATGATGTGTGAGTAGTTTACCATAGACCTACGGGTCCATAGGTAGTAGCTAGATGGCTTCTTCTCTCTCTTTGATCTTCAATACAGTGTTCTCTTTGATGTTCTTGGAGATCTATCTTGTTTTCGTGGTGTGTTTGTTGGGATCCGATGAATTGTGGGTTTATGATCAGATTATTCATGAATATTGTTTGAGTCTTCTCTAAACTCTTTTATGCATGATGGTTATAGCTTTGTATTTCTCTCCGATATATCCATTTGGTTTAGCCAACTAGATTGATTTATCTTGCAATGGGAGAGGTGCTTTGTAATGGGTTCGATCTTGCAGTGCTCCACCCCAGTGACAGAAAGGGAAAGGACACGTATTTGTATTGTTGCCATTAAGGATAAAATGATGGGGTTGATACGCCCATTTTGCATCATGATTTCCTACTGTTATTTATAAAGTTTTTGGCAATATAATACTTTGTAGTACCATTCTAATGCCTTTTCTCCCTTAACTTGCAAGATTTATATGAAGAGGGCGATTGCCGACAGCTGGAATTCTGGGCCTGAAAAAGCTATGTCAAAGATACCTATTCTTAACATCTCCAAATGAGCTGAAATTTCATGGAGAGTTGTTTTGGAATAAATAAAAATACTGGAAGAAATAAATACCAGAGGGGCCACCACTACAAAAAAAACCACTTCCGTGATAATACGTGTTTGTCACAGTGGGTCACATTTTCTGTCATGCATGTACATCCATGACGATTTTATGACAGAATCAAGATAGTCATACATGTGCTGTCATAGAAGTGTTCAATGACAATACCAAAATTATCATCACGGAAGTGTCCACTTCCATGACGATAAATGGCATGTCATGGAAGTGCTTTCATCAAGGGTAACCGACACATGGCATCCACCATAACAGGTCGCCGTTAAGCTATCGGTTCCGGTTTGGATCCGATAACCCGTTAACAGCCCGGACCAATGGGGATTTTCCACATGTCAAATTCTCATTGGGTGTAGCAACAACGTGTCAGCACCGTGAAAAGGACAGATGTCAACCCCCCAATGGATAGGAGGCGCCTATGGTACGTCGACACATGGCAAGGCCCAACAGCGGCCCATTTAGGTTAAAAAGGCTAGCCCAGTCAAAAATAGTGGGCTGGCCCATTAACGACCTGCTTGCAGACGGCCCATTCGCAGTTAAGGCCCGTACGGCTAGTGTCAAATCGGCCCGTCAACGGCCCGTTCTAGACTTGTCATCATTGCAGCCGATGGTCACTTCTCGCACGTTAACAGTCCGCTAAGTATTTGGGCCGAATTACGGCCCGATGTGTTTCCGGCCTGTTAAAGGTCCTGCTTCATTTGGGCCTATTTATTGGCCATTGAAACTTTCGGCCCATAAATGACCGTGAAGGAATTGGGTCATATTCGGCCATGTCTGACATTCGTCCTGTTAGAGGCCCACTGTAGATTTGGGCCACTTCCAGCCTGTTGTGTTTTTCGGCCTGTCAACGTCGGACGAAATCCATGGGCCATATGTGGCCCAATGTCACATCGGGCCTATTAACGACCCATATAAAACTGATACTAATCAAGCCCGACTGCAATTCCAGCCTGGTAAAGGCCCGTGTAGTAGGTCGGCGCATTTATGGCCCGTCTGAATTTTGGCCTGTGAACGATCCGCATTGTAAATGGGCCACCACGAGCTGAGATACATTTTGGCCTGCTAATGACCAGTGGGTTATTTGGCACAATCAGGGCCCAATCTCACTTTCGGCCTATTAAAGGCCCATGTTATTTATGGGTTCGAGATATTTACACATGTTAACGGCCGGTTGTTACTGAGGGCCCAAATTATGTTTAGGCCTGTTAAAGGCCCACTGTGGGCACAAGCCTACCAAAAATAAGAAAGCTTATGCTGATTTAGGCCTAGATATTTTTAGTGGACTACATGCAAATTACGACCTATAATCATTTTTAGCCCAATTGGAATTATGGGCCCGACGAATGTTGGCACGTTGGGCTCCTAAGAAGCTTTCGTCCGAATACATTAGTAAGATAAACCTACACTATACAAAAATAGCGTCGTAATTTCTACAGCCTTTGGCAGCACGATAAATGCTGTATCACAACAAAATAAATTCCAGCCATACAACAAAAGGCCTGTTAGCATTAAGTTTATAGTCCTTGCAGATAAAAGCACCATCAGATGTATAGAAGCACAGATCATTTGACCTGAGTGCTAATGTTACAGGCTGTAGAATCTGATGGAGAAGCATGATCTTCCCCTTTTTTCTGCCATTGCTCTTGAACAACGAAGCAAATGTCTGATAGTCTGGTTTCAAAACCATTCATATCTTGACAACATTTGTCAACCACTATTCTTGTTTCTGAAATGACCTCCATTAGGGATTGGACTTGTGTCTGGAGCACAGATATATCACTCTGCTAGCCGGAAGATTTTGTCAGTAGGCGATTTGGACGAGGTTACCTTGGCAACCAACCCAGAATTACGCAGGAAGGTGCTTTTTGCACTGTTAGTGGAGAGATACTAACGCACTGCAGCAAGAGGTGACATTGTGCCTGTGGTAGCCTCGTCACCTTCAGGTGGTTGTGGTTGTTCAACCATTTGTTCCATAGCTTGCTAAAAGTTTGAACTTGTAGATTAGTGTACCAGATAAGTTACTAATGAGACAAAAACAAACAAAATAGGTTTCATGTTTACACATAACTTATTTTGGTGAACTACTATAATACATTAGCATGTATTGTAGTGCCAACTACATAATAAAATCACTTCCAGAACATATGTCCATGTAGCATGCCTACTGTATTGTCTATTTCCTCACATTCGTTGAAATCTAAGGATAAAGAGACATGGTTTAAAGTAGGATGAGCATAGTATGACATCATTCATATCATGGGCAAACAGATATCAAACAAACATGCTATTGTATCAATGTGTGCGCACGTGAACATCACAACTAGATTACAGATCAAGACCAAAAGAATATCCATCCTCTCTTTTAAACCATGTAAGGTGAAATGATACGTTAAGACAACTGTGTATAAAAGTGAACAGAGTAACTGACATTGGCTGCAAACTAAGCAGTTAAATGAACATGTCACAGTAACAAGCAGTTCAAAGGCAAGAGGAGTAAGGACTTACAACAGCAACTTGAACTGGTGTGCTCATGCCCTTCATCTTGCTGGTGTGGCAATCCTTGAAGATTTGCACTGCATTCGGTTCAAGTTCTTTTTGGTCCGCACGGGCTTTCCTCTGTATTTGGAAGAAGTCAATATAGATACGATAATATGGCACAGAAAAAAGAAGGAACTAGCAACTATTTACAATAGCCTCGCAGTGTGCAATATAGCTACGAGATCCTGTTGTCTGTTGGAATTTCACTTTAAAACAGCTGGTCTTGTTCTTCAAACAATTAGCCTAGAAGAAGATACACTTGTAAGGTACATACATAAATACGAGTTCAATATGTGATCTGATCAAATACATATACCCTACCTGATACTTTGGATCAGACCAGTATTTTACAAGGGTTGTCCAGTCTTCATCTGTAATATATTCCACTGGAGATGTTTGGGTGATTTCATTGTTAGCCTTGCCTTCAAAGTGAGTTTTTCTAAGGTGATACCGATACTGTCGCGGAGCAGACTAAAAAACATGAGTGCATGGCTGTTTAGTTGCATCATCTTTCGGATCCAACTTGAACCTCATCTGTTGAAAAAAGAATCTGAGTCTTATTAGGGGGAAGCTAAAAAGTATGAGACAAAGCAAGACAATATTAGAAATTGCGATGAATAACATTACTTACGGATAAATGGTCAAGGAAGGTGTTAAACTGGGTATCCTCTTTCTCATTCCTGTACTGGATCCACGTTGGGAGGATACGTGCATGACACCTAACGGCAACGACTGCCTCTCATACTAACTTGGCTGACTCTGTAGCATCACGTGGCCTTTTTAAACCTGCCTCAAAATGGATCTCCATTCTTCCTCCTTTAGATTTTGTTAATATGTCAAGCATTATCCCTGTTGTCTGTTTCCGCTTGCGCCGTGGTGCTAGTTCAACAACGAATATGGAAAGTGTTAGTGCACATCAAACTGTGAGAGTACATATAAAGGAGCATGCAACTGCAACTTGACTCGGTCAGGTACGGTCTTGGTGTTGATGCTCATGAGGTTCATCTAATCTTGCCAAGTCCTGTTGGGTCAGCAGTGCTTCGGAAGTAGTGTTAGGTGTGAAGGCAGCTTGGGAACAGGCCAGTTGCGGAGCAAATGAACGAGTAACTCGTTGAGATGCCAGTACAGTTGAAGGGGATGCTGCAGCTGGTGGAGCAGGTGATACTATGTTTGTAGATTTAGTCGATGGACTTGGACCTTCTACTGCACTATAAGTACCAGCAGAATCTTGAGGGAAGATCCTTTTCCATTGTACCCGACGAGTAACACCATTCCCTACTATATTCTTTTCCTTGCTCTTTTTTGACTTTGCCATGTCAAGCCGTACCCACAACACAAAAAAAAAAATCATTCTTCAGAACTCATTGATGTATGATACAGACAAGCAATACTTTGATGTAAGACAACCGTATGAGGAGGATGGAATATGTAAGAAAAACAGGACGGCGTGACATATTCACAGCTACGATGTGTAAACTATGCAGAAGGATTTTCAAGAAAATAGAAGTAATGCAAGCTAGACACCATATGAAAGATGCAACCAATATCACTTTGCCAAGTTAAAAGTGTCCTGCCATAAGTGGCATTTCAAAAATTAGAAGAAGTACAACCTAGAAATCAATGCAAGATGCAACCACTATCACACTGCCAAGTTAAAAGCATCCAATCATGAGTGATTGATGCGGGATACACAAAAGCAGTACTTTGATGTAAGAACATGGTATGATAGATAGATACAGTGTATTTTAGACACAGAAAGGCATGTCATATGCACATGTATAACGTATAAACTCAGCAGGTGCAATTTAATCAAAATAGAAGAAATACAAGCTAGACAACATATGCAACATGAAACAATTATCACACTATTAACTTAGAGCAAGCACCTGCGATGGTGGAGTAGGGGAGATGAACTCATCATGTAGGCTTGGGACTTCAACTGCTGTAGCAGTAGCAGTGGAAAATCTAGAGAGCCTCTGTTTGCGTCGGTCCAGAGGACCACCAACATCCCCTAACTTACTCTTTTCCTTCCTCTTTTTTTGATATTGCCTTCTGAAGTCAAAACCACAAGAAGATGAATAAAATTAGCTCTGCATAACTGGTTGATGCATGATACAGACAAACACTATTTTGATGTAAGGCAAGCGCATGATAGGAGGATGGAATATATACAAAAAAGACAACATTGCATATTCACACGTACGATAGGAGGATGGAATATGTATGAAAAACAGTAAGCAGAAGGCATTTCAACAAAATTAGAAGAAATGAAAGCTAGGCACCATATGAACATGCAACCAATATCACTCTACCAGGTAAAAAGTGTCTCATCATAAGTGCCATTTCAACAAATTAGAAGCAGTATAAGCTAGAAGACAATGCAAGATGCATCCTACATCACACTCCCAAGTTAAATGTGTCTTATGGGTAAGTGATTGTTGCAAGTATAAGTTGTAAGCTACGCAGATGCAATTCAACAAAATTAGAAGCAATACAAACTAGACATCATACGGAACACGCAACCACATATAACAGTGCCAAGTTAGAGCAAGCACCTGTGATGGTGGAGTAGGGGAGATGTGCTCATCATCTATACAACTACGTTGACTGTCCAGCCTTGTGTTGTCTTGCGAATCTTGTTGGGAGGATGGCGGAGTAGAATCTGTAGAGACCCTTTGTTTGAGTTGCTCCGAAGGACCACCATCATCCACTGCCTTACTAATTTCCTTCAGCTGTATTGATTTTGTATTGTGAAGTCAAACCGATAAGAAAAAGGAATAAAATTCGCTCTTCAAAACTCATTCATGCTTGATACTGACGAACACTACTCGGATGAAAGGCAAACACATGATACGAGGATGGAATATGTACGAAAAACAGGATGGCATGACATATTCACACCTATGATGTGGCAACTAAGCAGAAGGCATTTCAACAAATTAGAAGCACTACAAGCTAGACACCATATGAAAGATGCAACCACTGGTACAGCGAGGTGCTATACAAACGGTTTTTAACCCCTTTCTGCGACGGTGTTTGGAACCGTCACCAAGTGAGTGACTGCGATAGGGGGGGGGGGGTCCTTCCCAGACGACCCAGAAACCGTCGGGGATAGGGAGCCTTGGTGCATACAGTTGTCCCTATAAAACTGTTTCTGATATCTCGAATATCCGAAACGCTCCATCCTTGCAACTCGTTTGTGCTCACGTTGCCATCGCAGTCGGTATTCTATGGTGCTACGTTTACGATACGTGACCCATCACAAACAGTTCACGATTAGAGAAGCAGATAATCACACACATTTACTTTTCCTCAACTGTATGCGATTCGATGTAAGAGCGCACACAGTTGTCGCTTTAAAACTGTATGCGAAGCTTGAATACATCCCACACGATTCATCCGTCGTACCCGCATCGGATGTAGACCTATCGCACGCATTCTTCTATGACCAAACATTTGCGATGCGCACAACATCATAAACAGTCCATAATTGCAAAGCGTATGTGATAAGGTGACTATCGCAAACATTTAATAAGAAAGAACTGTGTGCGATGCTGTT
Organism: Thinopyrum elongatum; assembly: GCA_011799875.1. NCBI lineage: Eukaryota > Viridiplantae > Streptophyta > Magnoliopsida > Poales > Poaceae > Thinopyrum > Thinopyrum elongatum. Next base: position 447,003,026 of record CM022299.1, read on the forward strand.
GTTAATCGCACACGTTTTTTCTTGGCTGATCGTGTGTGCAGTAGAGATTGATCGCACACGTAGTGGATCCTAGAAACGTGTCTGATCTCCACGTCTATCGCAGACGTTTCGATTTCGCAAACCATGTGCAGTGTAATCCCTAATTTAAAAATCACATGTTTTGAATTTGAAAGTAGGCAATCACTTATTTCATATCCAACCATGTTTATTACAAATATAGGTTCAACCACGAATGCATAATTCGATGCACATGTACATATACTGAAGAACTACAGAAGCACCAAGTAAAGAATGATGAACCACAGTTGTACTAAAGATTGTAAAGAGAGAGGCGAAAGACATTGTGGTTGCTGGAGAAGGTGAAGCAGAATGCCCATATTGTGCCCTCCTCCATGCGTAATGCGCGCACGACTCTAGGCCAACCCCTTATGATGGCTGCCCATCCATCCTTCACTGTTTTCATTAGGACTTCTCGATGCTCATTGTAGTCTGGATGAAATACTTTAACCTTCATTGCGTGTCCACCAATCATGTACTTTGCGAGGTAATCTTGAGTGAACTGCTTCGGGAACCACTGCGAACAAAAAAGATTCAGACATTGTTGTCTAACAACTCATTATGGGCAGCAAAAAGAGAAGGCTGCAGAGTTTGTAGTTACCATCCTACAGCTCACTGTTGTGTTGGATAGAGCATAAACAAATAATTTGCTTGGCACCGTTCGTATCTTTTTACTAATAATCCTTATCAGTTTCCTCACTTGATGCTTGTTCATGAATATCTCATTGCCCCATACGCAAAAAGGGTCGATGCGTGGGTCCTTGCCAATGGCATATGTACCTACAAGCAACAAGTCAATATTAGAAGCTAAAAAGTGTCCAGGCCTGGATCTATATGCACTACATTATGGTATGACGGGGGGAGTACAAGCCGAGGGATGAAACTAACCTCGGCGGAAAATGGTGGCCACTCCCGTTGTTGTCCTGCATAAGTAGTGGAAAGGCATGATAAGTACAACAACCTTAACATCATACAAATATAGCAAAGGTAAACAACATCATCTCCAAATGATAGCTTGAATGTGTTGGTTTCAGCATGCTGTTAAAGCAGATATAAAATGGAAGGCAATGTTACCTACAACAGGCTTAACAGCCATCAAATATTGCAATTCAAACTGGTATTGTTGAAAATGAATAGAACATAGGTAATGCTTAAACATCACACTGGATAAATGTGTCAAACTGAAATAAAGGGCATGTCTTAACTAGACCAGGCATAACTGGAACCAAATATAGCCGTTCAAACTGGTAATGATGCAATCGAGCGGCACAGTTCCGACTTGCACATAATGAACATCACATTGTGAATGACTGAAATAAACAAGGCATAAATGATCAGTATAACAACCAAATATAGCCATTGAAAACTGGACAGAGTCTCACTGCAACCAACCTAACAAGCAAATACAGATAAACAGGGCATATGCTTGAAAACTGGACAAATGCTCACTGCAACCAACCTAACAAGCAAATACAGATAAATAAGGCATCTGCTTGAAAACTGGACAAATGCTCACTGCAACCAACCTAACAACCAAATACAGATAAACAAGGCATCTGCTTGATAACTGGACAAATGCTCACTGCAACCAACCTAAGAACCAAATACATATAAACGAGGCATCTGCTCGATAACTGGAAAAATGCTCACTGCAACCAACCTAACAACCAAATACAGATAAACAAGGCATCTACTCACTATAAACAACCAAATATAGCCATTCGTGAAACTGAAGTGGATAATTCATACTTAAACATCACATAGCCCTATTAAACAATACATTTTTGCATAACTGAAATTATTAAACATGGCACAGTTAAAACACCGCATGGCAAATGCTACTACAACAAAGGGTACGGGTTGGCAAGCTAGAAAAGGTAAGATTTTCTGATAGGATGTTGCCTCACATGTCATGGACGGGATCCTTCCAGTTGGAAGAGCACAGACCCATGGTGCGCTCTCTGATGTAACAGATGGGCTGTTTCACCTTGGAAGAACCTTTGTGGGTGCCCTCCTCATGGTCGTGGTCGATGAGATCTGACTTGGCAATTGAGGATCCCAAGCCGCCGCTGTAGAACGTGCCCTTCAGAAATGACAAAATGGGATCGATGGTGTACAAGGATCGCAAATCCTTGACCGCGTGGCAGAGGAGATCAGCGGCAGGGCCGTCAAAGAGATCGACGGTGGTTGAACCAGAGGGGTTGGGGATGGACCAGTTAACCTGTGACAAGGCCCGCGTGAAGCCGTCACTGTCGACGAGCTTGATGTCATAGCTAGCTTTCCCGAGATACAGTAATACGCTAGCCCGCTGACATGAAGCCTTCGGCATGGCAACGTAGTCAACGTCTTTGCCGGCTTCCGTGGCGAGGTGTTGCTCCGGGATCAACAGGTCGGGGTGAACGGCGGCCACCTCGCCAACGTCCGCCGGAGAGGCCATGATAAACCTCTTCTTGGCCGAATGCTCGTCGGGCTCCCCGGGATACGTGGTCGAGCTTAGGCTGCGACATTCTGGAGCTGGGGATGTAGATCTAGTGGGGAGGGACACCGCAGGCGTCATCTAAAAACTCAGGGGAGTGGGGCGACGGTATGGGAATCGCTGGGTAACCTGAACTTTATTATCTAAGCTAGGAGGAACGGGTAGACCGGCAGGGGTTGGCGGCGGCGGTGCCGGCGAGCTAGGGTTCGAGGGGGGGGGGGGAGGGGGCCGGGTGGGGGAGGGACTGTGGGAGAGGGGGTGGTGTTTGAGGATACGCCGCGGCTACTGAAAATTTTAGTAATGGTGAGTGGAAATGGTGGTGGGCGAGGGAGGGCGACGGTTCAAATGCCTCGGCTACTGCAATTTTACTATAAGGTCGGTGCTAGAGGAGTGTGGGCGACGGTTGAAGTTCAGCGGCTACTAAATTTGGGTAAAGGAATTGATGCGGGGCGGGAGTACCCAAGATCGTGCCCGGTCCAATAAGAATATGCGTGTATGATAATAAGGAAAAGTGGCGGAACCGCCGATTTTTGCAACGCTCAAGGCGGGTAGTTTGTTTTTAGATTTCTAGCTAGCTGGTCTATCGCACACGGTTCGTCCTAATTTTCAGACGCAGACATGGAGTTCAATCTAAATAAACTACCCGCCTTTAACTTTCGTAGGTGGTGATTTTACAGCGCACTTGCATCGCACATGGTTAAGCCAGTACCTCCAAGTTTGCTCGCGCTTGCGCAGTCGTGGTGATTCACAGCGCACTTGCATCGCACACGGTTAAGACATTATACCCATGTCCATTGAGCATCATCAGAGTCTTTGCAGAAAAAAAAACTTTAGAGAGGGTTAGAAGACAGCCACACCAGCATGTGGCCCAAATATATATGAGTGAAAAGGGTGGTCTGTGATGTTCAAAATTCCAATGCACAACTTTGACCGCGCGGGCCCACGGTTGGGCGCGTTGTCGAAGATCGATGAGAGGGGCCAGAAGTCAAGAACCACCTGGAAGTGGCCAAATATATGTAGGAATATAGGGTGTGATGTTTAAAACTTTAAATACACAATGCACAACTTTGGTGGCACCTGCCTCGCAAACCCGAAAGCACCCTTGGATATATCTATAATGACATATGTCGTAGCTAGCTAGGGTGCTTGACCCACCTCCCACTTCATGTCGGCGGGGTGGATGCACGTAATGATACTTTGGTCATACATGCATGTCGCCATGACCTACCATAAGACGGGCCAGTGAATCTATCGTTTGGTCAAACGAGAACTGTTGTTGTCGATAAACCGCTTGGGCCAATAGATTGAACCATCATAAAAAATCGCATGAGAGGGACGACAAAACTAGCACCACTTGCGTGCGGCCCAAAATGATGTACGTTGGAAGGGGTGATGTGTGTTTTAAATATAGAATAATGAACAATTTAGATGTGGTGCCCGCCTCTTGATACAGACAACAACCATGAAAGCCAGGTAGTTAAGGACGAGATACGTAGGGTACGGTGTTGGTCGAACCCAGCAATCCGAGCATGTGGGAGGGAATCCTGACAACGCATGAGCTCGAGCTTTGGTTGAATGACATGTGACAGTGACCGGCCCTACCATGACCTAGGAGGAATCCATTCATGGCCACACAGATATGCGTGTCGTCACAAAAAACCGCACAAGGGAGACGTGGTCGATCATAAGACCGCGTATACACTGCATGCGGCCCAAAAATATGTATGGGTACGGTGGTGTGTGATGTGTTTAAATCCCGAATGCACAACTTTGATGGGCCACCAACTACATTACAAACCGAACACCGTACCCGACCCCAAGCCAGGTCCAATACGTACGATGTCGGTTTCCCAACTTCGAGGCGGGGGGAGGGGGGGGGGTGTCGTCCAACGCATGCGCTCAAATATTATTTGGTCTAACATGGCACACATAGCAATAGGAAACCATCATGGTCAAACCCTTCTCATATGTTGGGTCAAAGGGATAGATTGTGTGGGCCCCCCTCATTATCGATCAAGGATAATATATATACCTCGGGGAGCCCATAGATATGTGCGGCGTCTATAAACCGAACAAGGGAGACATGCTCGATCAGAACACCCGGCCCCCTATACCATGCATGCGACCCGAAAAAAATGTATGGGTCTGGTGTGTGATTTGTTCAAATCCCGAAAGCACAAGTTTGACGGGGCACCAAACTACATCAGTAACATTACAAAAACTAACATCGTAACCCGCGGCCAGGTTAAAGACGTACGATGTCAGGAACGCAACTTCGAGGTGGGTGGGGGGGGGGGGGTAGGGTGCCGTCCAACGCATGTGCTGAAAACTTGATTTGCTCTAACATAGCACACGGAGCAAAGAGTAAACCCTTCTCGTGCGTTGAGTCAAAGGGATAATTTGTGTGGGCCTACAGATGTCGATCATTCTTTGATTTTTGAGAACAAAAAATAACCAATAAAAACATAGTCTACAAATTAGCAAAACAAGGATCCCAAGGTTTATATAATCGCCATGACAGGTCACTATAGAGTCGATCATTCTTTGACTTTTTAGAACAAAAAATAACCAATAAAAACATAGTCTACAAATTAGCAAAACAAGGATCCCAAAGTTTATATAATCGCCATGACAGGTCAATATAGAGACATTTATCTCTATAATGACCGTATCATAACATTTAAATGAAGCTAGAGATATGCAACTTCCCACCGAGTCACCCATCCTTAGACTACTCCAGCCCGAGCATGCTTAACTTCTACATTCTATTCGACTAGGCTAGCGGATGGGAAGCCGCCCCTTGCTGATAGGAATTGCCTCCTTGCCTTTAAGGCGTTTCACGCTGGTCACCCTATGGGACCTACTCCCTACTATCGCACACATTTGTGCTTTTATAAAGTGTGTGTGATATTTACATGGCCGGTGTGTTGCCGCCTTGCCTTCAATGAGCACTGGCAGCGGGAAAACGATGGGAGAAGAGGCGGGAAACCTATGTGAGGAGTGGCGGGAAACGGTAGCGTGTTTGGATATATAACAACAATTATTATAGAAAACTTAGTAGAGAAGGAAGCGTGAGCTAGCACGACCCATGCGTACAGTGCTTACCCATATAAATAAAATCACAACCGGAACTGCATGTGCTGTCGAAAGGGATGAGGATTGCTGTTCGATCTGGGAGCATCCAACGTGCAGATGTATGATCCATGGGGTTTGGGTTCTGGCCAATCAGAACGCATGACTCAGATCGCGCGCGCAATAGGGGGCATCGGCCATGGCTTGGTAGGCACACGGCTTTCATGAGTGAACTGTGTGCTATTTGAAATCATTTCGTGAGAAGAATCTCGGTTTTTAAATCCCCATAAATCCAAAACTCACCCGAAAATCATGAAACTTGGCATGGTGTCACGACATGGCACATATATGTCGAGGATTTTTTTTTGTCCATTTTGGCGCAAGTTTTATTACAAGCCTCTTACAAACCGGAGCTTCTCTCAAGAAGCCTCGTGGTTCCGATAGGGAAACATGTCCCCCTTGTGGGCGAAACGATAATCACTACCTCTTTTCACCTTGTATTTTCTTCTATAGGCAACATGGAACGACAGAATATCCGTGCTGAAATTTAAAATTATTCTCGGTTCGTTTGGCCTTTTTATACACTAATTGAGTTTCCTAGGCATTTAATGTCCATAATTCAAATCTGAACTACAACTACATGCTCTAGTTCACCAAAATGGCTAGAAAAATTATACATGTGTCCTTGGGTGCATATTTAGGTCCCATGCAAGGAATGGGAATGAATTACAACCGTACCGGCGTCCTGGCTCTTCCTCAAACATTTGGAATCTCGGTTTTTAAATCCCCTTAAATCCAAAACTCACCAGAAAGTCATGAAAGTTGGCATGGTGTCACGTCATGGCACATATATGTCGTGGTAAAAACATTGTCCAATTTGGGCCAAGCTTTATTACAAACCTCTTACAAATCGGAGCCTGTCGCAAGAACCCTCGTGGTTTCGATAGGGAAATGTCTCCCCTTGTGGGCGAAACGATAATCGCTCCCTCTTCTAGCCTTCTATTTTCTTCTACATGCAACATGGAGCAACGGGAGATTCGCGCTGAACTTTGAAATTATTCAGGGTTCGTTTGACCTTTTTTATTCATTAATTGAGTTTTCTAGGAATTTAATGTCCATAATTCAAATCCGAACTACAAATACATGCTCCAGTGCACCAAAATGGCTAGAAAAAACGTACATGTATCCTTGGGGTGCATGTTTAGGTTCCATGGAAGGAATGGGAATGAGTTCAACCGTCTCGGTGTCCTGGCTCGGCCACAAACATTGTGAATCTCGGTTTTTAAATCTCCGTAAATCCAAAACTCACCAGAAAAACATAAAACTTGGCATGGTGCCACTACATGGCACATATATGTCGTGGTAAAATAATTGTCCAATTTGGGGCAAGCTATATTACAAGCCTCTTACAAACCGAAGCTTCTCGCAACCCTCGTGGTTCCGGTAGGGAAACATGCCCCTCTTGTGGGTGAAACGATAATCGCTGCCTCTTCTCGCCTTGAACTTTGTTTTCTACAGTCAACATAGAATAACAGGAGCGTCGTGCTGAAATTTGAAACTGTTTAGGGTTCGTTTGGCCATTTTATATATTAATTGAGTTTTCTAGGCATTTAATGTAGTCCATAATTCAAATTTGAACTAGAAGCACATGCTCTAGTGAAGCAAAATGGGTGGAAAATCATACATGTGTCATTGGGTGCATGTTTAGGTCTCATTGAAGGAATGTGAATGAATTACAAACTTCTCGTCATCCTGAAACATTGAGAATCTAGGTTTTTAAATCCCAGTAAATCGAAAACTCACCCAAAAAACATGAAACTTGGCATGGTTTCATGACATGGCACATATATGTCGTGGTAAAAAAATCGTCCAGTTTGAGACAAGGCGCACACATTAATAGCCACTGAAGTCCTTTTGAAAGAAATAGCTGACACGTTAATATCACAAACAGTTGTATTATATGAACCACGTGTTCCCATAACCATTTAAGTGCGGCCACGCATCCCTCTTTTCTTATGGGATAGTACTACCTCTGTCCTCGTTCATTGGTCATCTTTGTATTTTGTGCCAAAATTTAACCATACTCGGTGGCGTGCGTGCAGCTGTTTGATTAGACGAGACGAGCGCGAGAAGTCCGCCATGCAGGCTCGACGGGACGCATGCGAGCAGTCCGCCGCGCAGGCTCGACGGGACGCGTGCATCATGTCCACCTTGCAGGCTCGACGGGACACGTGCGAGCAGCAAGGCCGCCCATGCTCACTGGGAAGCGAGCTCTTTGACCACCATCCACCAGCCGCCCGCCTCGCTCAAAACTTATCCATTAATGGCGGCCTAGCCACTGTTTAACACGTGGTTAATTAAAGCACCTGGACGGAGGGTGTTTGCTTGTGATCCCATGGCCCCGCTCAACGTTAGCACTTGCTTTGTTCGTGTTTTCAACTCGTATTCCGGCCTAATTCAAAATGCCACATAGGGCAACAGATAATATGACGACAAATAAAATGGCAACGGATAATACGATGACAAATTTTCAATGGCGCGGATAATAATTGTCTTACATATTCCGGATAATTTAAAATGCCACATGCGCAAAAGCCCGGAAACACGGGGGCAAGAGAACAAGGAAATCACAGACAATGATCTGGGTCGCTACTATCTCTACTCCTCGATGGATCGCCGGGCGACGACATCGTCCAGCTCCTTCTCCAATTCCTCACGAGTTTGCTTGAAAGCAGCCACGGATTCCTCCACCTCCTGCTCGCGCTTGATCCGGAGCTTCCTCAAGTCACCCATCAGTTCCTCGACGACCGCTGTCAGTGTCATCCCTGAGGCACTGCTCTGCTCATGCAGCATCTTCCAACTAGTGGCCTCCTCCTCCTTCTCGGCGAGCACCTTGAGGATCTTTGCATTGTCACCCATGAGTTGGTCGGCGAGGCCGGTCGCCTTCTCAACCGAGGCATCGCTGATCTCGAGCAGCTTCATCAAGCCATCGACTAGCTCCTGCTGCTTAATGAGGCCAGCGAGAATGTCATCATCACTGGCAAAGGACTTCAGCAACGCCAGCTCGTCGTGATCGCCGACGCGGCGAGTGCGCTTGTGAGAGCCCTCGCGTGCCGGTGAGAGCTCGTTCGAGGGCTTTGTGGCGCGCCGGGACATCTCTGCTACAGCTGCCGCGTGGTGACGGGACCTCTCTAGTGCTTCCGCGGCCTTGGTCTTTGCTCCCTGGTTATATGTCCACCCAAAACTCCTCCTACCGGTCATGGCGGAATGACTTGACACGAAAGAACAGTTTTGTGGGTGATGAGGAGAGGAACTATGAAGTAATTTTTGAGTGAGTAGTTTTTATAGCCCGGTGCTAAGTGTGAACACATATTGGTTTGATCGGTGTGAACAGATTTGCAATTACTTATTGCGTTGTAATCTGCAATGTGATGAGAAACAAGGTCAAAATTTATTGATGGTTCTGGGCCTACAAAGCCCGTTTCTGTTGTTCAGGCTTATCGCAAATAGTTCTTATGGATCAACCATATGCCACGCATCGGAAGGCCGAAAGATGGGCCCGCGTTCTCGGATGTACGTGTACGTGTCTGCCCACTATCACACACGGTCAAGATATCACCATCGTGTCCGATGGATGCGCCGTCGCGCCTCCCACGGGGTGCCCGAAGGTTGACCACGTGGTTGCTCGCCATTGAGGCGGCCGCGGCGTGCTCTGCTCGTCGTTGAGGCGGCCGCGACATGCTCTACTCACGTCCGTCTGCGTGTTTTGCTCGCCATTGAGGCGGCCGCGGCGCTGGCATCACTGCGTGTGCTTTGCTCGCCGTTGAGGCAAATTTACAATGGCAACGGTTAATAATTGTCTTACATATTCAGGATAATTTAAAATGCCACATGCGGCAACACCCAAAACACTCACGACCTACATATGCATACAATTATAATAAAATATAGGTTAAAAGGCTGAGCTGGCGGCCTTCCGACGACGGTCTTCTCAGACTCCATGATCAGCATAGCACCCTTGCGGCCGTTCATTCCAATTGTCCCGACCCGCCTCCGCCTATGGAGCTGCTGGCGCTGGGAGGCTCTTGGGGCTGCTGGGCCTCTTCCAGAAGAGCTTGACAGCATGCAATCGCATGCATGATACCTCCGCGGAACCGCTCCATTTCCATGTCTCTGGCCTGGTAGCAAATTCCATCCATCACCTGCATCCTCAAGATATCACATTGGCGATGTTCTACTCGTCGGGGACGTCAACTCCGCCAAGGATGCGCTCGAGCCTGGCCACCATATCGTCAGGATTGAGGTTGACACGGCCGCCACCGGCAATGATGAAGCCACAGGCTGGCTGTGTCTTGACTGAATCGCAGAGGTCCTCTGCCCATTCCTTGTGGGGCATCAGGCTCTCGATGAGCACTGGTGACGGCGGCTCTTCGGGTGGGTCGTCGATCATGCCGCGAGCAGCTCTGGATCTTTTGCATGGTGGATGGCAAACTGCTCATCACACTTCCTCTGCAATATGTCGATTGTGCGCCCAAGGACTGTCATGCCGATATCGCTGTCGATGGGCCATGGTGCCTGGACCGGCCGATGAAGTTCTTGCTCCCCGACCTACTCCGGCTCGTTCTCCTCGCCGAAGATGTAACGCAGGTAGGGGTCGACATTGAAGCTTTGGTCGTTGCCTGGCATGCTTGGAATAACTAATGGTAGATGGGTGAGGACTAGATCTGCGCAGAGTGTCGCGATGGTGTGTTGCCACCTGGGTTATATGCAGCAAGCCATTAGCTGGTGGCGGGAAACCGATGAGGGAAGAGGCGTGGATTTTACAATTGACCCATGTGGAGTGCGGGAAGCATTCGCTGGAGTGTGGGAAGACTAAGTGGAGCACACACACAACCCGATTACCGTATGCGGTCCCACGTGTTATTTATCACACATGTGTTAACATAAGGAAACGTATTTGTAACTTACTAATCATCGCACACGAGTACTCGCAGACGCATCGTGTGTGATACTCCTAGCCACCGCAAGCAACTAGTTTGCATTTTTCGAAGTTTTTTGTACAAACAGAATCGCACATGAACTAACTATAGTAAACGTCTATGTTATAATTTCTCATCGCAAACAGTTCATCCGAGTGGGCTGTTTGCTGCGTATCACACACATCTTATTTACACGAAATGTTTGGGTTATTTTGGCGCATCGCACACAGTTCATCTATGTGAACTGTATGTCGCATATCACACACATCTTGTTAAGTTGAACCGTTTCTGTTCTCTTCCCTAATCGAAAATAGTTCGTCCGAGTAAACCGTATGCCGTATATCACACACACCTTGATCTGGCTGACCGTTTCTGTTGCGTTCCCTAATAGCAAATAGTTCATCAGAGTGAACTGTATGCCGTATATCGCACACACATTGATATGGCTGCCCGTTTCTGTTCTTCTGTCTAATCGCAAACAGTTCGTAAGGATCAACCGTATGCCCCACATCGGACACGTAACTAAAATCTGAACTGTGTTTGATGTCTCCGCCATCGCAAACGTTTTGCATCTTCTTTGACGGTTTTTTTACATCCCCGTTTGCTATTAATGCATCGCACACGGTTTCGTCAAAGGGTCTCTGATTGTAGTGTCGCATTAGCAGCATCCTGCAGTAGTGAACCAATATCACTCTGCCAAGTTCAAACTGTCTGGCGTTTCAACAAATTTGAAGCAGTACATGCTAGAAATCATATGCAAGACGCAACCAATATCACAGTGGCGACTTAAAGGCGCCTCATCGTAAGTGACTGATGTGGGATACGCAAGAACAGTAGTCTGATGTAAGAACATGGTGTGATCAGATATAGTATGTTCTGGAAACAGGAACACGTGTCATATTCAAAGGTATGATGTGTAAAGTAAGCAGATGCAATGCAACAAAGTTAGAAGCAATACAAGCTAGACATCATACGCAACATGCAACCACATATAATAGTGCCAAGTTAGAGCAAACACTTGTGATGGTGGAGTAGGGGAGATGTGCTCATCATCTACACAGCTACGTTAATTGTCTAGCCTTGCGTTGTCTTGCGAATCTTGTTGGGAGGATGGCGGAGTAGAATCTGTAGACCCTTTGTTTCAGTTGCTCGGAAGGACCACCATCATCCAACGCCTTACCAATTTCCTTTCGCTTTATTGATTTTGCATTGTGAGGTCAAACCGACAAGAAAAAGGAATACAATTCACTCTTCAGAGCTCATTCATGAATGATACTGACGAACACTACTCTAATGAAAGGCAAACTCATCATACGAGGATGGAATATGTACGAAAAACTGGATGGCATGACATATTCACACCTATGATGTGGTAACTAAGCAGAAGACACTTCAACAAATTAGAAGCACTGCAAGCTAGATACCATATGGAAGGTGCAACCAATATCACTCTGCCAAGTTAAAACTGTCTCGTCATAGATGGCGTTCATCAAATTAGAAGCACTACATGCTAGAAATCATATTCAAGACGCAAACCAATATCACACTGCCAACTTAAAGGTGTCTCATCATACGTGACTGATGTAGGATACACAAGAAGAGCAGTTTCATGTAAGAACATGGTGTGATAGACAGATATAGTATGTACCAAAAACAGGAAGGTGTGTCATATTCACACGTATAATGTGTTAGCTAAGCAGATGCAGTTTACACTAATTAGAAGCAATACAAGCTAGACACCATATGCAACATGCAACCAGATATCACACTGCCAAGTTAGAGCAAGCACCTGGGATGGTGGAGTAGGGGAGCGGAGACTTGGAACTTGTAATGCACTAGCAATTCCGTACAGATGCTCCGTTTACGTTGCCGCAGAGGACCACCATCATCGCCTTCCTTACTCTTTTCCTTCCTCTTTTTTGATTTTGCCTTGTCAAGTCAAACCCACAAGAAAAAGGAATAAAATTTGCTCTTCAGAACTCATTGATGCATGATACTGATAAACACTACTTTCATGTAAGGCAACCGCATGATAGGAGGATGGAATATGTATGAAAAACAGGACGACATGACATATTGACATGTATGATGTGTAAAGTGTAAACTAGGCACAAGGTGTTTGAACTAATTAGAAGCAATGCAAGCTAGACACCATATGAAAGATGAAACCAATATCACTCTGCCAAATTAAAAGGGTGGCCTCATAAATGAATTGAACAAATTAGAAGCAATACATGGCAACAAGCTAGAAATAATATGCAATATGCAACGAATAAAGGTGTCTCATCGTAAGTGATTGATGCATGATACAGAAGAGCGGTAGTTTCATGTAAGAACATGGTTAACAGATATATGTAGTATGTACTAAAAATAAGAAGGCATGTCATATTCATAGGTATAATGTGTAAACTAAGAGGATGCAATTTACCCTAATTAGAAGGATTACAAGCTAGACACCGTATACAACATGCAACCACATATCACACTACGAAGTTAGAGCAAGCACCTGCGATGGTGGTGTAGGGGAAATGCGGTCTTCAAGTACAGAGCTACATTCAATATCTTCATTTAGACTTGCTGTTTCTTGAGAATCATGTGGGGAGGATGAAACTGCACTCTTTATAAGAGTAGCGCATCTCATACTAACCCACGGGCATGACTATCTCATCATAAGTGATAGATGCAGGATACACAAGAACAGTAGTTTGATGTAAGAACATGGTGTGATAGGCAGATGTAGTATGTACCAAAAATAGGAAGGCATGTCATATTCACATCTATAATGTGTAAGCTAGGGAGATGCAATTTAACAAATTAGGAGCAATACAATCTAGGCTCCATATGCAACATGCAACCAGATATCACACTGTCATGTTAGAGCAAGCACCTGGGGTTGTGGAGTAGGGGAGATGAGATTTGAAACTTGCACTGTAGTAGGAGTAGCAGGAGAATCTGCAGAATCATTTGTTTCGGTTGCTCCAGAGGACCACCATCATCCCGTGCTTTCATCCTTTTAGATTTTGCGTGGTCAAGTCAAAGACACAAGAAAAAGGAATGAAATTCGCTCTTCCAAATTCGTTGGTGCATGATACTGATGAACACAACTTTTATGTAAGGCAACCACATTGTAGGAGGATGGAATAAGTATGAAAAATGCTAAGCAGAAGGCATTTCAACAAATTGGAAGCAATGCTAGCTAGATAACATATGAAAGATCCAACCAAAATCACTCTACCAAGTTCGAAGTGTCTCATTATAAGTGTCATTTCAACAAATTAGAGGCAGTACATGCTTGAAATGATATGCAAGATGCAACCAATATTACACTGTCAATTTGAAGGTGTCTCGCACTGGTACAGCGAGGTGCTATACAAACGGTTTTTAACCCCTTTTCGCGACGGCATTCTGAACCGTCGCCGAGTGAGTGTGTGCGATAGGGAGGTCCTTCCCACACGACCCAAAAACCATCGGGGATAGGACCTCCGGTCACACACGCTCGGCAAAATGAGTTCGTGTGCGACGGGCGAGCGATCAAATACGATTATACATACAGTTGTGCTAAAAAAATACAATTATACAGGCGAAATCGTTTCCAGTCGTAAGTACATCCCACACAGTCAGTCCCGGCTAAACGTGTCCGTTCGTATGTACATTCCACACAGTCAATCCAAGGAATACGTTTCCGTTAGTATGTACATCCCACACAGTTAATCCAAGAAGTGCGTTTCCGTTCGTATATACATCCCACACAGTCACTCCAAGGAAAACGTTTCCGTTCGCAGGTACATCACACACAATTTTCCCCATTAAATCGTTTGTGATAGCGTTGTCATTGCAGACGATATTAACAATTTTATCGTTTGCGTTATTGAATGCATCACACACAGTGCATAGAAGAAGCTGTGTGGCATAGGCTATCGATCACACACACTTTTTATGTGGTAAACGTTTGCGCAAGGTGGCCTAACGCATACAGTTTTCAAGAGGAAGTCGTGTGTGATTGTTCATTGATCCAACACATTTTATTCCTAGAAACTGTGTGCGTTGTCTGAGGTCATCGCCCACAGTGTTTTCTCAATAACCGTTTGCAATAGAAAAACCCCAATTAGCAGGCTAATTGGCAATTAGCCGGCTAATTGGCAATTAGCCGGCTAATTGGCCATTAACAGACTAATTGTCCTATTATTAATAATCTATATTAATTGACATTTCATATTAAGCACACAATATATTTCATTTTTGTATTAAGGAAGCAGGATTTCATAATTGAAATACATCAGAGTACAACATCATATAGCTTCAGCACTCAGCTACCCCATTACACAACTGCACCAGCACCAAGTTTCACATGCAACATCTATAACCTTTCAAAATTAGCATCATAGATGGTACATAGACAGATGAATCTCATCTGGAAAACTGCTGAAGCGGAAGGCAAATATTGAGCCTTCATAGATGTTGAAGGTCTTTGCAACTTTAGGCCAGTGCCTGTGGATGATTGACTGTCCATCCTTCGTCCTCTTCAGGAACACTCAATATTGAACTGTGGGTGTTGTATGAACACCTTCCTCGCCTCCTGACCATACAGGTGGTTTGAGAGGTAATCATCAGTGAACTGCTTTGGAAAGGCCTGAAAACAAGGATATGCATAAGGGATTTTTATTTCTGTGCCCCTGGTTCCTTAGATCTACTCATTCATCCCCACGCTCTTAACTTTTGCTCACTTTTCCCCACTCCCTTGTCCGAAACCCTCATAAATGGTCACAACGGAGGATGCCGTCTGGTCAAACCATTGACCATTAACTCTGACGAGTGGGGCCGCGCTGGACTCTGTCGTCCATTGGACCTGACGAGTGGGGTCGCATTGAGACATGTCAGATGAGCTTGCCTGAGGGATCCCCTTGTCTGAACCTCGAGCCACTACAGCACCACGCCGCTCTGCCCCCTCCGCCGCCATCGTGCAGC
The DNA here is from genome assembly GCA_011799875.1 of Thinopyrum elongatum. Taxonomy (NCBI): domain Eukaryota; kingdom Viridiplantae; phylum Streptophyta; class Magnoliopsida; order Poales; family Poaceae; genus Thinopyrum; species Thinopyrum elongatum. Next base: position 447,018,575 of record CM022299.1, read on the forward strand.
CTCCGCCGCCGTCATGCCCTCCAACCACTAACCCCATTTCGTCTCCGCCGCCGTCGCGCCCTCCACCAGATCTACCCCCACATCCCCCTCAAGATTAAGCAACTATGTCGGGGGAGCAGATTCTCAAGCCCATCGACCGTGGAGAGGATTGGGTCGAATCGGCGGTGGATAATTCATGGATTACACCTGGGTAAGCGTCATTTCCCCTCTAACTGATTTACTGATTCATAAATTCAGCCCTATTTGACAGCTAGTTGCGTGAATTGATCAAATTTTGCTGAATTGTTCCCGGCCTAAGTGTAACTTTTCCTTATTTGAATCGAATAGGATTGATCCTGCGCTTGCTTTCCGGCTGGCGGTTAGGATGGAAGTTAGTGTGCTCCGCGGTAGAAAAACGCATATGATTATTGGATTTTTCTATCCAAAGGTGGTAGAAACAAGTATGTTGTTCAATGATTTGCTCGTGGCGCTCCAAAATTCTTCATATGGGTGGAGCCCTGCCGATGCCGTTGAACTGAAATTTTTCAGCAGTACCAAGAAAAAATTCCTCCCACTAACTTGCGATGAGCATCTTGGATTGCTCTTTACTTTGAATGCTGAAAGACGCTTCGGTAAAATCCTTATCAAGGTGCTTCAGCCATGCAATGAAGATGACAAGGGGAAGGTTGTTCAGAAATCTTCTGTCTCTGCTAATAGCGAGCACCCCGGCACTCCTTGTAGGTCAAAACCAAGCAAAGCTAGTGGTTCTGAAAGTCACAATATGTCTGCTGCCGCTTCTTGTGCCGCTTCTCCTATCGCTGCTACAGCCGATGTAGAGCAAGATGCAGAGCCAGATGAAGAGGTGCCTCAAAATGATGATGAGGATGAGAATATGTTCCCTGATCTTGTAGATACTATCAGTAAACAAGCAATGGAAGATGAATATCAGGAGGAACCTATCAGTCGTGCTAGATCTGATGACACTAACGATGAAGAGAGGTAGGAGAACATCGACAACCTAGTTTTAGATGAATATGATGGTGAGGACATGCCAACAATTGAGTGGAACAGGGAAGATCCTCAGCTAGCTGTTGGCACCATATTCTAGTCGATGGTGGACTGTCGTAATGCAGTGACTACATATTGCATTCTCATTGAAAATACATATGTGATTGATAGGAGTGAGCCAACAAGGTTCACTGTTCATTGCCCATATGATAGGTGTAGATGGAGGTTGCATGCATCACAAATGTTGAGGAGCAAGTTCATTCAGGTTTGTGTATTTCAGTTTATACTGATTCATTTTATTTTCAGATCATTGTGTAATGTTTTCTAACAATATCCCTATTTTTTCTGGGTCCCATTTTGTTTCAGATAAAAAAGAACCCACACCAGCACACTTGTCCACCTGGAGGGGGAGGAGGGAAGGCTAAAACAAAGCTAGCAAAGACTAGGTGGGTGGCAGATGCAATTTTGGATTGGTTGAGAGAAACACCAACACTTGGTCCAACACCACTCCGTGGGAAGCTATTTGAGTAGTACAAGATTGATATACCTTACGTGAGGATTTTCTATGCTAAGGAAATGGCTCTTGACAGGATTAATGGTCCTTGGAATGAGAGCTTTCAGTTGCTCTACACATTTAAATCTGAAGTGGAAGCTGCTAGTCTAGGGAGTGTTGTAGAGATTGCCAAGCATATAGTTACATACAAAATAAAAGGGAAGTCATTTAAGAAGGAGTGCTTCAGGAGGGCTTTTGTTTGTTTGAAGGCTTGTTGGCAGGGGTTTCTTGGTGGTTGCAGGCCCTATTTGGCTGTTGATGCAACTGCTTTGAATGGAAGGTGGAGAGGGTAACTAGTGGCAGCTTCTGCAGTTGATGGACACAACTGGCTATTCCCAGTTGCATTTGGTGTGGTGGAGGCAAAGTCTGAGGAAAGTTGGGTCTAGTTTCTGCAGCAGTTGCGCAACCTTATAGGTACACCCCCAGGTTTAGCTATATACACAGATGCTTGCAAGGGTTTGGAGAGTGCAGTGGAAATTGTATTCCCTGGAGTGGAGCATAGGGAATGTATGCGACACCTAGTGCAGAATTTTAGAAACAAATTCAAAGGTAAAGTTTATGATGAGAACTTGTGGCCAGCATCATACACATGCAGTGAGAGGAAGCATGAGCATCATTTGAGAGTGATGTATGCTCACAATCGTCTGGTGAAGGAGTACCTAGATGCACATCATGGAAAGTTGTGGTCAAGAAGCAAATTCAATGAAATCTGCAAAGTAGACTATGTGATCAATAACCTGGCAGAGTGTTTCAATGCAAAGATCAAGTCATTGAAAGGGCTACTAATATGGCAAATATTTGATAAGATTCGGCAGATGATCATGATAAAGATGGCTCTTCGCAAAAGAATTGCAGAAACATAATATGTTGGCCATCTTATGCTCCCATCTCTTATTAAGTCATTGCATGCCAAGTCAAGAGGACTGAACATGAAATGCATTCGAGCAGTGACACACGAGGCTGAGGTAACATATACTGACAGTAAAAATAGGGAATGGAGATATCCAGTTAACCTAGCAACTAGGAAATGCAGTTGTAGGCAATAGCAGCTCCGTGGGAAGCCATGCATACATGCCCTACATCTGATGACTGTTATAGGTGGTGAAGATGGTGAAGTTGATCAATACATCTTTGACTATTTTTCTGTTGCCAAATTCAGGGCTGCTTATGCTTCCAATGTGCCTGCACTCTTGGGAAAAGACCAATGGAACATAGTAGATCTAGGGTTCAAACAACATTCTCCTGTACTGACTAGACCACTAGGAAGACCAATGAAGAACAGGATCAGAAGAGGTGAAGATGGTCGTGTAGGAAGACAGCGTAAGTGCCAAAAATGTGAAACCCTAGGGCACATTGCTAGGCTATGTACCAATACAGTGGATGCTTCATTTGGAGAAGAGGAACAATGGGCATCAACAAATGCAGAGGAGAATGCAGCATTAGAGTAGATTGAAGCTAATGCAGAGGAGAATGAAGTAGCAAAGCAGATTGCAGCTAATTCAGAGGAGAATGAAGTCACTGAATTAGCACTGCCAGCAGCTTGGTATGTGTGCAACAACCTTCCCTTTTTTGTGCATTTATTCTCTTTTTATCGATGGCTTATAATCTTTTTTCTGTTTGACCTAGCTCTAGGAAAATTAGAGGAAAAGGAGAGAAAAGGCCAAGAGGGAAAGAATTAGAATATGAAGCCATGGCTTATGAAGGTTTTGAACCCCGTCAACTGGCCAGTGCAAGTTCTCCGTCAGCACCTCGACAGCCACCACCCAAAGTGAAGATCTGAAGGAAGAAGAAAAAGGTGGATATCCCACCTAGGGAAACCAGGAGCAAGGCTGTTAAGCCGTCTCGGAACACAAGGAGTAAGGCAAAGATGTGAACTTCGAACGTTGAATGCAAGTTGCAAACTTTGAACTTTAAGAATTTGTACAAAGGTTTCTGTCATCAATTTGAACAACTGTGAAAACTTGTAAGGTTTAATAATGCTATTCGTACTTTGATGTGAAATTTGAGGCAAAATTTCAATTTGAACCAACACTTGAACTCCGATCTGTGGTGTGATGTTGCAATGTTTGCTGAACTATTGTAAATGTTAGGTGGTCAATCCGATCTCTTTTGCGTGGTAAACCTTATAGTCATGGGAAATATGCTCCAAATGTGCTCCGAAGCTAGGGTAAACTGTCCCATTTGTAATCAAGTATTTTTTGGACCTACTCTAAATAAGACAAATATTTTTTATTAGCACCTATTCAATCTATATAGTGTAGATTCGAAGTCTCACTATTTATTGAATTAATGTTCATATTTTTACATTTTTTTTGAAAATAATGTGATTTAATAGAAAACCATTAAAAACACGTTTAAAATATGAAAAAAGAAAACTAAGTTCAGATCCTTCTTATTCACTTTAAAATGAAGATTTGGTGAATTTTTTAATTTTTTTAATTTTTCAAAAAACCTACATCCTTTCCTTGAACTCTGTGTAACGTTGTACGTGAAAGATCATATTTGTGAAGGTTTTTTCATGAAAATGTCCATAGAACAAGTTTATGATTTTTTTGGTAACATGTCACATAAGACAACATTGTGCGTAGGTTTGATATTTTTTTTTGATTTTTTTAAATTAATGGTGCCCATTTAACCACGACCATGCCAACTAGTTTTTTTTAAAATGACCGTAGACCAAGTTTAGTATTTTTCCTCGTTAGTGTGTCTTATAAAACGATGATTCGCGAAGGTTTCATATTTTTTGGATTTTTTAAATTAGTTATGCTCAGTTGAATATTGGTCAAACACTAGATAACCCCGTTGAACAACTCAAAACCCCTCTAAACCCCACGAGGTTTTGCCTAACCCTAGCTCCGAACATCAGCCATCCGATCATACCCTAGCGCCAAGCGACAACCCTCAGATATGGTCTTCTAGAAGGAATTCTGAGGCCAGGCTGCTTGCAGGCTCCGCGCCGTTGGATCACAAGGATGGCTCTGCATCATTGGATCCTTGGGCGATCCGCGAGACGTTGGTTGTGCTCGCCCACCATTGCCTCCCCTGTCTTCTTCTTCTTCTACGGCGACCAGAGGAGCCACTCGTCTACTTCTTCTTCTCCGGCGACTAGATATGTCGAGCTCCACTTCAGCCTCCCGCCCCTCGTGGCCCCAGTATGGTCCAGTGCCCATGGAGTGATGCCCTGACTGCCCATGCACGACGCCACTGAAAAGGTTGACTTCAAGGGAGGACAAGAATGTCAACTTTGGGCGCGAGTTTGTGAAATGCGAGAGCAAGCCAGAGGGGCGGGTTAGATCTCATGATTTTTCTTTGACCCTTTCTTTTTTCTCTTTGCTTCTAATTCTTTTTCATTGGATCTGAGATTTAGGGTTCATGATTTCGTTTCAGATCGTGAAGAAATGCACACATTTTGAATGGATGGATGACTATGTTCGGAGGCTTCAAGGGGAGGGCTTGCTTCAATTCAATGGGGCCGCAACCCGGGAGGTCAATCTGCCGTCAGCCACTCGGAATTTGGTCTCTGAAAGTGCTGCTCTAACAGTTGGGGATGAGGATCTGAAGGGGGAATTAAGGAAGATGAACAAGAACTTGAGGAAGATGATTCAGTTGAACAAGCAGGCAAATCTGATAGCTTTAGGATTTTATTTTTGTATAGTTGCTCTAGGATTTGCTTACTTGCTGGTCATCACTCGTTAGAGATGTTATTTGTGTCGTGTCATGTGCTCTACGATTTGCTTAAGGGTTTGTGGATCATGTGCTCTCTGTGTTGCTTAATTTGTGGATCATGTGCTCTCTGTGTTGCTTAAACTATGTCTCTATCTCCATCTCTAAATCTCTGTAGGTGTTAGTTTTTGACACTTTCAGTTTTTCAGACAACATCGAGGGAAAGAGAAAAAAAGTAGTTATTGGGCCCAAAATGAAACCAAGCTCTGGTTGGGCTGTCGCATTGCGTTGACTGTCGAAGGCCCACAAAGATTAAAGAGGCCTAGAAAAATAGTGCATGCACTGGCTCTTTTTTTCCTCTGTTTTTTTGCTTACAGAGATTGAGTGCACGTTGGTTACATTACAAGAATAGGTTACATCGTTTGAAATTACACAACAATTGATATTGCCACCTAGAAGTCAACAATTACCGTTTTGTTTCATGCAATATGGCCACCAACAAGTAAAAAATGGGCTACCCTTCAAAAAATATTTTCATCCTGCCAAATGGCCACAAACTATTAAAAAATTAGCTTCTTTTTGTTCATACAATATAGGTATCCTACAATATATATGGGCACCAACAATTCAAAAAATTTAGCTTCTTTTTCTTCTTCTTTTCAACATCAACATGGCTCATCTTTCCAGCTTTAATTTCCTTTTTGACACCTCAACTAGTCCATTAGCCGCCCGTGCGAAAACATGGAACCAATAAAACCTATAATATAAGGGCCAAAATTAATTTCATCATGCCAAATGGCCAGGAACTATTCAAAAATTAGCTTGTTTTTGTTCACACAATATACGGAATAGGGCCACCAACAATTCAAAAAAAATTATCTTTTCTCCTTCTTTTCAACATCAACATGGCTCATTTTTCTAGCTTTAATTTCCTTTTTGACATTTCAACTAGTCGATTAGCCGCGCGTGCCAAAACTTGACCTTAAAATATAAGGGCCAAAATACAAATATTACACAACATGAATATAACAAGACCAATGGGCTACCCTCCAACCATTTTTACAAGGCTAACCCCAAAACTTGCTGGTTTCCATTGAGGGATACCCTTTCATTGATTGATTTAGCAGGAGGGCTTGGCTACGGCACCATATCCATCTAGCGATATCTCATGTCAAATAAGGGTACAACCAACGACATATAAAAGTAGCAAGCAAAACACAGATAACCAACGACATATCAAATAAGGGTAGCAAGCATAACATAGTTCTTAGGGTTCCCAACATGATATAACACGACATAAATAAAAAGTTCATGGTACAACCAACGACATAATTAAGATAGAAATATATAAAAGATAAAAAGCCCTAACACCCTAGGGCAAGACAAGCTTCACGAGACCGGGCCTTCACCACCATCTTCACTGCGCCTCCTCTTCACTGCTCCTCCTCCATGCCGTCCTCGCCGAGGTAGTAGGGGAGGCTATGCATACCGTTGCGGGTGGGGAAGATGCTGTTGAAGTCGGTGAAGATGTTGTAGGTGGTGAATGCGATGAACTCGCACCCACACCAAAACACCTTGCCGAGGAGGTAGTAAGCATCAAACCTGTTGGTGAAGTTGACGACGAGCCCTATCGGCGGAGTGCTAAAGTTTGGACGCACTTCCTCCAGTCGGAACATCACCGACGATCTCGCCGGGAGGTGGGCGAAGCCCGCACCGAGGAACCACTGGGCAAACTCCTTTGCACCCCTCCAGCGTGAGAACGCCCACACGCGGAGCGTCGTCTCCACGACGACGCCGGCGGGATACCGCCTCTCCAGCATGGTCGGTGGGAGCTCGAAGGTGGGGCCGTTATACTGCATCCTCGCCTCGCTTTGAGAGTGCTCTGGGTTTGGGTGAAGAAGAGAAGGGGGTGGCGCAAATGGATGTGATGAGAATAGGTGGAGGGGTGGGTGGTTTAAATAGGGAAAGGGGAAGGGAAGGGGAGTGGCACCGGCCGCGCTTTGCATTTGCTACATTCAAACGAGCCGCGTCGATTGATATGCCACTTTAATTGCCAACAGGTTTGAATTGCCACGTTGAATAGATGCAAGTGGATCGAAAAGTCTCAAATGATGCTCTACATCGAGGAGACAAGCGTGTGAGATGAGACGAACCAGCGGCAACGATCGTCCCTGCGTCCGTGGCGGCTCGCGTGCAGAAAGAGGCCGGCCAGCATCCGTGGCGGCCCGCGTGCAGAAAGAGGCCGGTCAGCGCATCGTGGCGGCGGGCATTGGCGCATGCAGGCAGGCTAGCTACATGCATGCATAGCAGGTTAGCTGGACATGCCGCGCATGCATAGCAGGGTTCTGTCATTGCGGCGCGCACAGGGCCCAACAGTCTAACCACGGCCCAACGGGCAAACAGCGGCACCGTCCAACGCGGCCCCAATTGTCAGGTCCAACGGGCGACACAGTCTAGCGCGGCCCCACTCGTCAGAGTTAATGGTCAAAGCACTGACCCGACGGCATCCACCGTTTGTGACCATTTCTGAGGGTTTCAGACAAGAGAGTGGGGAAAAGTGAGCAAATGTTAAGAGCGTGGGGATGAATGAGTATGGCTAAGGAACCAGGGGCACAGATGTAAAAATCCCTATGCATAAATATCTTCTCTAGATTTGAAATGGCGCAAAGGAATAAAAAAGACAAGGTATAATAGTTAGTACCATCCTGTAGTGCACTAATGTCTTCTTCATTGTGCAGACAAAGATCTTGTTGTTTTTTGTCGCTAGTTTCTTTATCCTAACAATCTTTCTGAGTTTCTTGACTTGACTGATATTCATGGACAACTCATTTCCCCATATGCAAAAAGGGTCGAACAGTGGGTCAAAACCTCTGACAGCAGGACCTATATGTGCAAGACCAAATTGTTAAAAACCTAAATATTAGAATGGTTCCTGCAATTGCACAATAATGTGCTATTAGACAAAGGACCATGCATGTGCGAACCTCGATTGTAAACCTCAGTGCCTCCCATTGTTTCCCTGCAACACATATAAGGTAGTTGGTTGTCAGGTTAAGTGAGGGTTCGCATGCTATTAGGAAAATATGTTGATGAAAAATAAGCACATTGCAGATTCATCAGATTAATTCGAGCCACATGGAAAACCTATTTATCCAAACCAAGCATGGTTAATAACTAGGAAATATAGCACTTGTATATGTTTCTCATGTATTAAGTGCAGCCAAATTCGATTTATTGCTCACATGCACAACAATACAAAATTCTACCCACGACAATTGGACATCGCATTGCAGAATTGAACCAAGCAGTTAACTAAACACCACAACAAATGAACCAAACGTTAACTAAGCACCACATTGCACAATATAACATACTCCTAATAGAAGATCAGACAGCTAACCAAACCAAGCATGCTTAACAACTTGGAAATATAGCAATTGTATTTGTTTTTCATGTATTTAGTACAACCAAATTTGATTTATTTCTCACATGGTATACAATAACAAAATGCACCCACAACAATTGAACATTGCATTGCAGAATTGAACCAAACAGTTAACTAAAATACACAACAAATGAACCAAACGTTAACTGAGCACCACATTGCATAATATATAACATACTAGAAGATAAGACAGTTAACCAAACCAAGCATGCTTGACAACTTGGAAATATAGCAATTGTATTTGTTTCTCATGTATTTTGTATAGATAAATTCGATTTATTTCTCACATGGAAGACAATACAAAATTCCACCCTGAAGAATTGAACATCACATTTGCAGAATTGAACCAAACAGTTAACTGAACACGACAACTAATTAACCAAACAGTAATAAGTGAGCACCACATTGCACGCCATATAGAACATATACACTAGAGCAACAGATTGCATGGTAAAAGTAGATAGGACAATTCACTAGAATTTGTTAAGGAAAGGCAGGAGCAGCACATGCAATGGGTAAACCGAGCATGCTTAACCAGCATAGCTAGCAAACTAAACATAAGTCCCTATAGTGAGCTAATAAGACAAGCTACTCCTCATCGTCGGAGATATTGATGATGATTGGCTCCTTGGACATGGAAGAGGGCGAGGCCTCCACATTGTGGGTGACCTCGTCGTAGTGGTGAGTTGCCTGAGCCGCTCCAGGCACCAACCTGCTGGCTCTCGAGTTGAGGTAAGCACGGGCACGCTGAGAAAACACCTTGTAGTTTTCATCGAAGGCACCGATGGTGGCCTCGAGAAAACGCCACGAAATGTCATATAAAGCAGCCAACCGCGTCGCGGCTTCGGCGTGTGAGGCGTCGACGGTGGCCTCGACGACGAGGTGCGCCTCCAAGATCTGGGGGTCGTCACGAATGGCAGCTATCGCGACCTCATCCGCGCATGCGGCCGTGATTTGCTTCTTCGCTGCCAAATGCTCCTTGAGCTCCTGGCTATACTGCATGCACCATGGCTTAGGGTGGCCCTTATTTGGGGGAGGGGTCAGTGATTTGGGTGGAAGGTGTCGCGCCGGTGGTCGGGGCATGTGGGACGTGGAAGGAGGAGGAGGATGGGGGTCGGGTGTGGATTACCTGCCTGGATCGAGGAGGCCGAGCAGTGTGAAGGAGGGTCGCCGACGAGGAGGTGGCGCTACAAGCAAGGAGGGAAGGTTTCAACTTGGAAAGGAAGGAGGAAACAGGGGAAATGTGGCTTTTTGTAAGGGGGAGGGGGGAGGGAGGTATTATTTCCATGGAAGCCGAAAATTTTGGATCGGTGCAGCGAAAAAACTGGCGCGCAAAGTGTCATCAGACACGGTCCCTTATTCAGCACTGTGTACGATATGTGAACATCACAAACGATTCATATAGCTTACCCCGTGTGTGATGAGTTTGAACGTGCAAATTTTGGTCCGAATTTCCCTGGTTACAGTGGTCATCCACGTCACTGCATAATTTGGGTACACAAAGGAGACTACAGCAGACCCACACTTCTTAATCGAGCAAGTTCAACAATTAAATAGAGCTAGCTGACCTAAACATTACTCTAACAAATTAAAGACTGGAGCTCTTAATTAAACAAAACAAAGAGTACTACTCCGGCTGGTGCTCGTTGATCTCCGCCACGTCCTCCATGTCCAGCTCACACCCGACGATGTCCTAGGGAAGGGGCTCCATGGCATCCATCGCACCATACTCGGCAAGCATCTCGCCATCCACGTCTGCCATCTCTTTGGAAAAGGCTGTCACGAGCTGGGTGTGGGCAGTTGCCATCTGGGCTTGGACGGGCTCCGTCGTGGCAAGGTATGCCGCGGAGGAACATACTGCTGCTCGAACGCTCTCGGCGATTGCCAACTCTTCGGCTGTGGGTTGCCGACCATTGTCGGAGAAGCTTCGTTCGATTTGTGCAGTGACCGCCAGGAGCTGGGCGTGGGCGGCCTCGACATGGTCGTGGGCGGCCTCCATCAGGGCTAAGGCCGCCGCTGCGGAACGGACAGCTGATATACCGCTCTCGCCAGTTGCTATCCCCGAGGAAGATGTTGCTGCCGCCACCTGAGAAGCAACATCGGCCGTTTGGGCTGCCTTGGCCGCCCGGTCGCAGATTGCGGCCGCGCTCATGCAGCTTGTTAGCACGCGCATGGCGACTGTGGCCGCGCTCTCCCCGGAGTGGGCCGCCGAAGTTGCCCTCACGATGCGGGTCCACGTCCCCATCTTTCACCGGCGACGATTGAATAGTGAAATGATATTTGGGGAGCGAACTAGTGTGCTTGACACGCTGGCTGTGGACTGTAGCTGGCGCACCTTCTCGCGTAAGCCGTATGCGTACTATACTCCGATGGTGCTCTGAGATATTTTGTACTGCATCTCACACGGTTGGTGATAATAAACTGTGTGCGATCTACTTGATTTTTCGTCTTGATTTGAATTACATAATAAGGTCATAGCGGCAAAGGAGGGTGTTTGAATTGCTAGAACTTTTATCTGTAGCGAACATGCAACTATAGGTGTGTCGTAAAAAAATTGGAATTATTCAGGGTTTGTTTGGACATTTTTATACATTAACTTGGTTTTCTATGCATTTCAGGTGCACAATTCAAAATTAAGCTACATGCACATGCTCTGGTGCACCAAAATGGGTTGTAAAATCATATATGTGGCCATGGGTTGATGCTTATGTCCCATGCAAGAAATGGGGATGATTTTCAAACACCACGGCACTGTGGCTCTCCGGCAAACGTTGAGATACATTGTTTTAAAATTCTAGTAAATCAAAAACACGTCTGAAATTCATGAAACTTGACATGATATCATTGAACGACATCAACATGCCGTGGTAAAAATATTGTCCCATTTGGGGCAGGTTTGGGTATAAGCTTCTCACAAACCAGAGCTTCTCACAACAAGCCTGATGGTTTCGATAGGGAACGTGCCAACTTTGTGGATGAAACAATATCCATTGCCTATTGTTGCTTTCAAAAATTTTCTAGTGTCAACATAGAACAACAGGAGTGTTGTGTCAATTTTTGCGATTTTTTGGGGTTCGCCTGGACATTTTTATACATTAACTGAGTTTTCTATGCATTTATGTGCATAATTCAAAATTGAACTACATGCACATGCTTCAGTGCATATAAATGGATTCAAAATTCAAATGTGTGTCCTTGGTTGCATGCTTAGGTCCCATGCAAGAAATGGGAATGAATGTCAAACACCTTGCCACCGTCGCTCGGCCGCTAGCATTGAGATACATGGTTTTTAAATTCTAGTAAATCAAAAACGCTTCTGAAATTTATGAAACTTGACATGCTATCATGGAACAGAATCAACATGCCGTGGTAAAAATATTGTCCCATTTGGGGCAGGTTGGGGTATAAGCTTCTCACAAATCAGAGCTTCTCACAACAAGCCTCATGGTTACGGTAGGGAACGTTTCACCTTTCTGGACGAAATGATATCCGTTGCCTCTTCTTGATTTCAATTTTTTTTCTAGTGTCAACATAGAACAACAGGAGTGTTGTGTTAAGTTTTGGAATTTTTTGGGGTTCATTTGGACATTTTTATACATTAACTGAGTTTTCTATGCATTTATGTGCATAATTCAAATTTGAACTACATGCACATGCTCCAGTGCATATAAATTGGTTAAAAAATCAAATTTGTGTCCTATTTTGCATGCTTAGATCCCATGCAAGAAATGGGAATGAATGTCAAACACCTTGCCACCGTCGCTCGGCCGCAAACATTGAGATACATGGTTTTTAAGCTCTAGTAAATTCAAAACTCGTGTGAAATTCATGAAACTTGGCATGCTATCATGGAACGGTATCAACATGCCGTGGTAAAATTTTTGTTCCATTTGGGGCAGGTTTGAGTATAAGCTTCTCATGTACAAGAGCTTCTGCCAACAAGCCTCATGGTTCTGGTAGGGAATGTGCCTCCTTGTTGGATGAAATGATATTCATTGCCTCTTCCTGTTTTCAAATTTTTTCCTAGTGGCAACATAGAGCAACAGGAGTGTCATGTTAAAAATTGCTATTTCCGGGCTCATTTGGACATTTTTATACATCAACTGAGTTTTCTAGGCATTTTATGTGCATAATTCAAATTTGAACTACAAGCACATGCTCCAGTGCAGAAAAATGGATTGACATATCAAATGTGTGTCCTTGGGTGCATGCTTAGGTCCCATGCAAGAAATGGGAATGAATTTCAAACACTAGGGCACTGTTGATTGCCAGCAAAACATCAAGATACTTTATTTTTAAATTCTAGTAAATCCAAAACTCGTCTGAAATTCATGAAACTTGGCATGCTATCATGGAATGGCACCCGACATGCTGTGGTATTTTTCATGTCCATTTTGAGAGAAGGCGCACTCGAATAACAGCCAACAAAGGCATTTTGAAACAAATAGCTGCCACTTTAACATCTCAAACATTTTTATAATTTAAATCATGTGCGTTCTGTTAACCATTCACGTGACGCCACGCGTCACACTTTTAATGGCTAGGAGGTGCCGTGCGGACAGGTGCTTGACTGAACATGAGGCGTGCGAGCGCAGTCCACTGCGTAGGCTGACCGAGAGGCGTGCATGATGTCCTCCAATGCATAGGATCACCGGGAAGCGCGTGAGCTGTACGCTGCGCAGCCTCACTAGGAAGCAAGCCCTTTGACTTCCATGGCCGCCAGCCTTGCTCGCATCCTCTCCATTAATGGCGCCCAAGCCGCTGTTTAATACTGGTGGCCTTACTGTTCGCCTCCCATTCCCCTCCCGCAGACCTACACCAACGCCATGGCGTAGAAGGATCATCTGCCACTAGTCTTCTAGTTTGGTGAAGTCGACTCCGAGCCGGAAGAGATAGAAAAATAATGAGGAATGGGGGCTCATGTACATGACCCTGAACGAGGTGGCCGCGACAGTTGCTGCCCCCACGCCCATCCCAGCTCCCATCCCCACGCCCGCGCCAGCACCATCCCCGTAGCATTGACGGGTTGGTCGCCAAGCACTATTGCAGAGCTGGAAGCCGCTAGCGTCAGCGAGGTCTCCGCAGACCCGCGTGAGCTCGTGCACATGCCAGCGCCAGCGCTCTTGCCCGTGCCCGTGCGCGCCCCTGCACCCACCGTGGTGCCGGTCCCCGTGCGTTTGCCTGCACCCGCCGCGCCTGTGCCCGTGCGCGCGCCCCCCTCAGCGGCATGGGACGCCGCTGTCGACCTCTACCTCGCAGCGCCGCAAGTTGCCGTCCTCCCGCGCCCCGCCCGTTGATCACGCGACGACATGATGTTTGATTTCCATGTGAAGAACATTTTGTGCTGCCTTGAAGACTTCAACAACGGCGTCCCGGAGGACAACAACGACAACGCCGGCGCAGCATGCCGCCTCTGCCAGAATTATTTTTTTGGGGTTTAATATTGTATCAGTGTATCTCGATCATATGAATTTAAATTCACAGTGTGACTGAATGAAAGATATGGTTTGAATGAACTTGCGTTTTTCTCTCTGAATGTACAGACTTATCAAACAATTTTCTTAAAAAAATGTAAATGGTTTTTAAATATAAAACACTCATCGCAAACGTTTTGGATAGAACACCTATGTGCAAACCGACAGCTTTGCCAGGAGGCCAAGGGAAAATGTGTTGAGCAGGATTTGTGCAGCTCTTGATCGCAAACGTTTTAGATAGAACACCCGTATGCAAACCGACAGCTTCCCCAGTAAGCCAAGGGAAAAATGTGCCGAGCAGGATTTGTGCAGCTCTTCATCGCAAACATTTTAGATAGAACATCCGTATGCAAAGTAAGAGCTATGGTCTTCCCCAGTGAGCCAACGGAAAATTCGCCGTGCAGGATTTGTGCATCTCTTCAACGCAAACGGTTCAGATTGAATACGGTATGCAAAACGAGACTTCGGCGCTAAGCCAAGAGAAAGTGTGGCACGCAGGATTTGTACATCCCTTCAACGCAAAAGGTTTTTTCGGATGACCCGTGTGCAACCACGTACAGACAATTTAGTAAGATTTGCATCTGTCATATTGGGTATATTGCCATTTGTCAAACTGGAAAGATTGACATTTGTTGATCTAGTAACATTGCCCTTTGTCAACCTTGTAACACTGCCATTTGTCAACATATGCAGCTAAAAATCACTAGCACTATCTAATTTTTGCAACTAAAATTCAGTAATTAAGCATAGATTTCATTCATAGATTAAGCAGTCGTTCTTTATACAAACAGTTCAACTCGACAGCTGAACCGACCAAACTTCTCCCCAATTGTTGCCAACCACGTACTGAAATAGTTAGTTCAACTATATATACTAGCTAATTTTAAGTACGTTGTATAGTTCAACCACATCTATAGTCAGATGAACTGAACAAAATAACCCCTAAATACTACTACTACGGAGGGGCTTTGTACTACTTTCGGCAGCCTCTCCTCTGCCGAGCATGCTCAGTAAGAGGCAAAGGAGGAGGAGCCTACCGACGAGCTAGACAACTGCAATACGGTGCCTGCCGCTGCCGCACCTTCAGCGACACTCACCTCAAACGCCCTCTGCCGCTCCAGACGACCCCTCTCGAAGCGGCGAGACTCCTCGTAGATCTCCTGATTCCTCGCCTCTGCGGCAGTGTGTGTTGCGGCCATGGCGGCGGTAAGGCTCTTTGCGTGCTCGACGAGGCGGCCCTCCTCCTCCCGCAGGAACTCGATGTAGCGCGCAAGGTCGCTGGCGCACGTGCGAGCCTCCACCTCCGCCTCCTGCCTTCGGGCGGCCTTGGCGGAGCGGGTGATGACCCCGATGATCGACGGTGGGCTGGCGGCCACGACGGCCGACGATGGAGTGGCGGCCACGACCACCACCTCCCGCCTTCGGGCCGCGGTGGTGGAGCGGGTGATGGCCACGATGGCCGACAGTGGGGTGGCGGCCACGACGGCCACCTCCCGCCTTCGGGCCGCGGCGGTGGAGCGGGCGATGGCCCTGGCTTTCGACGGTGGTGTGGTGGCCACGGCGAAAGACTGTGGGGTCGCGGCAACGGCGGCGTGTGGTGGGTGTTCCACGCACACCCAACAGAGACGCCACGGCACTACACTACGCCGGGGACTGTGCCGCCGCTGCGGTGTAGCCTCCCAGCTGGAGCTATCCTCTGATGACGGTGGAGTGGCTAAGTGACGACGACGGACCGGTGCCATTAGCGATTGTGGGAGAAGCAGACGAGATAAGCTACATGGAGGGAGGGGAAAATGCGACCCAGGACTCGCCAACCATGAGGGTTTATATTGCAGGCCAGTAAGCATTGGGATTTTGGGGTATTTCACCGAGTCGGGCGGGAAGCTTGCGCGGGAATGATACGTCTCCAACGTATCTATAATTTTTGATTGTTCCATGCTATTATATTATCTGTTTTGGATGTTTTATATGTATTAATATGCCATTTTATATTATTTGTGGGACTAACCTATTAACCTAGAGCCCAGTGCCAGTTTCTGGTTTTTCCTTGTTTTTGAGTATCGCAGAAAAGGAATACCAAACGGAGTCCAAATGGAATAAAACTTTCGCGATGATTTTTCTTGGACCAGAAGGAAACTAGGAGACTTGGAGATGAAGTCGATGTAGCCACAAGGCGGCCATAAGGACGCAGGGCGTACCCCCCACCCTTGTGGGCCCCTCGTGCACCTCCTGACCTAATTCTTTCGCCTATATATTCCCATATATCCCCAAACCAACAGAGGCATCCACGAAAAGACTTTTCCACCGCCGCAACCTTCTCTACCCGTGAGATCCCATCTAGGGACCTTTTCCGGCACCCTGCCAGAGGGGGATTCGATTACGGAGGGCTTCTAGATCAACACCATTGCCCTTCCGATGAAGAGTGAGTAGTTTACCACAGACCTACGGGTCCATAGCTAGTAGCTACATGGCTTCTTCTCTCTCTTTGAATCTCAATACCATGTTCTCCTTGATGTTCTTGGAGATCTATTCGATGTAATACCTTTTTGCGGTGTGTTTGCCGAGATCCAATGAATTGTGAATTTATGATCAGCTTATCTATGAATATTATTTGAATCTTCTCTGAATTCTTATATGCATGATTTGATATCTTTGTAATTCTCTTTGAACTATCGGTTTGGTTTGGCCAACTAGATTGGTTTTTCTTGCAATGGGAGAAGTGCTTAGCTTTGGGTTCAATCTTGCGGTGTCCTTTCCCAGTGACAGTAGGGGCAGCAAGGCACATATTGTATTGTTGCCATCGAGGATAAAAAGATGGGTTTTCATCATATTGGTTGAGTTAATTCCTCTACATCATGTCATCTTACATAATGCATTACTCCGTTCTTTATGTACTTAATACTCTAGATGCATGCTGGATAGCGGTCGATGTGTGGAGTAATAGTAGTAGATGCAGAATTGTTTCGGTCTACTTGACACGGACGTGATGCCTATATTCATGATCATTGCCTTAGATATCGTCATAACTTTGTGCTTTTCTATCAATTGCTCGGCAGTAATTTGTTCACCCACCGTATTATTTTCTATCTTGAGAGAAGCCTCAAGTGAAACCTATGGCCCCCGGGTCTATTTTCCATCATACAAGTTTCTGATCTACTATTTTGCAATCTTTTACTTTTCGATCTATAAAACAAAAATACCAAAAATATTTACTTTATCATTTATCTATCTCTATCAGGTCTCACTTTTGCAAATAACCGTGAAGGGATTGACAACCCCTTTATCGCGTTGGGTGCAAGTTGTTTGATTATTTGTGCAGGTATTCGGTGATTTGTGCATTGTCTCCTACTGGATTGATACCTTGGTTCTCAAACTGAGGGAAATACTTATCTCTACTTTGCTGCATCACCCTTTCCTCTTCAAGGGAAAAACCAAGGCAAGCTCAAGAAGTAGCAGGAAGAATTTCTGGCGCCGTTGCCGGGGAGATCTATGCCAAGTCAAGACATACCAAGTACCCATCATAAACTCTCATCTCTTGCATTACATTATTCGCCATTTGCCTCTCGTTTTCCTCTCCCCCACTTCTAAAATGATTTTCGAAAAGATTTGCCTTTTTCTTCGCCCCTCTCTTTGCCTTTTCTTCGCCCCTGTTCCGTTCGTCTTCTTCGTTTGCTTTTTGTGTGCTCATGTGTTGGATTGCTGGCTTTGTCATGATGGCTCAAGAGAATACCAAATTGTGTGACTTTTCCAACTCCAATAACAATGATTTTATTAGTACTCCGATTGCTCCCGCCACTAGTGCGGAATCTTGTGAAATTAATGCCGCTTTGCTGAATCTTGTTATGAAAGATCAATTTTCTGGCCTTCCTAGTGAAGATGCCGCATCCCATCTAAACAATTTTGTTGATTTGTGTGATATGCAAAAGAAAAAATATGTGGATAATGATATTGTTAAATTGAAGCTATTTCCGTTCTCACTACGAGATCGTGCTTAAACTTGGTTTTCATCTTTGCCTAAAAATAGTATTGATTCATGGAATAAGTGTAAAGACGCTTTTATTTCCAAGTATTTTCCTCCCGCTATGATCATCTCCCTTAGGAACGATATTATGAATTTTAAGCAACTTGATCATGAACATGTTGCACAATCTTGGGAGAGAATGAAATTACAAAATTGCCCTACCCATGGTTTGAATTTGTGGATGATTATACAAAATTTTTATGCCAGATTGAATTTTGCTTCTAGAAATCTTTTAGATTCGACCGCGGGAGGCACTTTTATGGAAATTACTCTAGGATAAGCTACTAAACTTCTCAATAATATTATGGTTAATTATTCTCAATGGCATAGCGAAAGATCTTCCACTAGTAAAAAAGTGCATGCAATTGAAGAGATTAATGTTTTGAGTGGAAAGATGGATGAACTTATGAAATTATTTTCTAGCAAGAGTGCTTATTTGGATCCTAATGATATGCCTTTGTCCACTTTGATTGAAAATAATAATGAATCTATGGATGTGAATTTTGTTGGTAGGAACAATTTTGGTAATAACGCGTATAGAGGCAATTTTAATCCTAGGCCGTTTGCTAGTAATTCCTCTAATAATTATGGTAATTCCTACAAAAATTCTTATGGAAATTATAATAATATGCCCTTTGATTTTGAGAATAGTGTTATAGAATTTATGAGTTCGCAAAAGAATTTCAAAGCTTGGATTGAAGAAAAATTGCTTAAGATTAATGATTTGGCTAGGAACGTGGATAGAATTTATCTTGATGTTGACTCTTCGAAACTTAGATCTATTCCACCCAAGCATGATATCAATGAGTCTCTCAAAGCTATGAGAATTTACATTGATGAGAGCAAAGAAAGAACCGCTAAGATGCGTGCAAAAAAAGATTGGTTTGTAAAAACATGTTCTTCTAGTTTTCGTGAAAATAATGATGAAGATTTTAAAGTGATTGATGTGACTCCTATTGAATCTTTGTTTTCCAATATAAATCTTGATAAAGATGGGACTAGAGATGAGTCAAATTTAGTTAAAACGCGTCCCAATGATTCGGAGTTTTTAGATCTTGATGCAAAAATTGATAAAGGTGGGATTGGAGAGGTCAAAACTTTAAGAGCAATGAACCCACTCTTTTGGATTTCAAGGAATTTAATTATGATAATTGTTCTTTAATAGATTGTATTTCCTTGTTGCAATCCATGTTGAATTCTCCTCATGCTTACAATCAAAACAAAGCTTTTACTAAATATATCGTTGAAGATATGATGCAATCTTTTGAAGAAAAGTTTGAATTGGAATTTTCTATCACTAGAAAACATTATGATGAGTGGGAACCTACTATTAAAATTAAGATTAAAAATTATGAGTGCTATGCTTTGTGTGATTTGGGTGCTAGTGTTTCCACGATTCCAAAAACTTTATGTGATGTGTTAGGTTTTCGTGAATTCGATGATTGTTCTTTAAATTTGCATCTCGCGGATTCCACTATTAAGAAACCTATGGGAAGGATTAATGATGTTCTTGTTTTCGCAAATAGGAATTATTTGCCCGTAGATTTCATTGTTCTTGATATAGATTGCAATCCTACATGTCCTATTATTCTTGGTAGACCTTTCCTTAGAACGATTGGTGCAATTATTGATATGAAAGAAGGAAACATTAGATTTCAATTTTGATTAAGGAAGGGCATGGAGCACTTTCCTAGAAAGAAAATTAAATTTCCATATGAATCTATTATGAGAGCTACTTATGGATTGCATACCAAAGATGACAATACCTAGATCTATTCGTGTTTTTATGCCTAGCTAAGGGCGTTAAACAATAGCGCTTGTTGGGAGGCAACCCAATTTTATTTTTGTTTTTGCTTTTTTGGTTCTGTTTTGTAATAAATAATTCATCTAGCCTCTGGTTAGATGTGATTTTATGTTTTAATTAGTGTTTGTGCCAAGTAAGACCTTTGGGATGGCTTATGGTGATAGTTGATTTGATCTTGCTGAAAAACAGAAACTTTTGTGTCCAGTCTCAGAATTTTAATAATTCACTGGAGCATTGAAAAACCCTGAATTTTTTATACTAGATTGATATACAAATTTCTCCGTTTTACCAATGTTTCAGAATTTTTAGAGTTACAGAATTATTAGAACAATTCGGATCTTCGCAGACTGTTCTGTTTTTGACAGATTCTGTTTTTCTTTGTGTTGTTTGCTTATTTTGATGAATCTATGGGTAGTATCGGGGGGTATGAACCATGGAAAAGTTGGAATACAGTAGATATTACACCAATATAAATAAATAATGAGTTCACAATAGTACCAAAGTGGTGATTTATTTTCTTATACTAACAAAGCTTATGAGATTTTCTGTTGAGTTTTGTGTTGTGAAGTTTTCAAGTCTTTGGGTAAGGATTTGATGGACTATGGAATAAGGAGTGGCAAGAGCCTAAGCTTGGGTATGCCCAATGCACCCCAAGGTAATATTCAAGGACAACCAAGAGTCTAAGCTTGGGGATGCCCCGGAAGGCATCCCCTCTTTCGTCTTCGTTTATCGGTAACTTTACTTGAGGCTATATTTTTATTCACCACATGATATGTGTTTTGCTTGGAGTGTCTTTTATGATTTGAGTCTTTGATTTTTAGTTTTCCACAATCATCCTTGATGTACACACCTTTTGAGAGGGACACGCATTCATGATTTATTAGAATACTCTATGTACTTCACTTATATCTTTTGAGCTAGGCAATTTTGCTCTAGTGCTTCACTTATATCTTTTTAGAGCACGGCGGTGGCTTTATTTTATAGAAATTGTTGAACTCTCATGCTTCACTTATATTATTTTGATAGTCTTTAAACAGCATGGTAATTTGCTTTGGTTATAAATTTAGTCCTAATATGATAGGCATCCAAGAGGGATATAATAAAAACTTTCATATAAAGCGCATTGAATACTATGAGAAGTTTGATTCCTTATGATTGTTTTGAGATATAAAGATGGTGATATTAGAGTCATGCTAGTGAGTAATTGTGGATTTGAGAAATACTTGTGTTAAGGTTTGTGATTCCCGTAGCATGCACGTATGGTGAACCGTTATGTGATGAAGTCGGAGCATGATTTATTTATTGATTGTCTTCCTTATGAGTGGCGGTCGGGGACGAGCGATGGTCTTTTCCTACCAATCTATCCGCCTAGGAGCATGCGCGTAGTACTTTGTTTCGATAACTAATAGATTTTTACAATAAGTATGTGAGTTCTTTATGACTAATGTTGATTTCATGGATTATACTCACTCTCACCCTTCCACCATTGCTAGCCTCTCTTGTGCCGCGCAACTTTCGCCGGTACCATACACCCACCATATACCTTCCTCAAAACAGCCACCATACCTACCTATTACGACATTTCCATAGCCATTCCGAGATATATTGCCATGCAACTTTCCACCGTTCCGTTTATTATGACACGCACCATCATTGTCATATTGCTTTGCATGATCATGTAGTTGACATCGTATTTGTGGCAAAGCCACCGTTCATAATTCTTTCATACATGTCACTCTTGATTCATTGTACATCCCGGTACACCGCCGGAGGCATTCATATAGAGTCATATTTTGTTCTAAGAATCGAGTTGTAATTCTTGAGTTGTAAGTAAATAAAAGTGTGATGATCTTCATTATTAGAGCATTGTCCCATGTGAGGAAATGATGATGGAGACTATGATTCCCCCACAAGTCGGGATGAGAATCCGGACGAAAAATAAAAAAAAAGAGGCAAAAAAAAGAGAGAAGGCCTAAACAAAAAAAAGAGAGAAAAGAGATAAGGTGCAATGTTACTATCCTTTTACCACACTTGTGCTTCAAAGTAGCACCGTGATCTTCATGATAGAGAGTCTCCTATGTTGTCACTTTCATTTACTAGTGGGAATTTTTCATTATAGAACTTGGCTTGTATATTCCAATGATGGGCTTCCTCAAATTGCCCTAGGTCTTCGTGAGCAAGCGAGTTGGATGCACACCCACTTAGTTTCTTTTTGAGCTTTCATAAACTTATAGCTCTAGTGCATTCGTTGCATGGCAATCCCTACTCACTCACATTGATATCTATTGATGGGCATCTCCATAGCCCGTTGATACGCCTAGTTGATGTGAGACTATCTCCCTCTTTTTGTCTTCTCCACAACCACCCTCTATTCCACCCATAGTGCTATGTCCATGGCTCACGCTCATGTATTGCGTGAAAGTTGAAAAAGTTTGAGAACATCAAAAGTATGAAACAATTGCTTGGCTTGTCATTGGGGTTGTGCATGATTTGAATATTTTGTGTGGTGAAGATGGAGCATAGCCAGACTATATGATTTTGTAGGGATAAGCTTTCTTTGGCCATGTTATTTTGAGAAGACATAATTGCCTTGTTAGTATGCTTGAAGTATTATTGTTTTTATGTCAATATTAAACTTTTGTTTTGAATATTATGGATCTGAACATTCATGCCACAATAAAGAAAATTACATGGATAAATATGTTAGGTAGTATTCCACATCAAAAATTCTGTTTTTATGATTTACCTACTCGAGGACGAGCAGGAATTAAGCTTGGGGATGCTTGATACGTCTCCAACGTATCTATAATTTTTGCTTGTTCCATGCTATTATATTATCTGTTTTGGATGTTTTATATGCATTAATATAATATTTTATATTATTTTTGGGACTAACCTATTAATCTAGAGCCCAGCGCCTGTTTCTGTTTTTTCTTTGTTTTTGAGTATCGCAGAAAAGGAATACCAAACGGAGTCCAAACGGAATAAAACTTTCACGATGATTTTTCTTGGACCAGAAGGAAACCAGGAGACTTGGAGATGAAGTCGGAGGAGCCACGAGGCGGCCACAAGGACGGGGGGCGCGCCCAGGGGGGTAGGGCACGCCCCCCACCCTTGTGGGCCCCTCGTGCACCTCCTGACCTAATTCTTTCGCCTATATATTCCCATATATCCCCAAACCAACAGAGGCATCCACGAAAAGACTTTTCCACCGCCGCAACCTTCTGTACTTGTGAGATCCCATCTAGGAACCTTTTTCGGCACCCTACCGGAGGGGGATTCGATCACGGAGGGCTTCTACATCAACACCATTGCCCTTCCGATGAAGCATGAGTAGTTTACCACAGACCTATGGGTCCATAGCTAGTAGCTAGATGGCTTCTTCACTCTCTTTGATTCTCAATACCATGTTCTCCTCGATGTTCTTGGAGATCTATTCGATGTAATACCTTTTTGCGGTGTGTTTGCCGAGATCCGATGAATTGTGGATTTATGATCAGCTTATCTATGAATATTATTTGAATCTTCTCTGAATTCTTATATGCATGATTTGATATCTTTGTAATTCTCTTCGAACTATCGGTTTGGTTTGGCCAACTAGATTGGTTTTTCTTGCAATGGGAGAAGTCCTTAGCTTTGGGTTCAATCTTGTGGTGTCCTTTCCCAGTGACAGTAGGGGCAGCAAGGCACGTATTGTATTGTTGCCATCGAGGATAAAAAGTTGGGGTTTTCATCATATTTCTTGAGTTAATTCCTCTACGTCATGTCATCTTACTTAATGCAATACTCCGTTCTTTATGAACTTAATACTCTAGATGCATGATGGATAGCGGTCGATGTGTGGAGTAATAGTAGTAGATGCAGAATCATTTCGGTCTACTTGACACGAACGTGATGCCTATATTCATGATCATTGCCTTAGATATCGTCATAACTTTGCGCTTTTCTACCAATTGCTCGGCAGTAATTTGTTCACCCACCGTATTATTTTCTATCTTGAGAGAAGCCTCTAGTGAAACCTAATGCCCCCGGGTCTATTTTCCATCATATAATCTTCTATTTTTCATCATAGAAGTTTCTGATCTACTATTTTGCAATCTTTTACTTTCCGATCTATAAAACAAAAATACCAAAAATATTTACTTTATCGTTTATCTATCTCTATCAGATCTCACTTTTGCAAATAACCGTGAAGGGATTGACAACCCCTTTATCGCGTTGGGTGCAAGTTGTTTGATTGTTTGTGCAGGTATTCGGTGATTTGTGCGTTGTCTCCTACTGGATTGATACCTTGGTTCTCAAACTGAGGGAAATACTTATCTCTACTTTGCTGCATCACCCTTTCCTCTTCAAGGGAAAAACCAACGCAAGCTCAAGAAGTAGTAGGGAAGCTGCGCGGTTGCGCGGGAACGGGCTCACCGACGATTCATTGGCGCCACTTCGAGCCACCGTTTGGCCAAAAGAACGCCCCCGCGCGCTGCGCAAGCTTGTGCTCGAAGCCGTCTACGGTAGCGGGGTGACAAGAAGTGCGAGAGGAGGACGAAAGGACACGTACACATATGGTTAATAAAAAAAACATTTGTGATTTAATTACGTACTACCCCCGTCCTAGTTTATAAGTCGTCTTTGTATTTTTGTGCCAAATTTAGACTAGAGATTTAACTAATAAAATACGAATGCATGTCGCCAAAGATTATATCGTTGGATTCGTATTTGAACATAGTTTCCAATTATATAATTTTTATAACATGCATTAACATTTTGTTAGTTAAATTTAAGGTCAAAATATGGCACAGAATATAATAGGAACTAATAGACCAAGACGGAGGTAGTAGCATACGACCGCTCTCTACGCAGCGTCGCAACTGTCGGCCGGCTTGTAGACGACCATTCCCTGCATGTTCAACTGCTCTATGCGTGTGGTTGCTCGCGGTTGAGGCAGCCGTGGCGCGCTCTGCTCGCGTCCCGCTGCGAGCTCTGCTCTCGCGTCCCTCCGGGCGCTCTGCCCTCGTCCCTCCACTCGCGCTGCCAGTGTTTGGGGCCGGCGCATGATCACGTACATTTGTGCTGCCATTATGCATGCGGTTGTGCCGGGTGCGGCGCCACAATGCAGTTACCCGCTGCAAAAAATGCCATGCGGACGTGCCGACAATCCAGGCCACCCAGCCCCCATTTATTCCTGCGGCCATTTACCTTCATCTCTCGTGCCACGCGACACAATAAGCACACCCACGACGACACATACAAAGAGGACATCCAGCGGTTCCAATGGCGCTCCCCGTGGCTCCAATGGCACTCCCAGCGGCCGACGACGACAACAGGGGCAGTTCACCATGCATCATGTAGTGGACACCCATGTGAGGTGGAAGTCCCTCTCGGTGGTGTACATGAACGAGCCGGTCTCGGTGGAGAGCTCCATCCAAACTGTGGAGCAGTTGCTTGCTGAGGACAAGTACCAAGTGGTCGGCTTTGACCTCGAGTTCACCAGCGGTCGTGCTGGGCACGATTAGAAGGTTGCCGTCGCCAAGTTGTGCATGCGACATGACGTCCTCGTCTACCACTACCACCTGGCCACAAGGCCTTGCGAGTGTTTCTCCAGGTTTATCAACAGCTCCGACTATAGTTTCGCTACGGTGGACACCACCATCGATCTAAAAGCGCTCAAGGTTTCTGGCTTGACCTGCCAGAATCTTGTCGACATCCGTGACCACTACAAGGTCTGGGGCAGCGACGACAACAAATAGAACTCCCTGGTTGACCTCGCCTCGGCCATCATCGACCCCTACTACATGAAGATGAAGGATGAGAGCAAGAAGGACAAGAATGCCTGGCACAGTGTTTGGCATCAGAGACTGGATGAAGAACATGTCAAGTACGCGGCCAAGGATGCGTACACAAGCTACGAGATGTACAGGCGGATCGTTGACATGAGGAAGTGTCTTCTTCCTGATTCAGACGAGGGATCGAGCGACAGAGCAGTGGCGGGAGCGTCACAAGAAGTAGATGATTAGACAATCGTTTCTCCTACTTTAGAATGCGTGCAATTGTTTATTGATGTGTGTGCGAATGATCTGTATAGTCACTTATGTAATTGGATGTTTATTTTAGTTATATATATATATATATATATATATGTTATTCTTCTGTAGACAGAGCAAATCACACGGCTTATTAGCAGCAATCGTCTGTGTTATTATTGGTCTTCGCACACATTTCTGATTACGGACCTGTTTGCCGCGTATCACACACATCTTGTTTAGTTGAACTGCTTCTGTTGTCTTGGCTCATCGCAAATAGTTCATCCGAGTGAACTGTATGCCCTCCATCGCACACACCTTGATCTGGCAGACCGTTTCTATTGTGTTGCCAAATCACACACAGTTCATCCTAGTGAACTGTATGCCGTATATCGCAGACACCCTCATCTGGCTGCCCGTTTCTGTTGTTCTGCCTCATCGCAAATAGTTCTGCTGGATTAACCGTTTGCCACGCATCGCACACACAAATCTAATCTGAATTGTCTTTGATGTCAACGCCATCGCAAACATTTTGTATATTTTTTTGACGGTTTTAATACATCACCGTTTGTGATTAATGCATCACACACAATTTCGTCGAAGGGTCTCTGATTGGACTATCGCGTTTGGACCAACCTGCAGTAGTGTCGTCAGAAGTGATTGACGAGGGATACACAAGAAAAGTAGTTTGATGTAAGAACATGGCTAATAGAAAGATGTAGTATGTACCAAAAACAGGAAGGCATGTCATATTCACAGGTATAATGTGTTAACTAAGCATATGCAATTTACCCTAATTAGAAGCATTACAAGGTAGACACCATATGCAACATGCAACCACATATCACATTGCCAAGTAAGAGCAAGCACCTGCGATGGTGGTGTAGGGGAATTGCGATCATCAACTACAGAGCTACATTGACTATCTTCATTTAGCCTTGCCGTTTCTTGAGAATCATGTGGGGAGGATGACACTACACTCTTTAAAAGAGTAGCACGTCTAACAGTAACCCACTAGGGTGACTATCTCATCATAAGTGATTGATGAGGGATACACAAGAGCATTAGTTTCATGTAAGAACATGGTTAATAGACAGATGTAGTATGTATGAAAAACAGGAAGGCATGTCATTATCAAAGGTATAATGTGTAAAGTAAGAAGATGCAATTTAACCAAATTGGAAGCAATACAAGCTAG
Source organism: Thinopyrum elongatum (assembly GCA_011799875.1). Taxonomy (NCBI): domain Eukaryota; kingdom Viridiplantae; phylum Streptophyta; class Magnoliopsida; order Poales; family Poaceae; genus Thinopyrum; species Thinopyrum elongatum. The sequence continues at coordinate 447,045,737 of CM022299.1, forward strand.
ACACCATATGCAACATGCAACCACATTTGGCAACACGAAGTTAAAGCAAGCACCTGGGATGGTTGTGTGTGGCAATTGAGATCATCAACTGCAGAGCTATGTTTACTGTCTCCATCTGTTGACACTACACCCTTTAGAGCGCTGAAACGCTTAGTGCTTATCCTTGAATTACACTGGAGCCATTTCTGTCTTTTCTTTTGTGTATTCATCAATAGTGCATCAGAGTCTGAAATACCCATGCATAAAAAAACAATAGTGGGAGTATGGGTGAAGTGTGTGCACAAGTAGTATAGTGTAAAAGTAGCAGATAGCAGGTGGGTGAGAAATAAATGACGGGAGACATATAATAGCTCTACAACATGCATGGCATACGAAATTAGATTATATGATTTTGAAATATGAGCACAGGGATGGCTGGGAAATGCAGATACTCCTCCAGCACACCACAAGGTGTGGTCCTATGAACATAACAGTCGACTGAAAACAAATATGTCAGTCCATTTTTTCTGTACCGTCCGATGTACAAAGAACGGGCAGATCGCCTTCATCTACCTCCAGCCAGTCAGTGTTGACGATCTTCGTCGAAACGCCATCGACCACCGACCCAGTCCCCTGCCTCCACCCTCCCCTCGACCTCACCGCACCGCTGTGCTTGGCACCGCCCCCTGCCATCCCTTCAAACCCTGCCGACCTCTAGATTAGGCGCAAGAAGCTCCTATGCCCCACACCCCTATGATAGACACCGATGCGCCGCTTCCCCAGCGAACATGTGGACTAGGTGCTTCGCGCGCCTAAGCGGGTGTTGCTTCTTTTAATTGCGAATAAACTGACCCTAAATTGAAATCTTGGCGGGCGACAAACCTCTAGCTAAGGTGAAATAGTAAATGGGAGGAAACGTTGTGCATTTAGTATCACGAAGAAGGTGCAGTAAGAAGCGCTCAACTAGTTTCTTTCGTGGGATGAATACGGTGTGAGCAGAGACATAAGATTTGCATGAATAAGGGAAGAGGAGTACCTCTTTCTGCTGGAAGTGCTGTGTCCTCCTTCTATTTTTCCAACGATCTTCTTGTGGTTCGCTGGAAACAAGAAGTTGTGGAGTGATACGTCTCCAACGTATCTATAATTTTTTATTGTTCAATGCTATTATATTATCTATTTTGTATGTTTTATATGCATTAATATGCTATTTTATATTATTTTTGGGACTAACTTATTAACCTAGAGCCCAATGCCAGTTTCTGCTTTTTCCTTGTTTTTGAGTTTTACAGAAAAGGAATATCAAACAGAGTCCAAACGGAATAAAACTTCCGCGATGATTTTTCTTGGACCAGAAGACACACATAGGACTTGGAGAGGAAGTCAGAAGAGTCCCGAGGGCTCCACAAGCCCTTAGGGCATGCCCTAGGGGGAGGGCGCCCCTGGCTTGTGCCCCCCCGGGAGTCCTCCAACCCTAATCTTCGGCCTATAAATTCATAAATATTCCCAAACCACCAGAAGCGTCCACCAAAATACTTTTCCGCCGCCGCAAGCCTCTATTCCCGTGAGATCCCATCTTGGGGCCTTTTCCGGCAATCTGCCGGATGGGGATTCGATCACGGAGGGCATCTACATCAACTCTATTGCCCTTCCGATGAAGCGTGAGTAGTTTACCACAGACCTACGGGTCCATAGATAGTAGGTAGATGGCTTCTTCTCTCTCTTTGATCTTCAATACAATGTTCTCCTCGATGTTCTTGGAGTTTTATCCGATGTAATATTCTTTTGCGGTGTGTTTGTCGAGATCCGATAAATTGTGGATTTATGATCAGATTATGTATGAATATTATTTGAGTCTTTTCTGAACTCTTTTATGCATGATTAAATTTCTTTGTATTTCTCTTCGAATTATCGGTCTAGTTTGGCCAACTAGATTGGTATTTCTTGCAATGGGAGAGGTGCTTAGTTTTGGGTTCAATCTTGCAGTGTCCTCACCCAGTGACATAGTAGGGGTAGCAAGGCACGCATTGTATTGTTGCCATCAAGGGTAAACAGATGGGGTTTTCATCATATTGCTTGAGTTTATCCCTCTACATCATGTCATCTTACTTAAAGCATTGCTCTGTTCTTATGAACTTAATACTCTAGATGGAGGCAGGAGTCGGTCTATGTGTGGAGTAATAGTAGTAGATGCAGAATTGTTTCGGTCTACTTGACATGGACGTGATGCCTATATTCATAATCATTGCCTTGGATATCGTCATAACTTTGCGCTTTTCTATCAATTGCTCGACAGTAATTTGTTCACCCACCGTGTTATTTTCTTTCAAGAGAGAAGCCTCTAGTGAAACCTATGGCCCCCGGGTCTATTTTCCATCATATATTTTCAGATCTATAAACCAAAAAACCCAAAAATACCTTGCTGCAATTTATTTGTTTTTTACTTTGTTTTACGTTTTAGTAATCTTTTATATCTATCTCTATCAGATCTCATCCTTGCAATTGACCGTGAAGGGATTGACAACCCCTTTATCTTGTTGGGTGCATGTGTCTAATTGTTTGTGCAGGTGCATAGATTGGAGACTTGCTTGTACCTCCTACTTGATTGATACCTTGGTTCTCTAACTGAGGGAAATACTTATCTCTACTTTGCTGCATCACCCTTTCCTCTTCAAGGGAAAAACCAATGCAAGCTCAAGAAGTAGTATGGAGGACGGTGGAGCCTTGGACAAACCCATGGCCAAGTTGTTGAGTGTGGTGTGGTAGCCGTCTGTCGGTGGCGGGGAACTAGATCCGAGGTGGTAAACGACGGCGTAGCGGGAACAACTTCGGTGCGGTGGACGGTTGTGATAGTGGAGCGGCAGCGGTGAGGCGCAGGACGGTGTGGTCGAAGTGGTTCTGGTACGACACACGTTGGCGTCGGCGTCGTGGAGGCAGCTCTGCCTTGGCTTCAGCTACTAAGTCCTTTAGGGCGTTGCGGTTGCAATTGCATTGGATGACAACGTCGGGGTGCCGGCTCCGGCATGATGGAGGAGGGCGGTGGTGGATTGGGCACGATGGGGTGGAGGACAAACGAGGCTGGGGTTACGCGGCTGGTGGAGAGGGCGTTTTGGTGCCCACGGAGTATGAATGGGGAGACGGAAGGAGGGGGAACTAAGGGGGAACAATGTTTCGGTTTGGGACGCGCTTGTTTGAAATTTGGGGAAAGTTACAAACTTTGCCCCCATCTAAAATTTCAGACATATTGCGGGTCGGGGTTAGGACAGTAATCTCAGGTGTCCCAAATAGTGGGCGGGATAGATTTCGACGGAGCGTATGGGTGTTTAGGCGCCCACGGTGTATGAATGCTTCTCGGAAGCGGTTGAGACTGGCGTCTTGGTGAAGTTACAAACCTACCCCGGTTTAGACCTTTGGACATCGGGTCAATAGGCTACATGGGTCAGAGTCGGGACAGTAATTTCCTACCACCAAACATTAGTCTAGCGCGGTTTCGGGCGACCAGGGGCTTATTTGGCGCTACGTTCAATATTTGGGAGCAGAAGCATTAACGTTTACAGTTCTCTTGAATTGAACTTTCAGGATTTGTCAAACTTAAAAAATCTTGACTCTTGAAAATCCTAAAACTACGATTATTTTGTAATGGAGGGGGTACATTTTTAATATACATTGTACATGAGTATATATTAAAAAATATGCAGCTTAGCTCAATTCATGAATGGTTCCAGATATAATCTCCTTGGTTGCAAAAAATAGTTAGACATGCGTATGAATATATAGCATGTTCAAACGCACAACAAAGATTGATGCCACCTTTTAGATCTAATTTACAAATGCCATTATCTTGAATTCAAATAGATGAAAGCACTTCCTATGAATTCGAATATTTGAAACCACCTTTATGTTGAATTGAACATGTATTCTATTTCGTAGCTAGCAATTTAGAATGTATCCATATATGTGACAAATGTATGAAGTGCCTGACACTAACAACACGGAGTGCACTAATTAATGTTTATATATGAATTGCAAAGGCCATGCATTGTCTGGATTTCAAACCACTCTCACTCTATGGATCGATAATATGAAATAAACCCATACACATGCTCGAATTCAATAGAGTATGGGTGTCTGATAGACCAATGTTCGTTCATACGCAAATTGCAAAATTCATGATCTCATCCAAATTTTTTAATGCAATTTATATTTTAATTTAATGCATAGAACCGCCTTTTACGTGTAGATGCACTATGCCTCAGCCTGTCCTCACACACGCGCTATATCTCTCTCTCTATCTGATGCATAAGTGCACACACTTAATATACATCGGCATTTCTCACTCACACATGCTCGCACTCTCCCCCGGGGTGTCTCACGCACACACTCTATATATATCTCCCCCTCTCTCTCTCTTACTACTACGTACCACTCTTTTCACTAATCTCAGTTGGAAAACACTATTTCTCTCACATGCATATATACACACGCACGGTCTCTGCTGGCCCTCTATATGCACATATATGTGCGTGTCTCCGGCAGGCACATTATCTCTAGGCCTCTCTCGCACACATTACCCCCCACACCTCTCTCTTAGTAGTTGGCGGATATGATTCCATCAGATCATTCGGTAGGATATCCCTGACTGTTAGGCTGGATGGTAATACGAGGCAAAGTTTTACCCAAGTCTGGACCCTTGCAGTTGAGGGAAAAGCCTACTCTTGGTACTGTATATGTGTGATAGGGGTGTATACAAAGTACTCGTGAATACCAGGCATTGTGTGTGTGTGCGTATACTATCGACAAACTAGCCCCCGGGCTTATATAACAAACTCGGGCCTAGGGTTACAAATCATATATAGTCGGCTTATCATCAGTGGGGATAGAGTCCTCCACGACTCTGGTAGCTTCGTCTTGTACGCTGAGTCCTCCATGCGTCTTCGTATAACGTGTCTCGGTCCAACCTATGTGGCGCCGGATGGAACCGACCCATGAGTCCTCACGTCGACCCACCACAACTAGAAATGATGTGCCCACCACACCCCACACACAAATCGGCCACTAAGAAAGTAAGCATATACAATAGTACAAAGTTATACATGAAAGTTAATTGCATGGTGCATCCAATAATATTTGTTCCGCATTGTGAATGTTTATATCTTCTCGTAAAAAATTAGTCACGGGAAAGAGAAACGAAGGGCATATCTCTCTTTGTCTCCACCGCACACCCCTCTCTCTACACCACTTTCACGTACGCACACAAACTATCTCTCGGCCCTCTAAAAGTATGCCCCTGACACATTCACGCGTGACGGTCACTGTATTTCAAGTGAAAGCACTATGCGGTCACTGGACTTCAGAATATGCTCATTACGGTCACCATATACATTCTTGTGGTGATCATACGGTATCTAGCTCACCATACGTCTCCGTATTTTGTTGATGACACTGACGATCATTGTATTTGACGCGTGCTTCGTATTTGGTTGACGACGCTTACGGTCATTGTATTTGAAGCGAAAGCACGATATGGTCACTGGACTTCCGAATAAGCTCATTACGGTCACCATATACATTTTGTGGTGCTAACCAACCTGTGGTTGGGTGGTTAGGAGGACAGTGGTATCCCCATCCCACCAGGGTTAAAGTCCCGGTGCTCGCATTTATCCTGGATTAATTTCAGTATTTCCGGCGATGTGCGTTCAGTGTGAGGAGACGTTCCCCTCGACTATGAGGCGCCTATGGTGAGTTCGTAAAATCTCAAGATGATATGCTGGCTCACTCTCTCGAAGGTGCTCATAGGGATAGGGTGTACGTGTGTGCACTTATAGCGGTGAGTGTTTGCGCGTATATATGAGCGCTTGCGTCTGTACCGTGTTAGAAAAATACATGTCGTGATTATACGGCCACTGGCTCACCGTACAACTCCCTAATTTGTTGATGACATGATCAATTGACCAGTCAAACGTTCCACTTGGCGCAACTAGGGTTGCACCATCAGCGCACGTAACCGTGGGGCCCACCTGTCAGCGCGTATATGAAAGAAACAAATGGTAGCTTGCGTCTGTACTGTGTTAATAAAATACATTTTGTGGTGATCATACGGTCACTGGCTCACCATACAGCTCCATAATTTGTTGATGACATGATCAATTAACCAGTCAAACGGTCCATGTTCATCAGCGCACATTACCGTAGGGACCACCTGTCAGCGCGTATATGAAAGACAGAAATGGTAATAAATTAGTGGTCGATGGGGATTCGAAGTCCTGAGACCTCTGGTTGGCAGCCCGTGCGCCCTAACCACAGCAGACAAGGTCGCCTTGTGATGATATGCTAAGTTGGCTGTTTTTAATTGCACGCGCGCACTAGCCACTGTGGTGAATACAAACACATCACACATGCGCACAAACACGCCCGCAACGCCCGCATGCATGCATGCAATACTCACACGTACACATGCACGCATGCAACACTCGCACGAACACACGCACGCATGCATGCGTGCAACACTGACACGTACACATGCATGCACGAACACACACACGCATGCATGCAACACTGAAATGTACACATGCATGCACACAACACTCGCACGCCTGCATGCACACAACACACGACGCAAGACACACACTCAATCTATACGTGCATGCACCCTTTCTTAAGGACATGGATTGTTACGACTATTAGTCAATCTTATATGTGATAAGCAGAACATTGATGTTTGCAGCGGTCTTTATGAATCACAACGTATCGAACAGGCTATCAACGTATATATGAAAATTTTAAAATTGTCTTACATTATATAGTAGGCTTATCAACCTACATGAATTAGATGACATCACACTCAATGAACAATCATCGGTTTATGAAATGCCCGCTTCTCACCGCCCTGGCTCACCAAAAACCCCTCCCCCCTCCCGCGCGCGATTCCCGCCCAGCGCTAGCTGCCCGCATTCATGTGGTGCTGGCTCCTCTGCCATGCACTGCCTGTGTTGGGTCACTGACATGCATGCTCGGTACCCAACGGGCCCACACGTCAGTGGAAGAACGGCGCGGTGTCGTACGTCAGAGTCGAGGGCGCCGCTCGCTGAACGCCCGGCTGAACACGCCTCCTTGCCGCATTCAAACGCCTCCATGAAACCCGTGTGGAAGCCGAGAAACCCACTTCGGCCACACGTCCGTTCATGACTGGGCCGACATTAAACGCAACGCTGGCCGAGCTCCTCCCGTACGCCGTCTATTTAATCTCCTATTTAAACGAGGCCAGACGCCGGCCAAGAATCGCGCACCTCCGCCGCTCCCCTATCTCCTCCTTCACCATTTTCTCCACTCTTACAATGGCTTACGAAGAGTAGTTATCCGGCATTAAAGCCGGCTGGGTGGCCTGCCGAGCCCGCTAGATACGAGCTATGCAGCTCGCTGATCCACCTCCCGTCCCTCGCCTGACGGAGCCAGTTGCCGCCCCAAGCCAGCGTGTGGTTCAGTAACTCGCCGCTCCAGGCCAGCTCGTCGAGGAGCGGTGAGCTGCTCCATGCCGGCATGGCGGGGAGCACGGGCGTCGTCGCTGCCGTCCACGCCACTGCCTCATACTGCGCCTCTCGTGCCTACAACCATGTCTCCCGTGTCTGTGGCCGAGACTCCCGTGACTGCGTCCGCACCATGCAAGCAGAGACAGAAGCTGGGTGCGCTGAGAGCGACGAGTCGGTGGCCAGCGCCTCTGTGCCCGCCGTCATCATTGAGGAGAAGTAGAACACTGGAGGCCACTGCCGCTTGGGTCCCATGAAGGCCACCGCCGAGGCAACGCCGGCGTAGACAGCAGGTGTCTTGCCTGGTCCTTCTGTTGCGAGGACCTTTGTCGACCCCGCATGGGCTCCACAGAAGCGAAGAAGCCCCCGTCGACTCCATCTTGGGCATCAGCCAATGATTTCACTCAGTTGAGCGGTGGGGAAGCGAGTCATCCTTTGTGCTGAAGCATATACCTCCGGGGCTCTCGGCAGTCTGGTGATCGTGCTGTCGGACATGAGGAAGACAAATGGATCCGCGGGCGACCATTTAGGCTAGGTATTATTATACCTATGCTGTTCAGGAGTAGCACCACTTAGTTGATTTGAATGTAGTGAAATCCGTCATGTTTATATGAAAATACGATATTTTATATGAATTCCGTCATTGTTTATATGAAATATCGCCGTGTTTGCATGAATTTCGTCCAGTTGGTTGAGTTGTTTTCAGAATGTGTGCGGCTACGGTTGGATGGCGTAATTTGCGGGTCGTCGATCGGTCTGCGGCCGGCTCGGGCGGCGAGGTGGGACAAAAAAAACAGCTCGTGTTAGCTCGTCTCCAACGCGTGTGCTGGAGGATGAGCACCCGACCTCTACCTTGTTCATCGGTGGCAAAGGCACGGGTGGACAAAAGGGTCGCCAATACTTTGGCTATCCCGGGTAAGATCCAAACAACCCCTTCCAACCCCACCCCTCCCAGCACATTCAAATCCCTCGTTCGCCGTGAAATTTTGCCATGTGTTGTTTTCATGGGTATTTTGCTGTGTGAAAACAAATTTAAATATGAACGAATCATCGGTGTTCGCGGTCTTCTGCTGGGACAAGGTTGGATGGCCTCATAGTAGTAGTGTAGAGTAGTAGGAGTAGTAGAGTGGTAGGAGTAGTACTACAGCAATTTCCTTGGAGTCCGTGCTACAACAAGCTACCCTAGGCTATGTTACTACTCCCTCCTTTCTGGTTTATAAGGCTCAATTTCAAAATCTCTCCAACCAAGGTAGACGGTGAGTGGTGGAATTAATTTCGTAGTTTGCACAAGTACTTAATTAGTACGCTCGTTTTTCTCAAAAAGTTATGTTTGCCGATGCATTAATTACAATGAATGCATGCATGACCACTAAATTTCCATGAACTTCTACATGCATTGGTGAGTTTTCTCTTAATACTGCTTGCATCGGGTGATTTAATGCACCTCAAAATCCAAATATGTGATGGTAAGTACTACTAGTAGAATTGAGACTTATAAAACGAAAAAATGATTTTTTAGACGAGCCCTATAAACCGGAAAGGAGGGAGTAGTAAGTAGTACTACCTCCATAGTGGGTACGTACTCTGTAAAATCAGATTTTCCCAAAACTAAGTCGCTCAACCTTTATTTGCTTGTTTCCCTTCCTGGCTCGTTGCCTGGAACTGACTATGCAAACTCCCCTGCCTACCGTGCGGGAAAAGACCTGCCCTCACCTTTTTTAGTCCGGGTTTGTATCGATGGATCGCGCGAAGCAGTAAAAACCAAGCCATGTCTTGTACTCCTCCGTCATACTAAAAGAGTGGAGACGCTCGCTTTCATGAATGATGTACTTCCTCTCGCCAACATGTGGGACATATAGCAACTGAGTCGATGTGTCATGCACCAAATAACAGTGCGGAACAGCAGGGGGGACGTACCCCAGTCGTAGCGCCCTAGTAGTAGTAATGAGCAATGAGACGTCAAATCACAAAGCCGCACCTTTCCCCCAGACGGACGAAGCAACCATTATTTCACACTTTGCTGAATCCGCTTCTCCATCATCTCCTTCAAGAAAACCACGTATTGCTTCTGCCATTGTTCTGCCTCAAGAGGGACGCACATCGCCTTGGTACATCATGACACGTGGGACTGCATGACAGGCCATGCTCCCCCGCCCACACCTTGGTAAAATCACCTCATTTTTACTAATCTGGATACTATCTTTTAGATCAATATAGTCGTGATTCACCAAGGAGCAAAACCAAGTGGTAGGCTGCTCCTGTCGCGTTGGCGTAGCAACTCAGCAGGATCAGCCCGCACACGAAATGACGACACACTTACAAGACCCCTTTTGGCCGACATGTGGCTCATCCACAGTCTTGTTCCACGTGCGATGCACCAAATTACAGTTCGGAGTAGTGGTTGGACTTGGAGGCACCCCGGTCGTAGCGCCGCAGTAGTAGTAAATGAGCAATGAGGGGTCAAATCACAAAGCCCCACCTTTACTGCATTAAGCTGGACGGACAAAGCAACCATCATTTCACTCTAGGGCGCAAGAGCATAAAGAAAAAAGAAAACCAATGATGCGTGCGGTAGCTACCTAGGGCGCCCTAGGATAGGAGCCTCCAATACAAATCCGCTTCTCCCTCGTCCTCTTGAAGAAAACCGATGATGCATGCGGCGGGTAGGGTTTGTAGGATAACTACGGCGTATGGGGCCATGCCGTAGTAAATGGGAGAGAGATTGAGTTTGAGTCGACACCTTAATATGGGTGGGACGCTCGGTTTTACGGGAACGAGGCAGAATTTTGGGTTCGGGGAGCACTGGAGATATACGTACAAAAAATTATGGACGTAGGTTCGACCGAAAGGTAATGACGCATGGGCCCTGCATTTTGATATACCCGCGGCCGCGTGAAATTTGCTACACAAAATAATGCATAAAAGTTCCTCCAAAAACATCTATAACTAATGGGAGGGGAATGTATGCTTAAAATGAAAATGTAATACAAAGAGAAAAAATGAATTTCAGTTAAAAGAATGACATTTCTAACAAAAATGTGAATGTGAACTACATATGTGTGCACGTGACCAACACATATATTGTCAATACATAATCTAATGCAAGAAATAACTTATGAGTAACATGCACGAATTGATGATGTGGTGCTTGCATGCATAGAGTACAAAAACAATGTGATTTATCACTTGCATGCATGATGTGTTCATGTGCCATAGTTGCATGCCCAGGAAAAAAAGCTAGTGGGTTGTACTAGCTATTTAGGAAAAGAAGATGTATATATGGAAGTTGTAGGGAAAGAGATGACATGTATCTCAATTCCTATGAGTAGGGATTGGAAAAGAGATGTCATTTGGTTCACATCATAGGAACTTCTCTATTGAATCTAGAGATGACATGTATCTCAATTCCTATGAGGAGGGATTGGAAAAGAGATGTCATTTGGTTCACATCATAGGAACTTTTCTATTGAATCTAGGCTAATGTTTATTTTCCTTTGAAATTGTGGGAGTATAGGAATCCATGCATATGAACCAAGTGGCTCTAAAGCTATAAAAATCATATCATGTTTATTTTTCTTTGAAATGTGGAGTATATGAATCTATTCCTATGAACCAATTGACTCTAAAGGAAAAATTCCTATAAAAATCATATCATATAGAGTTCCTACGATATTCCTCCACACCAAAGGATGGTTGAAATTGCTGCATGTGATACAACGGTCTTTCTTTGTACACTCCTCCCCCATCTTTATAATTACCTCTCGAACATGAATGAAATGATATATACTTGGTATTCAATATGTGCATTTTGGTATATGAAAACACGGTAAAAGATCGCGAGGTTAGAATTTTCAATAAACCTATATGCACTACATTTTGGAACGGAGGGAGGAGCATACGGCAGTTGCTAACACTCACGTGGAAGATTTGTGTGTCGGAGGAGTGCCTGTTCTGTTAAATGCCATGGCAAAACTGAAACTGTCGGATGCCGATCTAACGGTTCTTACGCCGTTCGTCAGGAAATGGCTTGTGGCGAACGTTTGTCAAATATGATTTACGGACACATGCATTGCATTGATACGTGCCCCCTCTCTCTCATGCACACACGCACCCTCACGATTCACGACTCTGCCGAGTCCTCTCGCACCCACCGTCTATCTGTAGGTAGACGTCACACACATATGTGCTCTTCACACCCTACCCTCAGAACTTCTAAAAAATAAAAGATGTCACGCACCTTTTATTTTAACTCACATGTCACACACTTATAATATTACTCTTGTGGCGAATGTTCTTTGGGCGTAGTATATTGTACTCTCACGAAGAGAAGCGGTGCACTCACGCACTAGTTCTCTCACACCCACTCGCGGGTACACGTAGGAGCGCATTTTTTTGAAGCTAGGAGTGCATTTGTTTACAAAGAGGCATCCCAATTGACATTTTGACTAGTCTAGTTTTCAACTTGATGGAGGGTCGGGGACCACACGTGAATGATACAGTACATAGAGTGTCCGGGACGTGGTGATTTGATGGTGCGACCTGGAAGCGGTGGCATGGTATTGATTGAGTTTTATTTTTACTTGAACTTTAAATTAAAATAGTGGTTCGCGCATATTCAATTTAATAACGGTTGCTACAACAAAATCACTATATATAAGCAGGAGCCTCGGCGCTTGCTTTAGTAGGGTTCCTCTCTTTCACTCTCTCATGCTCTCCAGATCTAATCAAGACATAGGTGGCCACACTCTCTCTCTCTACTCATCGCTGGTCACAAATCTGGCCGAACCACCTCGGCCGGGGCAGGGGTGTAGGTGTATCGTTCACGCGGTCGTCGGCGGCGAGGGAGGAGACCAACAACTGCCCGCGCGTCCTGATCGGCGGCCGTGCCGTTCTCTCTGAGACAGCGCCGGCTCGGGAGGGCCTCCGACCCCTTCTTCTTTCCTACGGTATTGTGGCCATGGGGCCTCCCGACGCCGTTTTTGCCACATCCCGACGACCCTTAGGTATATCTTCCTTCGAAACCGGCCTTGCTCTACTGCCTCAGCTCCCCACGTGGCTGTGTGTGGATCTTTTTCTACTTCCGTCGGCTTTTCCAAAGCCACCTAGACTTTTACTATTATTAGAGGTAATGCTAGTTCACACAGTCGAATCTAAGAGTTGGTTCAAAGAGGGAAGAAAGTGGGAAAGCTGTAGCATGAATCTAGGACTTGGTTCTAAGAGGAAACGGGGGAAAGTAGTAGATACTGGCTACCCAACCGGTCTCTTGGTTGAAAAGGCGAAGAAAGCGGGGTGTATGGCGAAGTGTGGGGGGAAGTGGACCTCTCTGTTGGTCGAAAAAGGAAAGAAAGTGAGGGGTGTTGGGGGGACAATGCAAATGAGAACGAGCAGGTCTAGATTTCCTGTGCTCACATAGGAAAATGTCGCCGATGAGATAAAAAATGGGACAAATGCAGACATACTGCCTGAATGTTTGCCGCTCTCGGCAACCACATCTGCCTCACCACTTTATGCCCATGCTGTCCCTACGCCCATATCGCTACCGTTAATGTAAAATCACATGAAGCATGAAGCAATGCCACCTAATGTCACTATTAAGTAATGCTGCTGTCAGTCCAGTGCCGTCGAAAAATTGAAGCAATGACACCACCATTTTATGAAGTGCTCCCGTCTTGCTTTATTTCCCATGAATTGTGTTTTTGTAGTTACACTTAAATCTCACACCGCTAACATTGCTTCATCCAAGTGGAACTACACAAATTTGACTGCACATTTACTGACCATGTGCTACTCTCATGACAGTAATACTAATGCTATTGTTCTGCATGTTAATCTAGTGGCAGTGTTGATGTGATGTGATGCTACTTCTTACTTAATGGCACTTTTTTATACCGTCAATGTAGTGCCAGTTATAACGCAATAGATGCTGTTGTTAATCTTATGCCACTGGAAATAACTGTCACTGCTTAAATAACCATATTTCATATTTACGCAAACAGGGATGTCTGTCTCCATATCGTTTCTATTTGTGCAATCAGAAGTACACACCTCAATTTTAGCAGAACTGCACAAAATCAGATGGCTATTCCTAGCTGCCTTCCTCTAACCACCAGTGTTCCTGGTATTCCTACATTGGTAGTAACTAGGTAGAATGACCAACACAATCTAAAAGAAGCTGATTCGCACAATTACTTCCTGATTGCAGTGCACGGACGAGCGAAAACAACTGCATCCTAGTCGGGAATGCACTTTCTCCCAGATCAAGGATGGACAGAGGACTAGCTGGCATGGCTGCGCGGAGGTTTTTGGGACAGGTGCGCGGACAAGAGGCATTGTGGTCTGCTTATTTCTGCAAATAGTGGTGCTTAAATTTAGTGGAACTGCACAAGAAGTTCAGATGGTCAGTACACTACATGGTTCAGTTCAGCATTCCAACTGAGAATACAATTATAATTGGTTATTCTGGAATGAGAGAACCTAACCATGGATGGTGGCAACAAGAAAAACGAGAGTGAGCTCCAAGAAATTAAAGCGTGTCTAGGGAGGCCCTTTGCTCAGAGAAGCCTTGCTTGAGTTTTCCTGATTTGTAAACCTTCTCACAACTTTGTCTTTTGCTGTGAACTAGTAAATGTTAGTTATGTTCTATGAATCATTGAGATGTATAAATTTGCTGAACTTATGCTTTTCAAGTATTTTATGAAGCCGAGTTTAATGTGAATGTTCCACATGAATGCTGAACTAGCATGTGAACGTTTGGAATTTACATTGTGGCCTCAGTTAGCTGCATGAACCACTGTAACAAGATACATAGTTTCTTATATGTCAGACAGCAGAGTATTGATTGTTAGCTGGTCGATAGTCGACTTTTCTAGTGTTGAAGCGAGCTGAGCCAATGTGCCATGTTTTGCACAACTGCTTAGAAGTGGGGTAGCACCAACAGTGTTTACAAGTACTTAACCAGCCTTACGTACCCTATGTATATGTCGGCGCACAGTTCTCGAACAAGTACTCTATTTCATCAAACACACACTGCTCGTATGATAAACCGTGACAACTTATGTCTTACCATGCCATATTACATGAAAAAACTAGTGAGGACGCATCTATTTCAGCAACAATTACGTTGGTTCTCACATGATTCATGGGCACACAAAACTAGCAGTAGTTCCCATAGACGGATTCAAACAGAGTACTAGCCCAGAGGGCTCGATAATAGGCAAGGTTCGGACAATTAGACACAATCCATACTACTTTTAAACACTAGCTGGGCCAACTATTTCATGCCTCGATCTAATTTGGGATGGACACAAGACAAACCTTGCCATGAACATCATCGATGACGTCCGACAGCATCTCAATCCTGTCAACCTTCTTGAAGATAACCTTGTGGCCTTACCACTCATAAACTTGTTTGTGGAGGCATGCCATGTCATCTTCCTGTGTAAGCTTGACAAGAACAGTATGCCTCACAAATGAAGGAGTAGCTTTGAACTTCTTGTGCTTCAGTACACCCTGGACAACACGCGTGGCAACAGTGTGGCTGGAATACATCTCGACTTTGGTATAAGTGCAACTGGCTTCCACACTATAAAAAAAATACACTTCCGTGATGATACTTGTTTGTCACAGTAGGTCGTGTTTTCTGTCATGCATGTACATTCATGATGATTTTATGACGAAATCAAGATAGTCATACCTGTGGTGTCGTAGAAGTGTTCCTTGACAATACCAAAATTATCATCACGGAGTGTCCACTTCCATGACGATAAATGGCGTGTCATGGAAGTGTTTTCGTCAAGGGTGACCGACACGTGGCATCCACCGTAACGGGTCACCGTTCAGCTATTAGGTTTCGGTTTGGATCCAATAACCCGTTAACATCCCTGACCAATGGGGATTTTCCACGTGTAAAATTCTGATACGCTAGAGGATCCACGTGTCAGCTCAGCCTTGGGACAGATGTCATCCAGCCAATGGACGGGACGTGCCTATGATAAGTCCACACATGGCTCAGCCCAACAAAGGCCCATTCAGGTGAAAAGGCCAGCCCGTTTGACTTGGTCAAAAGGTAGCGGGCCGGCCCACGTAAAGCCTATTAACAGCCTGTTCACATATAGCCCATTTACAGCCCGCTAACTCACGGCCCGTTATGGCCTATCCGAATTGGGCCGAGTAGCGTCATCTGGCCATCCAATATGATTCCAGCCCATTGTAACTTCCGGCCCATGTATGGCCCGTGACGTCTTTCGGCCCACACGAGACCCTTCGTAAATCTGGGCCCATTAAAGGCCCGTGGTGAAACTGGCCTACAATGAACAGTGTATCGCTTTACACCCATTAACCGCCCATTATTTCGTTGGGCCATTTCCAGCCCGTGTTACCTTTCAGCATTCTAAGGGCCCATTTATTCTTGGGCTCATTTCCAGCATTCGGTTACTTACGGTCCGTTACTGGCCTGTTCCGCTAGTGGGCCAAATTCAGCCCGTGGTTACAGTCGGTCCATTTGTGGCCCGTTAACCCGTTGGGTTGTTTCCATAGCGTCATCAAATATGGCCCATTAACGACCCATGATGCCTGTCGATAGAATTAAGCCCGTTATACATTTTGGCCGATTAATGGCCCGTTATGGTCGGGCCATAAACACACGATTTCTACTCTAGCCCGTTTACGGCCCATTTTGCGGATCATTATAGTACGTCCCATGTTTGGCCAATTGATCATGCAGCCCGTAGAAGGCCCATTGATTATGCGGCCCGTCAAAGGCCCATGGATTCTACGGCCCGTAGGAGGCCCATGGTCACTACAGCAGGTAGCAGGACCATGGTTACAATGGTCCGTATGTTGCCCATGGTTATTGTGGCCTAGTTATAAAAAAATAGGTTATTGTGGCCACTAGAAAAACGCGGAAAAAGACGCAGTGACTACAAGCGAACAACTAAACAAGACAATAAGGAAATAAATAAGCAAGCAACTAATGCTAGGCTATTACGGCTATTACACATATTACATCCACTGGGCATCAAAGTTCGCCACCAGTGCAAATATAGGGAACAAAGCAGCATATCACATACACTGGTTGTCAAAGTTGGTGACCAGTGCAAATAAACGCCGCAGCAAAACAAGTCCTGAACTGAAACCACTTCAGAAGAGCTCAAGAAACAATATCCTGGGTACCCAACCTGCTGGCGAGATGCTTAGCAAGCTTATTAACTTCTCTTGTTTGGCGCTTAAATCCTCTAGCGCTTCCTGTTGCACCAAAAAGTATGCATCTGAATTCTGCAGGGACTTCCTCAGTCCTTCAGCTTCCTGTCGCAGCACATCTGATTGATGTCTTTCAACTTGAAGTTGAGACTCAAGAAGCCGAACTGATTCAGGCAGAGAGTTCGAAGAGCTTGTGCCAGCAGTAGTGGCTAGTAACTCGAACACTACATCAAGACAGGACTTTGGGGTTGTCTCACAGTCTTCAAGATAGTTTTTATCAGCTTTCTTGGAGAGCAACAAGGATGTCTCACTATCTTGAACCTTATCTGCATTACTTCCTTTACCACTTCATAATGGGGTACTCTTCTTCAATATTTTTTCCGCGTTCTAAAAGAGAAACAAGCAGACACATCACAGGTTTACCATGTTGTATATGAAACTCATTTTGGTAAACCAGTTCAGTAGTAAGGTAGATAGGATAACAACATGAAACAAACATATATCTATGTACTATGGTCACTGTATGGTCTATATCATACTAGTGTATGTTGTCAAATCAAGATAGAGACAGTTCAAATCATATCTGTTTAAGACAAAGCAGCATAGACAGAATATAAGTGCGGAAACCACACAGCATGACATGAGAACATAACTGTTTATTCAACTGAAACTGAAATCAACATAGAGCATGTTACAACAGCAAACCAGTTAAAGAAACAGGTTTAAAACATACCTGTTGCGCCATTGGAGTTTCAATTGCATCCTTCAAATTTGAAATTAGTTGGTATAAGTAAATACAGTAATGGAAGAGCAAAGGAGTATGAACCATAGCTATGGAACCTGACCTGAGAACAATTCTTCTTCTGCTTTAGGCATTGAGTTGTGGTTCGGAGTGGTGGTCCTCGTGCTTTGGGCACTGCAGTTTCCTTACTAACTGCTCGTGTTTGGGTGCTCTGTGGTGGAGACGGTGCTGTGTCAACTGGAACTGGGTTACTATCTTCTGGGGTTGGGGTTTGAAGAGGTGTAGCTGGTTGTCTGTCGAACTGGGTAGGGGTACAATCTGCAAGAGTCTGGGTTATGTGTGGTGAGGCTGGTTCTTGGGCAAGTACAACCGTAGTTCTATGTGCATCGACGGGTAGCACTATCTTTTCTGAAGACCGTGTTTTTACTCCCTTAGATACTGCCATCACCCCCTCCAATTCAAATGGCTGATAAACAAGAAAATTAATTGAATGTACAGACATTGTATGATAGACATGTGTAATGGATAGTGGGGAATAAAAGAGGGCATGAAATAATTCACATTAATGTTGTCTAATCAAACAACATAGCATGACACTATTTCAAATATATGATGGCTAACTAAACATGATAGCATGACACAATTTCACATATATGATGGCTAACTAAACAAGATAGAATGACATAATTCAAAATATGATGACTATGTAAATAGATGACATGATATAACTATATGATGTGTCTATTAAAGTGGTTGGCATGCTATAATTCACATACATGCCGTCTATGGAAACCAGATGGCATGATATAATTCACGGATAGAATGACAAAATTCAAAATATGATGACTATGTAAATAGGATGAGATGATATAACTAATATGATGTATTTATTAAATGGGATGGCATGGTATAATTCAGATACATGTTGTCTATGTAAACATGATGGCATGATATAATTAAAATACTGTATATGATTTACGTACTAAGCAAGTAAGCAGATGGCGATCGCATATGATGTCTAAACTAAGCAGATGGCATTCAATATTTTGTATATGATGTAAAAACTAAGCAATGCAAGACAACATATGGATGATATGAGTAATATAACCCTGCCAAGTTTGAGCATACACCTCAGGGGGAAAATAGGACTGGTCATCTGTCTCTGAATCCTCCTCTGAGGAGCTATCTGTAACCCGCAAGATATCTGCTTCAGCAGGTAGCATTGTCTGCTCTGAGGACCTTGTTTTCACTCTAGATTTTCCATCACCAATTCAAATGGCTGATGCACAGGAAGAGTAGTTGAATATAACATCATTGTCGACAAATGGAATACGTGATACAAAAAAAGGATGGCATGATATAATTCACATATATGATGCTTGGCTAAATAGCATGGCATTGCATAATTCACATACATAATGCCTTGCAACAAGATAGCATTGCATAATTCACATATATAATGCCTTGCAACAAGATGGCATTGCATAATTCACATATATATGGTAATTAGACACTAAACAGGTGGCATTCACACGAAGAATGTCTAAACTAAGCAAATGACATAGCAAGGCAAGACACCATATGCACGATATAAGCAAGATAACCATGCCAAGTTAAGAGCATACACCTCGGGGGGAAATAGGACTGGTCATCTATCTCTGAATCCTCCTCTGAGGAGCTATCCGTAACCAGCAAGATATGCGCTTCGTGAGATAGCATTGTCTGCTCTGAATACCTGGTTTTCACTCCAGATTTTTCCATCACCATGTCAAATGGCTGATGCACAGGAAGAGTAGTTGAATGTACTTACATTGTTAACAAATGTACTACGTAATGAAAAAAAGGATGGCATGATATAATTCACACATAAGATGACTGGCTAAGCAGGATGGCATTGCAAAATTCACATATATGATGCCGGGCTAAACAAGATGGTATTGCATAATTCACATATATGATATAGAAAGTAAACAGATGGCATTCACACAAAGCATGTCTAAACTAAGCAAATGACATTTTTAATGTATAAAGTTAGCAATGCAAGGTGCCATATGCATGATATGACCAACATCAGCATGGCAAGTTAGAGCAAAGACCTCAGGGGGTAAATAGGAGTGGTCTGCTCCCTCTGAATCCCCCTCCAAACTGTTATCTTCCTCTTGATTACAATCTGGAATGGGGGGAGGGGGGCTGCCTTTGCGCCCACCATGGAGCAACGTCTGCATGAAATTTTATTGCCATGCAAGGCTCGTCTCTTTTGCTCTACATGTTCAGTACCATTGTGTACAATAACTGACATGCATAGGAATAAAACATAGTGAGATTATGTAAGGAGTGCATGCAGAAATCTAGAGTGATGGTAGCAACCTGTGGACAGACCCAAAACCAGTGATAGCAGGCAGATAATAGCTGCCGTTAAAAAATACAGATAATGTCTCCTTTACTGTTTGTTTCCCACCCAACATGAAAGTCATAGTAGACACCCGAGATTAACCAGGTAGTAAACAGATAATATTCGTTGCTGCGCCGATATGTACCCCACAACCATTTAAAAACTTAAGTTTGAGCATTAGTTTGTAGCTGACTCAGAGTCTAACAGGTGAAGAGGACGATAAAGTAGCAGGTAATATTAAGTGATGCATATCATGAGCAGACACGAAAGGGTGCGACCTCTCTTGCGGACCCGTGTAGTCCTCAAGGTCATTTGCTCAGTTGATGATGGTAATGCAGTTGTGGTGGCTGCTGGTGGCGTGGAAGAAGATCTGAGGCGGCGAAAGACAGTCTGGAGGGTGGATCCCTGCTGTGCTGGACCCTTCCGTCATTTGAGCAGCTGAGCTGGGGTGGACGATGGCGCGGCAGGAGCGGAACAAACCACACAAGGTTTTCTTTGAAACCTATCTGTAACAGAAGTAATTCTGTTAGGGCTCATTTGAATTGGAGGATTCTAACAACGCAGGGATAGGAAATACACAGGAATAGGATAGGAATGCACGTGCAAAACAGAGCATTTGCAAATACATGATTTGTGTCAATCTAGGTGTTTGGTTCACAGGAATGCAAAGAAGCATGGTCAAATTAAGTCAAACCACAAGAAAATGTACAGTTATAATGCTATTTTGCTACTATCACTAAGTCTTGTTCTTCATGAATAAGAATTCAAAAACGAGGGCCAAGTGGATATTAAAATTCCTATGGTTTTTCTTTGAAAGAGACACTAAAGGAACAAATAATACTTTGGACCCAGGCCACTGCCCTACTAGCTAAATTCCCAGGCCCATCTACACATGCACAACTCCAACGCGCAGAAATAAATAATGATGGCTTTCGAGAGAGTCCATCACGGATAGCTAACTTGCCTAGTACTCACTGCTTGTCATATAGGAGAATCTAATCGTATTCCTCATTACTACGCGTGCTAAGTGGACAATATATATAACCTATAAAGTAAAAAAACAATGCAACAAGTGTACAACATCTATGGCGAAGCCATGTCGATCCCAGCATCATTGGGTTGGTAGCTATGGATGCTGGGGCTGATGTGGCTATCGGAGGAGGGGAAGAAGATCTTAGGCGTCTAGAGGTGGAGTCAAGGGTACTGCTCCGCTGTGATGGAGGGTTTTGTCGTTGGAGCAGCTCCGGTGAGGTGTACGACGGCGAGGCTGAAGCAGGACAAGAGAGACAATGTTAACTTGAAGTGGTATTCTAATAGCATCTGCAATAGATGATGTAAATAAAATACATCACCAAAAAGTGCTAGGTGTAAAATACATCAGCCGCTCATCTCTGAACTTAACTGCTGAAACTGAATTTAACTGTCAAAACTGAATTTTGCTGTCGAAACTGAACACACTAGTAGCAGAAAAGCAGTGCACTAATAGTTTTGGCCACTCGAGCACTAGTGGCAGAGGAGCAGTGATCTAAATCGGTAGCTGCTCCAGCAGGGAACGTACTACCAGAGAGCAGCCGGGGCAGCTGGTCCTGCAGCAGCAGCAGCGCCCAGAGCAGCAGCGTGTGCGAGAGTCGGGGTAGCTGGTCGTGTAGCAGCATCTCGAGTAGCAGTAGCAGGGACTCGAGCGAGAGCCCGAGCTGCTGCTCGTGCAGCAGCAACGCGAGCAAGAGTAGAGCAGCAGCGCAAGCAAGAGCAAGAGCAAGAGCAGTAGCGGGAGCTAGAGCAAGAGCAGATGAGGCAGGGGATTGAGAGCAAGAGCAGAGCAGCATGGTGAGCGAGGGTAGAAGTAGCAGCAGCAGCAGCAGCACGACGAGCAAGAGCCGAAGCAGCAGCAGCTCCTACTGATGTGGACGTCGCCGCCGAGGGATCGACAGCGTGGAGGAAGTGGCCGGCGACGCCGCCGTAGATGGAGCTACGCCATGGCGGCTCCGGACCGAGCGCCGGCAGCACCGTGAGATTGAATCAAGAAGAAAATGCAGTGATTACTGTAGAACCTCTTTGGCGGTGCCGATTAGGCCTGAGCTTCATCCCAGGAATCGGTGATGGTGCTGCTCTTCCGGTGGTGCAGGTGAAGACGGTGCTGTGGGAATGTAGGTGGCGCGATAGACGAGGCGAACGTCGGGGCAGCTCCTTGGAGGTGGAGGACGGGGTGGCTGGACCGGCGGGACGGCGAGATCGACGATGGATCCTCATCCGGTGCGGTGGATGAGGGACATCGAGCTGTTGCGGTGGACGATGTCTTCAAGGAAGAGGCTCCGGCTGGGTGGCGGACGAAGGAGGGTGTGGGGCTTCGCGGGTTTTCGCGGCCTCGGTGTACGAATGGGGGGGAGGCGGAGGAGATGGGAGGGGGAACCATGGCTTAGGGACGTGCTTGTCCGAAATGTGGGGTAAGTTCCGAAAGTAGCCCCACCGATTTGAACTAGGTGGTTCTTTCGGTTCAGGGGTATCACGGGAATTTCACATCTCGGGATTTCGCAGGAGGTGGGAGTTTTCGCGCGTTGTAATTTTGGGATAGCAAGGCGCGGGTTGAGATGGAGGGAATTTTAGGAGCACAACGAGACAAAGAGATATCTTAAAATTTCGGGATAACAAGGCGCAGGTTCAAATTTACGGACAAGCCTAACGTGTATACTATATCAAATCAATTCGCCCTTCCCTCGACAAAAAACCAAAAAGAAATCAATTCGCACCACACAAGAGAGTCTAGTCCCGTGTACTGTACCAAATCAATTCGCACTACAAATGCCATTCAAAACTTTGAATCCATGTTATGTTCAATTAAAACATTTCGCTATGTGTATAATGCATGCAACCTGCTACTCAAATGAACATTTTAGTGCATTCCAAATGTATAAACTATGCTTCAATATGAACTAAATTTGAATTCGTTTCTCTATTTGAATAAGATCTACAATCATGATTGTTGTCAAGTTAAACCATTTGAATTCGTTTCTCTATTTTAATAAGATCTACAATCATCATTATTGTCAAGTTAAACCATCGTTCGTATATTATCTTCACAGCACACCACATGATTACTGTCGAGTTAGATATGAACTATGTGTACTATATGAACTCGAACTCAATTTTTTGAATCCACTTTATGTTGATTTCAAATCACAGTACATTTCAAGGTCTAGCTAGATCTTCATAATCTAAACCATGTCTCATATGTATTATGTGTTTATCACATAATGTATGGTGCCCCGCCCCCTACGCCTACAAGTATTTAGCTGAGAGTTGCAAACGCCACACATTATCACAAATTAAAATAAAATGTGAGATGGTCGATATATAGTATGGTTTAGATTGTTCGATATAGTTGTGAGCTACAAACGCCACATACTATCACAAAATCAAATAAAATGTGAGATTGTTTGATATATGGTATGGTTTAGATTGTTCGATATTTAGCTGTGAGTTGCAAACACCACGCATTATCACATTATAGTATAACATGTCCAAAACCACACCACGCGTATCACCGCTATATTCATGCATGCATAGGTTTATGACACTACGATCTCTTATTCAAATGTATGAATCCACTTTCATATCGAATTATGATCTTTGTTAGTCTCTTACACCCACACAATCCTCTAACCTTTGTAGCTAACCCTAACTTTCTCTCGTGCATGCACACGCCCTCCTCGCCCTCCCCTTCCCTCAGCATTCTATCCATCGCGCACATTCATTTTTTTTTTCTTGAGGTCGTTCTCCCACGGTCTCCACAACTCCTTTCCGACACACACCGATCAATAAACCTCTCTAGCAATGTCTGCCTACCACATACACACACACTTTCCATCTTCTCCTTTCTCTGTCCATGCCTCGTGTCTCTCATACGGTCCAACACATGTGTAAAATCTCGCCCCTCTTTTCATCGATCTCACAACCGCACACTCCTTCCCCTATCTAGCTAGTAGGCCTCTCGCACCACCTCCTAGCTCCATCTCTCTCTCTCTATCCATCTCTCTGGGCCTTATTTGCCTTTAACAAATGGATGTACACTGACTGATCTCCCACTATACATATAGCTAGCTAGGTCATTTATAACTCGTTTTCCCCATGCACTGATCGATCTACCTCATTAGTTATGTCTCTCCCTTCCTCTGACACACAATAATTGATCTACCGATCTAGTTAGGTCTGCTTACCAAACACATGGTCCCGCTTCATCATCCATGCATGCCTCCCGACACATCTATCACGCACACACAGAAACACATCCCCACTCTTCTTGATATTGCACTTGTACCCTCAGTTTGTCTAGTAGGCCTCTCCCACCATCGCCGAGAAGCAAGTCCACCACCCCTCCGGCACTCTACCTCTCTCTCTCTCTCTCTCTCTCTCTCTCTCTCTCTCTCTGTCCCAACCTATTTCCCGTCCTTCACTTATGTATGGATGTCGATCGATCTCCCTAAAGACATGGCTAGGTCTCTCCTTCTCAACACATATACGAGTCGATCTACCTCTCTAGTTAGGTCTCTGCCTCCCCCCCACACATATACGAGTCGATCTACCGCTCTAGTCATGTCTCCCTGCCACACACAAACTTGCCCTCCCCCCTCTGATGTTCCGGTAGGTTAGTCGCCCTATATCTTTGACGTGCACACACACAATTTCGATGGCTCTCTTCATCGATCTCGCACCCACACACTTGATCCTCTCTTCGACTCTATCGATATGTATGACCCCTCCCTCTCTTCTCGTGGATCGCCCCCTCTATATATGATGTAGACAGGCCTCTATTTCACACACATTGCATGTGTCACATTTTTGTATGAGACATCATCAACACATATTCCCACAAATACATTCACGAAATCACCCCCCCCCATAACAAAAAACACTCACGAACGCACACGGCATCTCTCTAGGTTTGTATATCTCTCACACACACCCACGGAGGTGGGGGACGTGCACGAAGAGAAGAGGTGCACGCATGGCGCACGTACTCCCGTCTCTTTCCCAACCACACCTGCGCGGGGTACACGGTGGAGCTCATTTCAGTACGAAAAGGCAGCCCACGTGGTAATTTGACACGTGTACTGGTTGTCCACTTGATGGAGGATCGTGTACCACGGGTGAACAAACAAATTGTGACTTGACGTGTTATTTAAAAAAAGAGGCAAACCATGTGGGGCCTACCTTAGAGGCAAGGCTCTATACACTGGAGATGCTCTGTACTACTTTTGATGTGTCCCGTCAACTCGCAGAATGAGGAGAAGCTTGCTTAGTACGCCCTCTCCCCCGCCCACGGGCGCGGTGGCTCGCAGAGTCGCAGGACGAGGAGAAGCTTGCTATGCCTACGCACGCTCCCACACCCACGCACGCGGTGGCTCGCAGGACGAGGATTAAATTTTACTACTCCCTCCGTTAGACATATATATACTCCTCGTCCCTACCTTGTTTACAGAGATTATCATATTGTTTGAAATATATGTATTTTAGCAGATTTCAATATGAACTTCT
Organism: Thinopyrum elongatum; assembly: GCA_011799875.1. Lineage (NCBI taxonomy): Eukaryota > Viridiplantae > Streptophyta > Magnoliopsida > Poales > Poaceae > Thinopyrum > Thinopyrum elongatum. The sequence continues at coordinate 447,071,100 of CM022299.1, forward strand.
AGTACATACTCCAAACATTGATGTATATAGACGTATTTTAGTGTAGATTCACTCATTTTGCTCCGTATGTAGTCCATATTGAAACGAACGTAGTAGTATGCACTCTCCCTCACCACTCGCCGCTCGACCCTCGCCCACGTGGTGGACGTGCAGCAATTCATTCGGTCTCAGATAGCCAGAACCATATACTATAGTACAATCATTGCTCGACTTCCCGAAGAGGCGAAGAGCCAAGCGCAAGGTTATAATATTTTTTAGATGCCAAGCACAAGGTTTATAGGAGAACGAGTAGTAGTAGTTCTAGTAGGACGTAGTGTATGAGGAAGAAGCAACAAGAATGTAAGTTTTGCGTGACAGTCTCTTCTTACAGAACGTGCTAGACCTAGTGGACCTCATTGTTGGAATGGGAGTATCATAGATGGCACGATTCAGAGTGGAGGCCAGCGGGAATAATATTCGGAGCTGCTTAGTCTTAAACCCCATGAAGAAGTCCCATCGAAAGGAATAGCCATCCTCTACATGTGCTCCTATGTCAAATGAGTAAATGAGACAAAAAGAGAAAGAGACAAAGTAAAAAAAATAACCAGCCTTAGAGCCAGCCCTATTGTATCAGTGAATGATATTTCTACGTCGTGATTGACATGGCTATCTTGTTAACCATGCGGCGGAGGTAGCAGCGGATTTTTATTTATTTGCGGAGGTAGCAGCGGATGGATATTCAACAAGGAGTGAAATGATGGCTGCTTCCTCGGTTAAACATAGAGAAAGGTGGGCCTCGTGATTAGACGGCTCATTAGTCATTATTACTGCCTATACTCTTTGCCCATATAATAACCGCGTGGTAGAATAGTTGGCTATACTTTTAATAACCATGCTCGAAGAGAAGAGGTGCACGCACCCACGCACGTACTAGTAGCACTCTTTGCGTCTTCCCCAACAACACACATGACACGGTGGAGCTCATTTCTGTACGATGATGCAGCCCACGTGATAATTTGACGCGTCTAGTAGCACTTAATGGACGGTCGGGAACCATGCATGAACGGTGCCGCGTTATTTAGAAATAAAGTTTTTTTTCTTCAGTGGCACGTACGCGTATAAATAGGTTCATATGGAGAGAAAAAGAAACCGCTCCACTATATATACATAGCCAAGAGCCTACACGGTTGCTTGCTGGGATTGCTCTCTTCACACTCTCTCGCACAAAACGACTGTGGCCACATCTCTAACATCTGGGCGGATCACGTCCGCCGGGGGAAGGGGTGGATGCTTTGTGTAGATGTGGTCGCCGTCACCGATGGCGAAAACCCACTGTCGGCGCGTCCCGATCAGAGGTCCCCGCCGTTCTCTCTCACAAAGCCGGTGCGGTTGCCTTCGCCCCTTGCTCACTGCCGCAACGTGGGAAATTGCCGCCTCCCGCCACCCTCCTCTAAGATAGCTACATCCCGACATCCCTCAAGTAGAACTTCCTTTACAGCCGGCTTGCACCACTGCCCTAGCTTCCCACATCGCTCCATGTGGATATTTCTCTACTTCTTTGCCCCGCACGTACCTCTACTGGCTTCTATTGTATTTGTGATGAGTTTATGTCTCATAAAAACTAGTCCCACTAGTCTTATTCTAATCACACTTCAATTTCTTTGCCATAGGGATGCTCAGCTCAATTTTAGTGAAACTGCACAAAATGATCTGATGCTCAAAGGGTTGGAAACTTCATTCCTTCGGAAGGTTCAACCTCACCAGCAAATTAAAGCCTAGTTAGGGTTTAGGGTTCAAGGCCTAGGGACTGCATGGATCATTTTTTCTTTAGCTGTCTCTGTTCCAAAGTAAGTGTCAACTTTAGTACAACTTTGTACTAAAGTTGGCATAAAGTTGAGACACTTATTTTGGAACGGAGGCCGTATTGGCTATGATCTGTGAATCATTGAGATGCAATAGCATGCATGTTAGTCTCCTTTGTATTTGATGGAATGTTGCAACGGGGCAACCTTGGATGCAAGATAGATGAAACAGAAGCTGAAAGCTACATAGCATTGTACATTTTTCGCTGCTTTCGTGTTTTCGCTGAGCTCCCGTATTTTTGCTGATTTCGCACTCCTCCACTGTAAGAGTGGAGAAAATTGTAAAGAGTGGACACACTCTACCTCCTTTCGCTGAAACGTGGGACATCCAGCATCCGGTGCACGTGTCATGCACCAAAGTAAAGTGTACAGTACAAGTGAGATTCAGCACCGTAGTACCACCTCAGTAATAATGACCAATGGGCTATCAAATCACATAGACCTGGCAGTAAGTTGGACGGACGAAGCAACCATCACTCTTCGTTGAATCTGCCTCTCCCTTCAACGCATGCACTAGTGAGAGGTCGCGTCCGCTCTGCCCGGGCATGAGTGCGGCACCGATTCTCTGGAGCGGCGCTGACCATTTCAGGCGGGAAGCACACGCGGGCGATGGAGGGGCCTTGGGTGGGCTAGGGTGGTCAGTCAGGAGCGGGCGTGGCAGCTGTCCCGACCGGACGCTCGGGAATGAGAGGATGCACCGACTCTCGCAACTTCGTAGTTAGTATGTAGTACTACACACCATCTCTCTGTAGGTCGGTGTGTCGCTCTCTCTAAGAGCAAGTACAATAGTGGGCTATAAGCTCGCTTACATGGTATTTTTGCCTATGTGGAGGAGAGAGACAAGGAAAAAGTAAAGGAGTGGGCTCTCATGCAAGAGCCAGGCTCTATGCATGCTCCTAGGCAAAGGCATTTAATGAGAGGAAAGAGATAGAGAGAAAGTGAAAAAAATATGAGCTTATAGCCAACCTTATAGCCCACTCTATTGTATGACCAATTAATAATGTTAACTCTTAGTGACATGACATGTCCATATAGCCAGCAGTTGGCTATACTATTAACCATGCTCTAACACACACACGCTGTTAAAAAAACACACACACACATGCACGCACAGGTTCATAGAATAGGAATATTGTGGGAGTGGGAAGCCACATGAAGTGAGATAAATGGAGTACATACAAGAAGAGAAGAGGTACACGCACGTCCGTCGGAGACACAGTCGCTGCCTCACACTATAGCGTTTAGAACACATAAAAAAAGAAGCCAATAATAATTATTTTTTGTTGGAATGTATTAGCAGTTTATTACTTCCCGGCTAATCTTATTTTCTTTGTCTTACCATATTATTACAGTCTTATTTTCACTTCTTTCCTCCACATGCTCACATTCCAAGGTGCATTAAATTGATGCATTCAAGGATTAAAAGAAACCAACCAGTGCATGTAACCACTCCTACTCATTTAGTGGTCGTCCATGAAAATATTGTAATTAATGCAGATTAAAGTTTGAGTAATATTGTAAACTATGAGACGGAGTACATTTCTCCACTCATCATTTGCCTTGGTTGATGAGATTTCAAATTTAAGCCCTATAAACCAGAAAGGAGGGAGTAGTTAAAAAATTTGGTCAAACTTTGACAAAAAATATATGACGTGGCATAAAAACCTGGACGGAGGTAGTAGTACGAGATATGGTGGCACACAGACCTAGGCCGAATACAAGTTCCCGCTTATTATTGCAAGAGAGCAAAGTGTACATACAAAGTAATTAAAATTGAATTTCTCGAAAATATTTAAAATTGGAGGATGGTGCAGCACAGCTTTCTGATATTTTGACCGTGTGTGGTTCAGTTGTTGTTCACTTCGGAGGGTCGTGTACCACACGTGAACGATAGTAAGCGCAACCGGGAGGCGTGCAATGTTAATTGCGAGTTGACTCCTTCGAGCGTTAAATTTTCTTCACGTATTAGCATTGCCCTAGTATTTTTCTTCACTACGTTAAATAAAGAGTTCCGTTTCATGCACAATTTATAATGATTTTTATGGAGAGAAAAAGAAAATCACTCCAACTATATACGCTGCAGCCTCGACGCTTGTTTTCTAGGGTTTTCTCTCTTCACACTCTCTCTCCACTATATACATACACGCTGGAGCCTCAGCGCTTGTAGTTGCTCTCTTCACACTCTCTCACCCTCTCCAGATCTAAACAAGACTGCGTTGGCCTCTTTCTCTCTCTCACTCCCCTCACTGCTGGTCAAAGAGCCAGCAGGATCCCGTCTGCCGGGGAAGGGAAGGAGGCTTAACGCTGTCGCCGTCGGCGAGGGAGGGAATCCACTACCGGCGCAGCAGTTCTCTTTCACCCAGCGGCGGCGCGGGAGGGCCTCCGACCCCTTCTTCCTCACTGTCGTACATAGTGTGGGCAGATCGGCCTCCAGCCACCTACTGAGCCACACCCCGAGAACCTTAAGGTATAATTTACTTAATCCACATGCATTGCCCTAGCTGCATGGGATTTTTTCCACTTCTGCACTCGAATCTAGGTGTTGGATCATTCAGGAAAGTAGTGGGGAAAGTTGTATAGCATGAATTCAGGAAAGTAGTACAGACTGGCTATCCAGCACCTACGTTGGTCAAAAAGGGAAAACAATGACAAACGCAGTACACACATCTGTAACGAACTGATCTTTCTGTTGGTGGGGGACAAGGCTGTAGAGTTTGAGCAGGACTAGATTTGCTGCCCTCACATAGGGAAAGGTGTCTAAAGATAACAAAACTGGGACCAACACAAATATGCTCCTTGGTTGTTTGTTCTTTGTTGCAACAGACTGTGCATCACCCTTTTATACATCGGTAGATGCACATGGTGCTGGTGCGTCCACTGTCCTGTACAACTCTTTAGCTGTTGTTAATCTAATAATGCCGCTGGAAAATTGAAGCAATGCCACAGTTAAAAGCAAATTACATGCTTAATTAATTTTATTGTTAATATAATCTCTCTGTTAATATGAATCAATGCCACTGTTTGAGAAATGCTACTGTCTTGCTTTCTTTCCCATTTAGATAAGTAAGATGCTTCTTTTTGTGGGCTTCTGTGTCATCCACCGTTATTGACCAGTAATTGTTTCCTTTGCACCTCTGTGTAAATAGGGTTATCTACTTCACCTCATTTCTATTGCGACCTTTTGTTGCACTGCACAAAACACTTTTGCTTTAAGAGTGTTTTGTGTAGTTCAACCAAAATGTCACACCGACAACGTTGCTTGATTGCTTGATCTTAGTGGAACTGCACAAGAGGAGATCTGACTTCTTATCTGTGTTGGCAAATTTTTTTCAGATCTACTTCTTGTGAGTTGTTTGAATTCCACATTATGAGAGGTCAGTAATGGCCTTCTTCCACATGATTGTGCAGTGTGCTTTCATATGTTCTGCTACTTATATGGTAATGTTGATTGATTTTAGTGAACTCCACAAAAGGAGACCAGACTTCCAATCTGTATGTGCACCGTAATATCCTATCGAGGTAAGATAATGATATTTCACAACTGTTGGCCTGTATTTTGCTACTGTCATCAGAAAAGTAATGTTGTTGTTTAGTGCTATACTTGTGCTCCCTAATTGACATGCCAAATCTTACATTCAAGGCTAAGCTTGTCTGTTATTGAACCAAGTGATGAAGGGGAAGAACAAGCAGAAGAAGAACAAAAATCAACTCCTGGTGCTGTAATGAAGCACTGGAACTATGATGACACAAGTAATGATATAGTTTTGCATCTCAATTTATTGCTATGGCTGGAACGAGCAATTGTTTTGCCACTATGATTTGATGCCACTCTTAATGTAATATGTAATTATCTCTACTTGTGCAAACAGGGATCTTGTTTGAAGATAACATATATTTTAGTGGAACGGCACAAGAAGATGTTGGAAACATTAAACTAATCGAGGAGTTTATAGTAAGCATGGCAACCACAGTAGATAATAATTGATGGTTCCGAAGAAGTGCTTCATCTGCATGCTCTACACAATAAGACTCCTGACAAAGGTTGGTACCGGCACACGGATTTCATCCATTTGATTGAGCTTTGTCATCTCTATTGGTGTTGTGCTACTGTTTAGCTACTCTCATGAGAAAGTGGTATTGTTTCGCATGTTAATCTAAGGCTGCTAACAAATTGATCCACCAGTTTGCCACCGTTATAACCACTGATAAAATTAAGTAATAATGCAGTTCAAGTTGAGCTGCTGTGTTTGGTATCATATCATTTCCTATGAGGATAATGAGGAGATGCATCCCTTTGTGACTATACATTTCATCAGTTACTCCCTTTGTTAATGTAATGACTGTTTTAAATATTTCCTTTCCTTTTTTTTGAGCAAACAGGGATGCTAGCATTTAGTCATTCTCTTGTCTTTGCACAACAGGATCATCCTCCTCTGAAGAAGAATATGGAGTACGTGAAGTGCCCAGTTCCGATTATGCCAGGATGAGGAAGCCCAGTCTATCTTCTCACCAGAACGAGCAGTTGAAGGATGGTTACATTACTCCCCACAAGACCAAACTAACTTCAGCTCAGAAGGACTCATAGATTTCCATCTTTTTTGCTGTGATGGGCAAGTACAATGTTGTTCTAGGATTCTTTCTCGTGAGTTCCATTTTTTTAAATGTGTGCTCTGCATGGACCATGTAGGTGCCTGTTTAAACTGTAAATTCATAATACAGTTTGCTTTGCTAATCATTTTTTTATTTAAGCAAACATGGGTGCTCAGCTTGATTTCAATGGGAACTGCACAAAATGTTTTGATGGTTCGTGCCCATTATACTTCATCATGCACAATACATCGAATGTTCTCGAATCATTCATTTCCACCTCCAGCCACAAAATTAGCTACAAGAAAGAAGGTGCCGATATGTTCAAGGCATTGCAACATATAAAGGCGAAATCATACAAGCTACGCGCGAATTTGGTTGATTTTGGTGGAACTGCACAAAAAGAAAAGCTGGTTTATTTAGCACGAGGTGCCATGTCAATGGCCGAACTGATGGCAAACCCCGCCCATTCCACAATCGTAGGCATTTGATATTTTGGAATGGGAAAACCTTGTCAAAGTTTGCTCATTGATGTACGCAAAAAGACACACATTTGATATTTTGGAATGGGACAACCTTGTCAAATTTTGCTCATTGATGTTAGCAAGAAGACATGCGTTTGATATTTTCGAATGGGACGCCCTTTGCTGTCAGCAGCATCGATCGATTTTTCTTTACTCTTTAGTTTGTGAAGTACTACCTCCATCCTGGTTTATTGGTCCCCATTGTAATCTGTGCCAAATTTTCACCATAAATTTAACTAACAAAATCTTAATGCATGTCACTAAAAATTATATTATTGAAAACTATGTTCAAATACGAATCCAATGATATAATTTTTTTTGACATGCACTAACATTTTGTTAGTTAAATTTTTGGTCAAAATTTAGCACAAATTACAAAGGGGACTAATAAACCAGGACGGAGGTAGTAAATATTGGCTCTGACATGTGAATCACTGAGATGCATAATCATCGATTGTTTTGAATGTTCTCTATGAATTCCCAGGCCTGTGAGTTTGATTGCAATGTAAATGCATGCTAAAAAGCTGCTCAAACTTTTTGTACGTGTGAAACTACTGCAAATGAGGTGATCACCATGCATCCTAGGAATAATGCCAGTACGTATTGTTTTGCATGTTCATCCAATGCCAGCGATACAAGAATTTGAACTAATCGAACTAAATTCATTCATACACGGCTGGATTTCATATAAACATGCCGGATTTCATTACATGTCATACATTCTTCAACTAAAAAGGGGTGCGCTGGAGGTATAATTAATTAACCTAATCTATGATCTCCGGTGCCCATTTCCCGTGTCCTTCTGAGCCGAACAAAAGCTTATTCTCTAGCACAGCTCTCCGACTCCACGTCGCTGCCAAGAAGCTAATCGGCCTTCTGTGTTCAACCCGCCAAGCTTGGCTTCAACCGAAGGGTAGCAGCGGTGGCCTTACTTAGACCCGAGCGGCGGCGACCTACCGTGTTCTACTCTTCCTCGTTTTCGGTGTGGCGCGGCCTCGTTGGTAGTGGGGCGGGGCCTCGACGGAGCCGGCGATGTCATCTATCTTGTTGCCAGCGGGGCGACGCCTCGGCGGAGCGGGGGAAATCATCCCCCTTGTTGCCGGTAGGGCGGGGCCTCGGCGAAGCCGGTGATGTCCTCTGCCTCGTTGTTGGCGGGGCGGGGCCTCGGCGGAGCAGGGCCTCACCGAAGCCGGCGAATTCCTCCGCCTCGGTGCCGGCGGGGCGGAGCCTCGGTGGAGCCGGTGGTGTCCTCTGCCTCGTTGTTGGCGGGGCGGGGCCTCGGCGGAGCAGGGCCTCGCCGAAGCCGGCGAAGTCCTCCGCCTCGGTGCCGGTGGGGCGGGGAGTCGGTGGAGCCGTCATTGTCCTCTACCTCGTCGTCGGTCTCGCCAAACAGTGCCTCGCCCGCTTCATCGCCCTCTTTGTAGGCAGCCACAACCTTCGCCACCCGCATGCGGTACCGCCAGCGCACGAGGCGACTCTCACGGGTGGAGCGGTACAACTCGAGCAGCGCCTCCTGCTCTGCCCACTCCGCGGCGATCTGCTCCTCCGCCTGCAGGTGCTCCTGGAGGACATGGTGGTTGTAGGTGGCGTCGGCCTGCGCCTCCCAGAACTGCTCCTCACGCTTCTGCCTCACCATGTCCATGTATTGGGCACGGTCCTCGCCGATGGTCATGGTGCAATGCACCGGCGAGGATGGCACGGAGGAGGGGGTTGGCGCCGGATCATCGACTACCACGTTCTCCATTGGGATGTTGTCATCCTCCGGCTGCCTACCGGCCAGCCAGTCGGCAGGAATGGATGCCATCTCCTTCTTGTCCGTCGTCCGCCCGTCCCGAATAGAGCTGGTGCACGAGGAAGCCATGGTGGGAGTGGTGTGGACAGGAGAAAGGGAACGGAGGCGGATGATTGTGGCTATGGCCGGCGCAGCAGTTTATATAGCAATGGTCGGCGGCGGAGGGATGAACGGGTGGCGCCGAATAGCCGCCTCAGCAACCGCGTATCGTTAATGTGGGTGGCAGACAGACGGACGGACGACACTTGTGTCATTTGAACACGGAGCAATCGCCTGCACCAGGAAGCGGCGCCGGCGGCACTGATTGTTTCGGGCGGAAAGCACACGCGGGCGAGGGAGGCGGTCTGGGTGGGCCAGGGCGGTCAGACTCGTGCTTGGCAGTGGGTCGGTCCAGCAGCCGGACATGCTGGCTTGCCAGCGAGCTCGCCGAGCTGAGCGACCACAATTAGGTGATGGACGTGGCTTCCGACAAGGAGCCAGCTCTAGCGCCCAAGCCGATTCATGCCGTGTTCTCCATAGAGCAGGTGCAGCCACACTTCGATGCCCTAGTGGCGAAAGAGCTACCAGCACAGGAGGACATGTGCTGCAACCTTCGTCTCCTCAACGAGCACCGGCTCGCGGAAGTATGAATCGCCGGCGAACAAGCGAACGAAAATGCCGTCGCGGACATGTGGTCCTATGATCTTGGCTTTCTGAATGAGTATCGGGCGCTGTATCAGACCATCCGTAGGGCCACCGTCTCACGTTGTCAACATGGTCAACGAACATGAGGAATGAGGAGATGACTTAACTTGGAGAGGATGACAGTGGGGACCCACCAGGGCCATAGCCGCACGTACGCAAGTGCCTCCTTATTATATACAACTATAATTTTTTTGCTTCCTCCTGGTTTCCTGGCATCACAGTCCCACACCATTGTCAACCTATATAGTCAATAAACAAGAGAATTGCATAAGGAGCGGCCGACAGCTGGGACCCAGCAGCTCATGCAGTATTTGTGTTTTTGAGGTGTGAGTAGAGTTTTTCTTGAGTGATGTTTTTGTTGTTGTTCAGAGGAGAGCAGGGTATCAACTGGGAGGGCTGTGGCCCGTCTAGCCCAGGCTATTATTTTATGTCGACCAAATATCCAGCCCAGATATTAATTTTTTCAAGCTGAATCAACTTGTTATTCCCCGCCCCGCTGGGCTGCAAATCTTTCCTAGGAGGGATGCATTAGGCTTAATAAGAAAATGGGCTTTAAGAAATAATAAATGGGATGTAATTATAAAAACTGGGCTGTAACTATAAAAAAAATGCACCAAACACGTAATTAGTAAAAAAAATATTTTTAGATTTTGAAAATTTTAATTTCACTACTTGTTGCGTGCGCAATATTTCGTTGGATTTTTATGTAATACAAATTTATTTTGAAATTATATTTAATCTCACTAGAAATTTCGGGATAAAATATTTCGGATCCCATCAAAATGTGGGAAATTTTATTGAATTCCATTTTGAGCGGTTGGTTGAAATTATTAATCATTGTCCTAGCTAGAAAATGGGCTGTAATTTTAAGAAATTGTAAATGGGCTGTAGTAAATTCCATTAGAATTCAAAAATGGGCTGTACATTCTTACAAATCGCAAATGAGCTATATGTTCTCTGCCACACACTTGTGGGCCTACTAAGTTGACGCGTACGCAAGGCTTTGTCAACTCATAGTAAACACACGTTTCTAGCAGCAGTGGCCGTTGGATGTCCATCCAACGGATGTCGTGCTTCTTCTTCAATCTCAGATATTCTTGCTTCAGCCGCCCAAACCACCGCCAGAGGTACCACCTGCTACCGCCTCCCGTGGCCGGCTGTGCTGCCGTGCAGGATTCACCGGCCCACCCTACTCCCATCGCCGTCCAGGCCATTCCTCTACTCACCAACACCTCCTGTTATTCTCCGGCTACAGCAGCCTCACACCGCAGCCGAACCAGTGAACCCTCGTACTCCCCTTCGCGTGGGCATCCACCAGCCTCGTCTTCCCTGGCTCCGCATCGTTCCCTTCCTAGGCCTCGCCGTCATCCACCGCCTGGGTGTTGTCCGCGCGGCGTGGTCAACATGGTCAACGAACGGCAGCCATCGAAAGAGAACTCTACGTGGTGAGGCTGACAGATGGACCCACCAGCTAAATCTTTGCACACAAGGAAGTGCGTCCATATTACGGGCAAAAAATTGATTCTTCCCCCTGACAGCTGGGACCCACGAGCTATATCTTCACACGCAAGGAAGTGCGTCCTTATCCTCCCTGACAGCTGGGACCCATCCGGTCGAAGCGTACGTAGCGTTTTCTGTCTGGTCGTGAACGTGTACGTATATACTGGTCGATCGGTCTCTCTGCAATGATGAACCTTGGCCGAGCAAGCAGTGACACGTGTAGTAGTAGAGCTACTGGCGTAGTAGTTTAGGCAGTCCCTTCTAAACCTTGTACATGTACGTACAGCCACATACGGGCGGGGTCTCGAACGCCTAGCTACTCGCGCATACGTACGGCCAGGGCACGTGTACATGGAGAGGTAACGAAAGACAGCAACAACGTCCTGTTCATCGGAAGAAGCCACTTGGCTGGGTCGGAATAGAGAAATCACGTCGTGTTCATCGGGAGGCAACAAAATGTGTTGTGTTCATCGGGAGCCAACCGGCTTGGACGGAACAGCCAAAACAGGGAGTACGGAGGAAACGGCCTTTTGTTCGACCGGCTACGATCGAAACGGGATCCTGTTCATCAGGAGGGGTGTGGCGTACCGCAAAACGGGACTCCACGAGCTACTGTTCACCCATGGTCGACTTCCTTCAGCCTCCACCTGAACTATTCATCCATCGCGTCTCCCTCCTGCCTCCACGAGCTACTGTTCATCCACGGGCTACTGTTCATCTAGCCCTCCACCGGCTACTGTTCAACCAGCCCTCCACGGGGTCCTGTTCATCCACCCCCAACCAGCTCGGCTGTGGCGGCCTCCTCTCGGGGTCCTGTTCATCCAGCGGCAACGGCCTAATACCACGGGGTCCTGTTCATCCAACGCCCACCGAGAACTGTTCATCCAACCCCAACCACGTACGTCTTGACTCGTTCAACCAACCCCCACGTTCACTGTTCATCAAGAGGCAACAGGTTCGATCGACTTTAGTAAGCAGCAACAACAACAGCGATCGATCGCTCGGGTTCAGTTAGCAGCAGTAGCGAAGGAATTGCTCGGGTTCAGTTAACAGCCAAGGGATCGATCACTCGGGTTCAGTAATGGAGCTAGTGCAATCGCTCGGGTTCAGTAAGAGAACGCCTCGCTCGGGTTTAGTTAGAGCCCAATGCCTCACACACATGCACGTACGTGTATGAGAGAAACGCGCAAACCTCCGTGCATCGCTCGGCCCCGACCAGCCACCGTAACCGGGAACTCCCTGAAATTTTCCTCGCCCTCGCTTCTAGCACAATTTTTTCCGTCATGGACGGCCCAAAGAATGTCATGCAGGTGCGTCTCCGGCCCGCCCAGGACGAAAAGCCCATTTTCTGTCATGATTTTTTGTCATAGAAGTAGGAGCCCACCACATCTATGATGGTACCGGGTTTTGTCACAATTATCGTCATAGAAGTGTCATAAGCATGATAGAATTTTTTTCGTTCGGGCCAAAATGTCACGGATGTGTCTTTTTTGTAGTGCCAGGATCCAACAATCTAAGAACTTTGTTTTCCCAGTGCGTATATTCAGGTCATCCACCTCATAGCGAGTGACATGTACAACCACACAATCCTTGTCTGGATCAGGGCTCTAATTGAAACAGAAACGAATTTTGAATTACTTTCCAATATGAAAGACACAAGTTATTTAAACCACTATGTAGAGTCAAAAGTATGCATGACAGGGAAGGTAGCATGGCATCAAAGCTAATAAAATTTTGCATTATTTATCACCACATACTTAGATGAAAAACCATGATCGAGACCAGCAAGGAAGAAAATCACCTTGGGCAGCTCAGCGCGGGGGGGGGGGGGGGCACATCCTCGAAGGGGGAAAACTGCTCCTGCAGGGCCACGGGGGCTGTAACCTCAAATGGGGCGTTAACCATATCCGTAGTGGCTGTGAGCGTATCTGGGGTCGGCTTGGTGGCGGCCTCCATCTTCTTGGAGCTCTTTGTCTCGTGGGGATCAGCCTCCCGCGTCTGCTCCAAAATTGGAAGATATTTGCTTGGTTCTCCTTGGTCCATCATGAAACTGACGAATAGGAGACAACTGAAAGGAAAACACAATCGCAATGACAATGAAACAAAAAAGAGAGTGAGGATCGGTTACTGCTTTGCAAAAGTTCTTTTTTCTGAAAGAAAATATACCAACATCACAGATCCACTTACCTTCACTTCGTTGGGAGAGAAGAACAATGGTAGATGCGAGTGTTGGTTTTCTTGAAGACGGTGAGGGAGAAGGGGATTCAGCGAAGAGTGAAATGATGGTTGCTTCGTCCGTCAAACTTAGACTGCGGGGAGGTGGGGTTTTGTGATATGACGGCTCGTTACTGCCATGCTACGACCGGGGTGACTCTCCGCCTGCATACCACCTTCTAATTTGGTGGATGGCATTTGGGCCCGCGTGCTGCATGGCCCGCATGTCGGTGAACCAAAGTAAAATGACATTCAGTAGCGGGAGACGTTTCGATGACCTCGGAGGAGCCAGAAGCGGTAGTGTATATATCCACTGTACTACTAGTAATTGTCTTTCTGGGTAGCTGTAGAGTGTCTCCACTATACTAGTAGTAATTGTTTCTCTGAGCCCAAGACAAAAGAGCCCATCCACCCTAGTAAATAGTAAAATCAATTCAAAAGCCCATATATTTACTTAACGAGAGGCGCTACCCAGCACACCGCCCCCCAAAAAACCTGTGTGCTCTTCTTCCTCCTCACTCCCACCCACCTCACGTCAGCTTGCTCCACTCGTACCCCCAAATTCTTCACCTCACTCCTACAGAAAACCCCAGCTCCCCTTCTCCCTCACTACTATAGAAAACCCTAGCTCCCATTCTTTTTCACTACTACAGAAAACTCCAGCTCCCCTTCTTCTTCACTCGCACTAGAACTAGGCTCGTCATTCATTACTCTGCTCAAATCCATGAGCTCGACATGACGCCCTCGAGGAAAATGGAGTCGGCTGACCCCAGCGCCAAGAAGATGAGGCTCCCGCCAGCGGCGACGCCTGTTGTAGATCCTGCACCCAGCAGCGCGAGGAGAAGCGGCGAGCCCCCCATCAGATCCCAGGAACCCGTAGAATCTCAGGTGGACCGCATCAGCGATCTCCCGGACGCCATCCTTGGGGAGATCATCTTGCTTCTGCCCACCAAGGATTGCTGCTGCACCCAAGTCCTCTCAACTCATTAGCTATCTCTCTTTAATGATTTTGAACTCCCCAGAGCCATCATCTCCTCCCACCAGGGCTCCGTTCAAGGCCTCTGCATCCCGGCATGCTACCTGAGCATGCCCTACACGGTGGACGCCTGGCTGAAATCCCCTGAATTCACAGAACTACAGTTGCTTGAGTTCTACTATTCCCCCAGAAATCACATACTACATATTGAATGCCATGTACTTGTGCCCTCAGCACCGATGTCCATCTCACGGTTTTCCTCCTCTCTCCACACTGCCACCTTTGCACCGTGCTACCTACCAGATAATCTGGTACTAAACCTTCGACTCCCATTTCTAAAAAAACTTTCACTTGTGCGGGTTCGTATGTCGGAGGCCTCATTGCACAGCATATCCACTCCAGTTGCCCTGCCCTGGAGTGCTTGGTGCTTGTTTTCACAGTTAGAATCGGTTGTCTCCAAATAAAGTCACCTAACCTTGTAAGAATTGGAATTTCTTTTGACGGAAGGTAGCTCATCATCGAAGATGCCCCTTCACTTCAAAGGTTGATCCTTGATTCTCGTTATTCACCGTCGGAAATAACTGTCGTCTTTGCGCCTAAACTGGAGACCTTTGGTGTAATACATGATCTTTGTGCTCATTTCAAGATGGTGTTTTGCTCCACAGTAATTCAGGTACTGTATATTATCATCTACACTTGTAATCATAAGCTGCATTTTAAATTTCTGCGCATAATTTATGTATCATCTTGGAGTACACTTTTTGTACTAATATTATGTTCTATGCTCAATGAAGAGTTTGTCCATGGATTGCCTATCAATGGTGCTAGATTCTGTCAAGATCTTATATATCCATATGAATAGCTTTGATTTGAACAAGATTATTGGCTTGCTGCAATGCTTTCCATGTCTAGAGAAGTTGTATATAAATGTGATAATTTCACGCACATTGGAAGTCCGCATATAGTGTACAAGAATTAACCGTTCAACTATTGCGCTTTCGACACTCTTTTTTAGACCTTAACTATTTTCAATCTTCATGTCTATTTAGGCAATAGGACGGGGTAAGAAAGTTATAACCAATCGGTGGATTCGTAAGCACAGGGATTTTCTCAGTTGTCACGACATTCGATTGAAGACAATAACGCTGGAATGATATTTAGCCAACCATGCAAACACTAGATTTTGTCACATTCTTCCTGCTGAATGCGAGGTTACTATTGTCCATCAGGCTTAAGTCTATCAGCAGCATGGTTTTGATGGATGGCTATGTCGAAGAGCAAAAAAGGAGTTTCAAGTGGACAAAAGGGCTTCTGAACATGCCGGGATTCTATTTACAACATCTTGTGGTCATAATCCAGTAAATTTTATGACCCAGGATGTTTATTCTATGGACCTGACCGATCCATTTGATTGTGACTATCGAAAACAGTGCTGGAGTTAGATGTTGTTGCCCTTTTCAATCTAGGTTTTGTCTAAACCTGATGAACAATTGACCCTCGTGCTTTTGTACAGTTTGTAAACTGGAGTTAGATGTTGTTGCCCTTTTCAACTCGGCTGTGACTGTCATATTTTCTTTGAAACAAGGCAAATGGTTTGCCATTTGTTTAATTAAGAGAGAAATATTGTAACAAATCCCAACCAAGGGAAATAACATCACTCTAGCCGGCTGCTTGAGCTCATTGTGCATTACAGAACCCAAGTGATTAGCCCCCACCAGCACCCACAAACTTATTTTGAACTAGCACACCAAATCGGCTGTAAATTTTCATAAGAAAGGCTGCATGGCTGTGACAGATTTGGATTCTGACATTTGGGTCCCACGAGAAAAAAGCCTATCCAAGGTGGTGTCGACTTACTAGTCAGCAAACGATTCTACCAACTAGCCGTTGGATTGACGTCCAACATCTGTCGTGTATCTTCTATCTCTTGTCTTCTTCCTCCAGCTGCCCAAACCAAACCACCCCGTCGGTCCCGCCTGCTCCCGCCTCCCATGGCTGGCTGCGCCTCTGCCGCCCTACCGTACCCTCAAACATTGGCCAGTCCATCCCTCTATTCCCCCACATGTCCTGTTATTCTCCGGCAACGCCAGCCCCAACACGCACTCGCACCCGCACCCGAACTAGTCAACCCTCGTACTCCCCTCCGCCTGCGACTAGACTGCCGCATCTTCCACGGCTCCTTTTCGTTCCCATCGAAGGCCTCGCCGTCGTCCTCCGCCTTGGTTTGCTCACCGTTCGCGGTGCGCCATCGTCTGGCGTTATCAACGTGGTCAACAACCGAGAGGAATAAGGAGATGACTGTATGTGGAGAGGATGACAATAGGGACCTACCAGGGTCATGGCAGTACGCAAGCAAGTGCCTCGTTATTACAAGCCCCAAAAAATGGTTCCTCCTAATGGTTGGACATCTGGATCCCACGCCATTGTCAACGTAGTCAATAAACGACAGAATTACACAATGAGCGGCTGACACCAGGGACCCAGCAGGTCGCGCAGTTGTTATTTTCTCTTTTTTTGAGGAACAAGCAGTTGTTATTTAGTACTAGTTTTAGAGACAGATCAGGGTAACAACGGGTCTATGCGGGGGCTGTGGCCCGTCTAGCAAGGGTTTTATTTTATGTTTACCAAATGATGAGCCCAGTTGTGTATTTTTCTTTCTGAAAATGGCTAGCCCAATTCTACTTTTTTTTAAATAAATACCCAATGGAGGCCTACTTGCTTTCTCAGCCCTGCTGGGCTGCAAATCTTTCAAGACTAGAGCGATTTATTCGCTTGCCCAGGAAATAAAGTAGTAAGAAATGGGATGTAAATTTTAAAAACACAGCAAACCGACAATTTGTTTCAAATATCTTTTTTTAAGATTTTGAGATTTCGAAGAAATGGGATGTATATTTTAAAAACACAGCAAACCGACAATTAGTTTCAAATATCGTTTTTTAAGATTTCGAGATTTCGAATTTAATTGTTTTTTGTGGGGAAAATTATGTTGGATTTTAAATTGATATTAATTTATTATTTTTAAATTAGTTTGAACGTGATTCAAAATTTCAGGATTAAAAACAGTTAGGACCGCACCGAAATATGAAAATTTGGTTGAATTTTTAACCGTGGCCAGAATGTGGGTTGTAATGGTAACAAAAAGAATATGGGCTTCAAAAAAATCCTTAAGAATTGGCCAATGGGGAGTACATTAATTAGCAATAATGGCAGATGAGTTGTATGTTGTTTTCCACATATTTGAGGCTGACTTATGGGCCTACTAGGTTGACGCGTATGCTTTCCTAAAAAAAAGGTTGACGCGCAGGCAAGGCCTTGTCAACTTAGTCAACACACGAGAGCAGCGACTGTTGGATGTACATCCAATGGCCGTCATGCTTCTTCAATCTCTGCTCTTCCTGCTCCAGCCGCTCAAACCAGCGCCGGCGGGACTGCCTGCTCCCTCCTGCTATGGTCGGCTGTGCTATCGCGCAGGCCTCACCGCCCCACCCTACTCCCATCGCTGGACTGGCCATCCCTCTACTCACCCACACCTGCTGTTTTTCTCCGACGACGACAGATGAACCTCGTACTCCCCTCCGCGTGGGAAACAACTGTCGAGTCTTCCCTGGCTCCGTGTCATTCCCTTCCTAGGCCTTGCCTGTTGGAAATATGCCCTAGAGGCAATAATAAATTAGTTATTATCATATTTCCCTGTTCATGATAATCGTTTATTATCCATGCTAGAATTGTATTGATCGGAAACTCAAATACATGTGTGGGTACGTAGACAACAACATGTCCCTAGTAAGCCTCTACCAGACTAGCTCATTGATCAAAGATGGCTATGGTTTCCTAGCCATGGACATGAGTTGTCATTTGATAACGGGATCACATTATTAGGAGAATGATGTGATGGACAAGACCCAAACTATAAACGTAGCATGTGATCGTATCAAGTTTGTTGCTATCGTTTTCTGCATGTCAAGTATATGTTCCTATGACCATGAGATCATGCAACTCACTGACACCGGAGGAGTACCTTGTGTGTACCAAACTTTGCAACATAACAGGGTGACTATAAAGGTGCTCTACAGGTATCTCCGAGGGTGTTTGTTGAGTTGGCATGGATCAAGACTGGGATTTGTCACTCCGTATGACAGAGAGGTATCTCAGGGCCCACTCGGTAATACAACATATCAAGAAGCTTGCAAGCAATGTGACTAATGAGTTAGCCACGGGATCTTGTATTACAGAACGAGTAAAGAGACTTGCCGTTAATGAGATTGAACTAGGTATGGAGATACCGACGATCGAATCTCGGGCAAGTAACATACCGATAGACAAAGGGAACTGCATACGGGATTAGCTGAATCCTTGACATCGAGGTTCGACCGATAAGATCTTGGTAGAATATGTAGGAACCAATATGGGCATCTAGGTCCTGCAATTGGTTATTGACCGTAGAGGTGTCTCGGCCATGTCTACATAGTTCTCGAACCCGCAGGGTCTACAGACTTAATGTTTGGTGACGATATAAGTATAGTTGAGTCATTATGGTGGTTACCGAAGGTTGTTCGGACTCCCGGATGAGATCCCGGACATGATGAGGAACTCCGGAATGGTCCGGAGGTGAAGATTCATATATTGGATGAAGGGTATTGGTGTCCAGAATTATTCCTGGGGTACCGGGTGATGACCAGCATGACCGAAAGGGGTTTCGGGGGGTCCCCGCAAGTGTTTGGGGACCTCATGGGACAAGGGGAGGGGCAAACCAGCCCACTAAGGGGCTGTGCGCCCCCCTCACTCTTCCCCACATGACCAGGAGAGGTGGGCGCGCCCCCCTCTAGGGTTTCCCTCCACCCGGCTTGGGGGGCAAGTCACCCTAGGGGAGATCCCATCTGCCCTGGCCGCCGCCCCCCAAGGGGAAACCCTAGGGGCACGACCCCCTCCTCCCTTCCCCTATATATAGAGAGGTAGAGAGAGGGCAGCCGCACCCCTTGAGCACGTCTCCATGCCACGGCGCTGCCTCTCCTCTCCCTCGCATCCCTCTTCCTCTCCGTAGTGCATAGCGAATCTCTGCTGAGATTCCGCCATCACCACCGCCACCACGCCGTCGTGCTGCCGGAGGACTCGAGCTACTACTTCACCATCGCTCGCTGGATCGAGGAGGTTAAGGCGTCATCAAGCCGTACATGTGTTGAACGCGGAGGTGCCGTCCGTTCGGCACATGGATCGAAGTTAGTTGGACGGATCGTGATTGGATCGCGAAGATGTTCCACTACATCAACCGCATTTCTTAACACTTCCGCTTAGCGATCTACAAGGGTATGTAGATCCAATCTCTCCTCTTGTAGATGGTTATCTCCTAGATTGGATCTTGGTGAGCGTAGGAAAATTTTGTTTCCCATGCAACGTTCCCCAACAGTGGCATCAGAGCTTGGTCTATGCGTAGATGACATCACGAGTAGAACACAAAGGAGTTTGTGGGCGTTGATATTCAGATTGCTTCCTTCTTTGGTCTTTTCTTGATTCAGCGGTATTGCGGGATGAAGCGGCCCGGACCAACTTTACATGTCCATGTACATGAGACCGGTTCCATCGACAGACATGTGACTTTGTTGCATAAAGATGGCTGGCGGGTGTCTATCTCTCCCACCTTTAGTTGAATTGGATTCGACAAAGGCGGTCCTTGTAGAAGGTTAAATAGCAACTTGCATATCACCGTTGTGGCTTTGCGTAGGTAAGAATTGTTCTTGCTAGATACCGATAGCAGCCATGTAAAACATGCAACAACAATTAGAGGACGTCTAACTTGTTTTTGCAGGGTATGTTGTGATATGATATGGCCAAAGACATGATGAAATATATTTGAGGTATGAGATGATCATGTTTGTAATAGTTTATATCGACTTGCATGTCGATGCATACGGCAACCGGCAGGAGCCATAGGGTTGTCTTTAATTATTGTATGACCTGCGTGTCAATCTTTAAGCGCTTTGTAATGCTTTACTTTATCGCTAAGCGGTAGCAATAGTAGTAGAAGCATGGTTGGCGTGACAACCCCGATGGCAACACGATGATGGAGATCATGGTGTCATGCCGGTGACGATGGAGATCATGCCGGTGCTTTGGAGATGGAGATCAAAAGCACAAGTCGATGGCCATATCATGTCACTTATGATTTGCATGTGATGTTAATCCTTTTATGCATCTTATTTTGCTTAGGACGACGGTAGCATTATAAGGTGATCCCTCACTAAAATTTCAAGATAAAATTGTGTTCTCCCCAAGTGTGCACCATTGCGAAAGTTCGTCGTTTCAAAGCGCCATGTGATGATCGGGTGTGATAGACTCTATGTTCACATACAACGGGTGCAAGCCAGTGTTGCACATGCGGAACACTTGGGTTAAACTTGACGAGCCTAGCATGTACAAACATGGCCTCAGAACACAAGAGACCGAAAGGTCGAACACGAGTCATATAGTAGATATGATCAACATGGAGATGTTCACCATTGAAACCTCCTCATCTCACGTGATGATCGGACTTGGGTTGGTGAATTTGGATCGTGTTACACTCAGACAACCGGAGGGATGTTGATTTGAGTGCGAGTTCTTAGGTAATATGATTAATTGAACTCATTATCATGAACAATAGTCTAAAGTTGCCTTTGCAAATTTATGTTGTAGATCAATGGTTCACGCAGTAGCTCCCCTGAATTTCAATGTGTTCCTAGAGAAAGCTAAGCTGAAATATGATGGAAGTAACTTTGTAGACTGGGCCCGTAATCTGAGGATTATCCTCATGGCTGCTCAAAAGTTTTATGTCCTAGATGCACTGCTTGGTGTGCCACCCCCTTCTGCAACTGTAGAGACTGTGAACGCCTGACAGTTGCGTGTTGATGACTACTCAATAGTTCAGTGCGCCATTTGTATGGCTTAGAGCCGGGACTTCAAAGGCGTTTTGAATGTCATGGAGCATATGAGATGTTCTAGGAGTTGAAGTTTATCTTTGAGAAGAATGCCCGGATTGAGAGGTATGAGACCTCCGATAAGTTCTATGCCTGCTAGATGGAGGAGAACGGGTCTGTCAGTGAGCACATACTCAGAATGTCTGGGTACTAAAACCGTCTGGCTGAGTTGGGAATTGAGCTCCCGCCAGAGGCTGTCACTGACAGAGTTCTTCAATCGCTACCACCTAGCTACAAGAGCTTTGTGTTGAACTATAACATGCAAGGGATGAATAAGTCAGTCTCCGAGCTGTTCACGATGCTAAAAGTCGCTGAGTCAGACATCCAGAAGGAGCATCAAGTGTTGATGGTGAATAAAACCACTAGTTTCAGGAAGAGCAAGGGAAAGAAAGGAAACTTCAAGAAGGGTGGCAAAGCAGTTGCCCCTCCTCCCGTGAAGAAACCCAAGGCTGGACCCAAGCCAGAAACTGAGTGCTTCTATTGCAAGGGAACTGGCCACTGGAAGAGGAACTGCTCCAAGTATCTGGCCGACAAGAAGGGAGCCAACGTCAACAAAGGTATATATGATATACATGTTATTGATGTGTACCTTACGAACTCTCGTTGTAGTGCCTAGGTATTTGATACCGGTTCGGTTGCTCACATTTGCAACTTAAAGCAGGAACTACGAAATAGACGGAGGCTAGCGAAGGACGAAGTGACGATGCGCGTGGGAAATGGTTCCAAGGTTGATGTGATCGCCGTCGGCACGCTCGCTCTTCGATTACCATCAGGATTAGTGATGAACCGGAATAATTGTTATTTAGAGCCTGCGTTGAGCATGAACATTATATCTGGATCTTGTTTAATGCGAGACGGTTACTCATTTAAATCAGAGAATAATGGTTGTTCTATTTATATGGGTAATATCTTTTATGGTCATGCACCCATTGTCAGGGGTTTATACTTATTGAATCTCGATAGTGATGATACACATGTTCATAACATTGATGCCAAAAGATGTAGAGTTGATAATGATAGTACCACTTTCTTGTGGCACTGCCGCTTAAGTCATATTAGCATAAAGCACATGAAGAAACTCCATGCTGATGGACTTTTGGAGTCACTTGATTTTGAATCACTTGACACATGTGAACCATGCCTCATGGGCAAGATGACTAAGACCCCGTTTTCCGGAACTATGGAACGGGCAAGTGACTTGTTGGAAATCATACATACTGATGTGTGCGGTTCGATGAGCATTGACGCGCGCGGTGGATATCGTTACTTTCTCACCTTCGCCGATGAGTTGAGTAG
This sequence comes from Thinopyrum elongatum, assembly GCA_011799875.1. Lineage (NCBI taxonomy): Eukaryota > Viridiplantae > Streptophyta > Magnoliopsida > Poales > Poaceae > Thinopyrum > Thinopyrum elongatum. Next base: position 447,093,464 of record CM022299.1, read on the forward strand.
ATATTGGTATATTTACTTAATGAAGCATAAGTCTGAAAAGTTCAAGCAATTTCAGAGTGAAGTTGAGAATCATCATAACAAGAAGATTAAATTCCTACGATCTGATCGAGGGGGAGAATATCTGTGTTATGAATTTGGCAATCACTTAAGACAATGTGGAATTGTTTCACAGTTGACGCCACCTGGGACACCACAGCGTAATGGTGTGTCTGAATGTCGTAATCATACCTGATTGGATATGGTGCGTTCTATGATGTCTCTTGCCGATCTGCCACTATTGTTTTGGGGTTATGCGTTAGAGACAACTGCATTCACTTTAAATAGGGCACCATCTAAATCCGTTGAGATGACACCGTATGAATTATGGTTTGGCAAGAAACCTAAGTTGTCGTTTCTTAAGGTTTGGGGCTGCGACACTTATGTGAAAAGGCTTCAGCCTGATAAGCTCGAACCCAAAGCGGATAAATGGATCTTCATAGGATACCCAAAGGAGACGATTGGGCATACCTTCTATCTCAGATCCGAGGGCAAAGTGTTTGTCGCTAAGAACAGGTCCTTTCTCGAGAAGGAGTTTCTCTTGAAAGAATTGAGTGGGAGGAAGATAGAACTTGATAAGGTTGTTAAACCTTTACTTCAACCAGAGAGTAGCACAACACAGAAAGATGTTTCTGTGGCACCTACGTCAGTTGAAGAGGAAGCTAACGATGATGATCATGAAGCTTCAGATCAAGTTACTGTCAAATCTCGTAGGTCGACAAGGATGCGTACAACTTCTGAGTGGTACGGTAACCCTGTCTTAAAGGTCATGTTGTTGGACAACGGTGAACCTATGAGCTATGGAGAAGCGATGGTGGGCCTGGATTCCAACAAATGGCTAGGAGCCATAAAAACCGAGATAGGATCCATGTATGAGAACAAAGTATGGACTTTGGTGGACTTGCCCGATGATCAGCAGGCTAAATGGATCTTTAAGAAGAAGACAAACACTGATGGTAATGTCACCATTTATAGAGCTCGACTTGTCGCAAAGGGTTTCCGACAAGTTCAAGGAGTTGACTATGATGAGACTTTCTCACTCGTAGCGATGCTAAAGTCTGTTGGGATTATGTTAGCAGTTGCTGCATTTTCAGATTATGGAATCTGGCAGATGGATGTAAAAAAAAGTTTCCTTGATGGTTTTCGTGAGGAAAGGTTGTATGTGATACAACCAGAAGGTTTTGTCGATCCTAAGGATGCTAAAAGGTATGCAAGCTCGAGCGATCCTTCTATGGACTGGAGCAAGCATCTCGGAGTTGGAACATACGCTTTGATGAGGTGATCAAAGTTTTTGGGTTTATACAAAGTTTGCAAGAAACTTGTATTTACAAGAAAGTGAGTGGGAGCTCAACAACTTTTCTGATAAGTATATGTGGATGACATATTGTTGATCGGGAATGATGTAGAAATTCTAGAAATCGTAAAGGGTAGTTTGAAATGAGTTTTTCAAAGGAAGACCTGGGTAAAGCTTCTTACATGTTGGTCATCAAGATCTATAGAGATAGATCAAGACGCCTGATAAGATTTTCACAGAGCACATACCTTGACATGATTTTGAAGAAGTTCAAAATGGATCAGTCCAAGAAGGGGTTCTTGCCTGAGTTGTAAGGTGTGAAGTTGAGTAAGACTCAAAGCTCGACCACGGCAGAAGAAAGAGAAATGACAAAGGTCGTCCCCTATGCCTTAGCCATAGACTCTATACGATATGCCATGCTGTGTACCGCACCTGATGTGTGCCTTGCCACGTGTCTGGCAAGGTGGTACAAGTGTGATCCAGGAGTGGATCACTGGACAGCGGTCAAAATTATCCTTAGAAAAATAAAGAAATGTTTCTCGGTTATGGAGGTGATAAAGAGTTCGGCGTAAAGGGTTACGTCGATGCAAGATTTAACACTAATCTGGATGACTCTGAGTAGAGTTTCTCGGTTATGGAGGTGATAAAGAGTTCGGCGTAAAGGGTTACGTCGATGCAAGATTTAACACTAATCTGCATGACTCTGAGTAGAGTTTCTCGGTTATGGAGGTGATAAAGAGTTCGCCATAAAGGGTTACGTCGATGCAAGCTTTAACACCAATCCAGATGACTCTGAGTAGCAAACTAGATACGTATAGTGGAGCAGCCGTTTGGAATAGCTCCAAGTGGAGCATGGTAGCAGTTTCTACAGTATGACATAAAAATTTGCAAAGTACATGCGGTTCTGAATGTTGCAGACCCGTTGACTAAAACCTCTCTCACAAGCAAAACATGATCAAACCCCAGAACTAATTGGGTGTTAATCACATGGTGATGTGAACTAGATTATTGACTCTAGTGCAAGTGGGAGACTGTTGGAAATATGCCCTAGAGGCAATAATAAATTAGTTATTATCAAATTTCCCTGTTCATGATAATCGTTTATTATCCATGCTAGAATTGTATTGATCGGAAACTCAAATACATGTGTGGATACAAAGACAACAACATGTCCCTAGTAAGCCTCTACCGGACTAGCTCGTTGATCAAAGATGGCTATGGTTTCCTAGCCATGGACATGAGTTGTCATTTGATAACGGGATCACATCATTAGGAGAATGATGTGATGGACAAGACCCAAACTATAAACGTAGCATGTGATCGTATCAAGTTTGTTGCTATCGTTTTCTGCATGTCAAGTATATGTTCCTATGACCATGAGATCATGCAACTCACTGACACCGGAGGAGTACCTTGTGTGTACCAAACGTCGCAACGTAACTGGGTGACTATAAAGGTGCTCTACAGGTATCTCCGAGGGTGTTTGTTGAGTTGGCATGGATAAAGACTGGGATTTGTCACTCCGTATGACGGAGAGGTATCTCAGGGCCCACTCGGTAATACAACATCATAAGAAGCTTACAAGCAATGTGACTAATGAGTTAGCCACGGGATCTTGTATTATGGAACGAGTAAAGAGACTTGCTGGTAACGAGATTCAACTAGGTATGGAGATACCGACGATCGAATCTCGGGCAAGTGACATACCGATAGACAAAGGGAACTGCATACGGGATAAGCTGAATCCTCGACATCGAGGCTTGACCGATAAGATCTTCGTAGAATATGTAGGAACCAATATGGGCATCCAGGTCCCGCTATTGGTTATTGACCGTAGAGGTGTCTCGGTCATGTCTATATAGTTCTCGAACCCGCAGGGTCTACACATTTAACGTTTGGTGACGATATAGGTATAGTTGAGTCATTATGGTGGTTACTGAAGGTTGTTCGGAGTCCCGGATGAGATCCAGACATGATGAGGAACTCCGGAATGGTCCGGAGGTGAAGATTGACATATTGGACGAAGGGTATTGGAGTCCAAAATTGTTCCGGGGGTACCGGGTGATGACCAGCATGACCGAAAGGGGTTTCGGGTGGTCCCGGCAAGTGTTGGGGGGCCTCATGGGCCAAGGGGAGGGGGACAAACCAGCCCACTAAGGGGCTGTGTGCCCCCCTCACCCTTTCCCACGTGACTAGGAGAGGTGGGGCGCACCCCTCTACGGTTTCCCTCCACCCGGCTTGGGGGGCAAGTCACCCTAGTGGAGATCCCATCTGCCCTGGCCGCCGCCCCCTAGGGGAAACCCTAGGGGTGCCACCCCCTCCTCCCTTCCCCTATATATAGAGAGGTACAAAGAGGGCAGCCGCACCCCTTGAGCACATCTCCACGCCACGGCGCTGCCTCTCTACTCCCTCGCATCCCTCTTCCTCTCCGTAGTGCTTAGCGAAGCTCTGCTGAGATTTCGCCACCAGCACCGCCACCATGCCATCGTGCTGCCGGAGGACTCGAGCTACTACTTCACCATCGCTCGCTGGATCGAGGAGCTGAAGGCATCATCAAGCCGTACATATGTTGAATGCGGAGGTGCCGTCCGTTCGGCACTTGGATCAAAGTTAGCGGGACGGATCGTGATTGCATCGCGAAGACGTTCGACTACATCAATCGCGTTTCTTAACGCTTCCGCTTAGCGATCTACAGGGGTATGTAGATCCAATCTCTCCTCTCGTAGATGGTCATCTCCTAGATTGGATCTTGGTGAGCGTAGGAAAATTTTGTTTCCCATGCAACGTTCCCCAACATCGCCGTCATCCATCGCCCTGGTGCTCTCGGCGCGGCGTGGTCAACGAACGACATCCGTCGGAAGAGGACTGTACGTGGAGAGGCTGACAGCTGGGTCCACGGCCGCACGCAAGGAAGTGCCTCCTCATTACATGCAAAATAATGATTCCTCCACCTGACAGCGGGGACCCACCGGAAGGGCCTCTGTATTTCACAAAAAAACGTTCCTGCCGCTGACAGCTCGGACCCACCAGCTATATCTTCGCACACAGGGAAGTGCCTCCTTATTACGCACAAAAAAATGGATACTCCCCCATGCTAGCTGGGACCCACCATATTTGGAGGCTGACTTGTGGGTCTACTAAGTTGACACAGACGGAGGGCTTTGTCAACTTAGACAATATAAACGATTCTAGCTGCAGTGACCGTACGATGTCCATCCAACGGCCATCATACTTCTTCAACCTTTGGTCTTCTTGCTCCAGCCGCCCAAACCAGCGCCGGCTGTGCTGCCTGCTCCTGCCTCCCATGGCCGGCTCTGCTACAGCGCAGGCCTCATTGTCCCACCCTACTCCTATCGCTGGCCTAGCCATCCCTGTACTCACCCAGACCTCTTGTTATTCTCCGGCGATGGCAACCTCACACTGCAGCCACACCAGTAAACCCTCGTACTCCCCTCCGCATGGTAAACAACTGTCGGGTCTTCCCCGGCTCCGGGTCATTCCCTTCCTAGGCCTCGCCATCGTCTATCGCCTTGGTGCTCTTGCTGCTGTATGGTCAACGTGGTCAAGGAACATTTTACATCGGAAGAGGACTGTACGTGGAGAGGCTGACAGCTGGGTCCACGGCCGCAACAAGGAAGTGCCTCCATATTATGCGTAAAATAATGATTCCTCCACCTGACAGCAGGGACCTACCGGAAGGGCCTTTGTATTTTGTCTTACCTGTGTTTTGCAAAAAAAACGTTTCCCCCCTGACAGCTGGGACCCACCAGCTATATCTTCGGACGCAAGGAAGTGCCTCCATATTAGGCGCGAAAAAATGAATCCTCCCCCTGACAGCGCGGACCCACCATCAATAACTTCGCACACAAGGAAGTGCCTCCTTATCCTCCCTGACAGTCGGGACCCACCTGGTCAAAGCGTATGCAGCATTGTCATTGTGGTCGCGAACATGTACATACATACTGGTCGATCGGTCTCTCTGCAATGATGAACCGTGGCCGAGCAAGCAGCAGCACGTGTAGTAGTAGAGCCCCCGACATAGCAGTTCAGGCAGTCCCTTCTAAACCGTGTACATGTACATACAACCACATGCCAAAACATACGGCCACATACGTACATACGGGCGGGGTCTCAAACGCCTACTCACGCATACGTACGGCCAGGGCTCGTGTACATGGAGAGGCAACGGACGGCAGCAATGGCGTCCTGTTCATCGGAAGCCAATCGGCTGGGTCGGAAAGGAGAAACTGCGCCGTGTTCATCGGGGGGGGGAGGGGGCAACAGAATACGTCATGTTCTTCGGGAGCCAACCGGCTTGGACGGAACAGCCGAAATGGGGTCTGGCGTACCGCAGTACGGAGGAAACGGCTTTCTGTTCGACCGGCTATGGTCAAAACGAGAACCTGTTCATCGGAAGGGGTCTGGCGTACCGCAAAACGGAGGAAACGGATTTGTGTTGGAGCTCCTACGGTCAAAATGGGGCCCTCTTCATCAGGAGGGGTGTGGCGAACCGCAAAACAGGACTCCACGGGCAACTGTTCATCCACCATATACTGCCTCACTGCAGCCTCCACGGGCTACTGTTCATCCACCGTCGACTTCGACCAGCCTCCACCTGCTACTGTTCATCCATCGCGTCTCCCTCCTGCCTCCATTCGGTACTATTCATCCACGGGCTATTGTTCATCCAGCCTCCACCGGCTACTATTCAATCAGCCCTCCACGGAATCCTGTTCATCCACCCCCAACCAGCTCGGTTATGGCGGCCTCCTCAATCGGGGTCCTGTTCATCCAGCGGCAATGGCCTACTACCACGGGGTCCTGTTCATCGAACCCCCACCAAGAACTGTTCATCCAACCCCCAACAATGGTCACTGTTCATCAAGAGGCAGGTTCGATCGGCTCCTGTTAGCAGCAGTAGCGAAGTAATCGCTCGGGTTCAGTTAACAGCCAAGGGATCGATCGCTCGGGTTCAGTAACGCAGCTAGTGCAATCGCTTGGGTTCATTAAGCGAACGCCTCGCTCGGGTTCAGTTAGAGCCCAATGCCTCACACACAAGCGTGTACGTGTATGAGAGAAATGCACAAACCTCCGTGCATAGCTCAGCCCCGACCACCCACCGTAACCGGGAACTCCCCAAAATTTTCCTCGCCCTCGTTTCTACCATGATTTTTTCCGTCATGGACGGCCCAAAGAATGTCATGCAGGTGCGTCCCCGGCCCGCCCGGGACAAAAAGCCCATTTCTGTCAAGATTTTTTGTCATAGATGTGGCAGCCCACCACATCTATGATGATACGTGGTTTTGTCACAATTATCGTCATAGAAGTGTCATAAGCATGACACAAAAAAATTTCGTTCGACGCATAATGTCACGGATGTGTCTTTTTTTTGTAGTGCACCTTGGTGCCCACGAGGCACTAGGACGCGCCCACCCCCTGGGCGCACCCTGGTGGCCTGTGGGGGCCCTTGGCCAGCCTCCAGCGCCCATCTTCTGGTATATAAGCCTATTTGCCCTAGAAAAAAAATAAGGAGAGGACTTTCCGGACAGAACGCCGCCGTCTCGAGGCGGAACTTTGGCAGGAGCACTTTTGATCTCCGGCAGAGCATTTCTGCCGTGGAAACTTCCTTCCGGGAGGGGGAAATCGAAGCCATCGTCATCACCAACAATCCTCTCATCGTGCGAGTACCAATCTTCATCAAGATCTTCACTGATACGTCTCCATCGTATCTATAATTTTTCATTGTTTCATGCCAATATTCTACAACTTTTATATACTTTTGGCAACATTTTATATTATTTTTGGACATATTGATCTAGTGCCCAGTGCCAGTTCCTATTTGTTGCATGTTTTTTGTTTCGCGGAATATTGATATCAAACGAAGTCCAAACGTGATAAAGATTTACAGAGATTTATTCTAGAATATATGTGAATTTTTGGGAGAAGAATCAACACAAGACGCTGCTCGAGGGGCCCACTAGGCATCAGGGCGCGCCTAGGGGGGTATGGTGCGCCGTGGTACCTAGTGAGTACCTTGTAAGTTGGTTGACCCCCTTCTTTTGCCGCAACAAAGATAATATCCGGAAAAAAATTGTGTTAAAATTTCAGCCTGATCGGAGTTACGGATCTCCGGGAATTTAAGAAATGGTGAAAGGCCAGAAAACAGGAACGCGAAACAGAAGAGAATAGAGAGAAATCCAATCTCGGAGGGGCTCTCGCGCCCCCGGGTGCCATGGAGGCCAAGGTCTAGAGGGGAAAACCTCCTCCCATCTATGGAGGAGTCCAAGCAAGAAGAAGAAGGGGGGGCTCTCTCCCCCTCTCCCCCGGTGGCACCGGAACACCGCCAGGGCAATCATCGTGACGGCGATCTACACCAACAACTTCGCCACCGTCACCACCAACTCTCTCTCTCTCCCTCTATGCAGCGGTTTAACACCTCTTCTCCCCGCTGTAATCTCTACTCAAACATGGTGCTTAATGCTACATATTGTTATCCAATGATGTGTTGCCATCCTATGATGTTTGAGTAGATTCGTTTTGTCCTATGGGTTGATTGATGATGGTGATTGGTTTGTGTTGTATATTTTATTTTGGTGCTGTCCTATGGTGCCCACCGTGTCACACAAGCGTGTGGGATTCCCGCTGTAAGGTGTTGCAATACGTTCATGATTCGCTTATGGTGGGTGGCGAGAGTGAAAGAAGCTTATACCCGAGTAAGGGGGTTGTAGCGTATGGGAGTAAAGAGGACTTGATACTTAATGCTATGGTTGGGTTTTACCTTAATGTTCTTTGGTAGTTGCGGATGCTTGCTAGAGTTCCAATCATAAGTGCATATGATCCAAGTACGGAAAGTATGTTAGCTCATGCCTCTCCCTCATATAAAATTGCAATAATGATTATCGGTCTAGTTATCGATTGCCTAGGGACAAATAACATTCTTGTGTTACAAAAAGCTCTCCACTAAACAATTAACTTTTATTATCTTGCAAATTACTCATAGTTTTATTCTCGCTAAGTACATCTAGTTTTATTCTTGGAAACCTATCCTATCGCCTACAAAATAGTTTCATACTTGTTCTAGGTAAAGCGAACGTTAAGTGTGCGTAGAGTTGTATCGGTGGTCGATAGAACTTGAAGGGAATATTGATTTTACCTTTAGCTCCTCATTGGGTTTGACACTCTTATTTATCGAAAAAGCTACAATTGATCCCCTATACTTGTGGGTTATCAAGAGCTTTTTCTGGCGCCGTTGCCGGGGAGCAATAGCGTGGGGTTGATATTTTTGTGTGTGCTTGTTTGCTTTATCACTAAGTAGTTTTCCTTTTGTGCTCTTGTTTTCTATCTCTAGTTATGGGTAGGAAGCGCAAAATACCAAAAAAATTAGTTGTACCTACTAAATCAATGGTTGAAGAACCACCCAAAATCTATCATACTGCTGAAGCTTTCTACTTGGATCATCTTCGATCCCTATGTGCTCGTGCTGAAAACCCAACTAGCTTAGTTAAGGGAAAATCATTAAATGAGCATGCTTATTTTGTGCGACACTGCTTATCTCAAAAAGGGAAACTTTTATGGCATCATATTAGTAATTTGTATTGCTATGCTTGGCATTTATGTGAAATTTACGATTTTACTTGTTGTTCTGAAGACCCTAAAAAACACCTTCCCTACCAATGTGAGTTTAAGGATAATGGAATCTTATCTTCTTATGCCAAAGGTGTTTATAATTCATATGATTTTTAGCAAATTAAATAATTTGTTGCTTTTAAGGGTGCCTATGAAATTGCTTCTTTGATTGAAAAGTATGATGTTACTCTTTACAAATATGAAATTTTTTCCATACTTAAATATTGCTATGAAAACTATGCTTCTAATGCTTATGTTAAATAATATATTGAAGACTCCTCCGTTGTCCAAGAAGAGACAAATATTTTGCAGGAGTCTATGAAATAAGAAATTGCTGAAACTATGAGCTCATTAGATGAAAAACATGATGAGGAGAGTGAAGAACAAAAGGAGGAAGAGCGGATTGATCACCCGTGTCCACCTTCTAATGAGAGTAACTCTTCAACTCATACATTGTTTAATGTCCCTTCATTCTTACCAAAGGATGAATGCTATGATGATTGTTATGATCCCGTTGATTCTTTTGAAATATCCCATTTTGATGAAATTGATGATTGCTATGCTTGTGGCCATGATGCCAATATGAATTATGCTTACGGAGATGAACTTGCTATAGTTCCTTATGTTTAGAATTAAACTATTTCTATTGCACCCACACATGATAGTCCTATTACCTTTTTGAATTCTCCCAACTACAGTATACCAGAGAAGTTTGCGATATTAAGGATTATATTGATGGGTTGCGTTTTACTACTACTACGCATGATGATTTGGATGAATATAATATGCTTGTGCTTGCTGCTCCTACTTGCAATTATTATGAGAGAGGAACTACATCTCCACCTCTCTATGTTTCCAATATGATAAAATTGTAAGAAACTATTTATGCTATGTATTGGCCTTTAATTGATGTGCATGAATTGTTCTTTTATGACATGCCGATGCATAGGAAGAGAGTTATACTTCATCATTGCATGATATATGTTGCTTTGTGCTCACTAATAAATTACAAATCATTGCTAATTAAAATTTGCTCTTATATACCTTGGGATCCGGGTGGATCAATTACTTGAGCACTTTATGCCTAGCTTAATGGCTTTAAAGAAAGCGCTGCCAGGGAGACAACCCGGAAGTTTTAGATAGTCATATTATTCTGTAGTGTGCTTTTAAAAAGTTTAAAAACAAAAAAAATGTAGAGGGGAACCTAAAACTTTTCAAAAGGAAAAGTGAAAGTGAGGAAGACGAACACAGTTGAAGTGGGGGAATTCCTTGAACTTTGTTCATGCCCATGGAAAATTTGTGAATCTTGAATTACAGAAACTTTTCAACAAAAATAATTATCCCCTTGTACAAATCCATTGTATTATAAAAATAATGTGCCAACATTTGCCTTTAGGAAGTTTAAATTGCTTGTTTGGTATGTGCAGTGCAAAAACAGAAACTTTGGCTATGGTGCGTGAATTTAAGTTTTTACAAGAACATCAAAAGTTTCTAAACTTTTTACACAGTACTTTTATGCAAAAAAAATTTCATAATTTTTAGAGTTACAGTAGTATAGTCAATATTCAGATTGCTGCAGACTGTTCTGTTTTTGATGCATTGTTTTGCTTGTTTTGATGGAACTATGGATTGTATCAAGTGGTATAAGCCATGGAGCAGTTAGAATATGGTAGGGATAATGCTAAAATAAAATATGAATTGGTTTGCAATAGTACTTAAAGTAGTGATTTGTTTTATTATGCTAACGGATCTCACGGGGGTTTTGTTAAGTTTTGTGTGGATGAAGTGTTCGAAGATCGAGGAGGTCTCGATATGAGGAGAAGGAGGACAGGAAAGATTTCAAGCTTGGGGATGCCAAAGGCACCCCAAGTAAATATTCAAGGATACTCAAGCGTCTAAGCTTGGGGATGCCCCGGAAGGCATCCCATCTTTCTTCAACAAGTATCGTATGTCTTTTTTTAGTTTTGTTCACATGATATGCGTAAATTCTTTGAGTGTCATGTGCTTTTTATTTTTCTTTTAATAATGCACCATGCTTGTATGAGATGGTCCTTGGTTGATTTATAGAATGCTCTTTTCACTTCACTTATATCTTTTGAGTATGGCTTTATAGAATGCTTCATGTGCTTCACTTATATCATTTGAAGTTTGGATTGCCTATTTCTCTACATATAGAAAATCGTTATTTGTAGAATGCTCTTTTGCTTCACTTATATTTATTAGATCTTGGACAAGTCTTTTGTAGAAAAAATTAAACTCTCATGCTTCACTTATATCTATTTAGAGAGTCAACAAGAATTGGTCATTCACATGGTTAGTCATAAAATCCTACATAAAACTTGTAGATCACTGAATATGATATGTTTGATTCCTTGCAAAAGTTTTGTGATACAGAGATGGTAATATGTTGGAGGTACTAGTGAATGATTGTGTTTAGTAAGAATATTGGTGTTAAGGTTTGTGATTCCCGAAGCATGCACGTCTAGTCTCTCGTTATGTGATACGTCCATTTTGCATCATGTTTTCCTTCTGTTATTTATAATGTTTTTATGCATAATAACACTTTATGGAGTAATTCTAGTGCCTTTTTCTCTCATAATATGCAAGGTTTACACAAGAAGGGAGAATGCTGGCAGATGGAATTCTGGACCTGAAAAAGCTATGTCAGAGATACCTATTCTGCACATATCCAAATGAGCTAAAATTTTACGGAGAATTGTTTTGGAATATATAATAAATATTGGAGCAAATAACTACCGGAGCGGGGATTCCTGGTGCCCACAAGACACCAGGGTGCGCCAGGCCCCCTGGCGCGCCCTGGTGTGTGGTGGGCAGCCCAGCCCACCTCCGGTGCCATCTTCTGGTATATAAGGTCTTTTGACCTAGAAAAAATAAGGGGAGGACTTTCGGGATGGAGCGCCGCCGTCTCGAGGCGGAACTTGGGCACGAGCACTTTTGCACTCCGGCGGAGCGATTCCGCTTGGGGAACTTCCCTCCCGAAGGGGGAAACCGAAGCCATCGTCATCACCAACAACCCTGTCATCTTTGGGAGGCCAATCTTCATCAACATCTTCAACAGCACCATCTCATCTCAAAACCCTAGTTCATCTCTTGTGTTCAATCTTTGTACCGGAACCTCAAATTGGTACCTGTGGGTGACTAGTAGTGTTGATTACATCTTGTAGTTGATTGCTATATGGTTTATTTGGTGGAAGATTATATGTTCAGATCCATAATGCTATTTAATACCCCTCTGATATTGAGCATGAATATCATTTGTGAGTAGTTACTTTTGTTCTTGTGGTCACGAGAGGAGTCATGTTGCAAGTAATCATGTGAATTTGATATTCGTTCGATATTTTTATGGTATATATGTTGTGATTCCCTTAGTGGTGTTATGTGAGCGTTGACTGCATGACACTTGACCATCTTTGGGCCTAAGGGAATGCATTGTGGAGTAGTTATTAGATGATGGGTTGCTAGATTGACAGACGCTTAAACCCTAGTTTATGCGCTATTTTGTAAGGGACTAATTTGGATCCATATGTTTAATGCTATAGTTAGATTTTATCTTAATACTTTTCTCGTAGTTGCAGATGCTTGCAAGGTGGTTAATCATAATTGGGAGGTTTGTTCAAGTAAGAACAGCACCCAAGCACCGGTCCACCCACATGCCATATTATCAAAGTAGCGAATGCGAATCAAATGAACATGATGAAAGTGACTAGATGAAATTCCCATGTGCCCTCAAGAACGCTTTGCTTATTATAAGAGACCATTTTGGCCTGCCCTTTGCCACAAAAGGATTAGGCTACCTTGCTGCACTTTATTTAACGTTACCGTTACTTGCTCGTTACAAATTATCTTGCTATCAAACAACCTGTTACCAACAATTTCAGTGCTTGCAGAAATTACCTTGCTGAAAACCGCTTGTCATTTCCTTCTGCTCCTTGTTGGGTTCGACACTCTTAATTATCGAAAGGACTACGATTGATCTCCTATACTTGTGTGTCATCATTATGCTAAGAATTTGGAGCATGATTTATTATTGATGGTCTTCCTTATGAGTGGCAGTCGGGGATGAGCGATGGTCTTTTCTTACCAATCTATCCCCCTAGGGGCATGCGTAGTAGTAATTTGCTTCGAGGGCCAATAAATTTTCGCAATAAGTATGTGAGTTCATTATGACTAATGTGAGTCCATGGATTATATGCACTCTTACCTTTCCGCAATTTGCTAGCCTGTTCGGTACTGTGCATTGCCTTTTCTCACCTCGAGAGTCGGTGCAAACTTCGCCAGTGCATCCAAACCCCATGATATGATATGCTCTATAACACATAAGCCTCATTATATCTTCCTCAAAACAGCCACCATACGTACCTATTATGGCATTTTGTCAGGGTACACAAACAAGGGTGTACGTTTCCCCTGACTTGTGCACGGACGAAGAACCTCCTCCCCGGCAACCAAGGCCAAAGCCAGAGAAGCAGCTCTTAGTGAGATCAAATAGCGGATCAAGAAGACCAAGACAAGCAAGACAACATAGCATCACCTTCGGAAGGCCTCCCTTGCCGGGCAGGAGAGCCTGGCAGGGTCGAGGCCATCCCAGGGACAAGTCCAAGATTTGCCCGGCAAGCTTGCCGGGTCCGCCAAGGCACCATCGCACCATCGCTCCGTCGCTCAACCGCACCGCAACGCAAATCAGTTTTCAGTGCGGTGTCGAGCCCCAAGTGATTAAGTGGCTTCCACTGAGCACGTGGCAGTCATATAGAAGACAGATTACCCTCATACGACACCCGTCCAGAAGCGTGTCAAGAAGATAAGAAGAAGGTGATTAAGCGGCACGGCAGGCTTGCCGGGCTGCACCCTCAGCACGACACCTAGAAATGCATTTAATGCACTTTGTTCTAACTGCCAGAGTTAGGTATGATAGCACTGTTAGCTATCTAATCATTAGATAAAGACTGTTTGGCCACTATGGTCACCCCTTTATCTATAAAAGGAGGTCCATGGCAACCGAGCAAAGGATTCGACTCCTGGCACACTTGTACGCGCATAGCTTCTCTTCCCGAGGCGACCTTGCCGGGCTTGAGCACTGCATGCTCGTCGTGTTCCCTCATCCAATCCACCAAAGCAGGAGTAGGGTTTTATGCTCCACAGTGGCCTGAACTTGGATAAAAACCACCATTGTCCCCACCGTCGTGCTGATTCCATGGCCTCTACTCTTTGTGCAACGTGACCTCCCCTTTGCCGAACCACAAGGGGCCGATGGCCCCATAGGTGCTCGTGTTCCACCACGACATCTTTGGTGCGCCAGGTAGGGGGAAGTCACTTGTGCGAACCTGAAGCTGTAGGACAGCGCGTCGATCATCATCTTCGTTGACACTCTCTTCATCGACGGCTTCGAAGAGAAAGAACGGCATTGCTCCCTAGCCTCGTCCTACCCAGATTCCGTCGCTCATCTACGCAGCAGCCACGACGACGACGGGGGTAGAACATGATGGCAATGTGATGGCCAAGGGCAACGCGGGCGGCATGGTCACCATACTATCCGCGATCAGAAGGAGGAGCGAGGCGTACGGCGACGTCGCCCTCCTCGCGGGCTCCTGCCGAACTCGCTTGATGCCGAAAGGCATTGCCTGGATGAACGAGAAAATGGTGCGTACCTGACCTCCCTCTTACTCTTTGCTCTCCCATGGCCGGGTCGCGCCGCGGTGAGACCTCCGACGTCGATGAGCCCACGTGGACCTTGGTCTTGTATTTGCCCGATAAGGGTAAATCCTTAGCGAACGCTGGTGCGAATTCTTTGGCTGGCATCCCCGGCAAGGCTTTTTCCGCCAGCGTGTCCTTCACGCCAGGCTGCCGAGAGGTCATTGGAAGCAAAAGATCAGGAGGATGGGGGCTGGTTCTTCTCCTTTTCGCCATATGTCATTAATTGCGAGCATTTTATTGGTCCCTCCTGCCCTTGCCGGGGCTGGATATGTGACTAATGGACTGCCTAGTTCCTCCCTTGTGTTCCTTCCTGTTTGTCATCTTTGCAGGACAAAAGTGGATACACGAGCACAATCCCTCCAAGGAGCGCAAAGGGGAGGGACAACCACACATGAAAGAAGAGATGTTGGGTGCAATTGAATATACACCCCGACGGGAGGGGAGCATAGGCAAAAGCTAAGTTGACATGCTTGCTAACTCTCCTTCATAGTTTACACTTGCACATCCCTAGGACAACCAAGGTTTCGTATGATAAAGCCCCTCGCATAATGGAACTTTGCTATGCTTGTCTGCGCCCTCGCTTTGTTTCGAGCCTGCTCAATAAAGTGGGTGGCAGCGTCAAGGATTGTTGAGGAAAAATACTGGCAGCGTGCCTTTGCCAGCTGAATGCTAAGGACCCGTTCCTCAGAGCAATCGCGACATCATGCTGTTGGCGGGCAACCAAAGTACGAAAGGGGAACTAATCATACGTATACCAATGGGTAAACACAAGGGGGATGACGCACGTTGGCATATAAGCATCGGTTCGACAACACGTTGAAACAAGAACAGTACGAAACCTAAAAACATGATACGTGCCATGTCTTATTACAGGGCCGCATGGCAGCACGAATAGCTCAAGGCTGACAGTCTCCGGGAACCCTTGGGATGGAGAGGACATTGTCGGCGAGAGGAGCGGCCTTCTCCGCAGTAGCAGAAGTATCAACACTCGATGGCAGCCTCTTGAAGCCATCAGCGAGGTCGAGGTTTGGGTGGCGGAAGGCAAGGTTGCTCAAGACCATGAAGAGGGCATCACGGGAAAGCTTTCGGGACGCATTGACAAAATATTCAGCCCTGTCGTCCTCGTACATCTTCAGCCCTTCAATCAAACCTTCAAAGAAAAGTGTTAGCTTGACACTTGGAACTTCATGATTACCGATGGAGAAGGCCCAGCTCTTCATGTCCATATTCGAGATCTGGGCAGTAAGGCAATCGGTGATGTCAACCAAGTTCTTGATCCAAAGGTCGCGCTGCTCGATTTGGTTCTGCAATTTATCCTCTGTGTCCTGTCGGAGAGTTCTCGCATTGGTCAAATCCTTCAGCAGCAACTTCTCGCGGACGCCGGCTGACTCAATTTCACTCTCCAAGGTGCCAAGTCGTGCTTTCATATCAGTGTTGGTGCTGTTGGTAGTATCGAGATCCTGGCTCTTGGAAGAAAGCTGCGATTGCGCCTCCTTCAGGGTGGTCTCCGCTTTCTATGCTTCCTATTTGAGAGCCACGATTTCTTTGTTGCTCCCGGCAAGATCCTCCGTCAGCTTGGCCACTTGGTGATCAAGATCAGTCTTGGCAATAGACGCAACAACAAGCTCATCAGTAACCTTCTTCAAGCGTGTCGAGCATGGCTTTGTGCTTGTCCTCCAGGTCCTTGGTACGCTGCTGGACAAGAGCCTTCAGTTCCTCATCCTTGACGCAGAGGGTGGCTTCGAGGTTTCCTTCCCGGGTAGATATCTCCTTCTCCTCGGTCAAGCGGACCTCCCGGGAAGTGATATCCTCCTTGGCCATGGCCATGACCTCCTATTGCCGCATGAGGGAATGGGACTGCTTCTTATACCATTCGCGCATGTCGTTGCCCTTGTCAGCTAGTTTCTTGCCCATAAGATCAGCAGAATCACGCTGCTCCTTGACTGCCTGTGCCTTGAGGTTATACCGATGTTGTATGTCCTTGAGCCCGGCAGCCATGTATTCCAGGAAAGCTAAGTCTTTGGCACCGTCTGCAGGGTCACCAACCTCTTCAGCTCTTTGAGACAATGGTGCAAGTATACGGTTGATTTCCTCATCAAAATCCGTACCCATTGTAACAGATGAGCCTGGAGCGACTGGTCTGGACTGAGCAAGGACCAACGCCAGCTTGCTTAAAGATGGCTGAGGAGCTGCGGCCTGTGTGCTAAGAAAGGGAAGAGGTACCATGGATTGGAGAGGGGTTTTCTCCTCGATAACCGCGTCTTGGCCAGATGTGCTGCCTGGGATTTTCTCTATTCCTTCAGAAGAATCTTGTATGGCCCCGGCAGTCTAATCTTGGTCTTCTGCGACAGCAATCCTGGTGGCCTCCTCGGCAGCATCCTTCCCAATGCTGGCCACCTCCTCCAAAAGCTCAGGTTCGTCAGCTGACGGGGCTGCAGACAAAATCAGCAAACAATGGTGGTCAGATACCAGGATTTGATGAGCCAGAAACCAGAAAGAAAGGCAATTCGAGTAAGAGAAGCAAAAGTGAATGGGTCACCCAGTGGAGTTCACTGCTAGGGAGTATCAGTTTCCCCGACAACATCAGTCGCCGGCGTCTTGTCTACGGCCGCTCCCTTGGTAGCCATGGCCTCAATATGGACAGACCCCTCGGTGGAGGCCCTTGACGGTGATCTCTCTGCTTGGACTTGGATTGGGGCCATTCCTCTTTGGTGAGCCCCACCTTGGTGAACCTCCTCTCCTCCTTTGGCGAAGGGCGAAGCATGTTCTTCCGCATCTCTCTGAGCGGGCGAAACATGCCCCATGCCGGGGGCTGGGCTGGGGGTTGGGCACAAGGTCTTCTGTCCCATCCCCCGCCAGACCCGTGCTTGTTGAGGGCCTCGGCGTTGCCGTGAGTTTGGATCCCTTGGCCCGCTGGGCGAGGGACTCTTCATCTCTATAGAAGACAACAGAGCAAGATTAAATCAACAAGTTGTCAAAGGCATAGTACCTCAGCAAAGGAGAGACCAGCCGTTCTCCTTACTCTGGGTCTATGAGCATGGAGCCTAACGCGTACCCCGCAGGTGGCGGGGTCGCCCTACCCCTCTTCAGAGTCGGGGGAGCAGAACTACCCGGCAGCTTCGAGCTCTCTGGTGGAGCCGAGGTTCCTGGTGGGATCGAGCTGTGCGAAGAAGCTGGGCTCGACTAGGGGCTAGGATCAACTACAGTAACCACGCGTCGCTTGCTGGGTGGAGTCTTGGCCTCCGACAAGCTAGTGGAGTTGCGGCATTCCACCTCTGGTGTGGTGTCCCTGGAAGTTGTCTTCTTCACCCTCTTCGTGACCGTCGAGGAGGTCGAAGCCGCTGCCTTCCTGCTGACCCGCTTGCGGGGGCGATGGTCTGGGTCTGGCCCTGGAGCTTGAGGGCCCGCCGCGAGCAATTCCTCCTCGGGTTGTTCTACCTCTTTAGCTTCACTTTCTCCTTGAGCCTCAGTTGCCGTGATGAGGATCCCGGCCCCG
The DNA here is from genome assembly GCA_011799875.1 of Thinopyrum elongatum. NCBI lineage: Eukaryota > Viridiplantae > Streptophyta > Magnoliopsida > Poales > Poaceae > Thinopyrum > Thinopyrum elongatum. The sequence continues at coordinate 447,111,628 of CM022299.1, forward strand.
GCAGGGTTGAGCCCGGCAGCCTCCTCCACGGTGTGCCCCTTGCTCCCCTCGTCCGAAGAGCCCTCGCCTTCAGCGCCCTAATCCTCCTCCTCCTCCTCTCCAGGCATGGTTCCCCTGGCAGCCCGGAGCGCCTTGTCCTCCTCAATCCGCTTTTTGATAAACTCTGCCTCTGCCTTGGAGGTGCGCTTGACCATGTCTTTCTCCACCCTGGAAGCCTTTTTTCCAAACAGGAGACCCACTGCATCTTTGCATCCAGTTTGGGCATTTTCCAGTCAGCCGCAACTCTGTAAGTGTTGCAGTCAGGCATCCACTTCAGAATCTGGTCCCAAGCAGAGTTGATATGCAGCGGGACAATTTTTGCCGGCAGGTGGAATGGCCTGAGGCTGCCAAACAGCTATTCACACAACCAGCCGTGGCCATATACCATTAAGTTGTTGATGAGGCCCGGGTACAAATGCATTCTGTCGGCAGCATCCCCGTATTCCCAAGCGAATCTGTTCCTCTTTTGCAACGGAGCGATGTGGTGTCGGAGGAAGTCAGCCCCCACCTGCTCGATGGTTAGCCCAGCAGCTTTGAGGCGGGCAACCCTGTTCAGCGCCGGGCGAAGCCTGTCATCGATCAGGCCTGGCTTGCTGCATTCGCTGCCGCGTACGACGCATTCCGTCCGTGCCGCGCAAAATTCTGGGGCGTCCTCATCCTGAATCCAGCACCAGTCCGCCCTCCACTCTTCCCATCTGCTGCGCTGCTGGCCAGAGAGATAATCCCACTCATCCTGCCTGCCCCTTGGGATCCAGCTTATGTTTCTTGAGCGGTGGGATTTGACCTCAACCCGTGGGATGAAAAAGTGCCTGAACAAATCCACATTGGGGGCAACTCCGATGAAATTCTCACACAGATGGGCAAAAATTCCCATGCATGCCATAGCATTGGGTGTCAAATCCAAAAGGTGGAATCCGTACACCACCAACATGGCTTCGAAGAAATCAGAGAAGGGAGATGTGAGGCCACAAAGAAAGTACGCGGAGAAGAAGTGGTACGAGTTCGGTGGAACCTCCTTTCCCTCCGGCAAGACCACAGGCGCTCCATGCCCCTTCGGAACTTCCCTCCCCCACATTTATGCGTACTTCGCGACCAGGGCATTTTCATCCAAGTTCGACGGGAAGAAAACCACATCTCCCCGCCGCTTCCTATCCAGCTCCTCCGCCCTTTTCTTCTTCCCTTCCGCTCCGCTTCCCCCTCGTAGCAGCAGCCTTCTTTCCCAACTTTTGGGATCACAAAGAAAGTGGAAGATCTAGCAGGGCGTTGGAGTCGAGTGTTGGCATAGGAGTGGTTGCTTGGCTTTAGGAAGAAGATGACAGGAGAAGAGACATATACGAATGAGCAGCGCCCCTCCTTGTTGCCTTTTTATTGGGAACAGGCGCAGGGGCTGGCTCTTCGCTATCTTTTCTCAGGAAGTTACCGTTTTACAGGCGCATTACCCATTAACTGCTGTTGTTCCACGACACCACAACCTACGGTAATTATGCGGAGTGGACGTTGGATTCTCTGTTCATCATGACAACCGCTACATGCGCAGCACTTTTTCGATGCGTGTCCGTGCACTGTTTGGGGCCTAACCCAACGTGCCCGATGACACGTATGGCTCAGGCCTGGGGGCTTCTGTTGGGGTACAGAAACAAGGGTGTATGTTTCCCCTGACTTGTGCATGGACGAAGGACCTCCTCACCGGCAACCAAGGCAGTCAGATCAAAGAGCGGATCAAGAAGACCAAGACAAGCAAGAAAATAGAGCATCACCTTGGGAAGGCCTCCCTTGCCGGGCAGGAGAGCCTGGCAGGGTCGAGGCCATCCCAGGGACAAGTCCAAGATTTCCCCGGCAAGCTTGCCGAATCCGCCAAGGGTGGATCTCCCCGCCAAGGCACCACCGCTCCGACGCTCCATAGCACCGCAACACAAATCAGTTTTTATTGCGCTGTCGAGCCCCCAAGTGATTAAGTGGCTTCCACTGAGCACGTGGCAGTCATCTGGAAGACAGATTACTGTCAGTGCAACAAACCCTAGTGTGTGTTGCCCTGACCATACATAGGCTCGAGGGCAAGGTTACAATGACAAGTCAAGGCCAAGTAGAAGCAACAAATCTTTGAGGGATCAAAGGGCAGATCAAGAAGACCAAGCCAAGGCAGTCAGATATCACTAAGAAGAAACCTCTCTTGCCGGGCAGGCGATCCTAGTCAAGTTGGGATCACCCCGAAGACAAGACTCAAGAACACCCCGGCAAGGCTTGCCGAGGCCGCTGGCGGCCTACCTCTCCGCCAAGGCTCCACCGCTCCACCTCATCGTGACGCAACCCTCCTATCGGTGCAGTGTCGAGCCCTAAGGTGACTAAGTGGCTATCACTCAACACGTGGCAGCCATTTGGAAGGAAGATTATCTCCACATGACACCCGTCTAGAGGAGTGTCAAGCAGACATGTGAGAGATGGCTGAAGCAGCACGGCAAGGCTTGCCGGGCTACACCCGCGACGTGACACTAAGCGGTGCATTTAATGCACCTTGTCCTGTCTACAGAGTTAGGTATGATAGCACTGCGGCTATCATATCGTTGCATAATGACTGTTTTGCCACTGTGGTAACCCCTTACCTGTAAAAGGAGGGCCAAGGCAACCTTAGAAAGGATTCGGACCCCAAAGTACTCATACGCCTGTAGCTGCTCTCCCCAAGCCCGACCTTGCCGGGCTTGAGCACTGCGTGTTCATCACCATCCACCCATCAATCCACCAAAAGCAGGAGTAGGGTTTACGCCTCGCGGCGGCCTGAACCTGGGTAAAAATTGCCCGTGTCATCACTGCCGTGCCATCCCATGGCCTTTGCTCTTTGTCCATTGCGACCTCTCCCCTGCCAAACCAAAAAGGGGCCAATGGCTCCATAGGTGGCCGTGTTAAACCACAACATCTTTGGCGCGCTAGGTAGGGGGAGCGCGTCTGTGAACCTGAGGTCGAGATCGGCACATTAGATCTTCATCATTGTCTTCTTCATCGGCGGCTTCATCATCCATGGCGCCCAAGAAAAATCTCGGTTTGACTGCTCGTCCTTCTACCTTGAAGGTCCCCTCGTCTGCAGCCACTCGGGCTATGGAGGCTGCAGCGACATCGGGAGATGCAGACGCCGTAGGGAACATGACCGGCGCAGGTGGCGCTGTCGTCATTCCTCTCGCGGCCGAAGCGGGAGCGGAAAACGCCGGAGGAGGGCGGCCACAACAGGACTCCGACGGCCGTGCAACACAATACACAGGTGGGGAGAACACTCAGTCTCTGCCATCCCACCGTACGGAAGAGCGCAACCAGGGCGACCACACCCACTCTGGCGTAAACCATGGCCCCCTGGTTGCCCTTGCAGCGGGTGCGACAGCGGGGCAGGCTCCTCCCCTGGGGGGTAACCAAGACGAAGTGCCACGCGAGGCTATCAACCCCCAGGTGCACCCTTCTCGCCACCATACCACCGTTGTGGCTGGCTCGCGGTAGCGTGGGCGCGATGCCGCTGCTGTTGGTATTTGCAGGAGTCGAGCGACATCGCGATCCACGTCGTCTTCCATGCCAAGCACTGCTTCGGAAGCCATGGCGCGAGCCCAGCTCCTGTTAAGATTCCCATCGGCATCCGATCAATTGGATGAGTGGAGAGCCACCATCCAAAGCTTGATTGGCTTCGCTGAGGAGGGAGGATCACAGCTGGCAGGTCCACCACGGCATCCGTCAGCGATAACGATGGCCCGAGCTGCTGACCATACGGATGGGGTCCCTCCGACGGTGCAGTCCCCTCCGCAACGGCCACGCAAAGACCACAACTAGAGCCACGCGCCTGGGAGCCCGACGAGGTTTCAATGGCCTCGTCTGACCCTTGGGCCCGTCAAATCAACGGCAGGTCCTGGAGGATAGGCGGAGGAAAGACGCGCGCGCCACCATAGAACGGCGCCGCGAAAACTACCGCCAGTCTGACAGCCGCAATGGTCCCAACATCGACAAGCCTACGCCCGGTGGGGACGGATACCTGCCTTTCGCGGTTGGGTGTCCTGCCTTCACTCGCGAGCTGCGGCAAGTTTGATGGCCATCTGCCCGTACGTTCAAGCCAGAGATACCAGAGAAATATGATGGAAGGCTGAACCCGAGAGAGTTCTTCAGCATCTACACCATTGCTGTTCAAGCTACCAGAGGAAGAGATGAAAAGATATTCGCCAACTACTTCCCTTTGGCACTCAAGCCAAATGTGAGGCCATGGCTGATGCACTTGCCGGAGAACTCCATCTCGACTTGGGCTGATCTGTGCCACGAGTTTGTTGGTGCCTTCATGGGCGGCCATCAAGAACCAGGGCGGCCCAGTGATTTGCAGCTCCTTCCACAAATGAAGGGGAGAGTTTGCGGAAGTACATGCAGAGGTTCAGCCAAGTGCACAGGAACATTCCAGACATCCACCCGGCAGCTGTGATTGCCGCGTTCCAGTCCAACGTGCGCAACAGGAGGATACGTTCCAACATGAACATTCGGTTGCCCAAGACTGTGAATGAGCTATACACTTTGGCGGAATAGTGTGCCAGAACGGAGGAGAGGAGGCGTCTCCCCGAAGAAGAGGATGGCGTCGATGTTGACTCGGAAGGTGATGACGATGTTGCCAACCAGAAGAAGAAGAACAAGAAACACAACAAGAAGCGCATGGAGAAAGCAGTGCTGGCTGTCGAGGGGTCAGGTGCTCCTAGTACCGGCAAGTAGGCTAAGACCGATGCCCCCAGCAAGGAAGTTGCAGCGTGCACTGACTGCCGGGAAGCTTCGGCTGCCTAGAAGGCTTGGAAGGGAGACGGGCCGTACTGCAAGATCCATCGGACTAAGGGCCATGATCTCCAAGAGTGTCATCAAGTTGAGCAACTCGTCAAGAACCAGAAAGCTGAGTACGAGAAGTGTGACAAAGAGAGAGACCAAGGAGGTGTTGGCGGGAAGGGCCGAGGTGGCAAAGGAGGTCGCCCCAGCAAGGTCCCTCAGCATCAAGGGAAACCTGCTAAATGCTGTGAGAAGAAGGAAGGTGACGACGAAAGTGATGAAGGGGATGAAGAGGAAACCAATGAGCAAGAGTTTCAGAAGGCCACTGATGCCCTGTGCATTGACGGGGGTGCATCCTTGCACTCCTCTCATCGCCAGTTGAAACAATGGGAGCGTGAGGTCAATGCTGTGGAGCCAGCGGCAGATTCACGGAAACCGCTCAAGTGGTCTCGCACGCCCATCATCTTTGACGAAGAGGATCACCCTGACCGCACCACCGTTTTAGGGTGCTTGCCATTGTTGGTATCACCAACTATCCGCAACCTCAAATTCACAAAGATGTTGGTTGATGGTGGGGCCGGGTTAAACCTGATCTCCCTGAAGGTAATCAACAAGCTACAGATAACAGATGAAGAGCTCAAGGTTACCGGCATGTTTCAAGGAATCAACCCGGCAGGAGTTGTCCTAAGGGGAAGATCACGTTGCCGGTGACGTTCGGAGGAGAATTGAACTACCGGATTGAGAAGGTTGTGTTTGATGTGGTTGATCTCCCCCTGCCGTACAATGGAATCCTTGGTCGTCCAGCCCTAGCCAAGGTGATGGCGGCGTCTCACTATGCCTACAACACACTGAAGATGCCTGGGCCAATGGGCATCATTTCTATTCTGTCAGACAAGAAGGATGCCATCATATGCATGGACAAGATGTACAGAGACACAGTCGCTGCCAAAGCTGCGAAAGTAGCAGCTCTCATGAAGGAAAGTAAGAACAGGAAGAAGGCCGGTAAGGGCACCGGCAAAGAATCCGGGAAGCGCACCTCTTCGGAGTGTGTTGCACCCGTCGATGATTTGCCGGATAGCTCTACTAGCAAGAAACCCAAGGTTGCCGCAGCAGCTGTGAAGAAGGTCCCGGCAGGGCTGGCTGGCGCTGATAGTACATTCACTATCAACTCCACCCTTGATGACAAATAGGAAAGCGTGCACATTGCCTTCCTGCGGGCGAATGTCGATGTGTTTTCTTGGCAACCATCTGACATCCCCGGTGTTCCCAGGGAGGTAATCAAGCACCACCTTGCTATCTGCCCTCACGCCCGCCCTGTCAAGCAAAAGGTTCGGAAGCAAGCCTTGGAGCAGCAATAGTTCATTGCTAAAGAGATCAAGAAACTTGAATCAGCTGGTTTGGTCCGAGGAGTATTGCACCCAACATGGTTGGCAAATCCAGTGGTAGTGCGCAAGGCGAATGGGAAATGGAAGCTATGCATAGATTTCACAGATCTGAATAAAGCTTGCCCGAAGGACCCATTCCCCTTGCCGTGCATTGGCCAGATCGTGGATTCCACCTCCGGGTGTGATCTGCTTTCCTTCTTGGATGCCAACTCCAGGTACCACCAGATATTCATGACCAAAGAAGACGAGGAGAAGACAGCGTTCATAACCCCATGTGGCACGTACTGCTTCATACGGATGCCCTTTGGGTTAAAGAACGCTGGGTCCACTTTTGCAAGAGCAGTACAAATGGGTTTTGAGTCTCAGCTGCACAGAAATATTGAAGCTTACATGGATGACATAGTGGTCAAAACCAAGGACAGATCAACGCTCATTCAGGACTTGGAAGAAACCTTTGCAAATCTGCGCAGGATCAACTTGAAGCTGAACCCAGAGAAGTGCGTGTTTGGCGTTCCCTCCGGCAAGCTACTTGGCTTCTTTGTGTCTCACCTGGGGATAGAGGCCAACCCCGACAAGATCAAGGCAATCGAGCAGATCCAAGCGCCCAAGACAGTCAAAGATGTGAGGCGCTTCACCGGATGTGTTGCCACGCTAAGTAGGTTCATTTCCAAGTCTGCCGAACGCGCCTTGTCATTCTTCAAAATTCTAAAGAAGGCAGGACGAATGAAATGGACCCCGGAGGGAGAAGCAGCATTGCAAGACTTGAAGGCCTATCTTTCCTCTGCTCCCACCTTAGTCGCTTCTAAACCACAAGAGCCGTTGCTGCTGTACCTAGCAGCAACCAATCAAGTGGTTAGTGCAGCGTTGGATGAAGGAGCAGCCATAACTACTGCCCCCTCCGGGGAGAAAGGTGAGCCCATCTCGGCAAGGTCAAGAACAGACCAGGAGAAGGAAGGGCTGGGTAGCAGAGACAACTCCAAGGCTGCGGCAAGGAAGAAGGTGGTGCAGCGGCCAGTTTACTTTGTCAGCTCCCTGTTGCAGGGGGCTAGGTCAAGGTACTCTGGCGTGCAAAAGTTCATCTTTGGCCTCTTCATGGCCTCAAGGAAACTGCACCACTACTTCCAAGCCCATGAGATCACAGTTGTCACCCGTTTCCCTTTGCAACGCATACTGAGGAACCCGGAGGCCACTGGCAGAATAGTGGAATGTGCTTTGGAGCTATCAAGCTTTCGTTTGAAATTTGAGAGCACGTCAACCATTCAGGGCAGGGCAATGGCGGAGTTTATTGTGGAGTGGACACCTACCCCAGACGAAGAGGCACTGGAAACAGTCATCCCCGGAAGGGAAGCGCCCCAAGAATGGATCATGTACTTTGTTGGTGCCTTCTCACTTCAAGGTGCAGGAGCTGGTGTGCTCCTCGTCACACCCACCGGAGAGCACCTCAAGTACGTGGTCCAGATGCATTTCCCCCGGGAGAAGGCTACCAACAACACTGCAGAATATGAAGGACACCTTGCCGGGCTCAGAATCGCGACAGAGTTGGGGATTAAGAAGCTAATCATCCAAGGAGACTCACAGCTCGTGGTGAGGTAGGTGAACAAGGATTATTAGAGTCCATTGATGGAGGCATATGTGGAGGAAGTGAGAATGCTGGAGGAGTGCTTTGATGGATTGCAAACAGAGCACGTGCCACGTGCTGAAAACAGCATTGCTGATCATCTCTCAAAGTGCGCTGCGCAAAAGCTTCCTGTGGAACCAGGGACTTTTGTTCTCCACCTGACTCAACCTTCCGTGTCCCCGGTAACAATGGCAAGAAAGAGGAGGAAACTGGACTCTGGCAAGCCTATCCCGGTAGAGTTTCCCGAAGCTCCCGACAGAGAGGTTGGCGGAAACAACTCCACTTTGTTTGGTGAGCAGCACCCTCTCGCCGAACTACCAGTCCTTGCGGTTGAGGCATGTGCTCCCACGAACGAGGAGGTGCCGCTGATCCTTGTTGTCGAGCCTCAGGCTCCAACCTAGGCACGGCACATAGTCCACTACCTCCAAACAGGAGAACTTCCTGAAGAGCAAGAAGAAGCTGAAAGAGTAGCCCGGAGGGCCAGTATATACCAATTCGTCGATGACACGCTGTACAGAAGGAGGCCCAACAGTGTGAAATTGAAGTGCATTTGCCGGGAAGAGGGGAAGGAACTGCTCGCAGAAATACACAGAGGCATGTGCAGCTCCCATATTGGATCAAGGGCCTTGGTTGGAAAAGCTTTCTGGCAAGGTTTCTACTAGCCCACGGCCCTCCAAGATGCAATCGAGCTAGTTACCAGATGTGAAGCCTGCTAGTTCTACTCCAAGAATATCCATCAGCCTGCTCAAGCTCTCCAGACGATTCCTTTGTCATGGCCATTTTCGGTTTGGGGGCTCGACATTTTGGGCCCCTTCCCCCATGCTACCGGGGGCTTTGAATTCTTTTTCGTTGCCATCGACAAGTTTACAAAGTGGCCGGAAGTGGAGCCCGTGAGAAAGGTAACCGCATAGTCAGCTATCAAGTTCTTGAAGGGATTGGTGTGCCGCTTCGGAGTACCTTCCAGAGCATTGACTGACAACGGCACCCAATTCACAAGCCACGCCTTCACGCAATACGTTCGAACCCTCGGAAGCAAAGTTTCATTCGCCTCTGTTACTCATCCCAGAATCAATGGACAAGCTGAGAGGGGGAACGCTGCAAGCCAAGAACATTCAATAAGCTGCAGTGTGGCAGGCGTTGGATCGACGAGCTGCTGGTGGTTCTTTGGTCCCTTCGTACGACACCAAATCGAACTACCGGCCAGACTCCCTTCTCCCTAGTCTATGGGGCAGAAGCAGTGATCCCCACGGAACTCATATACTGGTCACCTCGAGTATTTGCCTACGATGAAGTAGAGCAAGAGCAGCACCGGCATGACGATGCCGTGCTCCTCGAGGAGAACCGTCTCCGGGCTGTTACGCGTGCTGCACGCTATCAGCAAGCCCTGCGCCACTATCACAGCCATAGGGTTCACCCCCGGAGCCTTGAGGAAGGCGACCTTGTCCTTAGGGGTGCTCAGTCCGCCAAGGGTGCAAACAAGTTGACGCTGAAGTGGGAAGGCCCTTACCGGGTGGTACGAATCTCTAAACCTGGCGCGGTCCGTCTGGAAACCAGAGATGGCATTCAATTGCAAAACTCATGGAATATTGAGCATCTCCGTAAGTTCCACCCGTAAGGCGCGGCTGTCAGGCGCTACCTGGCAGCCACCCTTTTGTACAAGCCTTGCCGATGTTGCATGTAACCCTTTGTACAAAGCCAGGCGCAGACCCTAAGCAACAGATAAATAAACAAAGTGCTGCGGGGGCCCCCGAAACTTGCATGCATGTATAGCATAACATGAGCATGTCATGATCATGTAGATGAGGTCGTATGTTGCTACATATCATGAGCATGTAGACGAGATCATATGATTGCCTTGCTTTCCTCTGCGCTAAACTACAGGACTCTTGCCATGGACTCGATCCCGAAAAGAACAAATGGAAGCAAGCATACATATCGACCCCCGGCAAGCCAAACAGATAAGTTCCCTCTCATCCATACATGTCTCTGTAAGAAAGAAACTTGTCCATAGGAAAATCTCGTTGCCTTTAAAACATTTGTGCTCCCATCCTTTGAACCGAACGCTGCTTCGGTCAAGATGGGCGAAGTGGCTTTTGAAGAAGGTTCAACGAGGGGCCGGTCCCCTTCCATAGTTTTGAAGCCCAGCAGGCCCAGCCACGCGGCAACAAACTGAAGGTGTCCAGCAGGATAACTTGCCGGAGAGGACTTGTTTACTTAAAAGTATAGAGGCATCCCTCCTCTGCATGGATATAGTACATGCATAAGTGCCCGGCAAGACCATCCTTTTTCATTAATATGCGAATAAACAAGTACAAGGCTTACATAGTACAAATATGGATAGATGAGGTTACATATTTAAGACTAAAATTTGGCAAATGCCGACATGTTTTAGACTGAAAAAGAAATAAGTGCCCCGTAATCCCTTTTGTCCCTCTCCTCCTAGGAACTACAGCAGGAGGTGAAAAGGGCAAAAGGAGTGCCTGAGCAGAAGCCCAACCCGACCCCGTCAAGGTCTACCGGGAGCAGCCTGACAAGATCGGGAGTGGCAAGGCTCAGAAGGAGGAAGACGGGGAGAGCAACTTGACGGTGCCCTGGTCGCCACCTCCAGGACCCAGCTGGAAGACTGCTAGAGGACGCGAAGGCACCAAGATAACATCCCCCTGGTAACCACCCGGAAGAGGCTTGTGATGATGGTGCCGGGGAGGGAGGGGAAGAGCGGAAAGACGAAGCGGCAGGCCGGCAATACGAGACGAAGGCGTCGGTGCCATCGTACTCCGACCTGACGGCCTGTCACCCCCCTTCTCCGTCTTCGCCTATTTTTTCCTCATCACGGTCGCTCTGGGGAGGCGTCGGGTCCTTGGCCTCTCACCTCCCCCGAAGGAGTAGCCGGCGACGGCGGCAACACCCATGGCGCGCGGGGGGCACCGTTCCCCACCTTGGTGGGCAGGAGGGCACCGCCATCTTTAGAGTCACCCCTTGCTTCACAGGGGAGAGCAGTGTTGGGTTTACCGAAGATCCCAAGCACGATCCTACGGGCGAGCACCAGAAGCCCTGAAGACTCCACCGATGGGTCGACAAGTTCCAACAGCTTGCGGCAGAGGCAACACCTCTTCCCCGAACGGCAAGCTCGTGTGGAAGGGGCGAGCACTTCGCCATCATGAAGAAGTGCTGCACCTTCCACACTTGGGTAGGTGTGGCATTCGCTGACGCGCCGCCATGAACCGCGACCGCCCCTACTACGGTCGCCACGCCTCCCACGGCCCTGGACCAGACTCACTCCCCGAGCGGTGGCATTAGCCTTCAGAGTCATCACTCCCGAACTGAGGGCCGGGGCCTGACCCCGGCCTCTCCCTTTCGGCATGACGAAGAAGGAGGCAAGGAAGAAGAAGGCAGAAGTACGTGGATGGATGCCTCCACTCCCCTAGTGCTCCCCTTTTATAGGCGAGCTAGGGCCGGGGGCTGATTTTCCACCTACTCCCAAGAGCTCCTTTGAATCTGATCCGTCCAAGTTGTGAACAGTGGCTGAGCCCATCGACCAGCCTTTCGCACCAATCCGAAGAGTTTGGGTTCCTGTCATGGGACTCTCCCCTACGCTGTGCGCGTCTGTTACCTACCCTGTGCGGCGCATGCAGTGTACGTGGTGGAAAGGGCGGGCGTAGTGGGATGAGTGAAATGGCAGTTACCGCCCTGTGGGATAAAGTCATTCACGGGACATAACAAGGTGGCCCCCTCCATGTTTGGCATCGCATGGCGAGCGGGAGAACCGGAAACTGACTCCAGCACAGGTTAATGAAGAAGCAAAGAAAATACCAAGGGATGAGCTTCTACGAGCCCTCTGCCTATGTACCAGATAGGGCCTACCCCGACGACGCTCGGCAGCACATTCGGGCCAGGCCCGGGGGCTCCTGTCGGTGCAACAAACCCTGGTGTGTGTTGCCCTGACCATACACAGGCTCGAGGGCAAGGCTACAATGACAAGACAAGGCCAAGTAGAAGCAACATCTCTTTGAGGGATCAAAGGGAGGATCAAGAAGACCAAGCCAAGGCAGTTAGATATCACTAAGAAGAAACCTCTCTTGCCAGGCAGGCGAGCCTTGTCAAGTTGGGATCACCCCGAAGACAAGACTCAAGAACGCGCCGGCAAGGCTTGCCGGGGCTGCTGGTGGCCTACCTCCCCTCCAAGGCTCCACTGCTCCACCTCATCGCGACGCAAGTCTCCTATCGGTGTGGTGTCGAGCCCTCAGGTGACTAAGTGGCTGTCACTCAACGCGTGGCAGCCATTTGGAAGGAAGATTATCTCCATGTGACACCCATCCAGAGGCGTGTGAAGCAGACATGCGAGAGATGGCTGAAGCAGCGCGGCAAGGCTTGTCGGGATACACCCGCGACGTGACACTAAGCAGTGCATTTATTGCACCTTGTCCTGTATGCAAAGTTAGGTATGATAGCACTGTGGCTATCATATCATTGCATAATGACTGTTTTGCCACTGTGGTAGCGCCTTTACCTATAAAAGGAGGGCGGAGGCAACCTTAGAAAGGATTCAGACCCCAGAGTACTCATACACGCATAGCTGCTCTCCCCAAGCCCGACCTTGCCGGGCTTGAGCACTGCATGTTCATCACCATCCACCCATCAATCCACCAAAAGCAGGAGTAGGGTTTTACGCCTCGTGGCGGCCCGAACCTGGATAAAAATCGCCCATGTCATCACTGTCGTGCTGTCCCATGGCCTCTGCTCTTTATGCATTGCGACCTCTCCCCTGCCGAACCAAAAAGGGGCCAATGGCTCCATAGGTGGCCGTGTTAAACCACAACAATTACCCTCATACGACACCCGTCCAGAGGCATGTCAAGCAGATAAGCAAAAGATGATTAAGCGGCACGGCAGGCTTGCCGGGCTGCACCCTCAGCATGACACCTAGCAATGCATTTAGTGCACTTTGTCCTAACTGCCAGAGTTAGGTATGATAGCACTGTTAGCTATCTAATCATTAGATAAAGACTGTTTTGCCACTATGGTCACCCCTTTAGCTATAAAAGGAGGTCCATGGCAACCGAGCAAACGATTCAACTCCTGGCACACTTGTATGCGCATAGCTGCTCTTCCCGAGGTGACCTTGCCGAGCTTGAGCACTGCATGCTCGTCGTGTTCCCTCATCCAATCCACCAAAGCAGGAGTAGGGTTTTACGCTTCACAGTGGCCCGAACCTGGCTAAAAACCACTAGTGTCCCCGCCGTCGTGCTGATTCCATGGCCTCTACTCTTTGTGCAACGTGACCTCCCCCTTTGCCGAACCACAAGGGGCCGATGGTCCCATAGGTGATTGTGTTCCATCATGACACATTTCCATAGCCATTCCGAGATATATTGCCATGCAACATCCATCATCATCATATACATGACTTGAGAATTCATTGTTATATTTCTTTGCATGATCGTAAGATAGCTAGCATGATATTTTCATGCCTTGTCCGTTTTTTGATATCTTTGCCATGCTAGATCATTGCACATCCTGGTACACCGCCAGAGGCATTCATATAGAGTCATATTTTGTTTTAGTATCGAGTTGTAATTTTGATTTGTAAGTAAATAGAAGTGTGATGATCATCATTATTCATTATTAGAGCATTGTCCCACTGAGGAAAGGATGATGGAGACCATGATTCCCCCACAAGTCGGGATGAGACTTCAGACAAAAAAAATAAAAAAAGGAGGCCAAAAAGAGCCCAAGAAAAAAGGGAAAAAAGGAAGGAAAAAAGAAAGAAAGAAAAAGAAAAAAAGAAAAAAATGAGAGAAAAAGATAAGGGGCATTGTTACTATCCTTTCCACACTTGTGCTTCAAAGTAGCACCATGTTTTTCATATAGAGAGTCTCCTATGTTGTTACTTTCATATACTAGTGGGAATTTTTCATTATAGAACTTGGCTTCTATATTCCGATGATGGGTGAGGGAGTCCTGGATTAGGGGGTCCTTGGATGTCCGGGCTATTTGATATGGGCCGGACTGATGGGCCGTGAAGATACAAAGCGGAAGACTTTCCCCCGTGTTCGGGTAGGACTCCCCTATGCGTGGATGGCAAGATTTGTGTCCGAATATGTAATTTCCTTCCTCTATGAACCGACTCTGTATAAACCTAGGCCCCTCCGGTGTGTATATAAGCTGGAGGGTTGAGTCCGTAAAGACAATCAGAATTCTCATAGGCTAGACAGCTAGGGTTCAGCCATTACGATCTCGAGGTAGATCAACTCTTGTAACCCCTATACTCATCAAATACAATCAAGCAGGACGTAGGGTTTCACCTCCATTAAGAGGGCCCGAACCTGGGTAAACATCCTGTCCCCTTTGTCCCTTGTTACCTTCGATCCTCAGACGCATAGTTCGGGACCCCCTACCCGAGATCGGCCGGTTTTGACACCGACATTGGTGCTTTCATTGAGAATTCCACTGTGTCATCAGCAGAAGGCTCGATGGCTTGTTTGATCATCAACAACGATGTTGTTTCCAGGGAAACTTTCCTCCCTGGTCAACTTTTTGTGTTTGGTGACTTCGCTCTGCGTGCCAATTCAACTGGTCACCTTGAACAGATCGACAGCTATGCTCCTGGTCACCAGATCAGGTTCGGGAGCCTGAATTACATCGCTGATATCCGAGGATATTTGATCTTCGAAGGATTCTCGGCCTCGACCGCCGCTCCTCATCTATATGAAGGAGGCCCATCGGATTCACTATTAGGCCCCATTTAAGGATCAACCATCGTCCCTGCTCAGGCCTTAGATCCAGAGCAGACCACCCGTCCGAAGACGGGAGTATGAACCCCACCGGACCCTCTCCTACTACGGAGCTCCCTGCCAGAGACCCAGAGGTGACCATATTATCGGCATGCCTGGAATTAAACAGGGCTCTCCCTGTCATCAGGAAGCCGGACTCACCTCCGGATGTTAACTCTAAACTCTTGAGGCCCACGTCCATTGAGCATGGTCGGGCGGCGATTTCTGGACCCAGCTCCGCAGGCTCTCAGTCACCCGTCCAGCTATCGCTCCTAAACGAGGCTCTGGACTTAATGGGATCTCTCGCCATAACAGAGGTATCACTTCCGAACTACGTCCAGCCCAGACTAGGGGCTGAGTGCGGGGAATTTTTCGTCCCATCCAGCACCCACTTGATAGCCACTGTCGAGGACTTAACCGACATGCTAGACTATGCCTCCGAGGACATCGACGGCATGAACAACGATGTCGGAACTGAGTCAGGCCAAAACCACCCATCATTGGGCGTTGGACGGCCACTTCTACATATGACGTGTACATGGTGGATACACCCAAAAAGAAGGACGACGATAGCGCTCAAGACCCGATCGAGGACAAGCCTGTCGAAGCACCACCTAAACGCCGACGTCAGCGGCGCCGCTCACGACCGCATTGCGAAAAGGAAAGCAATACTTGCACCGGAGACAATGACACTCCAGAGAATGCCGAAGACTCTGACCACCTCATTGAGCCTACTGTTGAGCAGGATGAGTGGGAAGAAGGACAAGTCAACCCAGGCGAACCTGTTGATCATGAGGATTCAGAGGATAGTAATTATCTGCCGGCCTCCGAGGAGGATGTTAGCCTCGGTAACGAAGATTTTATCGTACCAGAGGAACCCCTTGAGCAAGAAATCTTCAGGCGACAGCTCATTGCCACTGCGAGGAGCCTGAAAAAGAAATAGCAACAGCTTCAAGCTGAACAGGACACGCTCAATGATAGATGGACCAGGGTCCTAGCCACCGAAGAATACGGCCTCGAGCGCCCAATAAAAAGCTACCCGAAGCGCAGGCTACTACCCCAATTCAACGATGAGGCCCTTGAGCTAATTTCGTCAAGATACAATCATGCTGATGAATCGGACCGACCACCACGTGGACGGGACAAAACGGCTAATCACGCCGAATACCAGCCCGCACCACCTCACCGTAAAGGCAGAGAGGCTGCGGCTCTGGGCTACACGCATGACTTACGTCAGGACCTGGACAATAGAGCGGGCCAGACCAGATCAATCTACGGATCAAGGGGACGCGCTCCAACATGAGACGACGACCGTCAAGCCTCGCGCGACAAGCATCACCAAGTTCGGGCCGAGAACCGAACACGGATGTCATCCAAAATCTGCCGAGATGTTGCCCGATATAGAGGCTCCGCGCACCCCATGTGCTTTACCGATGAGGTATTGCAGCACCAGTTTCCAGAAGGGTTTAAACCCGTAAACATTGAAGCATACAATGGAACGACAGATCCCGCTGTATGGATTGAAGATTTTCTTCTCCATATACACATGGCTCGCATTGACGATCTCCATGCTATTAAATACCTCCCCCTAAAGCTAAAAGGACTAGCACGGCACTGGTTGAATAGCCTCCCAGAAAACTCGATTGGCAGCTAGGAAGACTTGGAGGACACTTTTCGAGACAACTTCCAAGGTACTTATGTCCGACCACCGGGCGCTAATGACCTCAGTCACATAGTCCAGCAACCCGGAGAGTCAGCCTGCAAACTCTGGACTCAGTTCTTAATTAAAAAGAACCAAATCGTCGACTGTCCGGACACCGAAGCCTTAGCGGCCTTTAAACATAGCGGCCGTGACGAATGGCTCGCCCGACACCTCGGTCAAGAAAAGTCGTTTCTGCGTGGGCGAAGATAGCTGGTTGGCTCGTAGAAGCAATAGTACCAGCGACCCTGGCACTTCTGAAGCCAGGGACGGCAACGGAAGGCCATGACATAACAAAAACAAGCGTCGGAACAACAATGAAGAAACTGAGGATACGGCGGTCAACTCCGGATTCAGTTGCTCTAAACCCGGTCAGCGGAAGAAGCCATTCAAAGGAAATAGAGATGGTCCATCTAATTTGGACAAGATACTGGATAGGACTTGCCAGATTCATGGCACCCCCGACAAGCCTGCCAACCACTCCAACAGAAACTGCTGGGTTTTCAAACAGGCCAGTAAGTTAAATACCGAACACAAGGGGAAGGGGCCTCAAAGCGAGGACGATGATGAGTCCCGTCCACCGAACACAGGGGGACAGAAGAAATTTCCTCCCGAGGTGAAAACAGTGAACATGATATACGTCACACATATCCCAAAGAGGGAGCGCAAGCGCGTCCTAAGGGACGTCTATTCCGTAGAGCCTGTCGCCCCAAAATTCAACCCATAGTCGGCTTGTCCGATCACCTTCGATCGCAGGGACCACCCGACCAGTATCCGTCATGGAGGTTCGGCGGCCCTAGTGCTCGATCCCATCATCGATGGATACCATCTCACTAGAGTCCTTATGGACGGTGGCAGCAGTCTAAACCTGATCTATCAAGACACTGTCCGTAAGATGGGCATTGACCCGTCAAGAATTAAGCCCAGCAATACTACCTTTAAAGGAGTTATACCCGGCGTGGAGGCCCGTTGTACGGGCTCCTTAACATTGGAAGTAGTCTTCGGTTCGCTGGATAATTTCCGAAGCGAAGACTTAATCTTCGACATTGTCCCTTTTTGCAGTGGCTATCACACGCTGTTCGGACGAACTGCTTTCGCCCGCTTCAATGCGGTCCCGCACTACGCTTACTTAAAGCTCAAAATGCCTGGACCGCGCGGCGTTATCACATTCAATGGAAATATGGAGCGCTCCCTCCATACTGAGGAGCACACTGCGGCCCTGGCAGCCGAAGTACAGAACGACCTCATCAAGCCGAACAATTCATCGGTCACTAAGACACCTGACACTGGCAAGCGAGCCCGGTCCACTCTGCAGAACGACAGCTAGGTGAATCCAGAGCTTGAATAGCAGTTTCGCCTCCGCCGATCGCCCCATAAAACAGCGGCATGCATACCGCGCATGCATAATTACGCACTTAAAATACCTTGGGCAGTGACGGAGGCACACTGCGGAAAAGGTCTATAGTACGGCTTGACCCTATTCGGACCTTAACTTTTTTTTTCTTCTTTCTTTTTTTCCTCCTTTTTTGTACTACAGGTTCATTAAAAACCTACTTACCCTACGGTCGTGCAAGGGCCCTTTTTGAGGCCCCCCTTTTCGTATAGACGACAATCGACCTCTTCTCTCAAAGGATTTTTCACCAAGGGGAAACGGGGCAGACGTGCGGCAAGGCACCACTGGGGTCTTTAAGACTACCTTTTCTTTTTAGGTCCTGTATAAAGCTTCCCCTCGTGCACAAACTCTCGGCATGTCAAATAGCCTTGATGTTCATGGCATTATCTATAATAGTACGTCTTAATGTATTAATCAGGGTATAAAGGAAACAGTTGATCGCCAACTTTTGTTCGGTCTTGATTTATTTTTTCCATGTGTGATCCCTCCTTGCTTCAGATTGCCACATATGCTTTGTTCCGGCCTAAATGCCGGGGGCTCTATCCGGCCATGCATATTTTCAAAAGTACGAACACCTATAAGGTACTCTTCGGCGTCCCGAATATTGCATTATATGCATCAGCTCCGAATCATGTCTTTGGTCTATAGTTGGGTTGCCCGGCTCCTGTGATTACCACCTTACGTTCCACTAGTTCGGCTAAGGTAGTAAAGGGAGAACTACTGCGATTGTGTTTCTTGTTCGTCCGGTCAAATACCTCAGTAGAGAAAGCCGAAAACTAACTGTCATGATACGACGAGAGCTGGTCGGCGATTCGGTGACTTAATACAAATCCTTAGTGATTTACCCCATGTTAAACGAAGGGCTGGATTTCGCCTAGTCATGCGACAAAGGCACCCTAGTTTGGATTGCTGCATACGCAATAGGGGCTGGTACTTAGCCCCACCGTCAAACTCCTATGGCTAAGTGAAAGTAATAAAGCCGCATAGTCTGATTGCCTGGTTCATTGCGCGAACACCTCCTTTACGGCCCAAGATGTTGGACAAAGTGTGATCGCGCGCTCCACCGAACACCCCCGTAGCATCTACGAGGGGGCTGAAGCCGACGACTGGTAAACTTTCAGAATTAAAACGGCCGCGCAGGAGGAAAATAACTCAGGATAAAAGGCATAAATATATGACAAGCCTTGGTTCACAAAATAAAGTTTTTACAGCTCGGATACGTTTACTCAAACATCACGTCCTTTGAGCATTGGCCCTCTACTATTCGGGCACCCGCTAGGACATCTTCAAAGTATCTTTCTGGCTTGTGGTGGTCCTTGCCTTCGGGCTGGCCTGCGATCGCGACGTCGGTGGCCTTCATCTTTGCCAAGTGCATCTTGACACGAGCAAAGGTCATCCGCGCACCCTCTATGCACGCCGAGCGCTTCACAGCATCAACTCGAGGTAGTGCATCAACGAGTCGCCTCACCAAACCGAAGTAGCTGCTAGGAATTGGTTCGGCTGGCCAAAGCTGGACTATGAGATCCTTCATGACCAAGCCGGACATCCTATGCAGCTCCGTCAGCTGCTTCATCTGGTCGTTCAGGGGTGTCGGATGCTCCGCCGCCAGGAACTATGACCAAAACAGCTTCTCGGTCGAGTTCCCCTCTTGGACTTGGAAGAACTGTGCGGCGTCAGCGGCACTCCTTGGAAGATCTGCAAAGGCATCTGGAGAACTCCACAGTCGAGTGAGCAAAGCATATCTTTGACCACCAAATACACTCTGCAAAAGAAAAGGCTTACTGGCCGCTATCTGTTTGGCCTGCCAGATCTCTTCACGAGCACTCCGGGACTCGACCCGCGCCTCTTTAGCCTCCTGGAGGGCTTTGGCGAGTTCGGTCGCTTGGTCCGAAGTCTTCTCCTCCAAGGCCTCGCACTTGCGGATGCCGTCCTTCAGCTCTTGCTCCACTTCGGCCACCCTATCTTCGTGCTGGCGGTGGGCGTCCTGTTCGGTCTTTAGTTCCACAGCCGCTTTGTCAGCGACTGCTTTATTCACCTTCGCCTCCTCCTTGGCCTGAGCAAGGGCTTTTTTGAGGGTCTCGACCTCGGCCGCGCCAACTGCACTCATAATCACAGCAGTACATGAGTTAAAACTTTGAATTTACATATCAGCTATATGCTAAAACTCTTTAAATATACATGCATACCTTGCGTCTCGTTGAATCGCTTGTTGATGCGATCTATTTCATCATCAGCCAGCTTTAGTTTCCGATTAAGTTCGGGAACTTCAGCGGCCTGGGCGGTTGCCACCAACAAGGAAGCCTGTTATACAATAGAAAAGTACGTCAACTCTTCCGAATACTATGTGATCCTCTGTCTGGCTTTTTCAAACCCAGACAGAGTCTCAGGGGCTACTATCTATGCATAGGTATATCCCTTTATAAAAAGCGTCTAGAGCATTACGTTGCATACCTCGAAGCCTGTCAGTTGGCTGGTGAAGGCTTCGTTCAGCCTGCTCTTGGCGGATTGAACCTTCTCTAACACCACACCCATCAGGGTGCGGTGCTCCTCCATGATGGAAGCACGTTGTAGTGCTTCCACAAGAGTATTCGGCGCCTCCGGATTAGTGGAGGCCGCCGTCGGAGCTGATGCTCCCCCTCCTTCGAAGGGGGCTGCTCGCCTGACTCCGGAGCCACATTGGTCTCCGGAATAATGTCCGGCTGGGGGCCGGATTGATCAGGGCCCCTGCTGTCGGTCCCCATGTCTTCGGCAGCCGAGGTATCACCCTCGGGCGCCTTCTCGGCAGCCTCGCTCGCCCCTCCGCGGCCAGGAGAGGTCCTTCGGGACAACACCTCGGTGTCATCCGCTGTGAGTGGGGAAGGGGCTCGCGGTGGCGTCTCGCTCTCTGCCATCTCGGGCGGCAGAGAACTCCCTTCAGATAGTGAAGGGTTGGGGAGGTCGCGAGCAGGACTGAAAGACACACGGTCTAATATGTTATATTATAAAAACATAATAGACCAAAGACAAATAATAGACCCTTTTGGTACTTATGATTCGGCCAGGGGCTTCACCCTGGGAAGTATCTTGGGGACTGGTTCGGCCTCCGAATCCGAGCCATCCGAGAGGGCTATCTTCCCCCTCTTGGGCGCCTCCTCTTCCGGGTCTATGGAGGCCGCCCTCTTCTTCTTCCCCCGAGGAGGGGAGTCGCTTTCCGCTTCCTCCTCCTCTTCTTTCTCATCTCCCTCGTGGGAGGAGAGGACTTCTGTTTCTCCGGACACTGCGTCCGAAGGGCCCTTGTGGCGAAGGCCGCCTTTGGCCTCCTTGCCCTTTTTCTTCTTGACCTTCTTCTCCGGCGCCTGATAGGGCACCGGGACCAGCATCCCTGTCAGCTGGGGTGTGGCTGGGTCTTCAGGCAGTTGTGCCGGACACTTAATCTGCTCCGCCTTTGCTATTCAGCTCTGTACGAAGGACAGAAAATTCATTATGTCTAAAACTTATTGACCGAATAGACATTCGGGAAAATCATACTTACCGGTGTGGCCGGATTCTCGATGTCAAGACCGATGTCTTCGGTCTTCTTCGGCCATGTTTTTTGGGCCTTGAAGAGCAGCTTCCAGATGTCTTCATGCGTTGTGCTGAAGAAGCGCTTCAAGGTTCGTGGATCTTCTGAATTGAACTCCCACATGGGAGAGGGCCAGAGTTGGAAAGGAAGAATCCAGCGGAAGAGCATCACCTGGATCACGTTAGTGAGACTGGTGTTCTTGCCTATCATATTGGTGATGTGCTTTTGCAGCATCAACACTTCCGCGGTGGATCCCCAGTCCAGACCCTTAGCGGTCCACGAGGTAAGCCGCGTAGGGGGTCCGGATCTAAACTCAGGAGTAGCCGCCCACTTGGCGTCGCGGGGTTCGATAATGTAGAACCACTCCTGTTGCCACATCTTGACGGTCTCCACGAAGGCCCCTTTGGGCCACACGGCGTTGGGAAGCTTGCTTACCATGGCGCCACCATAGTCTGCATGATGCCCGTTGACCACCTTCGGCTTCAGATTGAAGACCTTGAGCCATAGGACCAAGTGTGGGGGGGTGCGGAGTAGCGCCTCGCACACGATGATGAACGCCGAGATGTGGAGGAAAGAATTCAGGGCTAGATCATGGAAATCTATCCCGTAATAGAACATAAGGCCCCGGACGAAGGGATGGAGAGGAAACCCTAGTCCGCGGAGGAAATGGGGGATGAATACAACCCTTTCGCCGGGCTCTGGAGTGGGGATGACTTGATCCTTGGCAGGGAGCGTATGCGCGATCTCCGCAGACAGATATCCCACCCCTCGGAGCTCCTTGATGTCCTTCTCGATGATGGGGGAGGCCTCCCACTTGCCCTTTGAACTAGATCCCGACATGACTGGGGAGGCTGGTTGCGGTGGGAAAGATTGAAGTTTGGGCACTAGAGCTTGAAGATGGGAAGGCAGGAGAAGAAGGCGTGGGGAAAAAGAGGGATCTTTATCCTCTTATATAAGCGGTGAATATCAAGCGCCCCCCTTTAAGCCTTAAAACTCGCCTGTTCCCAAGGGGTCGTGCGAATGGCACGGTTGGATTACCCAAAACCTTATTGATGAGGATCCCGTAATGGGCGGGCACGATCTCTGTTTTGACAAGACATGCCAATGGAGGCTGTGCCTCGAAACGCGAAGCGGGAGGCGTGAAAACGGTTCGAAATGTTAAGAGGCCAGACGTGACGTTTCGCCAAAAAAGTTGTCAGTAAAAAGACACTGTTCTATTCGATATCTCGCCTTCGAGGCTAAGGGTTGTAATAATTATACAGAGCCGGATATAGTTCTTTTGTTCAGAAGATTGCTTTGAAGTATTCAGGAGGAGGAACCCGCCTTGGAATGCCGAAGACAATCCGCATGCCGAACATATCATCATTGAAGACTCGTTCAGGGGCTACTGAGGGAGTCCTGGATTAGGGGGTCCTTGGATGTCCGGGCTATTTGATATGGGCCGGACTGATGGGCCGTGAAGATACAAAGCGGAAGAATTTCCCCCGTGTCCGGGTAGGACCCCCCTATGCGTGGATGGCAAGATTTGTGTCCGGATATGTAATTTCCTTCCTCTACGAACCGACTCTGTATAACCCTAGGCCCCTCCGGTGTGTATATAAGCTGGAGGGTTGAGTCCGTAAAGACAATCAGAATTCTCATAGGCTAGACAGCTAGGGTTTAGCCATTACGATCTCGAGGTAGATCAACTCTTGTAACCCCTATACTCATCAAATACAATCAAGCAGGACATAGAGTTTTACCTCCATTAAGAGGGCCCGAACCTGGGTAAACATCGTGTCACCTTTGTCCCTTGTTACCTTCGATCCTCAGATGCACAGTTCGGGACCCCCTACCCGAGATCGACCGGTTTTGACACCGACAATGGGCTTCCTCAATTGCCCGAGGTCTTGAGCAAGCGAGTTGGATGCACACCCACTTAGTTTTTATATTGAGCTTTCATACATTTATAGCTCTTAGTGCACCAGTTGTATGGCAATCCCTACTCCTCGCACTAACATCAATTGATGGGCATCTCCATAGCCCGTTGATTGGCCGCGTTGATGTGAGAATTTCTTTCTTTTGTCTTCGCCATATTTACCCCTATCATCATACTCTATTCCACCCATAGTGCTATGTCCATGGCTTATGCTCATGTATTGTGGGTGGGGGTTGAAAAAGCTGAAGTGCGTTAAAAAGTATGAACCCATTGCTCAGCTTGTCATCAGGGTTGTGCATGATAAATACTTTGTGTTAAGAAGATGGATCATGACAAGACTATATGATTTTGTAGGGATAGCGTTCTTTAGCATTGATATTTTGAAAGACATGATTTTTTGTTGGGATGCCTGAGTATTGATGTCTTTATGTCAAATTATAGACTATTGCTTTGAATCACTCGTGTCTTAATATTCATGCCATAATTAGATTATATGATCAAGATTATGCGAGATAGCATTCCACATCAAAAATTATCTTTTTTATCATTTACCTACTCAAGGACGAGCAGGAATTAAGCTTGGGGATGCTGATACGTCTCTGTCGCATCTATAATTTTTGATAGTTTCATGCCAATATTCTACAACTTTTATATACTTTTGGCAACATTTTATATTATTTTGGGGACTAACATATTGATACAGTGCCTAGTGCCAGTTCTTGTTTGTTGCATGTTTTTTCTTTCGCAGAATATCCATATCAAACGAAGTCCAAACGCGATAAAAATTTATGGGGATTTATTTTGGAATATATGTGAATTTTTGGAAGAAGAATCAATACAAGACGATTCTCGAGGGGCCCACTAGGCATCAAGGCGCGCCCAAGGGGGTAGGGCGCATTGTGGTACCTAGTGAGCACCTCGTAAGTCGGTTGACCCCCTTCTTTCGCCGCAAGAAAGATAATATCCAGAAAAAATTTGTGTTAAAATTTCAGCCCGATCAGAGTTACGGATCTTCGGGAATTTAAGAAATGGTTGATACGTGAATTTTGCATCATGTTTTTATGTTCATATTTATTGCATTATGGACTGTTATTTCACATTATGGTATAATACTTATGCCTTTTCTCTCTTATTTTATAAGATTTACATGAAGAGGGAGAATGCCGGCAGTTGGAATTCTGGATCGGAAAGGAGCAAATCTGAGATACCTATTATGCACAATTCTAAAGTCCTGAAACTTTACGGAGAATTATTTTGGAATATATAAAAAATATTGGGCAAAGAAACTACAAAAGGGGACAAGGTGGACACAAGCCTGGGGGCGCGCCTTACCCCCCAGGGCGCGCCCTACCCCCCAGGGCGCGCCCCCTGAGTTTCTGGGCCCCTTGGCCGGCCCCCGGTGTCCATCTTCTACTATATGAGGGGTTTTGACCTAAAAAAATCAGAAGAAAGCTTTCGAGACGAAACTCCGCCGTCTCGAGGCGAAACCTGGGTAGAAGCAATCTAGGGCTCCAGCAGAGCTATTCTGCCGGGAAACTTCCCTCCGGGACGGGGAAATCGAAGCCATCGTCATCACCAACGATCCTCTCATCGAGGGAGGGTCAATCTTCATCAACATCTTCACCAGCACCATCTCCTCTCAAACACTAGTTCATCTCTTGTATTCAATCTTTGCCTCAGAACCTCAGATTGGTACCTGTGGGTTGCTAGTAGTGTTGATTACTCCTTGTAGTTGATGCTAGTTGGTTTATTTGGTGGAAGGTCATATGTTCAGATCCTTAATGATATTTATTACCCCTCTGATCTTGAACATGAACATGCTTTGTGAGTAGTTACGTATGTTCCTAAGGACATGGGAGAAGTCTTGTTATAAGTAATCATGTGAATTTGGTATTTGTTCGATATTTTGATGAGATGTATGTTGTCTTTCCTCTAATGGTGTTATGTGAATGTCGACTACATGACACTTCACCATGATTTGGGCCTAGGGGAAGGCATTGGGAAGTAATAAGTAGATGATGAGTTGCTAGAGTGACAGAAGCTTAAACCCTGGTTTATGTGTTGCTTCGTAAGGGGCTGATTTGGATCCACATGTTTCATGCTATGGTTAGATTTATCTTAATTCTTCTTTCATAGATGCAGATGCTTGCGATAGGGGTTAATCATAAGTGGGAGGCTTGTCCAAGTAAGGACAGTGCCCAAGCACCGGTCCACCCACATATCAAATTATCAAAGTAACGAATGCGAATCATATGAGCATGATGAAAACTAACTTGACGATAATTCCCATGTGTCCTCGGGAGCGCTTTGCTTTATATAAGATCTCGTCCAGGCTTATCCTTTTCTATAAAAAGGATTGGGCCACCTTGCTGCACCTTTGTTACACTTGTTACTTGTTACCTGTTATAAATTATCTTGCTACCAAACTATCTGTTTCCGACAATTTCAGTGCTTGCAGAAAATACCTTGCTGAAAACCGCTTGTCATTTCCTTCTGCTCCTCGTTGGGTTTGACACTCTTACTTATCGAAAGGACTACGATAGATCCCTTATACTTGTGGGTCATCAATGGTGAAAGGCCAGAAAACAGGAACGCAAAACAGAAGAGAATAGAGAGAGAGATCCAAGCCCCTTCAGGTGCCATGGAGGCCAAGGTCCAGAGTGGAAAACCTCCTACCATCTAGGGAGGAGGCCAAGCAAGAAGAAGAAGGAGGGGGGCTGATAACCCACAAGTATAGGTGATCACAACAGTTTTCGAGGGTAGAGTATTCAACCCAAATTTATTGATTCGACACAAGGGGAGCCAAAGAATATTTGTAAGTATTAGCAGTTGAGTTGTCAATTCAACCACACCTAGAGATTAAATATCTGGAGCAAAGTGATCAGTAGCACAGTAATATGATTCTTTGATAGTAGTAGTATTAGTAGTAACAGTAACAGTGGTAACGGTAATAGCAGCAACAATTTTGTAGCACTTGGAATAGTAGCAATAGCAATAGTAACTTAGCGAGAACAATATGTGGAAAACTCGTTGGCATTGGATCGGTGAATTCATTGGATTATATTCATCATATAACAGTCGTAACCTAGGGCGACACAGAACTAGCTCCAGTTCATACATATAATGTAGGTATGTATTCATTAAATAGTCATAAGTGCTTATGGAAAAGAACTTGCATGGCATCTTTTGCCCTACCCTCCCGTGGCAGCGGGGTCCATAAGGAAACTAAGGGATATTAAGGCCTCCTTTTAATAGAGAACTGAAACAAAGCATTAACACATAATGAATACGTGAACTCCTCAAACTACGGTCATCACCAGAAAGTATCCCAATTACTGTCACCCTAGGGTTTACGGATCATACCACGTAGTAGGTGCATATGACTAGCAAGATCAGATCTAGAACATAGATATAATGGTGAAAACATAAACTGTTCAGATCTGAAATCATGGCACTCGGGTCCTAGTGACAAGCATTAAGCATAGCAAAGTCATAGCAGCATCAATCTCAGAACATAGTGGATATTAGGGATCAGGCCCTAACAAAACTAACTCAATTTACATGATGAATCTCATCCAACTCCTCACTGACCAGCAGAAGGAATTACTCACTCCTGGTGGGGAGCATCATGGAATTAGTGACGAAGGAGGGTTGGTGATGACGAAGACCGAAGATTCCCCTCTCCGGAGCCCCGAACGGGCTCCAGATCTGGCCTCCCGATGAAGAACATGAGGTGGCGGCGGCTCTGTATCGTGAAACATGATGAAACTTCCTCTCTTATTTTTTCTTCAAAAATAGGAATTTATAGAGTTGGAGTTAGGGTCAACGGAGCCCCGAGGGCCCCACCACCCACCAGGGCACGCCAGAGGGGGGTGGCATGCCCTAATGTCTTGTGGGCATCCAGGCCCCCCCTCCAGTGGGTCTTGGTTCCAGTATTTTTTATTTATTCTGAAATAATTCTCCAAAAAGTTCCGCCCAATTCCGAGAACATTTATTTGTGCACAAAAACAACACCATGGTAGTTCTGCTAAAAACATCATCAGTTCGGGTTAGTTTCATCCAAATCATGTAAATTAGTGTATAAAACAAGAGAAAAAGCATTAGAAAAAGTAGATACGATGGAGACGTATCAACTCCCCCAAGCTTAACCCATTGCTTGTCCTCAAGCAATTCAGTTGACAAACTGAAAGTGATAAAGAAAAACTTTTACGAACTCTTTTGTTCTTCTTTACATATATATGCTTAAATAGCACCAGGTTTTCAGCAAAGATCATGACTAACCATATCAACAATAACTCTTAGAAATTATATTAACTCGTATCAATGGTATAATCAACTAGCGAGAGCAATAATAAGATATCTCAAATGCCAACACTTTGTCAAAACAATCATAATATAATATGACAACAGTGGTATCACCCTAGCCCTTTCTGAGACCGCAAAACATAAATGCAGAGCACCTCCGAAGTTCATGCAGCGACTAAACATTGTAATTCATGGTAGAAAGGCTCCAGTCGTGATGCATTCAACATAAATAATACATAATGCATGAGGATGACAATAGTGCTCTCTGGTCTGGCGCTTGTTTGAGAAGGTGACGACTCAACATAAAAGTAAATAGATAATCCCTTCATAGAGGGAAGCAGGGATTTGCAGAGGTGCCAGAGCTCAAAGCTTAAATCAGAGATAAATATAATTTTAGGAGGTGCACCCTTCCTGTCAACGTTACGACCAAGAGTTTTTCAATATCTTCCATGCTAAACAAATTAGCAGCGGTTCCCAATTGGTAAAAGTAAAGGTTTACTCCCCCTTCAACCAACAAACACAAGCCATGGCTAGCCGAATCTCCACGGGTGCCTTCCATACCAACAACAGTCCTGGGGGAGTTTTGTTTAATTATTTGCAATTTTTGATTTTGGGACTGGGCATCCTTATTACCAGCCCCTCTCATGCAAGGACGAGTGAATAAACACTCATCATGAGAATAACCCGCTTAGTATGGAAGATACTGACCACCCCCTGTCGCTCCATGAGCGGTCCAGGCACACAAAACAGATGTTCATTTGAAATTTTAGAGGTGGCACATGCAAATTTACTTGGAACGGCAGGGTAATACCGCATATAGGTAGATACAGTGGACTCATCTGGAATAACTTTGGTTTAAGGATTTTGATGCACAATCAGTATTTCCGCTTAGTACAGGTGAAGGCTAGCAAATAGGTTGAGAAGCGGCCAGCTAGAGAGCGAAAACGGTCATGAACATGCATTATGAACAATCAACATTGAATACTAGCATGAGTAGGATACAAACACCATGAAAATAAATATTATAGAGGCTATGTTGGTTTTGATTCAACTACATGCATGAACATGCACCAAGTCAAGCCACTTGAAACATTTAGAGGAGGATACCATATCATCATACTACATCATAATCATTTTAATGCATGTTGACACCTAAGATAAATCATTATCCACTCCCAGCTACTTAAGCATGGCATGAGCAACTATAATCTCTAATTGTCATTGCAAACATGTTTGATCACAATATGCTGAATCATGGATACTGAGTTAAACATATTTACAAAAAACAAAAACAAGTTGAGTTCATACCCGCTTTTCTCTGCCACAGTCACTTCATCAAATATCATCATTATTGCCTTTCACTTGCACGATCGAATGATGTAAAAATAATAATAGTGCAAGAGTGCCGTGGACTAAGCTAGAATCTGCAAACATTTTATTCAAAAGGAGAAGACAAAGTAATTTGGGCTCTTTGTTAGATAAACAACAATGCATATGAGAGCCACTCAACAGTTTCATCGTGGTCTTCCCTTTGGTACGACTCCATAAAAAGAAAAGAATTTCAGATAAACACACTGAAATATTTTTGGAGTTTTTAGTTTTTCTTGAAGAAAGCAAATAAAGAAAGAAAAACAAAAACGAGAAAAAATATTTACACGGGAAAGCTCCCAACCAATAAAAGAAGAATCGAGAAATCTTTTTGGGTTTTCTTTTAATACTACAACTAATTAAGCTAGAATTAAAAACCGAAAAGGAAGCAAGAAATATTTTTGGATTTTCTCAAAGTTCTTCAAACATACAAGAAGAAAGCGAGAAAATAAATCTAGCATGGATAATACAATGAAAAAATGTGGACACCGACAACTGGAATGAAATGTGTGAACATGAATGTAATGTCGGTGGAAATATGTACTCCCCCAAGCTTAGGATTTTGGCCTAGTTTGGTAATCACCATCTGTAGCCTGGATAATAGTCAGAGTGATAACTCATGCAGGCTCTTGGTGCGGCCTCCTCAGCCCGTCGGGTAGCCTCGACCGCTACGTTGTACTCGCGGGCCTCGCTCTCAAGGACGTAGTATCTTCTTTTACTGTGATAATCAAAGAGACAAGGAGCAGGCAAAGTAGCATGCACAACGGGATCTTTATTATAAATTAAATTGTAAGTGTAGTCAGTAGCTGTGGCCCTAATGAACTTACAACACTTCATTGCCTCATGGTCTAAGTACTGAGTTGGTAGAATGGGGTCATTAGGCCGGGGTGACACACCCAGCTCCTGAGCTACACGGGAGGCGTAAATCCCCCCATAAAAGTGGCCACTATCAGCATTACGTTGCAATCTCCGTGCAATGATTGCTCCAAGATTATAACGTTTAATTCCTATCAGAGTAGTGTGTAAGAGGCTCAAGTCAAGGGCACACAGTGTGTTGCTATCTTCAGTACTAGGGATAACCCTAGGAGTAGCGCTGGATTTATAGCTATCAGTAGCGCTTGTACAAGCGCTACCACTAAGGTGCTACTGCTAACTGGTAGCAGTAGCGTTGGTTTTCCAGCGCTACTGATTTACCTAGTTAGCAGTAGCGTTGGTTCTGGAATAGTAATACTGATAATAGTAAGTAGCAGTAGCATTTCTTGTGAAAAGCGCTACTGCTAAATTTTCCTGTATTTTTGAAAATGCAGCTTATTGTCGCTGTATTTGTATAGGTTTTATATAAAGTACTTTCATCATATGATTTGATAACCATGATTAGTTATTATATATATCAGTGGGTGAAATGAACGTGGATTAGATTCAAGTGGAGGCAACATGTGGTGCACATATCGAAAGTAGTACTTAGTACTTTCGATATGTGCACCACATGTTGCCTCCACTTGAATCTAATCCATGTTCATTTCACCCACTGATATATATAATAACTCATCATGCTCATATAACAACTTAGCATCATGCATCATCATAATAATAAATAACTCATCATTGTTACCATAATAACAAGTCGTACTCATCATCATCATACAATTTCTACTCGTTATCATAATAACAAGTCATACTCGTCATCATCATAGTCATCTAACCAACCCTACTTAATAGTTCTTAGCACATGATCATGAGTATTAGCTAGGACCTACTACCCTCTCTAAGGTAAAATAGCATAAAACAAGATAGGCCCTGACGCTCCATTATGGAGAATGGAGATTATCCTGTCTCCAATTCTTACGCTTCGCACAATGTTGCTTCCAAGTAGCTCCCTACGACTGTCCATACATTTTTTCAAATCTTTGATTGTCATGTCTTCATCGGTTTTAGAAATCCGGTATGAACAGCAGTGAAGCCTAGGATGACTTGGCCGTAAGCTAATAACATCAAGGCGACCTTTCGGAAGCATTAGATCAGGCATACAATCCTTCGGGATTTTCTGTTGAAAAACATAGTAATAACTTCGTAGTTAGCAATGTAGTTTAGCTTTAGAAGAATTTATGCAAAAGATGCACAGATGTGGTAATAGTAAAACATCTTACCATGCCGTCTCCATGGATGTTACCATAGTTCAACACGTGCACTAGTGGCACGTATTGACCATAATGTGCAGGAGTTTGATAATTGATATTGTAATTCTCAACATCATTAATAAATGAGATAAGATGATCTTTCTCCTGATAAGTTAATTCTGCGCCATCAGTGTAGTAGGTTCTGTCTACCATATTCCGTACATTTTTTGAAGAATGAGAATAAGCTGTTAATGGAAATAAGCTGTCAACTATTTTGAAATAAAGAATATAAATTACTTAATAAATATGTTTGAGAAACTCACATAGAGGTAGAAGTGGAAGCGTATCAACAAGGACCCAAATGCCATCGTCATGATCACCAAGATCGAAGGTGACATACATACCCTCCTGAAAATCATATGCCTTGCACAGTGCTTCCTAATTCGAGCAACCAAAATGGGATACGCTCTCCGAATTGTATAGCTTTATAGCAAAATCATAACCATGATGGGTCCTGAGATGAACTATCACTGGTACGCATCGGTGCTATACACATGGTTTTTAACCCCTTTCCGCGATGGCATTTGGAACCGTTGCCAAGTGAGTGTGGGTGATAGGGGGTCCTTCCCACATGACCCAGAAACCATCGGGGATATGGAGCCATGATCTAGAGGCCTTGCAAAGTGCAATCGTGTGTGATGCAGCACACACTAAATTCTTTCGCACGTGTGGTATCGGTGATTAAACATTTCTAATGACGCAGTGAAACCAAACGATGTGTTGTAATGAACCGTTTGGGAAACATTATGTAAGGCACACGGGCCAACATATGAACTGTGTGCGATATGTGCCCCATTGCACACGAGTTTTCTGCGGAACCCGTATGCCATGCAATATTCCATCGCACACGTTTCCCAACAATTACCGTGTGCGATAATGTTCTATCACAAATGGTTCAGGAGCCCCTTCTCACACATACAAGTGCTGCAGACCGTTTGTGATTTGTTGTGAATCACCGACGGTTGCACCAAGAGTGACGTGTGCTTTTCGTTTGGGATCCCACAAGTTTCCTGAAAAAATTACTACTGGGATTGTATTTTACATTGGGCACGGTTTACTCCGAGCTCCCATGTGAGATACCGTGATATCACAAACGGTTCCGGAGACCCTACGCACACGTAGTAGCACTGCAAATCATTTGCGATCTGCTGTGTATCACCGACGGTTCCGCTATGATTGACGTATGCTTTCCGATGTGGATCGCACACACTCATTTAGTTCAACCGTGTGCGGAGCAATTGCCAGGTTAAAAAAAATATCCCATTTTGAATCGGCATGCAAAAAGCAAATTTGCCACAATATTCAATTGAACAAATAGTGTGCATAGGAAGAACATTCATCAGATTTCGCAACAATTGCAATTGAACATATGGTAGCTAAATTCCAATGATTTGTCCACACATATATGCATTACATAATTAATCATAGTGTGCGAAATACGAAGACCTCATCAGATGGAAAACAATGGATCCATGCATATATGTTTAGCGGCTAACTCTTACTCAATGTTTTAGGAGAAGGCATGCTGAAATCTTCATTATCACCAGTGGGATTGATGTAGTGATTCAGGAAGAAGTCGCTGATAAATCTCCGAACCATCAGCAATTCACCAGCCAAGAGCGGTTCAGGGGTCCTCAGTTCTAAGATGAGCTACATTATTTTTAAGATCAGAATGTGCCATATGAGTGGAGTAGAAGATATTAGTTAAGATAGACTTACTGGTACTAATTCGCGAGGATCGTCACAACTATCAGCAGATTTGCAGATGGAGATCATGTGTCTGCAAACATAGTATCCACAAAGTTGGTCCCTGCTTATTGCTGAGGACACTGAATTTTTTTGTACAGAATTAGTCATGTATTTATCCTATTAGGAACAAACTAACCGGTGTTAGATGTATTATTTTTTCTTTGGACAAAAATAGAAAGAGGTTTATTTAGAAGCTTGAACATTTGACTAGCGTAAGAAAAGGTATTTGCAGACTATTGGATAAATTTTCTAAAAATAACGGATTTCGGTGTGTTACCGGAGAAAGGATCTCGTGCTGCAGAGGTAGTTCCCTCTTGAACAGGTTCCTTGGTTTAGTTTTCCACAATGCGAGCACACTGTAAATGAAGATGAATTTTGACAACATCAATTATTGAACCAGATATGAATGCAAATTAATTTCAACATCATAGAATTCAATACCTATCCATGAATTGCAGAAGATGCGTCAGATCCTGAGTGTTTGTTGACTCTCTGAGAGAATCCATGTAGTAAACTGTGTTCTTGTTTGGAACAATGAATACCAATATCCAGTGATCGCTACGTATTAAGAAAACCATGAACTTACGAATTATGTTGAAATCTGAAAGACAATCAGTGTATGCGTGGTTGTTTACTTGACTTACCGTTCATGATATGGCCAGAGAAATGATTCTGCATGGGACGTGTTTTCGAAGATACGGACGACCGTGTTAATGGCCTAGTCCCGTCGGTCCTTACCATCTAATGTTGTGCCATTTGCTAATGCAGGATCTATGAAATACACACTCTCCCTTTTTCTTCTCTGCGCGTTCAATCCCCTGAGAGGAATAAAATGCAGTTAGCTGTTTATCATTTACAGCCTTGTATGGAGAAGTTGATTAGAGTTTGTTAAGTACTTACAAAATCAGGCATCTAACAAGAGTGGCATCGAGCTCCTTGAAGTTGAAGAAGAGATGTAAGTCCTCGAAACTCACATTGATGGAACCAGCATCGTGTCGGAAATGATCTCTGTTGTAGTGGACTAGCAAACCTTGATGACCTACTGACATTTGATCCATGCAATATTCATGTAACTCGCGGCAACTGGAGCTGCACTCATCAAAGTATTTGCCAACAAGAAATGGCTGGCCATGGACGTAATTGCGTGCTTCAAGTATGTCTGCTTTACTTTTAGCAAGCAACAAATCTACTTCTTCATCATCCATGCCGTCAGAAATAATATTACTCCCCGATTCAAACAACCTGTTGTTAATTTGGTTCTGGGCGATGAGTGCTTTAAGTAAGAGGCAATCGTTCTCTTTCCTCTTCGCTCTCCCGCCACACTTCCTCACAGGTGTAGCCTTTTTGGCCGCTACCTTCTTGGTACTTGAAGCATTTCTGGCAGAACATCTGGTTGGCTGCAAGGTAGACTGCCGAGCAGACGGTGAAGCTTCGATGGACTGCTTAGCAGATGGTTTATCAATGCCGGACCGCTGAGCTAGCGGTGCTGCTATGATGGACTGCTGGGCTGTAGGAGCAGAGTCATCGCACTGCTGACCATGCATTGAAGCTATGTCGGGTTTCTGCGCAGGTGGTGCCAACTTGTCGGTGTGCTGAGGAGGCCGTGCCAACGCGTTGGTTTGCCGAGCAGGAAGTGCTGATGCATTGGTATGCTAATCACGCGACTGCGGACCGACGGACTGATGAGCAGTCGGTTCTGGACCTACAGAATGCTTAGCAGGCAGTTCCGAAGCATCAGACTACTTAGCAGTCCGTTCTACCAGGTTGGTCTGCTGAGCATGTGCTGCAGCTGGGTCTCCCCCCGCTGCTTCAGCGGCCGGCATCTGAACCGGTGGTGCGTCTTCAGCAGTTGTAGGCCTTGCCACTGGCTGCTCTGGGGCGGAGGATGACATGGCCTGTACGGCACAAAGTCGGGCTGGCTGATCACAGGTTGATGCATCAGCCGTCGGATTATGAGTATTAGGTTCTATGGGGGAAGCACGTGAGAGCTACTGTGACAAGGAGAGCGTCACCGATTGAGGGCGACATTGGTTGCTCTTGGTGGGGCTTCAGGGATCTCATCGATGAACTCTATTTCCTTTCGTGGCCACTGGATGTGATGTAACACTGTTTCTCCCAAGGTCCTTTGCTCATCAAAGTCTCCTAGGACATTCTTCAGGGCAAATTCATTGAATCCAGGCTTTACTTCAGTCACGTAGCACTTCACACAGCCCGGCTTCAATGGCACATTGTACAACAAGAGGCCCTCTTCCAAGAAGGGTGGGCAAACCCAGGCTGTTAGACATTTTAATGTACCTTCATAATGTGTAAGCACGCCCTTCAGTCTATCTTTCATTCCAGATAGATCAGATATAGCATCATCATGAGCAGCTACAGTCTCAGTGTCGCTGGGGTCAGCTGATGCACAACTACTCTTGTGCGGTGTTGTCGCGCAATAAGCAGCGTCCTCCATGCCCGCCTCCCTTCCCATCTGCTGGCTATCTGTCAGTGTTAGAGTCTTCTGCTTCATCATCGACTCCTCAATATCCTTTCGAACAGTCGGATACATGTCCTTCCTCAACCTTTGATACAATTCATTCTGCTTCATTTCACTACTCGCTTTTTTCATCATGAGCCTCTCTTCTTTGCTGAGTGTGAAAGCCCTCTTGTGCGGGACATTAACATCTATACCCCTTGCACGGCCAGGGGGCTCTCTTGTTTCTAGAGCATCGGACAGAATGTCACATGGCCCTGAGCTCCTGTAGAACCTTTCAGTGATCTTGGAAGCCTCTAACATCACTTGATACAGTTATTCATCACGTGAGTTTTCATAGTAATAAGTTCCGTCATCACGCCTCCTTGCACATGCCCACAAGTAGTCCCTGGCGCGTTCGCCCCTGATTTCACTAAAGGCCGGTTGCCCACCCGCTGCTACTGCTTCTTTGTCCTCCTGGTCCCATATCGGTTTCATGCCGTAGTATCCTTCCACACCCATACGGTGGGGGTGTATGTTCTTCTTCTGAAGTTCCAATTGCTTGGCACTCTTGTCAGCAAACTCTTTAGTTGCCCTGACCCTTTTGAATTCTGCCCAGTCTGCCTTTGTAATTTGGGGGTATGCGGGGATTGGGTCCTTGCCTTCACTCAAGGACTTCTTGTACAACACGTGCTTCCAGTTTCTCCAAGCATCCCTAGCCATCTTCAGTGCAGCGTGTTCCACCTGCATTCTCCACTGCTTTGGAACATTGAAGTGATCCATGATCTCCCAGACTATCCTTCGCCATATTTCTGTGTCAGCCTTCCGAAACCCCGGTAGATTAATGTTGAGCCTTGCCCTGCCAACAAATCCACACACACTCCTGAACCTCGTGCGTGCTTTATCTGGTTTAGTTGGAGCCCAAGACTTTAAATCGATCTCGGTTACTTCATATATACCTTTAGGCTGGTGTGTGGGCTTCCTTGGAGCATTCCTCTGTGTCCTGACCGGAAGGGTAATTTCTGCACCTCTATCCCGTTCAAGATTACTTGATCCCTCACCATCTGCTGAAGACCTAGGGTTGTCAGAATCAGATGAAGATACATCGCCTGAAGCATGAGTGCTGTCGCTGCTACTCGGCATCTACAGAGAACACATGCGAAACTCAGGAAAGGAGGATAAGCATAAAACTAAAAACTTGGTATGAAGCTGTCTAAACATGTCATGCAATAATTTAGAAAATGTACGGCTTATTTGTTAAGTTTGTGTGACTCGGGCGCCTGCGATCTGTAAATCGGCAGTAACTTATTGGAACAAATACAGCTTATATGTACTAGTTAGGAAGGTAGATAATGAACATATATACCCTCTTCTTTATTTTATAGCCAATTTGGGAACATACGGAACAAAATAGGAAGAGGGATTGCGAGGAAATATGCCTCACCGCGATGGAGAGCAGTAACTAACAGGCTTCTTAATGCAAACCCGGCCAGACCATAGGAGAGGCGAGGGTTACAGGATCGATATGCTCGAGGGTTGCTGGCGAGCAAACGAAGATGGCGAGGCGCGGGCAGCCGCGTGTTGGGAACGGCAGTGGAGGTAGGCTTGCCGCCAAAGAGTGGGCACACGGCCGGGGTGAGCACGCGGGCGCCGGAGAGGGTTCTGCTATGGATCTGGGGGAGGGGGAGCTGGCGATGGAGATTGGGTGGACTAGTTGAGTGAAACGCAGGCGGGCGGTGGGGGGGGGGGTGTTGGCGACCTAGGTGAAAAGGATGAAAAATATCCCCGATCGCCGCGTGGAAAGGCCTATGCAAACGGTTGCCTCTAAGCGCTCGTGTGCACAAAGAGAAAAATTTCGTTTGAAATGAAGACGTACTAATTTTGAAATGAAGACGTGAGTTCATCGTTTCGCCTCTAAATTCTTCCCACGTTAAGCAATCACCATTATACCACGGGTTTCATTGCTGGCGCATTTAAGGTCTCGTGTGCTATATTTAACACATTTTTTGGCATTTACTGTGCATTTTGGCATATAAATCAAATCCTAGCCGGACTGCATTTCCTGTCGAAAGGGATGAGGATTGCCGTTCGATCTGGGAGCATCCGATGGTGCAGACGTATGATCCGTGGGGTTTGGGTTCTGGCCAATCATAACGCACGACTCAGATCGCGCGCGTGGCAGGGGGGGCATCGGGCACGGTTTAGTGGGCACACATCTTTCGTGAGTGAACCGTGTGCTATTTGAAAACATTTACATTAACTAACAGCATATTTTTGTTTGAATGAAAACATGAGTTCATCGTTTCGCCTCCAATTTTTTTCCACGGTAAGAAATCACGATTGTACCCTATGGTTCAATTTTCTGGTACATTTTACCGTGCGGCAGGCCTGGCTAGCAATCTCAAACTTTGAATAAGCAAAAAAAGAGATCTCGTTTGTATATATATATATATATATATATATATATATATATATATATATATATATATATATATATATATATAAAGTCGCAAATACAAGTGGGTGTTAGCAAGATCATTTGTGTGTCGCTTTGCGACTTTTCATTCATTGTCCGAGAAACGGGAAAAACTTCAAACAGTTCGGCCGCAGGGTGCAGTCAGAGGCATAGGCCTTGTTGGTATTTTAATTTCAGGAAATGCATATAGAGTCCGGAAAATAACGAAAATCATTGTGTCACTGTGGCGTGCTCTCACGATCGCATGGAAAAAAATTGGTAAAGTTTGGCACAAGTTTTGGTGCTCGCACCTTCCATACCGGAGCATCTCACAAGAAGGATCATAGTTTCCAAAAGGAGACGCGGCACTTTGGACTCCAAATCGTCAGTTACTACATCGTTCCGCCTTGAGAAAAAAATCATGGTAAACAATCGCGGATATAGCCTTGGTTTGATTTTCCGGCCCATTTCAGGTCTCGTCTCTGCTATATATGTTTAAGTCATTCTTTGCACTTACCTTGCATTTTAGTGCATATAATTAAAGTCAAAAACCCTACTGCAACTACATGTTGGTGTTTTAGTTATAGGCTATACTTAGGATACTCATAGTGGAGAGTCTCATATATACTAGTATCATGCATAATATATAATATAATATTAGATATATATATATATATATATATTATATATGAGACTAGTGTATGATACTACCTTTAATTATAGTGCATATTAATAATAGAGTAGTATCATAGATGATCATATTTATTGCGATGCATGACACAAATTAGCATCGCAATTAACATGATACGGTATCTACCTAGCTATATGTTACTCTAACCCTCTCTATCTTATTTAATTCTTTGCCACATCAGCATATATACTTGCTATTTCTAAGTGCATGATATCGGCTATGATACCACCACTATGGCCAGCCTTATAGTGGGGAGTATCATATACTATAGTATCATGCATATGATACTAGTGTATGATACTACGTACGTACCTTCATAGTGCATATAGTATCATAGAGTAGTATCATAGATGACCGTATTTATGGCCATGCAAGACACAAAGTAGTATACCATATTTATTATGTTACGGTATCTACCTATGTTACTTCTTTGCCACATCATCATATTTGCTATTCCTGAGTGCATGCTACCGGCTATGATACCCCCACTATATGGCCACCCTAAGGCTCGTCGTAATGGGAGTATCATAAGCGGTATCATGCATGCCAACTAGACTTTTTGGATGATGTAGTGGCACACAGTTAAATCAGGAAAGAGAGGGTGTGGTATCATATAATGATACCGTATCATATTAAATGTTGTACTACTTTGTGTCATGCATCGCAATTAATAAGGCAACCTAAG
This sequence comes from Thinopyrum elongatum, assembly GCA_011799875.1. Taxonomy (NCBI): domain Eukaryota; kingdom Viridiplantae; phylum Streptophyta; class Magnoliopsida; order Poales; family Poaceae; genus Thinopyrum; species Thinopyrum elongatum. The sequence continues at coordinate 447,150,637 of CM022299.1, forward strand.
ATACTAACTTATGATACTATGCGCGCATTACGGAGGTAGTATCATATACTATAGTATCATATGCATGATACTAGTATATGATAAGGCTGGTTGTAAGACTACCCACAGTGGGGGTAACATCGGTGGTAACATCACACATCTCTAGGCAAAACAGATGATGTGGTAAGTAATTATTGAGGAAAAAGAGTCATGTGGTAACATAGCTAGTTACTATAATATCACACATACCAAGACAAGATGAGTCTACAACCTAATAAATGAAGTGTTGCGTGACACCACACATATGTTACTCCCCACTATAGAGGTAGTAACATAGACTAGTAACATATGCATGTTACTAGTCTAAGTTACTATACCCATTGTGACTACTCTAACCCTCCCAATGCTCCACCTTGTACAGGTGCTAAGGCTGCCATGTAGGCAAAAAATCTGATGTGGCAAGGTAATTAAGAGGAGAGAGATGAGTGTGGGGACCGCAGGAAGAAAACAATGCCAAGCGCGAGAACCTAGCTAGGCAAAACACTTAAATGGAAGAATCCCACCAATGCGTGAAGAACTTTAGTTGCAAAATCATTAAATGAAGGATACTTAGCACCAACAAGTTAAGCACCTATGCATTGGGGTCTTTAGTTGCTAAAGTATTTAATATGCTTAGCACCTCATGTAAGCACCAATGCATTGGAAGCAGCCTAATGGAGAGTATCATATACTAGTATCATGCATATGATACTACCTCCGTAATGCGCGCATAGTATCATAAGTTAGTATCATGTAGTATTTTATTTATTGTCATGCATGACACATAGTAGCATAGAATTTATTATGATACGGTATCATGATATGATACTTAACCCTCTCTTTCTTCATTTAATTCTATGACAGCTCATCAGAATTGCCTAGTTGGCATGCATGATACTAGCTATGATACTCCCATTACGATCAGCCTAGCAAAGAAGGTGTACAAATCATTTGTCGTCGCTTTGCGAGTTTTCATCTGTTTGTTCGAGAAGCGGGGAGAAGTTTCAAACATTTCGGCCGCGAGGTGCGGCCACTAGCGTAGGCCTAGTTGATATTTTAATCACAAGAAATTTAGATGGAGTCCGGACATCATCAAAATCGATATGTGCCCGTGGCATGCTCTCACGACCCTGTGGAAAAAAATTGGTAAAGTTTGGCACAAGTTTTGATGATCGCTCCTTCCAAACTGGAGCATCTCAAGGATCATGGTTTCCAAAAGGAGATGTGTCAATTCAAACTCCAGTGACGGTGACTTCATCGTTTGGCCTCATAAAAATTTCCACGGTACGCAATCACCATTATACCACGGGTTTGATTTTCTGGCGCATTACAGGTATCGTTAGCTATATTTAAGATATTTTTTGAGTTTAACATGTGTTTTGTGCATAAAAATAAAATTACAACCGGAACTGCGTGTGCTATCGAAAGGGATGAGGATCGCCGTTTGATAAAGGAGCATCCAACGGTGCAGACATACGATCCGTGGGGTTTGGGTTCTGGCCAATCAGAACGCATGACTCAGATCGCGCGCGTTGCATGGGGGGGCATCGGCCACGGTTTGGTAGGCACACAACTTTCGTGAGTGAACCGTGTGCTATTTGAAAACATTTACATGAACTGGAACTGCGTGTCCTGTCGAAAGGGATGAGGATCGTCGTTCGATCAAGGAGCATCCAACGGTGCAGACGTACGATCCGTGGGGTTTGGGTTCTGGCCAATCAGAAAGCACGACTCAGATCACGGGCGGGGTTTGGTCGGCACATGGCGTTCATCAACGAACCGTGTGCTATTCACAAACTAGATTGCATATTTTTGTTCACACATACTGTAGTGAGATCAATTGATTGTGCTACCTCTATGATATAATAATAATAACAAAAAACCGTTCGTATTCATTGCCTGAGCTGATAGCATATCAAGGTTAACATATTAACGGTTCTTACATCAACAGAAAACCGGGCATAACTCACAAATTCAGTACACGCGACAGTTCTAAATTGAACGAATTAAGTTGCAGGGTAGGCATAAAGACTAGTCTTACGGCTTAATTCCCATGTACATGGGGGAACTGGGATCATTACGTTGACCCCGAATGAACTTGGGTTTTCTGATGATTTTACGCTTCTGTTACACGGGTGCGTGATCCCTTGGCTGGCAACTCAGCAAATTCATCGTACTCGTCCTCATCGGCAACATCCTCGACACCCAGTACCCTCCTCTTCCCATGCATCACTACATGCCAGTTCTTATGCGAGGGGTCTGCCGCAAAGAAAATCTGTGTAGCATCGCTGGCAAGAATGAACGGGTCCGCATGATATGCCATCATTGTCCTGTTAACACAGGTCTTCCTGTAATCATCAATCTTTAGTTGACCAAGAGGGATCCATGCGCACCTGAATAATGCCACCTTAACTTTCACATAGTCAAGCTCCCAAATCTCTTTGATGGTTCCATAGTATACCCTTTTATCAGCTTCATCTACAGTCATGCATTCTATTCGAACAGAGCTGTTCTGATATGAGGTCTTCTGATCATGTTCCTCAGTGTAGAACGTGTATCCATTTATGTCATATGCTTGGTACGTCAACACCGTAGGTGATGGCTTTTGTGCCAACCACGTAGCAATGTCATCGATGGATCCTTGTGCCAAATGATTCTTCAGCCATTCGGCGTAGTTCCTAGTGTGCTCCTTCATCTCCACATCTGATGAAGGCACCATTGGTATGAAGCTTCGGCGTATCTCTGCCAAGTGTTCTTCGGCATAAGCGCTGAGAACTGGGCTGTTAAGTAGTACCGTCAAATGGGCTTTCTCTGCCAATTCTCCGGGTGCAGCCATTTGTGTGCCAGCAAGGACCGGCTTACCTTTCAGACTTCCCTCGTGGCGAGAGAGGGGCAAACCTATAGGTCTTTGTTTCATGTATTCGGTGCAAAACTCAACCACCTCCTCTGCGGTATAACCTTGTAGGATGCTTGCCTCTGGATGGTTTCGGTTCCGACAAAAGCGCTTCAGTATTCCCATGAACCGCTCGAAAAGATACATGTTGTGAAGAAACACATGACCACAATACTTTATCTCGTCGACAAGGTGCACAGTGAGATGGACCATGACATCAAAGAATGACGGTGGGAAAAACATCTCTAGGGTGGACAATATTCCTGCAATATCATCTTGCATAAGATCCCACTCTTTAGGATCTACAACTTTCTGCCATAGTTGGTTGAAGAAATCACATAGCTCAATGAGTGTGTTTCTTATATCTTTGTCCATCAGATTCCTGATGGCCACCGGGAGGATTTGTGTCAACATTACGTGGCAATCATGTGACTTCATGTGTCCCAACTTCATATTAACTGAGCTCACATGTGACGCCCCCGATTCAATCGTACACTAATCATACACGCAAACGTGTACGATCAAGATCAGGGACTCACGGGAAGATATCACAACACAACTCTAAAAGTAAAAATAAGTCATACAAGCATCATAATACAAGCCAGGAGCCTCGAGGGCTCGAATACAAATGCTCGAACATAAACAAGTCAGCGGAAGCAACAATATCTGAGTACAGACATAAGTTAAACAAGTTGCCATAAGATGGCTAGCACAAACTGGGATACAGATCAAAGAGGCGCAGGCCTCCTGCCAGGGATCCTCCTAAACTACTCCTGGTCGTTGTCGGCGGCCTACACGTAATAGTAGGCACCCTCGATGTAGTAGGGGTCGTCGAAGGTGGCGTCTGGCTCCTGGGCTCTAGCATCTGGTTGTGACGTCCGAGAAGAATGGAAAAAGGGGGGAAAGAGGGAGCAAAGCAACCGTGAGTACTCATCCAAAGTACTCGCAAGCAAGGATCTACACTACATATGCAATGGTATCAATGAAATGGTAGTATCTGTGGACTGAACTGCAGAATGCCAGAATAGGAGGGGGATAGCTAGTCCTATCGAAGACTACGCTTCTGGTAGCCTCCATCTTGAAGCATATAGAAGAGAGTAGCTGGTAAGTTCACCAAGTATCATCGCATAGCATAATCCTACCCGACGATCCTCTCCTCGTCGCCCTGTGAGAGAGCGATCACCGGGTTGTATCTGGCACTTGAAAGGGTGTGTTTTATTAAGTATCCGGTTCTAGTTGTCATAAGGTCGAGGTACAACTCTGGGTTGTCCTTTTACCGAGGGACACGGCTATTCAAATAGATAAACTTCCTTGCAGGGGTGCACCACATTACCCGACACGCTCGATCCCTCTGGCCGGGCACACTTTCCTGGGTCATACCCGGCCTCGGAAGATCAACACGTCGCAGCCCTACCTAGGCCTAACAGAGAGGTCAGCACGCCGGTCTAAATCCTATGCGCGCAGGGGTCTGGGCCCATCGCCCATTGCACACCTGCACGTTGCGTGGGCGGCCGGTGAGCAGACCTAGCAACCTCCATTACAAAGGAAGTTGCGTTACGCGGTCCAACCCGGCGCGCGCCGCTCAGTTGCTGACGTCTAGGAGGCTTCGGCTGATACCACGACGTCGAGTACCCATAACTGTTCCCGCGTGGTGGTTAGTGCGTATAGGCTCGTAGCCAGACTCAGATCAAATACCCAATCTCGTTAAGCATGTTAATTTGAAGTAACCGCGGACGCCGACCAGGGACCAGGCCCACCTGTCTCCTAGGTGGTCCAACCTGCCCTGTTGCTCCGCCACAAAGTAACACTCGGGGGCCGTCAGGAACCCAGGCCCACCACTACCTGGATGGAACCACCTGCCCCTTCAGCCCCCATCTCCGAACAGAAACATAAGTATGTAATAGTATATAATATAAACCCGTGATCACCTCCCGAAGTGATCACGGCCCAGTATTATAGCATGGCAGACGGACAAGAGTGTAAGGCCACTGATGTAATTCTAGCAACCTATACTAAGCATTTTAGGATTGCAGGTAAGGTATCAACAGTAGTAGCAAAGATAGGCTATGCAGCAGAATAGGATTAACCGAAAGCTGTAACATGCTACACTACTCTAATGCAAGCAGTAGAGAGAAGGAATAGGCGATATCGGGTTGATCAAGGGGGGGGGCTTGCCTGGAAGCTCGGCAGAGAAGGACGGGTCGTCAACACTGTAGTCATTCACGGCAGCGTCGTCAGTGGTCTCAGCGTCTATCGAGAGAGAAAGAGGGGGGAAGGAAAAAGTAAATACAAAGAAAACAATGCTACACAAAGTATGACATGACAATATGCAGTGCCGGGTATGTTCTAACGTGGGGTTGCACATTACCAAGAAAGGGGGATCCCATCCGGGAAAGTTTTCCCGGTTCCGGACATTTGTTAGATAGATGACCGGAGGGGAACAGTTGCACATTCGCTATGCTAGGGACGTGTGGTGAATGAACGGCCTGCGTATTCGGATTCGTCTCGTTGTTCTGAGCAACTTTCATGTACAAAGTATTTTCATCTGAGTTACGGATTATTTTATATTAATTTTCAAAGTTTTAATTTATTTTCTAAATTATTTTAATTCGAAAATTAAATGTTAAATTTCTAGATGTACCCAGCACAGTGTACACAAAAATGTACACTGGCTGACATGTGGGACCAGGGGGACCCAGTTGACCAGTCAAAGTTTGACTGGTCAACAGGGGGTGGGGCCCCCTGTCATTGTCTGCCTAGTTAAAAAACAGGATTAGTTAGACTAATTAGGTAGTTAACAGGTTAATTAACAGGATTAATTAGGTTAATTAATTAATTATTTTAATAATAATAATAATTTATTTATTTATTTATCTATTTCTCTTTTTTTTCTTTTGTACAGGGGGTGGACTAACGGGCGCGCAGGCGTCGGGCGTGCGGGCGACTGGCCCCGGGCGCTGGCGTCGCCCGTGCTGAGGCCAAGCCCGACCGAGGGGGCAAGGCAAGGCCGTGGCCGGAGCGGGGCTGAGTGGTCGCGGCCGGCGTGGGCGACAGCCTGCGGCGGCGTACGGCAGCGGCTGAGACCGGATGCGCGTGCGGGCGAAGGCGATGCCAAGTCAGGCGGCGGTTGGACGGGATGGCAGCGCGGGAGGCGAGGCACAGGTCACGGGCGCGGGCAGAAGCGGCCGGGCGCGACCGGTGCGGCGAGGGAGAGCGGGGTCGGCAGCTGCAGCAGGGAAGCAGCGACACAGCGGTGGGCAGGGGCGCCGCGACGGTGCACGGGCGCGGCACGTGGGCGGCGGAGCGCGGGAGCAGAGCGCAGAGGTGCCGGAGCATGGCCATTGGCGGGCGAGCGGATGGCGAGGCGGTGCTGTGCGGTGGCCATGGCGGTGCTCAGCGACCTGGACGGCTCGGACGGGACAGCGGGCGAGCACGGCGAGCAGGAGGCGCGGGTGCAGCAGGGGGCTGCGGCGACGGTGACGGGAAGAGAGAGGGAGGTGCTCACGGCGGGGCCGTAGGGGAATGGCAGCGGGCTTGGGGAGGAGTCGGGGTGGGCATGACGAGGCGGCGATGTGTAGCGGCGTGCGTCGACGGCGTCGGCGACGTCGGGGTTGGGGAGGAGTCGGGGATGGGCGGTGGCGTCGCGGCTTCCGGCGGGGTCGGGGGCGTCGGTAGCCCCCGATCCAGATCAATGCGGGGGGGGGGGATGCGAGGGTCGTGGGGGGGAGTGGGAGGAGTGGGGTCTCGCTGGTTAGGGTTCGGTCGCCCGAGGGGATAAGGGGGGATGGGGTGGGCTGTCCTGGTGGCCTAGATGCCCGGTTGGGCCGAAAAGGCCCAGGGGGAAGGGGGGTTTGGTTTTTGTTTTGTTTTGTTTTATTCTTACCTTTGTTTTCTGTTTTCTTTTAGTTTCTCTTTTATTTTAGTTCTATAAATTATAAAAGTAGTCCCTAATTTAGTCTAAATAAAATACTACTGCCACCTAAGTTTGGGGAACTAAATAAAATAGTTTAACATTTTATTAATTGTAATGGGCTTTCAATTAGTTGTTTTGCTACGGTTTTATTTAATTTTAGGACACCCAAACACTTTTAAAGATGTTGGTTTCTCCATCATTATTACTTATGCATTATTTGTCACCTCCAGAACATTTTAGTTTGAACATTTGAAAACTTTTACCGTTTGACTTTATTTTAAAATCTGAATTTGAACGGGATTGAATCATCGGGAGATTAACAACAGTAACTGTGGTGATGTGGCGTCATTAGCAGAGGTTCACTGTAGCTTAATTATCCGGGCGTTACAATTCTCCTCCACTACAAGAAATCTCGTCCCGAGATTTTAAGAAATGGAGTAAAGGGGAAAGATCTGGTTACGAAATTCTAACGAATATTCTCGGTCTTGGTTGCTCTTCTCGAAGAGGTCGATCCATTACGTTGATGTCTTCATTTCTCTGCTTCAGGTCATCATGATGAAGTCGGCATCCTTTCTTCGGGAACTCCATCGTACTTACAAAAGAATAAAGGATGGGTATTCCAGGAGAACGGACCTCTGCAAGGTTGACTATCTAATCAATAACATCGGGGAAGGTGGCGGAAAGCAACTCTCAAATTGAAACATAAGGAAATATCGAGAGCAAAGTAAGGAGGTATCATGGGAAGTTTTGAGCGGGCAGGCAATTGTTCGACGCCTGAAACAGGGCGTGAAAGGGGTTCAAAGCAACAGGAATAAGTATTGTGTCTGATACCAGAATTGATGATCTCTCGGAAGGTGGCTCGTGAATTACATACGAGGCCACACGGGAGGAACAACCTTGGGAACAGGAGGGTGTACAGGAGAGTCAGGTTTCGATCCTGTGGAACTGTGGGTTATGGGCCCACCATGTGGGTTAAAAGTAGGAAGGGCGGTGACGTCTTGCACGATCATGTAAGCAAGTCATGTCAGAGGATAGTCTATCGGTTATGTCGGCAACAACATCGGTACCAAGGGCAAGGGACGAAGGGAACCATTTTCCTGCTCGTTAAACGAGGCGGATCAATAGGCAAAGTTCTCATCCATCGGTTGTTACCGGAATGTCTTCAATAGTAGAAACAGGGTCTTAGTGACAGAGTTGTACACCGAGGTGTTTACATAAGCAGGACAATATTATTGCTTAGATCATATAGATCACAAGATAGGTTAAACCAAACAATGGAAAGGAAAATATGATTATCAAATTAAACAGAACAATGGAAAGAAAAATGTGTTTAAACACATATTTCAGTGGTATATCCTTCCCAAGGACAAGCAGAGTATGTTATCCATGACAGGATATAAAGTAGAAAACCCTTTAGGTAAGGGGAGAGAAATTTCATGACATTACCCATGCAACGGTGTTGGATAATTGATAAACAAAATTTAGCATTGTGCTTCAAATGTTTTTTTATTGATAATCGGAGTACCACAGACATGCTTAGAGATAGCATTGGCACGGTCTTCAAGCAAAGGTCAGACTTTGGATACACAATGGATCCATCAGGAACAACTCATAGAGTAAGTCTTATAATTTTCCTCATGGAAAAATGGCTAAACTTGCTAAAAAGGAAACTATAACAATAGTCCTCAAGCCAAGTGTGCTAGGCATGACATCACCTTACCGGGTCATATAAGACCAGCGTTATAACTCTTGGAAATATGTTCCAACCATCATATCTGACCGAGATTCAGATCCGATTGGTGTCAAGATACCTTAGACTCAGGATGCCTGAGGAGAAAAGGTGCAACACAAATTGACGAGATGACATTGTAAGATTCTCGGGAAATGAACTATGGAAGCAAGTTCCGAATCATGAGTTCATCATTAAACCAAGGAGAGAATGAGGAGGTGGCTGATGAACTCAGCGACAATTCAACGAGATTTCCAAAAGATGGGTTTCCACAATTATGTGAACAAGGAGATAACATTTGTCAGATCAAATGATATAATGAGGTATGCTCAGGAAAACATACACAATTAAACATTGGTTGAAAGGTGCACCCGAAATATGGCCTTATGTAGCATGCTCAATGTTAGAATGGTGATTTGATAACCAATACACAAAGTGTGAAACTATCGTTCATTAACTTACAAGCAATAGGGTTGCTAGAAGTTTTGAATTTTACACATTACAATCCATTTGTCGGTATTCCGGTTAGAAACAACATGGGGACCAAGAAAAGAATTTAGATGGCGAGAAGTATTACTATATCAAGAATTCTTAAGAGGTGGTGAAATTCTCATGACATTCTCGGCATAACCGATGGTAATACTCCAAGGTAGAACATAGCTTAAGCTGGATGTCAAGGAATTCAAGGTACAACACAAAACAAGAACAAGTTCTATGTTGGAGGGAAGTCAATAAAGTGGTTGATGATAACACAAATCATCGAGGGCAAGGATGTTATTTCTCATCATGAACTCAATTGATATCCTGGAAGAGCTCAGAATGCCGATGATGATCACAACACATTTGTTGGGAGATTTCATGAAGATGTAATCGGTCGGCGATGACATCAAGCCAAAGGAATGATGAAGCGAAAGGTTATTGGAACCAAGGGTATGACACAAACTCGAAATCAAGCTTGTTGTTCAAGGCGAGATGATATGACGAGGAAGATCGACGTAGGCTTAGCTCATCATCAAAATGTTGTGCTCCAGGACGAAGGACCAGGTAGCACAGTTAAAATTTAGCATGATAATTATATAATCGATCAGGCTAGGAATGGCTTGAAGGATTATTAAACTCATAAGCAACAAAAATTACTTAGAGTTATTGAATCGGAGTGCGGAACTGATTCACTTATCGATGTTCTCGAGTGACCAATAACTCAAAACCCGGGGGAAATCTGAAATCGGTGAGAAGCAATACTAGATGAAGACCCATAGGAATCAACACAGTTCTTAGATATTCTCGAGATACCGGAGGGTAATACTCAAAGGTAGATCAGGATAGAAACTGAACTAGATCATTGACTTGCGATAGCAGATACTTTAACCTTGTCAAAAATAGATGAGGCACTGGAATGGTTTCCTTTCAGGAATATATTAAATAAAGTTAGCATGGTCGGAACCATAGCTGCAAGGGATCCAATTCAATGACACCTAAAGAATTATTCAAATGATTAAATATTCTTGCAAGAAGCTTTCATGATAAGCTCCACATCGAGTCCATGGGCAAGAACACAAAGGTTCGGCGTCGACTCCCACTTCTTCAATGCATAACCTTTCATTCACTTCTCGTCTTCGAAGAAGTTGTAGAGTTGAAAATTATCTGGTAAAACACCAGAAAGGGTATGTCTTGTGTAAACTTTCGGGTTCATACGGTTTAGAGAAGGTATATGTTCAGCCCATAGGGCATCTTGGAAACATATAACATAAACTTCAGGAGTAATTAACACAAGCTCGAAAGTAGAGCATGATTGACAAAAGGAGGGGATACAATTTACCAAAGGCATTATGTATCAGGGAAGAATTCACAAGGCGGTCAAATATGAAGGACACTGTCGAATAATAATCCGACAAAGGATCTGACGGTCCATAGCGGAGCTGATGTGAGCATCGGCACACAACCAGATGAACAAAGAATGCAAGGGCATCGGATTATAGGACATCTGAATAATTTGATGCTTAGATAACAAAGGAATTATGAATTCCAATACGAAGGATCAGAAGCAGACGCTCTGATCAAGGATGGATAACTAGAATATACCTAAGGGTACAATCGACGGCAAATAGATTGTTCGAGAACCAGCTCATGTTCAGAATGACGTCTGAGTTAGAAAGATAATTTTAAAAGGAGCAACTAATGATCGCGTGCGCTCGCACATATTGAATCGTTAGGCTCAAAATGGCAAAGATAAGGGGTGTCAACGAAGATGACTAGACATATGGAATTAACCATAGTGCAAGCAGGCAAGGATTTCAAGAGCAACAGGCTACAGAGGATGTTTGGAAGATCGAAAAGCATTTCGAAGGATTTGTGAAACTCATGAACAACTTGGATGAACGGATCCTCGATAATGTGAGGAATTATCCGTAAGGGTTTTCATGCGGAAAAGAACTGCAAGGCAGTAACTCAAAGGATTATCGGGACAATGAAGAGTAGTTCGGGGCATCTTGTAATAACAAGATCAATGGGATTGAATGTAAGAGTGGCAAGTGTATGTAGTTATCCATAAGGATTTAACAGCGGTAGGGAATTTGCAAAGACGGTGGACTCAGGTGTCCCGGGAAAACATCGAATAGCATCTTCGGAATCTTCTGGTGAAGCAGTCGATCATCTGGAATGAACAGACTCTCCGGCAGGAAGTGGTATCGAGAACCTAGAGTTATAATTAGTAAAATCATTTAACCCGAATAGAAGAGAGATCAGAATCCCAGAGTAAAGATCGAGGAGTAAAAGATCCTAAAACCACCCAATGGCGACGTGGGCCCGTAAGCCGCACAGCCATGTTAGTAAAAGTTTTGTAATAACTAGACTCGACTTCGGCCAAGGAGTGTGGAAGGGGGGGTTCCTACAGGCAGTCGGCTCTGATACCAACTTGTGACGCCCCCGATTCAATCGTACACTAATCATACACGCAAACGTGTACGATCAAGATCAGGGACTCACGAGAAGATATCACAACACAACTCTAAAAGTAAAAATAAGTCATACAAGCATCATAATACAAGCCAGGGGCCTCGAGGGCTCGAATACAATGCTCGAACATAAACGAGTCAGTGGAAGCAACAATATTTGAGTACAGACATAAGTTAAACAAGTTGCCATAAGATGGCTAGCACAAACTGGGATACAGATCGAAGAGGCGCAAGCCTCCTGCCTGGGATCCTCCTAAACTACTCCTGGTCATTGGCGGCGGCCTGCACGTAGTAGTAGGCACCCTTGATGTAGTAGGGGTCGTCGAAGGTGGCGTATGGCTCCTGGGCTCCAGCATCTGGTTGCGACGTCCGAGAAGAATGGAAAAAGGGGGGAAAGAGGGAGCAAAGCAACCGTGAGTACTCATCCAAAGTACTCGCAAGCAAGGATCTACACTACATATGCAATGGTATCAATGAAATGGTAGTATCTGTGGACTGAACTGCAGAATGCCAGAATAGGAGGGGGATAGCTAGTCCTATCGAAGACTACGCTTCTGGTAGCCTCCATCTTGAAGCATATAGAAGAGAGTAGCTGGTAAGTTCACCAAGTATCATCGCATAGCATAATCCTACCCGACGATCCTCTCCTCGTCGCCCTGTGAGAGAGCGATCACCGGGTTGTATCTGGCACTTGAAAGGGTGTGTTTTATTAAGTATCCGGTTCTAGTTGTCATAAGGTCGAGGTACAACTCTGGGTCATCCTTTTACCGACGGACACGGCTATTCGAATAGATAAACTTCCCTGCAGGGGTGCACCACATTACCCAACACGCTCGGTCCCTTTGGCCGGGCACACTTTCCTGGGTCATACCCGGCCTTGGAAGATCAACACGTCGCAGCCCTACCTAGGCCTAACAGAGCGGTCAGCACGCAGGTCTAAATCCTCTGCGTGCAGGGGTCTAGGCCCATCGCCCATTGCACACCTGCACGTTGCGTGGGCGGCCGGTGAGCAGACCTAGCAACCTCCATTACAAAGGAAGTTGCGTTACGCGGTCCAACCCGGCGCGCGCCGCTCAGTCGCTGACGTCTAGGAGGCTTCGGCTGATACCACGACGTCGAGTACCCATAACTGTTCCCGCGTGGTGGTTAGTGCGTATAGGCTCATAGCCAGACTCGGATCAAATACACAATCTCGTTAAGCGTGTTAATTTGAAGTAACCATGGACGCCGACCAAGGACCAGGCCCACCTGTCTCCTAGGTGGTCCAACCTGCCCTGTCGCTCCGCCACAAAGTAACACTCTGGGGCCGTCGGGAACCCAGGCCCACCAATACCTGGATGGAACCAATTGCCCCTTCAGCCCCCATCTCCGAACAGAAACATAAGTATGTAATAGTATATAATATAAACCCGTGATCACCTCCCGAAGTGATCACGGCCCAGTATTATAGCATGGCAGATGGACAAGAGTGTAAGGCCACTGATGTAATTCTAGCAACCTATACTAAGCATTTTAGGATTGCAGGTAAGGTATCAACAGTAGTAGCAAAGATATGCTATGCAGCAGAATAGGATTAACCGAAAGCAGTAACATGCTACACTAATCTATTGCAAGCAGTAGAGAGAAGGAATAGGCGATATCGGGTTGATCAAGGGGGGGCTTGCCTGGAAGCTCGACAGAGAAGGACAGGTCGTCAACACTGTAGTCGTTCACGGCAGTGTCGTCAGCGGTCTCAGCGTCTATCGAGAGAGAAAGAGGGGGGAAGGAAAAAGTAAATACAAAGCAAACAATGCTACACAAAGTTTGACATGACAATATGCAGTGCCGGGTGTGTTCTAACGTGGGGTTGCACGTTACCGAGAAAGGGGGATCCCATCCGGGAAAGTTTTCCCGGTTCCGAACATTTGTTAGACAGATGACCGGAGGGGAACAGTTGCACGTTCGCTATGCTAGGGACGTGTGGTGAACTAATGGACTGCGTATTCGGATTCGTCTCGCTGTTCTGAGCAACTTTCATGTACAAAGTATTTTCATCTGAGTTACGGATTATTTTATATTAATTTTCAAAGTTTGACTGGTCAACAGGGGGTGGGGCCCCCTGTCATTGTCTGCCTAGTTAACTAATAGGATTAGTTAGACTAATTAGGTAGTTAACAGGTTAATTAACAGCATTAATTAGGTTAATTAATTAATTATTTTAATAATAATAATAATTTATTTATTTATTTATTTATCTATTTCTCTTTTTTTGTACAGGGGGTGGACTAACGGGCGCGCAGGCGTCGGGCGTGCGGGCGACTGGCCCCGGGCGCTGGCGTCGCCCGTGCTGAGGCCAAGCCCGACCGGGGGGGCAAGGCAAGGCCGTGGCCGGAGCGGGGCTGAGTGGTCGCGGCCGGCGTGGGCGACAGCCGGCGGCGGCGTACGGCAGCGGCTGAGGACGGATGCGCGTGCGGGCGAAGGCGAGGCCAAGTCAGGCGGCGGTTGGCCGGGATGGCAGCGCGGGAGGCGAGGCGCAGGTCGCGGGCGCGGGCAGAAGTGGCCGGGCGCGACCGGTGCGGCGAGGAAGAGCGAGGTCGGCAGCTGCAGCAGGGGAGCAGCGACACAGCGGCGGGCAGGGGCGCCGCGACGGTGCGCGGGAGCGGAACGTGGGCGGCGGAGCGCGGGAGCAGAGCGCAGAGGTGCCGGAGCACGGCCATAGGCGGGTGAGCGGAGGGCGAGGCGGTGCTGTGCGGTGGCCGTGGCGGTGCTCTACGACCTGGACGGCTCGGACGGGACGGCGGGCGAGCAAGGCGAGCAGGAGGCGCGGGTGCAGCAGGGGGCTGCGGCGACGGTGACGGGAAGAGAGAGGGAGGTGCTCACGGCGGGGCCGTAGGGGAATGGCAGCGGGCTTGGGGAGGAGTCGGGGTCGGCACGACGAGGCGGCGAGGTGTAGCGGCGTGCGTCGACGGCGTCGGCGACGTCGGGGTTGGGGAGGAGTCGGGGACGGGCGGTGGCGTCGCGGCGTCCGGCGGGGTCGGGGGCGTCGGTAGCCCCCGATCCAATCCATGCGGGGGGGGGGGATGAAGCGAGTTGATCCGTGGGGGGGGAGTGGGAGGAGTGGGGTCTCGCTGGTTAGGGTTCGGTCGCCCGAGGGGATAAGGGGGGATGGGGTGGGCTGGCCTGGTGGCCTAGATGCCCAGTTGGGCCGAAAAGGCCCAGGGGGAAGGGGGGTTTGGTTTTTGTTTTGTTTTGTTTTATTCTTACCTTTGTTTTCTGTTTTCTTTTAGTTTCTCTTTTATTTTAGTTCTATAAATTATAGAAGTAGTCCCTAATTTAGTCTAAATAAATATACTACTGCCACCTAAGTTTGGGCAACTAAATAAAATAGTTTAACATTTTATTAATTGTAATGGGCTTTTAATTAGTTGTTTTGCTACGGTTTTATTTAATTTTGGGACATCCAAACACTTTTAAAGATGTTGGTTTCTCCATCATTATTACTTATGCATTATTTGTCACCTCCAGAACATTTTAGTTTTAACATTTTAAAACTTTTACCATTTGACTTTATTTTAAAATCTGAATTTGAACTGGATTGAATCATCGGGAGATTAACAACAGTAACTGTGGTGACATGGCGTCATTAGCAAAGGTTCACTGTAGCTTAATTATCCGGGCGTTACATCACATCCACGAGACTTTTGATGTTTGCGGAGTAGGAAGAGGGTGTCTTAACTGGAAACAAATAGTTGAAGAACTGTGTTGCTTCTTTTGTACTGAAATTGTAACTCTGGCGAGCTTTGATGAATTTGTCATCATCTTCTGCTTCACTCTTGCATTTTGATTGATCAGCAAGCATATGGAGCTGTGAACCCTCACCATCCTTTCTTTTACCTTTAATCTTGAGCAGAGTACCAAGGATGCTTTCACATACGTTCTTCTCTACGTGCATGACATCGATGCAGTGACGTACACGTAGAATCTCCCAGTAAGGTAATTTCCAGAACACCGATTTCTTCTTAAACACTTGACCCTTGGGTGTTTGTTTCACCGTCAAAGGGTGATTCTTGCCAAGCACAACATTAATTTGTTTAGCCATGTTGTGGACCACCTCCCCATCATAGGGTCTTGGGCCCACACCTACCTCTGCCGTACCATCAAATTCAGC
The DNA here is from genome assembly GCA_011799875.1 of Thinopyrum elongatum. NCBI lineage: Eukaryota > Viridiplantae > Streptophyta > Magnoliopsida > Poales > Poaceae > Thinopyrum > Thinopyrum elongatum. Next base: position 447,166,291 of record CM022299.1, read on the forward strand.
TTTCATCTTTCGGTATGGGTGATTTTTCCGTAAGAACCTACGATGACGCAAATACATGGTTTTGTGCGACTTGGGAAGTCTTCTGCTAGCTGTCCTATCCATGCATGTGAAACACCCTACATCTCCCTTTGTTTTCTGCCCCGATGTGTTGCCTAATGCCGGCATATCTTGAATGGTGTGCACCAGCATCGCATGTAGATCAAAAATCTCCTTTCTGTAAGCATCATAACATTTTACAGCAGGTGCATCTATCCACACTATCATCATTTCTTCTACTAGTAGCTGAAAGTAAATGTCGATGTCATTTCCAGGTTGCTTCGGGCCATGGATAATCATTGACATCATAATGTATTTTTTCTTCATACACAACCAAGGAGCTAGGTTATATATGCACAGAAGCACCGACCATGTGCTGTGATTGGTGCTCATATCGCCAAAAGGATTCATCCCGTCAGTACACTCCCCGAGCCTTATACTTCTAGGATCCTTGGCAAAGTCATCAAACTTGTTGTCGATTAATTCCCACTGTGCCCCATCTTTCGGGTGCCTCATATACTTTTCCGCAATTCGCTCATCATGATGCCACCGCAACCTCTTTGCCTCTCTATGGTTTGCAAACAAACGCCTCAACCTTGGAATTAAAGGCAAGTACCAAACAACCTTGAACGGGATTCCTGTCTTGATCTCATGGTCCAATTTGTACTTGTCCTTTGCTCTCCTGCGCTTGTATCGTGCATGCTTGCATGTGGGACATGCACGCAAATCTTTGTACCCACCACGGTACAATATACAATCATTCACACAAGTGTGTATCTTTTGTACTTCAAGTTCCAATGGGCAAACAATTTTATTCGCTTCATTCGTGCTTCTGGGGAGCACACTATCTTCTGGAAGAATTTCTTTGAAAAGACCTAACATCTCTGTGAAGCCCTTGTTTGATAGACCGTTTGCTGCTTTAAATCTGAGAAGCGCCAGGGTGGCACTCAACCTGGAATATTTCTTTTTGCAACCTGGATACAATTCTTTCTTGGAGTCCGCATCAATGGTTGGCAGATCCTTGTACCCAATCATATCCTTTTTTGGGCCCTCGAAATCTGCAATCATAGCAGCAAAATCTGGCATATGAAGATCGTCGTCATCTGTGTCGACGTCTTGGTTTTCCAGTGGGCGTTTCGGCTTTCCGGTGTTCCATTGGTAGCTTGACACCTCTGCCCCGATGTTAGATTCAACCTCCATGTGACACTGATCGGGGTTTGGCATCTCGCAGCCCTGGGTATCTTCATCCATGACCACCTCTTCACCGTGTCTGGTCCAACGTGTATATCCATCCATGAATCCCCAGGAGACTAAGTGCCACTGGACATCTGCAACTTCATGTGACTCTGTATTGGCACAATCAGTACATGGACATAGGATGTAATCCGCATCACCAATTCTCCTCTTTGTACTTTCAGCCAAATTCATGAACTCTGTCACACCACTGATAAAATCTGCGGTTTTCCAATCCTTCATCCATCGAGATCGTTCCATCTACACCACATGAATTAACTGCTTCCCAAAGATGAGTGCATAAATCACAAGGTTTTATTTTCATAATTACTGAGGGTGCTCCATATTGTTATCCAGATGTGCAATGACAAAAATTAATGGCCAGTCAATTTACACGCAGAGTACTAGTACAACACTACCCTTAGGAATTGAATACCTTAATTAAGCCAATCACGAAAAGAATACCTTAATTAATTAGCAACGCGGCGACCTCCACCCAGCAGACAGAGAAGCGCGATGCGGCGGCATGCCGAGACACCAGGGTCGAGGAGCAAAGATTAGTGTGGCTGCCGCCTAAAGTTCGACCTCCACTATCCCTCCATCGACCACGATGGATGTGCTCGAATCACGCCGCCGCCGACCTCGATGGTTGAGCTCCTCCTATCTCCTGCCGCAGACCGAGGATTGACCTCCTATGACGCCGCCACTGCCCACCAACCGAGGATTGACCTCTTCTCCAATAGCCGCTACTTAGGCCGCCGCCGCCATCTCTATATGTAGAGCGGCTGTTTTTTTATGGATATCTGCAGAGTGGCTGTTTACACGGTATCACTGTAACTCAATTATATGTACAGGGTAGTACATCACATACGGTTATGTAACGGCAACCATTTCTTACCTACGTTGTCTTCTCACATAGTTTGGTGCGGAAATCGTGTGTGACGTTGTAATACCTAACACAAACGACATGTATAAACAGTGTGTCGTATACAACATATAGTACCATAAGTAGTTCCCGACCGTTAGCTTATCCCCACAGTTTCCCCATTTCCCCCAATCCCTACATAGCCTCCAAATTCCCTCGCGTGGCGCTGACATTGGGGGAATGCGGACGAGTGGTGCTGATGGTTTCGGTGCGGCTGCTCCTGCTCGTATCGCCGCCACGACAGCGGTCGCCACCGAGCACTTGCCTAAGGTCATCAGAAGGCAGCTGTACTACGGATCCGAATCATCCTGTCAGGTTCCAATCTATCCCGATCTTTTTTAGCAGGTCCAAAGTAGCTCCTTGCTGAATCCATCCTGAATGAACCCCCGCCCCCCAGGAAAGCGATCTGTTGCCGGATCCAGAGCATGACTCCAGACTCCCGCAACACGAGTTCGACTCCGAGTTTTGCGCCACCGAGAAGTACCAAAAGCTGAGTTGTGTGCACGGGCACACTCTCGCTCGATGTGTATGCACGGAGGGATTGGACATTGGCAGGCGGTTTCTCAGTTGCCACTTAGAGGTTAGTGCTAAGTTCATCATTTTACTTGAGTTAAAGTCACCGCTCATCCTGAATACTATTTAACATTGGCAGGGATATGAGGCTTGTGCCTTTGTTAACTGGCTGGATGAAGAATGGCATGGCAGGGCTCGGAGTGTTATCACCAAGCTCGTAGAAGATAACGTAAAGCTGAAGAAGAAACTGGCTGATCTGGAATGTACAATCAGTATGATGAAGCAAGAAAGAATCAATCACATGCAACAGATGAAAGCAAGAGACAAGAAGGAACTAGCATGTGTAGTTGTGGTTGTCGCATTAGCCATGTTCTATGCACTGTTTGCAATGATGATTAGGGGTTTTGTTTGACAGTATTGCTAAACACATCTAGATGTGCTCTAAGTAATGCACATCTAGGTCCTATGCCATTGATGTTACGCGAAGGTTTGTGCAGATATTTTCCTTTGTAGTTTGATTATTACTGGCTTTATCAATAAGAAGAACCAATTGTATAGCTTGCCAACTGTCCTACTCTGTTCGTACCGGTACCGGTGCATAATCCCAAAACTCGTTCCTTGTTTTTGTCCTGAAAAAATAAACCAGCGAAATAGCCAATAGGACTCCCGCGCAACCCCGGGAATTTGGAGCGACTGGGTACAAATAATTGCGGTTGATTATATCAGCGGTTAGATAATACGTCAACCCCCGCGTCAATTGGCATTTCCTCTTCTCTGCATACCCTGCTTAAGTGTCCACCATCCTCATCGTCCCCGGCAGGCCGCGCTACACACTGGCACACACTCTGCAGCCATGTTAAGCGACAGTGAGGACGATAGTTCGGCCAGCAGTCTGGCGCCCGATGATAGGTCAACATCGGAATCATCTCGCTCGTCTTCCATGAGTCCGGCGTCAAGCCCAGACCTCGATTATATCCGGATCATGGAAGGGACGCCGCCTCCGGAGTCGTCAGACGACAACCAGATGGACGAGGAGCCGTCGGAGGAAGAAGGAGAGGACGACGATGATGATGAGTAGGAATGGTCGAACGAGGAGGAGGACGATGACGACAGCAACGGCAATGAAAAGCCAACGGTCAGCGGCAAGAAGCGTCCTTGCCAAGACGATGTCGCGGGGTCATCCAACAACAACAACAACAACAAGAAGGACTAAATTAAGCAGACTGTATATATCTCTGTTTCCGTTCGCTCATATTAATTTGTTATCTATGTTTATCCTGTCAATCTCATTGCAGACGGTTAGTAATACATATTCGACAGAGATCTTCTACATTATCGCCCACAGGTTGGTTTGTTGAACTGTGTGCCCTGATGAGCACACAATTCACAAAAAAAGACCGTATGGGCTGTTTATAATGATCGCACACAATTCTGATTACCGACCTGTTTGCCGGGTATCACACACATCTTGTTACACCGAATCGTTTATGTTCACCTCGATCATCGCAAACGGTTCATCGGAGCGAACCGTATGCCATATATCGCACACACCTTGATCTGGCTGCCCGTTTCTATTGTTTTGTCTCATCGCAAACAGTTCGTATGGACAACCATATGCCCAGCATCGCACACGCAACTAAAATCTGAACCGTGTTTGATGTATCATTCATCGCAAATGTTTTGCGTCTTTTTTGACGGTTTTTTACATCATCGTTTGTGATTAATGCATCGCACACAGTTTGATCAAAGGGTCTCTGATCGTAGTGTCGTGTTAGCAGCATCCTGCAGTAGTGTATCTTTGTCTCCATATTTTCATGATCTTCGAAATCCAGATGCTCCATGACATAGCATCTTGCATGGCATGGGATAACCTAGTCGAATTGTAAAAGACGAAAATTACACGTTGAAGAAGCATAAGTCATGCTTAATTACGAAAAAAATACTTGTCGTTGCGTACCGTTTCAACATCGACGGTCTTGCCAAGCTTAACACTGAAGCACCGACCGTCTACCAGGTGAGGCATGTCGCACAGACCCTGGTCGTCGCTACAGTAGTCGCACTCCAGGAGCCTATTGTCGTCATCAGACATTTCCTATGTCCATTATTCAAAGATTAAACTTGTAAAATTCAATATATGTACTACAGAAACTAAATTAGATCATTATTATTCATCACGGGTTGACTGTCGGTCTGTCGAGTCTTTTCTTGAAAACTGTCATCTTACGTGGTGTATATATTCGACCGTCGATGATGGTAGCTCCTCCCTTCGTTCCCGAGTGCATTACACCAAATTTTCTAGCACACGGGAACGAAGGAGAAGCTACCCCCATGACAACAGTCGGGACTCTTCATCTCTGACAATTGTGACCGTCGGTGATGGTAGCTACTCCTATCATTCCAAAGTGCATTACATCAAAATGTCTAGCACATTGGAATGAAGAAGAAGCTACCCACACGACAATAGTCGGGATTCTTCGTCCTCTCATGTATGGTGGAGACTCTCCCTCACTGATTCCTCTCTGACATTTGTGATTGTCGGTGATGGTCATTCTTCTCTTCCTTCCCGTGCATTACCAAAAGGTCTATCACGAGAAAGAAAAGGAAGAACGACCCCCACGATAACAGTCGGCATGCTTCTTCTCTCATATATATTGTGGAGTCCCGACAGACTTAAAGTCAACCCGAAATGTCGTTTAATTATCTTTCTACTAAATCCGGGCCACTCGATATTTCCTACATATTCTAGCACAAGTCATGCGAAAATTCACGAAAAAATCCGGCATGACCTTTGCTAAAAAGGACATATATCGAGCGCCTGAAATTTGCCGGAATGGAAATTAATCAACACTCCGGCAAAACATAGGCCGCAGTGAGGTGTTCCCTGCAAACATAGGCCACTTGTGCAAGCACTAGTTCTACACAACACTACATATCACATGTCTAAATCTCCATCATATTTGAAAGACCTACATTGAAAATTTTCTATTCCATGGAAATTGTCACAGCTACTCATCTAGCTACTACTCTACTACATCTATCAAAACATCTACATCATCAACGACATGAGGATTTGGCTGGTTTCACCTTGAGGTCGGAGGGGGTCGGTGACGGGGACGACGGCGGGGATGATGCAGGGGCTCCTTGTTTTCTGCAAAAACAAAATATAAACAAAAATATTCTTATCCTCATCTTAGGACTTAGTGAAACCCTATGTCTAAAACAGAAACAAAATTTGTAAAACCTAGTTCTAACCCTAATAATTTGTACTGCCCATCTATTCATCCATTTGTCTAAACCTAGTTCTAACCCAAAAAAATTGTAAAACCTTGTTCTAACCCTAAAAATTGAAAAGACATATACATTTACTAAAAATACCCTAGTTCTAGCCCTAACATCTATCCATCCATCCATCTATCTATATATCCATCAATATATCCATCCATCCATCTATCCATCCATTTGTCTATCTATGCAATATATCAAAAATACCATAGTTCTAACCATCTATCTATTCATCTATCTATCCATCCATTCATCTATCTATCCATCTATCTATGCAATGCAGGCGGGATCGGAGGGAGGGAGAGGGTCAGAGGGAGAGGGCTGGGAGGGACAGAGGGATGGAGGGAGAGGGGGTCGATCGGAGGGAGCAGGGAGGGAGAAGGGCGAGGGATGGAGGGAGAGGCAGGGTCGGAGGGAGGGAGGGAGAAGGAAGGGATGAAAGGAGAAGGGAGGGAGCGATACATACCGGGCGACGGCGGCAGCAGGCGACGGCGGCGGCGCAACGACGACAGCGGGCGGCGGCAGCGGGGGTTAGACGATGAGAGTGTGGGAAGGGGGAGTGATCAAGCCGGCGGGGGGAGGATAAGGTAGCATTAGCAATAGCGCTGGTTGCTCGTCCTGCGCTACTGCTAAGTTGGGCCCACCGTGCAGACTTAGCGGTAGCGGTGGGCCGGTGGCCCAGCGCTACTGCTATGTCTCTAGTAGTAGTGGTGGTTCCAGCCAACCGCTACTACTACGTGTAGCCCCTGCGGGTGGCCATGGGACCACTTAGCAGTAGCGCTGCCTTGGGGCCCAGCGCTACTGCTACTTTGGTACCTGTAGCGCTTGTGGTCAACCAGCGCTACGACTAAGTGGCAGTACCGCTGGCCCCAGAACTAGCGCTACTACTAACTACTGCTACTTTGGTACCTGTAGCGCTTGTGGTCAACCAGCGCTACGACTAAGTGGCAGTAGCGCTGGCCCCAGAACTAGCGCTCCTACTAAATTTCTATCTATAAGCTTTCTCCTAGTAGTGCTTGTTTGCCCATGATGCATTTGCCATTAAAGAATGCAAAGTAGTGAATTGATGGAAAGTTAAACTTTTTATTCTAGCTTGACCCACTCCTCTATCCTCACCATAACAGAGACTTGTAAAAAATGAGTCATACTCAGCTCTTGGTGGCTCATCCAGCGAACGCCAATATGGAATTTTACATGTAACACAGAACACTTCTAGAGGCATGGTGAAAGCATTATTATAAAGGCTAAATGAAACTCTAGACTCACGAGGATGATATTTAAATTTCTTAGTGAACGTCTCCGTGAGTTTGAGATGTTGGATGCACTTATCTTCGATGAAGGGAGCGAGCTCGGTGTTGTGAACATACTACTCAAATCCTTCCTTGGTACCTGCACCAACCATGAACTCATTACACGGCCATAGGCACGATTTGGTATTGGCGTCTCGCATCGAGCTTGCACTTGGTTCAACTTAGGACTGTCGAATCGAGCTTCCGCTCAATGATGCCTCCGAGGACCTCCTCCTCCTCGAAGAACTCCTAAAGAGGTGCATTTTTATTTGCAAACAATTTCTGAAAAAATTTGGGACACAGATTTTTTATCAACAAAACTTCACAAGATTGATAGCAACTACTCATATGGATGTCTAGAGGCTATATCAAGCATTCAAACTACTTGGAACTCCAAGAATTCAACATGCAAGCCCAATTATAGTGGCACCAAGTGTAGCTAATTATTCAAAATATAAACCACTAAAGCAAAAACTAATTGGAGCAATGGAGGACTCACATACCAAGTAGCAATCCCCCAAAATAATTTTGGAAACGGAGCTTCGAGCAAAGAGATCGAAATCCGCGGGTTTGAGAACGAGAACTTGAGAAAGAGAGCAATGGCGATTTTTTTTCTGGAGGTAGGAGATGACAAGGGCTAAAGGGATAAGTGAGAGTGGCCACATGGGGCCCACCACCCACCAGGTCGCGCCTGGGATAGCTGGCACGCCCTAGTGTCTTGTGGGCACCAGGGGCACCCCCCTCTGATGTTATTTGTGCTAGAAATTCATAAATATTCAGAAAAAATTGTCTTAAAATTTCAGGGCATTCTGAGCACTTTTCTTTTTGGGCACTTTTTTATTGCACAGAAAAATCAGAAAGCAGGCTAAACATTGATACGTCTCCAACGTATCTATAATTTTTGATTGTTCCATGCTATTATATTATCTGTTTTGGATGTTTTATATGCATTAATATGCTATTTTATATTATTGTTGGGACTAACCTATTAACCTAGAGCCTAGTGCCAGTTTCTGTTTTTCCTTGTTTTTTAGCTTCGTGGAAAAGGAATACCAAACGGAGTCCAAACGGAATAAAATCTTTGAGATGATATTTCTTGGACCAGAAGACACCCAGGAGACATGGAGATGAAGTCGGAGGAGCCACGAGGCAGCCACAAGGGTGGAGGGCGCGCCCAGGGGGGTAGGGCGCCCCTGCCTTGTGGGCCCCCCATGACCCTCCTAACCTAATTCTTTCGCCTATATATTCACATATGTTCCCAAACCACCGGAAGCATCCACGAAAACTCTTTTCCACCGCCGCAACCTTCTATACCCGTGAGATCCCATCTAGGGACCTTTTCCGGCACCCTGCCGGAGGGGGATTCGATCACGGAGGGCTTCTACATCACCCTATTGCCCTTCCGATGAAGCATGAGTAGTTTACCTCAGACCTACGCGTCCATAGCTAGTAGCAAGATGGCTTCTTCTCTCTCTTTGATTCTCAATACCATGTTCTCCTCGATGTTCTTGGAGATCTATTCGATGTAATACTTTTTTGTGGTGTGTTTTCCGAGATCCGATGAATTGTGGATTTATGATCAAATTATCTATGAATATTATTTGAATCTTCTCTGAATTCTTTTATGCATGATTTGATATCTTTGTAATTCTCTTCGAACTATCGGTTTGGTTTGGCCAACTAGATTGGTTTTTCTTGCAATGGGAGAAGTGCTTAGCTTTGGGTTCAATATTGCTATGTCCTTTCTCAGTGACAGTAGGGGCAGTAAGGCACGTATTGTACTGCTGCCATCGAGAATAAAAAGATGGGGTTTAGATCTTATTGCTTGAGTTTATTCCTCTACATCATGTCATCTTACTTAATGCGTTACTCTGTTCTTCATGAACTTAATACTCTAGATGCAGGCAGGAGTCGGTCGATGTGTGGAGTAATAGTAGTAGATGCAGAATCATTTTGGTCTACTTGACATGGACGTGATGCCTATATTCATGATCATTGCCTTAGATATCGTCAAAACTTTGCGCTTTTCTAACAATTGCTCGGCAGTAATTTGTTCACCCATCGTATTATTTTCTATCTTGAGAGAAGCCTCTACTGAAACCTATGGCCCCTGGGTCTATTTTCAATCATATAAGTTTCTGATCTACTATTTTCCATCATATAAGTTTCCAATCTACTATTTTGCAATCTTTTACTTTCCGATCTATAAACCAAAAATACCAAAAATATTTACTTTATCTTTTATTTAGTTTCATCTATATCTATCAGATCTCACTTTTGCAAGTAACCGTGAAGGGATTGACAACCCCTTTATCGCATTGGGTGCAAGTTGTTTGATTGTTTGTGCAGGTATTCGGTGATTTGTGCGTTGTCTCCTACTGGATTGATACCTTGGTTGTCAAACTGAGGGAAATACTTATCTCTACTTTGCTGCATCACCCTTTCCTCTTCAAGGGAAAAACCAACGCAAGCTGAAGAAGTAGCAAACATGTCATCTTATTTTATTTTACTAAGAAAATCATAAAACAAAAAGTGAGGACAGAAGGTTGTTCTTACTAAATTCATCAACTTCATACCTCTAAAAAATGATCCATTGATAAGGTTGATCAAGTCTTATTAACAACCACTTTCGATTAGCATGAAGCCAAAGAACTTTCGTATAACACTAAGTTACCTCAACGGGGATATGCATATCCCCAACAATAAGTATTTCATATTTCTTTTTGGCAGTAGGTAGAGGGAGTTGAAAACTTCCAATAGTGAGTGTCGGAGATTTTTCAATAACATTAAAAGCATTGACTTGGAATTATTTCTTCGGAAAATGCACCGTATGCTCATTACCATTGATATGAAAAGTGACTTTGCTTTTATTCCAATCAATAACAAGCCCTGCAGTATTCAAAAAGGGTCTACCAAGGATAATCGACTTATTGTCATCCTCAGGCATCTCAAGAATAACAAAGTCTGTTAAGATAGTAACATTTGCAACAACAACTGGCACATCCTCACAAATACCGGTAGGTATGGCAGTTGATTTGTCAGCCATTTGCAAAGATACTTCAGTGGGTGTGAGTTTATTCAAATCTAGTCTTTTGTATAAAGAGAAAGGCATAACAGTAACACCAGCTCCTAAATCACACAAAGCAGTTTTGACATAATTTCTTTTGATGGAGCAAGGTATAGTTGGTATTCCCGGATCTCCATGTTTTTGAGGTACTCCATCATTAAAAGAGTAATTAGCAAGCATGGTGGAGATTTTGGCTTCAGCTATTTTTCTTTTATTAGTGATAATGTCTTTCATGTATTTTGCATAAGGGGCCATCTTTAAAATATCAGTTAAGCGAGTACGCAAAAAGACTGGCCTAAGCATTTCAGCAAATCATTCAAATTCTTCATCATCCTTCTTCTTAGAATGTTTAGGTGGAAAGGGCATGGGTTTCTGAACCCATGGCTCACTTTCTTTACCATGTTTTCTAGCCATAAAGTCTCTTTTATCATAACGTTTATTTTTAGGTTGTGGGTTATCAAGATCAACAGCAGGTTCTATTTCAACATCATTATTTGGTTCTTTATCATTGCCTAGTTGAGCATCTTCATGAACATCATCATTATCATTTTCATACTAGGTGAATGTTCATTACCAGATTGAGTTTCAGCATCAGAAATAGAAACATCATTGTTATCTTCAGGAGGTTTTTCTATCTCAGGTTCACTAGAGGTATGCAAAGTCCTATCATTTTTCTTTTTCTTTTTGAAAGGACTAGGTGCATCAGTATTAATTCTTTGAGAGTCTCGTTCAATTCTTTTAGGGTGTCCCTCTGGATAAAGTGGTTCCTGAGTCATTTTGCCTACTCTAGTTGCTACTATAACAGCATAATCATTCATATTATTATTCATTTCATTCAGCAATTCACTCTGAGATTTAGCAACTTGTTCTAACTGGGTTTGAACCATAGAGGCATGTTTTCCTACACATCTACAAGTCACTCAAGTGAGCAATCATATCAGAGTTTTGTTTCAAATGTTTCATAACATTTGCATTGAAGTGATCTTGATTCCGAATGTAGTTGTCAAATTCATATAAGCATTGACTAGGATGTTTATTGTAAGGGATGTCACCTTCATCAAATTTCAATAAAGAGTTTACCTCTACCACCCGTGGTGGTGGTGTGTCAAGATCATGTATTTCTTCAATAGGTGGCAAATTCTCAACATCGTCAGCTTTAATACCTTTTTCCTTCATACATTTCTTTGCCTCTTGCATACATTACTGCAGGATGCTGCTAACGCGACACTACAATCAGAGACCCTTCGACAAAACTGTGTGCGATGCATTAATCACAAAATGGTGATGTAAAAAAATCATCAAAAAAGATGCAAAACATTTGCGCTGGCGGATACATCAAACATGGTTCAGATTTTAGTTGCGTGTGCGTTGCGGGACATACGGTTCAGTTCAATGAACTATTTGTGATGAGGCAGAACAAAAGAAACAGGCAGCCAGATGGAGGCGTATGCGATATACGGCATACAGTTCACTCGGATAAACTGTTTGTGATGAGGCAGAACAACAGAAACGGGCAACCAGATCAAGGTGTGTGCGATATAAGGCATACAGTTCACTCAGATGAATTGTTTGTGATTAGGCAACACAAAAGAAATGGTCAGCCAGATCAAGGTGTGTGTGATATACGGCATACCATTCACTCAGATGAACTGTTTTCGATTAGCCACAACAAACAAAAAGTTAGACAGATCAACGTGTGTGTGCTAGACGGGCACACATTCTAATTAAAAGAAGCGTGCGCGATACCTCCGTCCTGGTTTATTAGTCCCCATTGTAATTTGTGCCAAATTTTGACCAAATATTTAACTAACAAAATGTTAATGCATGTCAACAAAAAATATATCCTTGGATTCGTATTTGAACATAGTTTTCGAAGATATAACTTTTGGTAACATGCATGAATATTTTGATAGTTAAATTTATGGTCAAAATTTGGCACAAAATACAATGGGGACCAATAAACCAGGACGAAGGTAGTAATAATGAGCGCGCACGGTTGATGGAACAAGACGTGTGCTGACATCGCATATTGCTGTGCACCCTGCAAACGCCACGTACGCGGCCGAGAACGCGTGCCCACGTCACGCCGTCCAGGAATAGTGCCGCACTTAGAAATTATAGAACCGTCAATAAATTTGGAGCCTGTGTCCCATCACATTCCAAATTACTACCATGCTATAGTTAATTGCAAACCTGTTCACACCGATCAAAACCTAAATGGTTTCCCACTTAGGAGTGTATTAGTACTCGGTTATAAATACCATGTACTCCAAGATGACTGCATATTCCTCCTCAACTCCTCATCCACAAAAACAAACATGTCATTCATCGTTGTTCCCTTGCATCTGTCATGCCCCGCATGAGTTCTGGGTCGAGAGATTACTACCAGGAAGAGGCGAGCATGGAAGCGGAAGCACGAGATATGTCCTGCCTCGCCGCGAAAGCAGCCGACATGTCCCGCCGCGCAACCGTAGCAGCACAGAGGTCCCGCCGCGCCGCCGAAGCAGCACAGAGGTCCCGCCGCGCCATCGATGCAGCAGACTAGTCCGGCCGCACCGCAGAAGTAGCAGAGATGTCCGACCGCGTCGTAATGCAGCAGAGATGTCCTCCTGCGCCGCGGCGGCCTGGGAAAATGTCTCACGGGCAGGCGAGGACTCTTACAGGCGCATGCGCGCTATGCTCGATGACCTGATGGGTCGGATCTCTGACTGGATGAAGCTGCAGGACGAGATGAATGCCTTGTTTGAAAATGCTACCAGCGTCATCTGGGGACTAGGGGAGGACAAGGTTAAGCTCAGCTTCAAGCGTGACCTGCTGAGGGCGAAGATCACCGGAATGACGAAGCAGCACGAGGAGAACACTGCCTTGTTGAAGAGGACCGGTGTCATCATCAAGAAACTTATGGATGAGAATGCCATGCTCTGCATCGAGCGCCAAAGGCTGGTGGAGGAATCCGTGGAAGCTCTCAAGCAGCATCTTGAGGACACGAAAGAGCTCATCGCCACTCACCGCGAGAACTAGTCTCCGCGGCCTGCAGCAACGCATCAAGAAAGTAAAGATCAGCGAGACAGATCATTGTCTGCGTCTTCCTTCTTCTTTTGCCCTTGTGTATTTGGGGCATTGCCACATGTGGCTTTTTTAGTCATCTTCCTATATATGTAAGACAATTATTATCCACTATCATCGTCCTTATATTCATTAGTCTTGCTATAAGTCGCAGTCGATGCTATATAGGTCCGTCGGATCTTACATCAAGATCCGTGCAAAACTTCCTTTTCAGATTATCTTTTTTCTCTCTTAAATCTCAGTCGATTAAGACATAGCCACGCCATTAAACAGGGGCTCGGGCACCATTAATGGAGACGTTGGGAGAGAGGTGGGCGGCGGATAGAGGTCAAAGGGCTCTCCTCCTGATGGGCATGCGCAGGGGTCTGATCGCACGCCTCCCGTACTCAAATACCTACCCCGCACGGCACCTCCTAGCCAATAAAAAAAGGGGATGCGTGGCGGCACGTAAATGGTAAGTAGAACGGCTACAGTTTCAATAATACTTGTGTTTCCGATTGTAACGTGACAACACTTTTTCCAAAATGACTTTGTTGATTGTTAATGTGTGCGCCTTCGCAAATTGGACAATTTTTTTACCACAACATGTTGGTGCCATGCCATGACACCATGCCAAGTTTCATGATTTTCAGGCAAGTTTTGAATTTACGAGAATTTTAAAACCAAGTTTCTCGATGTTTTTGACCGAGCCAAGTTGCCTAGATGTTTGAATTCCATTCCCATTTCTTGCATGGGACATAGAAATTCGCCCAAGTACACATAAATGATTTTTCAACTAACTTTGGCGCACTGGAGCATGTGCTTGTAGTTCAAATTTGAATTTTGTGCGTTAAATGCCTAGAAATTCAATTAATGTATAAAAAAGGCCAAAGGAACCTGGAATAATTCCAAAATTTAGCACGAAACTCCTATTGGTCTAAGCTGCCTGTGTAAAAAAATCAAGCCGGGAGAAGGCAGTGTATGTTGTTTCGCACACGGAGGTGACACGTTCCCTCTCGGTACCACGAGCATTCTTGAGAGAAGCTCCGGTTTGCAAGAAGCTTATACCAAAGCTTGTCCCAATTCGGCAAAAAAAATTACCACAGCATGTTGGTGCCATGTCATGACACCATGCCAAGTTTCATGATTTTCAGGTTTGTTTTGGATTTACAGGAGTTAAAAAACCAAGCTTCTCTGTATTTCCGGCCGAGCCACGATGCCCAGATGTTTGAATTTCATTCCCATTTCTTGCATGGGACCTAGAAATTCACCCAAGGACACACATGTGATTTTTCAACCAACTTTGGTGCACCAGAGCATGTGCTTGTAGTTCAAATTTGAATTATGCACATTAAATGCCCAGAAACTCAATTAATGTGCAAAAAGGCCAAATGAACCCGGAATAATTCCAAATTTTAACACGGCACTCATATAGTTCCATGTTGCCTCTGTCAAAAATCAAGGGGGGAGGTAGCGTATATCATTTCGCACACAAAGGTAACACGTTCCCTCTCGGAACCACGAGTCTTCTTGAGAGAAGCACCGGTTTGCAACAAGCTTATACCAAAACTTGTCCCAATTCGGCCAATTTTTTTACCACAGCATGTTGGTGCCATGAAATGACACCATGCCAAGTTTCATGATTTTCATGCGAGTTTGAACTGACAGAATTTAAAAAACCAAGTTTCTCAATGTTACCGACCGAGCCACGATGCCCAGATGTTTGAATTTCATTCCCATTTCTTGCGTGGGACCTAGAAATTCACCCAAGGACACACATGTGATTTTTCAACCAACCTTGGTGCACTGGAGCATGTGCTTGTAGTTCAAATTTGAATTATTCACATTAAATGCCCAGAAACTCAATTAATGCTTAAAAAGGGCCAAACGAACCCGGAATAATTCCAAATTTTAACACGGCACTCATAAAGTTCTATGTTTGCTCTGTAAAAAAATCAAGAGGGGGGGGTATGTCATTTCGCACACAAAGGTGACACGTTCCCTCTCAAAACCACACGCCTTCTTGAGAGAAGCTCCAATTTGCAAGAAGCTTATACCAAAACTTGTCCCAATTCGGCCAACTTTTTTACCACAGCATTGTTGGTGCCATGAAATGACACCATGCCAAGTTTCATGATTTTCACGCGAGTTTGGGATTTAGAAGAATTTAAAAACCAAGTTTCTCAATGTTCCTGGCCGAGCCACGATGCCCAGATGTTTGAATTTCATTCCCATTATTGCATGGGACCTATAAATTCACCCAAAGACACACATATGAGTTTTCAACAAACTTTGGTGCACTGGAGCATGTGCTTGTAGTTCAAATTTGAATTATGCACATTAAATGCCTAGAAAATCAATTAATGCATAAAAATGCCAAACGAATCCGGAATAATTCCAAATTTCAACACGACACTCATATAGTTCATGTTCACTATAGATATATGTTCTAGCAATTCAAACACCATCCTTTCCCTCCATAACACCATTTTGTCTGTCAAAACAGAATGAAAAAAATCAGGTATACCACAAACAGTTTACTAGCAAGAATCCTGTGGGATGCGATATAAAATATATTGGCGCACCATCTTGTCTGGCTTACGTAGGTAGCTTTGTTGTCTATAGTCCACCGCCCGTGCTTGAACCACACTTGCGCGCCAGTTTCTCGTGGTATCGAGTGAAATTTTTCTGCCACCGCAGAAATATCTATCTCCCTGCCCCCCCCACCCCACCAAACGCCACTTTTCCACTGTTCCTCCTTGCTTTCGAAGTTCAAACCTTCACAGCTGCTTACTGGCAGCGCCGCCTCCTCATCGACGACACTTCCTCTGGCAGTGCCGCCTCCTCGCCGGTGACCTTTCTTCCTGCAGTGCCACCTCCTCGCCGGCGACCCTTCTTCTTGTAGCGCCGCCTCCTTGCCGGCGACCCTTCTTCTTGCTACGCTGCCTCGTCGATATGGTCTGGTAATCCACACCCCACCCACACCATGCTCCTCCTTCTATCTGATTCAAGGCTTCGCAGACCCAAGAAGGTTCGAACTCTGGGGCATGTGCGAAGATCTCAACCTCTCCAGCTTAGAGCCCGTCGCCCCACAGCCTAGCCTAGGCCGGCTTCGCGTGAGCAAGGAAGAAGATGAACACGGCAGTTTACCCAGGTTCGGGCCACCTTGCGGTGTAAAACCCTACTCCTGCTTTATGGTGGGTTGGCCTCACGAGGGGCCGAGGATGAACTAGTACAGAGGATGAACAACCTCGCGAGGGCTCGGGGGTGAGAATGAGTCGACCCCTTCTATGGTGGTGGCTAACCTATATTTATAGTGGCCTTGGTCCTCTTCCCTCGAAACTTAGGCGGGAAGGGATACCACAACGGCCAAATTGAAAGGGGACAAGTAGTACATCCTATCCTGACAAAAGGGGGTCTTCTCCTGCAAAGCTTCTGGTCGTGACACAGCGGTGGGCTCGGTGATGACCTCCGCCTTGCCGAGCCTGTGGTCTTGCTCCTGGAGCACCGGAATGGAAACCTTTGGGAGATTCCTCGAGAACCCACGCCTATCCTTGCCTCCTTAACACCAAAGAGGAAACTGCCTCCTCTACGCCCGCTGGCGCCCGCCCGGCCTTGGTCGTCATGGCTCACGTCATCGCAACCTCATGAGGCTGGGTACCGGCATAGAAATCTCTGCTCCTCGGGAGGCCGCCTGGGGAGGCCGCTCCCTCGAGAGGTCTTGGTGTCATCCTCCTCGCGGGGCCTGGCCCCTCGCGAGGGTCTTATCTTGGTGGTCTTGGAGATGGGCCGTACCAGGCCATCGAGGGAGCCATGTTGTGGGCCGCAGGCAGGCAAGTCTGGGTACCCTGGTTCCCAGAACGCCAACAGTAGCCCCCGGTCCTAAGGCGTACTTGGGATGGCTTCGAGGCGAAGCCAAGGGGCAAGGGTGAAGCGCCGCGGTTCCCAATCGCCTGCGGGCTAGGTTAACGCGTGGCGCTTGACAAGACGCGGACGCCTCCACTCCCCCACGTCGCCTTGGCAACTGTCTGGTCTGACAAAAGGCTGGCTCACACTACCAGGCCATCATTACTAGGAACATGGAAGGCCATCGGTAAGCCTTCCTCCGCCTATAAAAGGGGGATGGGAGCGAAGCCCCCAGCCCATCTTCATCTTCTTGCTTCTCGCTCCTTCTTCTTCTCCGCTGTTCCACCGTCTTGCCGAAGTGTCCATGCCGCTAGTGAGGAGGTTTTCAGCCGAGGAGAAGGGCAAGGCCCCACGGGTGGAACTGAAGTTGCTCCCTCCGAAGAAGAGACGTGTTCGTCCCCGCAAGGCCACCGTAGCGCCCACAGCTATCCTACCTTGGTGCGAGCGCGCTCCGTCGGGGTTCCCCACCGGCGCTAGCATTCCCGCCCAAAGTCCTGCTCACGGGAGCGGCCGCGGGAGCCACAGAGGATGAAACCGGGAAGGGGAGCAAGTGACGGCCGCACGACCACTTCGCCCGTAGGTCCATGCTGGCGGCATGACCCGAGAGTTCGTGGTGTGGGCTGTGATGCCGCCACGCACATGGATCCGGCTTCCGCAGTCCCTGGCGGGGGAGATACCGCCAAGGGGGCCCGTCGAGCTATGGCTTCAGCACGACGGCTGCTGTAGCCAGGCTTCACAGGCGGAGGTCGAGACCACCTCCTCTAGCGACGTCTTCATGACCCGGGGATGGGGGCAATTTCCCGCGCCTGCAACTCAGAGGGGAGGCACGCCCTCCACTTCAAGTATGACGAGGCGTTGATGCTTTTCTTCAACCTCTTCGGAGAGGATGACGAACGTCTGGAGTGCTGCCCAATGGGAAGCGGCCGCGACGGCGACCCTCTTGCCGGCCGGCGAGGCAGCGAGGCCCCTGGTGGTGAACTTGCCCTTGGCCTTGTCCGCGATACTTCTAGCAGAAGTGGCACTTCCTTCGGACCAAGCTCAAGTGACGACGACTACTACGAGCCATCGTGTCGTTGCGCCCGGGCCTAAGAGGGGAATGGCGTTGACAAGGCGTCATGACGTTGTGGGCGGCGCTGCCTGAGCCGCGGTCCTCAGGACACCTTTTCTTTTGTTTCATTCCTGCATGAAAACTCATGAAGGGCCCCACGGGGGTGTGTAAGAACCATGATGCTTGCGCCTTAATGTTAGCATTCGCAACTTATGTCGTGATTGTGTCTCTCGCTTGGGCACGGATTCCCTTTTGCTCCCTCGGTAGCTTAGTGCCCTGCGCCGATAGGACCCAGTCCCCAGGCAAGCTTCGGCCATCGCTGGTATGCCAGGTCGTGATGCCGTGGTCAAGGCAAGGAGGCGAGCGGCCCGAGGTCCGGTAAGAGCCCCCGAGGCGCGATGCTCGGGAGGTCCCCTTTAGCACGCAAGCAGCTCCCGAAGGACTAAGAGGGAGATTTCCTTGCCCGAGTGAGGTCGTAGGAAACAAGATGCCAACGACGAGGTTCACGCCTGTGCGTGTGAGGTGACTTAGGTTAGCGAGCTTTCGGCCTGCGGTGGTTTTCTCATTGCGAGGGCGAGCTTCTTCGGATTTTTGATTTTGAGTATGCTCCCTGTCCTTAAATAAATTAAGGCGAACCCCGTGAAGGGCGTGAGAGAACACTGATGTCAATTATATTTCGAGAGGAGAGCGCCACCGGCGCCGGGTTGCGCCTCTCCCTTCGTACTCCTCCACAAGGTTTTGCGACCCCACTTCTCTCACTCATCATGGTGCTCTACACTCTAAGGACCCGGCCCTCGAGCAGGGCTCAGCCACCGCTGGTATGCCAGGTCGCGATGCCGTGGTGAAGGCCAGGGGGTGAGGGCTCGAGAGCTAGTTGGAGCCCTTGAGGCGCGGTGCTCAAGGACCCCCCCCCCTTTTAACGTGCAAGCGACTTGCACGAGAAAGGAGTGGCTTGCCTCACGGGGGTGCCTAGGAGGGGTTGTGCCCAATGGTATGTGGTGTAGCATCCTTCTGAAGTCGTAAGACGTTGGCGAAGCCGCTCGAGGTCCTGTCTCCAGAGGCCCCTGCGCATTAGTCAGTCACAAAATACAAAGGGTAGCCGCGCTTGCTGTTCTGCACATGATCTTTCAGCGAGAAGACGAAGGCACTAAGGACTTGGTGAGGTGATGTGCGCAAGGCCTGCCGCGAGCTAGAGCTCAGTCTCTTAGGTTTATCAGCGCTGCAGGGACGGACCCAAGCACAGGCGCCGTGCCGGTAGCCCCCCTCGCGGGACGAGCAAGATGCGGGTTAGCAACATGCGGGGATCGCAACGGTAACCCCAGAGATGATAGATTGTAAGGCGCAATGTTAACAATCATAGTAACTCAAGCAGGCATAACTGGTTCAGAATACATGAATCGAAATGATGCAGCTACGAGGATGGGCCCCAGTAGCCTGAGGATAATGCAGCCAGGGGGGCGCCCTCAATCTGAACAAACCAAAAAGTCACCTGGCACCATCGTTGTAGGAGAGTCGAGGTAGCCAAAGATGCTTGCTGCAGAAATTGCTCCTCACGAGCTGGGCGGCTCCGGAGGCCCGCCGGGCTCACGAGGGTCCGACACTTCTTCCGACAGGACCGCCTGGCGCCTGGCCTCGTGAGCTGCCACGGCACTCTACGCGAAGCACTGGTACGAGGCAGCCACGTTCAGCAGGCCAAACAGCATGCGGACGTAGCTGCATGGGTAGCCCCCACTCCGGCCGACGCGGGACGGCCAGAAGAGGTCCTGTGAAGCAGCCCTATTGAGGCCCGGGATGTTGACGCAGACACGCAACTCGCTGCCCACGTCAGGGTCCGCAGTTGCACTGGGAGGCCGTGCGGGGCGACACTCGCCGCGCATGGCCCTTGCCTCCTAAAGCTCCTCGGTCGCCTTGACAATGAACTCTCGCGCACCTGGCGCCTTGCGCCTTGCTCGCGGGGGCGCGCCTCGAAGCACGCCTCCAAGTGGTGCCCAAGCACCTCCCTCGTCACCCTGGTCAGGTCAGAGGCTCTCCAGACAGGAGTCCCCAAGCCCGTCCTGAGGGAGGCACCGGGCGCGCCTTCCTATGTGGGAGGAAGTGGCGCCCCAGCAACGGGTGTGGGGCCTGAAGTACCATCAGCAGGTGCGCCAGCCCCCTGATGACTCTTGAGGAGGAGCTCCTTCTTCTTCTTGGGTGTGGTCTTAGGAGGCAGGACGGCGCCCTCATCATCTGGGTTGTCAGCCGCCGCGGCTTGGTAGGCGCGCTCGAGGGAGCACACCGCATCCTTTTCACCGTGATGATGTCGCCATTCCCTGGCATCTTGAGGACATTGTAGCCGTGGTGGGTTGCCGCCATGAACTTGGCGAGGGCCGGATATCCAAGGATGGCATTGTACGGGAGGCCAATGTGGGCGACATCGAAGTAGATGAGCTCGGTGTGGTAGTTGTTGCGGTTGCTGAAGGTGACAAGGAGGCGTATCTGCCCCAGGGGGATGGTGGAGCCGTCGGTCACTCCTGAGAAAGGCTTGGTTGGCAGTAGCAGATCATAGGGCACTTGGAGTGTCTCGAAGGTCTCGACGGAGAGGACATTGAGCCCCGCACCACCATCGATGAGGGTCTTGGTGACGAGGACGTTGCTGATGGTGGGCATGCAGAGCATGGGAAGCACGCCTCCGGCGGCCGAACACTTGAGGTGATCTTTGGAGTCGAAAGTGATGGCGTACTGCGACCACTTGAGGGGATGCACGGCCTCGAGCCTCAGGAGGACAGCATTTACCCCATGAGCGAACTGCTTGAAGATGTGTTGTGAGGCTGGGGCCTGCGCACCACCTAGGATGCAGGCGATAGCACAAGGTTCTTGGTAGCCCCCAACCCCGTCGTCCTGCCGGTTGTCGTCGTTCCTCCTTGGCAGCGGCGGAAGCGGAGGGAGGCCAGCATTACCCTGAGGACGGGCATCATGAGACTGATCACGCCAGAACCCATCGCGAGGCTCGTCGCGCCAGCGGTCCTCATGAGGCTGACCGCGCCAGTCCTGACTGGGGTCGCGGTTGTCCCAGCGGCCTCCGCCGCGGCCTCCTCCTCGTCCATAGCCCCGGTCACCACGCTCGAGGCGGTGACCAAGGCGCCCATCACGAAGGGCCCTGAGCTCTTGGCAGTCATTGGCACTACAAAAAAAAACCACTTCCATGATGATACGTGTTTGTCACAGTAGGTCACGTTTTCTGTCATGCATCTACATCCATGATGATTTTATGACAGAATCAAGATAGTCATACCTGTGCTGTCGTAGAAGTATTCCATGACAATACCAAAATTATCATCACGGAAGTGTCCACTTCCATGACGATAAATGGCGCGTCATGGAAGTGTTTTAGTCAAGGGTAACTGACACGTGGCATCCACCGAAACGGGTCGCCGTTAAGCTATCGGGTTTCGGTTTGGATCCGATAACCCGTTAACAGCCCCGACCAATGGGGATTTTCCACGTGTAAAATTCTCATTCGCCGGATGATCCATGTGTCAGCTCATCGTTGGGAGAGATGTCATCCCTACAATGGACGGAAGACACCTATGATATGTTGACACGTGGCATAGCCCAACAGTGGCCCATTTAAGGTAAAAAGGCCGGCCCAGCTAAAGGCCCGCCATATTTTTTCACACACTTGTGGGCTGGCCCGTTAACAGCCTGCCATGTTTTGGGTAAAATTAAGGCCCATATCAGATCAGGCCCATTCACAGCCTGTCGTGTTTTGGGCTAAAGTACGGCCCATATCAGATCAGGCCCGTTAACTGGCAACTGTTCTTTTGGGCCCATTCTAAGCCGGGTTTGTATTTCAGCCTGTTAAATGCCAGTTTACCAGTTCGGCCCGATAATAGTTTCGGCCTGTTAGCGGCCCGTGGTGCATCTGGGCCGTTGTCGGCCCGGTTTCACTTTAGGCCATTTAATGGCCCATGCAGAAACTGGGTTATTTCTTGTCCGAACTAACTTTAGGCCTCATAACGGCCCATAGTCTTCGTGGATAAATTTCAGCCCAACTGGCCTATCGGCCTGTTAATGCCCCGCGTAACAGTTGGGTCTAATTACAGCCCAAATTGAATCCGCCCTGCTTACAGCCCATCTGTTAATGGCCCGTGACACTATTGGGCCTACGGCCCGAGTTGATACCAGCCTGCTTAAAGCCCATAAGTTTATTGGGCCAAACAGGGCCCGAGATATATTTTGCCCTATTAACGGCTCGTTCTATTTGGGCCAAACATGAGCCTAAGGCAGTTTCGGCCTGTATTGGCCCATGAATTTTTCGGCTCAACGCTAGCCCAATCTAGTTTTTAGCCTGTTAAAAGCCCATGGTATTTTCTGGCCCAGCTGGCCAGAACTTTACTCTGCCTGTTAAAGGCGGAAAACTACTATACATTTAGACCTCCTAATGGCCCAAGATGATTATAGGCCCACATTTTGGCCCATATATAGTGAGTTACGGGCCGTCCTGAACATCGACAACATTGCGATCCATTGAAGCTTCCGGCCTAAATTACAGCATACCGACCAAGAATAAACCTAGATTATACAATAAAGAAATTACGGCACATTACATCCACTGCGCATCAAAGTTCGCCACCGGTGATAATAAAGCGCAACATGACCGCGGATTACATACACTGGGCTTGAAAGGTCGCCACCAGTGCATATAAACGTGCTGACAAAAGAATATACAACACTGAGAGCACTTCAAAAGGCATTTGGCCTGCCCTGGCGGTGCACCAAAAGCAGGAGAACAAGTTGATGAGACCTCAGTTGTGTCAACGATAGATGCTCTAACCGTAGCTGCGTAGCAAGAAAGCATGCATGGGTGTCCTCTGCGGCCTTCTTTACATCATTGAGGCAGCAACTGCACAGAGGTTGTCTCACAACTGTTGGTGAGTAGCTTCAACTCACTGTCTTCATCAAGACATGACCTTGGGGTCATCTCACTCTCTTCAAGATGGTTTGGCTCACTATCTTCCCTGAAGTTCTGCCTGGCATAAGCGATACGATCCTGAAAGAGAAACAAGGAGACACGTAACAGGTTTCACAATTATATAAGCAAATAAATGGATCTGTTCTGCATAAGGAACATGTTTTTGCAACTACAATTTAAAACTGGTAGTTATTGCAAACATCCAATCAGATGTAAACACCAAAGTAAACAGCAGTGGAGGAAATGATGCCTATCCAAATCTATACTAGAAGAAAGTTTCAAGGCTTGAGAAGGATGAACTTACATTACATGTTAACACGGGCTGGACAAAGCCCTTCTCCATGTTGATCGAAGGATAATTCAATAAATTCCCCAAAGAAACTTCTTTATAAGCGTTGCCTTTATTCTACATTTTGTAAAGAGTAAATATAAATCAAATAATATTGTAAGAAATAGAGGATAATGAAGCTCAGGTGCAGAGTGATGATACATAATCAAATAGCAATTAATTAAGTACGGCGTTACAAGGAAAAAGGTACTGACAAGAGGAATGCAGACATCAACGTGTGCAGCGGCATTGGCTTTATTCAACATTTTGGTAAGAGTAAATGTAGATCTGATAATTTGGAGAAAGTGGAGGGCAGGTCAGATAAGATGCAGAGTAATGCTAGACAATCAACTATCTCGCAATGCAAGTACAGTAATACTACCACCATCCATTATTACTTGTTGCTCAAATGGATGTATCTAGCACTATTAAGTTCTAAATACATTCAATTGAGCAACAATTAATTCGATACAGAGGGAGTACATGTCAACAGGTACTTACATGAGCAATCCAAAACTTCATAACCATTGTGTTAATTATACATTTATCTAAGAGTAAATATAGATCTTATAATTTCGAGCAAAGGAAGGATAAAGAAGCGAACATTTACAGTGATGCTACATAATCAAACAGCCATGAGTGTAAGTATGCTGACAAAGGGCAAGAGGTACTGACAAGAGCAATGCAGTGCCCAGTATTGTTGTGAGATCCTATGATCCTTTGAGAAAGGAGATTCATCTGAAATTAGTTTTCATACAAGAGAGAAGGTAAGGCACATGCAGAAATTTAGGAGTTCAAATTTTGAATTGATATCATAGACAGTACCTGACGCTAGGCTCTCTGCAGTTCTAATAGGGGTTTGGCCAGTGGAGTAGGGGTAAAGTGTGGTACAGTAGGGCCTATATTTTCTGTGGCTGCTGATCTATCTGATTTAACAGGTATCACTACCTTTTCCAAATACCTAGTTTGTACTCCTTGAGGATCTGCACTCACCCTCTTCCTTTTGGACATCTATTACGACAGAACAACATTTGACTGGAAAAACATAGTATGATGACAAATGGAATAGGTACAGAAAATGGATAGGTATGGCATATACTCATATATGATGCTTGAACTAAGCAGATGGTGGTGTACCAAAGTAGAAGTAATGCAAGAGGTCATATGCAAAATATGTGCGACCAATACAACCTTGCCAAGTTCGAGCAAGCACCTTGATGGGTGAATAGTATAGGCCACCCTCCACCATGCCAAGTTTGTTAGCCAGTGGATTGTTCCGCAATATTCCTCTCATGCACCCATTCTCATATTCATTTTGATCCTGTTCAATACCTAACATGCATGAAAACATAAAAACAAGTGAGATTATCTTTGTAATGCAGAAGTGATTCTAATCCAATACTGCCTCCCTGTAAAAACCCTTTGTGCTATCTCTGCAATTCTTCTAAGAGATGCCATGCATGCTGTAATTTGGTGTGTGCATTAATATAATGTGGCCTACTACTCAAAATATGAGAGCTCTAGAAGTGATGATACTTCGCAGATGACAGCTTCAACATATAGTAAAGAAGAACAAGTCAACCTAACCTGACAGATTCAAAATATACTAAGGGAGAACAACTCGACCTGACCAGTCGACCGCAAATGTGTCTGCTACTCTTCCCAACAAGGAACATACTTATTAAAGAAGAGAAGAGGATCATGTTAAAGAAGAGCAGAAGGGCAAGCAGATTGAAGATATTACAAGTCTTTCTATACAATGTCTGTTGCCCACCCATGATGAACCAGAGCGCACAGAGAAATACTATTCCTTCCGGTCTCTCCATATGTGGCTCACATGCATTTCGAAACTAAAGTAAGAACATTTAGCTGACCAATTAAACATGTCTCAGTTTTACTAATATCAGATTTGAATTTGTACAACTAAGCTTGTTTAGCTTGATGGGTGGAACAGTGCTATTACGACACGAACCACGTAGGCTGATCGTGGTCATCATAAAATGGGGAAACCATAAGCATGATGAGTATAGTGTTGACCATGGCAGTGGGATGGTAGATCTGAAGCTGCAAACCACACAAAGGGTAGTTAGCAACCGATGTTTGCTTTGAAATAACAACTAAGATTTGGTATGGACAAGAAAGTACAGTCAACAAGTGACAAAGAAATGTAATTCTGCTGTCTCTCTTTATGTCGTGACATGCATTTGGAAACTCAAGTGGGACCTTTAGCTAACCAATTAAATGTGTCTGTTAACTATTATCCGTATCATATCACAATCATATTTGAACAACTAAGCTTTGGAATTATGAGTGTTGTGTTGTTTAGCTTGATGGGTGGAGTACTGCTAGTACGACAGAAAGCACCTACGCAGATCATAGTGAGGTAGATAAAAGGGGAAAACCCTAAGCATCAAGAGTAAAATCAGGAAAGTGGAACTAGCTGGACCATATGGGCTTGTATTGCCAGTACGGCAAGAAAGGGTTCGAAAAGGCTTCGGCCCCAAAAGGGGCAGCTCTAATCAACTGAAGGCACAATACTGTTACTATCAGTCTAGACTATCAAAGACGACATAGCTCCCAGCATTTCCTGGATATTATGGCAGACCATCTAGAATCGTTGAAAGCATCCATCTGAAGCGACCCAATAGACATGTTAACTGCAAATGTCCCTTTACCACTTCCCAACAAGGAACATACTGTACTACTCCCTCAGTTCTTAAATATAAATCTCTTAGAGATTCGAATACGGAATACGTACGGAGCAAAATGAGTGAATGTACACTCTAAAATATGTCTATATACATCCGTATGTAGTTCTTATTGGAATATCTAAAAAGACTTGTGTTTTACCCAAAAAGGCTTTCGCCCTGCTTTTATAAATAAAGCAACGATGAACAACACCTGGTACAAATGCACGCCACCACAGCACACGCACGAACCCAAGGCAGTTTAGGAATGAAGGAAGTAATATACTTATTAAGAAGAACAAAAGAGGAACATGATAACAAAGAGCAAGCAGATTTCTCTACTTTTTTTCTACTCTTATACTCTTAAATATATATATATATATATATATATATATATATACATATATATATATATATATATATAGAGTAGCACTATTCTGATCATGGGATCAGAATAGTTATTATGATAACAACGCCATCTATATAGGCGCGAGGAGATGCTCCTGAACTCCCGAACCGGAGCGACAAAAAAAACTGCCCAACCCCGCCCATGATCCCCGCATCCCCGATCTACCGCCGCCCGGCCATCCTAGCACGCCGCTGCCGCCCGGCCAACCTGCGCTGCCGCCGCCCTACTTACCCTGCACGCCGCGGCCCCCCGACCAACTAGCATTGGTTCCTTGCGTGCCGCCCACCTTCTTTGCGCGCCACCGAGATCCTGCCACCGAACTTCCACCATGGCTGCGCGCGGCTCTGCGTCCTAACCGCCGTCGCTGGGGATCACCGAACACTATCAAATGGCGTGCAGTCCTCGGCCACCTGCCCACGCAGTCCCCCGCTTGCTGTTGACATGGATCCGGTCAAGCCCGCACCGCTTCCCTCCGGTGAGCCTCCTCTCGCCCTATGCCTTCCTCTTCTCCTTCTATACCTCCAGCAAGCTCCCCTGTATCCTCTGGCTCGTCACCTTCCCTTGCCCCTGGCTCCTCATGTGATGCTACCGCACGACGCTGCCGAGCTACGAGAAACCAACGATGACGTCTCCACACCCCGTGCGCCGTTAGTGCCGTCTCCCGTTCAGCGCAAGCAGGACCTCTTCTAGG
Organism: Thinopyrum elongatum; assembly: GCA_011799875.1. Taxonomy (NCBI): domain Eukaryota; kingdom Viridiplantae; phylum Streptophyta; class Magnoliopsida; order Poales; family Poaceae; genus Thinopyrum; species Thinopyrum elongatum. The sequence continues at coordinate 447,193,701 of CM022299.1, forward strand.
TGAATCTATCAGCGAGGCTCCCCTGCCACCATGTCGCCTATTCCCGGTGGGGATCTGCTGGTACAGTGTCCGGCCGTTCGCCGACGCCACTGCAGGCCGTTCACCTAAGTCGCCACGTACTTGTACCCTCCAGCTAGCCGCCACACACCTGGAGCACACCGACACTCACCATGCACCTCAGCTCTGAATCCCCTGCGCGCTGCCGCCGGCTTACCTGAGCATGCCGCTGCTAGCTTTCTGTGTGTTGTGTGCACTGACGCCCAAGAACACATGAGTTAAACTGACGAACAAAAACAACACTTGATGGAAAGGAGTGATGCGTGATACAAATGGAGCCAAAATAACTGAACATCTACACTTTGTTGCATGTGCAAAATGTGTGATCACTTGCTTCATACTAGTGTTATTTTGATTTTTGAATAACTGATGTTTACTCCTTTGTGTGCGGAAAAAACTTCAGTGCATGACATCTGTCTTTGTGTTTATCCTCTGATGAAAAATGGCCATTGTTGCAGGCCGGCTTTGCCTGATGTGTCTGTTCAGCTACAAAAAGGAGAGCATTATATGTTGTTTTCTAGTCCGCTCACTTGTTGAAATAAAAAAAGTGGATGGATCTTGCTGCACACAAGAAGCGTTGAAGAGGTAAGAAGGAACACGTGGCTGGGAATTAAAGGATAGGCAAAAGAGCTGAGCTAGCGCCCTGGTCACTAGCTTTTGTTTCTTTTCCTGTATTCGACCCTAGCTACTACATGTACGCTGGACTTTTCTATTCTATAAAAGAGAAAGCAAAGCGATCATAGTGAGAAGAGAGAGAGAGTAAAAAATGTGTAATGGGGAATAACTCCATGTATTTTTTTATCAGGCCCATTTTGGCCAGTGTATTTTTAAAAGTACCCCTAGATGTTTGTCTTTAAGAAGACTGGAGCCAAAATATAAATAGTCCACTTGATAATTTTAAACTTTGGACATATTTGGGAAATGCTATGTACTTCTCTGTTTTGTAATTAGGTAATTCTATTTTTTCATGAGTGCCATTGTTTTAAACATATATTGTACAAAAAGTTGGATGTTTATTAAACAAATTGATTTTATTCGTTCGCAATAATAATTCAAGAAGTTCACATTAAAATAACAGAGCAGGTCCCGTTTCTCAAAAACCAAGCGGTTCAAATTAAAATATCAAAGTTGTTTGATGTCCATAAAGGAAACATATTTTTTATCGAATTAAAAAACAAAACAATGGAGCAGTTTGATATTTATTACAAAAACTTGAATTTTTCCCGTTATTAACGAAGAAACCAAGAAGTTCAGTTCAAAATAACACAGAAGTTGTACGATGTTTATTACAAAACTAGTATTTTTTCCATTACAAAAGAATAAACCAAGAAATCCAAGTGAAAAAATCAAGAAGTTCAATTAAAAAAATAGAATAGTTCAATGTATATGAAGAACTCAGATTTTCCTCGTTACTAAATAATTAACCAAGAAGTTCAATTTCAAAAAATGGAGCAGTTCGATATTTATTACAAAAACTCAATTTTTCCCTATTACTAACGAATAAACCAAGAAGTTCGGTTTGAAACAACGAAGAAGTTTGACATTTACAAAAAAAACTCCAATTTTTCCCATTTTTAGAAATACACAAAGAGGTTCGAAAATTGAAAAATAGAGCGGTTTGATGTCTACAAAAAATAAATTATTTTCGTTGCTAAAGGGTAGCGTAGTTTTTGGCATTTTAAGAAAAAAATTAGAGCAATTTGATTTTAAAAAGAAAATCAAGAATTTCATATTAAAAAACGGAGTAGTTCGATGTATATAAAGAAAACTCAAATTCTTCCAGTTTCTATGCAAAATTACAGTATGAAGTTCAATTTAAAAATGTTGTACGATATTTGCTTAAAAATCATTTTTTTATATTTAAAGAATAAAACTAAGAAGTTCAAATTAAAAAAGCAGAGAAGTTCAGAGATTATAAAAACATAGAATTTACATCCTCAATTTTGATGAGTGTTTTAGGAGTTAGGGCAAAAAAGTAGAGAGCGATTCAATGTCTATAAAAAACTCAGATATTTTCACGTAACCGAGAGAAGTTCAGATTGATAAGTGCCGGAAGTTCACGTACTACATGGTGTGCATTTTGTATTGAAAAAAAGAATGAAAAAGCAAAGGCTAAAGTTTGGTTGCTAGAAGTTCAAGTGCTCGGCTCAAGAAAGTTCAAAAATTCTTGTGAGAGAGGTTGAACAAAAAATATGTTACAGAAGTTCAAGGCGAAAAGAGCGGGAAGTTCAACTACTACACGGAATGCATTTCAGATAAGAATATAAGAATAAAAAACTAAAAGCTTAAAAGGTTTGTTGCAAGAAGTTCACGTGCTCCTCCTAGCATAGTTCAAAATTCATGTGCGAGACATCCGTCGTTCATTTACATGTTGAAAAAAAGGCAAAAAAGAACGCTGTTTTGCCATTTTAAAACCGCTCTCAAACGGCAACGAATTTGTAACACCTGTCTACATGAAAATCTTGCTGCTATTCATAATCTTTCCAACGGTATATTATGTGCTACATTTCGATGAACGGTTTAAAGTTTTCATGTATACCATTTAAAACACATTTTTATGTATTCAAAAAATTCTTTTGAACCATCGCGAGTATGAAAAACTAATCAACACTGGAAAGTTGCGTGTTTTCAACAGCTTTCCATCGGTATATCATTTGCTCAATTACGGTAAGTGGTTTGGGAGTTACGGGCAAAAAACAACATGTCAAAAATAGAGTGAAGTTCAAATAGACATGCCCCAGAAGTTCAACTACTTCACGCAGTGCCTTTCCTTTCGCGATGAAGGCAGAAATTATGATCCCGCCATTTTCTAAATTACTTGAAAACGGCTGCAAATTAGAGAAAACTTGACATACGAAAAAGTTTTGCATTTTTGATAGCTATCCAACGGTATATTATTTGCCCCATTCAGACAAAGTTTGCAAAAATTACAGCCAAAAAACGTTTTTAACCATTTTCAAAATTGACTTAAAACCATAAGGAATTGGAAGAAAATTATATACCAAAAAGTTTCGCATTTCTTCAAGCTTTCCAACGCCATATCATTTGCTGCATTCCGACGTACGGCTAAAAAAATAACTAAAAAATACAAACTCAGTGGTGGAGGCGTGAGGTGGCCGACGTGTTGAGGAGTGGCGGGATCCGGCAAGGCATGTGGGCATTCCAGGGAGGTCGCGCGGCGGGGGGGGGGATCCAGGGAGGTTGCGCGGCGGTGGAGGAATCTGGGGAGTGGGCGTGGCGCACCGGGGAAGATGGCAGCGGCAGCGCGTGGGAGACGGCCTGGACCCGGCAGTGGGGAGGTGCGCCGGCCGTTGGGAGGCTCGCCGGTCGTTCGGAGGAAGGGGGAGGTGCACGGCGGTGGGGATGGCTGCGGCTGGGAATCGGGGAGAGGTGGGGAACGTGGTTTTTTTTGTTTGGGCTTTTTCTTTTTTGTTTCACTGCGGGTTGGGGAGTTCAGGAACATCTCACTCGCGTCTTATAGGGCGCCCCGTGATCAGAATAACTATTCTGATCCTAGGATCAGAATAGTGCTACTCTTATAAAAAAACAGAGTTGGTGATGATGGTGTGCCTGCCATCCTTCAATATAGGCTGTCTGATTTATATCTGGCGGATAGGAAGGAAACTATGGCAATTTTGCAAAAAGATACCCACACCCCTCTCCACATTTGCAAATAAGGCCTTCCCTCGTTCATCCTTTTCTCTCACAAGATAAACTACTCATACAAATGCATCTTCATGTTCCGTGCAACGCACGGGCATGTTGCTAGTTAGATAATACAATGTGTGTTGCCCACCCATGATGAACCAGAGCACACAGAGAAATGCAAATCCCAGCTGTCTCTCTATATGTGGTGAACATGCTTTTCGAAACGAATATAGGAACATTAGCTGACCAATTAAACATTCTCTGTTTTAGTAATATGAGCATCATATCAGATTCGTATTTCAACAACTAAGCTTTGGAATTATGAGTGGCATGTTGTTTCGCTTGATGGGTTGAGGTCTTGAGGAGCAGTGCTAGCATGACACGAAGCACCTACGATGATGGTAGTGAATATAAAGGGTGAAACCCTAAGCTTTATGAGTATAGTGACCGTGCTATGGCTGATCTGAAGGTGCAAACCGGACAAAGGCTACTTCGCAACCAATGTTTGCTTTCAACTAGCCACTACGATTTGGTATGGACAAGAAAAGTACAGTAAACAATTTACGATCTATTTTCCGGGTGAGATCAATAACTTAAGCAGATATGAAAGAGTACCACCTCTCTTGCGACGCCATGTAGGCCCTTGCTGATACATTGAGGGTGCTGCAGGTGCGATGGCTATCGGCGGCGTGGAAGAAGACTTTAGACGGCAGACGGCCAGGTCAGGGGATAAGTCTTGTTGCCGTGGACGAGGCGGTCGTAGGAGCAGCAATGACAAGGTGGACGACGGCGCCGATGAAGCGAGAGGACGCGATGAAAGGATCCTGGTCCGGCGCCGTGGATGAGAGACGTCCATCTCTTGCAGTGAACGACGGGGTAGGGGTAGCGGCTCCGGCAAGGTGGAGGATGGGGTGGCGGACGGAGGAGGCTGGATGGAGTGGGGAGGTTGTTGTGCCGCCGATGGTGTATGAATGGGGAAATGGAGGGGGAGGGGGGATCTCAAACTTTGGGACGCACTTGTCTGAAATGTGGGAAAGTTACGAACTTAGCCCCCGTTTAAAATTTCGGACATCTCGTCGATTGGGGATAGGACGGTAATCTCGCATCTCCCGAATATTTGCCGGTAGCGATTTCGGGCGAGGAGAGGGTGTTTTTCCGCCCATGGTTGGCGCCCACGATGTATGAACGAGGCTGACAGGTAGGGCGGTTGTTTCACGTCTGAGAGAAGCTACACATCTGCCCATATTTAAAATATTTGCCTACATCGATTTTGGACGAGGAGAGTTTGTTTTGCTGCCCATCATGTATGCATGGGGAAATGGAGGGAGAGACACAGGTCATTCGGACGAGCTTGAATCAAATGTGTTTTGCCGCCCACGTTTGGAGCCCACCGTGTCTGAATGGGCTCAGAGGCGGTCGTGTCATGTCTAATTGAAGTTACTAGTCTACCCCTATCGACAGCAGTGGAAATCGGGTCGATGAGGATGTGAAGTGTCAGGGGTAGACAGTAATTTCCATCTCGCAAACACTTGCTTCGGGCAGACGACAAATGATAGTGGGTGTTTTGCCGCTTCGTTCAAAATTTGGTAGAATTAGCATTCACGTTTACCCTAGGCCCTGGCAACTAAATTCAAATCCAATTTGTATTCGATTATGAATATCCATACATCATTCTACGTTTTGTTATTTATTTCTTCAAAACCATGACAAAGATTTATTCCACCTTTATATATGAATATGATTTAGAAATGTCATGATCTTCGAATTCAATAGGTTGGATACACTTTGAGTCAAACAGTTATTTCATCCAGTACAATATGCTCACACGAAAAATAGTTCACCTTATGTTAATCATACAAGTACTGAGGATTACCTCGCCTAAAAAATTCAGATCATTACAACACATGGACAACATAGGGGGTCTTACAACATAATCCATTCAGAGACATGACACAACATGCAAGTATACTAATCGAATGACAATTTCAACTGGTATCTAAAGAAGAACTGGGATTACCCTGGGCTTCAGATAGCAGAAGCAGCAGGACTTCCTCCGTCTTCAAATGCAACATTCTTACTTCCTCCAATTCTTGGGTTGCTTGCATAATGCATGCAGCTAATTGCATAATTTCCAGCCTCAAGATCAAGATTGCCTTATTCATGGCAGCCATACCATCTCTTTCTGCCTATAGTAGAGCCTCAAGAACTATAACATCTGTGCTCAGCCTGCTCTCCAGCGGTGTTGCCTCTGAACTGCTACCATCTGGTAACATGGATGGCACACTGCTTCCACAAATAGATTCTGGGGTTGTACATTGTGTCCTAGTGTGAAGGGCATCCTGAAAGGTTTCCGCTGGACATAAGTAAGAGATAGTTATCGCATGATCCAGGCAGTAAGCTTACATGGTAAACGACATACGAATTATTGCCGCGCATGGCAAGCTATATTTAAATGGTTCGAAACAGCATCAGCCAAAAACAAATTAAAATGGTAAGATGAAACTAGGGATGTAAGTGGCAAATAAATGGCATCTGCCAGTCCCATCTAGTTAGTTTTTTTCTAGCTCGCTAGTTCATTTTCCTCAACAAACAAAAACTCTTTTGAACTATCATACAATTAGTGGACTTTAATCGGGATTAAACGGGACCCAGTTGACATCCCTAGATGAAAGGCGGTGTACCACCGCTATATATAAGTTGCCAAGGCATCTAAGCAGTTGAAATAACCTGAGAAAGCACTTAACAGTGTGGCCTCATATAAACTACGAAGATAGTCTTGTGATGAAGTTCATAGGAAAAGTTAAGGAGTCAAATGAACTAGGCATGCATTTCTTTACGATAGTACAGTAGGCACTGCTGACATATTGGCCAACTCAGGTATAGCCTAACAAGTAACAAACAAGCATTCGAATCAAGCAATACAACAAAGCAGACAACTGAACTATTTGTAATTCTGTAGGATTACAGGTTGAGGGCACAAGCCAAGAAAGCAGCCAACACGCATTACATTTCACATGTACTAAAACACACTGGCTTACCATATGTTGCTGTGAAGCCTCGCTGCTGTTGCAATGTTCTTTGAAGATATCGTGAGCATCCCGTGGTTGCAAATCTAGTTGTTGTAGTTTATTCTGCACCCTCTATTTAGGTGAAATTAATTTTAATCGCATGCACTGGTTCGAATTGATCATCAATGGTTAATCTAAACCAATGAAAGAAGGGTGTGTGCTTACACGACAATATATGTGCTTCACTCTATTTTTATGCTTGTTCGAGGTGCCAGCCCCAAAAGAACAAATATTTTGCTTGATGGGGTTGGCAGCTCCATAATTAATAGAAGCATCAAATTAGTCACGCAACTTGGGAAGATCAAGAACGCACAAAAGTAATGAACAAAGGCTCATAGCAGTGATGTAATAGCTAGCATCGGAAAATGTAGGGTAAAACAAACAAAAAGCAGTGGAACCACAAGCTAGTATTTATGATAATGGTGTTGTTCTGATGTGTAATTAAGCATAGAGAACATGAAGCAGTCTGATGTAACCAACAGGTGGCATCAGAACAACACCATTATCATAAATATAGCATGCAAGAAGTAAAATAGTAGGCAGTGATTTCTAGGAAGTAGAGTAATACTTAGGACAAAACAAAAGCATTGTAACTATATGTGCACTGGTTTGTAATTTAGCACATGTAACATGTTCACTACCAGAAGTATGGCCCTACAGGTGCAAGCAGAATAACGCGTCTCATGAAAAATTGAATGATGCCCTGAAGAAATTCGAAGGTGCGGTGCTTATGCTCAGAAAGTGAACGTAGGCGCCGGCAGTTGGATAATAGTACCTGATTCTCGGCGGCGTATGGGTATCGTTGTCATACTTGATAGCTAAGGATCATCGACGGTGCTCGTGTTGCGGTTGAGTTTGGGCCGGCTGTCGGCATTGCTGAAGCGGCTCCGGTGCTTCGGTTGCGGTGCCTGTCGACATACAAGAAAGCTCATCTGTGCTAAGTGAACAGTTCCATGATAAAGAAGAGAAAAACCGAAGGAGTACAAATCAAAATAACCCGATGAAGCTGCGGCGTTAGTAAAGCAGGGCTAGTGGAGTTGAATATGGCGTCCATGGAGTGGGTCCGGTGTAGTGGACGAAGGCGTCGGCGAAGCACATCCGGCGCGGTGTACAGTGCTTTCGGTGAGTCGGATCTGTTGCGCCGGACGAGGGCTTGTATGAAGGGCCTGCGATGGGGTGGATGAGGGAGTCGGTGAAGGGCCTACACTGTGGTGGACGAGGGCGCCGGTGAAGCAGATCCGGTGCGGTGGACCATGATGGCGGTCAAGGAGATCTGGAGCGGTGGACAAGCCAGTCGCTGAAGCGGCACCGGTGAAGTGGTGAGTTGGCAGTTGGGGGTTCCAAGGTGCGGAAGGTAGATTCGGCAGGGTGTGAGGTCCACCGCTGCGGCGGAGGACTAGATTCGGCGGCTTGGCGTGGTTGGGGGGGAAGGCGGGGAGGGGAAGGGGAGGGGCTCTGGGGAAGAATGTTGGGGGCAAAGAGGGGAAAACAATGGAGTTACCAAAGCAGCCCTTTTCCGTTCATGTGGCAGGGGTAAAACAGGAATATCGCAGGGCTAAACTTTCGGGCGCGAGATATTTTGACGTGAACAGGAAGTTTGAAAGCTTTTGGCGGCTGAAATTAAGTGTTCTGCTCTTGTACGGCCGACTATGATATCATGGCCGAGAATTTATTTGTTTTGCACACACAAAAAAGTGCAAGTTTCTGTCGGATTCAGGGCTCCGCAGACCCAAGAAAGGTTCAAACTCTGGGGTGCGTGCGAAGAACTCAATCTCCCCAGTTTGCCAACTCATCGATCTCACGGCCTAGCTCGATGAACTAGAAAGGAAAGGGACACAACAGTTTACCCAGGTTCGGGCCACCTTGCGGTGTAAAACCCTACTCCTGCTTTGTGGTGGATTGGCCTCGAGGTGGGCTGAGGATGAACTAGTACAAAGGGGGAACAACCTCAGGAGGTGTGTTCTTGCATTGGTGTGAGCAGGTGGGGGTGATCTGATTGATCCATCCCCTTCTATGGTGGTGGCGTAGCTATATTTAAAATGGCCTTGGTCCTCTTCCCCCAAAACAAAGACGGGAAGGGATCCCACAACGGCCAAGTTTGAAGGGAGACAAGTAGTACATCTTATCCTGACGAAAGGTGGTCTTCGCCTGCAAAGCTTCTGGTTGTGACGTCATGGTGGGCTCGGCGATGATCTCCATCCTGCCGTCTTGGTCTTATAGCACGGGAATGGAAACCTTTGGCTGATTCCTCGGGACTCTGCGTCTGCACCTGCTTCCTTAGCACCAAAGAGGAAACCTGCTGTACTGCGCCCCCTGGTGCCTGCCTGGCCTTGGTCATCATAGCTTGCGTCATCTGAACCTCACGAGGTGGGGCTTGCATAGAAATCTCCGCTCCTCAGGAGCCAGCCTAGGGAAGCTGCTCCCTCTGGAGGTCTTGACGCCGTCCGCCTCGCAAGGCTTGGCCCCTCGCGAGGGTCTTGTGTTGTTGATGCTGAACACCAAGCCACAGATGGAGCCACGCTGTGGGCCGCAGGCAGGGAAGTCTGGGTACCCTGGTTCCAAGAACACCGACAGTAGCCCCCTTGGCCCAAGGCGCGCTCGGACTTGGCTTCAAGGCGAAGCCAAAGGGCAAGGCCGAAGCGCCGCAGGCCCTAACCGCCTGCGGACCCGGTCAACGCGTGGCACTTGATGGGACGTGGGCGTCCCCGCTTCCCCACGCTGCCTCGGCAACCGTTTGTCTTGACAATAACCTGCTGCATGCAAAAAGACCATCATTACCGGAGATCCTGGAGGCCGGTGGCTGGCCTCCCCCTGGCTATAAATGGAGGGAGGTGCAGAGCCCCCTGCTCATCTCCGTCTTCCCGCTGCTTGCTCCTTCTTCTTCCTTCTTGTCCCACCGTCTCGTCGAAGCATCATGGCGCCGGTGAGGAGGTTTTCCGCGGCGGAGAAGGGGAATGCCCCAAAGGAGGGGTCCGACTCGCTGCCGCCCAAGAGAGGCCGTGGGAGACCCCGAAAGCACGCAGCGACTCCAGCAGCGGCCCCTCGGGTGCGCGGGCGCGCTCCTTCGACGGCCGGCACTGCCTCCGGCAGCCATGGCGGAGCTTCTTCCCACGGCAATGGCTGCCACGGACGGGGCGACCTGGTGATGAGGGGAGGCGCGCGGCGATCGTCCGGCCACCACGACCGCGCTCCCACTCAGCCAACGCGCCCCCGGAGTTCGTCGTGTGGTCGGAGAGGCCAGCGGGCATCTGGTTCCAGCTGCCACGCTCCTTCGCGAGTGTGCTGCTGGCCGGAGAGCCTGGTGGCCTTTGGTTGCAGGGCGACGGCTGCTGCAGCAAGGCCTCATGGGTGGATGTCGAAGTCACCGCCGCCGGCAACGTGTTCCTGAACCACGGGTGGCAGCTGTTTGCCCGCGCGCGCGGCCTGCATGGGAGGTGCACCCTCCACTTCAGGTACGACGGCGCCATGACCCTCTACATCAGGTTCTTCGAGGAAGGCGGCCGGCGCCTGGGGTGCTGCCCGGAGAGCGACAATGATGATGATGACGACAGCGACGGCGCCATTGCTGGCGATGAGCTTGCCCTTGGCGACGGCTGCGCCGGCTCTAGCAGCGGGGGCTCCTCTTCTGGGCAGAGTACGAGCGACGGCGACTACGACGAGCCACCACACCACTGGGCTCGGACTAGGGAAGGCGACGAGTCGCACCGCCGGTGCGCCCTGGTGAAACAGGAGGAAGACTCCGACTGAGCTTGGGTGCTGCCGGGGCCGAGCCTAAGGAGTCGCCGTAGTCGCGTAGCTTGCTTTTGTTTCTTTCTTCCTCCTGCATTGAAAGAAGTAGAGGGCCCTGTTGGGGCGTGTAATGAACCATGGCGTATGCGCCGTTATGCTATGCTCATTGTTTTCATATCATGTTGTGATGTCCATGTTTCTACTAGGTGTGTTTAGGGTAACTTAGCTCGATGTGCTCGTGGTAGACTTCCATGTCGCGAGGGCATGCCTTTCCAGGGGCATCTTCCAAGGGCTTCCTTCTTGAAAACTCAGGAGTCGTTGAGCCTCGGGAGACGTCATGTAGCAGCAGCATTAGAAAACCTCATGTGGCGTCTCGTCCTACCTCGCCCAAGCCCCTGAGCGTGGGTTAGTTGTAGCTAGTACACCGCGTCGCGATGCCCGGAGGCATGGACTTAAGAGGGTCCGCATGCCCGTGAGCTCGTTTGAGGGCGTCATGCGAGGACTAAGGCGCCGAAGCTAGAGCAGCAAGGTTTTGGCGAGGTGTGGTCGCGGGCGAGCCCGGGCGCACACACACCGTACCTAGCCCCCGCGCGCGGGACGCGCGAGGAGGAGCGACAGGCAACTGCCGCTCTTCCTGGGACAGGGTTGGAAAGGCGACCACTGTGAAGAGAAAAAGAAAAAGAGAGAAACTTTCGAACCCTTGCAAACGAAAGACATGAAAGCTCCAAATTTCGTTCGAGAAGTTGCAAACCAACTACAGATAGCAAGAGAACAGCCGCATCCGGCACCTAGACTAGTCTTCTTGTGTTCCCACCAGCGCGGAGCATGGGGCCTCCACTAGGATGTGGGTGGGAGCCCCCGTGAGGCCCAGGGGTGGCACTCAGGAGACTCCAGGGCGTGTACAGCCCCAACTCATTATTACGTGAGAGTGTCACGAGCGGAGACCTTCACAGGCGCGGGGCCTTGCTTCATGGGTAGAACTTCCGGAGGTGCTGGCGCGCGGCGCGCGGCGCCAGGCCTGGAGACACGGGCGATCCTGAACGGGCCCTCCCACATGGGCGAGAGCTTATGTAGCCCTTCCCTGGAGAGCACCCGCCTCAGGATGAGATCACCCACCTCGAGCGTGCTGGAGCGGATGCTGCGGCAGTGGTACCGCCGCAGCGCCTACTGGTACCTTGCTACTTGGAGTGAGGCTTGGTGGCGCCGTTCCTCCCCCAGCACGAGGTCCATCCCCCGCGAGGCGTCCTGGCGTGCCTCGTCAAACGCCAAGACCCGCACGGAGCGATGTCGTACCTCGTGAGGGAGGACCACCTCGGCTCCGTAGACGAGGAAGAATGGAGTCTCGCCCGTGGGCTTGGTCGTGGTGGTGCGGATGGACCACAACACGGACTGGAGCTCATCGAGCCAGCCCCTGCCGTAGGCCTTGAGTTTCTTCTTGAAGGTCCTTGCCTTGAGGCCCCTCAGGACCTCTGTGTTGGCACGCTCAGCCTGGCCATTGCTCCGAGGGTGCGCCACCGAAGCGTAGCATATCTGCGTTCCAAGGTTAGCACAATATGTTTTGAAAAGGTTGCTGGTGAACTGCGAGCCGTTGTCGGTGATGATGCAGTTGGGAACCCCAAAGCGGCTTATGAGGCCCTTGATGAACTTGACAACCGAGCCGGCTGGGATGGTGCGGACGGGCTCCACCTCCGCCCACTTGGTGAATTTGTCAATGGCGACGTAGAGGTAGCGGTAGCTCCCGGGCGCTCAAGGGAACGGGCCTAGGATGTCCAATCCCCAGACCGCAAACGGCCACGAGAGCGGGATGGTCTAGAGGCCCTGAGCAGGCTGGTAGATCTGCTTAGCCTGGAACTGGTAGGCTTCGCAAGACCTCACCAGCTCGGCGGCATCGTTGAGCACCGTGGGCCAGTAGAATCCGCCGCGGAACGCCTTGCCCGTGAGGGTGCGTGATGAAGAGTGGTGCCCGCAGTCCCCGCCATGTATGTCGGCCAACAGCTCGTGCCCCTGCTCCCTGGAGATGCATCGCAAAGAAACATCGTTTGGGCGCCTTCGGTATAGCTCACCGTCCTGGATGCAGTATGCTATGGCCTGGCGGGCCACACGCTCCGCGTCTTAAGCCTTCTCCGACAGGACACCCCGAAACAGGTACGTCTTGAACTCCTCGGACCAGCACCCCTCCTAAGGCTCGAGCGCAAGGAGCAGGCGGGCCCCTGAGGTTGGGCCACAGGCTGGGGCGCCAGAGGGAGGCGTCGGGCGGAGCTCCTCCTGTGGTGATGCCAGTCCCACAGCGGGGGGAACTGCTGATGGCCTGAAGAGCCGCTCCTCGAAGACGCCGGGCTCCTGAGGTAGGCGTCGGGACGCCCTCTTGGCGATGTCGTCTACCTCCTTGTTCGTGTCGCGCTGCACGTGCTGCAATTCCAAGCCCAAGAATCATTTCTCAATTTTGTGTAACTCTTCAAGGTATGCCTCCATGTGCTCGTCCTTTGGATTGTACGCCTTGTTGGAGAAGTTAACGAGGAGCTGGGAGTCGCCCCTGATGGTGAGGCGCCTCATCCCCAAGGCCGCCGCAGCCTTGAGGCCGGCGATCAGGCCTTTGTATTCCGCGATGTTGTTGGAGACCTTCTCGCCATGCTGGAAGCAGAGCGGCACGGCGTAGTAGAGCTTGTCCTGGGTGGGCGAGATGAGCACGGCTCCAGCCCCCGCGCCCTGGCGCGCGAATGCGATGTCGAAGTACATGACCTAACCATCCGGTGCTTCATCTCCGGGCGTGAGGGAATGGTTCTCGCCCACTCCCCGGTCGGGGGCGCCAGTCCATTCTGCCACGAAATCGGCGAGGGCCGCACCCTTGATGATCCTGGTGGTGCTGAACTCCAATTGGAATGCCTGCAGTTCAACGTTCCACTCGGCGACCCTTCCCGCGGCGTTGGGGCTCCGGAGCACCCTCTCCAAGGGGTAAGCTGAGACAACCTTGATGGGGTGGCCCTGGAAGTAGTGACGCAGCTTTTGAGAGGCAACGAGGAGTGCGAGCAAGAGCTTTTGTGGCATGGGGTAGCGCGCCCGCGCATCGCGCAGCATCGTGCTGACGAAGTACACCGGGTGTTCGACTAGGGCGGAGGCATTGGTGGGGTGCTGCATCTCCTGAGACCTGGGCGCCTCGGGAGTCTTGTCATCTGTTGCGGCGGCCATGGCCTCGGGGGCACCATCCTCGGGGGCCTTGCTGACCAGTGGAATGGCCGAGGCCTTAGTAGAGCCGTCCTGAGGTTGCGGCATTCCGACCGAGTGCGAGGAGCTGCTCCTCGAGTCCTTGACCAGGCGCTCCTCCCGGACCGCCACCAGCGCTGCGCTGGCAGAGTGAGGTGTGGCAGCCAAGTAGAGCACCAAGGGTTCAAGGGGGCACGGTGCCACCATCACCGGTGGGCTGATGAGGTATCTCTTGAGGTCATGGAAGGCCGCGTCAGCCTCCGGAGTCCACTCGAACGGGACCTTCTTTTTCATCAGCTTGAAGAAGGGGAGTGCGCGCTCTCCTAACTTGGAGATGAAACGCCCGAGTGAGGTCACGCAGCCTGCCAGCTTCTGCATCTCCTTGAGGGTTTGTGGCGGACTCATCCTTTCTATGGCCTTGACCTTCTCTGGGTTGGCCTCGATCCCTCGGTGCGACACCAGGAAACCCAGCAACTTGCCAGACAGGACACCAAACACGCATTTTTCTGGGTTGAGCCGCAGGTTTACTTTGCGCAAGCTAGCGAACGTCTCTTCCAGATCTTTGATCAGGTTTCTCGCCTCCCGAGATTTCACCACTATGTCGTCGACGTATGCCTCAGCGTTCCTCCTGAGCTGCCGCCCCAGGGCGATGTGTGTCAACCGTTGGAAGGTTACTCCTGCATTACGCAGCCCGAACGGCATGCAGGTGTAGCAGTATACCCCACACGGGGTCAGAAAAGCCGTCTTCTCAACATCCTGCACCGCCATTTTGATTTGGTGACAGCCCGAGAAGGCATCCAGGAAGCACAGTAAATCACACTCAGCGGTGGAGTCAACAATCTGGTCGATGCGCAGGAGAGGGAAAGGGTCTTGAGGACAGGCCTTGTTGAGGTTGGTGGAATCGACGCACATGCGCTCCTTCCCGCCCTTCTTGGGAACGATAATTAGGTTCGCAAGCCAATCTGGATGCCACACCTCCCAAATGATGCCGACTTCCTGCAGCTTGTGGGTTTCCTGGACGATGAACGATTGCTTCTCCGGGGCTTGCCACCATGCCTTCTACTTCACTGGGCGTGCGTTGGGGCACACCATCAGGTGGTGCTCGATTACCCCAAGCGGAAACCCGACCAGGTCCGTAGCTTAACACACAAAAACGCCCTTGTTCGCGTGGAGGAAGCTGACCAGCGCCTCCTCCTAGTCTGGAGGGAGGCCAGCGCCTATGGTGAAAGTAGGGTCTGGTCCTCTGTCTTCGTCGACTGGCACCTGCTTCGTCTTAGCCTTGTCTTGAGAGAACAATTGCTTCTTCTTTGTTGGCGCAGCCCCCGGGCCCTCCGGAGTCCCCTTCCCGCTCGGCCGCGCGGCCACCCTGGCCCTGTGGGCGAGCTTGTGGGCCGTGAGCGCATCCTTGGTATCCCCAGCCACGGTGAGGACGCCGCTGCTTCCCGGCATCTTCATGAGGTTGTAGCCAGGATGGGTTGCCGCCATGAACTTGGTCAAGGCCGGGTACCCGAGAATGGTGTTGTACGGGAGGTCGATGCAGGCGATGTCAAAGTCGATGAGCTCGGTACGGTAGTTGTCGCGCGTGCCAAAGGTGACGGGGAGGCGGATCTGCCCTAGGGGGCAGGTGGAGCCATCATCGACCCTAGAGAAAGGCTTGGTGGGGAGGAGCCGGCCGTAGGGCACATGAAGCAGGCCGAATGCCTCCACGGAGAGGACGTTGAGGCCGGCGCCACCATCGATGAGGGTCCTGGTGACTGCTACGTTGCAGATGGTGGGGGTGCAGAGCATAGGGAGCGCGTCGGCACCAACCGTGGTCTTGGCGTGGTCCCTTGAATCAAAGGTGAGGTCGGCCTTGGGCGCCGCCCAGCCCGGAGGAGCTCCCCACTGCGCGCAGGTGGCACCCACTTGGCGGAAGAACTGCTTGACATGGCGATCCGAAGCCGGCGCCTGCGACCCGCTGAGGATGGCCGCGACGGCTTGGGGCACCGGCGTCGTGGAGCGCATGATGGAGAGGTCGCTAGCGCTCGCCAGTGCTGTCCGCGTGAAGCGGGCGGCGAGGGGGGCCCGACGCTCAGCACGAACTTGACGAGCATCAGCCATGAGAACAGCGGAGCGGTGGCTGATCGTCCGGAAGAAGAGTGGCTCCGACGCACCCCTACCTGGCACGCCAAATGTCGGATTCAGGGCTCCGCAGACCCAAGAAAGGTTCGAACTCTGGGGTGCGTGCGAAGAACTCAATCTCCCCAGTCTGCCAACTCGTCGATCTCACGGCCTAGCTCGATGAACTGGAAAGGAAAGGGACACAACAGTTTACCCAGGTTCGGGCCACCTTGCGGTGTAAAACCCTACTCCTGCTTTGTGGTGGATTGGCCTCGAGGTGGGCTGAGGATGAACTAGTACAAAGGGGGAACAACCTCAGGAGGTGTGTTCTTGCGTTGGTGTGAGCAGGTGGGGGTGATCTGATTGATCCGTCCCCTTCTATGGTGGTGGCCTAGCTATATTTATAGTGGCCTTGGTCCTCTTCCCCCAAAACGAAGGCGGGAAGGGATCCCACAACGGCCAAGTTTGAAGGGAGACAAGTAGTACAACTTATCCTAACGAAAGGTGGTCTTCGCGTGCAAAGCTTCTGGTTGTGACATCGTGGTGGGCTCGGCGATGACTTCTATCCTGCCATCTTGGTCTTGTAGCACGGGAATGGAAACCTTTGGCTGATTCCTCGGGACTCTGCGTCTGCACCTGCTTCCTTAGCACCAAAGAGGAAACCTGCTGTACTGCGCCCGCTGGCGCCCGCCTGGCCTTTGTTGTCATAGCTTGCGTCATCTGAACCTCACGAGGTGGGGCTTGCATAGAAATCTCCCCTCCTCAGGAGCCATCCTAGGGAAGCCGCTCCCTCTGGAGGTCTTGACGCTGTCCGCCTCGCGAGGCTTGGCCCCTCGCGAGGGTCTTGTGTTGTTGATGCTGAAGATGGGCCGTACCAGGCCGCAGATGGAGCCACGCCGTGGGCCGCAGGCAGGCAAGTCTGGGTACCCTGGTTCCCAGAACGCCGACAATTTCAAAAATCAATGTCTCCAACTCGAAACTTAGATTGTCCATTCAATTCAAATATGGATCATTGAGCTAGTGGAAGCAAATACCATCATATGGTCCAATTCAAATGAAATTCTAAATGTGTTTATCCTAAATATGATGACAAAAACATAAATGTGTATGTGTATGAATAAAGTGGATGGTTATAAGGTTTGAACATGCCCGTATGTGTATATCTCTAGGTTTTATATATGAATTTGAAATCATGAAATCCCGGCTTAAAAAATGTACCTCCATTTAAATGAATTACAAAAGCTAATGATGGAGTCGAATTCCATATTTCCAATCTTAGGTTTGTAATTCTGCTACTTCAAAGTATATCACGCATGTTCAAAAGTATCGTTCTCTCATAGTCCAAACTATGAAACAAATTGATCAATCATGAGTGGACACACTATTGACCATATATATCTCAATTACGCTAAAGTCTCTCAAATATAGACACCTCACTCTTTATCTGAAGCCACCCACCCCATCCCCCCCACAAGTCGTTCTCTCCCCCGGACACGAACACAGGAGCACATTAACACCCCTCTCTATTCTAAGTCTGGACCCCAATATAGGTCTCTATCACTTTGTCTCTCGGGCATGCACACATCTCTTCCCCCACTCTCTAGGTCTCCCGGCATCTCTCTTTCCCAAGCACACACACTATATAGAGTGTATCTTTCCCATACACACAAAACGTCGCCCCCGAACGTCTATCTCCCTAGTTATGTGGTTCTCGCACACTCACCTCACTCACCACCCCCACTACAAACAAGCACCCTTTGTCTCCTTGTGCACCACTCTCCTCTTTCAATCTCTCCCACATGCGGACCTGCCCTAGCTCCTTCCCTATATACATATATGTCGTGACTCTTTCCATAGCTCCATAATGTATCATCGTTCTCCATCTCGCTCGTTGTTCTGTACCCCATCTATTCCAGATCTCTCATGAAGTCTCTATCACACACACGATGACTCGCTTCCCTTGTGTCTCCATACATGGGCCACTTTCGAACAGCATCAACCTTGTCTCCCTATCTATACGCCACTTCCGCACACAAATGACCCCTCTCTTCCTCTCTCTCTCTCTCTCTCTCCCTCGCTAGCTCTCTCTCTCTCTCTCTCGCTCTCACACCCCTCTCCCACACACACTCGATGTCTCTTCCAAATAGTTTGCTCCCCGTCCGCACCCATGCTATCCCGCTACTACACATGCCTTTCTCTCTCTTTGACACACATGTCACACCATTCCCCCTTCCCTACTAGGTTTACATCATTAGTGGTCTCTCTTCTCCACATACACACACTCCCTCTCACACACACGCGCGCGCACAAACACACAGACACGCACAAACACCCATCTATCTGGATCCTTCTTTTAAAACACACACTCTTGCATATTCTCTCCAGCTCTAGGTATGTATATATCCCCCTCTCTCTCAAGCTCACATGCACACCAAAATTCTCCATCTCTCTAACTCACACATCTCTCCCCATGTCCGCATGTGTATCTCACACACTCACTCTCTGATTATGTCTATGTGTCTCCACGTTACACAACACAAAGCCCCATGCACATGTCTCTCTCTATCCTCCACACACAGAGACACAAAGAATCTCTTGTCATTGCCTCAGTGTCTACACATATCACACACGCACGCGTTGTCTCTCTCTCGCACACACGCTCAACCAAGGTTTTCTCGTGAATAACTTACCGTCTATTCATCAACAGTCGTGGCAGTATGACAAACACGAGACGTGAAAAAGAATAAATCTACACGTGCGTAGACCACATAGTATGACTACTAGGACTAGAGCGAGCCGAAAGCGCGCCGCAGTCACCCCCTCCTTATCGGCGACGGGAAAACCTTTGATTTACACAGTCGAGAAGTCATCATGCTAAGGCCCCACATGCTCAGCCATTGAATAGAATGTAGATCCAAGTTTATGGAAACAAGTATCGATAATACATTTGTATCTCCATACTTATATCTCTTCTTATAAAAAACTGAGTTGGTGATGATGGTATGCCTGCCATCTTGCAATATAGACCATTTGATCTATATCTGATGGATAGAAATTAAACTAAAAGATACCCGCACCTCTCTCCACATTTGCAGACAAAGCCTTCCCTCATTCATCCTTATCTCCCACAAGCTCATTGTTGATCAATTAAAAATGGAAGCCTCTGGAACAATCTGGCATGGTGGTCGCTGCCGGCGTCATCTGTCCCCATGCCTCTGCTCAGTCCGACCACCAATCACCACCACACCCCACTCCTCCTCACCTTATCTCTCCTCTTTCTCAAGATATCATTAGTTTTTACACATGGGATTACTCCCGCATGGGTCAATCACAACAGGTATTTTATAAAAAAAATGCATATTGATGTTCCGTGCAATGCACGGGCATCTTGCTATTACTCCTACAGAAGACTTAGTTGGTGATGATGGTGTGTCTGCCATCCGTCATTTCGGACCATTAGATCTACATCTAACGACTGTGAGGTAAGTTGTTGCCATTTCTCGACAACATCCCACTTCTCTACCCAATTTGTAGAAAACCCCTTAATTAGTATCTTAAAACCAACCACATCCCTCCCTCACCTCACCAAAACAGCCCAAGGAATATATTCCGATTGAAACATAATATATTTCTAGTGATATATGTATATCAAAATTAGAGTGTTTTCTATCAAGTTTGTGAATAAGTATTATTCTAATTATGATCCGTTGCAACGCATGTGCACATTGCTAGTATTTCCAACCATGCAAAAAAAAATTTGCTAGTATTTCCATAGTTTCGAGTTTTCCATCAAGATATTAGTCACTCATGGTTGATATTTAGTTTGAATTACGCACACATAGGCACTATGTACTAGCCATGCTTATTGGCTTCCAAAGCTTAACTTTCACTCCTACTTACAGTATGTAGAGTATTTAACAAAAAACTACCACTTTCAACCAGCCCTAGGAAGAAACTATTGTACAAAAAATAGCAAAAACCTACCCAAAATTTCTTAATCCGCGCCAAAAAACTACTACCTAGTGCCGATTAGGCTCGTTTAAACCCGTTTATGATAGGGTTGGCCCACACGTCCGTGCTGACGAGGCAGCTTAAACCAACACATTTTGTTTGACCGTTGACACGAGGGACCCACATCTGACCTTCTATCCTGTTCTTCCTCCTCCAATCATTAATTTTCCTAAACATTACTTCAAACTGTTCTTATGTGTGTTCGTCGGTGGCACCGGTGATGAGCGAGCTAGCCGCCGCTCCACCGGACGGGCCGGACACTGAGCTGGCCTCCGCATGGGTTGGCTGGCTGGCCCGAGCATGGCTCACGTGCGAGCAAGGCGCCGCACTGGCCTTCGCTCGAGCCAGATGGCTGGCGTTAGCGCGGCGCGCATGAGCAAGCTGCCGCAGCACCGTGCCAACCTAGCTAGCAAACCTTGCAGACAAGCAGCTGGATGCATCCAGCAGGGTGTGTGCTAGCTTGGCTAGCTAGCGGTCGCGAGCGCCTGACGGAGCTGGCATCCGGGCTGCCACAAGATGGGCTCCGCACTGCCGGTGCTTTTGACCTCGCCTTCTACTGGCGGCGGTAGCTCCGTCCCATGGCCGAGGATGACTAGGTGGCCGGGCCGGAGGTAGGAGGTCACTCGGGGATTTTTGTTCAGACTGGCATGTAGGTCCCACAAGTCATAACACCTAACTTGCCGGTTAAATAGAAGGCGTGGACTTAAGGGGCGACATGGGTTGAAACGTGCCTATAACGGCACTTGGTAGTTTATTGCGACGGATTATGAAAATTTTGGTATGTTTTTGCTAATTTTTGTGGAGTAGTCGTTTCTTGGTAGGGCTGGTTGGTAAGTGGTAGTTTCTTGGTAGTGGTTTCTTGTAAGGAACAATGTACTAGCGACAAGAGGTGATTCTAGGTTGCGTTGTACTCCAACGAGTACTACTACTGATCACAGGAGTGTATAGCTCGTTTTGTGGGTTCGATCCCGGCCGAACGCATGGTGGCCTTTTTTTTAAATAGTAACCTCGCTGCGAGCAAATATTGTACACTGGTAGTTTGACTTTTGAAGTCGAACGAACGTGTCACACCACAATCTGGGTGCACTGGATAGCCCAGCCACGTGAACTGGTTTTCCCTCCCATCATCTCGTGGCTCGCGTACTAGAGTAGTAGTCCTATATATCAATTCACACCATGCAAAGTTTCTCGCCTGCGTGCTCGCCCTAGCCGCACCTCGCTTGCAGCTTCCTCATTAGCTACCATATTTAATCTAGCGCCTCCCAATTAAGCCCGAGGAGCTGGAAAAGCCTGGTGTGGCATTGGGAACTGTGCAGTATGGCTCTGTAAGTAAAGTGCTACTACTCTGTAACTTGTGGCATTGCACGCATGGACTTCGCTCCATTATCGGCTCTATAAAAGAAATTCCTCTAGACGTGATTTGTTTTTGTTTTGAAACGGAGGCAAAAGCTTTGCCTCATCTCATTCCTAAAGAAGGAACTAACAAAGTTCACGTAGCTATATCAAAGAACTCAAATGTTCTGCCCCCGCAGTAACCGTCGCTGATAAACAGGCTGCTAGTGTTTGCGTGAGAGGAGCGGCTGAGTAGGCCAGCTACGCACTTCAATAGAGCACGGAGGGTACGCACTACGTAGGTGTACTTTCCCTGCATTGATAGTACAGTGATAGTTCTAGAGAACAGTAGTACCCTCCACTTGCAACTATAGCTCCTTGGCCTTGAGATACAAGAGTTCACAACTGGTGCACTACAGAAGTACAGTACATCGCACTACTAGTTGAGAAAGTAGTACTATTACTGGTATAGTACTACGTAGTAGTAAATAATAGCATCACCATCACGGGGCACTAGGCACTACCACTATGCATGCCCGCATAACTTCCTGAATGAAGGGACGAGGCCCTGTGGTTACACTCTTATCTCCTCCTCGCCAGTTCCCCTCCCCCCGAAGAGACCAAGGCAGTTCGTCGCTGCTCCCATGGATTCACCAGGCGGTTCTCCTCCTCGTCTGGGCTGGGAGACCTTGGACAATGATCCTCTGGGAGAAATCGCACTCTGCTCCGACATCCTCACCACCGCAAGACTCGGTGCTTCCTGCACCAACTATTATAAGACAGTGGTTAAACAGGCTTGGGAAAAGGCCATGCTTGTTGGTCTTCCATGCGTCCTCGAGGAGAAGGTTATTCTATGGGACAATCCATCGAACAGTCCACCGCTCCCTGGTCATGGTTGCACGTTGACTCCGCTAGAGTTGCCGACGTTGAGAGGTAGTCAGATTTTGTCTGATGAGCAGGTCAGTCATGGAGTTTGATCATGTAGTGTATTATATTCTAAATATAGTACTTAGTTATTCCATCCCGTAATTTCTCCGCTGCCCACCATCTTATATATTGGTCTGGGTTGGTGCCAACGAATATTGGCTTGCATACCTCTGGCCAGATACCACCATCATTTTGCACAACATCCACAGCAATGCGGCCGTTCCCGTAGACCTCTTCTCCACCATTAGGATCGGCCTTCCGGACTGGCTGGGCTTGAATACATATGATGATGCCTACATGAGATTGAAGAAGATAGCAATTGCGGACCCATCGACAAAGCGACGCGGCTACGATGATTACTATCTCATCGCGTTGTTCGACATAAGGATTGCCATCAATACAAAAGGCAGTAACGGCAGAGGCTGGCACATGTTGGCCGCAGCAGATTTGTACCCCTACACGTTCGAAGACGCCGTGTGCCATGTAGGCCACATCTTCGCGGTGACAATCCAGGGGACTTGTTTCATCTCGTTGCCATCCTACGGTACGGGAGATTACAAATGGAATTCACAAACCATCATTTGCATCCCTAACGGTACTCCATTATTTTGCAGGGACCAGTCATCCCCAGATCAAAATAAGATCGCCGAGCCTGGATGTGCATTTGCATTCGTGATTCGGTCTAACCTGGAACCTTGTAGCTGACTTTGGCATATTGGGATCAACTATCTTAGCAGTCATTACCCATGGTACCACTGATGTGCAACATGGTCACACGATCAACCACGATCGGACCATCACCATCTACCCAGGTATTCCATTTTCTCACTGCTGTGTGTTAGAGTAGTAGTACTTGTTAGTTATTTTCTTTTCTTGACTGGGACATGTTCACTGTACTAGTACTACAATTTAGTATTAGATTTTTTTAACCCTCTCGCCTTCTCTTTCATTGTAGTACTACTTACTAGTACTAATACTTTTTACCTTGGAGGACGCGTATAGCTAGCTAGGCCCTTGAAGACTTGAACCCACTAGCTCCCACCATTTTTGTTTTTCCATGTCTTACTATCTCATCCATGTAGCTAAGAGTGGCTATATATAATAAGCCGGTTATTTTACTTCCTCTATACCGGAGTAGTACTATTTGCTGCACAATATTACTGACCGCCATATTTGAGCACAACATTATTATGCATGGACCTTGACCATGTACCTCACCATGTGTCCAGATCTGAGATGCCGCGTGTACTAGATGAAAGGCGCCGAGTTCGACCCCCATGATGCTATGTGGGTGCCGAGGAACACTCTTGGAGAGTACTCGCTTTTCATTGGGGACACCCTGATTTATGCCGCTTCAGCTTGGACGAGTCTCCATCATGTGGAACCGGACTAGAAAGCTGCGACAATGATTCCCGTTGCCCACCGCTATGGATCGTGCCATCTATGAAGAACACCTGGGACTGGAACCTGGAGGAGGACATGGAGCCCATCTATAACGTGTAAGTGGAGTATGGTAAATTGTGAATGGTAGCGCTATAAATATATGTAGACTAGTCGTGCACAAATTTATCACATGAAGTGGAGATGAACTTGTGTGGCGTACTGTCATTTGTCCTTTAGAATTTATTACTAGTAAATGTGTTATGTGTACGTGCAACTTGTGTGGCTGTTGCACGGGCTCCAACACGCTCTATGAGAAAAAAAGGTGGCACAGCTTTGGATATAGGTGACGTGGCAGCATCATATAGCAGCGATCGTTCGCTATAGTTGTAGTACTAGGACGACAACTCCTATAAACCTTGCGCTTGGCTCTTTGCCTCTTCGGGAGGTTCAACAGTTCGTACTCTTGTGAACCTTGCACTTGGCTCTTCGCCTCTTCGGAAGGTCCAACAATGATGATACTACAGTACAATATGCTTCTAGCAATCTGACACCGAATGAACTGCTGCACGTCCACCGCGAGGGCGAGGGCGAGGGAGAGGGAGAGGGCGCTATAGTCAAAACCCTCTCCTCATCCTGCGAGCCACCGCGTGCATGGGCGAGGGAGAGGGCGTAGGTGTAAGTAGTAAGCAAGCTTCTCGTCCTATGAGCCACCGCGCGTGGGCGAGGGAGAGGGTGTAGTAAGCAAGCTTCTCCTCGTTTGGCGAGTTGACAGGACACATCAAAGTAGTACTAGTCCATATTGCATCCTTTCCGGTTAATATGGCTTAATTTGAAACGAGAAAAATACACTGGCGGTCAACGTATGTGACAATACGCTCATTACGGTCAGTATATAGTTTTGCGGTGATTATACAGTCACTAGCTCACAATAGAGCACCGTATTGCACCCTACTGACCGGCCACGTAGTCAACGTGGCACTTTGTTGACTGGTTAAATTGACACCTGGTTTCTGGGTCCCACCTGTCAGTTGGCAGAGCAAAGAAATCAGTTAAACAAAACTTTACGCAGGCGCGACAGGAGTCCAACCCTTGCGCGCGAACCACCCTGGGTGTGTACTCCCTCGGTCCGTGAAAAACTGTACATCTAGCATTAGAAAATTTTCCAACAAAGAGTGTACATCTACACTTCCAATGCACTTAGCCTTTAATCTAATCGGTATTGGTTGACTAATGCACCAACTTGTGCTCTAGCTATAGGCTACATGTCTATCCTTAATTACAGCATGCAACAACCTTCATTTAATCTTCTTCTCTCAATGGTCGCATGCACACATAAGTCTGCTACTTTTGGGGGTTAATTATGCCATGAAGTTCCGGTTCCTCTTAATCAATGTGTAAATCTCAATATGTACCGTCTTTCACGGACGGAGGGAGTAGGTTGAGCACTTGAGCGTGAGCGTGTGTGTTGCGTCGTGTGCTGTGTGTCGCATGGATGCGTGAGTGTTGCGTGCGTGCATGTGTACTTGTGAGTGTTGAATGCTGCATGCATGCATGCATGCATGAGGCCTTTACTCCCTCCCATTGACATGTTCATATTTCAAGCTTCATTAAAACGTTGCATGAAAGAATTAAGAGAAAACTCACCAATGCGTGTAAAAGTTCTGGTCTTTTGTTCCTCACGCATGCATTCCAATTTATATATTCGTAAACACAATTTTTTTGAGGAAAATGAGCCCACTATTGAGTACTTTCGGAAAAAAAAACTTCGGGCACTCATCATTTAATACTACCTTGGTTGATGATTTTTTTATTGACCGGTATATAAACCTCTGTCCTGGTTTATTGGTCCCCTTCGTACTTGTCGGCGTTCTGGGAAACAGGGTACCCAGACTTGCCTGCCTGCGGCCCACGGCGTGGCACCTTCGATGGCCTGGTACGGCCCACCTCCAAGACCACCAAGACAAGACCCTCGCGAGGCAGACGACGCCAAGACCTCCCGAGGGAGCGGCCTTCCCAGGCTGCCTCCTGAGGAGCGGAGATTCCTATGCAGGTGCCCAAACCTCATGAGGTTGCAGTGATGCAAGCCATGACGACCAAGGCCAGGCGGGTGCCAGTGGGCGCAGAGGAGATAGTTTCCTCTTTGGTGCTAAGGAGGCAAGCACAGGCGTGGGTTCCCGAGGACTCAGGCAAAGGTTTCCATTCCTGTGCAACGAGACCAAGACCACCAGGACGGCAGGACGGATGTCATCACCGAGCCCACCGCAGTGTCACACCAGAAGCTTTGCAGGCGAAGACCACCTTTCGTCAGGATAAGATGTACTACTTGTCCCCTTTCAAATTGGCCATTGTGGAATCCCTTCCCACCTACGTTTTGGGAAGAGGACCAAGGCCACTATAAATATAGGCTAGCCACCACCGTAGAGCAGGACGAACCCCCCGAGAGGACGAACCCCCCGGGATCGGATCCTTTCCACCCTCACCAGAGCAGACCTCGCGAGGATGTTCATCCCTTGTACTTGTTCAACCTCAGCCCCTCGTGAGGCAAATCCACCACAAAGCAGGAGTAGGGTCTTACACCGCAAGGTGGCCCAAACCTGGGTAAACTGCCGAGTTCATCTTCTTCCTTGTTCCTCGAGCTAGGCCGTAGGGCGATGAGCTGGTTGGCTAGATAGGTTGAGTTCTTCGCACACGCCCCAGAGTTCGAACCTTTCTTGGGTCTGCGGAGCCCTGAATCCGACAGTACTTATTGTAAAATTTTGACCGTAAATTTAACTAACAAAGTGTCAATGCATGTCATAAAAAACTATACCATTAAAAACTATGTTCAAATACGAATCCAGTGATATGATGTTTGGTGACATGCATTAACATTTTATTAGTTAAATAGATGGTCAAAGTTTAACACAAAATACTACTAGTACTCCTACATTATTAGCGCCGGGTGCCTTGGCCAATGTTTCATCTTGTTGGACAGGATGAGAGTAGAGGCATAGGGATACTGTAGATAGGAAGTCTTGGCGGTCCATTATTCCCCATCTCGGATAGAGAGAACTATTCAACTAGTCTTCACAGTGAAGTGACAATACACACTGCAGCAGATGGGACACTTAATTAATAAGCTGAACCAGCGTGTTGGTGTTACTAAATCAGCCTTACCCAGTACTGCCATCATGTTTGCCAGTGGAGCACGCTTCCGCAAATACGCCTACGCACCTCTCTCTTCCATTAACTGACATATGGGGCCTCTTGACGTAGACCCACATGTCATCGGCTTAACTATTTACACTCCGAAGGATGGTATATCCTGGTAGTAGTACTAGTAGAATTGAGATTTAATGCACTTTCTTGAACGTCTTTCCCTCTTCTTCCTTCTCTCTTCTTCCTCCTCTATTCCCCATCGTCGGCCGCACACCATTTCCCCTCGCTCACTGCTCGCCCGCCCGCGCCATCTTCCTTGGTAGCTTGCGTGTACCATATCCCCCCCGTTCATTGCTCGGCCACACACGCCATCTTCTTCGCTCGCCTGCCCGAATCCAATTCCCCGCTCGCTCGCAGGCACCGAAAACCCCAATCACTCAGCGCCCTAAAAAACCCTATGGCAGAACCGACTGACACGCAGAGCCGCGATTGGAATTCCCTCCCTGATGTTCTCTTGGAGCAGATCTGTAATCGTATGGACATGCTCAGCACTATGCGACTGGCCGCATGCTCGCTGTCCTTGTACCGTCTACTCGTCTGCAACCGGTCGGCCCTATTCAAGGCACCCTGCTTGATGATGCTCGACCCTCGCAGGTGGACCAGACACCGACTTGACGATCCTACGGAGGTTGCCGTGGTGCCCCTCGACATGCTACCACTACCCGTCCACCTATCCTTCATGCGCGGCCACTACTGGGTGGGCATGAAGGCCAGTTGGATCATCCTCATCCACCAATCCGGTAGTCTGTGGCATCTCGTGGATATCTACACCCAGCGAGAGATCACCCTTCCATCATTGGATACCACCGGCATCGAGCCTCGTGGCCCGCCGGACACTCCTGCCTACTACGCACGAGACGCGTCGAGCTTTTGGTGCGACCTCCGTTTGCTGAAGTTTGTAATCTGCGAAGTGACCACACCATCAAAATACTACATGGATTACAAGCTCATTGCCTTGTTCGACCTGGGATTAGTCTATCTGGAATCCGGTTGCCATACATGGTTATGGCTCATCATCAATCCTGTTGACCCTCCATTTCTGTCTGATGCTATAGTGCATGATGCCATCGTTTACGCGGTCGACGCACAGATTGGCTGCATATACTGGTGGAATCTATCGTCGTGTAATTGTTCTATCTCATCTCGTCTTTACCTTATGAATACGACTGCCTGTTGATTGTTAGAAATTTAGAATAGATAGTATGTCTATAACCACATCATTGCTATATGTTCCTCTCATTTCCTAGATTTTTATGACCACACATGTTATTGTTAGAGTTGATATGAGAACTATTGGCATCTAATGATTGTTAGAATAGATATTATGAGTATAACCTCATGATTGCTATATGTTACTCCCATTTCCAAGATTTTTACAACCACGCATGTTATTGTTAGAGTTGATATGAGAACAGTAGTAACTGATATGGTAGAATATGAGTAGGCCCTCTCATAGCTGTTTTCCTCTCATTTTTACATGATGTTTGAACCATGACATATTGCTAGAATATGAAAGTCATTGTCTTAATTTTTTTAACTTGGGGTATGATTATGACCACGGCATTGCAATTCTCTGTCTATGATCTATGTCACTGTTATAATAATCTTAATTCCACACATACTCTGAACATGATTGTATATTTTTGTCCTTTTGGTCTCCAATTTGATTTGTTGCAGCAGACGCAAATGCGCTGGCCTTCATAATTCCAGGACCTGGAAATATACAAGTCAATGGGTGGTGGTTTATCGCTCGTTCAACTGACGGTGGTCATTTGATGCTCATTCGCACGTACCAAATTAACCAAACCATTTCATCAAACC
Organism: Thinopyrum elongatum; assembly: GCA_011799875.1. Classification (NCBI taxonomy): domain Eukaryota; kingdom Viridiplantae; phylum Streptophyta; class Magnoliopsida; order Poales; family Poaceae; genus Thinopyrum; species Thinopyrum elongatum. The sequence goes on from CM022299.1 coordinate 447,222,176, forward strand.
ACATCCAGTACAATGCCTGGGCGTTCGTGACTCTGATGGCTATGGCTGCTTCATGTTTGAGAAAGATCCCAGCTCCGTTGGGCCAGGCGTATTCAACTGGAGGCGGGTTCACAACCTCAGCAACCACTCCATGTTCCTCGGGCTCAATTATCCGATCATCCAACCAATCATCGATCATATCACCGATGATGATTACCATGCTATGCAACTTCCATTTGCCAGGGGGAACTGTGTTTACACATCGTACCATGGGTTTCATGAATCACCATATCCAGATATTCATCGACACAGCTTGTTGCCAGATAATCTTCAGTGTGTGAAAGGCATCAAGCTTCCAAGCGATGAATGGCTTTTGCAAACCCGACATGCGGCGATGTGGTTCATTCCAACAGCAAATATGCACAACTTGATTCGTAGTGATATCTAGACTGAACCATGTATCCTGCTGCTGTAGCATGACCCACTTTTGTTGGATATTATGTACTGTAGTTAGTTTGAAGGATAGATACCTTTCTGGGATCAAGTGCATCCTAACTCACCTGCGTAGGATGTACTGATAATGATGATGGAGATGCTGTGCAGAAGCCATATATATATCAATTAGGCTTCAAGTGCATACTTGTTGGTGAAAGTGTTATCCAATGGGAATTATATTTTGTATTACTCATGTAGCCTACAAAGTCTGTCGCACAGCCTTGTAACTTTGTACTCCATTTCTAAATTTGTACTAGTCCTCTATACCGTATATTGCGCTACTCGTACTACTACCTCCCTCCTGGTTTATTGGTCCCCTTCGTAATTTGTGTCAAATTTTGACCATAAATTTAACTAACTAAATGTTAATGCATGTCACAAAAAATTATATCGTTGGATTCTTATTTGAACATAGTTTCCAATGGTATAATTTTAGGTGACATGCATTGACATTTTGTTAGTTAAACCTATGGTTAAAATGTGACACTAAATATGACTAGTAAGTAGTACAGTAGTACTAGTATACGTCGGTCAAATTATTCATCATGTCCTCACATTGAATTGACGTGACAACACGCTGCGCGTGAGGTGACACAAGAGTCCCGACGGCGTGTTCGGTTCACCAAAGTGAGCCTCACCCCACTCGTACTACAACAAAACTCTCGCATTCTCTACAAAATCACTCTCCCATTCTCTCCCGGTCTCCCCGCCTCCCAGCCGCCGCCTTGTTCCGATCCATTTGGTACGATGAGCGATGAGCTACTGGAGTTGCTATACATCATTGCATGTAGTCAAAAGGAAGACGCTGAAAAAATCGATCTCAACAAGGATGCTCTTCAAGCTAGCTGGATGAAGGAAGGAACCAGCGAGGCCGCTCCTGTGAGTATTCCTCCCGTCGCCCTGTATGATGATTTTGATCTTTATGGGGGTTTTCAAGTCTTTAGAGAATACATGTAGTAATGAAGCCGAGACCCAAGTTTGTTCGTGTATTGTGGACTTAAGATTTGGAGTACCACTTATCTGTCGAAATCTTTCATCATTTACTTAAAACAGTTGATTGATCATACATTGAGTACCATTTAACTGGAAGTAACCGATGCAAGTCCAAGAAGGATTGGCCGGTGCTGCCGGCTGGCGTCAAGTTCGATCCCATGGATCAGGAGCAGATCGAGCACCTTGAGGCCAAAGTGAGTGTTGACAGCGCGAGATCTCACCCTCTCATCGATTTGTTCATACCAACCATCGACAGCGAGCACGGCATATGCTACACCCATCCTGAGAAACTCCCAGGTGAGACACCGATCGGCCGTCTACTTGCACAAACATATTCCTTTGTTTATAGCTCTATTTTTCTTTTTAGACGCAGACCTAGTGAAGCAATTACAATTTGACAGTTAATAAAAAGTGAAACAAGTGACTGCAACATGCCAAAGATGTTATGAAAATGCCAACTACGTACCCTAAAACCTGTATTCGCCAATACTGTAGGTATCACACTGAGTGGCCTAAGCAAGCATTTCTTCCAGTGCAATTCCAGGGCGTTCAAAAGGGGCACGCAAACGCATCGCAGGATACAGTCAGAGTGCGGCATGCACGCGATGTGGCACAAAACCGGCAATACCTTGCCAGTGATGCTCAACGGCCGGCAGACAGGCAGCAAAAAGGTTCTGGTGTTGCACACCAACAAGAACTTCGACCAGCAAAGGACCAACTGGGTGATGCACGAGTACCACCTCGGGGATCTGGAGCAAGAGAAGGAGCGGGAGCTGGTCCTCTGTAAGATTTTCTACCAGACGAACACTAGGGCCAGGACTAAAAAGATTATATGTTAGTTTGGTATTGGTACTTCTACTACCTGGTCTTCTGCAAGTTGGTATTATTGTTAAGGATCTTTCGGTATGAACATGGCATTTGCTTCCAACCATCATGTCGAGGGTCGACATGGATATAAAGCTGAATCATTTGTTTCGAAACGAATTTTCAGGCACCTGATTTTTATTTGATGGGTAGCATAAGCACCTGTCGTTCGAATTCCCAGTTCACCAAATTTTTTACATCTTCGAAGTACGCAGGGGATCCATCTGGTTTGACAGGCTGATTGTTGGACGCAGCACGTCGGAACTGGGCTGTGGCATGCCAAGCCCAGCTGCAAATTGTTAAAAGAGTGGAGCGATGGATTTGGGCCTTCCAGAACAGTTAAGTGTCGCGACCTCGATCGTGAAGCGCCTCCCATGGACTAAAAAAGGCCTAGTCAGTTATTATTAGTTGAAATATGTAAAATATTCCATAATGAAAAGAAATATGTAAAATGCAATGAATTTAGTCCGCTTTCACTAAAAACCATCCGATTTGCATGAAATTCGTCAGTGGAACCACAAGATGGTTGTCCATACAGAGCCTAACCGTACAGAACCAGCAGGTCCATGGCTGTACGCAAGCAAGTGCATGCACTTATTATCATGATGGAAAAATAATGCTGACGTCTGAGACGGTGAAACCCATGAAGTTTTCAACGTAGTCAATAAACGAGAGAATTCTACAAGTACAGACTGATAACTGGGATCCAGCGGGTATATTGTTTTTTCAGGTCGAGCAAGTTTCAACCGGGCTGTAGACTGCCCAGGCTTGGTTTTGTTTTTAACAGGCCTAGCCCATGACGACAATGGGGCACAAAGATCCAGCAGGTATCAACTGCCTCTGGCCCACCAGCCTTAGTTATATTTTCTCTTAGAACATCCGCAGGCAGTTTTTTACTGAATCAAACACACAACCCAGTTCTATTTTCCTCTTGAAACGCCATGTCCTACTTCCGTTTTCTAATCTCTACCTATAGTTTTACTAGTTCATATACACGTATTATTATATTGAAAATACATAAAGTTCCCTTTTCATCTTTACATCCTTATTTTGTTGTTGTTGTTTTCCCTCCCAGCGCTGATTTTTTACCACTAGTTTTCCCTAAATCCAACTCAATTGTCCCACATCTTATTAGCTTACAAAAATAAAACAATATTTTATTTGGCAAATCAATAAGTTCTTAAAAAAATAAATGTTTATCATTTCTGGATTAAAACAGTTCAGACTCCATCAAAATATGCAAAATTAGGTTGAACTTTTTGACCGTGGTCCTGGGCGGAAAATGGGCTGTAATAAATTCCTTAAGAATTAGCAAATGGGCTGCAAATTATTAAAAAAATAGCAAATGGGCTCTATGTTGTCTGCCACAGATTTGGAGGCTGACTTGTGGGCCTACTAAGTTCATGCGTACACAAGGTTTCTCAAATAAAGAAACTTAGTCGACTCTACCAGCGTCAGACCGTTAGTTGTCAATCTAACGGCAATCGTGCTTCTTCAGTCTTTGATCTTCCTGCTCCAGCCGCCCAAACTAGCGCTAGCGGAACCACCTGCTCCCGCCTCCCGTGGCCGGCTGTGCTACCGGGCAGGCCTCACGGCCCCACCATACTCGCATCCCTGGCCTAGCTATCACTCTACTCACCCACACCTTCTGTTATCCTCTGGCGACGGCAGCCTCACACTGCGGCCGAACAAGTAAACCCTCGTACCCACTCCGCGTGGGAAACAACTACCGAGTCTTCCTCGGCTCCGGGTCATTCCCTTACTTGGCCTCGCCGTCATCCACCGCCTTAGTGCTCTCGGCACGGCGTGGTCAACGAATGACATCCATCGGAAGAGGACTGTACGTGGAGAGGCTGACAGCTGGGTCCACAGCCGCACACAAGGAAGTCCCTCCTTTTTTTTGCGAGTAGGAAGTGCCTCCTTATTACGCGCAAAATAATGATTCCTCCTCTTGACAGCTGGGACCGACCGGAAGGGCCTCTGTATTTCGCGAAAAAACATCCCCCCCCCAGCTGACAGCTCGGATCCACCAGCTATTACGTACAAAAATAATGAATACCCCCGCTGCTAGGTCTGTCCCACCATATTTGGAGGCTGACTTGTGGGCCTACTAAGTTGACAAAGCCCTAAGTTGACGCGGACGCAAGGCTTTGTCAACTTAGTCAATATAAACGATTCTAGCTGCGGTGACCATACGATGTCCATCCAACAGTCGTCGTGCTTCTTCAACCTCTGGTCTTCTTGCTCCAGCCACCCAAACCAGCGCCGGCCGTGCCGCCTGCTCTTGCCTCCCGTGGCCGGCTGTGCTGCCACGCAGGCCTCACCACCCCACCCTACTCCCGCCGTAGGCCAGGCCTTCCCTCTACTCACCCACACCCCCTGTTATTCTCCGGCGATGGCAGCCTCAAACCGTAGACGAACCAGTCAACCCTTGTACTCCCCTCCGCGTGGGCATCCACTACTGCTTATTCACTAGCTCCGGGTCGTTCCCTTCCTAGGTCGCCCAGTCGTCCACCACCTTGGTGCTCTCGGGCGGTACGGCATTGTCAACGCGGTCAACGAACGATAGCCATCAGAAGAGGACTGTAAGTGGAGAGGCTGACAACTAGGTCCATGGCTGCACGCAAGGAAGTGCCTCCTTATTATGCGCAAAATAATGATTCCTCCACCCGGCTTTATCATCGCACGGAAGGAACTGCCCTCTTACCCCCTGACAGCTGGGACCCACCAGGTTGAAGCGAAGGTCGCGTTATCTGTCTGGCCGCGAACATGTACATACATAGCGGTCGATCGGTCTCTCTACGGTGACGTACCGTGGCCGAGTAAGGAGCAGCACGTGTTGAAGTAGAGGCGTCAATGTAGCATGTCACGCAGTCCTGTCTATATCATGTACACGTACGTACAGCCACGCTGCAAGATAGTAAATACAGCTACATACGTACATACGGGCGGGGTCTCTAACGCGTACAACAATGTCATCCTATTCATCGGGAGCCAACCGGCTTGGATAGAACAGCTGGAACGGGGTCTGGCGTACCACAAAACGGATGAAGACGGCCTTCTGTTCTACCACGTACGGTCGAAACGAGGTCCTGTTCATCGGGAAGGGTCTGGCGTACCGCAGAACGGAGGAAACGGACTTGTGTTCAAGCTCCTACGGTCGAAACGGGGTGCTGTTGATCGGGAGGGGTGTGGCGTACCACAAAATGGAGGAAACAGACTTGTGTTGGAGTGCCTACGGTCGAAATGGGGTCCTGTTCATCGGGAGGGGTGTGCCGTACCGCAAAACGGGACTCCACGGGACTACTGTTCATCCACCGTCGACTTCCTCCAGCCTCCACCTGCTACTGTTCATCCACCATCGACTTCCTCCTGCCTCCACCTGCTACTGTTCATCCACGGGGGTCCTGTTCATCCATCCTCCACCGGCTACTGTTCAACCAGCCCTCCACGGGGTCCTGTTCATCCAGCCTCCACTGGCTCTTGTTCAACCAGCCCTCCACGTGGTCTTGTTCAACCAGCCATCCACGGGGTGCCTCCACCGACTACTGTTCATCCACCCCCACCTCCTCGATCGGGGTCCTGTTCATCCAGCGGCAACAGCCTCTACTATCACGGGACCCTGTTCATCCAACCCTCACCGAGAACTGTTCATCCAACCCCCACTAGGGACTATTCATCAAGAGGCATCTTGGACCGGCTTCTGTTAGCAGAAGTAGCGAAGGAATCACTCGGGTTTAGTTAACAGCCAAGGGATCGATTGGGGTTCAGTAACGTAGTTAGTGCAATCGCTCGGGTTCAGTTAGAGCCCAACGCCTCGCTCGGGTATAGTTAGAGCCCAACGCATCGCACACATGTGCGTACGTGCACGAGAGAAACGTGCAAACCTTCGTGGATCGCTCGGCCCCGACCACCCACCGTAACTTGGAACTCCCTGAAATTTTCCTCGCCCTCGCTTCTACCATGATTTTTTCCATCATGGACGGCCCAAAGAATGTCATGCAGGTGCGTCTCCGTCCCGCCCAGGACAAAAAGCCCATTTTCTGTCATGATTTTTTGTCATAGAAGTAGGAGCCCACCACATCTATGATGATACCGGGTTTTGTCACAATTATCGTCATACAAGTGTCATAAGCATTTGCAAGTAACCGTGAAGGGATTGACAACCCCTTTATCGCATTGGGTGCAAGTTGTTTGATTGTTTGTGCAGGTATTCGGTGATTTGTGCGTTGTCTCCTACTGGATTGATACCTTGGTTGTCAAACTGAGGGAAATACTTATCTCTACTTTGCTGCATCACCCTTTCCTCTTCAAGGGAAAAACCAACGCAAGCTGAAGAAGTAGCAAACATGTCATCTTATTTTATTTTACTAAGAAAATCATAAAACAAAAAGTGAGGACAGAAGGTTGTTCTTACTAAATTCATCAACTTCATACCTCTAAAAAATGATCCATTGATAAGGTTGATCAAGTCTTATTAACAACCACTTTCGATTAGCATGAAGCCAAAGAACTTTCGTATAACACTAAGTTACCTCAACGGGGATATGCATATCCCCAACAATAAGTATTTCATATTTCTTTTTGGCAGTAGGTAGAGGGAGTTGAAAACTTCCAATAGTGAGTGTCGGAGATTTTTCAATAACATTAAAAGCATTGACTTGGAATTATTTCTTCGGAAAATGCACCGTATGCTCATTACCATTGATATGAAAAGTGACTTTGCTTTTATTCCAATCAATAACAAGCCCTGCAGTATTCAAAAAGGGTCTACCAAGGATAATCGACTTATTGTCATCCTCAGGCATCTCAAGAATAACAAAGTCTGTTAAGATAGTAACATTTGCAACAACAACTGGCACATCCTCACAAATACCGGTAGGTATGGCAGTTGATTTGTCAGCCATTTGCAAAGATACTTCAGTGGGTGTGAGTTTATTCAAATCTAGTCTTTTGTATAAAGAGAAAGGCATAACAGTAACACCAGCTCCTAAATCACACAAAGCAGTTTTGACATAATTTCTTTTGATGGAGCAAGGTATAGTTGGTATTCCCGGATCTCCATGTTTTTGAGGTACTCCATCATTAAAAGAGTAATTAGCAAGCATGGTGGAGATTTTGGCTTCAGCTATTTTTCTTTTATTAGTGATAATGTCTTTCATGTATTTTGCATAAGGGGCCATCTTTAAAATATCAGTTATGCGAGTACGCAAAAAGACTGGCCTAAGCATTTCAGCAAATCATTCAAATTCTTCATCATCCTTCTTCTTAGAATGTTTAGGTGGAAAGGGCATGGGTTTCTGAACCCATGGCTCACTTTCTTTACCATGTTTTCTAGCCATAAAGTCTCTTTTATCATAACGTTTATTTTTAGGTTGTGGGTTATCAAGATCAACAGCAGGTTCTATTTCAACATCATTATTTGGTTCTTTATCATTGTCTAGTTGAGCATCTTCATGAACATCATCATTATCATTTTCATAATAGGTGAATGTTCATTACCAGATTGAGTTTCAGCATCAGAAATAGAAACATCATTGTTATCTTCAGGAGGTTTTTCTATCTCAGGTTCACTAGAGGTATGCAAAGTCCTATCATTTTTCTTTTTCTTTTTGAAAGGACTAGGTGCATCGGTATTAATTCTTTGAAAGTCTCGTTCAATTCTTTTAGGGTGTCCCTCTGGATAAAGTGGTTCCTGAGTCATTTTGCCTACTCTAGTTGCTACTATAACAGCATAATCATTCATATTATTATTCATTTCATTTAGCAATTCACTCTGAGATTTAGCAACTTGTTCTAACTGGGTTTGAACCATAGAGGCATGTTTTCCTACACATCTACAAGTCACTCAAGTGAGCAATCATATCAGAGTTTTGTTTCAAATGTTTCATAACATTTGCATTGAAGTGATCTTGATTCCGAATGTAGTTGTCAAATTCATATAAGCATTGACTAGGATGTTTATTGTAAGGGATGTCACCTTCATCAAATTTCAATAAAGAGTTTACCTCTACCACCCGTGGTGGTGGTGTGTCAAGATCATGTATTTCTTCAATAGGTGGCAAATTCTCAACATCGTCAGCTTTAATACCTTTTTCCTTCATACATTTCTTTGCCTCTTGCATACATTACTGCAGGATGCTGCTAACGCGACACTACAATCAGAGACCCTTCGACGAAACTGTGTGCGATGCATTAATCACAAAATGGTGATGTAAAAAAATCATCAAAAAAGATGCAAAACATTTGCGCTGGCGGATACATCAAACATGGTTCAGATTTTAGTTGCGTATGCGTTGCGGGACATACGGTTCAGTTCAATGAACTATTTGTGATGAGGCAGAACAAAAGAAACAGGCAGCCAGATGGAGGCGTATGCGATATACGGCATACAGTTCACTCGGATAAACTGTTTGTGATGAGGCAGAACAACAGAAACGGGCAACCAGATCAAGGTGTGTGCGATATAAGGCATACAGTTCACTCAGATGAATTGTTTGTGATTAGGCAACACAAAAGAAATGGTCAGCCAGATCAAGGTGTGTGTGATATACGGCATACCATTCACTCAGATGAACTGTTTTCGATTAGCCACAACAAACAAAAAGTTAGACAGATCAACGTGTGTGTGCTAGACGGGCACACATTCTAATTAAAAGAAGCGTGCGCGATACCTCCGTCCTGGTTTATTAGTCCCCATTGTAATTTGTGCCAAATTTTGACCAAATATTTAACTAACAAAATGTTAATGCATGTCAACAAAAATTATATCCTTGGATTCGTATTTGAACATAGTTTTCGAAGATATAACTTTTGGTAACATGCATGAATATTTTGATAGTTAAATTTATGGTCAAAATTTGGCACAAAATACAATGGGGACCAATAAACCAGGACGAAGGTAGTAATAATGAGCGCGCACGGTTGATGGAACAAGACGTGTGCTGACATCGCATATTGCTGTGCACCCTGCAAACGCCACGTACGCGGCCGAGAACGCGTGCCCACGTCACGCCGTCCAGGAATAGTGCCGCACTTAGAAATTATAGAACCGTCAATAAATTTGGAGCCTGTGTCCCGTCACATTCCAAATTACTACCATGCTATAGTTAATTGCAAACCTGTTCACACCGATCAAAACCTAAATGGTTTCCCACTTAGGAGTGTATTAGTACTCGGTTATAAATACCATGTACTCCAAGATGACTGCATATTCCTCCTCAACTCCTCATCCACAAAAACAAACATGTCATTCATCGTTGTTCCCTTGCATCTGTCATGCCCCGCATGAGTTCTGGGTCGAGAGATTACTACCAGGATGAGGCGAGCATGGAAGCGGAAGCACGAGATATGTCCTGCCTCGCCGCGAAAGCAGCCGACATGTCCCGCCGCGCAACCGTAGCAGCACAGAGGTCCCGCCGCGCCGCCGAAGCAGCACAGAGGTCCCGCCGCGCCATCGATGCAGCAGACTAGTCCGGCCGCACCGCAGAAGCAGCAGAGATGTCCGACCGCGTTGTAATGCAGCAGAGATGTCCTCCTGCGCCGCGGCGGCCTGGGAAAATGTCTCACGGGCAGGCGAGGACTCTTACAGGCGCATGCGCGCTATGCTCGATGACCTGATGGGTCGGATCTCTGACTGGATGAAGCTGCAGGACGAGATGAATGCCTTGTTTGAAAATGCTACCAGCGTCATCTGGGGACTAGGGGAGGACAAGGTTAAGCTCAGCTTCAAGCGTGACCTGCTGAGGGCGAAGATCACCGGAATGACGAAGCAGCACGAGGAGAACACTGCCTTGTTGAAGAGGACCGGTGTCATCGTCAAGAAACTTATGGATGAGAATGCCATGCTCTGCATCGAGCGCCAAAGGCTGGTGGAGGAATCCGTGGAAGCTCTCAAGCAGCATCTTGAGGACACGAAAGAGCTCAGCGCCACTCACCGCGAGAACTAGTCTCCGCGGCCTGCAGCAACGCATCAAGAAAGTAAAGATCAGCGAGACAGATCATTGTCTGCGTCTTCCTTCATCTTTTGCCCTTGTGTATTTGGGGCATTGCCACATGTGGCTTTTTTAGTCATCTTCCTATATATGTAAGACAATTATTATCCACTATCATCGTCCTTATATTCATTAGTCTTGCTATAAGTCGCAGTCGATGCTATATAGGTCCGTCGGATCTTACATCAAGATCCGTGCAAAACTTCCTTTTCAGATTATCTTTTTTCTCTCTTAAATCTCAGTCGATTAAGACATAGCCACGCCATTAAACAGGGGCTCGGGCGCCATTAATGGAGACGTTGGGAGAGAGGTGGGCGGCGGATAGAGGTCAAAGGGCTCTCCTCCTGATGGGCATGCGCAGGGGTCTGATCGCACGCCTCCCGTACTCAAATACCTACCCCGCACGGCACCTCCTAGCCAATAAAAAAAGGGGATGCGTGGCGGCACGTAAATGGTAAGTAGAACGGCTACAGTTTCAATAATACTTGTGTTTCCGATTGTAACGTGACAACACTTTTTCCAAAATGACTTTGTTGATTGTTAATGTGTGCGCCTTCGCAAATTGGACAAAAAATTTACCACAACATGTTGGTGCCATGCCATGACACCATGCCAAGTTTCATGATTTTCAGGCGAGTTTTGAATTTACGAGAATTTTAAAACCAAGTTTCTCGATGTTTTTGACCGAGCCAAGTTGCCTAGATGTTTGAATTCCATTCCCATTTCTTGCATGGGACATAGAAATTCGCCCAAGTACACATAAATGATTTTTCAACTAACTTTGGCGCACTGGAGCATGTGCTTGTAGTTCAAATTTGAATTTTGTGCATTAAATGCCTAGAAATTCAATTAATGTATAAAAAAGGCCAAAGGAACCTGGAATAATTCCAAAATTTAGCACGAAACTCCTATTGGTCTAAGCTGCCTGTGTAAAAAAATCAAGCCGGGAGAAGGCAGTGTATGTTGTTTCGCACACGGAGGTGACACGTTCCCTCTCGGTACCACGAGCATTCTTGAGAGAAGCTCCGGTTTGCAAGAAGCTTATACCAAAGCTTGTCCCAATTCGGCAAAAAAAATTACCATAGCATGTTGGTGCCATGTCATGACACCATGCCAAGTTTCATGATTTTCAGGTTTGTTTTGGATTTACAGGAGTTAAAAAACCAAGCTTCTCTGTATTTCCGGCCGAGCCACGATGCCCAGATGTTTGAATTTCATTCCCATTTCTTACATGGGACCTAGAAATTCACCCAAGGACACACATGTGATTTTTCAACCAACTTTGGTGCACCAGAGCATGTGCTTGTAGTTCAAATTTGAATTATGCACATTAAATGCCCAGAAACTCAATTAATGTGCAAAAAGGCCAAATGAACCCGGAATAATTCCAAATTTTAACACGGCACTCATATAGTTCCATGTTGCCTCTGTAAAAAATCAAGGGGGGAGGTAGCGTATATCATTTCGCACACAAAGGTAACACGTTCCCTCTCAGAACCACGAGTCTTCTTGAGAGAAGCACCGGTTTGCAACAAGCTTATACCAAAACTTGTCCCAATTCGGCCAATTTTTTTACCACAGCATGTTGGTGCCATGAAATGACACCATGCCAAGTTTCATGATTTTCAGGCGAGTTTGAACTGACAGAATTTAAAAAACCAAGTTTCTCAATGTTACCGACCGAGCCACGATGCCCAGATGTTTGAATTTCATTCCCATTTCTTGCGTGGGACCTAGAAATTCACCCAAGGACACACATGTGATTTTTCAACCAACCTTGGTGCACTGGAGCATGTGCTTGTAGTTCAAAATTGAATTATTCACATTAAATGCCCAGAAACTCAATTAATGCTTAAAAAGGGCCAAACGAACCCGGAATAATTCCAAATTTTAACACGGCACTCATAAAGTTCTATGTTTGCTCTGTAAAAAAATCAAGAGGGGGGGTATGTCATTTCGCACACAAAGGTGACACGTTCCCTCTCAAAACCACATGCCTTCTTGAGAGAAGCTCCAATTTGCAAGAAGCTTATACCAAAACTTGTCCCAATTCGGCCAACTTTTTTACCACAGCATTGTTGGTGCCATGAAATGACACCATGCCAAGTTTCATGATTTTCACGCGAGTTTGGGATTTACAAGAATTTAAAAACCAAGTTTCTCAATGTTCCTGGCCGAGCCACGACGCCCAGATGTTTGAATTTCATTCCCATTATTGCATGGGACCTATAAATTCACCCAAAGACACACATATGAGTTTTCAACAAACTTTGGTGCACTGGAGCATGTGCTTGTAGTTCAAATTTGAATTATGCACATTAAATGCCTAGAAAATCAATTAATGCATAAAAATGCCAAACGAATCCGGAATAATTCCAAATTTCAACACGACACTCATATAGTTGCATGTTCACTATAGATATATGTTCTAGCAATTCAAACACCATCCTTTCCCTCCATAACACCATTTTGTCTGTCAAAACAGAATGAAAAAAATCAGGTATGCCACAAACAGTTTACTAGCAAGAATCATGTGGGATGCGATATAAAATATATTGGCGCACCATCTTGTCTGGCTTACGTAGGAAGCTTTGTTGTCTATAGTCCACCGCCCGTGCTTGAACCACACTTGCGCGCCAGTTTCTCGTGGTATCGAGTGAAATTTTTCTGCCACCGCAGAAATATCTATCTCCCTGCCCCCCCCCCCACCCCCCCACGCCACTTTTCCACTGTTCCTCCTTGCTTTCGAAGTTCAAAACTTCACAGCTGCTTACTGGCAGCGCCGCCTCCTCATCGACGACACTTCCTCTGGCAGTGCCGCCTCCTCGCCGGTGACCTTTCTTCCTGCATGGCCACCTCCTCGCCGGCGACCCTTCCGGCGACCCTTCCTTCTTGTAGCGCCGCCTCCTTGCCGGCGACCCTTCTTCTTGCTACGCTGCCTCGTCGATATGGTCTGGTAATCCACACCCCACCCACACCATGCTCCTCCTTCTATCTGATTCAAGGCTTCGCAGACCCAAGAAGGTTCGAACTCTGGGGCATGTGCGAAGATCTCAACCTCTCCAGCTTAGAGCCCATCGCCCCACAGCCTAGCCTAGGCCGGCTTCGCGTGAGCAAGGAAGAAGATGAACACGGCAGTTTACCCAGGTTCGGGCAACCTTGCGGTGTAAAACCCTACTCCTGCTTTATGGTGGGTTGGCCTCACGAGGGGCCGAGGATGAACTAGTACAGAGGATGAACAACCTCGCGAGGGCTCGGGGGTGAGAATGAGTCGACCCCTTCTATGGTGGTGGCTAACCTATATTTATAGTGGCCTTGGTCCTCTTCCCTCGAAACTTAGGCGGGAAGGGATACCACAACGGCCAAATTGAAAGGGGACAAGTAGTACATCCTATCCTGACAAAAGGGGGTCTTCTCCTGCAAAGCTTCTGGTCGTGACACAGCGGTGGGCTCGGTGATGACCTCCGCCTTGCCGAGCCTGTGGTCTTGCTCCTGGAGCACCGGAATGGAAACCTTTGGGAGATTCCTCGGGAACCCACGCCTATCCTTGCCTCCTTAACACCAAAGAGGAAACTGCCTCCTCTGCGCCCGCTGGCGCCCGCCTGGCCTTGGTCGTCATGGCTCACGTCATCGCAACCTCGTGAGGCTGGGTACCGGCATAGAAATCTCTGCTCCTCGGGAGGCCGCCTGGGGAGGCCGCTCCCTCGAGAGGTCTTGGTGTCATCCTCCTCGCGGGGCCTGGCCCCTCGCGAGGGTCTTATCTTGGTGGTCTTGGAGATGGGCCGTACCAGGCTATCAAGGGAGCCACGTCGTGGGCCGCAGGCAGGCAAGTCTGGGTACCCTGGTTCCCAGAACGCCAACAGTAGCCCCCGGTCCTAAGGCGTACTTGGCATGGCTTCGAGGCGAAGCCAAGGGGCAAGGGTGAAGCGCCGCGGTTCCCAATCGCCTGCGGGCTAGGTTAACGCGTGGCGCTTGACAAGACGCGGACACCTCCGCTCCCCCACGTCGCCTTGGCAACTGTCTGGTCTGACAAAAGGCTGGCTCACACTACCAGGCCATCATTACTAGGAACATGGAAGGCCATCGGTAAGCCTTCCTCCGCCTATAAAAGGGGGATGGGAGCGAAGCCCCCAGCCCATCTTCATCTTCTTGCTTCTCGCTCCTTCTTCTTCTCCGCTGTGCCACCGTCTTGCCGAAGTGTCCATGCCGCTAGTGAGGAGGTTTTCAGCCGAGGAGAAGGGCAAGGCCCCACGGGTGGAACTGAAGTTGCTCCCTCCGAAGAAGAGACGTGTTCATCCCCGCAAGGCCACCGTAGCGCCCACAGCTATCCTACCCTGGTGCGAGCGCGCTTCGTCGGGGTTCCCCACCGGCGCTAGCATTCCCGCCCAAAGTCCTGCTCACGGGAGCGGCCGCGGGAGCCACGGAGGATGAAACCGGGAAGGGGAGCAAGTGACGGCCGCACGACCACTTCGCCCGCAGGTCCATGCTGGCGGCATGACCCGAGAGTTCGTGGTGTGGGCTGTGATGCCGCCACGCACATGGATCCGGCTTCCGCAGTCCCTGGCGGGGGAGATACCGCCGAGGGGGCCCGTCGAGCTCTGGCTTCAGCACGACGGCTGCTGTAGCCAGGCTTCACAGGCGGAGGTCGAGACCACCTCCTCTAGCGACGTCTTCATGACCCGGGGATGGGGGCAATTTCCCGCGCCTGCAACTCAGAGGGGAGGCACGCCCTCCACTTCAAGTATGACGAGGCATTGATGCTTTTCTTCAACCTCTTCGGAGAGGATGACGAACGTCTGGAGTGCTGCCCAAGGGGAAGCGGCCGCGACGGCGACCCCCTTGCCGGCCGGCGAGGCAGCGAGGCCCCTGGTGGTGAACTTGCCCTTGGCCTTGTCCGCGATACTTCTAGCAGAAGTGGCACTTCCTTCGGACCAAGCTCAAGTGACGACGACTACTACGAGCCATCGTGTCGTCGCGCCCGGGCCTAAGAGGGGAATGGCGTTGACAAGGCATCATGACGTTGTGGGCGGCGCTGCCTGAGCCGCGGTCCTCAGGACACCTTTTCTTTTGTTTCATTCCTGCATGAAAACTCATGAAGGGCCCCACGGGGGTGTGTAAGAACCATGATGCTTGCGCCTTAATGTTAGCATTCGCAAATTATGTCGTGATTGTGTCTCTCGCTTGGGCACGGATTCCCTTTTGCTCCCTCGGTAGCTTAGTGCCCTGCGCCGATAGGACCCAGTCCCCAGGCAAGCTTCGGCCATCGCTGGTATGCCAGGTCGTGATGCCGTGGTCAAGGCAAGGAGGCGAGCGGCCCGAGGTCCGGTGAGAGCCCCCGAGGCGCGATGCTCGGGAGGTCCCCTTTAGTACGCAAGCAGCTCCCGAAGGACTAAGAGGGAGATTTCCTTGCCCGAGTGAGGTCGTAGGAAACAAGATGCCAACGACGAGGTTCACGCCTGTGCGTGTGAGGTGACTTAGGTTAGCGAGCTTTCGGCCTGCGATGGTTTTCTCATTGCGAGGGCGAGCTTCTTCGGATTTTTGATTTTGAGTATGCTCCCTGTCCTTAAATAAATTAAGGCGAACCCCGTGAAAGGCGTGAGAGAACAATGATGTCAATTATATTTCGAGAGGAGAGCGCCACCGGCGCCGGGTTGCGCCTCTCCCTTCGTACTCCTCCACAAGGTTTTGCGACCCCACTTCTCTCACTCATCATGGTGCTCTACACTCTAAGGACCCGTCCCTCGAGCAGGGCTCAGCCACCGCTGGTATGCCAGGTCGCGATGCCGTGGTCAAGGCCAGGGGGTGAGGGCTCGAGAGCTAGTAGGAGCCCTTGAGGCGCGGTGCTCAAGGACCCCCCCCCCCTTTTAACGTGCAAGCGACTTGCACGAGAAAGGAGTGGCTTGCCTCACGGGGGTGCCTAGGAGGGGTTGTGCCCAATGGTATGTGGTGTAGCATCCTTCTGAAGTCGTAAGACGTTGGCGAAGCCGCTTGAGGTCCTGTCTCCAGAGGCCCCTACGCATTAGTCAGTCACAAAATACAAAGGGTAGCCGCGCTTGCTGTTCTGCACATGATCTTTCAGCGAGAAGACGAAGGCACTAAGGACTTGGTGAGGTGATGTGCGCAAGGCCTGCCGCGAGCTAGAGCTCAGTCTCTTAGGTTTATCAGCGCTGCAGGGACGGACCCAAGCACAGGCGCCGTGCCGGTAGCCCCCCTCGCGGGACGAGCAAGATGCGGGTTAGCAACATGCGGGGATCGCAACGGTAACCCCAGAGATGATAGATCGTAAGGCGCAATGTTAACAATCATAGTAACTCAAGCAGGCATAACTGGTTCAGAATACATGAATCGAAATGACGCAGCTACGAGGATGGGCCCCAGTAGCCTGAGGATAATGCAGCCAGGGGGGCGCCCTCAATCTGAACAAACCAAAAAGTCACCTGGCACCATCGTTGTAGGAGAGTCGAGGTAGCCAAAGATGCTTGCTGCAGAAATTGCTCCTCACGAGCTGGGCGGCTCCGGAGGCCCGCCGGGCTCACGAGGGTCCGACACTTCTTCCGACAGGACCGCCTGGCGCCTGGCCTCGTGAGCTGCCACGGCACTCTACGCGAAGCACTGGTACGAGGTAGCCACGTTCAGCAGGCCAAACAGCATGCGGACGTAGCTGCATGGGTAGCCCCCACTCCGGCCGACGCGGGACGGCCAGAAGAGGTCCTGTGAAGCAGCCCTGTTGAGGCCTGGGATGTTGACGCAGACACGCAGCTCGCTGCCCACGTCAGGGTCCGCAGTTGCACTGGGAGGCCGTGCGGGGCGACACTCGCCGCGCATGGCCCTTGCCTCCTAAAGCTCCTCGGTCGCCTTGACAATGAACTCTCGCGCACCTGGCGCCTCGCGCCATGCGCCTTGCTCGCGGGGGCGCGCCTCGAAGCACGCCTCCAAGTGGTGCCCAAGCACCTCCCTCGTCACCCTGGTCAGGTCAGAGGCTCTCCAGACAGGAGTCCCCAAGCCCGTCCCGAGGGAGGCACCGGGAGCGCCTTCCTATGTGGGAGGAAGTGGCGCCCCAGCAACGGGTGTGGGGCCTGAAGTACCATCAGCAGGTGCGCCAGCCCCCTGATGACTCTTGAGGAGGAGCTCCTTCTTCTTCTTGGGTGTGGTCTTAGGAGGCAGGACGGCGCCCTCATCATCTGGGTTGTCAGCCGCCACGGCTTGGTAGGCGCGCTCGAGGGAGCACACCGCATCCTTTTCACCGTGATGATGTCGCCATTCCCTGGCATCTTGAGGACATTGTAGCCGTGGTGGGTTGCCACCATGAACTTGGCGAGGGCCGGATATCCAAGGATGGCATTGTACGGGAGGCCAATGTGGGCGACATCGAAGTAGATGAGCTCGGTGTGGTAGTTGTTGCGGTTGCCGAAGGTGACAGGGAGGCGTATCTGCCCCAGGGGGATGGTGGAGCCGTCGGTCACTCCTGAGAAAGGCTTGGTTGGCAGTAGCAGATCATAGGGCACTTGGAGCGTCTCGAAGGTCTCGACGGAGAGGACATTGAGCCCCGCACCACCATCGATGAGGGTCTTGGTGACGAGGACGTTGCTGATGGTGGGCATGCAGAGCATGGGAAGCACGCCTCCGGCGGCCGAACACTTGAGGTGATCTTTGGAGTCGAAAGTGATGGCGTACTGCGACCACTTGAGTGGATGCACAGCCTCGAGCCTCAGGAGGACAGCATTTACCCCATGAGCGAACTGCTTGAAGATGTGTTGTGAGGCTGGGGCCTGCGCGCCACCTAGGATGCAGGCGATAGCACAAGGTTCTTGGTAGCCCCCAACCCCGTCGTCCTGCCGGTTGTCGTCGTTCCTCCTTGGCAGCGGCGGAAGCGGAGGGAGGCCAGCATTGCCCTGAGGACGGGCCTCATGAGACTGATCACGCCAGAACCCATCGCGAGGCTCGTCGCGCCAGCGGTCCTCATGAGGCTGACCGCGCCAGTCCTGACTGGGGTCGCGGTTGTCCCAGTGGCCTCCGCCGCGGCCTCCTCCTCGGCCATAGCCCCGGTCACCATGCTCGGGGCGGTGACCAAGGCGCCCATCACGGAGGGCCCTGAGCTCTTGGCAGTCATTGGCACTACAAAAAAAAACCACTTCCATGATGATACGTGTTTGTCACAGTAGGTCATGTTTTCTGTCATGCATCTACATCCATGATGATTTTATGACAGAATCAAGATAGTCATACCTGTGCTGTCGTAGAAGTATTCCATGACAATACCAAAATTATCATCACGGAAGTGTCCACTTCCATGACGATAAATGGCGCGTCATGGAAGTGTTTTAGTCAAGGGTAACTGACACGTGGCATCCACCGAAACGGGTCGCCGTTAAGCTATCGGGTTTCGGTTTGGATCCGATAACCCGCTAACAGCCCCGACCAATGGGGATTTTCCACGTGTAAAATTCTCATTCGCCGGATGATCCATGTGTCAGCTCATCGTTGGGACAGATGTCATCCCTACAATGGACGGAAGACACCTATGATATGTTGACACGTGGCATAGCCCAACAGTGGCCCATTTAAGGTAAAAAGGCCGGCCCAGCTAAAGGCCCGCCATATTTTTTCACACACTTGTGGGCTGGCCCGTTAACAGCCTGCCATGTTTTGGGTAAAATTAAGGCCCATATCAGATCAGGCCCATTCATAGCCTGTCGTGTTTTGGGCTAAATTACGGCCCATATCAGATCAGGCCCGTTAACTGGCCACTGTTCTTTTGGGCCCATTCTAAGCCGGGTTTGTATTTCAGCCTGTTAAATGCCAGTTTACCAGTTCGGCCCGATAATAGTTTCGGCCTGTTAGCGGCCCGTGGTGCATCTGGGCCGTTGTCGGCCCGGTTTCACTTTAGGCCATTTAATGGCCCATGCAGAAACTGGGCTATTTCTTGTCCGAACTAACTTTAGGCCTCATAACGGCCCGTAGTCTTCGTGGATAAATTTCAGCCCAACTGGCCTATCGGCCTGTTAATGCCCCGCGTAACAGTTGGGTCTAATTACAGCCCACATTGAATCCGCCCTGCTTACAGCCCATCTGTTAATGGCCCGTGACACTATTGGGCCTACGGCCCGAGTTGATACCAGCCTGCTTAAAGCCCATAAGTTTATTGGGCCAAACAGGGCCCGAGATATATTTTGCCCTATTAACGGCTCGTTCTATTTGGGCCAAACATGAGCCTAAGGCAGTTTCGGCCTGTATTGGCCCATGAATTTTTCGGCTCAACGCTAGCCCAATCTAGTTTTTAGCCTGTTAAAAGCCCATGGTATTTTCTGGCCCAGCTGGCCAGAACTTTACTCTGCCTGTTAAAGGCGGAAAACTACTATACATTTAGACCTCCTAATGGCCCAAGATGATTATAGGCCCACATTTTGGCCCATATATAGTGAGTTACGGGCCGTCCTGAACATCGACAACATTGCGATCCATTGAAGCTTCCGGCCTAAATTACAGCATACCGACCAAGAATAAACCTAGATTATACAATAAAGAAATTACGGCACATTACATCCACTGCGCATCAAAGTTCGCCACCGGTGATAATAAAGCGCAACATGACCGCGGATTACATACACTGGGCTTGAAAGGTCGCCACCAGTGCATATAAACGTGCTGACAAAAGAATATACAACACTGAGAGCACTTCAAAAGGCATTTGGCCTGCCCTGGCGGTGCACCAAAAGCAGGAGAACAAGTTGATGAGACCTCAGTTGTGTCAACGATAGATGCTCTAACCGTAGCTGCGTAGCAAGAAAGCATGCATGGGTGTCCTCTGCGGCCTTCTTTACATCATTGAGGCAGCAACTGCACAGAGGTTGTCTCACAACTGTTGGTGAGTAGCTTCAACTCACTGTCTTCATCAAGACATGACCTTGGGGTCATCTCACTCTCTTCAAGATGGTTTGGCTCACTATCTTCCCTGAAGTTCTGCCTGGCATAAGCGATACGATCCTGAAAGAGAAACAAGGAGACACGTAACAGGTTTCACAATTATATAAGCAAATAAATGGATCTGTTCTGCATAAGGAACATGTTTTTGCAACTACAATTTAAAACTGGTAGTTATTGCAAACATCCAATCAGATGTAAACACCAAAGTAAACAGCAGTGGAGGAAATGATGCCTATCCAAATCTATACTAGAAGAAAGTTTCAAGTCTTGAGAAGGATGAACTTACATTACATGTTAACACGGGCTGGACAAAGCCCTTCTCCATGTTGATCGAAGGATAATTCAATAAATTCCCCAAAGAAACTTCTTTATAAGCGTTGCCTTTATTCTACATTTTGTAAAGAGTAAATATAGATCAAATAATATTGTAAGAAATAGAGGATAATGAAGCTCAGGTGCAGAGTGATGATACATAATCAAATAGCAATTAATTAAGTACGGCGTTACAAGGAAAAAGGTACTGACAAGAGGAATGCAGACATCAACGTGTGCAGCGGCATTGGCTTTATTCAACATTTTGGTAAGAGTAAATGTAGATCTGATAATTTGGAGAAAGTGGAGGGCAGGTCAGATAAGATGCAGAGTAATGCTAGACAATCAACTATCTCGCAATGCAAGTACAGTAATACTACCACCATCCATTATTACTTGTTGCTCAAATGGATGTATCTAGCACTATTAAGTTCTAAATACATTCAATTGAGCAACAATTAATTCGATACAGAGGGAGTACATGTCAACAGGTACTTACATGAGCAATCCAAAACTTCATAACCATTGTGTTAATTATACATTTATCTAAGAGTAAATATAGATCTTATAATTTCGAGCAAAGGAAGGATAAAGAAGTGAACATTTACAGTGATGCTACATAATCAAACAGCCATGAGTGTAAGTATGCTGACAAAGGGCAAGAGGTACTGACAAGAGCAATGCAGTGCCCAGTATTGTTGTGAGATCCTATGATCCTTTGAGAAAGGAGATTCATCTGAAATTAGTTTTCATACAAGAGAGAAGGTAAGGCACATGCAGAAATTTAGGAGTTCAAATTTTGAATTGATATCATAGACAGTACCTGACGCTAGGCTCTCTGCAGTTCTAATAGGGGTTTGGCCAGTGGAGTAGGGGTAAAGTGTGGTACAGTAGGGCCTATATTTTCTGTGGCTGCTGATCTATCTGATTTAACAGGTATCACTACCTTTTCCAAATACCTAGTTTGTACTCCTTGAGGATCTGCACTCACCCTCTTCCTTTTGGACATCTATTACGACAGAACAACATTTGACTGGAAAAACATAGTATGATGACAAATGGAATAGGTACAGAAAATGGATAGGTATGGCATATACTCATATATGATGCTTGAACTAAGCAGATGGTGGTGTACCAAAGTAGAAGTAATGCAAGAGGTCATATGCAAAATATGTGCGACCAATACAACCTTGCCAAGTTCGAGCAAGCACCTTGATGGGTGAATAGTATAGGCCACCCTCCACCATGCCAAGTTTGTTAGCCAGTGGATTGTTCCACAATATTCCTCTCATGCACCCATTCTCATATTCATTTTGATCCTGTTCAATACCTAACATGCATGAAAACATAAAAACAAGTGAGATTATCTTTGTAATGCAGAAGTGATTCTAATCCAATACTGCCTCCCTGTAAAACCCTTTGTGCTATCTTTGCAATTCTTCTAAGAGATGCCATGCATGCTGTAATTTGGTGTGTGCATTAATATAATGTGGCCTACTACTCAAAATATGAGAGCTCCAGAAGTGATGATACTTCGCAGATGACAGCTTCAACATATAGTAAAGAAGAACAAGTCAACCTAACCTGACAGATTCAAAATATACTAAGGGAGAACAACTCGACCTGACCAGTCGACCGCAAATGTGTCTGCTACTCTTCCCAACAAGGAACATACTTATTCAAGAAGAGAAGAGGATCATGTTAAAGAAGAGCAGAAGGGCAAGCAGATTGAAGATATTACAAGTCTTTCTATACAATGTCTGTTGCCCACCCATGATGAACCAGAGCGCACAGAGAAATACTATTCCTTCCGGTCTCTCCATATGTGGCTCACATGCATTTCGAAACTAAAGTAAGAACATTTAGCTGACCAATTAAACATGTCTCAGTTTTACTAATATCAGATTTGAATTTGTACAACTAAGCTTGTTTAGCTTGATGGGTGGAACAGTGCTATTACGACACGAACCACGTAGGCTGATCGTGGTCATCATAAAATGGGGAAACCATAAGCATGATGAGTATAGTGTTGACCATGGCAGTGGGATGGTAGATCTGAAGCTGCAAACCACACAAAGGGTAGTTAGCAACCGATGTTTGCTTTGAAATAACAACTAAGATTTGGTATGGACAAGAAAGTACAGTCAACAAGTGACAAAGAAATGTAATTCTGCTGTCTCTCTTTATGTCGTGACATGCATTTGGAAACTCAAGTGGGACCTTTAGCTAACCAATTAAATGTGTCTGTTAACTAATATCCGTATCATATCACAATCATATTTGAACAACTAAGCTTTGGAATTATGAGTGTTGTGTTGTTTAGCTTGATGGGTCGAGTACTGCTAGTACGACAGAAAGCACCTACGCAGATCATAGTGAGGTAGATAAAAGGGGAAAACCCTAAGCATCAAGAGTAAAATCAGGAAAGTGGAACTAGCTGGACCATATGGGCTTGTATTGCCAGTACGGCAAGAAAGGGTTCGAAAAGGCTTCGGCCCCAAAAGGGGCAGCTCTAATCAACTGAAGGCACAATACTGTTACTATCAGTCTAGACTATCAAAGACGACATAGCTCCCAGCATTTCCTGGATATTATGGCAGACCATCTAGAATCGTTGAAAGCATCCATCTGAAGCGACCCAATAGACATGTTAACTGCAAATGTCCCTTTACCACTTCCCAACAAGGAACATACTATACTACTCCCTCAGTTCTTAAATATAAATCTCTTAGAGATTCGAATACGGAATACGTACGGAGCAAAATGAGTGAATGTACACTCTAAAATATGTCTATATACATCCGTATGTAGTTCTTATTGGAATATCTAAAAAGACTTGTGTTTTACCCAAAAAGGCTTTCGCCCTGCTTTATAAATAAAGCAACGATGAACAACACCTGGTACAAATGCACGCCACCACAGCACACGCACGAACCCAAGGCAGTTTAGAAATGAAGGAAGTAATATACTTATTAAGAAGAACAAAAGAGGAACATGATAACAAAGAGCAAGCAGGTTTCTCTACTTTTTTTCTACTCTTATACTCTTAAATATATATATATATATATATATATATATACATATATATATATATATAGAGTAGCACTATTCTGATCATGGGATCAGAATAGTTATTATGATAACAGCGCCATCTATATAGGCGCGAGGAGATGCTCCTGAACTCCCGAACCGGAGCGACAAAAAAAACTGCCCAACCCCGCCCATGATCCCCGCATCCCCGATCTACCGCCGCCCGGCCATCCTAGCACGCCGCTGCCGCCCGGCCAACCAGCGCTGCCGCCGGCCGACTTACCCAGCACGCCGCGGCCCCCCGACCAACTAGCATTGGTTCCTTGCGTGCCGCCCACCTTCTTTGCGCGCCACCGAGATCCTGCCACCGAACTTCCGCCATGGCTGCGCGCGGCTCTGCGTCCTAACCGCCGTCGCTGGGGATCACTGAATACTATCAAATGGCGTGCAGTCCTCGGCCACCTGCCCACGCAGTCCCCCGCTTGCTGTTGACATGGATCCGGTCAAGCCCGCACCGCTTCCCTCCGGTGAGCCTCCTCTCGCCCTATGCCTTCCTCTTCTCCTTCTATACCTCCAGCGAGCTCCCCTGTATCCTCTGGCTCGTCACCTTCCCTTGCCCCTGGCTCCTCATGTGATGCTACCGCACGACGCTGCCGAGCTACGAGAAACCAACGATGACGTCTCCACACCCCGTGCGCCGTTAGTGCCGTCTCCCGTTCAGCGCAAGCAGGACCTCCTATAGGTGAATCTATCAGCGAGGCTCCCCTGCCACCATGTCGCCTATTCCCGGTGGGGAACTGCTGGTACAGTGTCCGGCCGTTCGCCGACGCCACTGCAGGCCGTTCACCTAAGTCGCCACGTACTTGTACCCTCCAGCTAGCCGCCACACACCTGGAGCACACCGACACTCACCATGCACCTCAGCTCTGAATCCCCTGCGCGCTGCCGCCGGCTTACCTGAGCATGCCGCTGCTAGCTTTCTGTGTGTTGTGTGCACTGACGCCCAAGAACACATGAGTTAAACTGACGGACAAAAACAACACTTGATGGAAAGGAGTGATGCGTGATACAAATGGAGCCAAAATAACTGAACATCTACACTTTGTTGCATGTGCAAAATGTGTGATCACTTGCTTCATACTAGTGTTATTTTGATTTTTGAATAACTGATGTTTACTCCTTTGTGTGCGGAAAAAACTTCAGTGCATGACATCTGTCTTTGTGTTTATCCTCTGATGAAAAATGGCCATTGTTGCAGGCCGGCTTCGCCTGATGTGTCTGTTCAGCTACAAAAAGGAGAGCATTATACGTTGTTTTCTAGTCCGCTCACTTGTTGAAATAAAAAAAGTGGATGGATCTTGCTGCACACAAGGAAGAAGCGTTGAAGAGGTAAGAAGGAACACGTGGCTGGGAATTAAAGGATAGGCAAAAGAGCTGAGCTAGCGCCCTGGTCACTAGCTTTTGTTTCTTTTCCTGTATTCGACCCTAGCTACTACATGTACGCTGGACTTTTCTATTCTATAAAAGAGAAAGCAAAGCGATCATAGTGAGAAGAGAGAGAGAATAAAAAATGTGTAATGGGGAATAACTCCATGTATTTTTTTATCAGGCCCATTTTGGCCAGTGTATTTTTAAAAGTACCCCTAGATGTTTGTCTTTAAGAAGACTGGAGCCAAAATATAAATAGTCCACTTGATAATTTTAAACTTTGGACATATATGGGAAATGCTACGTACTTCTCTGTTTTGTAATTAGGTAATTCTATTTTTTCATGAGTGCCATTGTTTTAAACATATATTGTACAAAAAGTTGGATGTTTATTAAACAAATTGATTTTATTCGTTCGCAATAATAATTCAAGAAGTTCACATTAAAATAACAGAGCAGGTCCCGTTTCTCAAAAACCAAGCGGTTCAAATTAAAATATCAAAGTTGTTTGATGTCCATAAAGGAAACATATTTTTTGTCGAATTAAAAAACAAAACAATGGAGCAGTTTGATATTTATTACAAAAACTTGAATTTTTCCCGTTATTAACGAAGAAACCAAGAAGTTCAGTTCAAAATAACACAGAAGTTGTACGATGTTTATTACAAAACTAGTATTTTTTCCATTACAAAAGAATAAACCAAGAAATCCAATTGAAAAAATCAAGAAGTTCAATTAAAAAAATAGAATAGTTCAATGTATATGAAGAACTCAGATTTTCCTCGTTACTAAATAATTAACCAAGAAGTTCAATTTCAAAAAATGGAGCAGTTCGATATTTATTACAAAAACTCAATTTTTCCCTATTACTAACGAATAAACCAAGAAGTTCGGTTTGAAACAACGAAGAAGTTTGACATTTACAAAAAAACTCCAATTTTTCCCATTTTTAGAAATACACAAAGAGGTTCGAAAAATTGAAAAATAGAGCGGTTTGATGTCTACAAAAAATAAATTATTTTCGTTGCTAAAGGGTAGCGTAGTTTTTGGCATTTTAAGAAAAAAATTAGAGCAATTTGATTTTAAAAAGAAAATCAAGAATTTCATATTAAAAAACGGAGTAGTTCGATGTATATAAAGAAAACTCAAATTCTTCCACTTTCTATGCAAAATTACAGTATGAAGTTCAATTTAAAAATGTTGTACGATATTTGCTTAAAAATCATTTTTTTATATTTAAAGAATAAAACTAAGAAGTTCAAATTAAAAAAGCAGAGAAGTTCAGAGATTATAAAAACATAGAATTTACATCCTCAATTTTGATGAGTGTTTTAGGAGTTAGGGCAAAAAAGTAGAGAGCGGTTCAATGTCTATAAAAAACTCAGATATTTTCACGTAACCGAGAGAAGTTCAGATTGATAAGTGCCGGAAGTTCACGTACTACATGGTGTGCATTTTGTATTGAAAAAAAGAATGAAAAAGCAAAGGCTAAAGTTTTGTTGCTAGAAGTTCAAGTGCTCGGCTCAAGAAAGTTCAAAAATTCTTGTGAGAGAGGTTGAACAAAAAATATGTTACAGAAGTTCAAGGCGAAAAGAGCGGGAAGTTCAACTACTACACGGAATGCATTTCAGATAAGAATATAAGAATAAAAAACTAAAAGCTTAAAAGGTTTGTTGCAAGAAGTTCACGTGCTCCTCCTAGCATAGTTCAAAATTCATGTGCGAGACATCCGTCGTTCATTTACATGTTGAAAAAAAGGCAAAAAAGAACGCTGTTTTGCCATTTTAAAACCGCTCTCAAACGGCAACGAATTTGTAACACCTGTCTACATGAAAATCTTGCTGCTATTCATAATCTTTCCAACGGTATATTATGTGCTACATTTCGATGAACGGTTTAAAGTTTTCATGTATACCATTTAAAACACATTTTTATGTATTCAAAAAATTCTTTTGAACCATCGCGAGTATGAAAAACTGATCAACACTGGAAAGTTGCGTGTTTTCAACAGCTTTCCATCGGTATATCATTTGCTCAATTACGGTAAGTGGTTTGGGAGTTACGGGCAAAAAACAACATGTCAAAAATAGAGTGAAGTTCAAATAGACATGCCCCAGAAGTTCAACTACTTCACGCAGTGCCTTTCCTTTCGCGATGAAGGCAGAAATTATGATCCCGCCATTTTCTAAATTACTTGAAAACGGCTGCAAATTAGAGAAAACTTGACATACGAAAAAGTTTTGCATTTTCGATAGCTATCCAACGGTATATTATTTGCCCCATTCAGACAAAGTTTGCAAAAATTACAGCCAAAAAACATTTTTAACCATTTTCAAAATTGACTTAAAACCGTAAGGAATTGGAAGAAAATTATATACCAAAAAGTTTCGCATTTCTTCAAGCTTTCCAACGCCATATCATTTGCTGCATTCCGACGTACGGCTAAAAAATTAACTAAAAAATACAAACTCAGTGGTGGAGGCGTGAGGTGGCCGACGTGTGGAGGAGTGGCGGGATCCGGCAAGGCATGTGGGGATTCCAGGGAGGTCGCGCGGCGGGGGGGGATCCAGGGAGGTTGCGCGGCGGTGGAGGAATCTGGGGAGTGGGCGTGGCGCACCGGGGAAGATGGCAGCGGCAGCGCGTGGGAGACGGCCTGGACCCGGCAGTGGGGAGGTGCGCCGGCCGTTGGGAGGCTCGCCGGTCGTTCAGAGGAAGGGGGAGGTGCACGGCGGTGGGGATGGCTGTGGCTGGGAATCGGGGAGAGGTGGGGAACGTGGTTTTTTTTTGTTTGGGCTTTTTCTTTTTTGTTTCACTGCGGGTTGGGGAGTTCAGGAACATCTCACTCGCGTCTTATAGGGCGCCCCGTGATCAGAATAACTATTCTGATCCTAGGATCAGAATAGTGCTACTCTTATAAAAAAACAGAGTTGGTGATGATGGTGTGCCTGCCATCCTTCAATATAGGCTGTCCGATTTATATCTGGCGGATAGGAAGGAAACTATGGCAATTTTGCAAAAAGATACCCACACCCCTCTCCACATTTGCAAATAAGGCCTTCCCTCGTTCATCCTTTTCTCTCACAAGATAAACTACTCATACAAATGCATCTTCATGTTCCGTGCAACGCACGGGCATGTTGCTAGTTAGATAATACAATGTGTGTTGCCCACCCATGATGAACCAGAGCACACAGAGAAATGCAAATCCCAGCTATCTCTCTATATGTGGTGAACATGCTTTTCGAAACGAATATAGGAACATTAGCTGACCAATTAAACGTTCTCTGTTTTAGTAATATGAGCATCATATCAGATTCGTATTTCAACAACTAAGCTTTGGAATTATGAGTGGCATGTTGTTTCGCTTGATGGGTTGAGGTCTTGAGGAGCAGTGCTAGCATGACACGAAGCACCTACGATGATGGTAGTGAATATAAAGGGTGAAACCCTAAGCTTTATGAGTATAGTGACCGTGCTATGGCTGATCTGAAGGTGCAAACCGGACAAAGGCTACTTCGCAACCAATGTTTGCTTTCAACTAGCCACTACGATTTGGTATGGACAAGAAAAGTACAGTAAACAATTTACGATCTATTTTCCGGGTGAGATCAATAACTTAAGCAGATATGAAAGAGTACCACCTCTCTTGCGACGCCGTGTAGGCCCTTGCTGATACATTGAGGGTGCTGCAGGTGCGATGGCTATCGGCGGTGTGGAAGAAGACTTTAGACGGCAGACGGCCAGGTCAGGGGATAAGTCTTGTTGCCGTGGACAAGGCGGTCGTAGGAGCAGCAATGACAAGGTGGACGACGGCGCCGATGAAGCGAGAGGACGCGATGAAAGGATCCTGGTCCGGCGCCGTGGATGAGAGACGTCCATCTCTTGCAGTGAACGACGGGGTAGGGGTAGCGGCTCCGGCAAGGTGGAGGATGGGGTGGCGGACGGAGGAGGCTGGAATGAGTGGGGAGGTTGTTGTGCCGCCGATGGTGTATGAATGGGGAAATGGAGGGGGAGGGGGGATCTCAAACTTTGGGACGCACTTGTCTGAAATGTGGGAAAGTTACGAACTTAGCCCCCGTTTAAAATTTTGGACATCTCGTCGATTGGGGATAGGACGGTAATCTCGCATCTCCCCAATATTTGCCGGTAGTGATCTCGGGCGAGGAGAGGGTGTTTTTCCGCCCATGGTTGGCGCCCACGATGTATGAACGAGGCTGACAGGTAGGGCGGTTGTTTCACGTCTGAGAGAAGCTACACATCTGCCCATATTTAAAATATTTGCCTACATCGATTTTGGACGAGGAGAGTTTGTTTTGCTGCCCATCATGTATGCATGGGGAAATGGAGGGAGAGACACAGGTCATTCGGACGAGCTTGAATCAAATGTGTTTTGCCGCCCACGTTTGGAGCCCACCGTGTCTGAATGGGCTCAGAGGCGGTCGTGTCATGTCTAATTGAAGTTACTAGTCTACCCCTATCGACAGCAGTGGAAATCGGGTCGATGAGGATGTGAAGTGTCAGGGGTAGACAGTAATTTCCATCTCGCAAACACTTGCTTCGGGCAGACGACAAATGATAGTGGGTGTTTTGCCGCTTCGTTCAAAATTTGGTAGAATTAGCATTCACGTTTACCCTAGGCCCTGGCAACTAAATTCAAATCCAATTTGTATTCGATTACGAATATCCATACATCATTCTACGTTTTGTTATTTATTTCTTCAAAACCACGACAAAGATTTATTCCACCTTTATATATGAATATGATTTAGAAATGTCATGATCTTCGAATTCAATAGGTTGGATACACTTTGAGTCAAACAGTTATTTCATCCAGTACAATATGCTCACACGAAAAATAGTTCACCTTATGTTAATCATACAAGTACTGAGGATTACCTCGCCTAAAAAATTCAGATCATTACAACACATGGACAACATAGGGGGTCTTACAACATAATCCATTCAGAGACATGACACAACATGCAAGTATACTAATCGAATGACAATTTCAACTGGTATCTAAAGAAGAACTGGGATTACCCTGGGCTTCAGATAGCAGAAGCAGCAGGACTTCCTCCGTCTTCAAATGCAACATTCTTACTTCCTCCAATTCTTGGGTTGCTTGCATAATGCATGCAGCTAATTGCATAATTTCCAGCCTCAAGATCAAGATTGCCTTATTCATGGCAGCCATACCATCTCTTTCTGCCTATAGTAGAGCCTCAAGAACTATAACATCTGTGCTCAGCCTGCTCTCCAGCGGTGTTGCCTCTGAACTGCTACCATCTGGTAACATGGATGGCACACTGCTTCCACAAATAGATTCTGGGGTTGTACATTGTGTCCTAGTGTGAAGGGCATCCTGAAAGGTTTCCGCTGGACATAAGTAAGAGATAGTTATCGCATGATCCAGGCAGTAAGCTTACATGGTAAACGACATACGAATTATTGCCGCGCATGGCAAGCTATATTTAAATGGTTCGAAACAGCATCAGCCAAAAACAAATTAAAATGGTAAGATGAAACTAGGGATGTAAGTGGCAAATAAATGGCATCTGCCAGTCCCATCTAGTTAGTTTTTTTCTAGCTCGCTAGTTCATTTTCCTCAACAAACAAAAACTCTTTTGAACTATCATACAATTAGTGGACTTTAATCGGGATTAAACGGGACCCAGTTGACATCCCTAGATGAAAGGCGGTGTACCACCGCTATATATAAGTTGCCAAGGCATCTAAGCAGTTGAAATAACCTGAGAAAGCACTTAACAGTGTGGCCTCATATAAACTACGAAGATAGTCTTGTGATGAAGTTCATAGGAAAAGTTAAGGAGTCAAATGAACTAGGCATGCATTTCTTTACGATAGTATAGTAGGCACTGCTGACATATTGGCCAACTCAGGTATAGCCTAACAAGTAACAAACAAGCATTCGAATCAAGCAATACAACAAAGCAGACAACTGAACTATTTGTAATTCTGTAGGATTACAGGTTGAGGGCACAAGCCAAGAAAGCAGCCAACACGCATTACATTTCACATGTACTAAAACACACTGGCTTACCATATGTTGCTGTGAAGCCTCGCTGCTGTTGCAATGTTCTTTGAAGATATCGTGAGCATCCCGTGGTTGCAAATCTAGTTGTTGTAGTTTATTCTGCACCCTCTATTTAGGTGAAATTAATTTTAATCGCATGCACTGGTTCGAATTGATCATCAATGGTTAATCTAAACCAATGAAAGAAGGGTGTGTGCTTACACGACAATATATGTGCTTCACTCTATTTTTATGCTTGTTCGAGGTGCCAGCCCCAAAAGAACAAATATTTTGCTTGATGGGGTTGGCAGCTCCATAATTAATAGAAGCATCAAATTAGTCACGCAACTTGGGAAGATCAAGAACGCACAAAAGTAATGAACAAAGGCTCATAGCAGTGATGTAATAGCTAGCATCGGAAAATGTAGGGTAAAACAAACAAAAAGCAGTGGAACCACAAGCTAGTATTTATGATAATGGTGTTGTTCTGATGTGTAATTAAGCATAGAGAACATGAAGCAGTCTGATGTAACCAACAGGTGGCATCAGAACAACACCATTATCATAAATATAGCATGCAAGAAGTAAAATAGTAGGCAGTGATTTCTAGGAAGTAGAGTAATACTTAGGACAAAACAAAAGCATTGTAACTATATGTGCACTGGTTTGTAATTTAGCACATGTAACATGTTCACTACCAGAAGTATGGCCCTACAGGTGCAAGCAGAATAACGCGTCTCATGAAAAATTGAATGATGCCCTGAAGAAATTCGAAGGTGCGGTGCTTATGCTCAGAAAGTGAACGTAGGCGCCGGCAGTTGGATAATAGTACCTGATTCTCGGCGGCGTATGGGTATCGTTGTCATACTTGATAGCTAAGGATCATCGACGGTGCTCGTGTTGCGGTTGAGTTTGGGCCGGCTGTCGGCATTGCTGAAGCGGCTCCGGTGCTTCGGTTGCGGTGCCTGTCGGCATACAAGAAAGCTCATCTGTGCTAAGTGAACAGTTCCATGATAAAGAAGAGAAAAACCGAAGGAGTACAAATCAAAATAACCCGATGAAGCTGCGGCGTTAGTAAAGCAGGGCTAGTGGAGTTGAATATGGCGTCCATGGAGTGGGTCCGGTGTAGTGGACGAAGGCGTCGGCGAAGCACATCCGGCGCGGTGTACAGTGCTTTCGGTGAGTCGGATCTGTTGCGCCGGACGAGGGCTTGTATGAAGGGCCTGCGATGGGGTGGATGAGGGAGTCGGTGAAGGGCCTACACTGTGGTGGACGAGGGCGCCGGTGAAGCAGATCCGGTGCGGTGGACCATGATGGCGGTCAAGGAGATCTGGAGCGGTGGACAAGCCAGTCGCTGAAGCGGCTCCGGTGAAGTGGTGAGTTGGCAGTTGGGGGTTCCAAGGTGCGGAAGGTAGATTCGGCAGGGTGTGAGGTCCACCGCTGCGGCGGAGGACTAGATTCGGCGGCTTGGCGTGGTTGGGGGGGAAGGCGGGGAGGGGAAGGGGAGGGGCTCTGGGGAAGAATGTTGGGGGCAAAGAGGGGAAAACAATGGAGTTACCAAAGCAGCCCTTTTCCGTTCATGTGGTAGGGGTAAAACAGGAATATCGCAGGGCTAAACTTTCGGGCGCGAGATATTTTGACGTGAACAGGAAGTTTGAAAGCTTTTGGCGGCTGAAATTAAGTGTTCTGCTCTTGTACGGCCGACTATGATATCATGGCCGAGAATTTATTTGTTTTGCACACACAAAAAAGTGCAAGTTTCTGTCGGATTCAGGGCTCCGCAGACCCAAGAAAGGTTCAAACACTGGGGTGCGTGCGAAGAACTCAATCTCCCCAGTTTGCCAACTCATCGATCTCACGGCCTAGCTCGATGAACTAGAAAGGAAAGGGACACAACAGTTTACCCAGGTTCGGGCCACCTTGCGGTGTAAAACCCTACTCCTGCTTTGTGGTGGATTGGCCTCGAGGTGGGCTGAGGATGAACTAGTACAAAGGGGGAACAACCTCAGGAGGTGTGTTCTTGCATTGGTGTGAGCAGGTGGGGGTGATCTGATTGATCCATCCCCTTCTATGGTGGTGGCGTAGCTATATTTAAAATGGCCTTGGTCCTCTTCCCCCAAAACAAAGACGGGAAGGGATCCCACAACGGCCAAGTTTGAAGGGAGACAAGTAGTACATCTTATCCTGACGAAAGGTGGTCTTCGCCTGCAAAGCTTCTGGTTGTGACGTC
This sequence comes from Thinopyrum elongatum, assembly GCA_011799875.1. Taxonomy (NCBI): domain Eukaryota; kingdom Viridiplantae; phylum Streptophyta; class Magnoliopsida; order Poales; family Poaceae; genus Thinopyrum; species Thinopyrum elongatum. The sequence continues at coordinate 447,255,459 of CM022299.1, forward strand.
ATGGTGGGCTCGGCGATGATCTCCATCCTGCCGTCTTGGTCTTATAGCACGGGAATGGAAACCTTTGGCTGATTCCTCGGGACTCTGCGTCTGCACCTGCTTCCTTAGCACCGAAGAGGAAACCTGCTGTACTGCGCCCCCTGGTGCCTGCCTGGCCTTGGTCATCATAGCTTGCGTCATCTGAACCTCACGAGGTGGGGCTTGCATAGAAATCTCCGCTCCTCAGGAGCCAGCCTAGGGAAGCTGCTCCCTCTGGAGGTCTTGACGCCGTCCGCCTCGCAAGGCTTGGCCCCTCGCGAGGGTCTTGTGTTGTTGATGCTGAACACCAAGCCACAGATGGAGCCACGCTGTGGGCCGCAGGCAGGGAAGTCTGGGTACCCTGGTTCCAAGAACACCGACAGTAGCCCCCTTGGCCCAAGGCGCGCTCGGACTTGGCTTCAAGGCGAAGCCAAAGGGCAAGGCCAAAGCGCCGCAGGCCCTAACCGCCTGCGGACCCGGTCAACACGTGGCACTTGATGGGACGTGGGCGTCCCCGCTTCCCCACGCTGCCTCGGCAACCGTTTGTCTTGACAATAACCTGCTGCATGCAAAAAGACCATCATTACCGGAGATCCTGGAGGCCGGTGGCTGGCCTCCCCCTGGCTATAAATGGAGGGAGGTGCAGAGCCCCCTGCTCATCTCCGTCTTCCCGCTGCTTGCTCCTTCTTCTTCCTTCTTGTCCCACCGTCTCGTCGAAGCATCATGGCGCCGGTGAGGAGGTTTTCCGCGGCGGAGAAGGGGAATGCCCCAAAGGAGGGGTCCGACTCGCTGCCGCCCAAGAGAGGCCGTGGGAGACCCCGAAAGCACGCAGCGACTCCAGCAGCGGCCCCTCGGGTGCGCGGGCGCGCTCCTTCGACGGCCGGCACTGCCTCCGGCAGCCATGGCGGAGCTTCTTCCCACGGCAATGGCTGCCACGGACGGGGCGACCTGGTGATGAGGGGAGGCGCGCGGCGATCGTCCAGCCACCACGACCGCGCTCCCACTCAGCCAACGCGCCCCCGGAGTTCGTCGTGTGGTCGGAGAGGCCAGCGGGCATCTGGTTCCAGCTGCCATGCTCCTTCGCGAGTGTGCTGCTGGCCGGAGAGCCTGGTGGCCTTTGGTTGCAGGGCGATGGCTGCTGCAGCAAGGCCTCATGGGTGGATGTCGAAGTCACCGCCGCCGGCAACGTGTTCCTGAACCACGGGTGGCAGCTGTTTGCCCGCGCGCGCGGCCTGCATGGGAGGTGCACCCTCCACTTCAGGTACGACGGCGCCATGACCCTCTACATCAGGTTCTTCGATGAAGGCGGCCGGCGCCTGGGGTGCTGCCCGGAGAGCGACAATGACGATGATGACGACAGCGACGGCGCCATTGCTGGCGATGAGCTTGCCCTTGGCGACGGCTGCGCCGGCTCTAGCAGCGGGGGCTCCTCTTCTGGGCAGAGTATGAGCGACAGCGACTACGACGAGCCACCACACCACTGGGCTCGGACCAGGGAAGGCGACGAGTCGCACCGCCGGCGCGCCCTGGTGAAACAGGAGGAAGACTCCGACTGAGCTTGGGTGCTGCCGGGGCCGAGCCTAAGGAGTCGCCGTAGTCGCGCAGCTTGCTTTTGTTTCTTTCTTCCTCCTGCATTGAAAGAAGTAGAGGGCCCTGTTGGGGCGTGTAATGAACCATGGCGTATGCGCCGTTATGCTATGCTCGTTGTTTTCATATCATGTTGTGATGTCCATGTTTCTACTAGGTGTGTTTAGGGTAACTTAGCTCGATGTGCTCGTGGTAGACTTCCATGTCGCGAGGGCATGCCTTTCCAGGGGCATCTTCCAAGGGCTTCCTTCTTGAAAACTCAGGAGTCGTTGAGCCTCGGGAGGCGTCATGTAGCAGCAGCATTAGAAAACCTCATGTGGCGTCTCGTCCTACCTCGCCCAAGCCCCTCAGCGTGGGTTGGTTGTAGCTAGTACACCGCGTCGCGATGCCCGGAGGCATGGACTTAAGAGGGTGCGCATGCCCGTGAGCTCGTTTGAGGGCGTCATGCGAGGACTAAGGCGCCGAAGCTAGAGCAGCAAGGTTTTGGCGAGGTGTGGTCGCGGGCGAGCCCGGGCGCACACACACCGTACCTAGCCCCCGCGCGCGGGACGCGCGAGGAGGAGCGACGGGCAACTGCCGCTCTTCCTGGGACAGGGTTGGAAAGGCGACCACTGTGAAGAGAAAAAGAAAAAGAGAGAAACTTTCCAACCCTTGCAAACGAAAGACATGAAAGCTCCAAATTTCGTTCGAGAAGTTGCAAACCAGCTACAGATAGCAAGCAAAAGAACAGCCGCATCCGGCACCTAGACTAGTCTTCTTGTGTTCCCACCAGCGCGGAGCATGGGGCCTCCACTAGGATGTGGGTGGGAGCCCCCGTGAGGCCCAGGGGTGGCACTCAGGAGACTCCAGGGCGTGTACAGCCCCAACTCATTATTACGTGAGAGTGTCACGAGCGGAGACCTTCACAGGCGCGGGGCCTTGCTTCATGGGTAGAACTTCCGGAGGTGCTGGCGCGCGGCGCGCGGTGCCAGGCCTGGAGACACGGGCGATCCTGAACGGGCCCTCCCACATGGGCGAGAGCTTATGTAGCCCTTCCCTGGAGAGCACCCGCCTCAGGATGAGATCACCCACCTCGAGCGTGCTGGAGTGGACGCTGCAGCAGTGGTACCGCCGCAGCGCCTACTGGTACCTTGCTACTTGGAGTGAGGCTTGGTGGCGCCGTTCCTCCCCCAGCACGAGGTCCATCCCCCGCGAGGCGTCCTGGCGTGCCTCGTCAAACGCCAAGACCCGCACGGAGCGATGTCGTACCTCGTGAGGGAGGACCACCTCGGCTCCGTAGACGAGGAAGAACGGAGTCTCGCCCGTGGGCTTGGTCGTGGTGGTGCGGATGGACCACAACACGGACTGGAGCTCATCGAGCCAGCCCCTGCCGTAGGCCTTGAGTTTCTTCTTGAAGGTCCTTGCCTTGAGGCCCCTCAGGACCTCTGTGTTGGCACGCTCAGCCTGGCCATTGCTCCGAGGGTGCGCTACCGAAGCGTAGCATATCTGCGTTCCAAGGTTAGCACAATATGTTTTGAAAAGGTTGCTGGTGAACTGCGAGCCATTGTCGGTGATGATGCAGTTGGGAACCCCAAAGCGGCTTATGAGGCCCTTGATGAACTTGACAACCGAGCCGGCTGGGATGGTGCGGACGGGCTCCACCTCCGCCCACTTGGTGAATTTGTCAATGGCGACGTAGAGGTAGCGGTAGCTCCCGGGCGCTCAAGGGAACGGGCCTAGGATGTCCAATCCCCAGACCGCAAACGGCCACGAGAGCGGGATGGTCTAGAGGCCCTGAGCAGGCTGGTAGATCTGCTTAGCATGGAACTAGCAGGCTTCGCAAGACCTCACCAGCTCGGCGGCATCGTTGAGCACCGTGGGCCAGTAGAATCCGCCGCGGAACGCCTTGCCCGTGAGGGTGCGTGATGAAGAGTGGTGCCCGCAGTCCCCGCCATGTATGTCGGCCAACAGCTCGTGCCCCTGCTCCCTGGAGATGCATCGCAAAGAAACATCGTTTGGGCGCCTTCGGTATAGCTCACCGTCCTGGATGCAGTATGCTATGGCCTGGCGGGCCACACGCTCCGCGTCTTAAGCCTTCTCCGACAGGACACCCCGAAACAGGTACGTCTTGAACTCCTCGGACCAGCACCCCTCCTAAGGCTTGAGCGCAAGGAGCAGGCGGGCCCCTGAGGTTGGGCCACAGGCTGGGGCGCCAGAGGGAGGCGTCGGGCGGAGCTCCTCCTGTGGTGATGCCAGTCCCACAGCGGGGAGAACTGCTGATGGCCTGAAGAGCCGCTCCTCGAAGACGCCGGGCTCCTGAGGTAGGCGTCGGGACGCCCTCTTGGCGATGTCGTCTACCTCCTTGTTCGTGTCGCGCTGCACGTGCTGCAATTCCAAGCCCAAGAATCATTTCTCAATTTTGTGTAACTCTTCAAGGTATGCCTCCATGTGCTCGTCCTTTGGATTGTACGCCTTGTTGGAGAAGTTAACGAGGAGCTGGGAGTCGCCCCTGATGGTGAGGCGCCTCACCCCCAAGGCCGCCGCAGCCTTGAGGCCGGCGATCAGGCCTTTGTATTCCGCGATGTTGTTGGAGACCTTCTCGCCATGCTGGAAGTAGAGCGGCACGGCGTAGTAGAGCTTGTCCTGGGTGGGCGAGATGAGCACGGCTCCAGCCCCCGCGCCCTGGCGCGCGAATGCGATGTCGAAGTACATGACCTAACCATCCGGTGCTTCATCTCCGGGCGTGAGGGAATGGTTCTCGCCCACTCCCCGGTCGGGGGCGCTAGTCCATTCTGCCACGAAATCGGCGAGGGCCGCACCCTTGATGATCCTGGTGGTGCTGAACTCCAATTGGAATGCCTGCAGTTCAACGTTCCACTCGGCGACCCTTCCCGCGGCGTTGGGGCTCCGGAGCACCCTCTCCAAGGGGTAAGCTGAGACAACCTTGATGGGGTGGCCCTGGAAGTAGTGACGCAGCTTTTGAGAGGCAACGAGGAGTGCGAGCAAGAGCTTTTGTGGCATGGGGTAGCGCGCCCGCGCATCGCGCAGCATCGTGCTGACGAAGTACACCGGGTGTTCGACTAGGGCAGAGGCATTGGTGGGGTGCTGCATCTCCTGAGACCTGGGCGCCTCGGGAGTCTTGTCATCTGTTGCGGCGGCCATGGCCTCAGGGGCACCATCCTCGGGGGCCTTGCTGACCAGTGGAATGGCCGAGGCCTTAGTAGAGCCGTCCTGAGGTTGCGGCATTCCGACCGAGTGCGAGGAGCTGCTCCTCGAGTCCTTGACTAGGCGCTCCTCCCGGACCGCCACCAGCGCTGCGCTGGCAGAGTGAGGTGTGGCAGCCAAGTAGAGCACCAAGGGTTCAAGGGGGCACGGTGCCACCATCACCGGTGGGCTGATGAGGTATCTCTTGAGGTCATGGAAGGCCGCGTCAGCCTCCGGAGTCCACTCGAACGGGCCCTTCTTTTTCATCAGCTTGAAGAAGGGGAGTGCGCGCTCTCCTAACTTGGAGATGAAACGCCCGAGTGAGGTCACGCAGCCTGCCAGCTTCTGCATCTCCTTGAGGGTTTGTGGCGGACTCATCCTTTCTATGGCCTTGACCTTCTCTGGGTTGGCCTCGATCCCTCGGTGCGACACCAGGAAACCCAGCAACTTGCCAGACAGGACACCAAACACGCATTTTTCTGGGTTGAGCCGCAGGTTTACTTTGCGCAAGCTAGCGAACGTCTCTTCCAGATCTTTGATCAGGTTTCTCGCCTCCCGAGATTTCACCACTATGTCGTCGACGTATGCCTCAGCGTTCCTCCTGAGCTGCCGCCCCAGGGCGATGTGTGTCAACCGTTGGAAGGTTACTCCTGCATTACGCAGCCCGAACGGCATGCAGGTGTAGCAGTATACCTCACACGGGGTCAGAAAAGCCGTCTTCTCAACATCCTGCACCGCCATTTTGATTTGGTGACAGCCCGAGAAGGCATCCAGGAAGCACAGTAAATCACACTCAGCGGTGGAGTCAACAATCTGGTCGATGCGCAGGAGAGGGAAAGGGTCTTGAGGACAGGCCTTGTTGAGGTTGGTGAAATCGACGCACATGCGCTCCTTCCCGCCCTTCTTGGGAACGATAATTAGGTTCGCAAGCCAATCTGGATGCCACACCTCCCAAATGATGCCGACTTCCTGCAGCTTGTGGGTTTCCTGGACGATGAACGATTGCTTCTCCAGGGCTTGCCACCATGCCTTCTGCTTCACTAGGCGTGCGTTGGGGCACACCATCAGGTGGTGCTCGATTACCCCAAGCGGAAACCCGACCAGGTCCGTAGCTTAAGACACAAAAACGCCCTTGTTCGCGTGGAGGAAGCTGACCAGCGCCTCCTCCTAGTCTGGAGGGAGGCCAGCGCCTATGGTGAAAGTAGGGTCTGGTCCTCTGTCTTCGTCGACTGGCACCTGCTTCGTCTTAGCCTTGTCTTGAGAGAACAATTGCTTCTTCTTTGTTGGCGCAGCCCCCGGGCCCTCCGGAGTCCCCTTCCCGCTCGGCCGCGCGGCCACCCTGGCCCTGTGGGCGAGCTTGTGGGCCGTGAGCGCATCCTTGGTATCCCCAGCCACGGTGAGGACGCCGCTGCTTCCCGGCATCTTCATGAGGTTGTAGCCAGGATGGGTTGCCGCCATGAACTTGGTCAAGGCCGGGTACCCGAGAATGGTGTTGTACGGGAGGTCGATGCAGGCAATGTCAAAGTCGATGAGCTCGGTACGGTAGTTGTCGCGCATGCCAAAGGTGACGGGGAGGCGGATCTGCCCTAGGGGGCAGGTGGAGCCATCATCGACCCTAGAGAAAGGCTTGGTGGGGAGGAGCCGGCCGTAGGGCACATGAAGCAGGCCGAATGCCTCCACGGAGAGGACATTGAGGCCGGCGCCACCATCGATGAGGGTCCTGGTGACTGCTACGTTGCAGATGGTGGGGGTGCTGAGCATAGGGAGCGCGTCGGCACCAACCGTGGTCTTGGCGTGGTCCCTTGAGTCAAAGGTGAGGTCGGCCTTGGGCGCCGCCCAGCCCGGAGGAGCTCCCCACTGCGCGCAGGTGGCACCCACTTGGCGGAAGAACTGCTTGACATGGCGATCCGAAGCCGGCGCCTGCGACCCGCTGAGGATGGCCGCGACGGCTTGGGGCACCGGCGTCGTGGAGCGCATGATGGAGAGGTCGCTAGCGCTCGCCAGTGCTGTCCGCGTGAAGCGGGCGGCGAGGGGGGCCCGACGCTCAGCACGAACTTGACGAGCATCAGCCATGAGAACAGCGGAGCGGTGGCTGATCGTTCGGAAGAAGAGTGGCTCCGACGCACCCCTACCTGGCACGCCAAATGTCGGATTCAGGGCTCCGCAGACCCAAGAAAGGTTCGAACTCTGGGGTGCGTGCGAAGAACTCAATCTCCCCAGTCTGCCAACTCGTCGATCTCACGGCCTAGCTCGATGAACTGGAAAGGAAAGGGACACAACAGTTTACCCAGGTTCGGGCCACCTTGCGGTGTAAAACCCTACTCCTGCTTTGTGGTGGATTGGCCTCGAGGTGGGCTGAGGATGAACTAGTACAAAGGGGGAACAACCTCAGGAGGTGTGTTCTTGCGTTGGTGTGAGCAGGTGGGGGTGATCTGATTGATCCGTCCCCTTCTATGGTGGTGGCCTAGCTATATTTATAGTGGCCTTGGTCCTCTTCCCCCAAAACGAAGGCGGGAAGGGATCCCACAACGGCCAAGTTTGAAGGGAGACAAGTAGTACAACTTATCCTAACGAAAGGTGGTCTTCGCGTGCAAAGCTTCTGGTTGTGACATCGTGGTGGGCTCGGCGATGACTTCTATCCTGCCATCTTGGTCTTGTAGCACGGGAATGGAAACCTTTGGCTGATTCCTCGGGACTCTGCGTCTGCACCTGCTTCCTTAGCACCAAAGAGGAAACCTGCTGTACTGCGCCCGCTGGCGCCCGCCTGGCCTTTGTTGTCATAGCTTGCGTCATCTGAACCTCACGAGGTGGGGCTTGCATAGAAATCTCCCCTCCTCAGGAGCCATCCTAGGGAAGCCGCTCCCTCTGGAGGTCTTGACGCTGTCCGCCTCGCGAGGCTTGGCCCCTCGCGAGGGTCTTGTGTTGTTGATGTTGAAGATGGGCCGTACCAGGCCGCAGATGGAGCCACGCTGTGGGCCGCAGGCAGGCAAGTCTGGGTACCCTGGTTCCTAGAACGCCGACAATTTCAAAAATCAATGTCTCCAACTCGAAACTTAGATTGTCCATTCAATTCAAATATGGATCATTGAGCTAGTGGAAGCAAATACCATCATATGGTCCAATTCAAATGAAATTCTAAATGTGTTTATCCTAAATATGATGACAAAAACATAAATGTGTATGTGTATGAATAAAGTGGATGGTTATAAGGTTTGAACATGCCCGTATGTGTATATCTCTAGGTTTTATATATGAATTTGAAATCATGAAATCCCGGCTTAAAAAATGTACCTCCATTTAAATGAATTACAAAAGCTAATGATGGAGTCGAATTCCATATTTCCAATCTTAGGTTTGTAATTCTGGTACTTCAAAGTATATCACGCATGTTCAAAAGTATCGTTCTCTCATAGTCCAAACTATGAAACAAATTGATCAATCATGAGTGCACACACTATTGACCATATATATCTCAATTACGCTAAAGTCTCTCAAATATAGACACCTCACTCTTTATCTGAAGCCACCCACCCCATCCCCCCCACAAGTCGTTCTCTCCCCCGGACACGAACACAGGAGCACATTAACACCCCTCTCTATTCTAAGTCTGGACCCCAATATAGGTCTCTATCACTTTGTCTCTCGGGCATGCACACATCTCTTCCCCCACTCTCTAGGTCTCCCGGCATCTCTCTTTCCCAAGCACACACACTATATAGAGTGTATCTTTCCCATACACACAAAACGTCGCCCCCGAACGTCTATCTCCCTAGTTATGTGGTTCTCGCACACTCACCTCACTCACCACCCCCACTACAAACAAGCACCCTTTGTCTCCTTGTGCACCACTCTCCTCTTTCAATCTCTCCCACATGCGGACCTGCCCTAGCTCCTTCCCTATATACATATATGTCGTGACTCTTTCCATAGCTCCATAATGTATCATCGTTCTCCATCTCGCTCGTTGTTCTGTACCCCATCTATTCCAGATCTCTCATGAAGTCTCTATCACACACACGATGACTCGCTTCCCTTGTGTCTCCATACATGGGCCACTTTCGAACAGCATCAACCTTGTCTCCCTATCTATACGCCACTTCCGCACACAAATGACCCCTCTCTTCCTCTCTCTCTCTCTCTCTCCCTCGCTAGCTCTCTCTCTCTCTCTTGCTCTCACACCCCTCTCCCACACACACTCGATGTCTCTTCCAAATAGTTTGCTCCCCGTCCGCACCCATGCTATCCCGCTACTACACATGCCTTTCCTTTCTCTCTCTTTGACACACATGTCACACCATTCCCCCTTCCCTACTAGGTTTACATCATTAGTGGTCTCTCTTCTCCACATACACACACTCCCTCTCACACACACGCGCGCGCACAAACACACAGACACGCACAAACACCCATCTATCTGGATCCTTCTTTTAAAACACACACTCTTGCATATTCTCTCCAGCTCTAGGTATGTATATATCCCCCTCTCTCTCAAGCTCACATGCACACCAAAATTCTCCATCTCTCTAACTCACACATCTCTCCCCATGTCCGCATGTGTATCTCACACACTCACTCTCTGATTATGTCTATGTGTCTCCATGTTACACAACACAAAGCCCCATGCACATGTCTCTCTCTATCCTCCACACACAGAGACACAAAGAATCTCTTGTCATTGCCTCAGTGTCTACACATATCACACACGCACGCGTTGTCTCTCTCTCGCACACACGCTCAACCAAGGTTTTCTCGTGAATAACTTACCGTCTATTCATCAACAGTCGTGGCAGTATGACAAACACGAGACGTGAAAAAGAATAAATCTACACGTGCGTAGACCACATAGTATGACTACTAGGACTAGAGCGAGCCGAAAGCGCGCCGCAGTCACCCCCTCCTTATCGGTGACGGGAAAACCTTTGATTTACACAGTCGAGAAGTCATCATGCTAAGGCCCCACATGCTCAGCCATTGAATAGAATGTAGATCCAAGTTTATGGAAACAAGTATCGATAATACATTTGTATCTCCATACTTATATCTCTTCTTATAAAAAACTGAGTTGGTGATGATGGTATGCCTGCCATCTTGCAATATAGACCATTTGATCTATATCTGACGAATAGAAATTAAACTAAAAGATACCCGCACCTCTCTCCACATTTGCAGACAAAGCCTTCCCTCATTCATCCTTATCTCCCACAAGCTCATTGTTGATCAATTAAAAATGGAAGCCTCTGGAACAATCTGGCATGGTGGTCGCTGCCGGCGTCATCTGTCCCCATGCCTCCGCTCAGTCCGACCACCAATCACCACCACACCCCACTCCTCCTCACCTTATCTCTCCTCTTTCTCAAGATATCATTAGTTTTTACACATGGGATTACTCCCGCATGGGTCAATCACAACAGGTATTTTATAAAAAAATGCATATTGATGTTCCGTGCAATGCACGGGCATCTTGCTATTACTCCTACAGAAGACTTAGTTGGTGATGATGGTGTGTCTGCCATCCGTCATTTCGGACCATTAGATCTACATCTAACGACTGTGAGGTAAGTTGTTGCCATTTCTTGACAACATCCCACTTCTCTACCCAATTTGTAGAAAACCCCTTAATTAGTATCTTAAAACCAACCACATCCCTCCCTCACCTCACCAAAACAGCCCAAGGAATATATTCCGATTGAAACATAATATATTTCTAGTGATATATGTATATCAAAATTAGAGTGTTTTCTATCAAGTTTGTGAATAAGTATTATTCTAATTATGATCCGTTGCAACGCATGTGCACATTGCTAGTATTTCCAACCATGCAAAAAAAAATTGCTAGTATTTCCATAGTTTCGAGTTTTCCATCAAGATATTAGTCACTCATGGTTGATATTTAGTTTGAATTACGCACACATAGGCACTATGTACTAGCCATGCTTATTGGCTTCCAAAGCTTAACTTTCACTCCTACTTACAGTATGTAGAGTATTTAACAAAAAACTACCACTTTCAACCAGCCCTAGGAAGAAACTATTGTACAAAAAATAGCAAAAACCTACCCAAAATTTCTTAATCCGCGCCAAAAAACTACTACCTAGTGCCGATTAGGCTCGTTTAAACCCGTTTATGATAGGGTTGGCCCACACGTCCGTGCTGACGAGGCAGCTTAAACCAACACATTTTGTTTGACCGTTGACACGAGGGACCCACATCTGACCTTCTATCCTGTTCTTCCTCCTCCAATCATTAATTTTCCTAAACATTACTTCAAACTGTTCTTATGTGTGTTCGTCGGTGGCACCGGTGATGAGCGAGCTAGCCGCCGCTCCACCGGACGGGCCGGACACTGAGCTGGCCTCCGCATGGGTTGGCTGGCTGGCCCGAGCATGGCTCACGTGCGAGCAAGGCGCCGCACTGGCCTTCGCTCGAGCCAGATGGCTGGCGTTAGCGCGGCGCGCATGAGCAAGCTGCCGCAGCACCGTGCCAACCTAGCTAGCAAACCTTGCAGACAAGCAGCTGGATGCATCTAGCAGGGTGTGTGCTAGCTTGGCTAGCTAGCGGTCGCGAGCGCCTGACGAAGCTGGCATCCGGGCTGCCACAAGATGGGCTCCGCACTGCCGGTGCTTTTGACCTCGCCTTCTACCGGCGGCGGTAGCTGCGTCCCATGGCCGAGGATGACTAGGTGGCCGGGCCAGAGGTAGGAGGTCACTCGGGGATTTTTGTTCAGACTGGCATGTAGGTCCCGCAAGTCATAACACCTAACTTGCCGGTTAAATAGAAGGCGTGGACTTAAGGGGCGACATGGGTTGAAACGTGCCTATAACGGCACTTGGTAGTTTATTGCGACGGATTATGAAAATTTTGGTATGTTTTTGCTAATTTTTGTGGAGTAGTCGTTTCTTGGTAGGGCTGGTTGGTAAGTGGTAGTTTCTTGGTAGTGGTTTCTTGTAAGGAACAATGTACTAGCGACAAGAGGTGATTCTAGGTTGCGTTGTACTCCAACGAGTACTACTACTGGTCACAGGAGTGTATAGCTCGTTTTGTGGGTTCGATCCCGGCCGAACGCATGGTGGCCTTTTTTTTAAATAGTAACCTCGCTGCGAGCAAATATTGTACACTGGTAGTTTGACTTTTGAAGTCGAACGAACGTGTCACACCACAATCTGGGTGCACTGGATAGCCCAGCCACGTGAACTGGTTTTCCCTCCCATCATCTCGTGGCTCGCGTACTAGAGTAGTAGTCCTATATATCAATTCACACCATGCAAAGTTTCTCGCCTGCGTGCTCGCCCTAGCCGCACCTCGCTTGCAGCTTCCTCATCAGCTACCATATTTAATCTAGCGCCTCCCAATTAAGCCCGAGGAGCTGGAAAAGCCTGGTGTGGCATTGGGAACTGTGCAGTATGGCTCTGTAAGTAAAGTGCTACTACTCTGTAACTTGTGGCATTGCACGCATGGACTTCGCTCCATTATCGGCTCTATAAAAGAAATTCCTCTAGACGTGATTTGTCTTTGTTTTGAAACGGAGGCAAAAGCTTTGCCTCATCTCATTACTAAAGAAGGAACTAACAAAGTTCACGTAGCTATATCAAAGAACTCAAATGTTCTGCCCCCGCAGTAACCGTCGCTGATAAACAGGCTGCTAGTGTTTGCGTGAGAGGAGCGGCTGAGTAGGCCAGCTACGCACTTCAATAGAGCACGGAGGGTACGCACTACGTAGGTGTACTTTCCCTGCATTGATAGTACAGTGATAGTTCTAGAGAACAGTAGTACCCTCCACTTGCAACTGTAGCTCCTTGGCCTTGAGATACAAGAGTTCACAACTGGTGCACTATAGAAGTACAGTACATCGCACTACTAGTTGAGAAAGTAGTACTATTACTGGTATAGTACTACGTAGTAGTAAATAATAGCATCACCATCACGGAGCACTAGGCACTACCACTATGCATGCCCGCATAACTTCCTGAACGAAGGGACGAGGCCTTGTGGTTACACTCTTATCTCCTCCTCGCCAGTTCCCCTCCCCCCGAAGAGACCAAGGCAGTTCGTTGCTGCTCCCATGGATTCACCAGGCGGTTCTCCTCCTCGTCTGGGCTGGGAGACCTTAGACAATGATCCTCTGGGAGAAATCGCACTCTGCTCCGACATCCTCACCACCGCAAGACTCGGTGCTTCCTGCACCAACTATTATAAGACAGTGGTTAAACAGGCTTGGGAAAAGGCCATGCTTGTTGGTCTTCCATGCGTCCTCGAGGAAAAGGTTATTCTATGGGACAATCCATCGAACAGTCCACCGCTCCCTGGCCATGGTTGCACGTTGACTCCGCTAGAGTTGCCGACGTTGAGAGGTAGTCAGATTTTGTCTGATGAGCAGGTCAGTCATGGAGTTTGATCATGTAGTGTATTATATTCTAAATATAGTACTTAGTTATTCCATCCCGTAATTTCTCCGCTGCCCACCATCTTATATATTGGTCTGGGTTGGTGCCAACGAATATTGGCTTGCATACCTCCGGCCAGATACCACCATCATTTTGCACAACATCCACAGCAATGCGGCTGTTCCCGTAGACCCCTTCTCCACCATTAGGATCGGCCTTCCGGACTGGCTGGGCTTGAATACATATGATGATGCCTACATGAGATTGAAGAAGATAGCAATTGCGGACCCATCGACAAAGCGACGCGGCTACGACGATTACTATCTCATCGCGTTGTTCGACATAAGGATTGCCATCAATACAAAAGGCAGTAACGGCAGAGGCTGGCACATGTTGGCCGCAGCAGATTTGTACCCCTACACGTTCGAAGACGCCGTGTGCCATGTAGGCCACATCTTCGCGGTGACAATCCAGGGGACTTGTTTCATCTCATTGCCATCCTACGGTACGGGAGATTACAAATGGAATTCACAAACCATCATTTGCATCCCTAACGGTACTCCATTATTTTGCAGGGACCAGTCATCCCCAGATCAAAATAAGATCGCCGATCCTGGATGTGCATTTGCATTCGTGATTCGGTCTAACCTGGAACCTTGTAGCTGACTTTGGCATATTGGGATCAACTATCTTAGCAGTCATTACCCATGGTACCACTGATGTGCAACATGGTCACACGATCAACCACGATCGGACCATCACCATCTACCCAGGTATTCCATTTTCTCACTGCTGTGTGTTAGAGTAGTAGTACTTGTTAGTTATTTTCTTTTCTTGACTGGGACATGTTCACTGTACTAGTACTACAATTTAGTAATAGATTTTTTTAACCCTCTCGCCTTCTCTTTCATTGTAGTACTACTTACTAGTACTAATACTTTTTACCTTGGAGGACGCGTATAGCTAGCTAGGCCCTTGAAGACTTGAACCCACTAGCTCCCACCATTTTTGTTTTTCCATGTCTTACTATCTCATCCATGTAGCTAAGAGTGGCTATATATAATAAGCCGGTTATTTTACTTCCTCTATACCGGAGTAGTACTATTTGCTGCACAATATTACTGACCGCCATATTTGAGCACAACATTATTATGCATGGACCTTGACCATGTACCTCACCATGTGTCCAGATCTGAGATGCCGCGTGTACTAGATGAAAGGCGCCGAGTTCGACCCCCATGATGCTATGTGGGTGCCGAGGAACACTCTTGGAGAGTACTCGCTTTTCATTGGGGACACCCTAATTTATGCCGCTTCAGCTTGGACGAGTCTCCATCGTGTGGAACCGGACTAGAAAGCTGCGACAATGATTCCCGTTGCCCACCGCTATGGATCGTGCCATCTATGAAGAACACCTGGGACTGGAACCTGGAGGAGGACATGGAGCCCATCTATAACGTGTAAGTGGAGTATGGTAAATTGTGAATGGTAGCGCTATAAATATATGTAGACTAGTCGTGCACAAATTTATCACATGAAGTGGAGATGAACTTGTGTGGCGTCCTGTCATTTGTCCTTTAGAATTTATTACTAGTAAATGTGTTATGTGTACGTGCAACTTGTGTGGCTGTTGCACGGGCTCCAACACGCTCTATGAGAAAAAAAGGTGGCACAGCTTTGGATATAGGTGACGTGGCAGCATCATATAGCAGCGATCGTTCGCTATAGTTGTAGTACTAGGACGACAACTCCTATAAACCTTGCGCTTGGCTCTTTGCCTCTTCGGGAGGTTCAACAGTTCGTACTCTTGTGAACCTTGCACTTGGCTCTTCGCCTCTTCGGAAGGTCCAACAATGATGATACTACAGTACAATATGCTTCTAGCAATCTGACACCGAATGAACTGCTGCACGTCCACCGCGAGGGCGAGGGCGAGGGAGAGGGAGAGGGCGCTATAGTCAAAACCCTCTCCTCATCCTGCGAGCCACCGCGTGCATGGGCGAGGGAGAGGGCGTAGGTGTAAGTAGTAAGCAAGCTTCTCGTCCTATGAGCTACCGCGCGTGGGCGAGGGAGAGGGTGTAGTAAGCAAGCTTCTCCTCGTTTGGCGAGTTGACAGGACACATCAAAGTAGTACTAGTCCATATTGCATCCTTTCCGGTTAATATGGCTTAATTTGAAACGAGAAAAATACACTGGCGGTCAACGTATGTGACAATACGCTCATTACGGTCAGTATATAGTTTTGCGGTGATTATACAGTCACTAGCTCACAATAGAGCACCGTATTGCACCCTACTGACCGGCCACGTAGTCAACGTGGCACTTTGTTGACTGGTTAAATTGACACCTGGTTTCTGGGTCCCACCTGTCAGTTGGCAGAGCAAAGAAATCAGTTAAACAAAACTTTACGCAGGCGCGACAGGAGTCCAACCCTTGCGCGCGAACCACCCTGGGTGTGTACTCCCTCGGTCCGTGAAAAACTGTACATCTAGCATTAGAAATTTTTCCAACAAAGAGTGTACATCTACACTTCCAATGCACTTAGCCTTTAATCTAATCGGTATTGGTTGACTAATGCACCAACTTGTGCTCTAGCTATAGGCTACATGTCTATCCTTAATTACAGCATGCAACAACCTTCATTTAATCTTCTTCTCTCAATGGTCGCATGCACACATAAGTCTGCTACTTTTGGGGGTTAATTATGCCATGAAGTTCCGGTTCCTCTTAATCAATGTGTAAATCTCAATATGTACCGTCTTTCACGGACGGAGGGAGTAGGTTGAGCACTTGAGCGTGAGCGTGTGTGTTGCGTCGTGTGCTGTGTGTCGCATGGATGCGTGAGTGTTGCGTGCGTGCATGTGTACTTGTGAGTGTTGAATGCTGCATGCATGCATGCATGCATGAGGCCTTTACTCCCTCCCATTGACATGTTCATATTTCAAGCTTCATTAAAACGTTGCATGAAAGAATTAAGAGAAAACTCACCAATGCGTGTAAAAGTTCTGGTCTTTTGTTCCTCACGCATGCATTCCAATTTATATATTCGTAAACACAATTTTTTTGAGGAAAATGAGCCCACTATTGAGTACTTTCGGAAAAAAAAACTTCGGGCACTCATCATTTAATACTACCTTGGTTGATGATTTTTTTATTGACCGGTATATAAACCTCTGTCCTGGTTTATTGGTCCCCTTCGTACTTGTCGGCGTTCTGGGAAACAGGGTACCCAGACTTGCCTGCCTGCGGCCCACGGCGTGGCACCTTCGACGGCCTGGTACGGCCCACCTCCAAGACCACCAAGACAAGACCCTCGCGAGGCAGACGACGCCAAGACCTCCCGAGGGAGCGGCCTTCCCAGGCTGCCTCCTGAGGAGCGGAGATTCCTATGCAGGTGCCCAAACCTCATGAGGTTGCAGTGATGCAAGCCATGACGACCAAGGCCAGGCGGGTGCCAGTGGGCGCAGAGGAGATAGTTTCCTCTTTGGTGCTAAGGAGGCAAGCACAGGCGTGGGTTCCCGAGGACTCAGGCAAAGGTTTCCATTCCTGTGCAACGAGACCAAGACCACCAGGACGGCAGGACGGATGTCATCACCGAGCCCACCGCAGTGTCACGCCAGAAGCTTTGCAGGCGAAGACCACCTTTTGTCAGGATAAGATGTACTACTTGTCCCCTTTCAAATTGGCCATTGTGGAATCCCTTCCCACCTACGTTTTGGGAAGAGGACCAAGGCCACTATAAATATAGGCTAGCCACCACCGTAGAGCAGGACGAACCCCCCGAGAGGACGAACCCCCCGGGATCGGATCCTTTCCACCCTCACCAGAGCAGACCTCGCGAGGATGTTCATCCCTTGTACTTGTTCAACCTCAGCCCCTCGTGAGGCAAATCCACCACAAAGCAGGAGTAGGGTCTTACACCGCAAGGTGGCCCAAACCTGGGTAAACTGCCGAGTTCATCTTCTTCCTTGTTCCTCGAGCTAGGCCGTAGGGCGATGAGCTGGTTGGCTAGATAGGTTGAGTTCTTCGCACACGCCCCAGAGTTCGAACCTTTCTTGGGTCTGCGGAGCCCTGAATCCGACAGTACTTATTGTAAAATTTTGACCGTAAATTTAACTAACAAAGTGTCAATGCATGTCATAAAAAACTATACCATTAAAAACTATGTTCAAATACGAATCCAGTGATATGATGTTTGGTGACATGCATTAACATTTTATTAGTTAAATAGATGGTCAAAGTTTAACACAAAATACTACTAGTACTCCTACATTATTAGCGCCGGGTGCCTTGGCCAATGTTTCATCTTGTTGGACAGGATGAGAGTAGAGGCATAGGGATACTGTAGATAGGAAGTCTTGGCGGTCCATTATTCCCCATCTCGGATAGAGAGAACTATTCAACTAGTCTTCACAGTGAAGTGACAATACACACTGCAGCAGATGGGACACTTAATTAATAAGCTGAACCAGCGTGTTGGTGTTACTAAATCAGCCTTACCCAGTACTGCCATCATGTTTGCCAGTGGAGCACGCTTCCGCAAATACGCCTACGCACCTCTCTCTTCCATTAACTGACATATGGGGCCTCTTGACGTAGACCCACATGTCATCGGCTTAACTATTTACACTCCGAAGGATGGTATATCCTGGTAGTAGTACTAGTAGAATTGAGATTTAATGCACTTTCTTGAACGTCTTTCCCTCTTCTTCCTTCTCTCTTCTTCCTCCTCTATTCCCCATCGTCGGCCGCACACCATTTCCCCTCGCTCACTGCTCGCCCGCCCGCGCCATCTTCCTTGGTAGCTTGCGTGTACCATATCCCCCCCACTCATTGCTCGGCCACACACGCCATCTTCTTCGCTCGCCCGCCCGAATCCAATTCCCCGCTCGCTCGCAGGCACCGAAAACCCCAATCACTCAGCGCCCTAAAAAACCCTATGGCAGAACCGACTGACACGCAGAGCCGCGATTGGAATTCCCTCCCTGATGTTCTCTTGGAGCAGATCTGTAATCGTATGGACATGCTCAGCACTATGCGACTGGCCGCATGCTCGCTGTCCTTGTACCGTCTACTCGTCTGCAACCGGCCGGCCCTATTCAAGACACCCTGCTTGATGATGCTCGACCCTCGCAGGTGGACCAGACACCGACTTGACGATCCTACGGAGGTTGCCGTGGTGCCCCTCGACATGCTACCACTACCCGTCCACCTATCCTTCATGCGCGGCCACTACTGGGCGGGCATGAAGGCCAGTTGGATCATCCTCATCCACCAATCCGGTAGTCTGTGGCATCTCGTGGATATCTACACCCAGCGAGAGATCACCCTTCCATCATTGGATACCACCGGCATTGAGCCTCGTGGCCCGCCGGACACTCCTGCCTACTATGCACGAGACGCGTCGAGCTTTTGGTGCGACCTCCGTTTGCTGAAGTTTGTAATCTGCGAAGTGACCACACCATCAAAAGACTACATGGATTACAAGCTCATTGCCTTGTTCGACCTGGGATTAGTCTATCTGGAATCCGGTTGCCATACATGGTTATGGCTCATCATCAATCCTGTTGACCCTCCATTTCTGTCTGATGCTATAGTGCATGATGCCATCGTTTACGCGGTCGACGCACAGATTGGCTGCATATACTGGTGGAATCTATCGTCGTGTAATTGTTCTATCTCATCTCGTCTTTACCTTATGAATACGACTGCCTGTTGATTGTTAGAAATTTAGAATAGATAGTATGTCTATAACCACATCATTGCTATATGTTCCTCTCATTTCCTAGATTTTTGTGACCACACATGTTATTGTTAGAGTTGATATGAGAACTATTGGCATCTAATGATTGTTAGAATAGATATTATGAGTATAACCTCATGATTGCTATATGTTACTCCCATTTCCAAGATTTTTACAACCACGCATGTTATTGTTAGAGTTGATATGAGAACAGTAGTAACTGATATGGTAGAATATGAGTAGGCCCTCTCATAGCTATTTTCCTCTCATTTTTACATGATGTTTGAACCATGACATATTGCTAGAATATGAAAGTCATTGTCTTAATTTTTTTAACTTGGGGTATGATTATGACCACGGCATTGCAATTCTCTGTCTATGATCTATGTCACTGTTATAATAGTCTTAATTCCACACATACTCTGAACATGATTGTATATTTTTGTCCTTTTGGTCTCCAATTTGATTTGTTGCAGCAGACGCAAATGCGCTGGCCTTCATAATTCCAGGACCTGGAAATATACAAGTCAATGGGTGGTGGTTTATCGCTCGTTCAACTGACGGTGGTCATTTGATGCTCATTCGCACGTACCAAATTAACCAAACCATTTCATCAAACCACATCCAGTACAATGCCTGGGCGTTCGTGACTGTGATGGCTATGGCTGCTTCATGTTTGAGAAAGATCCCAGCTCCGTTGGGCCAGGCGTATTCAACTGGAGGCGGGTTCACAACCTCAGCAACCACTCCATGTTCCTCGGGCTCAATTATCCGATCATCCAACCAATCATCGATCATATCACCGATGATGATTACCATGCTATGCAACTTCCATTTGCCAGGGGGAACTGTGTTTACACATCGTACCATGGGTTTCATGAATCACCATATCCAGATATTCATCGACACAGCTTGTTGCCAGATAATCTTCAGTGTGTGAAAGGCATCAAGCTTCCAAGCGATGAATGGCTTTTGCAAACCCGACATGCGGCGATGTGGTTCATTCCAACAGCAAATATGCACAACTTGATTCGTAGTGATATCTAGACTGAGCCATGTATCCTGCTGCTGTAGCATGACCCACTTTTGTTGGATATTATGTACTGTAGTTAGTTTGAAGGATAGATACCTTTCTGGGATCAAGTGCATCCTAACTCACCTGCGTAGGATGTACTGATAATGATGATGGAGATGCTGTGCAGAAGCCATATATATATCAATTAGGCTTCAAGTGCGTACTTGTTGGTGAAAGTGTTATCCAATGGGAATTATATTTTGTATTACTCATGTAGCCTACAAAGTCTGTCGCACAGCCTTGTAACTTTGTACTCCATTTCTAAATTTGTACTAGTCCTCTATACCGTATATTGCGCTACTCGTACTACTACCTCCCTCCTGGTTTATTGGTCCCCTTCGTAATTTGTGTCAAATTTTGACCATAAATTTAACTAACTAAATGTTAATGCATGTCACAAAAAATTATATCGTTGGATTCTTATTTGAACATAGTTTCCAATGGTATAATTTTCGGTGACATGCATTGACATTTTGTTAGTTAAACCTATGGTTAAAATGTGACACTAAATATGACTAGTAAGTAGTACAGTAGTACTAGTATACGTCGGTCAAATTATTCATCATGTCCTCACATTGAATTGACGTGACAACACGCTGCGCGTGAGGTGACACAAGAGTCCCGACGGCGTGTTCGGTTCACCAAAGTGAGCCTCACCCCACTCGTACTACAACAACACTCTCGCATTCTCTACAAAATCACTCTCCCATTCTCTCCCGGTCTCCCCGCCTCCCAGCCGCCGCCTTGTTCCGATCCATTTGGTACGATGAGCGATGAGCTACTGGAGTTGCTATACATCATTGCATGTAGTCAAAAGGAAGACGCTGAAAAAATCGATCTCAACAAGGATGCTCTTCAAGCTAGCTGGATGAAGGAAGGAACCAGCGAGGCCGCTCCTGTGAGTATTCCTCCCGTCGCCCTGTTTGATGATTTTGATCTTTATGGGGGTTTTCAAGTCTTTAGAGAATACATGTAGTAATGAAGCCGAGACCCAAGTTTGTTCGTGTATTGTGGACTTAAGATTTGGAGTACCACTTATCTGTCGAAATCTTTCATCATTTACTTAAAACAGTTGATTGATCATACATTGAGTACCATTTAACTGGAAGTAACCGATGCAAGTCCAAGAAGGATTGGCCGGTGCTGCCGGCTGGCGTCAAGTTCGATCCCATGGATCAGGAGCAGATCAAGCACCTTGAGGCCAAAGTGAGTGTTGACAGCGCGAGATCTCACCCTCTCATCGATTTGTTCATACCAACCATCGACAGCGAGCACGGCATATGCTACACCCATCCTGAGAAACTCCCAGGTGAGACACCGATCGGCCGTCTACTTGCACAAACATATTCCTTTGTTTATAGCTCTATTTTTCTTTTTAGACGCAGACCTAGTGAAGCAATTACAATTTGACAGTTAATAAAAAGTGAAACAAGTGACTGCAACATGCCAAAGATGTTATGAAAATGCCAACTACGTACCCTAAAACCTGTATTCGCCAATACTGTAGGTATCACACTGAGTGGCCTAAGCAAGCATTTCTTCCAGTGCAATTCCAGGGCGTTCAAAAGGGGCACGCAAACGCGTCGCAGGATACAGTCAGAGTGCGGCATGCACGCGATGTGGCACAAAACCGGCAATACCTTGCCAGTGATGCTCAACGGCCGGCAGACAGGCAGCAAAAAGGTTCTGGTGTTGCACACCAACAAGAACTTCGACCAGCAAAGGACCAACTGGGTGATGCACGAGTACCACCTCGGGGATCTGGAGCAAGAGAAGGAGCGGGAGCTGGTCCTCTGTAAGATTTTCTACCAGACGAACACTAGGGCCAGGACTAAAAAGATTATATGTTAGTTTGGTATTGGTACTTCTACTACCTGGTCTTCTGCAAGTTGGTATTATTGTTAAGGATCTTTCGGTATGAACATGGCATTTGCTTCCAACCATCATGTCGAGGGTCAACATGGATATAAAGCTGAATCATTTGTTTCGAAACGAATTTTCAGGCACCTGATTTTTATTTGATGGGTAGCATAAGCACCTGTCGTTCGAATTCCCAGTTCACCAAATTTTTTACATCTTCGAAGTACGCAGGGGATCCATCTGGTTTGACAGGCTGATTGTTGGACGCAGCACGTCGGAACTGGGCTGTGGCATGCCAAGCCCAGCTGCAAATTGTTAAAAGAGTGGAGCGATGGATTTGGGCCTTCCAGAACAGTTAAGTGTCGCGACCTCGATCGTGAAGCGCCTCCCATGGACTAAAAAAGGCCTAGTCAGTTATTATTAGTTGAAATATGTAAAATATTCCATAATGAAAAGAAATATGTAAAATGCAATGAATTTAGTCCGCTTTCACTAAAAACCATCCGATTTGCATGAAATTTGTCAGTGGAACCACAAGATGGTTGTCCATACAGAGCCTAACCGTACAGAACTAGCAGGTCCATGGCTGTACGCAAGCAAGTGCATGCACTTATTATCATGATGGAAAAATAATGCTGACGTCTGAGACGGTGAAACCCATGAAGTTTTCAACGTAGTCAATAAACGAGAGAATTCTACAAGTACAGACTGATAACTGGGATCCAGCGGGTATATTGTTTTTTCAGGTCGAGCAAGTTTCAACCGGGCTGTAGACTGCCCAGGCTTGGTTTTGTTTTTAACAGGCCTAGCCCATGACGACAATGGGGCACAAAGATCCAGCAGGTATCAACTGCCTCTGGCCCGCCAGCCTTAGTTATATTTTCTCTTAGAACATCCGCAGGCAGTTTTTTACTGAATCAAACACACAACCCAGTTCTATTTTCCTCTTGAAACGCCATGTCCTACTTCCGTTTTCTAATCTCTACCTATAGTTTTACTAGTTCATATACACGTATTATTATATTGAAAATACATAAAGTTCCCTTTTCATCTTTACATCCTTATTTTGTTGTTGTTGTTTTCCCTCCCAGCGCTGATTTTTTACCACTGGTTTTCCCTAAATCCAACTCAATTGTCCCACATCTTATTAGCTTACAAAAATAAAACAATATTTTATTTGGCAAATCAATAAGTTCTTAAAAAAATAAATGTTTATCATTTCTGGATTAAAACAATTCAGACTCCATCAAAATATGCAAAATTAGGTTGAACTTTTTGACCGTGGTCCTGGGCGGAAAATGGGCTGTAATAAATTCCTTAAGAATTAGCGAATGGGCTGCAAATTATTAAAAAAATAGCAAATGGGCTCTATGTTGTCTGCCACAGATTTGGAGGCTGACTTGTGGGCCTACTAAGTTCATGCGTACACAAGGTTTCTCAAATAAAGAAACTTAGTCGACTCTACCAGCGTCAGACCGTTAGTTGTCAATCTAACGGCAATCGTGCTTCTTCAGTCTTTGATCTTCCTGCTCCAGCCGCCCAAACTAGCGCTAGTGGAACCACCTGCTCCCGCCTCCCGTGGCCGGCTGTGCTACCGGGCAGGCCTCACGGCCCCACCATACTCGCATCCCTGGCCTAGCTATCACTCTACTCACCCACACCTTCTGTTATCCTCTGGCGACGGCAGCCTCACACTGCGGCCGAACAAGTAAACCCTCGTACCCACTCCGCGTGGGAAACAACTACCGAGTCTTCCTCGGCTCCGGGTCATTCCCTTACTTGGCCTCGCCGTCATCCACCGCCTTAGTGCTCTCGGCACGGCGTGGTCAACGAATGACATCCATCGGAAGAGGACTGTACGTGGAGAGGCTGACAGCTGGGTCCACAGCCGCACACAAGGAAGTCCCTCCTTTTTTTTGCGAGTAGGAAGTGCCTCCTTATTACGCGCAAAATAATGATTCCTCCTCTTGACAGCTGGGACCGACCGGAAGGGCCTCTGTATTTCGCGAAAAAACATCCCCCCCCCAGCTGACAGCTCGGATCCACCAGCTATTACGTACAAAAATAATGAATACCCCCGCTGCTAGGTCTGTCCCACCATATTTGGAGGCTGACTTGTGGGCCTACTAAGTTGACAAAGCCCTAAGTTGACGCGGACGCAAGGCTTTGTCAACTTAGTCAATATAAACGATTCTAGCTGCGGTGACCATACGATGTCCATCCAACAGTCGTCGTGCTTCTTCAACCTCTGGTCTTCTTGCTCCAGCCACCCAAACCAGCGCCGGCCGTGCCGCCTGCTCTTGCCTCCCGTGGCCGGCTGTGCTGCCACGCAGGCCTCACCACCCCACCCTACTCCCGCCGTAGGCCAGGCCTTCCCTCTACTCACCCACACCCCCTGTTATTCTCCGGCGATGGCAGCCTCAAACCGTAGACGAACCAGTCAACCCTTGTACTCCCCTCCGCGTGGGCATCCACTACTGCTTATTCACTAGCTCCGGGTCGTTCCCTTCCTAGGTCGCCCAGTCGTCCACCACCTTGGTGCTCTCGGGCGGTACGGCATTGTCAACGCGGTCAACGAACGATAGCCATCAGAAGAGGACTGTAAGTGGAGAGGCTGACAACTAGGTCCATGGCTGCACGCAAGGAAGTGCCTCCTTATTATGCGCAAAATAATGATTCCTCCACCCGGCTTTATCTTCGCATGGAAGGAACTGCCCTCTTACCCCCTGACAGCTGGGACCCACCAGGTTGAAGCGAAGGTCGCGTTATCTGTCTGGCCGCGAACATGTACATACATAGCGGTCGATCGGTCTCTCTACGGTGACGTACCGTGGCCGAGTAAGGAGCAGCACGTGTTGAAGTAGAGGCGTCGATGTAGCATGTCACGCAGTCCTGTCTATATCATGTACACGTACGTACAGCCACGCTGCAAGATAGTAAATACAGCTACATACGTACATACGGGCGGGGTCTCTAACGCGTACAACAATGTCATCCTATTCATCGGGAGCCAACCAGCTTGGATAGAACAGCTGGAACGGGGTCTGGCGTACCACAAAACGGATGAAGACGGCCTTCTGTTCTACCACGTACGGTCGAAACGAGGTCCTGTTCATCGGGAAGGGTCTGGCGTACCGCAGAACGGAGGAAACGGACTTGTGTTCAAGCTCCTACGGTCGAAACGGGGTGCTGTTGATCGGGAGGGGTGTGGCGTACCACAAAATGGAGGAAACAGACTTGTGTTGGAGTGCCTACGGTCGAAATGGGATCCTGTTCATCGGGAGGGGTGTGCCGTACCGCAAAACGGGACTCCACGGGACTACTGTTCATCCACCGTCGACTTCCTCCAGCCTCCACCTGCTACTGTTCATCCACCATCGACTTCCTCCTGCCTCCACCTGCTACTGTTCATCCACGGGGGTCCTGTTCATCCATCCTCCACCGGCTACTGTTCAACCAGCCCTCCACGGGGTCCTGTTCATCCAGCCTCCACTGGCTCTTGTTCAACCAGCCCTCCACGTGGTCTTGTTCAACCAGCCATCCACGGGGTGCCTCCACCGACTACTGTTCATCCACCCCCACCTCCTCGATCGGGGTCCTGTTCATCCAGCGGCAACAGCCTCTACTATCACGGGACCCTGTTCATCCAACCCTCACCGAGAACTGTTCATCCAACCCCCACTAGGGACTATTCATCAAGAGGCATCTTGGACCGGCTTCTGTTAGCAGAAGTAGCGAAGGAATCACTCGGGTTTAGTTAACAGCCAAGGGATCGATTGGGGTTCAGTAACGTAGTTAGTGCAATCGCTCGGGTTCAGTTAGAGCCCAACGCCTCGCTCGGGTATAGTTAGAGCCCAACGCATCGCACACATGTGCGTACGTGCACGAGAGAAACGTGCAAACCTTCGTGGATCGCTCGGCCCCGACCACCCACCGTAACTTGGAACTCCCTGAAATTTTCCTCGCCCTCGCTTCTACCATGATTTTTTCCGTCATGGACGGCCCAAAGAATGTCATGCAGGTGCGTCTCCGTCCCGCCCAGGACAAAAAGCCCATTTTCTGTCATGATTTTTTGTCATAGAAGTAGGAGCCCACCACATCTATGATGATACCGGGTTTTGTCACAATTATCGTCATAGAAGTGTCATAAGCATGACTAGACAAAAATTCGTTCGGGCCAAAATGTCACGGATGTGTATTTTTTTTACAGTGTGGTGTTGTGGCTGGGTACATTGTGGAAGATGCAGAACGGGCAGTTGCCCCTGGGGGGATTCGTCGTGGTCATGACCGCGCTTCATCTCAGGTTCAGCCGCAAGTACGGCAGGACCCTTGCGCTTCGCCTCCTTAGCCTTGGCCTTCTTGTCCTCGGGGTCTGCCTCCGGAAGCTCCAGGAGGGAGAGGCGGCCCTCCTCGGGCCTTGCACATTTGTTCGCCAGGTTGAACATCTCCAGGGCTGAGCACAGGTCCTCGTTGATGGCGAGCTCCTCCTTCATCCTGACATCCCGGACGCCTTCAGAGAACGCCGAGATGATGGCCTCGTCGGACGCCTTCGGGATCCTGAGACAGACGTTTGTGAAGCACTGTATGTACTTGTGCAAGGTCTCGCCCGGCAGCTGCTTCACGCGCCGCAGGTCGCCCACTGTAGGAGCGCGGTCGCGAGTACCCTGAAAGTTGGCGATGAAACGCTCACGAAGCTCGTCCCAGGAGGAGATCAGGTTTAGGAGCCAAGAGCGCGCGCCGTCCTTGAGGGCCATGGGGAACCAGTTCGCCATGACCTTGTCATTGCTGTTCGCCGCTTCGATGCTCAGCGAGTAGAGTTGGAGGAATTCCGCGGGGTCAGGGGTGCCGTCGTAATGTGGAGGCAGATCTGGCTTGAATTTGCCGGGCCAGACGATGCGGCGTAGCTCCGGGGTGAAAGCACGGCAGCCTACCGCACTCACAGGTGCGGGCAGCATGGGTGGAGCTCGGTCTTGATGCCCGTGCGCCGCAACCTCCGGCGGCACGCGGTCCTGGTGCTGGCACTGCGGCGCCGGGAGCGCGTGCGCGTCGGCTTGCGGGCACTGGATCACCTGGCAGCTTGCTTCATCGTGCGCCGGCGCCCCGCACAGTGGGTCGCGCTGGGGCGCGTCACGCCTGGGCTCGGGGTTGGCGCAGCACAGAGGAGGAGGAGTAGGCGTGCCATGAGCCACGTCGCCCACCTAAGATGGTGGGGGACGGTGCAGGGGCCTCACCGGCGGCACTGACGAGCTCGGTGATGTGGCCAAGCCAGTCGTCGTAGAGGTCGTTGGCGGGGCGATAACGCAGGAGCTCGCGTGCCATGAGCAGCGCGGCCTGCGCGTTTGCTGGCCCGCGGCGAGCATGGGAGGATGACGCCATGGCTGGAGTGGGTGATGGAGTTGCGGTGCGGCCATCACGCCCCATGGAAGGCGGCAGCGACGAATCCTGCTGCTCACAAGCAGCAGGATCAATGGCAGCGTTAGCCATGGGGTAGGCAGAGCGGCGAGGAGCGTTGTTGCCCACGGGTGCCGTCTGGGCGACACGAGCGGCCTGGCGCTCGGCACGGACGCGGCAAACTTCAACCATGGGAGCGATGGAACGGAGGCGAAGCGAATGGTGGAAGAATGACTTCGACACGCCCCTACCTGGCACGCCAAATGTCGGATTCAGGGCTCCGCAAACCCAAGAAGGTTCGAACTCTGGGGCGTGTGAGAAGATCTCAACCTCTCCAGGTTAGAGCCCGTTGCCCCACAGCCTAGCCTAAACGGATTCGCGTGAGCAAGGAAGAAGATGAACACGGCAGTTTACCCAGGTTCGGGCCACCTTGCGGTGTAAAACCCTACTCCTGCTTTGTGGTGGATTGGCCTCACGAGGGGCTGAGGATGAACTAGTACAGAGGATGAACAACCTCGCGAGGGCTCGGGGGTGAGAATGAGTCGACCCCTTCTATGGTGGTGGCTAACCTATATTTATAGTGGCCTTGGTCCTCTTCCCTCGAAACTTAGGTGGGAAGGGATACCACAATAGCCAATTTGAAAGGGGACAAGTAGTACATCCTATCCTGACAAAAGGTGGTCTTCTCCTGCAAAGCTTCTAGTCGTGATGCAGCGGTGGGCTCGGTGGTGACCTCCGCCTTGCCGAGCCTGTGCTCTTGCTCCTGTAGCACCGGAATGGAAACCTATGGGAGATTCCTCGGGAACCCACGCCTGTCCTTGCCTCCTTAGCACCAAAGAGGAAACTGCCTCCTCTGCGCCCGCTGGCGTCCGCCTGGCCTTGGTCGTCATCGCAACGTTGTGAGGCTGGGTACCTGCATAGAAATCTCTGCTCCTCGGGAGGCTGCCTGGGGAGGCTGCTCCCTCGGGAGGTCTTGGTGTCGTCCTCCTCACGAAGCATGGCCCCTCACGAGGGTCTTGTCTTGGTGGTCTTGGAGATGGACCGTACCAGGCCGTCGAGGGAGCCACACCATGGGCCGCAGGCAGGCAAGTCTGGGTACCCTGGTTCCCTGAACGCCAACACCTTTCCCATCCCACATGCCCCGACCGACGGTGCGAGGCCTTCCACCGAAATCACTGGCCCCGTCCTCCAATTAAGCGGCGCCCACAGCCATTTTGCATGCAGTATAACGTGGAGCTTGGTAGCATCTGGCAGCGGAGAAGCAAATCACGGCCGCACGTGCGGACGAGGTCGCTATGGCTTCCATGCGTGCCGACCACCAGATCTTGGATGAGCACCTCGTCTTCGAGGCCACCGTCGACACCGCCACGCGGTTTTCTACTTTAAAATACAGTTTGCGCTGTTTTCTGGAGGCCACCGCCAGTGCCTTCTAGTGATTTGTCCTCTGTAATGTTAATATGCAATCTGATATCCTGAAATGTAATGTTCAGCTAACAGTCTGGTCCAACAATTGCTACATTTTGTAGTACTGTTCTCAAGCATTCTTGGTTTCGTTAACTGTCTTATCTTCTAGTATATGTTCTATTCTGCAATGTCGTGCTCAGTTAACTATTTTGGTTCATTTGGTCTGCTGTCTAGTTAACTGTTTGGTTCAATTCTGCAATTTGATTATCATTTGTTGTGGGTACAATTTTGTATTGTTATGCATGTGAGAAATAAATCGAATATGGCTGTACTCAATACATATTCTACTGATAGTATGGCAACTCTCCGTTAACCTGATTAAGATCTTCCTTATATGTGTTGCAGGGAAACAATGGGAGACACCGCGGTTTACCATCGAGGTTTGCTCATGCATGGTCCTTTTGCTAATAGCACATTATCCTGCAGTTGCAGGAATCATTCTAATATTTAGGTTTCTTACAATTTGGTCTTGCACATATAGGCCCTGCTGTCAGAGGCTTAGACCCACTGTTCGAGCCATTTTGCATATGGGGAAATGAGATGTCCATGAATATCAGTCAGGTCAAGAAACTCAGAAAGATAGTTAGGATAAAGAAGCTTGCGACGAATAATAGCAAGATCTTTGTTTGCACAATGAAGAAGACATCAGACAACTATAGGATGGTACTAACTCTTTTACCTTGTTTTTACCCCTTGCGCCATTTCAAAATTTATAATAGTGATTTATGCATATATTTGTTTTCAGTACTTTTCAAAGCAGGTCACCGATGATTACCTCTCAAACCACCTGCATGGTCAAAAGGCAAGGAATGTATTCATTCAACACCCACAGTACACTATTGAAGTCTTCCTAAAGAGGACGAAGGTTGGGCGGGCAATTATCCATAGCCACTGGCCTAAAGTTGCAAGGACATTCAACATCACTAAAGGCTCAATATCGCCTTCCGCTTCTGGAGTTTCCCAGATGAGATTCATCTATGTATTTACCGTGTATGATGCTACTTTTCCAAAGGTTTTCGATGTTGCATGTGAAACTTGGTGCTGTTGTGTAATGGCGTAGCTAGCTATATCTCTCTTTGGTGTAACTGAGTGCTGAAGCTATCTGATGTAATTCAATTATGAAATCCTGGTTGCCATTATACGGATATGAAATATATGGTGTGTTTTATAAGAAATGTTAATTTGATTACTAGATGGATTATCAAATAATAGGCTAATTAGCCTACTTATTGGGGTTTTCTATTGCAGACGGTTACTCAGACAACACCGTGGGCGATGAACTCAAAGAACCCACACAGTTTCTAGAAAGTAGGCGTGTTGGATCAACTAACAATCACACATGACTTCCGACAGAGAACTATTTGCGTTAGGCCACCTTGCACAAATGTTTCCACACAAAAAATTGTGTGTGATATACATACGAACGAAAACATTTTTCTGGGATTCACTGTGTGGGATGTACATACAAACTGAAACGATTGGGCTTCGATGCCTCGCCCGATCGCACATGAGTTCATTTTGCCCCCGCCGGTGTGGCCGGAGGGCCTATCCCCGACGGTTGCTGGGTCGTGTGGGAAGGACCCCCCTATCGCACACACTCACTTGGCAACGGTTTAAAACTCCGTCCCGGAAAGGGGCTAAAAACCGTTTCTATAGCACGTCTCTGCACCAGTGATATCTGCGGGACTGAGAAATAAGATACCCCTCTTCTTTGGTGTGGGTTTAGGCGGTGGTTCAGGAAGTGTCCAATCATCATAATTCTTCAATATATTATTCAATAATTCCTCAGCTTGTTCAATAGTTCATTCCCTGAAAACACAACCAACACAACTATGTAGGAAGTCCCTAGAAGCATCGGTTAGTCCATTATAGAAGATATCAAGTATTTCATTTTTCTTAACAGGATGATCAGGTAAAGCATTAAGCAATTGGAGAAGCCTCCCCCAAGCTTGTGCGAGACTCTCTTGTTCAATTTGCGCAAAGTTAAATATTTCATGTAAGGCAGCTTGTTTCTTATGGGCAGGAAAATATTTTTCAGAGAAGTAGTAAATCATATTCTAGGGACTACGCACACAACCAGGAGAAAGAGTATTGTACCATATTTTAGCATCACCCTTCAGTTATAAAGGAAATAACTTGAGGATGTAGTAGTAGCGAATTTTTTCCTCGTGAGCAAATAGGGTGGCTATATCATTTAATTTAGTAAGATGTGCCACTACAGTTTTAGTTTCATATCCATGGAAACGATCAGATTCAACCAGAGTAATTAACTCTGGGTCGACAGAGAATTCATAATCCTTATCAGGAATAAAGATAGGTGAAGTAGAAAACTTAGGATCATATTGCATTCTAGCATTCAAAGATTTTTCTTTCAACCTGCATAATAATTTCTTAAGATCATCTCTATCCTTGCAAGCAAGAAATTCTCTAGCTACTTCTCCATCCATAACATAACCCTCAGGTATCTTAGGCATTTCAATTCTAGGAGAGCCAGGTCTAATAGGTGTTTCATAATTTTCAGTTTCAAAGACTTCATCAGTTTCAGTAATTTCATCAGTTTCAGCATCCTCAATTTCCTTAGCTCTAGCAATTTGTTCATCAAGAAATTCACCTAGTGGCACATTATCATCAAGCAAGGTACTAGCATCATCATAAGCATCATTCATAGCAGAAGTAGCATCATCAATAACTTGTGACATATCAGGATTAATAGCATGTGGTGGTGTTGCAAGTCTATTCAAAACAGAAGGTGAATCAAGTGAAGAGCTAGATGGCAGTTCCTTACCTCCCCTCGTCTTAGAGGGAACGATCTTGGTTCTTGTATCTTTTAGATTCTTCATAGTGATAAATAGATATAAATCCCAAGTGACTCAACAAATATAGCTATGCTCCCCGGCAACGGCGCTAGAAAAAGGTCTTGATAATCCACAAGTATAGGGGATCGCAACAGTTTTTGAGAGTAGAGTATTCAACCCAAATTTATTGATTCGACACAAGGGGTGCCAAACAATATTTGTAAGTATTAGTAGTTGAGTTGTCAATTCAACCACACCTGGAGATTAAATATAATGTAGGCATGTATTCCGTAAATAGCCATACATGCTTCTGGAAAAGAACTTGCATGACATCTTTTGTCCTACCCACCTGTGGCAGTGGGGTCCATAAGCAAACTAAGGGATATTAAGGCCTCCTTTTAATAGAGAACCAGAAAAAAGCATTAACACATAATGAATACATGAACTCCTCAAACTACGGTCATCACCAGAAAGTATCCCAATTAATGTCACCCTAGGGTTTATGGATCATAACACGTAGCAGGTGCATATGACTAGCAAGATCGGATCTAGAACATAGATATAATGG
Organism: Thinopyrum elongatum; assembly: GCA_011799875.1. Taxonomy (NCBI): domain Eukaryota; kingdom Viridiplantae; phylum Streptophyta; class Magnoliopsida; order Poales; family Poaceae; genus Thinopyrum; species Thinopyrum elongatum. The sequence goes on from CM022299.1 coordinate 447,287,524, forward strand.
TGAAAACATAAATGGTCCAGATCTGAAATCATGGAACTCGGGCCCTAGTGACAAGCATTAGGCATAGCAAAGTCATAGCAACATCAATCTCAGAACATAGTGGATGCTAGGGATCAAGTCCTAACAAAACTAACTCGATTACATGATTAATCTCATCCAAATCCTCACCGACCAGCGTGCCTATGAAGGAATTACTCACTCCCGATGGGGAGCATCATGGAATTGGTGATGAAGGAGGGTTGGTGATGACGAAGACCAAAGATTCCCCTCTCTAGAGCCCCGAACGGGCTCCAGATCTGGCCTCCCGATAAAGAATAGGAGGTGGCACCGGCTCCGTATCGTGAAACGCGATGAAACTTCCTCTCTTATTTTTTCTCTGAAAATAGGAATTTATAGAGTTGGAATTAGGGTCAACGGAGCCCCGAGGGCCCCAGCACCCTCCAGGGCACGCCAGAGGGGGTGGCATGTTCTGGTGTCTTGTGGGCAGCCAGGGCCCCCCTCTAGTGGGTCTTGGTTCCAGTATTTTTTATTTTTTCTGAAATAATTCTCCAAAAAGTTTTGTCCAATTTCGAGAACTTTTATTTCTGCACAAAAACAACACCATGGTAGTTCTGCTGAAAACAACGTCAGTCCGGGTTAGTTTCATCCAAATCATGCAAATTAGAGTCCAAAACAAGAGCAAAAGCGTTTGGAAAAGTAGAAACGATGGAGAAGTATCAGGGGCTCTTTCCCCCTCTTTCCCGATGGCGTTGGAACACCGCCGTGACAATCATCGTGACAGCGATCTACACCAACAACTTTGACGCCGTCACCACCAACTCTCTCTCCCTCTGTACAGTGGTGTAACACCTCCTCTCCCCGCTGCAATCTTTACTTAAACATGGCACTTAATGCTACATATTGTTATCCAATGATGTGTTGCCATCCAATGATGTTTGAGTAGATTTGTTTTGTCCTATATGGGTTGATTTATGATCGTGATTGGTTTGAGTTGTATGTTTTATTTTGGTGTTGTCCTATGGTTCCCTCCATGTCACGCAAGCATGTGGGATTCGCGCACGGTGTTGCAATATGTTCATGATTCGCTTATGGTGGGTGGCGAGAGTGACAGAAGCTTATACCCGAGTAAGGGGGTTCTTGCGTATGGGAGTAAAGTGGACTTGATACTTAATGCTATGGTTGGATTTTACCTTAATGATCTTTGGTAGTTGCCGATGCTTGCTAGAGTTCCAATCATAAGTGCATATGATCCAAGCACAGAAAGTATGTTAGCTCATGCCTCTCACTCATATAAAATTGCAATAATGATCACCGGTCTTGTTATCGATTGCGTAGGGACAAATAACATTCTTGTGTTACAAAAAGCTCTCTACTAAACAATTAACTTTTATTATCTTGCAAATTACTCATAGTTTTATTCTTGCTAAGTACATCTAGTTTTATTCTTGCAAACCTATCCTATCACGTACAAAATAGTATCATACTTGTTCTAGGTAAAGCGAATGTTAAGTGTGTGTAGAGTTGTATCGGTGGTCGATAGAACTTGAAGGGAATATTGAATCTACCTTTAGCTTCTCATTGGGTTCGACACTCTTATTTATCGAAAAAGCTACAATTGATCCCCTCTACTTGTGGGTGATCATTCACCAGCACCATCTCACCTCAAACCCTAGTTCATCTCTTGTATTCAGTCTTTGTATCAAAACCTCAGATTGGTACCTGTGGGTTACTAGTAGTGTTGATTACATCTTGTAGTTGATCCTAGTTGCTTTATTTGGTGGAAGATTATATGTTCAGATCCATGATGCTATTCAATACCCCTCTAATCTTAAACATGAATATGATTTGTGAGTAGTTACTTTTGTTCTTGAGGACATGGGAGAAGTCTTGTCATAAGTAATCATGTGAATTCGGTATTCGTTCTATATTTTGATGATATGTATGTTGTTGATTCCTTTAGTGGTGTCATGTGAACATCGACTACATGACATTTCACCATATTTGGGCCAAAGGGAATGCATTATGGATTAGTAATTATATGATGGGTTGCTAGAGTGACAGAAGATTAAAACCTAGTTTATGCGCTATTCCGTAAGGGGCTCATTTGGATCCATATGTTTCATGCTATGGTTAGATTTATCTTAATTCTTCTTTCATAGTTGCGGATGCTTGCGAGAGGATTTAATCATAAGTGGGAGGCTTGTTCAAGTAAGAACAACACCGAAGCACTGGTCCACCCACATATCAAATTATCAAAGTAGCGAAGGTGAATCCAACAAACATGATGAAAGTGACTAGATGAAATTCCCGTGTGCTCTCAAGAGCGCTTTACTTGCTATAAGAGAAGGTTCCGGCCTGTCCTTTGCTACAAAAAGGATTGGGCTACCTTGCTTCACATTTGTTACTATTGTTACTTTTTTCTCGTTGCCAATTATCTTGCTATCAAAACTACTCGTTACCGATAATTTCAGTGCCTGCAGAAAACACCTTGCTGAAAACCGCTTGTCATTTCCTTCTGCTCCTTGTTGGGTTCAACACTCTTACTTATCGAAAGGACTACAATTGATCCCCTATACTTGTGGGTCATCAAGACTCTTTTCTGGTGCTGTTTCTGAGGAGTGAAGCGCCTTTGGTAAGTGGAATTTGGTAAGGAAAATTTTATATACGTGCTGAAATTTACTATCAGTTGTTACCATGGAAAACAATCCTTTGAGGGGTTTGTTCTGGGTATCTTCACCTCGACCGGAGGCACAAAGAGTTGCCCCTCAACCTACTGCACCTACTGAAAATATTTATTATGAGATTCCTTCAGTATGATAGAGAAACTACTAGCTAACCCTTATACAGGAGATGGAACTATACATCCTGATATGCACTTAATATATGTGGATGAAGTTTGTGGATTATTTAAGCTTGCAGGTTTATCCGGAGATGAAGTTAAGAAGAAATTTTTCCCTTTATCTTTGAGGGGAAAGGCATTGACATGGTATATGCTATGTGATGATATTGGAACGTGGGATTGGAACCGATTGAGATTGGAATTTCATCAAAAGTTTTATCCTATGCATCTGGTTCATCGTGATATGAACTATATATATAATTTTTGGCCTCGTGAAGGAGAAAGTATCGATCAAGCTTGGGGGAGGCTTAAGTACATGATGTACAGAAGCCCCAATCATGAGCTCTCAAAGGAAATTATCTTACAAAATTTTTATGCTCGGCTTTCTCATAATGATCAAACCATGCTCGATTCTTCTTCAACTGGTTCCTTTTTGAAGAAAACTATTGAATTCAGATGGGATCTTCTGGAAAGAATTAAATGCAACTCTGAAAATTGAGGACTCGACAAACGTAATGAGTCAGGTATAATACTTAAGTTTGATGTGTTAAGTCTTTTATGGATACCGATGCTTTTCATAAGTTTAGCACTAAATATGGACTTGATTCTGAGATGGTAGCCTCTTTTGGTGAATCATTTGCTACTCATGTTGATCTCCCTAAGGAGAAGTGGTTTAAATATCATCCACCTATTAAAGAAAAGATTGAGGAACCCATCATAGTTAAAGATGAAACTATCATTTACAATGTTGACCCAGTTATTCCTACTGCTTATATGAGAAACCTCCCTTTCCTATTAGGATAAAGGAATATGCTAAAGTTTCAACTGTGGTTAATAAAAGTTATGTTAGAACACCTAGACCCTCTGAACAAATCAAAGTTGAACCTAATGTTGCTATGCTTAAAGATCTCTTGGTCGATAATATTGATGGGCATGTTATTTATTTCTGTAGTGAGGCTACTAGAATAGCTAACCTGATCTCCTAAGGATAAGAATAATCCTGTCGTTGGCATGCCTATTGTCTCTGTTAAAATAGGAGATCATAGCAACCATGGTTTATGTGATTTAGGTGCTAGTGTGAATGCTATTCCATTTACTCTCTATCAAGAGATTATGAATGATATTGCACCTGCTGAAATAGAAGACATTTATGTTATTATTAAACTTGTGAATAGAGATACTATTTCACCGCTTGGGATTTTTAGAGATGTTGAAGTCTTGTGTGAAAAAATAAAATATCCTACTGATTTTCTAGTTCTTGGTTCACAATAAGATGATTTTGGTCCCATTATATTCGGTAGACCTTTTTTGAATATAGTTAATGGTAAGATTGGTTGCAACAAAGAAACTATTAGTGTTAACTTTGGTGATGTATCTCATGAGTTTGATTTCTCTAAGTTTCGTAGACAACCTTATGATAAAGAATTGCCTAGTAAGGATGAAATTATTGGTCTTGTTCTATTGCCGTACCTCCTGCTGATCCGTTAGAACAATATTTGTTAGACCATGAGAATGATATGCACATGAGTGAAATAAATGAAATAGACAAGATGTTCTTTGATCAACCACCTATTCTTAAACACAATTTTCCTCTTGAAACTCTTGGAAGTCCTCCTCCACATAAAGGTGATCCCTTGTTTGAGTTGAAACAATTACCTGATTGATGCGGCTTGAAACTGCGTCGGTATTTCCCCAAAGAGGAAGGGATGATGCAGTACAACTACGGTAGGTATTTCCCTCAGTTGTGAGACCAAGGTTATCAAACCAGTAGGAGAACCAAGCAACACTATGTAAATGGTACCTGCACACAAAGAACAAATACTTGCAACCCGACGCGTAAGAGGGGTTGTCAATCCCTCCTCGGTAAAAAGATAGATTAAATTGTATGAGATTGGATAAATAGATCACACAAGAACAAAAAAAAAGATGCAAATAAAAAGTGCAGCAAGGTATTTTTGGGTTTTTGGAATAATATATCTGAAAACAAATGCGGTGAAAAATAGATCTGAAAGCAATATGATAAAAAATAGACCCGGGGGCCGTAGATTTCACTAGTGGCTTCTCTCAAGAAAATAGCATATGGTGGGTAAATAAATTACTGTTGGGCAATTGATAGAAGAACAAATAATTATGACAATATCCAAGGCAATGAGCAATATATAAGCATCATGTCCAATGTAAGTAGACCAAAACGATTCTGCATCTACTACTATTACTCCAGACATCGACCGCTATCCAGCATGCATCTAGTGTATTAAGTTCATGGAGAAACAGAGTAATGCAATAAGAACGATGACATGATGTAGACAAGATCTATCATGTAGGAATAGAGCCCATCTTGTTATCCTTAATAGCAATGGTACATACGTGCCTCGCTACCCCTTCTGTCACTGGGTGAGTACACCGTAAGATCGAACCCATCACAAAGCACCTCTTCCCATGGCAAGAAAAATTGATCTAGTTGGCCTAACTAAACCAAAGATTCGAAGAAGAAATACGAGGCTATAAATTATCATGCATATAAGAGATCAAAGAAGACTCAAATAATATTCATGGATAGAAATTGATCATAAACTCGAACTTCATCGGATCCCAACAAACACACCGCAAAAAGTTTACATCAAATAGATCTCCAAGAGACCATTGTATTGAGAATCAAAAAGAGAGAAGAAGCCATCTAGCTACTGCCTACGGACCCGTAGGTCTATGGTGGACTACTCATGCATCATCGGAGAGGCACCAATGAGGATGATGAACCCCTCTGTGATGGTGTTAGATTGGATCTCGTGGTTCTGGAACTTGCCGTGGCTGGAATTGTGTTTCGACTGCTCCCCTAGGGTTTCTGGAATATTTGGGTATTTATAGAGCGAAGAGGCGATGGAGAGGACCTTCGTGGGCCCCAAGATACATAAGGGCACGCCAGGGGCCTCCGGTGCGCCCTGGTGTATTACGGGCCCCACGGGCCTCCCCCCAGGTGCTTCCTTGGCTCCCAAGTTGTCTTCTGGTCCAAAAAAAATATCCAAAAAGTTTCGCTGCGTTTGGACTCCGTTTGGTACTGATATTCTATGAAGTAAAAAACAAGCAAAAAACAGCAACTGGCATTGGGCACTATGTCAATAGGTTAGTCCCAAAAATGATATAAAGTTGCTATAAAATGATTGTAAAACATCCAAGAATGATAATATAACAGCATGGAACAATAAAAAATTATAGATACATTGGAGACGTATCAGCATCCCCAAGCTTAATTCCTGTTCGTCCTCAAGTGGGTAAATGATAAAAATAGAATTTTTGATGTGGAATGTTGCCTAGCATGTTCATCACATATTCTTTTCTTTTGTAGCATGGACATTTGGACTTTTAGATGGTTTAAAGCAATAGACTATATTTGACATGAAGACTTCAATAGTCAAGCATATCAATAACCAACCATGTCTTTCAAAATATCAACACTAAATAAAGTTATCCCTAGCCCATCATGCTCAATCATTGATCCATTCATGAAACACACTCGAATATTAGCTACATCCAATGCACAAGTATGATCATAGTGCCCCTTAGTTGGTGCTTTATAAGAGAAGGTGGAGACTCAAATAAAAATAAAAATTGCATAAAAGTAAATAGATAGGCCCTTCGCAGAGGGAAGTAGGGATTTGTAGAGGTGCCAGAGCTGAAAGCTTAAATTGCGAGAAAAATATTTTGAGAGGCATGCTTTTCCTGTCAACGAAAACGACCGAGAATTCATAATACTTCCCATGCTAGATACATCATAGGCGGTTCCCAAACATAAAATAAAGTTTATTCCTTTTTCCACCATTCTTTCACAATCCATGGCTAGCCGTATCCACGGGTGCCTTCCATACCAACACTTTCCAAGGAATTAATTATTTGACAACATAAAGTAAATTTCTTTTTAATTTTGGGACTGGGCATCCCTATTACCGCCACACTCTCATTCAATAACAAGTGAATAAACACTCATCTTGAGAATAACACATCTAGCATGGAAAAATATTGGCCACCCCCTGCCGCTTCATGAGCGGTACAGGCAGACAAAAAGGAAATTCATTTTGAAAATTAGAGTTGGCACATACAAATTTGCTTAGAACGGCACTAAAATACCGCATATAGGTAGGTATGGTGGACTCATATGGCAAAATTGGGTTTAAGGATTTTGGATGCACAAGTAGTATTTCTACTTAGTACAAGTGGAGGCTAGCAAAAAGATTGAGAAGCAACCAACCAAGAAATGAATATTCTCATAAACAAGCATTAAGCATAACTAACACCAAATAATGCACCACAAGTAGGATGTAATTTCATTGCATAACTATTAACTTTCGTGCTTGCACAGGGAATCAGGAACCTTAACACCAATATTCTTACTAAAGCATAATTAATCACCAACATGACTCATATATTACTATCATCATATCTCAAAACTATTAGAAGGAACCAAGTTTATTTTGTCCATTGATCTTGGTGAAAGTTTTTATTATATCCCTCTTGAATATCTATCACTTTGGGACTAATTTCATATACTGCAATTGCTTTTGACAAGCTCAAACAAATTTAAGTGAAGAACATGAGCATAAAGATTTTCATCTCTCAAAATAATATAAGTGAAGCATGAGAGAATTTCGACAAAAAATTCCTAACTCTCAAATAGATCTAAGTGAAGCATGAGAGTATTTCTTCAAAAATTAAAGCACACCGTGCTCAAGAAGATATAAGTGAAGCACTAGAGCAACTCCATAGCTCAAAATTTTTAACTGAAGCATAAAGAGCAATTCTAACAAATCATAGCATAATTTTGGCTCTCTCAAATAGGTGTGTCCAGAAAGGATACTTGTGACAAACTAAAAAGCAAAACAAGAAACGACTCATATAATACAAGATGCTCCAAGCAAAACTCATGATATGTGACGAATGAAAATATAGCTCCAAGTAAAATTGCCGATGGTTGTTAGAAGAAAGAGGGGATGCCTACTGGGGCATCCCCAAGCTTAGTTGCTTGTTTCTCCTTGAACATAAACTTGGGGTGCCATGGGCATCACCAAGCTTAGGCTCTTTTCACTCCTTATTCCTTCATCCATCGTGATCTCACCAAAAACTTGAAAACTTCAATCACACAAAACTTAACAAAACCTTCATGAGACCCGTTAGTATAATAAAGCAAACCACCACTGTAAGTACTGTTGAAAACCCATTCATATTTTATTATTGCATTATACCTACTATATTTCAACTTTACCATGGCTTATACCCCACGATACAATCCATAGAGTCATCAGAATAAGCACACAATGCAACGAAAACAGAATCTGTCAAAAACAGAACAGTCTATAGTAATCTGGACTTTGACCATACTTTTGTAACTCTAAAAATTATGAAAAATTAGGAAAACGTAGGAAATTTGTATATCAATATTTTGTAAAAAATTCAGAAACTTTCGTCACTTCTGTGGTTTTTAACAATTCTGCTACTGGACGCATACGTTTCTGTTTTTCAACAAGATCAAATCAACTATCACCCAACATGATCCCAAAGGCTTTACTTGGCACTAACACTAATTAAAACATAAAAACACAATCATGACAGTAGCATAATTGTTCAAACACTCAAGAACAGAAGAAAAAGGCAAAACTAAATTTTATTCATTGGGTTGCCTCCCAACAAGCGCTATCGTTTTATAGCTTGGCATAATGCATTGATTCAAGTATTGTCATTTTTAGTTTTTGATCCATACGTTGCCCTCATGATTGATTCATATGGTGGTTTAATTCTTGTTCAAGGGAAGTGTTCCATACCCTTCCTTAGTGGAAATTGAAATTTAATATTACCTTCTTTCATATCAATCACGGCACCTATAGTGCGTAAAAATGGTCTACCAAGTATAATTGGACAAGACGGATTGCAATCAATATCAAGAACAATAAAATATATGGACACATAGTCCCTATTTGCAAGAATAAGAACATCATTAATTCTTCCCAAAGCTTTATAATAGTAGAATCCACCAAGTGCAAATTAAGAGAACATTCTTGATACGTCCATTTTGCATCATGATTTCCTACTGTTATTTATAATGTTTTCATGCATAAGAATGCTTTTGGGAGTAATTATAATGCCTTTTCTCTTATAATATGCAAGGTTTACACAAAGAGGGAGAATGCCGGCAGCTGGAATTCTGGACCTAAAAAAGCTATGTCAGAGATACCTATTCTGCGCATCTCCATATGAGCTAAAATTTATGGAGAATTGTTTTGGAATATATAAAAAAATACTGGAGCAAATAACTACCGGAGGGGGGCCACCTAGTGAGCACAAGACACCAGGGCACGCGCCCTGGTGGGTTGTGCTATGCCCGGCCCACCTCCGGTGCCCATCTTCTGGTATATAAGTCATTTTGACCTAGAAAAAATAAAGGGAGGACTTTCGGGACGGAGCACCGCCGTCTCAAGGCAGAACTTGGGCAGGGGCACTTTTGCCCTCCGGCGGAGTGATTTCACTGGGGGAACTTCCCTCCCGGAGGGGGAAATCGAAGCCATCGTCATCACCAACAACACACTCATCTTTGGGAGGGCAATCTTCATCAACATCTTCAACAGCACCATCTCCTCTCAAACCCTAGTTCATCTCTTGTGTTCAATCTTTGTATCAAAACCTCAGATTGGTACCTGTGGGTGTCTAGTAGTGTTGATTACATCTTGTAGTTGATTACTACATGGTTTATTTGTGGAAGATTATATGTTCAGATCCATTATGCTATTTAATAGCCCTCTGATCTTGAGCATGAATATCATTTGTGAGTAGTTACTTTTGTTCTTGAGGTCACGGGAGAAGTCATGTTGCAAGTAATCATGTGAAGTTGATATGTGTTCGATATTTTGATGATATGTATGTTGTGATTCCCTTAGTGGTGTCATGTGAACGTCGACTACATGGCACTTCACCATCTTTGGGCCTAAGGAAATGCATTATGGAGTAGTTATTAGATGATGGCTTCCTAGAGTGATAGAAGCTTAAACCCTAGTTTATGCGCTACTTCGTAAGGGACTGATTTGGATCCACATGTTTAATGCTATGGTTAGATTTTATCTTAATACTTTTCTCGTAGTTGCGGATGCTTGTGAGGGGGTTAATCATAATTAGGAGGTTTGTTCAAGTAAGAACAACACCTAAGCACTGGTCCACCCACATATCAAATTATCAAAGGAGCGAACACGAATCAAACCAACATGATGAAGGTGACATGGTGAAATTCCCGTGTGCCTTCAAGAATGCTTTGCTTATTCTAAGAGACAGCCTTGGCATGTCCTTTGCCACAAAAGGATTGGGCTACCTTGCTGCTCTTTATTTACCGTTACGGTTACTTGCTCATTACAAATTATCTTGCTATCAAACTACCTGTTACCGACAATTTCAGTGCTTGCAGAAATTACCTTGCTGAAAACCACTTGTCATTTCCTTCTGCTCCTCGTTGGGTTGGACACTATTACTTATCGAAAGGACTACGATTGATCCCCTATACTTGTGGGTCATCAAGACTCTTTTCTGGTGCCATTGCCAGGGAGTGAAGCGCTCTTGGTAAGAGGAAACTGGTAAGGAAAATTTTATACAGTGTGCTAAAATTTATTGTCACTTGTTGCTATGGAAAACAATCCTTTGAGGGGTTTGTTCAGGGTATCTTAACCTCGACCGGAAGCACAATTAGTTGCCCCTCAAACTACTCCACCTACTGAAAATATTGGTTATGAAATTCCTTCGGGGATGATAGAACAACTGGTAGCTAATCCTTATGCAGGAGACGGAACTGAACATCTTGATATTCATTTGATATATGTGGATGAAATTTGTGGATTATTTAAGCTTGCAGGTTTGCCTGGAGATGAAACTAAGAAGAAGGTCTTCCCTTTATCTTTGAAGGGAAAGGCATTGTCATGGTATAGGCTATGCGATGATATTGGATCTTGGAACGGGAATCGATTGAAATTGGAATTTCACCAAAAAAAATTATCCTATGTGTTGATGTCAAAACCGGCAGACCTCGGGGTAGGGGCTCCCGAGTTGTGGATCTAGGATCAATGGATAACAGGGGACGATGAACACAATGTTTACCCAAGTTTGGGCCCTCTCGAAGAGGTAAAACCCTACGTCCTGCTTGATTGTATTGAATATATGATGGAGTTTACAGAGTAGATCTACCTCGAGATCAGCATGAGCTAAACCCTAGGCTATGAGGTGATGAATATAGCTCTAACCCTAATGACTACAGCCCTCGGTTTATATAGACACCGATAGGGTTAGGGTTTCCGAAGATAGATTACAACAAGAAAGAAAAGGATCTCTTCCACTCTTAACTTGGAGGGCACACCACGGCTTCACAGGTCTCCGGTCACCACATGGCTCACTAGTCCGGCACACGTACAATGGGCCGTCGCCTCGAAGACCCCATAGTCCATGACTCCCTCAGTAGCCCCCGAACTTGCCTCTAACACCAAAGCTTATATCCGGCATCTGCTAATCTGACCAGTATTCGGCTTGCGATGCGAGTTCTTCAATGTTCGGGACCAGGTGATGTCCAAAATCTGAAGTGGCGATTTTACTTAACACAGAAGGAAAACAAAAATGTCGCTCAAGCATGAATAGTGCCTTTTACTGAAATCTTATCTCTCAATGAAGAGTCACTTCTAGCCATAACGCCAAGAGGTTACTATTTCTTGAAGCGCAGTTCGAGACTGACACCATGTTCGACACGTCCTCTCAAGGTGGAAATTATGCCCCGCTTGTCAGAGGATATGGTTAATGATATTGATTCCCCTCCCCGCTCATAATGTTGCAGAGATATCGGGAAGTGGCGAGGCCAACGGCGCGGAAAAAGGAATCCCTGGCCTGTCAACAGCCTATAAAGGGGGAGGGCCGCTACAGTTCGCACCTCACGCCCTCCCCCACCTCCCGCTTGCTCAGATCCTCAGAGCTCCAGCGCCCTTTCTCTCTTCTTTTATAGCAAATCCAACTCCACCTCCCTCATCCATGGCTGGATCTGGTGCTGATGGGAAGTGGGAGGCCTCCTCTGTTACCAACGAGGATATTTTGAAGCTGAAGGAGGCCGGCTACTTGCTGGCCAATGTCGCTCATCGGGCCCCTGAAGAGGGCCAGGTTATCCCAACGCCCGGTCCTGGCGAAAGAGTAGTATTTCTCCCCCATTTTCTCAGGGGGCTCGGGTTTCCCCTGCATCCCTTTATGCGGGGGCTGATGTTCTTCTAAGGGCTAGATTTTCATGATCTAGCCCCCAATTCCCTTCTCCACATCTCGTCCTTCATCATATTCTGTGAGGCCTTCCTCTGCGTCCAGCCACACTTCGGCCTCTGGCTGAAGGTGTTCAATGTCAAGCCCAAAGTGGTTGGCGGCGAGCATGCGGACTGCGGCGGGGCTTTGATCAGCAAGCTGATGTGGGTCCATTGGCCGGAGGGCCAATTCGTCGACACCGTCAGGATGTGGCAAAAGGAGTGGTTCTACATCACCGAACCAAAGGGAGCCGGCTGGGCAGCAACCCCCGCATTCCGATCCGGACTCCCCACCAGGCTGACCTCGAGGGTCGAGAAGAGCCCAGACTTGGGGTCACCTGATGATTTAAAGGCACTACAGAAGCGCGTTGGCAGTGTGATGGAGACCGGCGTGAAGCTGGTCGATGTGATCCAAGTCATGCTCAATCGCCGGATCCTCCCCTGTGAGGAGATGGCCAAGCCCATGTGGGCGCACAGCCCCGAAGACCCGGCCACCATGCGGCGCTTCTTCGGCATGACCCACAAGAAGGTGTGGGGGCTGCTATTCAAGCCGGAAAAGGAGTGGCCATTGAAGGAAGGGGACATTGGCCTTGACGCTGAGCACCCTCCGAAGAAGGTGAGCGATACTTTGTTCAAGCATAAGTCTAAACATTTATTTCGCATGACTTAATCCGAACCCCTTTACATGAGTTTTTCAGGGCTGGCTCGCCAAGGTTGAGAAGATCAGCGGCCCGGCGCTGCTGCCAGAGGGGCCCCGATCCGAACAGCTAGAGAAGCTACTGGTCGTGGCGCCATACAAGGCGCCCGACAAGAAGGGCAAGAAGAAGGAGACATCGAAGGCCAGGGAGGGCCTCCGCCGCAGGGCGGGCGACCACCCCGGAGATGCGGTGGCCTCATCCGTTCAGGATGGGGATGATGACGAGGGCAAGGAGGAGAGTGCCTTCTCACACTCCAAGAAGAGAGTGGCGTCTGAGGACGTCGAGGAGGTTCATCCTCCCCAAGCCCTCAAGAGGCGGTGCCGGCCTAAGCTGGTACTGCCTGACAGCTCGGACGAAGAGTTCGAAGCGTCCGAGCCAATCCCTCCAAAGGGACCCAGGTTTAAGTCCCCCGCGACCAGGTACACGTTATGGCTTTTTTAGTTATCATACTTTCAGTAATTTGCTTTGGTTTGAAAGCTAAACCCTTCCGAGCTGCACCCCCCCGTGCGAACGCCCTACCAAGCAGACCTCGGAGGGGATGTCTCCGCCGGCCGAACTGGCGGACAGTGGGTATATGGCGCATTCCGCGCCTCCTTCGATCCCCGAAGAGGTTGAGGAGGTGCGGTCCCAAAGGACTCCTCCCCCTCCGAACACAGAGGGGGAGGCAGACGCCATAATGGCCGAGGTTAACACCTCGGCCACCGAAGATTATGAGAAGGAGTCCGGACCATCTAGACCCCCGCCGTCGACCGCTCCCGAGCCCCCAAGGCCTTCGACGGCACAGGCTCCTCACAGAGAGGAGGGGGCCGGGGAGCAAACGCCAGCGCCGAACACCTCTACACGAGCGGCAGCTGGCTGGCCGAAGGTTCTAGAGGAGCTGGTGAGCAGCTCTGTCATCGATGACGGGCACCGCACTTTGATGAGTGCGGTTATGCAGGGTGTTCGGTCTGTCCAATCCGGGCTGAACGACGTTGTCCAAGGCCTTCTAACAAGCTTTGAGGTAAGTTATGTAATGTTCTTTCCTCATAACGCGGTAACGATTAATAGTTTTAGGCAGGCCGCACATATAGCAGCCCCCAAGACTCTGCCAGGAACTCAAAGAGGCCTGCAGAGGATCAAATCCGATAACCGAATAATAATGACGATGTATTTTTGCTGACACAGGCATTTTCCGTTGCCACAGCTGCTAGTGCCGCGGCATTAGAGGAGATGGATCAGAAGCTCCAGCTTTCCGATAAAGATCTTGACCTTGTCAACAAACGGCTTGACGAGGCGCAAGGTAAGCCCTGCTAGGAGATGTGCAATTGACTTGACGCTGGATATTGACTATCCAGACTATGTGTTAATCCTTAATCTTAATGATTCTGCAGCTGCTGCTGCCGAGGTCGAGGGCTTGAAGGAGGCCCTAAAGAAAGCTGAGGCCAAGGCGGCCGTGAAGAAGACCACCTGAAGAGGCGGTGGCCGATCTTGAGAAGGCCAAGCTTGCTGCCGAGCAACATGAGGCGCGGGTGACCGAAGTCCAAGTGGAGCTCCAGGATGCCGCCAAGAAGCTGGATGCCCTTGAGAAGGGGCAGGAGGAGTAATCCTCTCTGCTATCCAAGGTGGAGAAGGAGCTTCATGAGGCGAGGAGTGACGCTCGAGGCGTCCAGGAGGAGCTCCGGCAAGCGGCGCAAATTGCCAATGGTAATAGATATTTACTATAGAGTGTGTTCGGAGGCAACAGATTCGCCCTGCTGACAAGGGTCTAGCGCTCCGCAGGCGTCTTCGCCGAGCTCCCGAAGAATGCGGCGGCTGCGGCGGGGCACTATGCCACCGTCGAGGAGGACTCCATGTAGCGGCTCTTCTGGTCACAATTTCCGGAATCCGAGCATTCGCCCGTCCTCAGCGATCAAATGAAGCAGCTGATGGAGATGCATCGAATGTCTGAGCTGGCCTTGAAGGACCTCTGTCTCAGCCTATGGCCGGCGGAGCCCCTTCAAGACACCTACTTTGGCCTTGTGTAGAGGCTGAGGGAGGCGCCGCTCCGGATTGACGCCGTGAAGAGGTCGGCATGCCTTGAGGGGGCGAGGCTCGCGTTTGCGAAGACCATGGTTCACTGGCCAAGGATTAATCCAATGGAGATGGCCACTGGTCCTCCGCCCCAGGGGAAGGAGCACCACTGCCCCAAGCAATACTTCACGTAGGTGATGACCGGAGCACGGGTGATAGAGGGCCAGTGTTCAAAAAATGTAATGCTTGAGTAGCTGTAATCAAGTGTGTACCAACTGGGACTTATGCTTTATTATGCGCCCAGCGAACTTGTTTGATATTGTAGTGATTAAATTTTGACTCCTGTGTGGCCGTATGTTAATTCTGAATTCTACCAGTCGTCGGCTTCAGCCCCCAAGTGAATATCATGAGGGGTGTTCTGTCTCCGCACTGTAACCCTTAGCCAAGGTCTTGGTGCCCGGAGGCGGTAGTGTGGGAACAAAACGAGGCAATCAGACTATTTGGTTTTACTGCCTTCACTTAGCCGTAGGAGCTTGACGGTGGGGACTAGGGATTAGCCCCCAGTTTATGTGTGATGTACTTGGGGGTTGAAGCTTACCCTTTCCAATCACATGGTTTGTGTTAAGATGAACCCTTCGTGTGACACGGCTAAATCGCCAATGAATTTTAGAGTCCAACCTCGTCATCGGATCGCAGACCCGTTCATGCTTACTATGACGATCAGTTTTCTACTTTTTCCTCCTGAGGTACTTGACCGGGCAAGCCAGTAGTACAATCGTAGGGGTTCTCCCTTTGCCCTCTTAGCCGAACTAGCAGAACATAAGGGGCAAACATAGGAGCCGGGCAACCCAACTATTGACCCAAGACATAGTTCAGAACAGATGCATATAGTGCAATATCCGAGACACCGGACATAAAGGTATTGAGCTGACACATAAATCGAACTCGTGACTGACTAATATATTTTTTCATGCTGGGCTGTTCGAAGAGCGATGAGAGAGTCGGAGAGGGACAGAAAGATTGCAAGAATGCAGATATCCGAACACCACAAAAGGTATTTTATTATTTCTCGTAAGCTCGGGACGTCTAACCGTACAATTCGAACTGCGAAGGCAGCAGTTGTAAGAAGGAAAAAGGAGTTTTTACAGAGGAAAGGTTGACGCAGGGCATTGATGCGTGAGTTGAAGTCTTCACTGTGCCCTGCTACACGTCTACGCCTTTGCTTCTGATAGGTGGGGGCTGAGACCTTCAATGAGACCTTGATGGGCGAGGGCTCTGCTTGTGGTGCTTTATGCTTGGGGGTATCCGATGTTAATCCCTGGATCATCCGAAGACCAGATCGCCCCAGAGTTCGGTTGAGCGGAACATGTACTTCGGATGAAAGAATGCCTCACGGCTGCCCATGGAATTTTAAGCGCAAAGTTGTGCTGGCAAGGCAGATGGAGCATGGAGGACATAAGCGTGCCATGGGGTGCGTATCCCTATTTGCAGCGAACGCATGCGGGCTCCCATGACGGAGAACGGGTTCGAACCCGTTTGCTGTTGTCGCCGTCCTTTACGGTGGGTCGGCATTCGGGCCTATATGGGCCGGTGTTATATTCGGCCGCTAGGGCCGCAGTGTGTTCTTCGGTTCGAAGTGAGCGTTCGGTGTTGCCATTGATAGTTATGACCCCTAAAGGGCCCGACATCTTCAGCTTGAGGTACGCGTAATGCGGGACGTTATTGAATTTGGCGAACGCTGTGCGGCCGAGGAGGGCGTGATAGCCACTGCGGAAAGGTACAATATCGAAGATCTAGTCCTCGCTTCGGAAGTTGTCCGGAGATCCGAACACTACTTCAAGCATCACGGTGCCCGTGCAGCGGGCCTCCACTCCCGGAATGACCCCCTTGAAGGTGGTATTACTGGGTTTAATCCTTGATGGATCGATCCCCATTTTCTTCACTGTATCCTCGTATATCAGATTGTGGCTGCTTCCTCCGTCCATTAGGACTCTAGTGAGGTGGAATCCATCGATAATGGGATCTAGCACTAGGGCTGCGGACCCCCCATGGTGTATGCTCGTGGGGTGGTCCCTGCAATCGAACGTGATCGGGCAAGCCGACCATGGATTGAACTTCGGTGCTACTGGTTCGACGGAGTCTATGTCCCGTAGCGCTCGCTTCCTCTCCTTCTTTGGTATGTGGGTTGCATAGATCATATTCATCGTCTTTACTTCGGAAGGGAAGGGCTTTTGGCCTCCATTATTTGGCCTGCGGGGCTCGTCCTCGTCCTTGCTACATGGGCTCTTGCCCGAGTCTTCGGCGTTGAGCTTGCCGGCCTGCTTTATCACCCAATAGTTACGGTTGGAGTGGTTGGCAGGCTTTTCGGACGTGCCATGGATCTGGCAGGGCCTGTCCAGAATTGTATCTAGCCTGGATGGGCCATCGCTGTTGCCTTTAGGGGCCTTTTTGCGCTGTCCGAACTTTGGGTTTCGGAATCCGGCGTTTACTGCCGTATCCTCACCTTCGCCATCATTGTGGCGACGTTTGTTCTTAATGCGTCATGGCTTTTCGTTTCCGTCCCGGACTTCAGAAGTACCAGGGGTATCGGGATTGGTGGTTTTACTAGCAAGCCAACTGTCCTCGCCTATGCAAAAGCGGGTCATGAGTGAGGTAAGGGCTGTCATGGTTCATGGTTTATCCTGGCCGAGCTGCCTTATGAGCCATTCATCCCTGACACTATGCTTGAAGGCGTCCAAGGCTTCGGCGTCCGGACAGTCGACAATCTGGTTTTTCTTGGTGAGGAATTGTTTCCAGAACTGTTGGGCAGATTCTCCGGGTTGTTGCATAATGCGATTTAGGTCATCGGCGTCCGGACGCCGGACATAGGTGCCCTGAAAGTTTTCTCGAAAAGCGTCCTCCAGCTCTTCCCAACAACCTATAGAGTCTTCGGGGAGGCTGTTCAACTAGTGCGGAGCTGGGCCTTTGAGCTTTAGCGGCAAATATTTAATGGCGTGGAGGTCATCCCCTCGTGCCATGTGAATGTGGAGGAGGAAATCCTCTATTAATACGGCTGGATCCGTGGTTCCATCGTATGATTCAATGTTCACAGGTTTGAAGCCTTCCGGGAATTGATGTTGCATGGCCCTCTCTATGAAGCATAAGGGGTGTGCCGCGCCCCTGGCTCGGGCTATGTCGCGTCGGAGGGCTTCGGTCCTCCAAATCTGCTGCTATTCCCGGATTCTATCGTTTTGGTTTACCCGATCATAGTATGCTTCCCGGTACGCGGGCGAGTTTAGCCAGGGTCCGTAAATGGGCCTGGTGCGACCTCCCCTGGCGTCTAGGTCATGGCAAAGATCGTACTCGTAAGTGGGTCGTGCTTGATCCTTGCCATAACGGCGAGGTGGGGCGGCTGGGCGTTCAGCCTCGTCAGCTTCTCTGTCCCGTCCTCAAGGGGGACGGTTCGGCTGTTCGGTTCGTGTATATGTTGGACGTGTTGGCTCTAAGGCTTCATCATCGTACTGGGGTAGCAATTTTTGCTTAGGATAGCTCTTAACTTGCTGTTCGTGGCCGTACCCCTCTTCTGCGGTGAGGACTTTGGTCCATCGATCATTGAGTGTGTCTTGTTCGGCCTTGATTTTCCGCTTTTGTTTCTTCAGGCTGCGAGCAGTGGCTAAAAGCCACTGTTTGAACAGTTCCTGCTCCAGCGGGTCTTCGGGGACGATGAAATCGTCCTCCCCGAGACTGGCCTCCTCTTTAGAGAGTGGGAGGTAATTGTTGTCTTCGGAGTCATCACGGCCTTCTGGACTGAGTAGGTCGTCCTGCCCCGCAGGGTGATCCTGGTGATGCTCGTTGGCTGCGGCTCCGGCGGGGTCATCCGTATTATTCTCGATGTCATTTTCTGCCGAGTCTATGTTGCTCGTATGGCTTCGGCGTGGTTTTGACCGGCAGCGTTGTTTTTGTCATTTGGGTGGCTCGTCTCAGGGCTTGCCTCTGTCCTGATTGGGGGTTCCATCGCCGTCTTTCGGGGTGTCCACCATGTAAATATCATAGGTGGACGTGGCCGTCCAGCGGCCGGTGATGGGGGGACCGACCTCAGCGTTAGCCGCGGTTACGTCCTCCTCGTCCATGTATTCGGCATTCTACGAATTGTAGTCTAACATATCAGTTAAATCCTCGATAGTTGCTACTAAATGGGTGGTGGGTGGGGTGCAAAATTCCCTGTCGAAGGCCTCGAAGGGTCGGTGATTGAAGGCGGAGGGCAAATTCTCCTGGATAGTCATTTTCTGAATTCGGTCTAGCGCCTCGTTCAACATATCGACGGTGGCCGGACCCGAGGGCTCTAGGCCGGACCTTGTGGTGACGAGGCGGAGGCTAGTCTATGACTCAACCGATCCTTGGTCCCGGACGGACCTGTCTTCGGGATTCGGGACCGGAACCTCGAGGGGCACCGGTTTGTCCACGGAAACTGAGGGTGTGCTTTGATCCTCCTGTGCGCCCTCCGCGCCGATGTTTGAGGTTACGTCGTTTTGGGCCCGGGGTGACCTCTGGCTGCCTCTTGCTGACTCAGGTGCGGGCTCGAGACCAGCAAGGTGTTGTGGGGGAGGAGATCGGCTGAGATATAATCTTGGCCTCTGAACTCTAGTTCTGCCTCGAGGGCCAGGGATAAATCCTCCGCCGATGTAGGTTCGGTTGACAGTGGGGTGAGGTCTTCTCTCTCGAGGAGTCCTTCCTGGCTCAAAGCCGTTTGGTAGACCGGGACCGATTCATAGATCGCATCGGAGGTGTAAGCCGGAGTAGGCATGACAAGGCATGCGGGGGTGGTGAATCCGATGAAAACCAGATCCCCCCGAGCGTCAGTGGTGTACTCCAGATTGCTGAATTGAATCTGGTGTTCGGGAGCGAAGTTGTTGACCTGACCAAGATGGCCGGTCGGATTGGCGTGTAGCATGATGCTGCCAAAAGTGAAGAGTTGTCCAGGGATGAACATGTCCATGGAACTGATGTCCTCTCCAAGGACAAAATGAGCCATCGATCCTTCCGGCGATCCAATCAGCGGAACTCTCAATGAAAGCCCAATGTCGGTGTCAAAACCGGCAGACCTCGGGGTAGGGGGTCCCGAGCTGTGGATCTAGGATCAATGGATAACAGGGGACGATGAACATAGTGTTTACCCAGGTTTGGGCCCTCTCGAAGAGGTAAAACCCTATGTCCTGCTTGATTGTATTGAATATATGATGAAGTTTACAGAGTAGATCTACCTTGAGATCAGCATGAGCTAAACCCTAGGCTATGAGGTGATGAATATAGCTCTAACCCTAATGACTACAACCCTCGGTTTATATAGACACCAATAGGGTTAGGGTTGCCGAAGATTGATTACAACAAGAAAGAAAAGGATCTCATCCACCCTTAACTTGGAGGGCACACCACGGCTTCACACGTCTCCGGTTACCACACGGATCCACCAGTCCGGCCCACGTACAATGGGCCGTCGCTCCGAGGACCCCTTAGTCCATGACTCCCTCACTATGCATCGAGTTCATCATGATCGGAATTATATATATAATTTTTGGCCTCGTGATAGATAAAGTATCGCTCTAGCTTGGGGGAGGCTTAATTCAATGTTATATTCATGCCCCAATCATGAGCTCTCAAGAGAAATTATTATTCGGAATTTTTATGCTCGGCTTTCTCATGATGATCGATCCATGCTTGATACTTCTTGTACTGGTTCTTTTATGAAGAAGACTATTGATTTCAAGTGGGATCTTTTAGAAAGAATTAAATGCAACTCTGAAGATTGGAAACTCGATGAAGGTAAAGAGTCAGGTATGAAGCTCGAGTTTGCTTGTGTTAAATCTTTTATGAATACCGATGCTTTTCAAAAGTTTAGCACTAAATATGGACTTGACTCTGAGATAGTAGCCTCTTTCTGTGAATCATTTGCTACTCACATTGATCTCCCTAAGGAGAAATGGTTTAAATATCATCCCCCTATTAAAAAGAAATTAAAGAACCGATTTTAGCTAAAGATGAGACTATCATTTACAATGTTGATCCAGTTGTTCCAACTGCTTATGTTGAAAATCACCTTTCCCTCTTAGGATCAAGGAGCATGCTAAGGTATCAACTGTGGTTCACAAATGTAGTATTAAAGCATGTAAACCCTCTGAACAAATTAAAGTAGAACCTAGTGTTGCTATGGTTAAAGATCTCTTGGTAGAAAACATTGATGGGCATGTTATTTATTTCTGCGATGAAGCTGCTAGAATTGCCAAACCTGATGAAAAAGATAAACATAGACCCATAGTTGGCAAGCTTGTTGTCTCAGTTAAAATTTGAGATCATTGCTACCATGGTTTATGTGACTTGGGTGCTAGTGTGAGTGCTATTCCTTTTACTCTTTACTAAGAAATTATGAATGACATAGCACCCGCTGAAATGGAAGACATAGATGTTACTATTAAACTTGCTAATAGAGACACCATCATACCACTTGGGATAGTTAGAGATATTGAAGTCTTGTGTGGGAAAATAAAATACCCTACTGATTTTCTAGTTCTTGGTTCCCCACAAGATGACTTTTGTCCCATTATCTGTGGTAGACCTTTCTTGAACACTGTCAATGCTAAGATAGATTGTGAAAAACAAATTGTCGGTGTCAGTTTTGGTGATGAGTCTCATGAGTTTAATTTCTCTAAGTTTAGTAGACAACCTCGCAATGAAGAATTACCCAATAAGGATGAAATAATCGGTCTTGCTTCTATTGTTGTGACTCCTAATTATCCTTTAGAAAAATATTTGCTAGACCATGAAAATGATATGCACTTGCGTGAAAGAAATGAAATAGGCAAAATATTCTTTCAACAACAACCTATCCTAAAACACAATTTGCCTATTGAAACTCTAGGAGGTCCTCCTCCACCTAAAGGTGATCCTGTGTTTGAATAAAAAAATTATCATGACACTTTGAAGTATGCTTATCTTGATGAGAAAAAGATATATCCTGTTATTATTAGAGCTAACCTTTCAGAACATGAAGAAGAAAGATTATTAAAAATTCTGAGGAAGCACCGAGCTGCTATTGGATATACTCTTGATGATCTTAAGGGCATTAGTCCCACTCTATGTCAGCATAAGATTAATATGAAACTGATGCTAAACCCATTGTTGATCACCAACGACGATTGAATCCTAAAATGAAATTAAGAAGTGGTAAGAACCGAAATATTAAAGCTTCTGGAAGCAGGTATAATTTATCCCATAGCTGATAGTAGATGGGTAAGTCTTGTTCATTTTGTCCCTAAGAAAGGAGGTATTACTGATGTTCCTAATGATAAAAATGAACTTATTCCACAAAGAATTGTTACTGGCTATAGAATGGTAATTGATTTTAGAAAATTAAACAAAGCTACTAGGAAAGATCATTACCCTCTGCCTTTTATTGATCAAATGTTGGAAAGACTATCTAAGCACACACATTTTTGTTTTCTTGATGGATATTCTGGTTTCTCTCAAATACCTGTGTCACAACCTGATCAAGAGAAAACCACCTTTACTTGTCCCTTTGGATCTTATGCTTATAGACGTATGCCTTTTGGTTAATGCAATGCACCTGCTACCTTTCAAAGATGTATAGATACTATATTCTCTGATTTTTGTGAAAAGATTGTTGAGGTTTTCATGGATGATTTTTCCGTTTACAGAACTTCTGTTGATGATTGCTTAAGCAACCTTGATCGAGTTTTGCAGAGATGTGAACAAACTAATCTTGTCTTGAATTGGGAGAAATGCCACTTTATGGTTAATGAAGGTCTTGTCTTGGGGCAAAAAATTTCTAAATGAGGTATTGAGGTGGATAAATCTAAAGTTGATGCAATTGAGAAAATGCCATGTCCTGAAGATATTAATGGTATTCGTATCTTCCTTGGTCATGCTGGTTTCTATCGAAGGTTTATTAAAGACTTCTCTAGAATTTCTTGGCCTCTTACTAATCTTTTACAAAAGGATGTTCCATTTGTTTTTGATGATGATTGTGCAGAAGCCTTTGAAACACTTAAAGAAAGCTTTAACTTCTGCACCTATTGTTCAACCACCTGATTGGAACTTGCCTTTTGAAATTATGTGTGATGCTAGTGATTATGCTGTTGGTGCTGTTCTAGGACAAAGAGTTGATAAGAAATTAAATGTTATCCATTATGCTAGCAAAACTCTAGATAGTGCCCAAAGAAATTATGCTACTACTGAAAAAGAATTTTTAGCATTTGTATTTGCGATGATAAATTCAGATCCTACATTGTTGATTCTAAATTAATTCTTCACACTAATCATGCTGCTATAAAATATCTTATGGAAAAGAAAGATGCTAAACCTAGACTCATTAGGTGGGTTCTCTTGCTACAAGAATTTGATTTACATATCACTGATAGGGAAGGAGTTGAGAACCCTGTAGCTGATAACTGGTCTAGGTTAGAAAATATTCTTGATGACCCACTACCTATTGATGGTAGCTTTCCTGATGAACAACTAGGTGCAATAAATGTTTCTCATAATACTCCTTGGTATGCTGACTATGCTAATTACATTGTTGCCAAATATATAACACCTAGTTTCACATTCCAACAAAAGAAAAAATCCTTCTATGATTTAAGACATTATTTTTGGGATGACCCACATCTTTATAAAGAAGGAGTAGATGGTATTATTAGACGTTGTGTACCTGAGCATGAACAGCAACAAATCTTACAGAAATGTCACTCTAAAGCTTATGGAGGACATCATGCGGGAGATAGAACTGCTCACAAGGTATTGCAATCTGGTTTTTATTGGCCTACTCTTTTCAAGGATGCCCGTAAGTTTGTCTTGTCTTGTGATGAATGTCAAAGAATTGGTAATATCGGTAAGCGTCAGGAAATGCTATGAATTATTCACTTGTTGTTGAACCATTTGATGTTTGGGGTTTTGATTATATGGGACCGTTTCCATCCTCTAATGGGTATACTCATATTTTGGTTGCTGTTGATTATGTCACTAAGTGGGTAGAAGCTATTCCAACTAGTAGTGTTGATCACAACACTTGCATTAAAATGCTTAAAGAGGTTATTTTCCCAAGGTTTGGAGTCCCTAGATACTTAATGACTGATGGTGGTTCACACTTTATTCATGGTGCTTTCTGTCAAACGGTTGCTAAATATGATGTTAACCATAGAATTGCATCACCCTATCATCCTCAATATAGTGGTCAAGTTGAACTTAGCAATAGAGAAATAAAACTAATATTACAAAAAACTGTTAATAGGTCCCAAAAGAATTGGTCTAAGAAATTGGATGATGCACTTTGGGCTTACAGAACAGCTTATAAAATCCTATGGGTATGTCTCCTTATAAAATGGTTTATGGAAAAGCTTGTCATTTGCCTCTTGAGTTAGAACATAAAGCATATTGGGCAATCGAAGAACTTAACTATGACTTCAAACTTGCCGGTGAAAAGAGGTTATTTGCTATTAGCTCACTAGATGAATGGAGAACCCAAGCCTATGAAAATGCCAAACTATTCAAAGAAAAGTTAAAAGATGACATGATAAAAGAATCCAAAAGCGGGAATTCAAAGTAGGAGAATATGTTCTTTTGTACAACTCTCGTTTTAGATTCTTTGCAGGAAAACTTCTCTCCACATGGGAAGGACCATATATTATCGAAGAGGTTTATCGCTCTGGAGCTATTAAGATTAATAATGCCGAAGGTACTAACTCGAAGGTGGTCAATGGACAAAGAATTAAACACTATATCTCAGGTACGCCTATCAATGTTGAAAGAAATATTATTCAAACCATGACACCGTAGGAACACATAAAAGAAACCTCCCAGAACACTCCAGAACCCTGAAAAAGAGGAGGTACGTGATACGGTAAGTAAACATACTCCAAAAAATCTGCAAAAATATTTTCTGTTAGTTTTGGAATATTACAAAACTTAGGAAAATAAGAAATAACCAGGAAGGCAACCGAGGAGGGCACAAGACGCCAGGGCGCGCCTGCCTTGCTTGGCGAGCCCAGGTGGGTTGTGCCCACCTCGGGAACCTTCCGACTCCGTTTTTCTTCCATATTCTTGTTTCTAAAGATAAAAAAATCTCTATATATACTCCAGAACGACCTGACCACCACATCGCAGAAAAATCCCCTGTCCTTGTTTCGTGCTGTTTCCTTATAGATCTGAAAATATGCCGTCTCAAGATTAGGATAGAGAGCTATGTAGCTGACTATATCGCAGACCCCAAGGTCTATGGGGATGTGGAGTGTCACGGCTGGACCACGGAGGAAGAAGAAGATTATGAGTTGAAGAGAAAGGAAGAGACAAGCTCAGATGAAGAAGTCCCACTACCTCAACCTGGGGACATGCATGTGGAATTTAAGAAGTCAAGTCTCCCTAATAAAGCAAAGAAACCTAAGATCCAGTTTATCCCTTTTCGTCTTCTGCAGGAAAACAAGCAGGCATTATGCAAAAAGATATTAATGCTTGAGCAGGAGATCGATGGCTTGAAGGAGGAAAATTTACCCTCAAGTGTAAGCTAAGGAAGAAGAACATGACTACCTCATCACTACCACCTTCATCATCTTCCCCGCCAAAGGAGACTTGCGTACACGGGTATGGGCACTCCCCTTGGCTTGTGCCAAGCTTGGGGGAGGTGCCCCGTTACCGTATCACCATCACTTTCATTACCTTTACCTATTTTAGTTCGATCCATAGTTATTTTGTGATTTAGTTGAATAAAGTTTAGCATGATCTATCTTCGAGTTTTAGTTTCGTGATCTATCCTTCTTTGTAATCGAGTGACAGTTATATAATAAAGTTTAGTGTGAGTTTTTGTTTCTTTACTTTTATGTTGCAATCAAATAAAAGAAATAAATAAATGAAAAAGATCATATTCTAATCTTATGGTGCGTAATGACATCACATAAGGAAAAGTATAAGTGGTAAAATTTGTTGGAGGTTGACAAACATAGCATTGGTCAATGATGCAACTCATGAAAGAATTAATAAGGGAAGAGAAGATTCACAAGCAAATACACTATCTTGGACATCTTTTATGATTATGAGCCCCCATTAAATATTATATGCCAAAACTGTTGACGTTGGACAAGGAAGACAACGTAATGATTTATGTTTGTTCATATTCACATAGAAGTTATATTGTCATAGATCCTTCAACATGTGGTGCTTGCTCAATATGTTTGCTAGCCAAAAATTCCGCACTAAGTAGAGATACTACTTGTGCATCCAAAAACCTTAAACACAAATTCATGTTTTGAGAGTCCACCATACCTACCTAAGGATTGAGTAAGATCCTTCAAGTAAGTTGTCATCGGTGCAATAAGGCAATAAAAATTGCTTCTAAATGTGTTTGATCATTTAGTGTAAGAGAAAATTGAGCGTTGTACGAACTTGTGATGGCAAAGTAATAAAAGCGATAGACTGCATAATAAAGATTGTTATCATAAGGGGCAATATAACGTGACGTTCTATTGCATTAAGGGATTTGGCATATGAACCAAAAAGCGCATGACAACCTCTGCTTCCCTCTGCGAAGGGCCTATATTTTACTTTTATTCATTTACTTTTATGTAAGAGTCAAAGTATTCTTCCCTATTCCTTTTTATTTTCTCTTTTTGCAAGCATCATGTGGTGAGGAAAGATCTAGGCACATATATCCAGTTGAATGTGAGTGATCATGAGTTATTATTGCTGACATCACCCTTGAGGTGAATACTTTGGGAGGCAAAACTATAAGCCCCTATCTTTCTATGTGTCTGGTTGAAACTTTTTGTTCATGGGTATGCTTTGAGTGTTAGCAATCATAGAAGACTAAAAGATGGTTGAGTATGTGAACTTGCCAAAACACTCTGATACGAGACCCTTCCTGAAAATAAGATGAATTGTAGTTGCAAAGTTGACTGAGAACATAGTTTGTTGGTTTTCAATAAGGTTTATGCTTTATACTTCGATGTTGTGATGATTTGTTACTTGTTGATGAGAAGTTATATGAAAAAGTTTTATGATAAAGTTTGTTGCTGTTATAATAATAAGCATGATGCTACTATGTTCATATTTTGTTTTTATCGACACCTATCTCTCTAGTCATGTGGACATGTTTTTCGATATCAGCTTTCGCTTGAGGACAAGCGAGGTCTAAGCTTGGGGGAGTTGATACGTCCATTTTGCATCATGATTTCATAATGTTATTTATAATGTTTTCATGCATAATAATGCTTTTGGCACTAATTCTAATGCCTTTTCTCTCATAATATGCAAGGTTTACACAAAGAGGGAGAATGCCGGCAGCAGGAATTCTGGACCTGAAAAAGCTATGTCAGAGATACCTATTCTGCACATCTCCAAATGAGCTGAAAATTTACGGAGAATTGTTTTGGAATATATAAAAAATACTGGAGCAAATAACTACTGAGGGGGGCCACCTGGGGAGCACAAGACAGGCCTGGCGCGCCCTGGTGGGTTGTGCTCAGCCCAGCCCACCTCCGGTGCCCATCTTCTGGTATATAAGTCATTTTGACCTAGAAAAAATAAAGGGATGACTTTCGGGGTGGAGCACCGCCGTCTCGAGGCAGAACTTGGGCAGGAGCACTTTTGCCCTCCGACGGAGCAATTCCGCCGAGGGAACTTCCCTCCCAGAGGAGGAAATCAAAGCCATCATCATCACCAACAACCCTCTCATCTTTGGGAGGGCAATCTTCATAAACATATTCAATAGCACCATCTGCTCTCAAACCCTAGTTCATCTCTTGTGTTCAATCTTTGTACCGGAACCTCAGATTGGTACCTGTGGGTGACTAGTAGTGTTGATTACATCCTGTAGTTGATTACTATATGGTTTATTTGGTGGAAGATTATATGTTCAGATCCATTATGCTATTTAATACCCCTCTAATCTTGAGCATGAATATCATTTGTGAGTAGTTACTTTTGTTCATGAGGTCACGGGAGAAGTCATGTTGCAAGTAATCATGTGAAGTTGATATGTGTTCGATATTTTGATGATATGTATGTTGTTATTCCCTTAGTGGTGTCATGTGAACATCGACTACATGGCACTTCACCATCTTTGGGCCTACGGGAATGCATTGTGGAGTAGTTATTAGATGATGGGTTGCTAGAGTGACAGAAGCTTAAACCCTAGTTTATGCGCTACTTCGTAAGGGACTGATTTGGATCCACATGTTTAATGCTATTTTTAGATTTTATCTTAATACTTTTCTCGTAGTTGCAGATGCTTGTGAGGGGGTTAATCATCAGTAGGAGGTTCGTTCAAGTAAGAAAAGCACCTAAGCACCGGTCCACCCACATATCAAATTATCAAAGTAGCTAACATGAATAAAACCAACATGATGAAAGTGACATGGTGAAATTCCCGTGTGCCCTCAAGAACGCTTTGCTTATTATAAGAGACCGTCTTGGCCTGTCCTTTGCCACAAAAGGATTGGGCTACCTTGCTGCACATTATTTACCGTTACCGTTACTTGTTCGTTACAAATTATCTTGCTATCAAACTACCTGTTACCGACAATTTCAGTGCTTGCAGAAATTACCTTGCTGAAAACCACTTGTCATTTCCTTCTGCTCCTCGTTGGGTTCGACACTCTTACTTATCGAAAGGACTACGATTGATCCCCTATACTTGTGGGTCATTAATTCTTCAATATTGGTAAGACCAAGCACATCACAAAGAGATTTTGGAATTGTGGAAACACTAGCACACAAATCATATAAAGCAAAACACTCATAATTTTTAATCTTGACTTTAATGGTAGGTTTCCATTCATCATGTAATTTTCTAGGAATAGAAATCTCTAACTCCAATTTTTCTTCTAAAGCTTTAATCATGGCATCAACAATATGTTTAGTAAAAGCTTTATTATGTTCATAAGCATGGGGTGAATTTATCATGGATTGCAACAAAGAAATACATTCAATCAAAGAGCAACTATCATAATTAAAGTCTTTGTAATCCAAAAGAGTGGGCACATCACTAGTTAAAGTTTTGACCTCTCCAAACCCACTTTTATCAATTTTTCATCAAGATTTTCACCCTTCGAATCATGGGGACTTCTTCTAGTTAAAGTTGACTCTTCTTTAGTCCCTTTATCGTCAATTTTAATCTTACTAAACAAGGAATCAATACAAGAAACACCAATCACTTTATGATCTTCATCATTATTATGAAAGCAATCGGTAGAAAAAACTCTTTCTAAAAATTCTCTTTTAGCTCTTAGCATAGCGGTTCTTTTCTTACTTTCATCCATAGAAACATATAAAGCTTTAATTGATTCATTGATATCAACCTTAGGTGGAAAAAATTTAATCTTGAGATTTTCTACATCATAGGAAATTCTATCAATGCTTCTAGACATATCATCAATCTTATTCAACTTTTCTTCTATCGTAACATTGAAAACTTTTTGAGCATTGATAAATTCTTTAATATTAATCTCAAGATCAGAGGGGTTCCTATTATTATTGTAAGAAGAATTACCATAGGAATTACCATAATTATTAGAGGAATTTCCTGAAAAAGGCCTAGGGTTAAAATTACCTCTATAAGCATTGTTATTAAAATTGTTTCACGAGACAAAATTCACATCTACAGGATCACTATTTTTCTCAATCAAAGTAGACAAAGGCATATAATTAAGATCAACAGCAGCGTTTTTACTAGCAACCAATTTCATAAGGGCATCAACTTTCTCACTCAAAGTACTAATTTCTTCTGCCCAATTAACCTTTTTACTAGTAGGTGCTCTTTCGGTATGCCATTGTGAATAATTTGGCACGATATTATCTAGCAATTTAGTAGATTCACCCAAAGTAATCTCAATAAAAGTACCACCCGCGGTGGAATCTAAATGATTTCTAGAAACAAAATTCAATCCCGCATAAATTTCTTGTATAATCATCCAAAGATTTAAACCATGAGTAGGACAAATTCTTAGCAGCAATTTCATTCTTTCCCAAGATTGCGCAACATGTTCATGCTCACGTTGCTTAAAATTCATGATTTGAGTTTTAAGGGAAATAATTTTCACGGGCGGAAAATACTTAGTAATAAAAGCATCCTTGCACTTATCCCAAGAATCAATACTATTACGAGGCAAAGATGAAAACCAAATTTTTGCTCGATTCCGCAAAGAGAAAGGAAATAATTTCAACTTCACAATATCATTGTCCACATCATTTTTATTTTGCATATCACACAATTCTATGAATGTGTTTAGATGGGATGCGGCATCCTCATTAGGAGTACCAGAAAATTGATCTTTCATGACAAGATTCAACAAAGCGGCATTAATATCATAACACTCCGCACTAGTGGAGGGAGGAGCAATCGGAGTTCTAATAAAATCATTATTATTGGTATTGGAAAAATCACATAATTTGGTATTTTCTTGAGACATCGTGAATACGCAAACAAGATTACAAGCAAACAAGAGATCTGACGAGAAAAAGGCGAACGAAAAAGAAGGCGAATAAAACGGTAGATTTTTGTGAAGTGGGGGAGATGAAAACGAGATGCAAATGGCAAATAATGTAAACTGCAAGGAGATGAGATTTGTGATTAGGAACCTGATAGATGTTGATGATGTCTCCCCAGCAATGGCGGCAGAAATTCCTTTTGATGCGGCTTGAAACTGCGTCGGTATTTCCCCAAAGAGGAAGGGATGATGCAGCACAGCTACGGTAGGTATTTCCCTCAGTTGTGAGACCAAGGTTATCGAACCAGTAGGAGAACCAAGCAACACTATGTAAATGGCAGCTGCACACAAAGAACAAATACTTGCAACCCGACGCGTAAGAGGGGTTGTCAATCCCTCCTCGGTAAAAAGAGAGATTAAATTGTATGAGATTGGATAAATAGAACGCACAAGAACACAAAATAAAAGGTGCAAATAAAAAGTGCAGCAAGGTATTTTTGGTTTTTGGAATAATAGATCTAAAAACAAATGCGGTGAAAAATAGATCTGAAAGCAATATGATAAAAGATAGACCCGGCGGCCGTAGATTTCACTAGTGGCTTCTCTCAAGAAAATAGCATACGGTCGGTAAACAAATTACTGTTGGGCAATTGATAGAAGAACAAATAATTATGACGATATCCAAGTCAATGATCAATATATAGGCATCACGTCCAAGATAAGTAGACCAAAACGATTCTGCATCTACTACTATTACTCCACACATCAACCGCTATATCCAGCATGCATCTAGTGTATTAAGTTCATGGAGAAACGGAGTAATGCAATAAGTACAATGACATGATGTAGACAAGATCTATTCATGTAGGAATATACCCCATCTTGTTATCCTTAATAGCAACGATACATACGTGCCTCGCTACCCCTTCTGTCACTGGGTGAGTACACCATAAGATCGAACCCATCACAAAGCACCTCTTCCCATGGCAAGAAAAATTGATCTAGTTGGCCTAACTAAACCAAAGATTCATAGAAAAATACAAGGCTATAAATAATCATGCATATAAGAGATCAAAGAAGACTCAAATAATATTCATGGATAGAAACTGATCATAAACTTGAACTTCATCAGATCCCAACAAACACACCGGAAAAAGTTTACATCAAATAGATCTCCAAGAGACCATTGTATTGAGAATCAAAAAGAGAGAAGAAGCCATCTAGCTACTGCCTACAGAATCGTAGGTGTATGTTGGACTACTCATGCATCATCGGAGAGGCACCAATGAGGATGATGAACCCCTCTGTGATGGTGTTAGATTGGATCTCGTGGTTCTGGAACTTGCGGCGGCTGGAATTGTGTTTCGACTGCTCCCCTAGGGTTTCTAGAATATTTGGGTATTTATAGAGCAAAGAGGCGGTGGAGAGGACCTCCGTGTGCCCCAAGATACATCAGGGCGCACCAGGGGCCTCTGGCATGCCCTGGTGTATTATGGGCCCCATGGGCCTCCCCCCAGGTGCTTCCTTGGCTCCCAAGTTGTCTTCTGGTCCAAAAAAATCTCCAAAAAGTTTTGCTGCGTTTGGACTCCGTTTGGTACTGATATTCTACGAAGTAAAAAACAAGCAAAAAACAGCAACTGGCACTGGGCACTATGTCAATAGGTTAGTCCCAAAAAATGATATAAATATGCTATAAAATGATTGTAAAACATCCAACAATGATAATATAACAGCATGGAACAATAAAAAATTATAGATACGTTGGAGATGTATCAGCATTCCCAAGCTTAATTCCTGCTCATCCTCGAGTAGGTAAATGATAAAAACAGAATTTTTGATGTCGAATGCTGCCTAGCATGTTCATCACATATTCTTTTCTTTTGTAGCATGGACATTTGGACTTTTACATGGTTCAAAGCAATAGTCTATATTTGACATGAAGACTTCAATAGTCAAGCATATCAATAAGCAACCATGTCTTTCAAAATATCAACACTAAAGAAAGTTATCCCTAGCCCATCATGCTCAATCATTGATCCATTCATGAAACACACTTGAATATTAGCTACATCCAATGCACAAGTATGATCATAGTGCCCCTTAGTTGGTGCTTTATAAGAGAAGATGGAGACTCGAATATTTTTTTTACATAAAAGTAAATAGATAGGCCCGTCGCAGAGGGAAGTAGGGATTTGTAGAGGTGCCAGAGCTGAAAGCTTAAATTGAGAGAAAAATATTTTGAGTGGCATTCTTTTCTTGTCAACGAAAACGACCGAGAATTCCCAATACTTTCCATGCTAGATACATCATAGGCGGTTCCGAAGCATAAAATAAAGTTTATTCCTTTTCCACCATTCTTTCACAATCCATGGCTAGCCGTATCCACGGGTGCCTTCCATACCAACACTTTCCAAGGAATTTATTGTTTGACAACATAAAGTAAATTTCTTTTTCATTTTGGGACTGGGCATCCATATTACCGCCACACTCTCGTGCAATGACAAGTGAATAAACACTCATCTTGAGAATAACACATCTAGCATGGAAAAATATTGGCCACCCCCTGCCGCTTCATGAGCGGTACGGGCACACAAAAAGGAAATTCATTTTGAAAATTAGAGTTGGCACATACAAATTTGCTTAGAACGGCACGACAATACCGCATATAGGTAGGTATGGTGGACTCATATGGCAAAACTGGGTTTAAGGATTTTGGATGCACAAGTAGTATTTCAACTTAGTACAAGTCACTACAAAAAAAAGACACATCCGTTACATTTTGGGCGAACGAAATTTTTTCTGTCATGCTTATGACACTTCTATGACGATAATTGTGACAAAACCTAGTATCATCGTAGATGTGTTGGGCTCCTACTTCTATGAAAAAATATCATGATAGAAAATGGGCTTTTCTTCCTGGGCGGGCCGGAGACGCACCTGCATGACATTCTTTGGGCCATCCATGACGGAAAAAATCGTGGTAGAAGCGAGGGCGAGGAAAATTTCGGGGAGTTCCCGGTTACGGTGGGTGGTCGGGACCGAGCGATGCACGGAGGTTTGTGCGTTTCTCTCATACACGTATGAGCGTGTGTGCGAGGCATTGCACTCTAAATGAACCCGAGCAAGGTGTTCGCTTACTGAACCCGAGCAATTGCACTCGCTACGTTACTGAACCCTAGCGATCGATCCCTGGCTATTAAGTGAACTCGAGTGATTCCTTCGCTACTGCTGCTAACTGAAGCCAATCGAACCTGCTGCCTCTTGATGAACAGTCAGCGTTGTTGGAGGTTGGATGAACAGTTCCCAGTGGGGGTTGGATGAACAGGACCCCGTGGTAGTAGAGGCCGTTGCTGCTGGATGAACAGGACCCCGATCAAGCCGGTTGGGGGTGGATGAACAGCAGCCGGTGGAGGGCTGGTTGAACAGTAGCCGGTGGAGGGCTGGATGAACAGTAGCCCATGGAGGGGTGGTTGAACAGGGTCCCGTGGAGAGGGCTGGTTGAACAGTAGCCGGTGGAGGAGCGGTGGAGGCTGGATGAACAGGAGCCCGTGGATGAACAGTAGCCGGTGGAGGAGCGGTGGAGGCTGGATGAACAGGAGCCCGTGGATGAACAGTAGCTGGTGGAGGCAGGAGGGAGATGCCGTGGATGAACAGTCGTAGGTCGAGGCTGGAGGAGGTCGATGGTGGATGAATAGTAGCCCATGGAGGCTGGAGCGAGGCAGTAGACGGTGGATGAAAAGTAGCCCGTGGAGTCCCGTTTTGCGGTATGCCACACCCCTCCCGATGAACAGGACCCCCGTTTCGACCGTAGGAGGTCAAAGAGAAGTCCATTTGCTCCGTTTTGCGGTACGCCACACCCCTCCCGATCAACAGGACCCCGTTTCGATCGTAGGAGGTCGAAGAGAAGTCTGTTTCCTCTGTTTTGCGATACGCCAGACCCCTCCCGGTGAACAGGATCCCGTTTCGACCGTAGGCGGTCGAACACAAGGCCGTTTCCTCTGTTCTGCTGTATGCTAGGCCTTGTTTCGGCTGTTCCGTCCAAGCCGATTGGCTCCCGAAGAACATGACGCATTACGTTGCCTCCCGATGAACACGACGACGCAGTTTCTCCGTTCTGACCCAGCCGGTTGGCTGCCGATGAACAGGACTCCGTCACTGCTCTCCGCTGCCTCTCAATGTACACGAGCCCTGGCTGTACGTATGTGCGAGTAGGCATTCGAGACCCCGCCCGTATGTACGTACGTGGCCGTATTTACTTTCTTGCACCCTGGCTGTACGTACGTGTACACGAAATTGACAGGACTGCATGACATGCTACTTCCGCGCCTCTACTACGACACGTGCCCTTCCTTACTTGGCCACGGTTCATCGCTGCAGCCTGCAGACAGACCGATCGACCAGTATGTACGTACACCTTCGCGACCAGAATGACAACGCTACGTACGCTTCGACAAGGTGGGTCCCGACTGTCAGGGAGGATAAGGAGGCACTTCCTTGCATGCGAAGTTATTGCTGGTGGGTCCCAGCTGTCACGGGGAGAATCATTTTTTTTGCCCGTAATATGGACGCACTTCCTTGCGTGCGAAGATGTAGCTGGTGGGTCCCAGCAGTCAGGGGGAAACATTTTTTCGCAAAATACGGTCGCCCGTCCGGTGGGTCCCTGCTGTCAGGTGGAGGAATCATTATTTTACATGTAATAAGGTTGTACTTCCTTGCTGCGGTCGTGGACCCAGCTGTCAGCCTCTCCACGTACAGTACTCTTCCGATGGAAGTCGTTCCTTGACCACATTGACCACGCCGCGCCGAGAGCACCAAGGCGGTGGACGATGGCAAGGCCTAGGAAGGGGACGACGCGGAGCCGGGGAAGACGAGGCAGTGGATGCCCACGTGGAGAGGAGTACGAGGGTTGACTGGTTCGGCTGCGGTGTGAGGCTGCCGTCGCCGCAGAATAACAGCGGGTGTGGGTGAGTAGAGGGATGGCCTGGCCAGTGGTGGGAGTAGTAGGGGGTGGTGAGGCCTTCGCGGCAGCACAGTCGGCCAAGGGAGGCAGGAGCAGGCGGCACGACCGGCGCTGGTTTGGGCGGCTGGAGCAAGAAGACCAGAGGTTGAAGAAGCACTACGGCCGTTGGATGGACATCGTACGGTCACTTGAGCTAGAATCGTTCATATTGACTAAGTTGACAAAGCCATCCATCCGCGTCAACTTAGTAGGCCCACAAGTCGGCCTCCCACTATGGTGGGTCCCAGCTAGCAGGGGGAGTATTCATATTTTTGTGTGTAATAAGGAGGCACTTCCTTGCGTGCGAAGATATAGCTGGTGGGTCTAAGCTGTCAGCGGGGGGAATGCTTTTTTCACAAAATACAGAGGCCCTTCTGGTGGGTCCCAGCTGTCAGGTGGAGGAATCATTATTTTGCGCGTAATAAGGACGCATTTCCTTGTGTGCGGCCGTGCACCCAGCTGTCAGCCTCTCCACGTACAGTCCACTTCCGATGGATGTCGTTCGTTGACCATGTTGACCACGCCGCGCCGAGAGCACCAGGGCGGTGGATGATGGTGAGGCCTAGGAAGGGAACGACACGGAGCAGGTGAAGACTCGGCAGTGGTTGCCCACGCGGTGGGGAGTACGAGGGTTTATTGGTTCGGCTGCCGTCGCCGGAAAATAACAGGAGGTGTGGGTGAGTAGAGGAATGGCCTGGCCAGTGATGGAGTAGGGTGGGGCGGTGCGGCCTGTGCGGCAGCACAGCCGGCCACGGGAGGCGGGAGCAGGCAGTCCCACCGGTGCTGGTTTGGGCGGCTAGAGCAAGAAGATCAGATATTGAAGAAGCAGCATGGCCGTTGGATTAACATCCCACGGTCACTGCTGCTAGAATCGTTTGTGCACTAAGTTGACAAAGCCTTTCATACACGTCAACCTAGTAGACCCACAAGTCAGCCTCCAAATCTGTCCCAAATAGCATACAACCCGAAATTTCTAGCCAGATTCAAATTAATTTAAAAACTAAATATACCTTAATTTAAATCCTATGATATTTTACCCGCACAAAAACAATGAAATTTAAAATATCAAAATCCGAAAGAAAAAAGTATTTTGGAACTAATTGCCTGTTTGCTGTATTTTTTTTATTTTACACCCGTTTATTATTACTTATAGCCCATTTCTTATTACTTATAGCTCATTTTCTAGGCAAGCCCGAATGCATCCCTCCTCGTCTTGAAAGATTTCCAGCCCAGCAGGGCGTAGAAAAGCAAGTAGGCCTACGTTGGTTATTCTGCAAAAAACAAAATAGCTGGGCTAGCCTATTTCAGAAAGGAAAAAAAACTGGGCTGGTCATGTGGTAAACATATGAAATAAAAGCCTGGGCTAGACGGGCCACATTCCCGCACAACCCAGTTGATACCTTCTCCGTCCCCCAAAAAAAAACTACGCACGCTGCTGGGTCCCTACAGTCATCCTCACCATGTATAGTCATCTCCTTATTCCTCTTGGTTGTTGACCATGTTGACAACACCGGAGGGCAGCGCCGCGGTGAGCGAACCAAGGCAGAGGACGATGATGAGGCCTCACACGGGAACGAACAGGAGCCGGGGAAGATGCACAGAGTTTTACGGTGCTATGTAGCCATGATGCGTGCGCGGCTACACAGCCAGCCGTGGGAGGCGGGAGCAGGCGGTCCCGCCGGCACTGGTTTGGCTTTGGCGGCTGGAGGAAGAAGAGACTAAAGAAACACGACAGACGTTGAATGTCAATCCAACGGTCAAGGTTGGCACAATCGTTTGTTGACTAAGCCGACACCAAGTAGCATACTTTTTTGAACACAGTACAGACGCAAGCGCTCATATATATAGGAAGAAAAGAAAAACTGGGCTCGTTCACCTGATAACATTATCGAAACTGCGACCGTTCGATCTTGCGTCGCAACTAAAACTGCGAGGAAAATGTGTTTGTCTGCCGTCCTCCTCCCAGGAAACGTTCGCCACATAAGTGACTAGCATCCTTGGTTTTTAACCGAGAGGTCTTGGGTTCGAGTCCCAGGAACTCTCAATTTTTTCCTCCTTCCATCCTTGCAAAAAAAAGAAAGAAAAAAAATCAAAGACTTGAGAAGGCGTACAGAACAAGCTAGTGTACCAGTAAAGAGACATTGCTGAGTTTTAGAAAAAAAGAGAGACGTGCTCCTGTAGCTGGTGCGAATCCAAACCTAGACTATGAGTATATATGGTGCTATGCTACTCTGCAAGTAATGAAACTGACATATCCAATGTTTGCTTCTCCTCTTCTCTACTTACTCTACCTAGCATCAGAAGCTCTGGCCGCAACAACCATGTCCGCTGGCTGCTCGTCCACCTGCTCTTCAGCAGGCAACAACCAGATATGCGCCAAGTCGCCACCCGTACCATCGCCTGTGGGTCTCATCACACCCCCGCCGGCACACACACCGCAGCTGGTTGTTCATCGCAACCTGCTGCCGTTGGTGTGGTGCCACTTCTGCAAATCACGCAGAGTCATCCGTCGCGTCTCAACCACAATCCTCAACCCTGGCCGAGTCTTCTACAAATGCCAGAATCATGGGGTAATAATATGTTTAAGTGTTGTTCTGCTGCTTTCAGTTGCTGATTTTTTTAATAGTTTGGTTGATGACCTTCCAATTTGATTCATTCAGAAAAGGGAAGATTCATGTGATTTGTATTTCTGGGAAGTTGCTGATGTGGGGGAATGAGACTATGCTGATTATTTGGTTAGCCGAGGAATCCCAATACCAGCAGGTTGGGGTGTTGGACAAGTAACTGAAGGAACGGCAGAAGAGGAAGATGCAGAGCAGAAGGTTAAAGATGCACTTCCTCTGATCATGGCCAAGCAACAGCTGCTGATGAACGGCCTTGACAGCAATGAGGAGATGAAAGAGCTTGTGAAGATAATGGGCAAAATCGATGTGCTCTGTAGGATGATTGTCTCTTTATTTGCAGTGTATGTAGCACTCGTGATGTATTCAGTGGCTATGACATGAGCACTTTGCTGAAACTAGTAATGAATGAAACCTGTTTAGCAGGATGGGCGTAATGTTGCAAGCATCTAATGATTTCTATTAACGGAAATCGGGGGGTATCCCCTTTTGCTCATAAATAAATAAATAGCAGAGGCCGTTTTGCTAATAAATAAATAAATTAGCAGAGGCCCTGTCGGGTCAGCTTTGTTCCCATTCGAAGATGTCGAGCAAATTGCATTCCAATAGCAAACTATGTCATCAAATACAAGTTTCACAGCCAAATATGAGTACAACTAAACAACAATGTCATCATGTTTTAGTCGTCATACAATCACCAAACACAAATCAATATACATAATAAGTGATGTTCTCACAGCAAAATACTAAACAACAAGTTCATCAGGTTTCAGTTGTCATAGCAAACACAATTTCACATAGTAGATAAAAAAACGTCTTCTGACAGGAAAATACGACAAAAGCAATCTAATCATCATCCACAGCAGCAGTGTCAACATCTTCGCCATGTGTATCAGTCTGAATCATAATTCCCCCAGTGTCATCTTCTTCTTCATCCTCAATGTCCTCGAACATTGGCTTCTTATTGATCAACTCTCGTATGTCCACAGCCCGACAGGCAATCTTTTTGCCAGCTTCATTGACGTGATGGTTCTCAAAGATATTAGGAACATCTGTGGAATCTTCTACATCAGGAGCAGTGTAAGCATCATCTTGTTGTGCAACTTCATTAAACGAATTCCTCTGCTCAATCATTTGCAATACTCCCCAGATTGTTCCAGAGACTTCCTTTTTTAAATGCTCAGCAATAAGGTTGTGGGAGATAAGGATGAATGAGGCAAGGCCTTATCTGTAAATGTGGAGAGAGGTGCGGGTATCTTTTGTAAAATTGTCATAGTTTGATTTCTATCCATTAGATATAGATCAGACGGTCTATATTACAAGATGGTAGGCACACCATCATCACCAACTCGGTTTTTTATAAGAGTAGAGAATAAGAGTTGAGAAGTAGAGATAGAGATAAGAGTAGAGAAACTTGGTGCTTCGCCCCCTCAAAAAAAAACTTGGTGCTTTGCGCGATCCATCGATACTACTACTAGTAATTCGGTAATCCCGACTAAAACGGCGCGACCGGGTCTTTTCCCGCGCGATATACTGGGAGGTTGGCTTAGTTGGTTTTTTTAAGACGAGTAATGCTACACCTACGTAATCCCAGTTACATAATTAATGTAATGTGAAACGTGTGAGCTGTTGATTGGAGATTGGGGGGAGGGAGGGGCCCACCACCATGAAAATCAGGGGGGAGAGAGAGAGGCAATTTATGTTAACCCTTTCATAGGTTCCCGTAGATGTAGAAAGATGTGAAATGCGTGAATGTGTAGTGGACGTACTATTGGAGTGCCTAAGATAAATTGTTTATGTAGACCCTATGTGTTTATTTACTTCGCATGTTAGCTTTGTCTCGGGTCAAACCTTCTAAGTTTATACACACAAAAACGAATCATCATTCCATATATTTTCATACTCCTACAATATATCTTACTATTATTGTGAAAGTTCATATACACCGCACAAGATTAATGCAAACACTCCAGATTTTCATTACATTTCAAACTTTTATAGGACAGAAAAATAAAAGAAACCCGACCCTAAACCTATTCTACGGCGGCGACCGACGTCCTCCATCTACGATCTCCATGTACGGGGGCGGGGTTCATGACCCGTGAAGTGAAGGTGCGGTCTCCGGCGAAGAAGAGTAGAACACGGGAGATGGACCGGCCAGTTGGCACACCATGCCCTGCCGCCTCCCTTGCCCTACTCATCCTCGAAGGAGTCCCCGACCTCGGCGGTGCCGGTGGACGTGAGGTCGATGATGATGGACGTGGACGGTCTGTCACTTCACCTGCCACATGCGCCACCGAACGTTGGACGGCGACAAGTAGGACGCGTGGCTGACAGTGCTCCCGTCGTCGGCCGCCAGCGTGGCCACCACTTGTGCAGTCGCGTCCGCGTCCGGCTATGCCGCTATTGCGTTGCGAGCGGCGAATTGAGTGAGGGCGGCGACCTCGAGCTTCATCCCCGAAGACAAGCTCTCCCGCAGAGCGTTTGCGCTCATGGTCATGGCGGATGTGGTGCCAGGTAGCAGGATGATGCGCTATGGTGTGGAGTTTAGCTGGGCATTGCCGCTTTAAGTAGCGCATTCCGGTAAGGCCAAGCGTCCGGGTGTGTCATTAAGTCGCCGGAGTTGGTTCCTCGGGCACCGAGCCTCTTAATGACGGCATATGGACGGACGACATGAATGCGGGCAGCTGGTGCCAGCTGGGAACGCATTGCGTGACGGCGCGAGGTACGAGGGTTTTTGGTGTGCCAGGGTCCCCACATGTCATTGAAAAAGCAAGACGACCCGGTATGGTCTCAGGTCCTGGGGATGCAGTTGGCCGCGCTACAACACTCTGCGGACGCGTCGCGGCGCGCGCGCACTTCGGCGCCCCGTGCATCCTCGACGAGCCGAGTGTTGTTCTGCTGGTCGTGCCATAGCGCTAACGCCACCCTCGGCACCCTGAAGCCGACCATGTCCGGCGACGCTGAGCGTGTCGCTCACCGCGATCGGCGTGTCCAGAGGCAGTGCGGGAGCTGCGCCACGTTGCTGGCCCCCACGACCCACATGAACGGTTGCCGGTGGCGAGGAGGTCGTGGGCTAGCTACTCTATTGGACTAGTCTGCGCCACGTCGTCCCGAAAGGTGTGCCCCACATGTCGGTTTCCCTGTTTTCCCGGCCAAATTCGAGCGTCAGTGCTCCGCGTTGCGCATTAGGCGCAGAACAGGTGGTTTTTGTGCCCTGGTTCAAATGTGGTACAGTAACAAGTTGTTACCCTAGCCCCAAGTGTGGTGGTTTTGGGTATGGTACCACCCTTTTCCTTTTCAACTAGTGAAGCATAACACTTGATTAAGTAGCCGGATGGTGTGCTAATGTAGGTGTCCGACTGTTTGAAGGAATAATTGAGGTGTGCCTGGTCCGTGCCCGCATTTAGGGGTCCAACTTACCATGTTCCGACAGTAGTAACTATACTAGTCCCTTCGTACTCCCTCTGTTTTTACTTACTCCGCATTTTAGCTTTGCTCAAAGTCAAACTTTGTAAACTTTGACAAAGTTTATAGACAGAAATAATAACATATACAATAACAAATCAATACCATTAGATTCATTATTGAATATACTTTCACATCATATAGATTTGCTATTGTAAATGTTCATATTTTTTCTATAAATTTGGTCAAATTTTATGAAGTTTGCCTTCAGTCAACCTAATATGCAGAGTAAATAAAAATGGAGGGAGTATCTTTCTCCGTGACTAAGATGGAAGGGAAAACAAAGAAAACTTATTGTTTATTTGAGCCGTTCAAGTATAATCATGTGGCGTTGCTTATTTCTAATTCCTCTCCAACCCTATTCTCCATCGATCATGCCGCCCTCCGGTCGAGTCCATCCTCCCGCATGCCTCATTTGAACATTCCGCCGAGTATCATTCGCATGTGGGCCCAGACCATGCTAGTATTTCCAATGTTGTAATTTGTCCGACATGCATACAGACAAACGGTTCGTTTAAAGTTTCACTTTGCATCCACTACGTGTCGCTTCCCGTCTTAGTTTTGATATCCCATTTGGTTCATGCCCCGACACATCTTGACGAGATCTATTGATGTTGAGAGATCAATTGCGTGTCGTGCAAGGAGATAAAGGTTTGGTATGTTTCTATGATAGAAATGACCCGGGGGGGTCTGTGGGGATCGGAGGGAGTATATTGTACGTTCAAAAGTGAAACGAACGTACTGTACCCACCCTAGTCCTCTTTCAATCGATCTCCGGACCCCGAGATGAAACACAGAGAGAACGAGTGGGTGCATGTGTGATACCTAAGGCGGATTCAAAATTTTGAACCGGTGATCATAGCATCAGCAAATCATATATAAAGGGTATTCAATGTTCATTTCGCTTTTGAACGTACAATATACTCCCTCCGATCCTTTCTAGTTTACATATAAGTTTTATGTGTAGTCAAAGTATCTCTACTTTGATCAATCTTACAGAAAAAAGTATCAACATTCAACAACGCCCAATCAATATTGTTAGATTCGTACGTACTCCTAGATTTGTATTCAAACAGAGATGGTTTCCAATTTGTTTTCAAACACGTAAATGTGCTTGTTCTCACGCATGCTCTTCCTACTAGGATTTCGCCACGTCCAGCCAGTCCAATAGTAACTTTTTTTAAGCTCCCTGTCCAATAGTACTAGTGGAGTACTGACAACATCTGCATTAGAGTATGCAGTGCTCATAGTACTAGTAGTATACTCCCTCTGTTTTTATTTACTCCACATAAAATGGAGGGAGTAGTAGTATAAATGACGCTGGCGGGGGAGGGGGAGGGATGTCGGTTTGCTCTCAGCTGCGGTCCCACAAGCGAGCGAAAATGCAAGACGAAGCGCGTTCCATTCAGTGAGCGACGTGGTCCACGTGGAGGGTCCAGCGTGCCGGGGTGCAACGCGAACGCGACAAGAGCGATGTACAGACAAAACCGATTGACCAGTCGTCACTGGAACCACTATTCACACCAGAACCTTCGCTGCTCGGCCTACGCCAGCCACTGCCCCAAAACCACACCTCCTCTCCATCCCATTCCCCCACCTTTCGATCCCCTAGCCCGCATCAAGCGTCCCCTAGTTCACCGGAAAGCCATGGTGCGCCGCAAGATCACGTACTACAAGATGCTGATGCTGGAGCGCCGCGCAGAAATCACGGCGGCGGTCGGCGCCACAGACCTCCGTTCCCAAGCTCGCTTTGCGGCGGGCCAATCCCCGAGTTCTCTGGAGCCAAGCTCCGAGGAGGAGGAAGCCGATCCAATGTTCATGGCGGAGGTCGCGGCGCGGAAGGCCCCCGATGCCTATGAAACGATGGACGTCGACTTCGTGCCGGCGTCCGGGTCCCCCATGGTGCAGGCGGACCAGCGGTTCAACCTGGCGATACTAAAGGAGGACCGGGAGGTGGAGGCTCAACTCGACGCGGAGCGTGCGCATGCCGCTGCCATCGAGGCCCTCCTGGATTCCGAACCTGATGTCGTGGAGGTGAACCGGGCGGCGGAGGCTCAACTTGATGTGGAGCGCGTGGATGCCGCTGCCATCGAGGCCCTCCTGCAGGCGGAACCGGACGTCCTGGACTTGAACCAGGCGGCGAAGGCTCAACTCGACGCGGAGCGCGCGGATGTCGCTGCCATCGACACCCTCCTGCAGGCGGAACCGGACGTCCTGGACTTGAACCGGGCAGCGGAGGCCCAACTCGAAGCGGAGCGCGCGGATGCCGCTGCCATCGAGGCCCTCCTGCAGGCGGAACCGGACGTCCTGGACTTGAACCGAGCGGTGCTCTCGTCCGTGCAGAGCGCCCGCACACTCCGCGTGAACGAGTAGCTGGAGGCCAAGGACAACCACGGTGCAGAGACACACGTCGGCAGCTACGGCTGGTTCGCGCCAGCAGCCAAAGACGACGAGGCCGTCTTGTTCCGCGAGCAGTGATAGTTTTTCTTTATGTTGTTGTTTTTAGGGATCTTTTGCTGGGTAAAAACATATATTTATGCAAGTCGTCTGACTTTCATCATTTGGGTCAGTCGACCATTTCAGGCGGTTGGATGAATACCCTACGTCTCCTAACCCTTCTTCCTCACCTTTTCTTCTTCCCCAACAGACCACCGCACGGGTCG
The DNA here is from genome assembly GCA_011799875.1 of Thinopyrum elongatum. Lineage (NCBI taxonomy): Eukaryota > Viridiplantae > Streptophyta > Magnoliopsida > Poales > Poaceae > Thinopyrum > Thinopyrum elongatum. The sequence goes on from CM022299.1 coordinate 447,331,555, forward strand.
TACGGATCTTCCCCAACATGCGGTTGGATAAACATACTGTATGAACGAAAATTATGTGTCAGCGGTAGGATGGCTGAGTTTGGTTTGATCACATGCGGTAGCACGTGTCAGTGAGGGTGCGTTCCCTTGGTTGGGTTTGCGGCGTGCAGGAGTGACTATGTGAGGGTGCCGTGCGACCGCGACAGCCATGTGCAAGTGTACCTCCTTTTCATTTTGAAAACTTTAGGCAAGCTTGGCAAAAATGTGTGGCGAAGTATGGCAATGCAAGGCCTAGACCCAAACAGGATACAAGTACGTACGTAGGAGTACTACTTGTGTTAAAAAAGAAAGGCGGGGTTTTCCTTCGCGGGATTGATCGATACAAATCCTCGTTTGACGTGTCAATTAATGCGTATTTTTTTCTCCAACGCCCAAAGAGCTAACCATCTCACTCCTCATCGCTTGATTAATGTAACACCATGCAAACCAACCTTCTCACTTCCGCATGCATGCAAGGGTATATTAATGTCCTTGGTTGCTAGTACGAGGCAAACCCCATCAATTTTGCCTCGATTAGTGTTAGTGGCCTTCTGCAAATTGTAATTTTGATATACTGGCCTTGTGTACAAAAAAATGGAGGTAGTAACTATTTCACTTCCTTCCCCATTGTGGTGACGTCGACGATATCTCAAACGTTGTGGTTTGGCGAAGTACATTCGACAGAGAACACCATTGAGGGAGACCACGGTAAGTCGTTCGCAAGTGCCGCCTGCAAGCCGAGACAACTGCCTTATTTGCATCCATGAAGTCTGTTGAACCAAAGGACGCGTAAATGTACTAGTACTACACAATAGCGTCGTCCGTCCAGCTTAGTGCGGTAAGGTGGTTTCACGAAGAAGACGATGGAGAAGTGGAGTCAGCGAAGAGTGAAATGATGGTTGCTTCGTCCGTGCTTTGTGATTTGACGCCTCACTGCTTCGTGATTTTTGATAGAAGGGACAGGGGAGTAGACTCTGTGCTCTATACTGTACATGCGTCCAAGCACGGGAGAAAGAGGAGAGAGGTTGCATTTTTCTATTCCTTCAATCAATCAATTAGGGAGCTTCGGTTCCATCTTTTTGGCTTTGGCACCATCGTCCACAATGGTTCCCATCGATGCCAAAAGCTATTTTCACATTTGGCTACACATTGTGGATGCCCTTAACCGTACCACTTGGTTTTGCTCCTGTGTGCTATCTATACAAATCTCAATTATATTGATCTAAAAAATTATAGTATCAAGATTAGTAAAAAGGAGGTGATTTTTAGAGGACGTTGGCCTGGCGGTTTGCTAACATGTGGTCCCACGTGTCAGTGCTTTACCAAGCCGATCCGCGTCCCACATGAGGCAGAACAATGGCAGAAGCAACAGGTGGTTAACTTGAAGAAGATGAGGGAGAAGCGGATTCAGCAACGAGTGAAATGATGGTTGCTTCGTCCCTCCAACTTCTTTTTTTAACGTTATTAATTCGTCCCTCCAACTTAACTGCGGGAAAGGTGCAGCTTTGTGATTTGACGCCTCATTGCTCATTACTATGCCGGCGCCATGACTGGGGTGCTTCACCCCTGCTGCTCTGCACTGTTATTTCGGTATGGCATGTGGACCCGGTTGCTTGATGTCCCACATGTCGGCGAAAGGGACTAGAACATTTATGAAAGCAAGCGCTCCACTCTTACGACGGAGGAGTACACGACACGGCGGCACAGTGAACTGTCACTTGTACTGTAGTACTACTATAGTTTTGCTGTTTCGCACGATCCGTCGATACAAACCCGATTAAACAGGCAAGGGCGGGATTTTTCCCGCGCGGTAGATGATACTAGCCATACATTTCAACGGCAATTTTAATGTATGCAAACTGAATAATTAAGTAACAATATGAGATCTAGTAAAACTAAAAACACATATGATTTATTGTGTTAGAGTGTAGTAGTAGTGTTGTATTGCATAGTTGTTAGATGTAACATGCGAGAACGTGTAGAGATGTACTTTTGGAAGGCCTACAGAGAGAAATGGGGCATAAAGTGGATTCAAATATTTGTATTTGTCTTCATAGCATTTGTAACTCATATCTACAGTCTGTACAATAGACGTGAATGCTTGTTCGCTCTTACGAAACTAGTACATCAATAATGGGGTGGCGTGCGCCAATTTAGGCACTGGCACGTTGGCCTACTCGGCTCCACAAAGAGAGCGAGAGAAGAGATAAATACACGGGCGGTCAGTGTATTCCAAGCGAAAAGCGTAATACGGTCACCGGACTTCAGAATACGCTCATTACGGTCACTATATATGTTTTGCGGTGATTATACGGTCACTTGCTCACCGTTCAGCATCGGATTGCACTCTGTTGACCGGCCAAATAGTCTGTGTGGCACTATGTTGGCTAGTTAAATTGACCACGTTCCTTGTGGGTCCCACATGTCAGTTCACATAGGAAAAAGGTCAGATAAACACAAATTTACGCAAGCGCGACAAGACTCCAACCCGTGAGCGGGAACCACCTAGTTGTGTATGTGTCTGTCAGGGCCTGATGTGTGTGCATGCACATGTAGGTTGAGCACTTGAGCGTGAGAGTGTGCGTTGGTCGTGTGGTGTGTGCATGCATGCGTGCGTGTGTGTGTGAGTGTTGCGTGCGTGCGTGGCTGTGTGTGTATGTGTGAGTGTTGTGTGCGTGCGTGGCTGGGTGTGTTCGTGTGAGTGTTGCGTGCATGCAGTTCGTGTGCATGCGTGCGTGTGTGTATAATCACCACACCAGCTCCGGTGTGTTAAAATAGATGGCTCAGCATACCAATACAAGGCCACCTTGTCCGCTGTGCCCGCGGTCATGACTTCGAACCACCGTCCAATATTTTTTTATCGTTTGTTTTCATTCTTATACACGCCGACAGGTGGGCCCAATGGTAGTGAGATAATGTGATTCAACACTAGAGGTGCCACATGGAGCGTTTAACTGGTCAACTAGTCGTGTCTTGAGCAAATACAGAGCTGTACGGTGAGCCCGTGACTGTATAATAACCACAAAACGTAAATGGTGACCGTAATGAGTAGATTCTGAAGTCCAATGTACGTATCGTGCTTTCGCTTCAAATACAATGATCATCACTGTATATATCGCGAGAGAAAGATGAAACATGCGTGAATGTGCTGGGGGCGTTCTTTTAGAGGACCTGGAGATAGTTTGTGTGTGTACGTGAAAGGGGCGTAGAGGGGGTGTATGCGATGGAGAGAGAGATGCTCTTCATTTCTCTTTATTATGACTAACTTTATATATAGTATAAAAATATAAAAATTCACAGTGCGGAATAAATATCATTGTGGGCACTATGCAATGCAAATTAACGTTCATACTCCTCCATATAACTTTGTAATGTTGTATATATGTAGAAATTCTAAAATAATTTTTTGGCCACACTTTGTGTGGTTTTATTCAAAAGGAATGTTGTATGCGAAATAAACGTGAAGAGAGGGCTTTTTAGATCAATGGGGTACGTGATGTAACATGTGTGAATGTGTAGTTGATGTATTTGGCAGGGCCTAGAGAGGTATGTGTGTGTATCACGTATTCGAGAGAGGCATGGATAGAGGGGCCGGCGGGGGGGGGGAATGGGAGAGATAGCACGAGAAATGAGAGAGGTCTAGAGAGAGAGAGAGAGACGAATATGATGTCACGGCGAGAGATGCCCTTGAGTGTGTATATGCAAGGGGGGAGGGGATAGAGGCACGAGGAGAAAATATTTTGTGTGGTGTCTGTGTTGGTATGTGTGGGTGTGAGAAGTTAACGAGACCTGGGGGCAGAGGGTGTGTCACCGCGTGAGGTCCGGTGGGCCGAGGTGAGGCCCTTGGTTCGGTTCTGTCCTGCGCCACATTGGTCGGCCCGTGACGCATTTAGGGAGACCCATGGAGGACTAGTCGTACAAGACAAAGATAGCAGAGTCGTGAAGGACTCTGTGTCCACTGACAAAGCCGGCTAGTATTTGTAACCCTAGGTTCTCGGACTAAGGTAACCCCTTATCTCTGATATTACTATTCATCCAACCTAACTTTAAGGGGCATCCTACAGAATGCTCTGCTAGAATCATACTCGTCAATTAGGAAGAGAGGCAGAGACAATGCGTGAGAGACAGGCCTAAAGATAATGTGCGTGCGGGAGACATGTAGGCAGGTCTATGTATATAGAAAGGGTCGATGGGGATTGTGCGTGTGTATGCTTGTGAGAGGAAGAGTGCTTGTGATAAATGTTAGTGAAAACAGTCGTAAATGGTTACGAGAGGGAGGGAGGGTTATATCGAGAGCATGTCTGCGAGAAAGACACCTCGGGAGAGAGTGTGTGAGGATGTGTGAGAGACCACCGATGGAGAGTGAAACTACACGTAAAAGACTGATGTACACATTGATTAAAAATATAATTTGTATCCAAATATTAGGATGGGATCATGATATTTGCAATTTGCGTAAGGAACGGTCATTGATCCATCAGACATCTATATTCTATCGAATTTGAGCATGTCTATGTTATTATTCGACATAACTGATCCACAGAGTTAGTATTTTGAACTCCAGACAATGCTTCGCTTTAGCAATCGAATATAAACATGAGTATAGTTCATGTTGTGTGTGTAAAGCAAATTATACATACAAAAGTTACACAATGAATATTATAAATAGCTAGCTATGAACTAGCATATATTTGAATTCAACTTAAGGTTGTTTAAAAAATTCGAATTCAACATGAAGTCCATTCAATTATTTGAATTCGATATCATGGCATTTGTAAATCATACCTAAATTATGGGGGCACCAATATTTGCTCTGCTTTTGTACATAATAGCATATATAGTCATGTACAAAATAGATTCAAATTTACCTCCTCCATTCCAAAATAATCGTAGTTATAGGATTTTCAAGTGTCAAAATTTCAAAAAGAAGCGCATAATTTAGTGAGGTTTTCAAACATACAAGGTCAAATTTAACGTTGTCTATTTAGGTCAATCCTCATAGTTCAAGAGTACTCTAAACATGAATGCTTCTGTTTCAAAATTTCAAACGAAGCGCCAAAAGAGCCTCTACTCGCCCGAAACCGTGTGAGACCAATATTTGGTAGAAGGAAATTACTTTTCTAACTCCGACCCATGAAACCTACCAGCCCGACGTCCAAAGGTCTAAACCGGGGTAGGTTTGTAGCTTCATCTAGTCGCCACGCAACCGCCTCCGAAAAACATTCATACACAATGGCCGCCTAAGCACACATGCGCGTGGCCGAAAATCGCTCTAGCCCACTATTTGGGACACCTGGGATTACCATCCTACCCCCGACCCGCAGTACGTCCAAAATTTAAGAGTGGGGCAAAGTTTGTACTTTCCCCAAATTTCAAACAAACGCGTCCCATCTGTTCAAAAAAACCAAAAACAAGCGCGTCCCAGACCGAAACATGGTTAGCTCCCCCCGCCCCCCCCCGGTCCGATTCCCCATTCGTACTCCGTGGGCGCCAAAACTACCTCTCCACCAGCCGTGAAACCCCGGCATCCTCCGTCCGCCACCCCATCCCACCCATCAACCGCCGCCCTCCTCCATCACGCCGGAGCCGATACCCCGACGTCGTCGTCCACCGCAACCACAACCGCAACGCCCTCCACGGCTAGTAGTTGAATCCGAGGCCGAGCTACCTCCAGGATGCAGACGTGCGCCATACCCGAGCCAATTCAACCACGCCGTCCTGCGCCTCACCGCTGCCGCTCCAACTTCGTCACCATCCACCGCACCGGAGTTGTTCCTGCTACGCCGTCCTTCGCCGCCTCGGATCTGCTTCCCCTCAGCCGACAGATGGCCACCGCAACACAGTCAACAATTTGGCCATGGGTTCGTCCAAGGCTCCACCCTCCTCCAAAACATCGGTTCCCCCGGTAAAAAAAAGAAAATCGCCGCGACATCTGGAGGACACAGCACTGGCAACCGGAAATGGTACTCCTCTTCCCTTATTCGTGCAAATCTACGTGTCTGCTTGCACGGTATTCATCCCACAGAAGACACTAGTTGACCGCTTCTTCCTGATACTAGATGTTCCTAGTAACTCGTGATGCACAAGGTTTCTCCTCATATACTATTTCACCTTAGCTAGAGGTCCGTCGCCCCCGTGGATTTCAATTCCTGGTCAGTTGATTCCCAATTAAAGGAAGCATTCCCTGGCGTAACAGGCGCTAGTCCACCTATTACACCGGGGAAGCAGCGCCTCGATGTTTATCTTAGGGGTGTGTGGGGCCTAGGAGCTGCTGGCGCTCGATCTGGAGGTCGGCCGGGATTAAAGGGATTGCTGGGGGGCACTACCAAGCACGACGGTGGTGTGAGGTCGAGGGGAGGGCGGGGCGGCGGAGGCAGGGGTCTGGGCCGGTGGTCGCTGGCGGTTCAAGAAAGATCGTCAACAGTGACTGGCGGGACGTAGACGAAGGCCATCTGCCCGTTCCTTATAGATCGGACGGTTCATAAAAAATCGACTGACCTATTTATTTTCAGTCGACTATTATTTTGATAGGACCACATGTGGTGGTGTGCTAGAGGAGTACCTGCATTTCCCAGCCATCCCTGTGCTCATATATTACAAAATCGTACGAAGTAGAATCTAATTTTGTTTGCCATCCAATGTTGTAGAGCTATCATATGTCTCCTTTCATTTATTTTTCAGCCACCTGCTATGTGCTACTTTTACAGTGCACTAGTTCTACACACACTTCACCCATACTCTCACTATTGTGTTTTTATGCATGGGTATTTTAGACTCTGCCTTGACAGAAGCATGAAATAAAAGAGAGAAGTCGCTCCTGCTTTCTTCGCGGGTAGGCAAGACACGTGTCGGCGCGTTAAAGGCTGCATGTTCAACAGATGGAGACGGTAAACGTAGCTCTGGAGTTGATGATCTCGCTCGCCATGAACCACCATCCCAGGTGCTTGCTTTAACTTCACGGTGTCATATGTGGTTGCATGTTGCATATGGTGTCTAGCTTGAATTCGAAAGGCCGAAGTCGGTCTTTATTAAGATAAGGAAAGATATTTTTTTACATGAACCACCATCCCGGGAGCACCAGAAGACAAATAGCTAGTCAGGGCACTGGCCGAGCCAGTGACAAGCCCAGCATAGACAGGCATCACCTGGAAGCCAACTAAAAAGCCACGATGGTGGCGAAGCAGCACACCTCCCACTAGGCTCTCAGGTCCTCGATGATCATGCTCACCACTCCAGCCAGATGTCTAGCTTGTATTGCTTCCAATTTGGTTAAATTGCATCTGCTTAGCTTACACATTATACCTTTGAATATGACATGCCTTCCTGTTTTTGGTACATACTAGTACATCTGTCTATTAACCATGTTCTTACATCAAACTAATGTTCTTGTGTATCCCTCATCAATCACTTATGATGAGACACCTTTAGTATATGCAGTGTGATATTAGTTGCATCTTTTATATGATTTATAGCATGCGCTGCTTCTAATTTGTTGAAACGCCATTTATGATGGGACGCTTTTAACTTGGCAGAGTCATATTGGTTGCATCTTTCATGTGGTGTCTAGCTTGCATTGCTTCTTATTTGTTGAAATGGCTTCTGCTTAGTTTACACAAACAGTTGTGAATATGCCATGCCGTCCTGTTTTTCATACGTATTCCATCCTGGTATCATGTGTTTGCCTTACATCAAAGTAGTGATTGTCAGTATCATGCACGAATGAGTTCTGAAGAGTGAATTTTATTGCTTTTTCTTGTTGGTTTTACTTGACAATTCAAAATCAATAAAGCGGAAGGAAATTAGCAAGGCAGTGGATAAAGGTGCTCCTTCCAAACGGAGGGCCTCTACAGATTCTACTCCGCCACCCCCCCAAGAAGATTTGTAAGATAACACATGCATAGACACTCAACATAGCTATATTGATGATGAGCACGTCTCCCCTAGTGCACCATCACAGGTGCTCCCTCTTACTTGGCACTGTTATATGTGGTTGCATGTTATGTATGATGTCTAGCTTGTATTGCTTCTAATTTTGTTGAATTCCATCTGCTTACTTTACACATTATACTTGTGAATAAGACACGTGTTCCTGTTTCTAGAACATACAATATCTATCTATCACATCATGTTCTTACATCAAAGTACTACTGTTGTGTAACCTACAACAATCACTTATCATAAGACACTTTTGACTTGGGAGTGTGATATAGGTTACATCTTGCATTCTTTTCTAGCTTGTACTACTTCTAATTTGTTGAAATGGCACTTATGACGAGACAGTTTTAACTTGGTGGAGTGATATTCGTTGCAGCTTTCATATGGTGTCTAGCTTTCATTGCTTCTAATTTTTTGAAATGCCTTCTACTTAGTTTACACATCATAGCTGTGAATATGCAATGCTGGCTTTTTTCTTACACATTCAATCGTCCTATCATGCGGTCGCCTTACATTAAATTAGTGCTCATCAGCATCCTGCATCAATGAGTTCTGAAAAGCAAATTTTTAATCATTTTTCTTGTGGGTTTCACTTGACAGGGCAATACAATTAAGAAATAGGAAGGGAAAAAATAAGGCAGGGACTGATGGCAGTCTTCCGGCGAAACCGGCATCCCAGGTGCTTTCTCTAGCTTGGCAGTGTGATATTGTCTTGCATGTCGCATACGGTGTCTCACTTGTATTGCTTGTAATTTGATTAAATTACTTCTTCTTAGTTTACACAAATAGTTGTGAATATGCCATGCCGTCCTGTTTTTCGTACATATTCCATGCTCGTATCATGTGTTTGCTTTACATCAAGGTAGTGATTGTCAGTATCATGCATGAATGAGTTCTGAAGAGTGAATTTTATTTCTTTTTCTTGTCGGTTTTAGTTGACAATGCAAAATCAATAAAGCAGAAGGAAATTAGCAAGGGAGTGGATAAAGGTGCTTCTTCCAAACAGAGGGCCTCTACAGATTCTACTCCGCCACACCCCCCCCCCCAAGAAGATTTGCAAGACAACACATGCATAGACACTCAACGTAGCTGTGTTGATGATGAGCACGTCTCCCCTAGTGCACCATCACAGGTGCTCCCTCTAACATGGCACTGTTATATGTGGCTGCATGTTATGTAAGATGTCTAGCTTGTATTGCTTCTAATTTTGTTGAATTACATCTGCTTACTTTACAATATGTGTCCTGTTTCTAGAACATACAATATGTGTTCCTGTTTCTAGAACATACAATATGTGTCTATCACACCATGTTCTTACATCAAAGTATGTTCTGTAACCTGCAACAATCACTTTTCACAAGACACGTTTAACTTGGGAGTCTGATATAGTTTACATCTCGCATTATTTTCTAGCTTGTACTACTAATTAGTTGAAATGGCACTAATGACGAAACAGTTTTAACTTGGTAGAGTGATATTCATTGCATCTTACATATGGTGTCTAGCTTTCATTGCTTCTAATTTGTTGAAATGCCTTCTGCTTAGTTTACACATCATAAGCTGTGAATATGCAATGCTGTGAATATGCAATGGAACTATTGACAAGAGACCTTTAACTTGGTAGTGTGATGTTGTTTGCATCTTGCATATGATTTATTTCTTGTACTGCTTCACATTTGTTTAAACGCCAGTTATGACGAGACACTGTTAACTTGGTAGAGCGATATTTGTAGCATCTTTCATATGGTGTCTACCTTCCATTGCATTGCTTCTAATTTATTGGAATGCCTTCTGCTTAGTTTACACATCATAGTTCTGATTATCTCATGCCGTCCTGTTTTTCGTACATATTACATCCTCCTATCATGTGGTTGTCTAACATCAAAGTTCAGTTTGTCTATATCACGCATCAATTTGTTCTGAAGAACTAAATTTTTATTCCTTTTTCTTGTCGGCTTGACTTAACATGGCACAGAGAAAGAGGAAGGAACACAGAATGACAGGGGATGGTGTTAGTACTAAGGACACACGGAAACGGAAGTGGAAGAATTTTGCAGATTCTGCTGGTACTGATGGTGCAATAGAAGGTCAAAGTCCAGCGGAAAATTGTACAAACGCAGTATCCCGTGCTACACGAGCTGCAAAACAAGCCAAACAGAAAGTAATAGCTGCCACCAAACAAGCAGAGACAGCCCTAGTTGTTGCAACACCTTCCACAGTACCACCAGCTGCATGAGTTACTCGTTTGTCAACTCAGCTAGCAGCACGTTCCCAAGCTCCCTTGCCACCTGACACTACTTCCGAAGCACTCTTGACACAAGACGAGTTGGCAAGATCAGATGAACCTTGTGAGCTTCAACAGCAAGAAGGTAGTTGCTGGACTCAAGTTACAGTTGCATGCTTCTTTATATGTAGTCTTACAGTTTGATGTACACTAACACTTCCCATGTTCATTGTTGGACTAGCACCTAGGCGCAAGAGGAAACAAACATCAGGGATAATGCTCGATAGGTTAACTAAATCTAGAGGAGGAAGAATGGAGATCCGTTTTGAGGCAGGTTTAAAAAGGCCACGTGATGCTACAGAGTCAGCCAAGTTAGTATCAGAGGCAGCGGTTGCCGTTAGGTGTCATGCATGTATCCTCCCAACATGGATTCAGTACAGGAATGACAAAGACGAAACCCAGTTCAACACCTTCCTCGACCATTTATCTGTAAGTATGGTTATGTATGGAAACTAGTAATATTGTCTTGCTCTGTCCCATACTTTCTAGGTTGCTGATAATGAGACTCCCATAATTTTCAACAGATGAGGTTCAAGTTGGATAGCCAAGATGATGCAACCAGACAAGCTTGCACCCATGTTTTCAAGTCTGCTCTACGACAGTATCGGTATAACTTGAGGAAAACTCACTTTGAAGGCAAGGCTAACAGTGAACTTGCCCAAACATCTCCAGTGGAAAATATATCGGATGAAGACTGGAGAGGCCTCGTTAAACACTGGTCTGATCCAAAGCATCAGGTACGTTATATGTATGTGATCAGATCACATGTTGAACTCCTATTTACGCATGTGCCTCACAAATCTATCTTCTTGTAGGTGAACTGTTCAAAGAACAAGGCCAACTGTACGAAAGTGAAATTCCAATAGACGACAGGATCTCGTAGCTATATTGCACACTGCGAGGCTCTTGTAATTAGCTGCTGTTTCACTCTTTTCGCTGTGCCATATTATCATATCTATATTGACTTGTTCCAAATGCAGAGGAAAGCCCGCAAGGACCAAAAAGTACCTGAACGAAATGATGTGGAAATCTTCAAGGACTGTCACACCAGCAAGACAAAGGGCATGACTACACTAGTCAAAGCCGCTGTTGTAAGTCCTTAATCCGCATGCCTTTTAACTACTACTTACTCTGACTCGTGCATTGAACTGCATGGTTTGGAGCCAATGTCTATTACTCTTTTCAATTTTATACATAATTGTCTTAGCATATTATTGCACCTTACAAGGGTTAAAAGAGAGGAGTGATGTTCCTTTGGTCTTGATCTGTAATCTAGTTCCATGCTGGACTTGCCCACACAATGTTACAATTGCCTATTTGTCTATTCTCAGTTGTTTTGTGATATGAATGATGTCATACTATGCTTACCGTATTATAAAATTTGTCTCTTTATCCTTAGCTGTCAATACAATGTGAAGAAATAGACAATACATTAGCCATGGTACATGGTCATATGTTTGGAACCTGGTTTTATTATGTACTTTGCAGTAAAATACAACTAATATTTTACACGGGTTCACCAGAATAAGTTCTGTATATAGACCAAAGCTATTTTGTTTGGTTTTGCTGCCTCCTTAATATCTTATGTTCTGGTACTACTAATGTAAAAACTCAACTTTTCGGCAAGCTATGAAAAAAATGGTGGAACCGCCACCTTCTGAAGGTGACGAGGCAACTATAACCACAATGTCACCTCTTGCTGCAGTGGGTCAGTACCTGTCCACTAACAGTGCCAAAAGCACGTTCCTGCATAATACTAGGTTGGTTGTTAAGGCAATCTCGTCCAAACTGCCTCATGATCAAGATATGCAAGCTCAAAACAATGTTATATCTGCGCTCCAGACACAAGTCCATTCCCTAACAGAGACCCTTTGTGAAACCAGGACAGCCATTATTCGATGTCGTCAAGATATGCATGGTTTTGAAACCAGACTATCAGACATTTGCTATGTTGTTCAGCAGCCTAGGAGAAATGAAGGGGAAGGTTATGGTGCTCCATCGGACAGTACAACATGAAAACTTAATAGTCAAGTCAAATGAACTGAGCTTCTAAACTTTTGGTGGTGCATTTATCTACCAGACTGTTAACTTTTATGCCAACCTTCCTTTTGTTTTATGGTTGTAATTTGTTTTGTTGCGATACAAAATTTGTTCTTAACATGCAGCCACCGACTGAAGAAAACAGCAAGCCATTTTTGTATAGTGTAGGGTGTTCCCTATATTTGCACTGTTGGCGAACTTTGATGCCCAGTGGATGTAATCTGTTTGTATAGTGTAGGGTGTTCCCTATATTTGCACTGCTGGCGAACTTTGATGCCCAGTGGATGTAATCTGTGCAATCGCCTTAATAGCCTAGCGTTAGTTTCGGGCTTATTTATTTCCTAGTCTTCTTTTTCCCTGGTTTGCTAGTGGCCGCAACAACCATGGGCCATATACGGACCGTGGTAACCTTGACCCTGCTACAGGCCGTAGGATCCATGGGCCTCCTACGGGCTGTCGGATAAATGGGCCTCCAACGGGCCGTAGAATCGGTGGGCCTTGGGCCGTCGGATAAATGGGTCCACATGGGCCATAAACGGGCGTAATTGGTATTGGGCCAGCATGGTAACGGGCCGTTAACAGGCCGGAAGACAGCAAAGGCTTAATTCTGTCACAGGCATAATGGGTCGTTAATGGGCCAGAATATAGTACGGGCTGGAAATGGTGCAACGGGTTAACAGGCCACAAACGGGCCGATTCTAACCACGGGCCGAATTTGGCCCACTAGGGGAACATGCCAGTAAAGGGCCGGAAGTAATCGAGGGCCGGAAAGGAGCCCAAGAATGTATGGGCTGTCAGTAGGCCGAAAGCAAACACGGGCTGGAAACGGCCCATGTGAATCATGGGCCGTTAATGGGTACAAAGAAATTTACTGTTCATTATGGGCCAGAGTCACCATGGGCCACTAAAGGGCCTAAAGATATGAAAGGCCTCATATGGGCCGAAAGACGTTGTGGGCCATACATGGGCCGAAAGTGAAACGGGCTGGTGTTATATTCGGCGGCCCACATGACGCTGTTGGGCCGATTTCGGGAAGGCCCTAACGGGCCATGAGTTACCGGGCCGTAAAATGGGCTATATGCGAACAGACCGTTAACAGGCTTTTCATGGGCCGGCCCGCTAACTTTTGACCAAGTGAAATGGGCCGGCCTTTGTAAGCTAAATGGGCCAGTGTTGGGCCATCGCACGTGTCGACAAATCATAGGCGCCTATCTGACCCAATGACGAGCTGACACGTGTTTCCTTCGGCCATTGAGAATTTTACACATGGAAAATCCCCATTGGTCTGGGCTGTTAAAGGGTTATCGGATCCAAAACCAGACCCGATAGCTTAACGGCGACCCGTTACGGTGGATGCCACATGTCGGTCACCCTTGACGAAAGCACTTCCATGACGCGTCATTTATCGTCATGGAAGTGAACACTTCCGTGATGTTAATTTTGGTATTGTCATGGAACACTTCTACGACAGCACATGTATGACTATCTTGATTCTGTCATAAAATCGTCATGGATGTACATGCATGACAGAAAACGTGACCTACTATGACAAACACGTATCATCACGGAAGTGTATTTTTTTTTGTAGTGAGTGGAGGCTAGCAAAAAGTATGAGAAGCAACCAACCAAGAAACGAAAATTCTCATAAACGAGCATTAAGCATAACTAACACCGAATAATGCACCACAAGTAGGATGTAATTTCATTGCATAACTATTGAATTTCGTGCTTGCATAGGGAATCACAAACTAGTGGTTATGTTGTTGGTGCTGTTCTAGGACAAAGAGTTGATAAGAAATTAAATGTCATCCATTATGCTAGTAAAACTCTAAACAGTGCTCAAAGAAATTATGCTACTACTGAGAAAGAATTTTTAGCAGTTGTATTTGCATCTGATAAATTCAGATCTTACATAGTTGATTCTAAAGTAATTGTTCGCACCGATCATGCTGCTATTAAATATCTTATGGAAAAGAAAGATGCTAAACCTAGACTTATTAGGTGGGTTCTATTGCTACAAGAATTTGACTTACATATTACTGATAGAAAGGGAGCTGAGAATCCCGTAGCTGATAACTTGTCTAGGTTGGAAAATATTCTTGATGACCCACTACCTATTGATGATAGTTTTCCTGATGAGCAACTAGCTGTTATAAATGCTTCATGCTACTTGGGAGCTGCATTGGGATTTCCCCGAAGAGGAGGGGATGATGCAGTACAGTAGAGATAAGTATTTCCCTCAGTAATGAAACCAAGGAATCCAGTCGGAGAACCAAGCAACACTATGTAAACAGCACCTGCACATAAATAACAAATACTTGCAACCCAACACATAGATTGGTGGTCAATCCCTCAATGTTACTGAGATATATTAAATTGTATAGGATTTGATAAATAGATCTAACTAAAACACAAAATAAAATAAATAAAATAAAATTGTAAGAAGGTATTTTCGGGTTTAATATATGATAGAAAATAGACCCCGGGGCCATAGTTTTCACTAGAGGCTTCTCTCGAGAAAATAGCATATGGTGGGTAAACAAATTACTATTCAGCAATTGATAGAAAAGGAAATAATTATGATGATATCCAAGGCAATGATCATGTATATAGGCATCACATCCAAGATTAGTAGACCGAAATGATTCTGCATCTACTACTATTACTTCACACATCTGCCGCTCTCCAGCATGCATCTAGTGTATTAAGTTCATGGAAAAAACGGAGTAATGCTTTAAGCAAGATGACATGATATAGATAAGATAAACTCACGTATGAATAAACCCCATCTTGTTACCCTTAATAGCAACGATACATGCGAGCCATGTCTCTTTCTATCACTGAGATTGAGCACCGCAAGATCGAACCCATCACAAAGCACCTCTTCCCATGGCAAGATAAATCAATCTAGTTGGCCAATCCAAACCAATAAATTGGAGAAGAAATACGAGGCTATAACAATCATGCATAAAATAATTCAGAGAAAACTCAAATAATATTCATCGATAGATCAAATCATAAACTCACAATTCATTGGGTCCCAAGAAACACACCACAAAAAGTCATTACTGATACATCTCCGTTGTATCTACTTTCCCTAACGCTTTTGCTCTTGTTTTGGACTCTAATTTGCATGATTTGACTAAAACTAACCCGGACTGACGCTGTTTTTAGCAAAACTACCATGGTGTTGTTTTTGTGTAGAAATAAATGTTCTCGGATTGGAAGGAATTTTTTGGAGAATTATTTCAGAATATATAAAAAATACTGGGACCAAGAACCACCGGAGTGGGTGCCCTGGTTGGGCACGAGACACCAGGGTGCGCCACCCCCTCCAGGCGCGCCCTGGTGGGTTGTGCCCACCTCGTGGGCCCCCTGACCTTAATCTCAACTCCTTAAATACCTATTTTTGGAGAGAAAAATCAGGGAGGAAGTTTCATCGCATTTCACGACACAGAGCCGCTGCTACCTCCTGTTTTTCATCGGGAGGCCAGATCTGGAGTTCGGGCTCCGGAGAGGGGAATCTTCTGTCTTCGTCATCACCAACCCTCCTTCATCACCAATTCCATGATGCTCCCCACCGGGAGTGAGTAATTCCTTCATAGGCTCGCTGGTCGGTGAGGAGTTGGATGAGATTCATCATGTAATCGAGTTGGTTTTGTTAGGGCTTGATCCCTAGTATCCACTATGTTCGGAGATTGATGTTGCTATGATTATGCCATGCTTAATGCTTGTCACTAGGGCCCGAGTGCCATGATTTCAGATCTGAACCGTTTATGTTTTCACCATTATATCTATGTTCTAGATCCGATCTTGCTAGTCATATGCACCTGCTACGTGTTATGATCCGTAAACCCCAGGGTGACAGTAATTGGGATACTTCCCGGTGATGACCGTAGTTTGTGGAGTTCATGTATTCACTATGTGTTAATGCTTTGTTCCGGTTCTCTATTAAAAGGAGGCCTTAATATCCCTTAGTTTCCTTATGGACCCCGCTGCCACGCGAGGGTAGGACAAAAGATGCCATGCAAGTTCTTTTCCATAAGCACTTATGACTATTTACAGAATACATGCCTACATTATATTTATGAACTGGAGCTAGTTTTGTATCACCCTAGGTTATGACTGTTATATGATGAATATCATCCAACGAATCCACCGATCCAATGCCTACGAGTTTTTCACATATTGATCTTGCTAAGTTACTATTGCTGATGTTACTGTCACACTTGGCACAAAATCATTGCTATCGCTGTTACCGTTATTGTTACTGTTACTACTGCTATCAAAACTATCATACTACTATGCTACTGATCACTGTGCTGCAGATATTTAATCTCCAGGTGTGGTTGAATTGACAACTCAACTGCTAATACTTGCAAATATTCTTTGGCTCCCCTTGTGTCGAATCTATAAGTTTGGGTTGAATATTCTAGCCTCGAAAACAGTTGCGATCCCCTATACTTGTGGGTTATCATGACCTTTTTCTGGAGCCATTGCCGAGGAGCATAGCTATATTTGTTGAGTCACTTGGGATTATTATCTATTTATCACTATGAATAATCTAAAGGATACCAAAACCAAGATTTTCCCCTCTAAGACGAGGGGAGGTAAGGAACTGCCATCTAGCTCTGCATTTGATTCGCCTTCTATTTTGAGTAAACTTGCAACACCACCACATGCTATTAATCCTAATATGTCGCAAGGTATTGATGATGCTACTTCTTCTATGAATGATACTTATGATGATGCTAGTACCTTGCTTGAGGATAATGTGCCACTAGATGAATTTCTTGATAAACAAATTGCTAGAGCTAAAGAGAATGAAATTACTAAAACTGATGAAGTCCTTGAAACTGAGAATTATGAAACACCTATTAGACCCAGATCTCCTAGATTTAAATTGCCTAAGATAACTAAAGGTGATGTTATGGATGAGGAGATAGCTAGAGACTTTCTTGCTTGCAATGATAGAGATGATCTTAAGAAGTTACTATGCAAACTGAAAGAAAAACCTTTGAATGCTAGAATGAAATGTGATCCTAAGTTTGCTACTTCACCTATATTTGTTACCGATAAGGATTATGAATTCTCTGTCGACCCAGAGTTAATTACTTTTGTTGAATCTGATACTTTTCATGGCTATGAAACTGAAACTGTAGTGGCACATCTTACTAAATTGAATGATATAGCCACCCTTTTTGCTCATGATGTGAAAATTCGCTACTACTAAATCCTAAAATTATTTCCGTTCTCATTAACGGGTGATGCTAAGATATGGTACAATACTCTTGCTCCTAGTTGTGTGCGTAGTCCCCAGGATATGATTTACTACTTCTGTTAAAAATATTTTCCTGCTCATAAGAAACAAGCTGCCTTACAGGAAATATTTAACTTTGGGCAAATTGAAGAAGAGAGTCTTCCACAAGCTTGGGGGAGGCTTCTCCAATTGCTTAATGCTTTGCCTGGTCATCCACTTAAGAAAAATGAAATACTTGATATCTTTATAATGGACTAACCGATGCTTCTAGGGACTTTCTAAATAGTTGTCCTGGTTGTGTTTTCAGGGAACGAACTTTTGAACAAGCTGAGGAATTATTGAATAATATATTGAAGAATTATGATGATTGGACTCTTCCTGAACCACCGCCTAAACCCACTATGAAGAAGAGGGTTATCTTATATCTAAGTCCTGAAGATATGCAACAGGCAAAGAAATGCATGAAGAAAAAAGGCATTAAAGCTGAGGATGTTAAGAATTTACCACCTATTGAAGAAATACATGGCCTTAACACACAACCACCTCCACGGGTGGTAGAGGTAAACTCTTTAATGAAATTTGATGAAGGTGACATCCCTTATAATAAACATCCTAGCCAGTGCTTATATGAGTTTGCCAACTACATTAGAAAACAAGATCATTTCAATGCAAATGTTATGAAACAATTGAAATATAATTCTGATATGATTGCTCGCTTGAGTGACTTGTTATTTAGAATCACTAGTGAACCTGAGAAAGAAAAACTATCTGAAGATAACAATGATGTTTCTATTTATGATGCTGAAACTCAATCTGGTAATGAACATCTACCTAGTGATAATGAAAATGATAATGATGTTCATGAAGGCACTCAACGAGATAATGATGTTGAAATAGAACCTGCTGTTGATCTTGATAACCCACAACCTAAAAGTAAAAGATATGATCAAAGAGACTTTGTGGCTAGAAAACACGGTAAAGAAAGAGAGCCATGGGTTTAGAAACCCATTCCCTTTCCACCTAAACCAGCCAAGAAAAAAGATGATGAAGAATTTTAATGCTTTGCTGAAATGCTTAGGCCAGTCTTTTTGCATACTCGCATGACCGATATTTTAAAGATGGCCCCTTATGCAAAGTATATGAAAGACATCATCACTAATAAAAGGAAAATACCTGAAGCTGAAATCTCCACCATGCTTGATAATTATTCTTTTAAGGATGCAGTACCTAAAAAACTTGGAGATCCAGGAATTCCGACTATACCTTGCTCCATCAAAAGAAATTATGTCAAAACTGCTTTATGTGATCTAGGAGCTGGTATTAGTGTTATGCCTTTCTCTTTATATAAAAGAATTGATTTGAATAAACTCACACCTACTGAACTTTTTTTGCAAATGGCTGACAAATCAACTGCCATACCTATCGGTATCTGTGAGTACGTGCCCGTTGTTGTTGCAAATGTTACTATCTTAACAGACTTTGTTATACTTGAGATGCCCGAGGACGACAAAATGTCGATTATCCTTGGTAGACCCTTTATGAATACTGCAGGGGCTGTTATTGATTGCAATAAAAGCAAGGTTACTTTTCATATCAATGTAATGAGCATACGGTGCATTTTTCGAAGAAACAATTCCAAGTGAATGGTATTAATGTTATTGAAAAATCTCTGACACTCACTATTGGAAGTTTTCAACTACCTCTACCTACTACCAAAAAGAAATATGATATACTTATTGTTGGGGATGTGCATATCCCCATTGAGGTAACTTAGTGTTTTACGAAAGTTCTTCGGTCTCATGCTAATCTCAAGTGGTTATTAATAAGACTTGATCAACCTTATTAATGGATCATTTTTGAGAGGTATGAAGTTGATGAATTTAGTAGGCACAACCTTCTGTCCCTACCTTTTGTTTTCTGTTTTTCTTAGTTAAATAAAATAAAATGCCATGTTTATCCCGTTTTCTGAATTTTTCGTGCAATAAAAAAGTGCCCGAAAATAAAAGTTCTCAGAATGCCCTGAAATTTTAACATGGTTTTTTTTGAATAGTTCTGAATTTCTGGCACAAATTACATCAGAGGGGGGGTACCCCTGGTGACCACAAGACACCAGGGCGCGCCAGCAACCGCAGGTGCGCCCTGGTGGGTTTTGTCCCCCACATGGGTCCCCTCACTTATCTCTTTAGCCCATGTCATCTCCTACCTCCAGAAAAAATCACCATTCCTCTCTCTCTCGTGTTCTTGCTCTCAAACCCGTGGATTTTGATCTCTTTGCTTGAAGCTCCATTTTCGAAACTGTTTTGGGGGATTGCTACTTGGTATGTGACTCCTCCATTGCTCCAATTAGTTTTTGCTTTAGTGGTTTATATTTTGAATAATTAGCTACTCTTGGTGCTGCTGTAAATGGGCTTACATGTTGAATTCTTAGAGTTCTAAGTAGTTTGAATGCTTAATATGGCCTCTACGCGTCCTTATGAGTAGTTGCTATCAATCTTATGAAGTTTTGTTGACAAAAATTTTGTGTCCCAATTTTTTTCAGAAATTGTTCACAAATAAAAATGCAATTCTTTAGGAGTTCTTCGAGGAGGAGGTCTTCGGAGGCATCATCGAGTAGTGGCTCGATACGTCAGTCTTATGTTGAGCCAAGTGCAAGCTCAATGCGGGATGCCGCTACCAAATCATGCCTATGGCCATATAACGATTTCGTGGTGAGTGCAGGTATTAAAGAAGAATTTGAGCAATATGTTCACAACATCGAGCTTGGTCTCTACATTGAAGGCAGGATTGCAGCACACTATGTGCTCCTGACTTGAGCTTCATACACACTGCTCTGACCGGAATTAAACGTTATAATCTTGGAGCGATCGTTGCACGAAGGTTGCAACACTAGTGGTCACTTTTATGGTGGGATTTATGCTTCCCGTGTAGCTAAAGAGGTTGGTGTCGCACATCTGCCTTATGATCCCATCCTACCTACTAAGTACTTAGACTTTGAGGCCATGAAGCGCCATAAGTTCCTTAAGGGAAAAATCACTGATTATACTTATAACTTGAGGTTCAATAAAGAAACCATTGTGCCTGTTGTTTACCCTGCGCCTGCTCTCTTTGATTTTCACAGCAAAATAAGATATTATGTTCTTGAGAGCGAGGCCCGCTCGTACAAGGCGGAGATCGAGGCAGCTCGGCGGGCTGAGGAGGCTGCACCAAGAGCTTCCGTGAGCCACTGGTACAGCGAGGTGCTATACAAACGGTTTTTAACCCCTTTCCGCGACGGCGTTTTGAACCGTCGCCAAGTGAGTGTGTGCGATAGGGGGTCCTTCCCACACGACCCAGAAACCGTCGGGGATAGGGAGCCTTGATGCATACAGTTGTCCCTATAAAACTGTTTCTGATATGTCGAATATCCCAAATGCTCCATCCTTGCAACTCGTTTGTGCTCGCATTGCCATCGCAGTCAGTATTTAGTGGTGCTACGTTTATGATGCGTGGCCCATCACAAACGGTTCACGATTATAGAACATGTATGATAAGCAGACAATCACACACATTCACTTTTCCCGAATCATATGCGATAACTAATTAAGAAGATTAGCTAATCATCATACGAGTGTCGGATAGGATTACGAAATGTCAGACCGTCGTAACATCATTGTACATGCTAACTATCGCACACGCTATTCTGTGGTGTAACGTTTACGATGCATACAACATCAGAAATAGTTCATGGTTGCAAAACGTGTACAATAAGGCAACTATCACAAACGTTTAGTTTGCCCGCACCATTTGTGATATTGTCTGACATCGCACATGCTTTGCAAACGGCAACTGTGTACATGCTCGCACACATTTCCTCTCTGTGAACTGTGTCGGATTATGGTGTATATCACAAACGTTTGCGTTTTACCGATCATGTGCGCCGTAACGACCTGCAGAGCATAATTTCACCGTAATTTAATTGCTGCTATTTCAAATTGTACCGGATTTGAATTTGAAAGTGTGCTATAGCTTTATTCATATCCATCAAGTTCAAACAACCAATGCATTATTCGATTCATAGGTACATATGTTCAAGAATTACATAAGCACCAAATAAAGAATGATGAACCACAGTTGTATACTTGTACTATTAAAGACGGTAAAGAAAGAGGTGAAATACATTCTGGTTGCTGAACAAGGTGAAGTGGAATGCCCATATTGTGCCCTCCTCCATGTAGAATGGACGCACGACTCTAGTCCAACCCCTTGTGATGGCCGACCGCCCATCCTTCACTGTCTTCATGAACACATCTAGATAATCATCGTGTTCTTGTAGAAATACTTTAACCTTTTCATGCCCACCAATCATGTAGTTTGAGAGGTAATCTTGAGTAAACTGCTTTGGGAACCACTAGAAAGGAAAAAGATTCAGACATTGTCATTTAACACAACTCATTATGGGCAGTAAAAAGAAGGCTGCAGAGTTCTTACTTACCATCCTGCAGTTCGCTATTGTCTTGGATAAAGTGTAAACAAATAGTTTAATTGCCATCTTTTGACCCATTTTACTAACAATCTTTATCAGCTTCCTCACTTGATGCTGGTTCATCAATATCTCGTTGCCCCATACGCAGAAAGGGCCGAAGCGCGGATCTTTACCAATGACATATGTACCTAAAAGCACCAAGTTAATATTAGAAGCTAAACAACAATTGCACAATAATGCTGTACAACACTCCCACCATCCCATTATAACATCAAATATACTCACATATTGGATGAATTAACATCTTATATTATGGGCAGGAGGGAGTTTATTGCACTTTTACAAATTATCGGCTGATTAACTGCTGTTGTGGCCCTGTTTGGATCCATGGGTTAGATTTAGGTTGAGCTAGTTTGGGCTTAAATAGCCCTAAAGTATGGCCTTGTTTGGATACTC
The DNA here is from genome assembly GCA_011799875.1 of Thinopyrum elongatum. Taxonomy (NCBI): domain Eukaryota; kingdom Viridiplantae; phylum Streptophyta; class Magnoliopsida; order Poales; family Poaceae; genus Thinopyrum; species Thinopyrum elongatum. The sequence goes on from CM022299.1 coordinate 447,354,010, forward strand.
TAACTTAGCTAGAGGTTAGAGTTAGTTTCTAGCTCATGACTAACCCTAAACTAGCTCTAGCCAAAGAGGTGTTTGGATGACAGGGTTAGATTGACAATAAATGCACTAGGAGAACTAGCTCCAATTAGCACCTCTTAGGTGGGATAGTTTTTTTGGATGGGTTAGATGCAACTAGCTCAAACTAGCCCTCATGTTTGGATACTTTAGGGCTATTTGAGCCCAAACTAGCTCAAACTAACTCTAAACCATGGATCCAAACAGTGCCTATCCAAACATGAGGGCCAGTTTGAGCTAGTTGCATCTAACCCACCCAAAAAACTATCCCAGCCAAGAGGTGCTAATTGGAGCTAGTTCTCCTAGTGCATTTATTTTCAATCTCACCCTGTCATCCAAGCACCTCTTTGGCTAGAGTTAGTTCAGGGTTAGTCATGAGCTAGAAACTAACTCTAACCTCTAGCTAAGTTAGAGTATCCAAACAGGGCTGTGTTGTTGTTGTTGTTGATGTTGCTGCTCTTCTACGTATATCTAGACATCATCAGAACATTAAGGTAACATACTTCCTTGTTGCTATGTAGCCTAGGATTGCATATTTAGACATTCAGTATAGTGCATGTTGCTATGTAGCCTCAGACATATTACATATGGCCCTAGTTAACCTAACGATAAATGGGTTATAGATATATTCAGTTAAAAGTCTGATTCACCGATTAGTCCCTTATCAGCCCCCAACCTATATGGTACCAGCTACCGATATCCTAAACAGTGAGTATATATAAGCCATGGGATGAAACTAACCTCGATGGAAAATAGCAGTCGTTCCCAAAATTGTCCTGTCTAAGTATATCGAGAGGCATGTTAAGCACAATAGGCTAAACATCAACCAAATATATCCATGGCAGACAAAATAATCTCCAAAAGATAGCTTCAGTGTGCAGGTTTAAGCACGCTAGTAAAGCAAAACAAGTGGAAAGGTGTGTTAACTGCAACAGGCCTAACATTTAACAACAAGCAAACATACTCATTCAAACTGGTATTGTGCCGGTCTAAGTACACTGGTTATTGTTAAATAAAAATGGAAAGGCGTCTTAACTACAACATGCAGCAACCAAATGTAGTCATTCATAGTGGTATTGTTGAAACTGGTATTGATGAAATTGAACTGCACAATTCATACTTGCACATATAGAACATCACGTTGTGAATAACTGTAATAAACAAGGCATACTACGAACAACCAAAGATAGTATTTGAAACTGGACATATGCTAACTACAAACAACCGAACAACCAAAAAACTTTAAAAGAGGCATATGCTAGCTATAATAGGCTTAACAACAAGCAAATATATGCATTCCTATCGGTATGTTTAAAACTGGTATTGATGAAAATGTACTGCACAGTAAATAGTTGCACATATAGAGTATCACATTGTGAACAACTAAAATAAACAAGGCATACTGCAAACAACCAAATATATCAATTAAAACTGGACATATTCTCACTACACTACAAAAGGGACTCGACAAAACAAATCATGGGTTCCCCCTGTGAAGAGGCACAACAAAACAAATCATGGGTTTCCTCACTTGTCACAGATGGGCTCCTTCCCCTTGGAAGAGCACGGACCCTGGGTGCGCTCCATGTTGTCGCAGATGGGATCCTTCCCCTTGGAAGAGCACGGTTGTAGGGTGCCCTCTCTGATGTCGCAGATGGGCTCTTTCCCCTTGGAAGAGTCAGAGAGGGTGCCCTCCTCGTGGTCACCGTCGATGAGGTCTGACTTGGAAGATGTGGATCCCAAGCCAGTGTCACAGAACATGTCCTTCAGAAATGACAAAAGGGGCTCGATGGTGATGTAGAATGGCAAATTCTTCACAGCGAGCCAGAGGAGATCAGTGGCGGGGCCATGGATGAAATCGACAGTGATTGAACCCAAGGAGTTGGGTGGGGCCACTTAACCTGTGACATAGCCCGCGTCAGGCCGTCGTTGTCGACGACCTCGATGTCGTAGCTGGCGTCCACGAAATACCCGCATACTCTAGCCCGCTGGTTGAGTGCCTGCGGCCAGTAATGATCGTCAGCTTCCTCGGCGGCCACCTCAGCGACGTCGGGCGAAGAGGCCGCGATACACCTCTTTTTGGCCAGGTGCTCCTCGAGCTCCATGGGAAGCGTAGCCGGGCTAAGGCTGTGACGCTCTGGAGTGGGGGATAGGGATGGGAATGGGGATATGTGGGAAAGGGGGCGATTGGCAGGCGTCATCTAAGAAACTCAGGGCGGGTAGGGTATGGAGATCGATGGGTAAGCTGCATGGGCAAACCGGCTAATGTTGACAATGGAGGCCTTGCGGCAGCGGCGACCTTGCTAGGGTTTTGAGCAAGGGAGGGGTTGTGGTGGGGGGGGGGGGTGTGTCTGTCGCGCGCGTGCGCCGAGGAGTTGTTGGCTGGGTGTGTGTGTGGAGGGGGATGTTTGAGGAAATGACGCGGCTACTGAAAATTTTACTACGCGGGAGTAAAATGCCGGGGCTATTGAAAATTTGGATGATGGTGCATCACACACGGTCCCGAAATAATAAATGTGTGTTATCAAACAGAAAAATCCTCGAGTCGGGCAGATATTTTTGAGGGATGCAGGCGGGAGCGGGAACAACAAACATCACACAAGGTCGAAACATAACAACCGTGTGTTATCAAACAGAAAAACCCTGCAGGCGGGTAGATATTTTTGAGAGGGGAAGCCTCATGGAGCCCAATGTACTGTGCTGATGTGCATGACAGGGGCACCGGCGTGGCACACGGTTAGTGTGAGTGAACCGTTTCTGTTGCGTCATCCGACTAGTCTAATGTTCATAAATTTGGCGAAAATGATGCGGGAAAGGGTCAGAACACGAACACACTTGCATGTGGACCAAATATATGTATGAAGGGTGGTTTGATGTTCAAATACCAAATGCACAACTTCGATGTGGCACCTATCTCACAAAGCGCACGGTATTGCTTCCCCCCCCCCCCCTCGTGTCGGTGGGAGGGGAATCCTAAGCTATGAACGCATGCCCGCCCCCACGGAGGTTCACCTAGCAAAGTGCGAAGTAGCAGCCCCCCATCACACACACACACACTTTCAGTCGGCGGGAGAGGGCACCTCACCAAGATGTATCGTAAAATGGACCAAGAAGAATCCACCTTGGCCGTACAACCTCTCTCTTGTTGCTGGTCAAAGAGATGGACATCCATGCGACCCCAGAGATGGGCTAGGTCGGCAATAATCACGCAAGTAACTAGTCCCCGAAGACAACCACTGCATGCATGTGGCCCAAACATATGTATGGATCGGAGTGTTGATGTTTGAATACACAATGGAACAGCTTTGTTGTGGCACCGTGCTTTGGAACCGGAAATCCCCACACAGAGCGAGGGTTAGTTGACGACGCATTGTATGCATGTATGTCACACCACACTTCGAGCCGATGACGGGGATTCATGCATGCATGCATAGTGTGTGCTCAAACTTAGGTCTGAATCTCACCATGACCTACTACGATAACACAAACCAAAGGAAGAATCCACCATGGTAACCTATCTCATTGTCGGTCAAAGTGATCATGGATGTCCATGAGGGCCCACGAATTTATAGGCTTGTCGCCGATAACCACGTGAGGGAGTGTATCGTTCGAAGACAACCACTGCATGCATATGTATGTATGGAGGTGATGTGTGCATGTTTGAATACCATGCAAATTGATGTGGCGCGTGCGTCGAAAATCGTACAGTCCCCACATAGAGCGAGATCGGTTCATGACATGTCATGGTACTGCCCACTTCGACTCGGTGGGAGGGATTCATGCGTACACATGCATATGCTCAATCTATATCATGTCATCCCAGAGCATGACCTATATATACACCGTAGTACAAACCAAAAAATTATCCCCTCTTAAGTCAAATTAACCTCTCTCGTTGTCGAGCAAAGTAGTGATGGACCAAGCGGGCCCACAGATGGAAAGCATCGATATCGCTGATAACCGCATGAGTGGGTGCCAGAGGACAACCGCCATCGCTTTGCATGTGGCCAAACATATGTATGGAGAGGTGTGTGTGGTTGTGATATTTGAATACCCAAAAATGCACAACTTAGATGTGGCACATGCCTCAAAAACCGTAAAGTCCCTACACAGAGGGAGGTTCATGAAGCGTACTACATATGATGGTCCCCTTCCCCCTCTTCAACGCATACTATATATATGCTCCTACTGTAATACAAACCAAAATGAATCCTCCTTGATGGTGAAATTAATTAACCTCTCTCGATGTAGGTCAAAGTGATGCATGCATGGATGATGACCTCCCGAGCCCACAGATGGAAGCGTCACACGTGAGTGTCCTACGATAACCACCGTCTGCATATGCATGTGGCCCAAAGAGGTGTTGTGTGATGTTTGAATAGCCAATGCACAACTTTGATGTGGCACATGCCTCAAAAACCGAAAAGTCCCGACACTGAGTGAGGTGTGTTCACAGACGTGTACTTAGTATATATGCTGATCCCCTCCCACCTCTTCGATGCGTACTATATACTCCCACCGTAACACAAACTAAAAAGAATCAACCTTGCTGGTCAAATTAACCTCTCTGTCGGCTGTTGGTCGAAGTGATGGACGACGACCTCGCGGGCCACAGAAAGCGTCACACGCAAGTGAGTGTCATGTAGGACAACCACCGACTGCATGTGGCCCAAACATGTATGTATGAAAGGGTTGTGTAATGTTTTAAATAACGAATACACGATTTTGATGTGGGACCTGCCTCACAAAATGGCCAACCCACACGGTGACCCACGACTCATAGTGTACTGCCAGCCCCCCCCCCCACCCCAGACGCACACACACACATCGCACATCCACCGCAACTACGATGCATGTTAAATTTTCCCGCGGTGAACATATGTTACCAAAGAAGGGACGTTTTAATTTTGAAAAAAAAACAGAGATCATTAAGACGTTTTAGTACATTGATTGATTTTCTAGGAGTACAATGTGCAAAAATCAAATTTCAGCTACATGCACACGCGACAGTGCAACTAAATGGATTGAAAAAACACATGTGTCTTACTGGGTGCATGTTTACTCCCCGTGCAAGAAATTTCAAACATTGAGAATCTTGATTTTTAAAATCTAGTACATTCAAAACTTATTTGAAATTCATGAAACTTATCGTGTTGTCATATGGACACCAATACACTGTGGTATTGTTCTTTTTTGTCAAATTTGAGACAAGTTTTGATGTAATTTTTATCTTCTTACAAACGGGAGATTATTAATTATTGGGAACCAATATCGCAAACGGATTATTTATTTGAACCGTGGGCATTAGACCAACAATGGATACGTGCCATGCTTCGGTTAAGCAATAAAGCGGCAACATTAATCATCAAAATAGAAAAACAATATACGGGCTACCACGCGACACGTGTGCCTTGTGAGCAGGCGTGATTCGACGGGACGCATGCGAGCAGTCCGCCGTGCAGGCAGAATAGGAGGCGTGCATGCAGGTGTGTGAATTGACAGGAGGCATGCTCACTGCGCAGTGTCATCGGGAGGCGTGCGAGTAGCTGTGTGAAATGATGGTAGGCATGCCAGCAGTCCAGTGCGCAGGTGTCGGATTCAGGGCTCCGCAGACTCAAGAAAGGTTTGAACTCTGGGGCATGTGCGAAGAACTCAACCTATCTAGCCAACCAGCTCGTCACCCTACGGCCTAGCTCGAGGAACAAGGAAGAAAATGAACACGGTAGTTTACCGAGGTTCGGGCCACCTTGCGGTGTAAGACCCTACTCCTCAAGAAAGGTTTGAACTCTGGGGCATGTGCGAAGAACTCAACCTATCTAGCCAACCAGCTCGTCACCCTACGGCCTAGCTCGAGGAACAAGGAAGAAAATGAACACGGTAGTTTACCGAGGTTCGGGCCACCTTGCGGTGTAAGACCCTACTCCTGCTTTGTGATGGATTTGCCTCACGAGGGGCTGAGGATGAACAAGTACAAGGGATGAACAACCTCGTGAGGTCTGCCCTGGTGAGGGTGGAAAGGATCCGATCCCGGGGGGTTCGTCTTGCTCTACGGTGGTGGCTAGCCTATATTTATAGTGGCCTTGGTCCTCTTACCAAAACGTAGGCGGGAAGGGATTCCACAATGGCCAATTTGAAAGGGGACAAGTAGTACATTTTATCATGATGAAAGGTGGTCTTCGCCTGCAAAGCTTTTGGCATGACGTTGCGATGGGCTCGGTGATGACATCCATCCTGCCGTCCTGGTGGTCTTGGTTTTGTTGCACAGGAATGGAAACCTTTGCCTGAGTCCTCGAGAACCCACGCCTGCGCTTGACTCCTTAGCACCAAAGAGGAAACTGTCTCCTCTGTGCCCGCTGGCGCCTGCCTGGCCTTGGTCGTCATGGCTTGCATCACCGCAACCTCATGAGGTTTGGGCACCTGCATAGGAATCTTCGCTCCTCAGGAGGCAGCCTGGGGAGGCCGCTCCCTCGGGAGGTCTCGGCATGGTCTACCTCACGAGGCTTGGCCCCTCGCGAGGGTCTTGTCTTGGTAGTCTTGTAGATGGGATGTACCAGGCCGTCGATGAAGCCACGCCATGGGCCGCAGGTAGGCAAGCCTGGGTACCCTGGTTCCTAGAACGCCGACAGTAGCCCCTGGGCCCAAGGCGCGCTCGGAGTTGGCTTCGAGGCGAAGCCAAAGGGCAAGGGCGAAGCGTCGCAGGCCCCAATCGCCCGTGGACCAGGCTGACGCGTGGCACTTGATGGGATGTGGGCGTCTCCACTGCCCCAAGCTGCCTCGGCAACTGCTCGACTTGACAACTGCCTGGGCTGACAAAAGGCTGGTGCCTGCTACTGAGCCATCATTGCTCTCACTTCGCCTTGCTCCAGATCCCCTTTCTCCCAGCTGAGAATATCTCCAGATTCGGCCGCGCTCCTCCCCCTTCCTTCAAGATCTCATGAATGGCGTCCGAGAAGACGAAGCCGGCCGCCCAGGCCACAAGCCCTTCCCCCTCTCTTGCGCCTGCCCTCGGCACATCCTACATCACCAAGGATTGGCACCTCGCCACCACGCTCCCATTGACGGCGACTGATCACAACGAGTGGAAAGAGACCATGCTCCTGGCCGGTTCTGCCGAGCCAAGGACCTTGGTGGAGACGTTCTACCCCTTCTTCCTCCACAGCATCTTTGCGGGGCTCGTCCCGCCTTTCTCCGAGTTCTTCACCGCCGTTCTCAACCACTACCAGGTTAAGGCCCTACATCTTCAACCCAACTCCATCCTTCTCCTGTCCATATTTGCCTTCTACTATGAGGCATTCGTGGGCGTCAAGCCCTCCGTGCTGCTCCTTCGGCACTTCTTCTACCTACGGCTGCATGATCCGGCCCAGCGCTCCGGCTGCGTGTCCTTCGTCACGGTCCACATAAACAACCTGCTCATGAGGGCCGGAAAGAAGGTGGACAACTTCCGGCGTCGCTGGGTCTTCATGGACGCCAGGGCCTCAACGCGTGACTGGAACTGACGACCCAGCTGCCGGAGAAGCTCCATAGGTGGGGTCACGAGAAGTTCTCCGATCCCCGGGCGGCACCTATCCTGAGGAGGATGACTGCAAATTTGGACGCCAAGGCGCTGACAGGGGGTATGCTCATCAAGGAGTTCCTGACGCAGCGTCTGGCCCCGCTCCAGGCGCACACGCGCCCCATGTGGGAGTTCCAGGGCGCAGAGGACGACATCAGGCTGCACTCAGAGGGCTTGATGGGCGAGGAGCTAAACAAGGCCATGAACACCCTGCTCAAGGGTGAGCCAGGCAACCTTCCAGAGGCCTACGCTCCACTGTACCGCCATGCCGACAGGGAGGCGCTGGTCGCCGCCATGCCTATCTTCAACGAGCTGGGGCTCGTGCCGCCCGAGCTCCCCAACGCCCCGGTGCCGGTGTCTTCCGGCGACATTGTCGACAAAGAAGGCAAGGAGGACTCGGATGCAACCGAGGATGACGTAGCGGAGATCTCTCCCCCGTTGTCGGTGGCAAAATCGGCAGATCTCGGGGTAGGGGGTCCCGAGCTGTGGATTCTCGGATCAATGGTAATAGGACAATGAACATGGTGTTTTACCCAGGTTCGGGCCCTCTTGATGGAGGTAAAACCCAATGTCCTGCTCTTGTTTATATTGATGGAGTATCCAGTACAGAGTTGATCTACCTCGAGATCATATGTTGTGGTCTAAACCCTAGGGGTATGATGAGTAATGGCATAATCTATCTATCAACGAGCCTGACCTCGGCTTATATAATGTACCGGAGGCCTAGGATAACAAGAGTCCTAGTCGGCTACGTCGATGGAGAGGAGTCCTTGTCTTGATCACCAAGTCTTGTGGAATCTTCCTTGTATATGTCATCGGCTGTCCAAACTGGCCCATTAGTGAACCGCCATGGTGGTCCTCGGCCCGACCCACTAGTCGGGAGACGACATGGTGAGTACCCCCTAGTCCAAGACACCGTCAGTAGCCCCCTGAACCGGTCTTCAAGTTGGGGACGCTCCTCGGTTCATCCGAACTGTTCTTCGTCTTCGGTCGTTGGTCTTCAAAACTGGTTCAACAAATCTTCCCATCTCCGATCTTGAGGATTGCCGAGGTATATCCGAAAAGTTCATGCGTCGGGTATCCGAGGAGTCTTTTAAGTTCTCGGCCTTTATCAATGCCTTGTTATCTTTTACGCCACATGTCGGGTTCGAAGTGTTTCCCGTGCGGCAGTGTCCTCTTGCATCCGAGCTCCAACGTCGGACTGCATCCGAGGTATCTCTCGCAGCCGAGCTCCAACGCCAGTCTGTATCCGAGCTCCAACGCCGAAAAGGTTCTTCTATGGAGCCAGCCACTAGCAGCCGAGCTTTATGCCGGACTGCTTCCGAGGTGTCCTCTCACAGCCGAGCACCAACGCCGGACTACATCAGAGGTGTCATCTCGCAGCCGGGCACCAATGCCGGACTGTATCCGAGATGTCATAGATTACCTCAGTCTTGAAAAAGTTAAAAGGGTTAAACCGAGCTTAATGCCGGAGATGCCCTCTATGGAGCTAGCCACTTGCATCCGAGCTTTATGCCGGACTGCTCCCGCGGTGGTGCACCACCTCGGTTGTGGGCTGATTTTTGTGAATTTAATTCTGATTTGTGCAATTTATTATCTGCTGAGGTATATAGCCAGTAGCCCTCAAGGTGTGTGTCCGCTCAATGTTCGGCATGCACCTGAAGGATGGCATAAAACCGGTGATCCCAGTAGCCCCTGAGACTCAGGTCGATTGACAAAATCGGCCTGAGGATCAACTCCTAGCTCTGTTGCATACTTAGGAATACAAATGTGGTGTGCATATTCCTCGAGACTCAGGTTGAGTGCAGCCGGCCAACCTGAGGATCATAATCTCCTCGGGAACTATTTCGCACTTTGTAAACTGTCTGCATTGAATCGTCGATGCAGTAGCCCCCGAGCCAATGGTCGGGTGGCAACAGCAGATCAGGGGATCGATGTGCCCCTTTAATATTTGCAAATGAGAAGTGAAGCCCAGTAGCCCTCGAGCCTTAATGTGGGCACGGGTGGCCAAAATAAGGATCAATGTCTGGAGTATATCCCAATTTATGTGTAATGATTCTATGTATCCAAGTACTTTACATCACTAATGCTCAGATCCGCATTGTACAAAACTTTGTTAACCGACCATCGGCTTCAACCTCCTCGGCCAGCAGCCGAAGAGTGTTCGTCCTACTTTATAAAGCCTTTATAAGGGCAAAGATTTACGACAAACAAGGCAATCCGGCCATACGGTTTTATAAACAAAGGTATGCTGAAAGATATGTTATAAAACATCTTCTGGAAAAAATAGTTCTGTTACAGGTTCGTTTTCCCAGGCTGTCATGTTGATCATGATCATGAAACCTCAACTCCGATCAATGTGGGAGGAAAATATTGAGGATTTAGTTGGGAGAAAGTTCCCGAACTCTGTGGTCCATAATGAACCAAAATTTTCACTTCCATCATTGCCGACCAATTATATTCTTTAAGATGGCTAGCTTTCGGCTTCACCCAGTCTGAGGTACTAACCCGGATGACCTGGTAGTAACAATCACAGAGTTGCTCCCTTTACCGCCTAGTCGAACAATCGGGAACGTAGGGGTAAGCACAGGAGCCAGGCAACCCAGCTTGGCCAAAATCTTAAGACAAATTGATGCATATTTATAGCTTTATTACGATAATTACGGAAGGCAAATTCTCCATTGAGACTGTTTATAGCCTAAAAGTGGCCCATCGTTGGCTTCCACCCCTTTATAGATGCTACACAGGGTGTTTTCGTACTAACAATACAACCCTTAGCCGACGTCTCGGTGCCCGGAGGCAGTTGTGTTAGCGAAAACGAGGCAATCAGATATTCAGGCTTTATAACTTTCACTTAGTCATAGGAGTTTAAAGTTCGGGGCTAGTTACTAGCCCCTGGTTAGTGTTCGGCGTCAACCGAGGTCAAACCAGTAACACTTTGGCCAAAATTATGAAAGGCCCATCATTTAACACGGGGTGATCTCTATCGATCTGTAGTTTGACACAGTCATTGGATCGCTGACCAGTTTACGCTTATTGTGACAGTCAGTTTTCAGCTTTCTCCACGGAGGCGCTTAACCATTCGAGCTGGAAGCACAATCGTAGTGGTTCTCCCTTTGCGCTCCTAGCCGAACAAAGCGGAATGTAGGAGGCAAGCACAGGAGCCGGGCAACCCAACTATTGACCGAAGACACAATTCGAAACCGATGCATATAAGGCAATATCCGAGAATGCTTTGCCAAGGACTCCATGACTTACCTTGGCTTTCGGTGGGTTCCGCTCTAGTTGCAGCCCACTGTTGATATTGCTGAATCTGTAAAGGTGTCCGGCGTTGCACTGCGAAAGTTATGCTGGAAATGCACAAATAGGTTAAAAGTACCATAGGCTTGGAAAACCACAAAACTTCAGTAAAAACCTTACGCCCAAACTAAATCAAGATTATGGTGCCAATCCGAAATTGGTCTTAAAATTAATTTATGCTTCCGTCGTGCTTTAACATGATACATCCGATCTCCAGACTTCAAGCGGGTCAGCCTTCGGCTTCAACCTCCTATCCCGAAGGCGGAGTGTTTCTCAGGCCAGTTTAGAGAACTAAACGCGAGCGGCTTTAGAGAGAAAACAGGCTATCCAGCTATTGACCACACACTCTCGTCGGAAAAAGGAGTAGTGGAAAAAGACTTTGCAACAACTTAGAAGAAAGAAAAAAATATTTATTATAAAATGGCTCATATAAATTTTAAGAGCGCCCAGTTAACATGGGTAGAGGGAGTTTCTTTTAACAAACAACGTATGTGAGCACGGTCGAACCGAACACAAATTAAAAATTTAAAAATATTGAGCATGAAAGCGACTTAGCTGGTTAATGTGTTCGGCGTTGATGACATGGGCCGAGCTTGCAGCGGGATGAGGTCCCAGCCCCCAAGCCGGTTCTCAGGTGCCCGAGCGAAGAACTCGGCTTGATGAAGTGGCGACGCCGCTCGGTCGATGCGGCGAGGCAAAGCCCCTGGTCCAGCCGAGGTGACGAAGCTGGTCGGCTGGTGACGCCGAAGTCCCCGGGTAGGTCGATAAAGCGATGGCGAAGCCCCCGGTCCAGCCGAGGTGTTGGAGCAGACGACGCAGACCAGTCGACGTCGATTTACCTGTGCACATAAAAAAATGCAAACCAAAAGTAATAACAAATAAAGATAATGATTTTTTTTAAAGATTCTTCTACTTAATTAATTTAAGTGAAGTAAATAATTAAAGAAATATGGCCTGAATGCCGATGTCAGTCCGGTGGAGCGGTCATCGTCTGGATCCGATATAGCATGTCGTTTAGCAGGGCGAGATTTAGCCGGATTGGTATCTGAGATTTCTTCAGAGTCGTCCTCCAGTACGATGGTGCAAGGGGCGAGTCTGGCCAGGGCTGACTCCTGGTGTTCGGACGCCGAAGTCGCGTCCAGGCTTGGAGCTCGATCCGGGATAAGAGAGGAGTGTCCGGCCGGAATTGACTTCTGATCTTCGAACGCAGAGGCCGCATTCAGGCTTGAAGCCGGATGCGAGATAAGAGCCGACCCCGGGATCGGGTCGGAGAGAGATCCCTAAGTCGAAGCTTCAGGGTTGCTCAAGTTAGGGTTTCGTGATGCCGATCTCATGCTTGGCTTCACGATGCCGAACTCTTGCTCGGCTCGCCAAGGTTATGATCCAAGGAGGTTTTGTCGGCTTGATGGAGCGACGGCGCAGTCGATGCTGGCACAGGTCGGCAGCCATGTTGCAACATGGTCGGGCCGGTTTGTCATCGGCACGACAGTGAAAATTGCCTTGGGAAAGACCAAAAATTTGTAGGCACGTGTTTGAGAACAACACACAATACCCTAGAAAAGGTTTCCTTCAAAAAGGATGTTTAATATCCCGTTCATGAAGAAAGATGAATTCGGGTCGGATTCGTTTTCTCGCAGAAAACAGATCCGAAAATTGACGCACTCCTTGGGCCGTTCCTGGAGTTTGAACGGTGGATCAAGCTGAAACTTTGAGGGGTGGTAGATATAGGAATTCCGCAGCCGATCAACGGTTGGATCTTCCAAAGGATGTCCGAGCTGTACACTGGATTCCACGCCCTAAACTCATCCAGATTCCCATCTGGATTTGAAAGGCCTCCGGTATATTGGAGATCGCCGAAGATTCCTCCATCGGAACGTGATGAAATTTTATAGGGTTGTTCTAGAATTAATTCCGCACTATTCCTCCAAACCAATCGTCAAAGAGACACTCAAGGAGGCGGACACAGCGAATACAAATCTATTGTATAGAAAAACAGCATGGTCACCCGAGGACAATGTTGACGTTGAGCCCCCGGGCTCCATGGATGATTCCTCCATGATCTTGATAGAGATCGGAGTTGATGATGACGAGGACATATGTCCGATCTTGATGATCCGGAGAGGAGTCTGGTCTTCGGCCCAGCCGAGGTTACCAGTCGAGCCGGCGACGAATATGCCGACGTCGCAGTTGACTTGAAGGCGAGCCATTGATCCATTGCCGATCACACAGCGGAACTCTCAATGAAAGCACCATTGTCGTTGTCAAAACCGGCAGATCTCGGGGTAGGGGGTCCCGAGCTGTGGATTCTTGGATGAATGGTAACAGGACGATGAACACGGTGTTTTACCCAGGTTCGGGCCCTCTTGATGGAGGTAAAACCCTACGTCCTGCTCTTGTTTATATTGATGGAGTATCCAGTACAGAGTTGATTTACCTCGAGATCATATGTTGTGGTCTAAACCCTAGGGGTATGATGAGTAATGTCATAATCTATCTATCAACGAGCCTGGCCTCGGCTTATATAATGTACTGGAGGACTAGGATAACAAGAGTCCTAGTTGGCTACGTCGGTGGAGAGGAGTCCTTGTCTTGATCACCAAGTCTTGTGGAATCTTCCTCGTATATGCCATCGACTGTCCGAACTGGCCCATTAGTGAACCGCCATGGGGGTCCTCGGCCCTTCCCACTGGTCGGGAGACGACATGGTGAGTACCCCCTAGTCCAGGACACCGTCAGTAGCCCCCTGAACCGGTCTTCAAGTTGGGGACACTCCTCGGTTCTTCCGAACTGTTCTTCGTCTTCGGTCGTCGGTCTTGAAAACTGGTTCAACAAATCTTCCCATCTCCGATCTTGAGGATTGCCGAGGTATATCCGAAAAGTTCATACGTCGGGTATCCGAGGAGTCTTTTAAGTTCTCGGCCTTTATCAATGCCTTGTTATCTTTTACGCCACACGTCGAGTTCGAAGTGTTTCCCATGCGACAGTGTCCTCTTGCATCCGAGCTGCAATGCCGGACTGCTTCCGAGGTATCTCTCGCAGCCGAGATCCAACGCCAGTCTGTATCCGAGCTCCAACGCCGAAAAGGTTCTTCTATGGAGCCAGCCACTAGCAGCCGAGCTTTATGCCGGACTGCTTCCGAGGTGTCCTCTCATAGCCGAACACCAACACCGGACTACATCAGAGGTGTCATCTCGCAGCCGGGCACCAATGCCAGACTGTATCCGAGATGTCATAGATTACCTCAGTCTTGAAAAAGTTAAAAGGGTTAAACCGAGCTTAATGCCGGAGATGCCCTCTATGGAGCTAGCCACTTGCATCCGAGCTTTATGCCGGACTGCTCCCGCGGTGGTGCACCACCTCGGCTGTGGGCTAATTTTTGTGAATTTAATTCCGATTTGTGCAATTTATTATCTGTCGAGGTATATAGCCAGTAGCCCTCAAGGTGTGTGTTCGCTCAATGTCCGGCATGCAGCTGAAGGATGGCATAAAACCGGTGATCCCAGTAGCCCCTGAGACTCAGGTCAATTCACAAAATTGGCCTGAGGATCAACTCCTAGCTTTGTAGCATACTTAGGAATAGAAATGTGGTGTGCATATTCCTCGAGACTCTGGTTGGGTGCGGTCGACCAACCTGAGGATCATAATCTCCTCGGGAACTATTTCGCGCTTTGTAAACTGTCTGCATTGAATCATCGATGCAGTAGCCCCGAGCCAATGGTCGGGTGGCAACACCAGATCAGGGGATCGATGTGCCCCTTTAATATTTGCAAATGAGAAGCGCGAAGCCCAGTAGCCCTCGAGCCTTAATGTGGGCACGGGTGGCCGAATTAAGGATCAATGTCCGGAGTATGTCACAATTTATGTGTAATGATTCTATGTATCCAAGTACTTTACATAGCGCTGCGGCAAGGCAGAAGCCGAGCTGAAGGCCCTTCGCGAGGAGCAGGCTGCCCGCACCCAGCAGCTTCGACAGCCAGAGGAGGACCTCAAGGCCCATGAGGCGGCGCTCGCCGATCGCAACGCCAAGCTGGCCCAGGCGACTAAGGACCAAGCCGTGGAGCGGGACCGCCTAGGCAAGCTGAAGGAGGAGGTGGATAGAGCCCAGGCGTCCCACGCCGAGCACGTTTCCGAGGTGACGGCCCAGCTGGAGACCAGGGAGAAGGCCCTTGCGGTCACCGAGAAAGCGGCGGCCGTGGAACGCGAGGCCTTCCTCTCCCTCGAGCTTAGGTCTCGCGAGGCGCTGCGCTCCATCTACGGGGGAGGGTACGAAGAGCCGCTGGTGACTCCGGAGGACAGCCTTGCTGGGCTTCTCCCCGAGCTTGCTAAGGCGCTAGAGGGTGTCGCCGCTGGGGTGGACTCCTGGGTGGAAGGGGAGTGCCACGCGCTCTTCACCTCAGCTGCAACACGCGTCTTCAGCCACCTCCACCTCCGGGACCCAAACTTCGACCTCGGCACGCTGATCAAACTGGTGGCTCCTGACTCCCACATCGTTGCCAGGGAGGCCGTGAAGGGGCAATTGGACGCCTTGCTGGGGAAGTTCTGTTGCATCCCCGACCCCGCGGCCGCGGCGGCAGAGGCCGACGACGAAGATGGTGGCAGCGTCATCAATGACGGGCTTCCCAAGTCAAACGGCGGCGGCGACCAAGGTGACGGCGGTGCTTCTTCCTAGTTTGACCCTGCAACATTCATCATGCCTTGCAGAGGTGTGAGAACTTCTATTTGGACTTGTGGAACATTATGTTTTGTAATAACTTGCTAGAACTCCGTAATTTCCTTTTAGTGCTCGGTTCCCTTCATGTTTGCCTCAGCGTTCTGGGTCGGTAGGGCCCAGCCCCGCACATACCTCTACCGCTGTTGGGGCGTCCGGATCACCAGGACGAGACCAAGGGGCGAGGGGCTACGTGGCTAGTGAGGCCCCTGAGTCACGATGCTCAAGGGTCCCCCTTGACGTACAAACAACCCTCATGAAGGAAATGTGAGCAGCGTCTGAGTCAATCCGGAGTCCTCCATACTTTCCTCGCTAGCTTTTTCCTAGGGGGGAACGCGAGAAGACCAGGTACCCAGACCTGGTAGGATAGCGTGTGCCAGGCGGGGCCTGAGCATAGCCCCCGTGTCCAGCCCCCTCGCGCGATCCTCTAGAGGGGGAAGTTGTGGGGTGTTGTTGGTCGTAGAGCCGAGAGGCTATCCTGAGGTTGGTGTGGCCGCGAGGGCGCCCTTAGTTGTTTATTCACCAGCGCGGAGCATGGTGCTTCCACTTTATCGTGGGCATAGCCGCTCCTCGACCGTGTCGTCCGCCAGCACGGAGCATGGGGCTTCCACTGGTGCGTGGGCATAGTCGCTCCTCGACAGTGTCATCCGCCAGCGCGGAGCATGGAGCTTCCACTGGTACGTGGGTGGGAGTTCCCGCTGGGGGAGACTCCGGGGCGTGTACATCCCTGTTCGCACGCGTGGCTAGCACAGCAGAACTAGAGGAGGTGTATCTGGGCACTCATGAGCCAGCGCGGGACTCACGAGGCCCTACCTCAAGGTGGGTTGCGCCTGATTTTTGTGGCGCGGGGCGCGTGTAAGAAACCTGCGGGGTGATGGGCGGTCCTGCGCCGAATGCCCCTCCGGAGGTTATCGCATGAGAAGGTCGGACACCAATGACCCCAGGAGGTGACGTGAACGGGGCCGGCCCGCCAGACAGAGCTCAGTCATTGGTTTTATCGATGCTGTAGGGACGGACCCGAGCACAGACGCCGTGCCAAGTCTTCTCATGCAACGATCCCACGGAAAAACAACCGGCGCACGGCTCCCGCTGCGGTGAAGCGCCGAACTGCAGTTGTACGAACCGGGACGTGCGCCTGCACTTGCCCACACGCGATTAGCTCATGCGAGAACAAGGCACCAAGGACTACGGGAGGTGACGCGCACGGGAGGTGGCCCGCGGGACAGAGCTCGGTCGCTTGGGTTTGTCGACGCTGCAGGGATGAACCTGAGCACAGGCGCCGTGCCAGTCCTTAATCATGAGGCGGTCCCAGGCGGGTTCGCGAGGGCGCAACGACATCATAGTGACGAAGCCCCGGACAGGCACTTGAGATACTTAGGAAACTCATGAAGGCAAAGCCAGTTCTGATACATGCGCAAATTGATACAGCTGCGGGGTTGGACCCTAGCAGCCTGAGGATAATGCAGCCCGAGGGGTGCCCTCGGTTGAACAAACCAAAAAGTCACCTAGCACCATCATTGTAGAAGCATCGGAGTAGCTGAAGACGCGTGCTGCAGAGGTCGCTCCTTACGGGACAGTCGGCTCCTGAGTCCCGGGAGACTCTGGAGGTCCAGGGGGCTCGCAAGGGTCCGTCACCTCCTTGATCAAGACCGCCTGGTGCCTGGCCTCATGAGCCGCCAAGGCTCCCTGCATGAGGCGCTGGTACGAGGCGGCCACGTTCAGCAGGCCGAACAGCATGCAGACATAGCTGCAGGGGTAGCCCCCGCTCTGGCCGACGCGGGACGGCCAGAAGAGGTCCTGCAAAGCAGCCCTGTTGAGGCCTGGGATGTTGACGCGGATGCATAGTTTGCCACCCATGTTAGGGGCGGCAGCCGCACTGGATGACGTGGGGCGACGCTTGCCACGCATGGCTCGCGCCTCCTGAATCTCCTCGATTGCCTTGGTGATGAACTCCTGAGCACCCGGCGCCTCGTGCCTTGCGCCTTGCTCACCGGGGCACGCATCGAAGCACACCCCCACATGGTGCCCAAATGCCTCCCTCGCGACGCTGGTCAGGTCAGAGGCCCTCCAGACAAGAGCCCCCGAGCCCGTCTTGAGAGGGGCATCGGGCGCGCCTTCCTATGCGAGAGGGAAAGGAGCCCCAGTAGTGGGCGCGGGGCCTGAGGCAGGATTGTCGGGTGCCCCAGCCTCCTGACGGCCCTTTCGGAGGAGCTGCTTCTTCTTCTTGGGGATGGCCTCAAGAGGCAAGATGGCACCCTCGCCATCTGAGTTCACGACCGCCGCAGCTTGGTAGGTGCGCTCGAGGGAGCACACCGCATCCTTTTCGTCGCAAGCGACTGTGATGACACCACCACTTCCTGGCATCTTGAGGACGTTGTAGCCGTGGTGAGTTGCCACCATGAACTTGGCGAGGGCCGGATACCCGAGGATGGCATTGTACGGGAGGTGAATGTGAGCGACGTCGAAGTTGATGAGCTCGGTGTGGTAGTTGTCGCGCTTGCCAAAGGTGACAGGGAGGCGAATCTGCCCTATGGGGATGGTGGAGCCATCGATCACCCCTAAGAAGGGCTTGGTGGGCAGAAGCTGATCGTAGGGCACTTGGAGCGTCTCGAATGTCTCGATGGAAAGAACATTGAGCCCCGCACCACCGTCGATGAGTGTTTTTGTGACGAGGATGTTGCTGATGGTCAGCGCGCAGAGCATTGGGAGCGCACCAACGGCGGCTGAGCACTTGAGCTGGTCCGTAGAGTCAAAGGTGATGGCGTACTTGGACCACCTGAGGGGACACGATGCCTCAAGCTTGGGAAGGGCCGCGATCACCTCGCGAGCGAACTGCTTGAAGATGCGATGAGAGGCGGGGGCCTAAGCACCACCGAGGATGCAAGCGATCGCGCGTGGCTCCTGGAAGCCTCCAGCCCCATCATCTTGGCGGTTGTCGTCATTTCTCCTTGGAGGTGGCTGATACGTCTCCAACGTATCTATAATTTTTTATTGTTCCATGCTATTATATTATCTATTTTGGATGTTTTATATGCATTAATAAGGTATTTTATATTATTTTTGGCACTAACCTATTAACCTAGAGCCCAGTGCCAGTTTCTGATTTTTCCTTGTTTTTGAGTATCGCAGAAAAGGAATACCAAACGGAATAAAACTTTCGCGATGATTTTTCTTGGACCAGATGGAAACCAGGAGACCTGGAGATGAAGTCGTAGGAGCCACGAGGCGGCCGCAAGGACAGAGGGCGCGCCCAGGGGTTTAGGGCGTGCCCCCCACCCTTGTGGGCCCCTCATGCACCTCCAGACCTAATTCTTTCACATATATATTCCCATATATCCCCAAACCAACAGAGGCATCCACGAAAAGACTTTTCCACCGCCGCAACCTTCTGTACCCATGAGATCCCATCTAGGGACCTTTTCCGGCACCCTACCGGAGGGGGATTCAATCACGGAGGGCTTCTACATCAACACCATTGCCCTTCCGATGAAGCGTGAGTAGTTTACCATAGACCTATGGGTCCATAGCTAGTAGCTAGATGGCTTCTTCTCTCTCTTTGATTCTCAATACCATGTTCTCCTCGATGTTCTTGGAGATCCATTCGATGTAATACTTTTTTGCGGTGTGTTTGCTGAGATCCGATGAATTGTGGATTTATGATCAGTTTATCTATGAATATTATTTGAATCTTCTTTGAATTCTTTTATGCATGATTTGATATCTTTGTAATTCTCTTCGAACTATCGGTTTGGTTTGGCCAACTAGATTGGTTTTTGTAGCAATGGGAGAAGTGCTTAGCTTTGGGTTCAATCTTGCGGTGTCCTTTCCCAGTGACAGTAGGGGCAGCAAGGCACGTACTGTATTGTTTCCATTGAGGATAAAAAGATGGGGTTTTCATCATATTGCTTGAGTTAATTCCTCTACAACATGTCATCTTACTTACTGCATTACTCTGTTCTTTATGGACTTAATACTCTAAATGCATGCTGGAGAGCGGTCGATGTGTGGAGTAATAGTAGTAGATGCAGAATCGTTTCGGTCTACTTGACACGGACATGATGCCTATATTCATGATCATTGCCTTAGATATCGTCATAACTTTGCGCTTTTCTATCAATTGCTCGGCAGTAATTTGTTCACCCACCGTATTATTTTCTATCTTGAGAGAAGCCTCTAGTGAAACCTATGGCCCCCGGGTCTATTTTCCATCATATAATCTTCTATTTACCATCATACAAGTTTCCGATCTACTATTTTGCAATCTTTTACTTTCCGATCTATAAAACAAAAGTACCAAAAATATTTACTTTATCGTTTATCTATCTCTATCAGATCTCACTTTTGCAAATAACCGTGAAGGGATTGTGAAAGGATCGAGAAGAGGTGTCTAGAGGGGGGGTGATTAGACACTCAACAAGCAAAAGGAGCAGTTTTTAAGTTCTTCAAGTTGAGGTAGAGTTTTAGCACAAGTTTAAGCATTCACAATACATTTCAAGCAAGCATGATAAGAGTATGAGCAGCGGAAAGAGTAAAGCATGCAATTTGCAAGAAAGTAAAGGGATGGGATTGGAGTGTGCAAATGCAATGAAGACACGGAGATTTTTGGCGTGGTTCCGATAGGTGGTACTATTGTACATCCACGTTGATGGAGACTTCAACCCACGAAGGGTAACGGTTGCGCGAGTCCACGAAGGGCTCCACCCACGAAGGGTCCACGAAGAAGCAACCTTGTCAATCCCACCATGGCCATCGTCCACAAAGGACTTGCCTCACTCGGGTAGATCTTCATGAAGTAGGTGATCTCCTTGCCCTTACAAACTCCTTGGTTCAACTCCACAATCTTGTCGGAGGCTCCCAAGTGACACCTAACCAATATAGGAGACACCACTCTCCAAAAGTTAATAAATGGTGTGTTGATGATGAACTCCTTGCTCTTGAGCTTCAAATGATAGTCTCCCCAACACTCAACTCTCTCTCACAGATTTGGATATGGTGGAAAGATGATTTGAGTGGAAAGCAACTTGGGGAAGGCTAGAGAACAATATTCTTGTGGTAGGAATGGAATGTTTTGATCTCAACACATGAGTAGGTGGTTCTCTCTTAGAAAATGAGTAGTGGAAGTGTAGGCTCATTCTGATGGCTCTCTCTTTAATAGAGAAGGGGGTGGAGGGGTATATATAGCCTCGACACAAAATCCAACCGTTACACACATTTGACTCAACTCGGTCAGACCGAATAGAAGAACTCGGTGAGACCGATTCAATTCAAAATGTGAACGTTAGGAATCTCGGTGGGACCGTTATAATCAACTCAGTGGGACCGATGTGCTAGGGTTAGGGCAAAACCTCATCTCGGTGTGACCGATTGCATGAACTCGGTGAGACCGATTTCAGCAATGAGCAAACAGAGAGTTGGCCAGGCAAACTCGGTGGGACCGATTGCACATTTCGGTGAGACTGAAATAACTGCAATAGGCAACAGAGAGTTTGCACGGCGAACTCGGTGAGACCGATCACTCGTTAAGGTGAGACCGAAATGTTACGAAGGGAAACAGAGAGTTTGCATTGCCATCTCGGTGAGACCGAAATCCCTATCGGTGAGACCGAACTGATTAGGGTTTCTGGCAGTGGCTATGTCAAAGTAACTCGGTGGCGCCGGATAGATCAAATCGGTGGGGCCGAGTTTGACTTCAGGTTTAGGACATATCTGGATATGAGAAAGTGGTTGAGGTCTTTGGAGCATATCACTAAGCACTTTGAGCAAGTAGACCATTAAGCAACACCTCATCCCCTTTTAATAGTATTGGCTTTTCCTATGGACTCAATGTGATCTTGGATCACTAAAATAGAAATGTAGAGTCTTGAGCTTGTGCCAATATTTGTCCTTAGCATTCTGAAGGAGTTCCACATCCTCTCGTCCATGCCACGCCATTGTTGAACTTTCTGAAATATACTAGATGAAAATATTAGTCCAACAAGAGATATGTTGACATTAATTACCAAAATCACCCAGGGAGCACTTGTGCTTTCACAGGGAGCACTTGTGCTTTCAATCTCCCCCTTTTTGGTAATTGATGAAAACATACATCAAAGCTTTAGATAAGGATATGAAAGGTAACAAGTAAAGCTTTGGAAGGACATGTAACATGCATAGGCTCCCCCTACATGTATGCAATCATGCAAAGATAGAATATGAGAGCATGTGAATGCATAAGCATGTCAGAGCAAGCAATGAGCTACATGTATCTTGGATATGTGCTTCAGAGCAAATGATGTAGATACAGGGAATGTACCTTCATGTTCATGAGTCCTTCTTGCAAACAATATGTACATCAGCAAGAGATCATCATGCACATGAGTGTGATGCATATACTTACCTTGTGATCTTGAGCTGGCTTTGGAAGGGATGACTCTGAGAAAATAGGGTTAGATAACACAGAAACACCACTAAAGAAAGCAAGTTCAGAAAACCACAAGAGTACCAAGACTGGGATGACATGTAGTGAGTGAGTACTTAGTACTCTATTTGGATATAGACATGTCCCCAAAGATTAAAGATATGAACTCTTTCTCCCCCTGAATCTGATATTGGATAATGGGAGAAGGTAGGGTAAGAGAAAATCAGAGCAACCGAAAATCAGAGCAAACAAACATACATTAACATGTCTTTCCCCTCTTAAAGACATGTGACTTCTCTCCTCTATTGTTAATAAGCATCCCATGTGATAAGCTTTGATGTGCTCTCTCTCCCACTTTGACATCAATTTCCAAGAAGGGTCCTTCTGGAGCATGAGTCAAATAGGTTTGATCCTTGAAACACATTACAAAGCAGCATGTAGTTTAAGATGCTAGAGGATAAGAATCATCGAGTGGAGCTGGAGAAGAATTGATATTTGTAATGACAAAAAGTTTTCTTAGCAGTGAAGTCGGTAACGCCGGTTCATTTTCATCGGTGGCACCGAGTTGGCAGTGTCATAGATGATGCAAATCGGTCAGACCGGGTTAGTCCTCTTCGGTTGTACCGATGAACTTTCTACAAGGAGATTGTAGTTCGGTCTAGCCGGTAGGCATTAATCGGTGAGGCCGAGTTCAATACTTAGGAAACAATTTGTCATCTCAGCTCACTTGGCAAATAAGATCTCACAAAGATTTGCAAGGAATTAACTAAAGGATTTGCAATGAATTTGATGCAGAAAAATGCAAAGAAACATTCAAAGGAAAAAGGATCTAGATGAAGTTTTTTTTAAAAGGGAACAAGCAAGAAACATATGCAAGAACACTAAGAAACAATGGAGAACTTCATCTAGAATGGGTCGGCGACAAAGTCACCTATGTTAGAGTATATTGACTGAGGAGTCAAGTGATAACACTTGATCGTAGGTCATACTCATCGTTTAAGCTCAAAATGGGGTTTCCATTTTTTGATTAAGCATTTTGATGTATGCACATCTTGTTGAGCCGCTTTGACCCATGACTTGGGGTAAAGCTTCTCTAAGATGGAATAACATACCTTGGGTGGTGGTGTTGATCTTGATCATGTAGTCGAACTTGTGTTGGATGCTCAAGGTTGATGTAGTTCATCAAGAGTTGGGAGCACCTCTTATAGTTTGAGTTCATCTTCCTACATGGGTTAGACTTGCAAGGAAGAGCACTTGTGTATCCAAAATGAGAATCATGAAACTTGATACCAAATGAAATTTGATATATAGAAATTGTCAGAGGATATGTTGTGTGGATTCAAGCTTCCTTGTCTTCATCCACCATATTGTATAGACTTGGTGATGTAGAGATTGTTCTAGATGTGAGTGATTTGAAATCTCAAAGATTTGAGCTCATCCAAGTACCTACAAGGGTTAGATAGCATGCAAGGGTACAAATATATATCCAAGACATATGATCATCATCATAAGAGAAATAACAAGGATTAGTCAAAAAGGCTCATGCCTTGCATGTATCCACATGGAGTTTCTACTCCAAGTTTGAGGCATCAATGATGTTCAATTCACCTCTCAAACCGCAAAATACTTTCTCATTAAGCGGTTTGGTGAATATATCCGCCAATTGCTTATCGGTACGAACATGCTTAAGATCAATGTCTCCTTTAGCAACATGATCTCGAATGAAATGATAACGAACTTCAATATGCTTAGTTCGAGAATGTTGCACGGGATAGTGAGAAATCTTAATTGCACTTTAATTATCACAAAGCAATGGAACATGTTTCACATATATCCCATAATCTTTAGGAGTTTGGGTCATCCAAAGTAATTGAGCACAACATGAACCAACGGCAATGTATTCCACTTTGGCGGTGGATAAGGATACCGAGTTTTGTTTCTTGGAGGACCAAGACACAAGAGATGTACCAAGAAATTGACACGTACCCGAAGTGGACATTCTATCAACCTTGTCACCGGCATAGTCCGAATCAGAGTAGCCAACAAGATCAAAAGAAGACCTATTAGGATACCAAATGCCAAAGTTTGGTGTATGAATTAAGTATCTCACTATCCTTTTCACAGCCTTAAGATGACATTCTTTTGGGGCCGCTTGATATCGTGCACACATGCACACATTGAGCATAATATCGGGACGGGAGGCACATAGATATAACAATGAACCAATCATAGAGCGATAAACCTTTTGGTCAACTGGTTTGCCATCCTTTGTCAAGTCAAGATGTCCACTAGTAGGCATGGGTGTTTTCATACCTTTGCTCTCTTGCATGTTGAACTTCTTGCATAAGTCCTTGGTATACTTTGTTTGGGAAAAAAAGGTACCCTCCTTAGTTTCCTTGATATGCAAACCAAGAAAGAATTTGAGTTCACTCATCATAGACATCTCAAACTTCTCCGACATTAGCCTTCCAAACTTTTCACTAAAATGAGGGTTAGTCGAACCAAATATGATATCATCCACATAGATTTGGCATACAAATAATTCTCCATTAACCCTTTTAGTAAAAAGTGTAGAATCAATTTTTCCAATCTCAAAGCGTTTTTCAATAAGAAACTTAGTCAAGCATTTATACCAAGCTCTAGGAGCTTGTTTGAGACCATAAAGAGCTTTGTGAAGTTTGTAAACATGATTAGGTTTCTTGGGATTAACAAAGCCAGGAGGTTGTTTAACATAGACTTCCTCCTCAATTTCTCCATTTAGAAAGGCACTTTTGATGTCCATTTGATATAAAGTGATATCATGATGATTGGCATAAGCAAGTAAGATGCGTATGGACTCAAGTCTAGCAACGGGGGCATATGTCTCACCATAGTCCATACCTTTGACTTGAGTGTAACCTTGGGCGACGAGACGGGCCTTATTGCGTACAACTTGTCCATCTTCATCTTGCTTATTCCGAAACACCCATTTGGTTCCAATGACATTGTGCTTTTCATCGGGCTGTTCAACAAGCGTCCATACTTGATTCCTCTCAGATTTGTGTAGCTCTTCATGCATAGCGTTCACCCAATCCAGATCATCAAGAGCTTCTTCAACCTTCATAGGTTCAATGTTAGAAATGAATGAATAATGTTCACAAAAGTTAGCTAAGCGAGACTTAGATCGAGTAATTCTCCCGGTTTGAATATCATCGAAGATTTGTTCAACGGGATGATCTCTTGAAACTCTTGCTCTAACTCGTGAGAGCTTTTGTTTGGGTCGAGGTGGAACATCCTGTTCATTATCTTGTTCTTCCTCTTGTCCTTCTTCATTGTTGTTGGTATTGATGTTCTCTTGTGGAGGTGGAGAAGGAGGTCGATGAGGTTCATCTTGTTGTACTTCCTCATTTCCTTCATCTTGAGGTGTTCCACTTGTGGATGCCTCCAAGTCAACTTGTGGTTCACCTTGGCGTGAAGTTGAGGCTTCCACTTGAACAGACGAGGTACTCTCCTTCACCTCCGTTGGGCGAATCTTGCCAATAGACAAGTCTTGAATTGCTTCCGAAGGGTCTTTGTCTCGTACATCAATTGGCAATTGCTCTACTTGCGAGCCGTTAGATTCATCAAACTTCACATCTACCGTCTCTTCAACCTTTCGGGTGAAATTGTTGTAGACACGGTAAGTGTGAGAGTTTGAGCCATAACCGAGTAGAAAACCTTCATGAGATTTAAAAGCAAATTTCGAACGACGATGCTTATCAAGAATGTAGCACTTTGAGCCAAATACTCGAAAGTATCAAACTTGGGGTTTGTTACCGGTGAGAAGCTCGTATGCCGTCTTGCCGAGTAGCTTGTGAAGATACAATCGATTTGTAGCATGACAAGCTGTCTCAACCGCTTCCGCCCAAAAGTGTTTTGGCGTCTTGTATTCATCAAGCATCAATCTCACCATCTCAATGAGTGTCTGGTTCTTCCTCTCAACAACTCCATTTTGTTGAGGTGTGTACGTAGCCGAGAACTCATGTGAAATCCCTTCTTCATCAAGAAAGATATCCACATTTGCGTTCTTGAACTCAGTTCCGTTGTCACTTCGAACCTTCTTGATCTTCACTTCAAATTGATTTTGGGCCTTCCTAGCGAAGTTCTTGAAGATCTTTTGGACCTGCGATTTATCATCAAGAAAGAACACCCACGTAAATCTGGAAAAATCATCAACAATGACTAAACCAAACGAGTTACCACCGAGACTCTTGTAGGCATTGGGACCAAAAAGATCCATATGAAGTAGCTCAAGCGGTCTTCTCGTAGTCATGATGTTCTTCACGGGATGAGTTCCTCCAACTAGTTTTCCTGCTTGACAAGCACTGCAAAGTCTATCCTTGTCAAATATAACATCTTTAACACCAAGGATATGATCACCTTTAATAAGCTTATCAAGATTTTGCATGCCCACATGACCTAACCTTCTATGCCACAACCAACCTTTAGAAGATTTAGCAATAAAGCAAGTTCTAGGTTGAGTTCTTTTAGTGAAGTCAACAATGTATAGATCACCTCTACGTAAACCGGTAAACACCATATTATGATTATCTCTTCAAAACACTTGGCAGTCTACTTCAGTGAATAGAACATTAAGCCGAAGTCGGCTAGTCTAGATACGGAAAGTAGATTGTAGCCAAGAGATTCAACAAGCATAACATTTTGGATGGAGCTGTCATGTGAGATGGCCACCTTACCAAGGCCAACCACCTTACCCTTTGAGTTATCACCAAAAGTGACATACTTTCAAGGGCCGTCGTTTTCAGCAAGCTCACGAAACATATCCTTGTCTCCGGTCATGTGATCAGTACATCCACTATCAAGAACCTATTCCTTTCCTCCGGCCATGTAACCACAAAGATTAGTCATGACACCAAGATGTCTCATAGACTCATCAAGATCAAAGTCACTATCATCATCCTCGTCATAATATCCATGTTCAACTTCATCATCATATGAATGATCATTACCTAGAGAAGGCAATTCATTAGATTTATGACCATGACAATGTT
Organism: Thinopyrum elongatum; assembly: GCA_011799875.1. Lineage (NCBI taxonomy): Eukaryota > Viridiplantae > Streptophyta > Magnoliopsida > Poales > Poaceae > Thinopyrum > Thinopyrum elongatum. The sequence continues at coordinate 447,381,051 of CM022299.1, forward strand.
CATATTTATGAATTCTAATGACTTGAGAGATGATGTCACTAATGATTCCAACATCTCCTTTGGCTTGCATGAGGTCACGAAGCTCAAATAAACAATCACCAAACTTAGAATCACTAGAATTCATCTTATTTAAAGCAATGGACTTTTGAAGAATCTCATCTAGATTTTTCAAGGAATAGTTTGGAAAGCGTTTCTCGAGGTATCTCCAAATAGTGTAAGCACATTCAAGAGTAGGCAAGCACACAATCAAGTTTCTAGGCAATCCTCTAATGATAAGATTAATAGTTCTAAGATTGCGGATCATGTCAAGAGACTCATCGGGGGTAGGATGCAAAGGATCAATAGGAGGTGCACAAGGGCAACTAATATACTTGTTCAAATTATATTCATTGAAAATCACAAGCATCTCATTTTTCCAATCATGATAGAACTCTCCATCAAGTAAAGGTACTCTACATCTAATACTCCCAATCGTAGACTCATCCATCTTCCTCCAATGGTGATTAAACCAAAGCAATGGAGACCAAAGCTCTGATACCAATTGAAAGGATCGAGAAGAGGTGTCTAGAGGGGGGGGTGATTAGACACCCAACAAGCAAAAGTAGCAGTTTTTAAGTTCTTCAAGTTGAGGTAGAGTTTTAGCACAAGTTTAAGCATTCACAATACATTACAAGCAAGCATGATAAGAGTATGAGCAATCGAAAGAGTAAAGCATGCAATTTGCAAGAAAGTAAAGGGATGAGATTGGAGTGTGCAAACGCAATGAAGACATGGAGATTTTTGGCATGGTTCCGATAGGTGGTGCTATCGTACATCCACGTTGATGGAGACTTCAACCCACGAAGGGTAACGGTTGCGCGAGTCCACGGAGGGCTCCACCCACGAAGGGTCAACGAAGAAGCAACCTTGTCTATCCCACCATGGCCATCGCCCATGAAGGACTTGCCTCACTCGGGTAGATCTTCACGAAGTAGGTGATCTCCTTGCCCTTACAAACTCCTTGGTTCAACTCCACAATCTTGTCGGAGGCTCCCAAGTGACACCTAACCAATCTAGGAGACACCACTCGCCAAAAGGTAATAAATGGTGTGTTGATGATGAACTCCTTGCTCATGTGCTTCAAATGATAGTCTCCCCAACACTCAACACTCTCTCACAGATTTGGATATGGTGGAAAGATGATTTGAGTGGAAAGCAACTTGGGGAAGGCTAGAGATCAAGATTCTTGTGATAGGAATGGAATGTTTTGATCTCAACACATGAGTAGGTGGTTCTCTCTCAGAAAATGAGTAGTGGAAGTGTAGGCTCTTTCTGATGGGTCTCTCTTGAATAGAGAAGGGGGGTGGAGGGGTATATATAGCCTCCACACAAAATCCAACCGTTACACACATTTGACTCAACTCGGTCAGACCGAATAGAAGAACTCGGTGAGACCGATTCAATTGAAAATGTGAACGTTAGGAATCTCGGTGGGACCAATATACTCAACTTGGTGGGACCGATGTGCTAGGGTTAGGGCAAAACCTCATCTCGGTGTGACCGATTGCATGAACTCGGTGAGACCGATTTCAGCAATGAGCAAACAGAGAGTTGGGCAGGCAAATTCGGTGGGACAGGTTGCACATTTCGGTGAGACCGAAATAACTGCAATAGGCAACAGAGAGTTTGCAAGGCGAACTCGGTGAGACCGATCGCTCGTTTCGGTGAGACCGAAATGTTACGAAGGGAAACAGAGAGTTTGCATTGCCATCTCGGTGAGACCGAAATCCCTATCGGTGAGACCGGACTGATTAGGGTTTCTGGCAGTGGCTATGTCAAAGTAACTTGGTGGCGCCAGATAGATCAAATCGGTGGGGCCGAGTTTGACTTTAGGTTTAGGACATATCTGGATATGATAAAGTGGTTGAGGGCTTTGGAGCATATCACTAAGCACTTTGAGCAAGTAGACCATTAAGCAACACCTCATCCCCTTTTAATAGTATTGGCTTTTCCTATGGACTCAATGTGATCTTGGATCACTAAAATAGAAATGTAGAGTCTTGAGCTTGTGCCAATATTTGTCCTTAGCATTTTGAAGGGGTTGCACATCCTCTTGTCCATGCCACGCCATTGTTGAACTTTCTGAAATATACTAGATGAAAATATTAGTCCAACAAGAGATATGTTGACATTAATTACCAAAATCACCCAGGGAGCACTTGTGCTTTCAAATTGACAACCCCTTTATCGCGTTGGGTGCAAGTTGTTTGATTGTTTGTGCAGGTATTCGGTGATTTGTGCGTTGTCTCCTACTGGATTGATACCTTGGTTCTCAAACTGAGCGAAATACTTATCTCTACTTTGCTGCATCATCCTTTCCTCTTCAAGGGAAAAACCAACGCAAGCTCAAGAAGTAGCAAGAAGAATTTTTGGCGCCATTGTCGAGGAGATCTACGCCAAGTCAAGACATACCAAGTACCCATCATAAACTGTCATCTCTTGCATTACATTATTCACCATTCGCCTCGCGTTTTCCTCTCCCCCACTTCTAAAATGATTTTCAAAAAGATTTGCCTTTTTCTTCGCCCCTCTCTTTGCCTTTTCTTTGCCCCTCTTCCGTTTGTCTTCTTCGTTTTCTTTTTGTGTGCTCGTGTGTTGGATTGCTTGCTTTGCCACGATGGCTCAAGAGAATACCAAATTGTGTGACTTTTCCAACACCAATAACAATGATTTTATTAGTACTCCGATTGCTCCCGCCACTAGTGCGGAATCTTGTGAAATTAATGCCGCTTTGCTGAATCTTGTTATGAAAGATCAATTTTCTGGCCTTCCTAGTGAAGATGCCGCATCCCATCTAAACAATTTCGTTGATTTGTGTGATGTGCAAAAGAAAAAAGATGTGGATAATGATATTGTTAAATTGAATCTATTTTCGTTCTCACTACGAGATCGTGCTAAAACTTGGTTTTCATCTTTGCCTAAAAATAGTATTGATTCATGGAATAAGTGTAAAGATGCTTTTATTTCCAAGTATTTTCCTCCCGCTAAGATCATCTCCCTTAGGAACGATATTATGAATTTTAAGCAACTTGATCATGAACATGTTGCACAATCTTGGGAGAGAATGAAATTGATGATACGAAATTGCCCTACTCATCGTTTGAATTTGTGGATGATTATACAAATTTTTTATGCCGGATTGAATTTTGCTTCTAGAAATCTTTTAGATTCGGCTGCGGGAGGCACTTTTATGGAAATTACTCTAGGAGAAGCTACTAAACTTCTAGATAATATTATGGTTAATTATTTTCAATGGCATACCGAAAGATCTTCCACAAGTAAAAAAGTGCATGCAATTGAAGAGATTAATGTTTTGAGTGGAAAGATGGATGCACTTATGAAATTATTTGCTAGCAAGAGTGCTTATTTGGATCCTAATGATACGCCTTTGTCCACTTTGATTGAAAATAATAATGATTCTATGGATGTGAATTTTGTTGGTAGGAACAATTTTGGTAATAATGCATATAGAGGCAATTTTAATCCTAGGCCGTTTCCTAGTAATTCCTCTAATAATTATGGTAATTCCTACAACAATTATTATGGAAATTATAATAAGATGCACTCTGATTTTGAGAATAGTGTTAAAGAATTTATGAGTTCGCAAAAGAATTTCAATGCTTTGATTGAAGAAAATTGCTTAAGACTGATGATTTGGCTAGGAACATGGATAGAATTTCTCTTGATGTTGACTCTTTGAAACTTAGATCTATTCCACCCAAGCATGATATCAATGAGTCTCTCAAACTATGAGAATTTCCATTGATGAGTGCAAAGAAAGAACTGCTAAGATGTGTGCAAAAAAAGATTGGTTTGTAAAAACATGTTCTTCTAGTTTTCGTGCAAATAATGATGAAGATCTTAAAGTGATTGATGTGACTCCTATAGAATCTTTGTTTTCCAATATAAATATTGATAAATATGGGACTGGAGATGAGTTAACTTTAGTTAAAAGGCGTCCCAATGATTCGGAGTGTTTAGATCTTGATGCAAAAATTGATAAAAGTGGGATTGGAGAGGTCAAAACTTTAAGTAGCAAGGAACCCACTCTTTTGGATTTCAAGGAATTTAATTATGATAATTGTTCTTTAATATATTGTATTTCCTTGTTGCAATCCATGTTGAATTCTCCTCATGCTTACAATCAAAACAAAGCTTTTACTAAACATATCGTTGATGCTATGATGCAATCTTTTGAAGAAAAGCTTGAATTGGAAGTTTCTATCCCTAGAAAACTTTATGATGAGTGGGAACCTACTATTAAAATTAAGATTAAATATTATGAGTGTTATGCTTTGTGTGATTTGGGTGCCAGTGTTTCCACGATTCCAAAAACTTTATGTGATGTGTTAGGTTTTCGTGAATTTGATGATTGTTCTTTAAATTTGCATCTCGCGGATTCCACTATTAAGAAACCTATGGGAAGGATTAATGATGTTCTTATTGTTGCAAATAGGAATTATGTGCCCATAGATTTCATTGTTCTTGATATAGATTGCAATCCGACATGTCCTATTATTCTTGGTAGACCTTTCCTTAGAACGATTGGTGCAATTATTGATATGAAAGAAGGAAACATTAGATTTCAATTTCCATTAAGGAAGGGCATGGAGCACTTTCCTAGAAAGAAAATTAAATTGCCATGTGAATCTATTATGAGAGCTACTTATGGATTGCATACCAAAGATGACAATACCTAGATCTATTCGTGTTTTTATGTCTAGCTAAGGGCGTTAAACAATAGCGCTTGTAGGGAGGCAACCCAATTTTATTTTTGTTTTTGCTTTCTTGGTTCTGTTTTGCAATAAATAATTCATCTAGCCTCTGGTTAGATGTGGTTTTATGTTTTAATTAGTGTTTGTGCCAAGTAAGACCTTTGGGATGGCTTACGGTGATAGTTGATTTGATCTTGCTGAAAAACAGAAACTTATGCGTCCAGTCTCAGAATTTTAATAATTCACTGGAACATTTAAAAACGCTGAATGTTTTATACGAGATTAATATACAAATTGCCTCTGTTTTCCAAAATTTCAGAATTTTTGGAGTTACATAAGTATTAGAACAATTCGGATCTTTGCAGACTGTTCTGTTTTTGACAGATTCTGTTTTCTTTGTTTTGTTTGCTTCTTTTGATGAATCTATGGGTAGTATCGGGGGGGGGGGGGGTATGAACCATGGAAAAGTTGGAATACAGTAGATATTACACCAATATAAATAAATAATGAGTTCACAACAGTACCAAAGTGGTGATTTATTTTCTTATACTAACGGAGCTTATGAGATTTTCTGTTGAGTTTTGAGTTGTGAAGTTTTCAAGTTTTTGGGTAAGGATTTGATGGAATATGGAATAAGGAGTGGCAAGAGCCTAAGCTTGGGGATTCCCAAGGCACCCCAAGGTAATATTCAAGGACAACCAATAGCCTAAGCTTGGGGATGCCCCGGAAGGCATCCCCTCTTTCGTCTTCGTCTATCGGTAACTTTACTTGAGGCTATATTTTTATTCACCACATGATATGTGTTTTGCTTGGAGTGTCTTTTATGATTTGAGTCTTTGCTTTTTAGTTTGCCACAATCATCCTTTCTGTACACACCTTTTGAGAGGGACACACATGAATCATGATTTATTAGAATACTCTATGTGCTTCACTTATATCTTTTGAGCTAGGCAATTTTGCTCTAGTGCTTCACTTATATCTTTTTAAAGCACGGCGGTGGCTTTATTTTATAGAAATTGTTGAACTCTCATGATTCACTTATATAATTTTGAGAGTCTTTAAACAGCATGGTAATTTGCTTTCATTATAAATTTAGTCCTAATATGATAGGCATCCAAGAGGGATATAATAAAAACTTTCATATAAAGTGCATTGAATACTATGAGAAGTTTGATTCCTTATGATTGTTTTGAAATATAAAGATGGTGATATTAGAGTCATGCTAGTGAGTAATTGTGGATTTGAGAAATACTTGTGTTAAGGTTTGTGATTCCCGTAGCATGCACGTATGGTGAACCGTTATGTGATGAAGTCGGAGCATGATTTATTTATTGATTGTCTTCCTTATGAGTGGCGGTCGGGGATGAGCAATGGTCTTTTCCTACCAATCTATCCCCCTAGCAGCATGCGCGTAGTACTTTGTTTCGATAACTAATAGATTTTTGCAATAAGTATGTGAGTTCTTTATGACTAATGTTGAGTCCATGGATTATACGCACTCTCACCCTTCCACCATTGCTAGCCTCTCTTGTGCCACGCAACTTTCGCCGGTACCATATACCTTCCTCAAAACAGCCACCATACCTACCTATTATGGCATTTCCATAGCCATTCCGAGATATATTGCCATGCAACTTTCCACCGTTCCGTTTATTATGACACGCACCATCATTGTCATATTGCTTTGCATGATCATGTAGTTGACATCGTATTTGTGGCAAAGCCACCGTTCATAATTCTTTCATACATGTCACTCTTGATTCATTGCACATCCCGGTACACCGTCGGAGGCATTCATATAGAGTCATATTTTGTTCTAAGAATGGAGTTGTAATTCTTGAGTTGTGAGTAAATAAAAGTGTGATGATCTTCATTATTAGAGCATTGTCCCATCTGAGGAAAGGATGATGGAGACTATGAGTCCCCCACAAGTCGGGATGAGACTCTCGACGAAAAATAAAAAAAAGAGGCCAAAAAAAAGTGAGAAGGCCCAAACAAAAAAAAATGAGAGAAAAGAGAGAAGGGGCAATGTTACTATCCTTTTACCACACTTGTGCTTCAAAGTAGCACCGTGATCTTCATGATAGAGAGTCTCCTATGTTGTCACTTTCATTTACTAGTGGGATTTTTTCCTTATAGAACTTGGCTTGTATATTCCAATGACGGGCTTCCTTAAATTGCCCTAGGTCTTCGTGAGCAAGCAAGTTGGATGCACACCCACTTAGTTTCTTTTTGAGCTTTCATAAACTTATAGCTCTAGTGCATCCGTTGCATGGCAATCCCTACTCACTCACATTGATATCTATTGATGGGCATCTCCATAGCCCGTTGATACGCCTAGTTGATGTGAGAATATCTCCCTCTTTTTGTCTTCTCCACAACCACCCTCTATTCCACCCATAGTGCTATGTCCATGGCTCACGCTCATGTATTGCGTGAAAGTTGAAAAAGTTTGAGAACATCAAAAGTATGAAACAATTGCTTGGCTTGTCATCGGGGTTGTGCATGATTTGAATATTTTGTGTGATGAAGATTGAGCATAGCCAGACTATATGATTTTGTAGGGATAAGCTTTCTTTGGCCATGTTATTTTGAGAAGACATAATTGCCTTGTTAGTATGCTTGAAGTATTATCTTTTTATGTCAATATTAAAGTTTTGTTTTGAATCTTACGGATCTGAACATTCATGCCACAATAAAGAAAATTACATGAATAAATATGTTAGGTAGCATTCCACATCAAAAATTCTGTTTTTATCATTTACCTACTCGAGGACGAGCAGGAATTAAGCTTGGGGATGCTTGATACGTCTCCAACATATCTATAATTTTTTATTGTTCCATGCTATTATATTATCTGTTTTGGATGTTTTATATGCATTAATATGCTATTTTATATTATTTTGAGACTAACCTATTAACCTAGAGCCCAGTGCCAGTTTCTGTTTTTTCCTTGTTTTTGAGTATCGCAAAAAAGGAATGCCAACCGGAGTCCAAACGGAATAATACTTTCGCGATGATTTTTCTTGGACCAGGGGGAAACCAGGAGACTTGGAAATGAAGTCGGAGGAGCCACGAGGTGGCCACAAGGACGGAGGGCGTGCCCAGGGGGTAGGGCGTGCCCCCACCCTTGTGGGCCCCTCGTGCACCTCCTGACTTAATTCTTTTGCCTATATATTCCCATATATCCCCAAACCAACAAAGGCATCCACGAAAAGACTTTTCCACTGCCGCAACCTTCTGTACCCGTGAGATCCCATCTAAGGACCTTTTTCGGCACCCTGCCAGAGGGGGATTCGATCACGGAGGACTTCTACATCAACACCATTGCCCTTCCGATGAAGCGTGAGTAGTTTACCACAGACCTATGGGTCCATAGCTAGTAGCTAGATGGCTTCTTCTCTCTCGTTGATTCTCAATACCATGTTCTCCTCGATGTTCTTGGAGATCTATTCGATGTAATACTTTTTTGCGGTGTGTTTGCCGAGATTTGATGAATTGTGGATTTATGATCAGTTTATCTATGAATATTATTTGAATCTTCTCTGAATTCTTTTATGCATGATTTGATATCTTTGTAATTCTCTTCGAATTATCGGTTTGGTTTGGCCACCTAGATTGGTTTTTCTTGCAATGGGAGAAGTGCTTAGCTTTGGGTTCAATCTTGCGGTGTCCTTTCCCAGTGACAATAGGGACAGTAAGGCACGTATTGTATTGTTGCCATCGAGGATAAAAGATGGGGTTTTCATCATATTGCTTGAGTTAATTCCTCTACATCATGTCATCTTACTTAATGCATTACTGCGTTCTTTATGAATTTAATACTCTAGATGCATGGTGGATAGCGGTCGATGTGTCGAGTAATAGTAGTAGATGCAGAATCGTTTCGGTCTACTTGACACGGACGTGATGCCTATATTCATGATCATTGCCTTAGATATCGTCATAACTTTGCGCTTTTCTATCAATTGCTCGGTAGTAATTTGTTCACCCACCTTATTATTTTCTATCTTGAGAGTAGCCTCTAGGGAAAACTATGGCCCCCGGGTCTATTTTCCATCATATAATTTCTATTTTCCATCATATAAGTTTTCGATCTACTATTTTGCAATCTTTTACTTTCAGATCTATAAAACAAAAATACCAAAAATATTTACTTTATCGTTTATCTATCTCTATCAGATCTCACTTTTGCAAATAACCGTGAAGGGATTGACAACCCCTTTATCGCGTTGGGTGCAAGTTGTTTGATTGTTTGTGCAGGTATTCGGTGATTTGTGCGTTGTCTCCTACTGGATTGATACCTTGGTTCTCAAACTGAGGGAAATACTTATCTCTACTTTGCTGCATCACCCTTTCCTCTTCAAGGGAAAAACCAACGCAAGCTCAAGAAGTAGCAGTGGCTGCAGTGGAGGAAGGCCAGCATTGCCCTGAGGACGGTCCTCGCGGGGTTGGTCACGCCAGGGGCCGTCGCGAGGCTGGCCCTGCCAGCGGTCCTCACGAGGCTGATTCCGCTAGTCCTGGCGAGGGTCGCGGTTATCCCAGCGGCCTGCACCGTGGCCTCCTCCGCGGCCGTAGCCATGGTCGTTGCACTCAGGACGGCGGCCAAGGCGCCCGTCGCGGATTGCCCTGAGCTCTTGGTAGTCATTAGTGTTGTGGTTGTGGACGTTGTCGAAGACACAAAACGGGCGGCTGCCCCTGGAGGATTCGGCGTGGTCGCAGCCGCGCTTCATCTCAGGTTCAGCCATGAGCACAGCGGGGCCCTTGCGCTTTACCTCCTTAGCCTTGCCCTTCTTGTCTTCATGATCGACCTTCGGAAGCTCCAGCAGGGAGAGGCGACCTTCCTCTGTCCTCGCGCACCTGGCAGCCATGTTGAACATCTCCAGAGCCAAGCACAAGCCCTCGTGTATGGCGAGCTCGTCCTTCATCTTGACATCCCGGACTCCCTCGGAGAACGCCGAAATGATGGCCTCGTCTGACACCTTCGGGATCTTGAGGCGAACGTTTGTGAAGCGCTGTATGTACTTGTCCAAAGTCTCGCCCGGCTGCTGCTTTATGCGCCGCAGGTCGCCTGCTGTAGGAGCGCGGTCGCGAGTGCCCTTGAAATTGGCGATGAAGTGCTTGCGGAGCTCGTCCCAGGAGGAGATCGAGCCCACCGGGAGGTTCAAGAGCCAAGAGCGCGCGCCATCCTTGAGGGCCATGGGGAACCAGTTCGCCATGACCTTCTCATTGCCGTTGGCTGCCTTGATGCTTAGCTCATAGAGCTGGAGGAACTCAGCGGGGTCGGGGGTGCCGTCGTAGCGTGGAGGCAGATCCGGCTTGAACTTGTCGGGCCAGACGACACGGCGCATCTCTGGGGTGAAAGCACGGCAGCCTGCCACACTCACAGGGGCCGGTCGCATGGGAGGAGCTTGGTCTTGGCGCCCGCGTGCCACCGCCTCTGGCGGCGTGCGGTCTTGACGTGGCGGCGTTGGGAGCGCGCGCGCCTCTCCTTGGGGCCGCTGCACCACCTGTCAGCTTTCTTCATCATGTGTCGGTGCTCTGCGTGGCGGGTCTTGCTGGGGTGCCTCATGCCTGGGCTCAGGGTCCACGCCATGCAGAGGAGGAGGAGGAGGCGCGCCGTGAGCCACGTCGTCCGCCAGGGACGGCGGAGGACGAGGCGAATGGGACAGTGTAGGGGCCTCACAAGCGGCGTTGACGAGCTCGGCGATGCGGGCGAGCCAGTCGTCGTAGAGGTTGTTGGCCGGACGATAGCGCAGAAGCTCATTCTCCATGAGCAGCGCAGCCTGCGCGTTCGCCGGCCCATGACGAACGTGAGAAGATGATTCCACGGTCGGAGTTGGTGATGGGGTCGCGGTGTGGCCGTCGCGTCGCACGGACGGTGGCAGCGACGAGTCCTGCCATTCATGAGCAGCAGGGTCGGTGGCGGCATTAGCCACCGAGGAGGCAGAGCGGCGAGGAGCGCCGTTGCCCGCGGGAGCCGTCTGGGTGACGCGAGCGGCCCGGCGCTCGACACGGACACGGCGAGTGTCGGCCATATGAACGATGGTACGGCGTGAGCGAACGGTGGAAGAGAGGCTTCGACACGCCCCTACCTGGCGCGCCAAATGTGGGATTCAGAGCTCCGCAGACCCAAGAAAGGTTTAAACTTTGGGGCGTGTGGGAAGAACTCAACCTATCTAGCCAACCAGCTTGTCGCCCTACGGCCTAGCTCGAGGAACAAGGAAGAAGATGAACACGGCAGTTTACCCAGGTTCGGGCCACCTTGCGGTGTAAGACCCTACTCCTGCTTTGTGGTGGATTTGCCTCACGAGGGGCTGAGGATGAACAAGTACAAGGGATGAACAACCTCGCAAGGTCTGCTCTAGTGAGGGTGGAAAGGATCTGATCCCGAGGGGTTCGTCCTGCTCTACGGTGGTGGCTAGCCTATATTTATAGTGGCCTTGGTCCTCTTCCCAAAACGTAGGCAGGAAGGGATTCCACAATGGCCAATTTGAAAGGGGACAAGTAATACATCTTATCCTGACAAAAGGTGGTCTTCGTGGGCAAAGCTTTTGGCGTGACGCTGTGGTGGGCTCGGTGATGATATCCGTCCTGCCGTCCTGGTGGTCTCGGTCTCGTTGCACAGGAATGGAAACCTTTTCCTGAGTGCTCGGGAACCCACGCCTGCGCTTGCCTCCTTAGCACCAAAGAGGAAACTGTCTCCTCTGCGCCCGCTGGCACCCGCCTGGCCTTGGTTGGCATGGCATGTGTCACCGCAACCTCATGAGGATTGGGCACCTGCATAGGAATCTCCGCTCCTCAGTAGGCAGCCTGGGGAGGCCGCTCCCTCGGGAGGTCTCGGCGTCGTCTGCCTCGCGAGGCTTTGCCTCTCGCAAGGGTCTTGTCTTGGTAGTCTTGTAGATGGGCCGTACTAGGCCGTCGATGAAGCCACGCCATGGGCCGTAGGCAGGCAAGTCTGGGTACACTGGTTCCCAGAACACCGACAGCCGGCTCACCGGGAGGCGAGCTTGCGGTTTGACCACCGCCTGCCTCTCTCCCACTACTCCATATTAATCGCATGCCCGAGCGGCCGCACCCCCATATTCGCCTGCATCCTCGACATCGCTCCCAGTCCTCACCCCTGTCTGTGTATGAGTATGCCGCCGAAGCGCCCCATCGGAGGGAGTGCCAACGCTGGTGCTGCGGAAGCACCGGAGCACGGCGTGAAGATGGAGACAGAGGTTGTCGTCGCCGCCACCGAGGTCTCGCTGCACCTTGACGTCATCGATAGCATCGTGCTTCCACAGCCGGAGCCGGAGGTCCACACCAACTCCGGCGACGACCCCGGTGACGACTCCGGCGACGACTCTGCTGACGACTCCGGCAACGACTCCGACGATGACGGACAACTGGTTACTCATCTATACCCATGGTTATGTTCTAGGGTTTCTCTAGTTACTCCTGCCTCCCCCTTTTGAAATAGAAATCCTATGGTTATGTTCTCTCAATCCATGAAATCTGAGTAAGTTTCATTAGATCCGTGTAGTGTATTGATTGTTTAAATGGTAGAAATGATAAGTGATTAGTTGTTTCATCTGTACAAATGATTTATGCTAATAATCCAACTAGGGTTAGTGTTTCGTGCTAATAATTCCTAGCCAAGGCTTGACAATTGATTTTTGAATGACCTAAATATATGTTTGTGCCATTTTTTTCAAGATTGTTCTGTACATAGACGATTGCGCTTAAAAATCGAACCATAATCTTTGGATATGTCTAAAAAATAGCCATAAATTCCATAAATTCCTAATCCTACTTTACGGCATGTAAAAATTGATTTGATGCCAAATTTTTGCAACTGCCAAATGTTCGCTAGAGATCAGTTTGTATTCCAAATTTGACGCCACATTTTTTAACTATATGTATAGGTGCTATCTGACGATGTCGATGGCGAGGATGAAGATGTATAGAGGAGGTACAAGTGGCAAATCCTAAGGGAGCTTCATGCGGGAATTCATAACAAGCGTATTAGGACCTGGGAATGGGGCTTTCGATGCCCATTTTGCAACCAAAAGCTTCATGACGCGTATGAAAGTGTCCTGGCGCACGCAAGAGGACGAGCCGTTGGCTCCTTCAGGCAGAAGTATTCTCGCAGGGTGGCGCACGCCGCGTACGCGGAGTACCTGGAGAAGCTTCACGATCGTGCCGGCAGATGAGATTGAACTATGTATGGCTATGTAGTGTCTTAATTATAAATGTGCTTGAGTATGCTTAATGATGGTTGAACTATATATGGTTGAACTATGCTTGTGTACGCTTATTATCTATGCCTGAGTATGTTTGATCTATGTTTACTTATGTCTAAATGTGGGATATAGATGGAATCAGTTCGGTTGATGGAATCTACCTCCGTCCTGGTTTATTGGTCCCCTTTGTAATTTGTGTTAAATTTTGACCAAAGATTTAACTGACAAAATGTTAGTGCAGGTCAGCAAAAATTATATCGTTGGATGCATATTTGCACATAGTGTTCAATGATATAATTTTTGGTGACATGCATAAACATTTGTTAGTTAAATCTTTGGTCAAAATTTGGCACAAATTACAAAGGGGACCAATAAATCAGGACGGAGGTAGTACGTCAATCACACATGGTTCCCAAATTGGAACCGTGTGCAATGACTTTCATTTTCCTAGTTACGTGAATCACACACGGTTGGCTCTAGCAAACTGTTGCCTCCGAAACTCTTTGTGGGACAGAAAACCCTCACCACCAATTCAAAAAAGAAAAAAGAAAACCCTCACCATCCCCACGTCACAAAAACCCTCACCCTGCCTGCCAACCCCTCCGGTCCCCATTTACACTTGCACAAGCTCCTTTGCGACTCTGCATGGCACCGCCTATCGCCACGGCAACCACTCAGCTCGACGCATGTCGCCACCGCCAGGCTGCCGGCAAACCACACCGCATTTTGGCACTTTCGCTTGCCGCCGCCTATCGCCATTGACTTTCTCGACGCTGCTCGCGGTTGACCCAGCTCCACCCTATTGGGGAATCCGCGGTATTGAGGGTTTTTTCTCATGGACAACAAGGTAACTAATTTACTGAGATATTCTCTCATCTCTTGTCCAGTATTTCTGCCTCCTTTACTCACCTGGCCAAAATCACCGTGAATTCATTTTTATTCGAGATGATTTGAGGGCTTATTTCATTCATAGAGTCTACAGTGCACAGACACATCAGGACTATGCGGCCTCGGCCAGACATCCATGGAGTTACATCTCACCGTACTAGATGACCTATGGATGCGCACGGTATGTTCAATCTCACCCTACATCGGTTGGCATGGCCTACTTTCCTGAACATATACTATATATTGCTACATCTGGATAAAAGGTGCCACATGCAGCATATATGTCAGAGGGTATTTTTTCCTCTTCTTTCTATATTAGGCAAATTCATGATGTATTGTTCTTTTGATTACTCTCATATTTGCATGACATCATGGTTACCCTATCTGTTTAATTATAGTTTTTTATCCTTTGATTTCAATTGCTGTACTGCTCTTTCAATTTCGCCCATATTTGGATTTTACCATATTCTTTAACAATCCTAACATTTTCTGCAGCACATCCCTAGCTATGCAACAACATCTGTAGTACACAATCTTGCCCTTTACATAACTCAAGACTACAGGGACGTCATGCTGAACACAAACCATGGATTTACAATCGTTGCTACTGTAAGACTTGATGAATGTGGTGACTCCTATTTTGGGAGGGGCCTTTGGACAGAGATTTCTAAGTTTTATGTACTGAGAGCTGGCACTAAAATTGCACTGCACATAAAAGAGCCTGGTCATGAGGTATATGCTAACTTCCCCGACGATATCCTCCGTCCAAACTTTGTTCAAAGTAAGTGTTCTTTTCAAGTATCTGCATGTTGACTTACCCAGCAATATCAAAGGAATTGTGTAGTATTTAAGCAACCAATTGTTATTCCATTTTCTTACTCTATTCCTACCTACTAACTTCTAGTTACCAATACACTTTTCTTTTGCCCTCTTTTAACTAAATATTCCCTGTACTCCCACTACTATCAGAAAGCGCCACTGACGAGGAGCCTCCGGAGGTGGAGAACGGGGCTGCCAACAAGCGGAGGCGGGTCGAGCAAGAACCGCAAGCGACTCCAGTAGGCCTAGACTTCATCGGTAGCCTCCACGATGATAGATTGATAGTCATCATCTCCCTCCCCCCAATCAAATATGGGGCGCAGACAACTGTCCTTTCTCGGCGGTGGCGCCCCCTATGGCACTTCACCCCTCTCGACCTCATCAACACCCATGAGCTGTGCCATGGCTATCGCAAAAGCTTGGATGCGTTCTCCCAGATCCTCGGCAGTCACCATGGCCCAACCAGAGGCCTTAGAATGGGCAAGTTCCGTTCCAACGGCAAGGACCGAGCCAAGTTGACGAGTGGTTCTGATCCCCCGCCCTAGATCAGCTAGAGGAGCTCAGTTTTGATGATGGGCGTATGCGCTCACTGCCAATGTCCGCGCTCCGCCTCGCGCCCACGCTGCGCGTCACCAAGTTCATGAACTACCATTCCCCCCACCCTTAATGACGCGCCCGCTCTAATTCTACCATGACTGAAGCACCTCGAGCTCGTCGCCATCTGCCCCCCAAACGGTGACATGGAGCGCCTGCTCTGCGGCTGTACTGCACTCGAGTACCTTCGTCTTCAGGCGATCAATGGGTTGAGTAGCTTCCACCTCACCTCCATGACTCTCCGGACTATTTATGTGTGTTGTTGGTGCTGCAACAAGACATCACAAAATGGGTACCACGGTATGGTCATTGAGGACACACCTTCACTTGAGAGATTACTTGTAGTTGATCAAGAAGGTCCAACAAGAATCAATGTCATTTCTGCGCCGAAATTGACAGTGGTGGGCTACTCGTCTGACAAATACTCCGAACTTGTTATTGGATCCACACCCGTTCAGGTACAACAGTCGCCTTCTACCTCTCCTTCTTGAAATTAACATTATTTCTAATTTTGAAGATGTATGTTCGTCTGTCATCCAGAAAATGATTCCAACAAACTTAACCCCGAAACTGCGCACAGTGAAGGTCTTGGCACTAGAATCTATCGGCACCAACCTGGATCAAGTTGTCAGTTTCCTGAGATGCTTTTCGTGCCTGGAGAAGCTATATATCGAGGTGATGTTCCTTTCCTGTGAAATGTTAACCATAAGGGATTTCAATTTTTGACACCTTTTCCCAAGTTTACAATGACAATGTACTACGATTTCTGAAGGAATTTTGGAGGATTTCAGTACATACATGTCCCCCCCCCCATATTGGTTGATTGATCCATATGGTTACAATCCATATGCATTTCTCCTTTGGATTCATCTGTACTAGTTTTCTTAGGGAATTTTTCATCCACTCTTGTGAAGAAGGCTACATTTTTCTAGATTGTAATCAAATGCCCATGTTAATCATGTCGGATCGAAGATGGAACGTTAGTGCATTTTACAAATCCTGCAAACCAAATAGGCATGTAGTAGTGTTCAAAACTGCATGTAGGCACTAACACGTTTTCTTCTTTTGCAGATAAGATTAGGCCCGGTGGTGGATAGTGTGATACAATATAACAATCACATCGAATTCCTAGATCTGCATCTCTCAGAAATTACTTTGAACTCATACCGAGGGACCTTACCGGAGATTATATTCGCCAGGTTCTTTGTTGTTAGAGCAAGGGTGCTGTAGGTAATGAGGTTTGCCCTACATTTATTTCGCAAAAATTAATGGTTTGTTGATCAGCGCCGGCGGCTGCGGCAGAATGGAATAGCCTCTGAAAAAGCTGAATTTCATTTTGGAACTTCAGATGACAGAGTAATCGGAAGTCATCATGTCAACTCCATACATGACTTCTCAGTGGCTGATCCCTTTGCAAAAATTATGAGGTTTCGAAACCAGCCTTACAAGTGGTAATATTAGTTTGAACCTCTCTTATATCCATGTTCAGCGGATCAGCGCGGGCGTTTGCAGCTGATGAGCTGAATTTCATTTCTAAAATTAGTTTGAACCTTGTAATATTTGAATTTGAGCCATATAACTCTGGAATTTGAACCTTGTAATATTTTGAGCTTTTGTGGTACAATTGTTGAAATGGCATCGTATGAGACTCGTATATTGGTAGTACTCAATGTTGGGGATATCGCTTATCGTGAACTTATCGGTCGACCCATGATAAGGGGTAAATCGGTTCATTTATTGGCATATCGGCTGATTTATCGCCATATCGGCTGATTTATCGGCCAATTTATCATAGCGGTGAGACAACGGTAAGCGATAAATTGGCTGATTTATCAGAATATCGGAAGATATCTTGAACAGTGGTAGTACTATTTTGACCTTAATATGCAATGGACTTAGATTTTATTAACCATTCTCGAATGTGTTTCCCTTATCGATCTCATCACAAACGATCTGTATAGCTAACTTGACTGTGATCTTCGACATTATTGCACACAGTTGGTTTCTTCAACCATGTGCCCTGTAGAGTGCATAATTAATTATCGCACTCGAGTGTCCATCATCACCCTTCTGTGTAACTTTGACCTCATCAGCCACGGGTAAACTTATGATCGAAGTCATTCCACACACTTCGTTTTTACAAAGCTTTTTGCCAACAAATGCCCATGATTTGCCCCTCTTCTAGCCGACGCATGGCCAAACTAGCCGGGCGGGAAGCTTGCACGGTAAACTGTGCGGTTGCGCGGGAACAGGCTCACCAACGATACATTTGGCGCCTCTTCGAACCCACGCGTGGTCAAACGAAACGCGTGCGGGGTGCTAAAGCGTGCACTGGAATCCTCCGCTATGAATGCGGTGACAAGACATGACAATTACAGGCCGGCCGGCCCCCATTTATTACAGCAGCCATTTAACCCTTGTGCCTCTTCAACCTTTCAATCACGCCCTAGTATTGTAAGAAGCACACCCACCATGACAATATCTTAGAGGGTATCCTGCGTGGCTCCCATGGCACTCCGAGCGGCTGACGACGACGAGTAGTAGTTCACCATGCATGCCGTGGTGGACACCCACAGAAGGTTCACGGAGCTCTCGGTGGTGTACACCAACAACCCGGTCTGGGTGGAGCACTCCATCCACATCATGGAGATGTTGCTTGCTGAGGAGAAGTACAAGGTGGTCGGGTTCGACCTCGAGTACACCCGCGCTCGTGCCGGGTCTCGTCCCAAGGTCGCCGTCACCCAGATGTACGTGCGCAATCACGTCCTCGTCTACCACTACTGCCTGGCCACAAGGGCTTGCGAGTGTTTCTCCAGGTTTGTCGACAGCCCCCACTACATGTTCACTACGGTGGACATCACCAACGATGTAAAGGTGTTCAAGAATTCGGGCATCGCCTACCAGAATCTTGTCGACATCCTGGGCCAATACAAGATTTGGGGCAGCAAGGAGCATGAGAAGGACTCACTGGTTCACCTTGCTGAGGCCATCATCGACCCCTACTACAGAGACATGAAGGATTCCTGCAACATGGACAAGCATGCCTGGCACTCAGCTTGGATTGAGAAACTCGACAAAGCTCACGTCATGTACGTGGCCAAGGAGGCGTACATGAGCTACGAGATGTACAGGCGGATCGTTGACATGAGGAAGTGCCTCCTTCCCCAAAACTACCAGGGATCCAGCCGGAAGCAGAGTAATGGCAAGCATCGTCGCAACAAGATTTAGATGATTAGATGCTCATTTCTCCTAGTTTAGTATGCATGTAATTGCTTACTTTGGTGTGTGGAAATGTTATGTGTGTAGTCACTTATGTAATTGTATGCTTAATTTGGTTATTCAATGCTGTTCTTATAAGTATATATGTTGATGTTTTGTAGACAGAGCAAATCACATCACACACGGACTAAACAATGGAACCCGTCGGTGATGATTTCATGAATCACTCACAATTGTATACCAGCAATCGTTTGCTCACAACACACACGGCTTGGTAACATGAATCGTCTGTGTTGTTATCGGTCTTCCCACACATTTCCGATTACAGACCTGTTTGTCGCGTATCACACACATCTTGTTAAGTTGAACCGTTTCTGTTCTCTTGGCTCAACGCAAACACTTCATCCGAGTGAACTGTATGCCGTATATCGCACACACCTTGATCTCGCTGACCGTTTCTTTTGTGTTGCCTAATCACAAACAGTTCATCTGAGTGAACTGTATGCCGTATATCGCACACACCTTCATCTGGCTGCCCGTTTTTGTTGTTCCGCCTCATCACAAACAGCTTATCAGGGTGAACTATATGCCGTATATCGCACATGCCTTGATCTGGCTACCCATTTTTGTTGTTCTGTCTCATCGCAAACAGTTCGTATGGATCAACCGTATGCCCCGCATCGCACACGCAACTAAAATCTGAACCGTGTTTGATGTATCCACCATCGCAAACATTTTGCATCTTTTTTGACAGTTTTTTTACACCACCATTTGCGATTAATGCATTGCACACAGTTTCGTCGAAGGGTCTCTGAGTGTAGTGTCACGTTAGCAGCCTCCAGCAGTAGTGAGCTATCACTCTGACTACTATGCAGGCCACGGATGGTGATTACCAATCTAGGCCAAAAGCCTAAGCTTGGGGGAGTACGTATTTCTACTGACATTATATTCATGCTTACACATTTCATTCCAGTTGTCGGTGTCCACACTCTTTCATTGTATTATCCATGCTAGATTTATTTTCTCGCTTTCTTCTTGTGTGTTTGAAAAACTTTGAGAAAATTCAAAAATATTTCTTGCTTCTTTTCGGTTTTTCTTTCTAGTTTATTTAGTTGTAGTGTTAAAAGAAAACCCAAAAAGATTTCTCGATTCTTGTTTTGCTTGTTGGGAGCTTTCCCGTGTAAATAGTTTTTCTTGTTTTTGTTTTTCCTTCTTTAACTTGCTTTCTTCAAGAAAAACTAAAAACTCCAAAAATATTTTAGTGTGTTTCTCTGAATTTGTTCTCTTTTTTATTGGGTTGTACCAAGGAGAAGACCATGATGTAAATGTTGAGTGGCTCTCATATGCATTATTGTTGATCTAACAAAGAGCCCAAATTGCCTTCTCTTCTCCTTTTGAATAAAATGTTTGCCGATTCCAGCTTAGTCCACGGCACTATTGCACTATTATTATTTTCATATCATTCGGTCGTGCAAGTGAAAGGCAATAATGACGATATTTGATGAAGTGACTGTGGCAGAGAGAAGCGGGTATGAACTCAACTTGTTTTGTTTTTGTAAATATGTTTAACCTAGTATCCATGATTCAGCATATTATGACTGAACATGTTTGCAATGACAATTAGAGATTATAGTTTCTCATGCCATGCTTAAGTAGCTACGAGTGGATAATGATTTATCTTGGATGTCAACATGCATTAAAATGATTGTGATGTAGTATGATGATATGGTATCCTCCTCTGAATGTTTCAAGTGGCTTGACTTGGCACATGATCACGCATGTAGTTGAATCAAAACCAACATAGCCTCTATGATATTTATGTTCATGGTGTTCATATCCTACTCATGCTAGTATTCAATATTGATTATGCATAATGCATGTTCATGACCATTTTCGCTCTCTAGCTGGCCGCTTCTCAACCTATTTGCTAGCCTTCACCTGTACTAAGCGGAAATACGGCTTGTTCATCAAAATCCTTAAACCAAAGTTATTCCAGATGAGTCCACTATATCTACCTATATGCGGTATTACCCTGCCATTCCAAGTAAATTTGCATGTGCCACCTCTAAAATTTCAAATGAACATCTGTTTTGTGTGCCTGGATTGTTCATAGAGCGACGGGGGGTGGTCGGTATCTTCCATGCTAAGCGGGTTATTCATGATGAGTGTGTATTCATTCATCCCTGCATGAGAGGGGCGGTAATAGGGATTCCCAGTCCCAAAATAAAAAATTGCAAATAATTCAACAAAACTCCCCCAAGATTGTTGTTGGTATGGACGGTACCTGTGGATTCGGCTAGCCGTGGAGTGTGTTTGTTAGTGGAGGGGGAGTAAACCTTTACTTCTATTGCTTGGGAACCGCCACTAATGTGTTTAGCATGGAAGATATTTATAACTCTTGGTCATGACATAAACAGGAAGGGTGCACCTCCCAAAATTTTATTTATCTCTGATTTAAGCTTTGAGCTCTGGCACCTCTCCAAATCCCTGCTTCCCTCTGCGAAGGGACTATCTATTTACTTTTATGTTGAGTCATCACCTTCTCAAACAAGCGCCAGACCTGAGAGCACTATTGTCATCCTCATGCATTGTGTATATTTAATGTTGAATGCATCATGACTGGATCTTTTCTACCATGAATTACAATGTTCAGTCGTTGCTTGAACTTTGGAGGTGCTCTGCATTTATATTTTGCGGTCTCAGAAAGGGCTAGTGAGATACCACTGTTGTCATATTATATCGTGGTTGTTTTGACAAAGTGTTGCCATTTGAGATATTTTATTATTGCTCGCTAGTTACTTATGCCATTGATATGAGTCAATATAATTTTTAAGAGTTATTGCTGCTATGGTTAGTCATGATCTTTGCTGAAAACCTGGGTGCTACTTAAGCTTATTTATGTAAACAAGAACAAAAGAGTTCATAAAAGTTTTTCTTTATCACTTTCAGTTTATCAACTGAATTGCTTGAGGAGAAGCAAAGGTTTAAGCTTGGGGGAGTTGATACGTCTCCGTCATATCTACTTTTCCTAATGCTTTTGCTCTTGTTTTGGACTCTAATTTGCATGATTTGAATGAAACTAACCCGGACTCACGCTGTTTTCAGCAGAACTACCATGGTGTTGTTTTTGTGCAGAAATAAAAGTTCTCGGATGGAATGAAACTTTTTGGAGAATTATTTCAGAATATATAAAAATTACAGGGACCAAGAACCACCGGAGGGGGTGCCCTGGTTGGGCACGATACACCAGGGCGTGCCACCCCCTCCAGGCGCGCCCTGGTGGGTTGTGCCCACCTCGTCGGGCCCCAGACCCTAATCTCAACTCCTTAAATACCTATTTTTGGAGAAAAAAATCAGGGAGGAAGTTTCATCGTGTTTCACGATACAAAGCCGCCGCCACCACCTGTTCTTCATCGGGAGGCCAGATCTGGAGTCCGTTTGGGGCTCCAGAGAGGGGAATCTTCAGTCTTCGTCAGCACCAACCCTCCTTCATCGCCAATTCCATGATGCTCCCCACCGGGAGTGAGTAATTCCTTCGTAGGCTCACTGGTCGGTGAGGAGTTGGATGAGATTCATCATGTAATCGAGTTAGTTTTTGTTAGCGCTTGATCCCTAGTATCCACTATGTTCTAAGATTGATGTTGCTATGACTATGGCATGCTTAATGCTTGTCACTAGGGCCCGAGTGCCATGATTTCAGATCTGAGCCATTTATGTTTTCACCATTATATCTATGTTCTAGATCCGATCTTGCTAGTCATATGCACCTGCTACGTGTTATGATCCGTAAACCCCGGGGTGACAGTAATTGGGATACTTTCCGGTGATACCGCAGTTTGAGGAGTTCATGTATTCACTATGTGTTAATTCTTTGTTCCGATTCTCTATTAAAAGGAGGCCTTAATATCCCTTAGTTTCCTTATGGACCCCGCTGCCACGGGATAGTAGGACAAAAGATGTCATGCAAGTTCTTTTCCATAAGCACGTATGACTATTTACGGAATACATGCCTACATTATATTCATGAACTGGAGCTAGTTTTGTATCGTCCTAGGTTATGATTGTTATATGATGAATATCATCCAACAAATCCACCGATCCAATGCCTACGAGTTTTTCACATATTGATCTTGCTAAGTTACTGCTGTTGCTGTTACTGTTACACTTGCCACAAAATCATTGCTATCACTGTTACCATTACTGTTACTGTTACTACTGCTATCAAAACTATCATACTACTATGCTACTGATCACTGTGCTGCAAATATTTAATCTCCAGGTGTGATTGAATTGACAACTCAACTGCTAATACTTGGAAATATTCTTTGGCTCCCCTTGTGTTGAATCTATAAATTTGGAATACTCTACCCTCGAAAACTGTTGCAATCCCCTAAACTTTTGGGATATCAATTACATCAAATAGGTCTCCAAGAACATCAAGGAGAACATTGTATTGAAGATCAAAAAGAGAGAAGAAGTCATCTAGCTACTAACTACGGACCCGTAGGTCCGTGGTAAACTACTCACGCATCATCGGAGGGGCAGCAAGGATGATGAAGAACCCCTCCGTGATCGTTGCCCCCTCTGGTAGAGTGCCGAAAAAGGCCTCTAGATTGGATTTCGTGGTTCTGGAACTTGCGGCGGCGGAAAAAGTATTTCATCGACTCCCCTGAGGGTTTTGGTATTTTAGAGTATTTTTAGAGGCGGTGGTTGGTCAAATGGAGCCACGTGGGCCCCACTACCCACCAGGGCACGCCAGAGGCCCCTGGCTCGCCCTGGTGCCTAGTGGGCCACTGGCCCATCTTCTCGTGGCCTCCAGAAGCTTCCAGGGTCTCTTCTTGCCAGAAAAAATCTCCAAAAAGTTTCATGGCATTTGGAATTCGTTTGGTATTGATATTCTGCAAAGTAAAAAACAAGCAAAAAACAGCAACTGGCACTGTGCACTAAGTTAATAGCTTAGTCCCAAAAAATGATATAAAGTTGCTAGTAAATGTATATAAAACATCAAAGATTGATAATATAATAGCATGGAACAATCAAAAATTATAGATACGTTGGAGACGTATCACTTCGCGTAATACTCCTTGGTATGCAGATTATGCTAATTACATTGTTGCTAAATATATACAGCCTAGTTTCACACACCAACAAAAGAAAAAGTGTTTCTTTGATTTAAGACATTACTTCTGGGATGACCCACACCTTTATAAAGAAGGAGTATATGGTATTATTAGACATTGATACCTAAGCATGAACAGGAACAAATCCTACGGAAGTGCCATTCCGAAGCTTATGGAAGACACCACGCTGGACATAGGACCACGCATAAGGTATTACAATCCGGTTTTTAATGGCCTACACTCCTCAAGGACGCTCGTAAGTTTGTTTTAGCTTGTGCTGAATGTCAAAGAATTGGTAATATTGGTAGACATCAGGAAATGCCAATAAATTATTCACTTGTTATTGAACAATCTGATGTTTGGGGACTTGATTATATGGGACATTTTCCTTCTTCTAATGGGTATACACATATTTTAGTTGTTGTTGATTACGTTACTAGGTGGGTTGAAGCTATTGTTGGGGAACATTTCATGGAAAACAAAAAAAAATCTGTGCACACGCAAGATCGATCCATGGAGATGCATAGCTACGAGAGGGGAGAGCATCTTCATACCCTTGAAGATCGCTAAGCGGAAGCGTTTATCAACGCGGTTGATATAGTCGTACACCTTCACGATCCGTCCCAATCAAGTACCGAACGTACAGCACCTCCGTGTTCAGCACACGTTCAGCTCGATGACGTCCTCGCCTTCTTGATCCAGCAAGAGGAGCGAAGTAGTAGATGAGTTCCGGCAGCACGGCGGCGTGGTGTCGGTAGTGGTGAAGAACAATTTCCGCAGGGCTTCGCGAAGCACCATAGAAACTATGATGGAGGATAAACTAGAGGGGCGGGGTTGCCGGCACACGGCGTGGTGAATCTTGATGTCTCTTAGGTGCTAGCCCTGTCCCTGTATTTATATGTTGATCCCTGGGGTCGAAACATGGAGTAAAAGCCTCCTCAAAGTCGGTTTTGCCCGAAAGGTAAGAGTCCTTCTTGGACTCCAGGGCCAGATGCCAGGGTTCCTGGTGTCTGGACCCAGACGCCAGGGACCCTGGTGTCTGGCCCCTGGTCTCCGCAAAACAGCCTTTTGCACTTTCCAAAAACCTCGTGGGCTTTACCCCTTGGCCCAAATAAAGTGTTCTCGCACTAGAACATTTCGGGAAACATCCGAAACCCCTTTCGGTGAATTCCGGAACCCTTTCGGAAGCCAAAAACTATTATCCCATATATCAATCTTTACCTCCGGACTATTCCGGAGCTCCTCGTCATATCCGTGATCTTATCCCGGACTCCGAACAACATTCGGTCACCAACATACATAACTCATATAATGCTATATCATCAATGAACATTACGCGTGCAGACCCTACGGGTTTGAGAATGATGTAGACATGATCGAGACGCTTCTCTAGTCAATAACCAATAGCGGGACCTGGATGCCCATATTGGTTCCTACATATTCCACGAAGATCCTTATCGGTCGAACCTTTATGACAACATACGCAGTTCCATTTGTCTGTCGGTATGTTACTTGCCCGAGATTCGATCATCAGTATCTCCATACCTAGTTTAATCTCGTTACCGGCAAGTCTCTTTACTCATTCCGTAATACATCACCCCGTAACTAACTCCTTAGTCACATTGCTTGCAAGCTTGTTGTGATGTTGTATTACCGAGAGGGCCCAGAGATACCTCTCCGTCAAACGGAGTAACAAATCCCAGTCTCGATCCATGCCAACCCAACAGACACCTTTGGAGATACCTGTAGAGCACCTTTATGATCACCCAGTTATGTTGTGACGTTTGATGGCACACAAGGCATTCCTCCGGGGTCCGGGAGTTGCATGATCTGATGGTCGAAGAAACATGTATTTGACATTCAAGAAAGCAGTAGCAATAAACTAAACGATCATATGCTAAGGTAACGGATGGGTCTTGTCCATCACATCATTCTCCTAATGATGTGATCCCGTTATCAAATGACAACTCATGTCTATGGTTAGGAAACCTTAACCATCTTTGATCAACGAGCTAGTCTAGTAGAGGCTCACTTGGGACACGGTATTTGTTTATGTATCCACACATGTATTTAAGTTTCCAGTCAATACAATTCTAGCATGAATAATAAACCTTTATCATGATTAAGGAAATATAATAATAACCATTTTATTATTGCCTCTAGGGCATATTTCCATCAGTATCCCACTTGCACTAGAGTCAATAATCTAGTTCACATCGTCATGTGATTAACACCCATAGTTCACATCACCATGTGACTAACACCCAAAGAGTTTACTAGAGTTAATAATCTAGTTCACATCACCATGTGATTAACAGCCAAAGATTTTACTAGAGTGTGATTATGTTTTGCGTGTGAGAGAGGTTTTAGTCAATGGGTCTGCAACATTCAGATCCGTGTGTACTTTCCAAATGTCTGTGTCTACAATGCTCTGCATAGAGCTACTCTAGCTAACTGTTCCCATGTTCAATACGTATCCAGATTGAGACTCAGAGTCATCTGGATCAGTGTTATAGCTTGCATCGATGTAACCCTTTACGACGAACCCTTTATCACCTCCATAACCGAGAAACATTTCCTTAGTCCTCCTTAGGTACCTAAGGATAATTTTGACCGCTCTCAAGTGATCCACTCCTGGATCACTATTGTACCCCCTTGCCAAACTCATGGCAAGGCACACAACTGGTCTGGTACATAGCATGGCATACTTTATAGAACCTATGGCTGAGGCATAGGGAATGACTTTCATTCTCTCTCTATCTTCTGCCGTGGTCGAGCTTTGAGGCTTACTCAGCTTTACACCTTGCAACATAGGCAAGAACCCATTCTTTGACTGATCCATTTTGAACTTCTTCAAAACTTTTGCCAAGGTGTGTGCTTTGTGAAAGTCCTATTAAGCGTCTCGATCTATCCCTATAGATCTTGATGCCCAATATGTTAGTAGCTTCAC
Source organism: Thinopyrum elongatum (assembly GCA_011799875.1). Classification (NCBI taxonomy): domain Eukaryota; kingdom Viridiplantae; phylum Streptophyta; class Magnoliopsida; order Poales; family Poaceae; genus Thinopyrum; species Thinopyrum elongatum. Next base: position 447,407,623 of record CM022299.1, read on the forward strand.
TGAGGTTTTTCATTGAAAAATTCTTATTCAAGTATCCTTTTATGCTATTCAGAAATTCTATATCATTTCCAATCAACAATATGTCATTCACATATAATATCAGAAATGCTACAGAGCTCCCACTCACTTTCTTGTAAATACAGGCTTCACCGTAAGTCTGTATAATACCATATGCTTTGATCACCTCATCAAAGCGTATTTTCCAACTTCGAGATGCTTGCACCAGTCCATAGATGGATCATTGGAGCTTGCACACTTTGTTAGCACCTTTAGGATCGACAAAATGTTCTGGTTGCATCATATACAACTCTTCTTAAAGAAATCCATTAAGGAATGCAGTTTTGATGTCCATTTGCCAGATTTCATAATTATAAAATGCGGCAATTGCTAACATGATTCAGACAGACTTAAGCATCGCTACGGGTGAGAAAGTCTCATCGTAGTCAACTCCTTGAACTTGTCGAAAGCCTTTCGCGACAAGTCGAGCTTTGTTGACAGTAACATTACCATCAGTGTTAGTCTTCTTCTTGAAGATCCATTTATTCTCTATGGCTTGCCGATCATAGGGCAAGTCCACCAAAGTCCATACTTTGTTCTCATACATGGATCATATCTCAGATTTCATGGTCTCAAGCCATTTTTTGGAATCTGGGCTCATCATAGCTTCTTCATAGTTCATAGGTTCGCCGTTGTCCAGCAACATGACTTCCACGACAGGATTGCCATACCACTCTGGTGTGGAACATGCTCTGGTCGACCTATGAGGTTCAGTAGTAACTTAATCAGAAGTTTCATGATCATCAACATTTGCTTCCTCTCTGGTTGATGTAGGCATCACGAGAACGGTTTTCTCTGATGTACTACTTTCCAACTCGAGAGAAGGTACAACTACCTCATCAAGTTATACTTTCCTCCTACTCACTTCTTTCGAGAGAAACTCCTTCTCTAGAAAGGACCCATTCTTAGCAACAAAGATCATGCCTTTGGATCTATGGTAGAAGGTATACCCAATAGTTTTTTTCGGGTATCCTATGAAGATGCACTTCTCTGCTTTGGGTTCGAACTTATTAGGTTGAAGCCTTTTGACATAAGCGTCGCATCCCCAAACTTTAGGAAACAACAGCTTAGGTTTCTTGCCAGACCACAGTTCATATAGTGTCGTATCAACGGATTTAGATGGTGCCCTATTTAATGTGAATGTGGTTGTCTCTAATGCATGACCCCAAAATCATAGTGGTAAATCGGTAAGAGACATCATAGAACGCACCATATCTAATAAAGTACGATTACGAAGATCAGACACACCATTACGCTGCGGTGTTCTAGGTGGCGTGATTTGTGAAACTATTCCACATTGTATTAAATGAAGGCCAAACTCGTAACTCAAATATTTGCCTCCGCGATCTGATCGTAGAAACTTTATTTTCTTGTTATGATGATTCTCCACTTCATTCTGAAATTCTTTGAACTTTTCAAATGTTTCAGACTTATGTTTCATCAGGTAGATATACCCATACCTACTCAAATCATATGTGAAGGTTAGATAATAGTGATACCCGCCGCGTGCTTCAACACTCATCGGACCTCATACATCGGTATGTATTATTTCCAATAAGCCATTAGCTCGCTCCATTGTTCCAGAGAACGGAGTTTTAGTCATCTTGCCCATGAGTCATGGTTCGCAAGTATCAAATGATTCATAATCAAGTGATTCCAAAAGTCCATCCGCATGGAGTTTCTTCATGCGGTTTACACCAATATGAGCTAAACGGCAGTGCCACAAGTATGTTGCACTATCATTATCAACTTTGCATCTTCTGGTATCAATATTATGAATATGTGTATCACTATGATCGAGATTCAATAAACCATTCACATTGGGTGTATGACCATAGAAGGTTTTATTCATGTAAACAGAACAACAATTATTCTCTGACTTAAATGAATAACCATACTGCAATAAACACGATCCAATCATGTTCATGCTCAACGCAAACACCAAATAACGTTTATTTAGGCTCAACACTAATCCCGAAGGTAGAGGGAGTGTGCGATGGTGATCATATCAATCTTGGAAACACTTCTGACACACATCGTCACCTCGCCCTTAACTAGTCTATGTTTATTCTGCAACTCCTGTTTCGAGTCACTAATCTTAGCAACTGCACCGGTATCAAATACCCAGAGGCTGCTACGAGCACCAGTAAGGTACACATCAATAACATGTATATCAAATATACCTTTGTTTACTTTGCCATCTTCTTATTTGCCAAGTATTTGGGGTATTTCCGCTTCAAGTGACTATTACCCTTTGCAGTAAAAGCACTCAGTTTCAGGCTTGGGTCCAACTTTGGGTTTCTTCATGAAAGCGGCAACTTACTTGCCGTTCTTCTTGAAGTTCCCTTTCTTTCCCTTGCCCTTTTCCTTAAAACTGGTGGTCTTGTTAACCATCAACACTTGATGCTCTTTGATTTCTACCTCCGCCGATTTCAGCATCACGAAGAGATTGGGAATAATTTTGATCATCCCTTGCATATTATAGTTCATCACAAAGCTCTAGTAGCTTGGTGATAGTGACTGGAGAACTCTGTCAATCACTATCTTATCTAGAAGATTAACTCCCACTTGATTCAAGCGATTGTAGTACCCAGACATTCTGAGCACATGCTCACTGGCTGAGCTATTCTCCTCCAGCTTGTAGGCAAAGTACTTGTCAGAGGTATCATATCTCTCAACACGGGCATGAGCCTGAAATACTAATTTCAGCTCTTGGAACATCTCATATGTTCCATGGCATTCAAAATGTCTTTGGAGGCCTGATTCTAAGCCGTAAAGCATGGCGCACTAAACTATCAAGTAGTCATCAGATCGAGCTTGCCAAACGTTCATAACGTATGCATCAGCTCCTGCAATGGGTCTGTCACCTAGCGGTGCATCAAGGACATAATTCTTCGGTGAAGCAATGAGGATAATCCTCAAGTCACGGACCTAGTCCGAATTATTGCTACCATCATCTTTCAACTTAGTTTTCTCTAGGAACGTATCAAAAATTGCGAGCTATTTATCTACAACATAATTTGCAAAGACATTTTGACTATGTTCATTATAAATTTTAGTTCAAATAATTAAATTACTAATGAACTCCCACTTAAATCAACATTCCTTAAGTTGTCTAAGTGATACATGATCCAAATCAACTAACCCATGTCCGATCATCACGTGAGATGGGGTAGTCATCAATGGTGAACATCTTCATGTTGATCATATCTACTATATGACTCATGTTCGACCTTTCAGTCTCCAGTGTTCCGAGACCATGTCTGTACATGCTAGGCTCGTCAAGTTTAACCCAAGTATTCCGCGTGTGTAAATCTGGCTTACACCCGTTGTATGTGAACATAGATTCTATCACACCCGATCATCACGAGGTGCTTCAAAACGACGAACTTTAGCAATGGTGCATACTCGGGGAGAACACTTTTATCTTGAAATTAAGTGAAGGGATCATCTTATAATGCTACCGTCGTTCTAAGCAAAATAAGATGCATAAAGGATAAACATCACATGCAATCAAAATATGTGACATGATTTGGCCATCATTATCTTGTGCTTTTGATCTCCATCTTCAAAGCATCGTCATGATCTCCATCGTCACCGGCTCGACACCTTGATTTCCATCGTTGTGTCGGGGTCGTCTCACCAACTATTGCTTCTACAACTATTGCTAACGCATAGCGATAAGGTAAAGCAATTACATGGCGCTTGCATTTCATACAATAATTAAGAGATAACCCTAAGGCTCCTGCCGGTTGTCGATATTACAAAACATGATCATCTCATGCAACAACGTATATGACATCACGTCTTGACCATATCACATCACAACATGCCCTGCAAATACAAGTTAGACGTCCTCTACTTTGTTGTTGCAAGTTTTACGTGGCTGCTACGGGCTTCTAGCAAGAACCGTTCTTACCTACGCAAAAACCACAACGGTGATTTATCAAGTTTGTTGGTTTAACCTTCTTCAAGGACCGGCCGTAGTTAAATTCGATTCAAATAAAGTAGGAGAAACAGACACCCTCCAGCCACCTTTATTCAAAACAAGTTCACTACTGCAGGATGCTGCTAACGCGACACTACGATCAGAGACCCTTTGACGAAACTATGTGCGATGCATTAATCGCAAACGGGGATGTAAAAAACCGTCAAAAAAGATGCAAAACATTTGTGATGGCGGAGACATCAAACACGGTTCAGATTTTAGTTACGTGTGCGATGTGGGGCATACGGTTCAGTTCAATGAACTGTTTGTGATGAGGCAGAACAACAGAAATGGGCAGCCAGATGAAGGCGTGTGCGATATATGGCATACAATTCACTCTGATAAACTGTTTGTGATGAGGCGGAACAACAGAAATCGGCAGCCAGATGAAGGTGTGTGCGATATACGGCATACAGTTCACTCGGATGAACTGTTTGTGATTAGGTAACACAAAAGAAATGGGTAGCCAGATCAAGGTGTGTGCGATATACGGCATATGGAACAATATTCTTTACTGTGAATAGTGTGCTCTGTTGGGCACACAAGTATATGGATCATAGCCTTGGGCGAGCAATGTGCCCGCACGCGTCGTGCTAGCTCGATGTTCCTTCTATGCTAAGTTTCCATTAATTGATGGCGTTTTATGAACACGCCACTGTTTCCTGCCATTTCCTCACCGGTTTCCCGCTGCCACCCAGCGATATTGCGCATAAACCTAGGCAACGCGCGACACACGGAGGCAACAAGCGCAGCCTGTAGCACATCCACCTTTTCGAAGCATGCCAACCCACCAAAGCACCGCCTCTGCCATCAACCTCCTCGACAAGGAAAACGAGAAGGCGCCACGGCCCGTCGAGGCCGAGGCACTCCCCGGCAACACGATGGATGACGCCGTGATGCGTGTCATTGCCAGGGTTGAGCAGACCCTTGGCGCATGGCGCTTCAGTGCCGCGGATCAAGATAGGCATGTCAGCACCAAGAGGCTGCAGCTCGCCGCACAACATGATCGATGGCGCGCCGCAGAGCAAGCTAGGCGTGTCCGCGCTGATAGGCTGCGGCTGGCCGCACAGTGAGACCATTGGAGCACCGCAGAGCGAGAGGCACGGCGCGCTGCACAGCAAGAGCGGATCCATCGGCGCTTGCCTGCTGTTGACAGGGCGTCATAGCTGGGTACACGTCCCGTCAGTACCCCCATTCCTCACCAGGAGTGGGCAGAGGCCGTTGGCGCCGTACTTGCACCAAAGACCGGCCGCGCCATACTTGCACCGGACACCTGCCGCGCCGTTCGCATGGGTCGCGCCGTTCACCTTGTCCGCGGCCCGCTCGATGCCAACGCGCTGGTCGCTAGGCTCGACCGCCTCCTTGGCCCAGGTGTCCACCTGGGCGCAGTAGAGGAACATGGCCGTCGCATCCTCGAGCTGGTGATCTCCAATGAAATAGCCAACTTGGAGCTTGAGGTTGCACTCCAGATGTACCGCGAGCATGTTGACCGCTTGGACGAACGCGTGCACGAGTTCAGGCAGAGCCAAGAGCTACCGTAGTCAAGGGCTGCTGGTCATGGTCTCATGGACGCATTTTATTTTGTTGAGTCGTTTCGATGTGCATGGCTATGTCTTCACAGCAATCATAATATTGCTCTGTTTATTGCTCTGTTTTAATGTGTGTACTCTGTTTTCCGTTCTTATATGTTCTGTTTCAATGTGTGTGTATAGGCTTTCCATTCTATATATGTGGATGATAACAGCTAGATACAAATTAGTATACAAAAATAGATAGAAAATGGAATTCATAATATATATTCATTGTTCATTAGTTCATCATAGAATATATATAATATCATCACGTATACGTGATGATACTTAACTACTAGGTACAATGCATAAAATTGAAAACAAACAATACTAAAACTAATAATCCCTCCTAGGGGCAGTATTCTGGCAGGCCCTCGCCAGCAGCTCCCTGGTGCGCGGCGTCTATCCAGCGCGGAGGCAGTACTCCGCCTCCTCCGCTTTGCAGCGCTTGACGTACCGATCTGCCTCTTGTTGGCGGACGAGCACGAACGATCTTGCCATTTCTTTGGGCGCCCACCAGAGCTCCTCGTCGGTGGCACGCTAGAGCTTATCGGCCCACCTCCACGCAGTGATGAGGCGCCTAGCGCCTTTGACCTTCCTCGCGAAGTACCCATCTTCGTACACCTCCTCCGCACGACGACGAGCCCGCCCCCAAAGCTCCATTGCCTCCTTTTTCCAGGCGGCATCACGGGCTTCACAGGCCGCCTGGTACCTGGCTTCCTCCTCCGCCATCTCCTTCTTGAACGCCACTTGCCTAGCTTTCTTAGCCGGCAGCAGCGACTTCCACAGACAAAGATTGTATTGGCCCAGAAACAACTCCAAAGTTTGGGGGTCCGGCGCAACCTCGTCCGGCGGCGCGTAGGGGTCCTCCTCGTCGCTCCTCTTCGACTGAGCATCCTCGGGGGCGACGCCTCCTCGTCGGCGCGTGGGAAGATCAGTGGCACCATGGCAGAGATTTGACAGAGAGAGAGAGAGGGCGAGCGAGGGGAGGATGTAGATGAGAATGCAGGCGGGACGACGTGAGGAAGGTAGTATTTATTGGCGGCCGGAATCTAGATCAGCGGGAACAGTACACACGCCGGTCGCCGGAATTTATGAGTACTGTAGTTTGAATTACACACGATTCCCGCAACAAAATCCATCTGTGAACTTAATAGCTGACGGTTTCCAATACATAACCATGTCTGATTACTAACCCATGCCACTCACCTTCCAAACCTCGAGGCGCGAAATAGAGCGCCAATCCTGTGGGGCCCGATTGTCTTACCAGATCTTTATATTTTCTTTTTTGAACACCAGATATTTACATCGTCTGATCATTTTTTAATTTTTATGGAATTTAAATGCCATGGCACTCCGTGCATGTGTCCAAGCCGTTATGGTTAGCCACTGCATGTAGATGTAGTTCAAATTTGGACTACGGTCATTAAATGGCTAGAAAATCACTTAAATGTCTTTAAAAGGTCAAATGACCCATAGAATTTTAAAAATATTCACATGACAGTTGTATTAGTGCACGTTAACTGTGATGCATTGTCCTCTATCGGAACCACGAGCCTTCTACTGAGTTGCTCCGGTTTGTGAGGGGAGTGTGTCCAAACTTTCGTCAAACAGGCCAATTTTTTTACCACATCATCTTGTTGGCATGACATTACGTCAAGCAATGTTTCATGTGTTTCTGATCATTTTTCAATCTTTTGGAATTTAAATGCCATGGCACTCCATGCATGTGTCTAGGCCGTGACACCAATATGTTTGAAAATTCCTTCCAATTTACTGCACATGGAATTAACTCGCACACAAGTACACAAAAATATCATTTTGAAACCGTTATGGTTAGACGTTGCATGTAGATGTAGTTCAAATTTGAATTGCGGTCATTAAATGGCTAGAAAATCACTTAAATATCTTTGAAACACTGGTACCGTAAGGACAAATGGTTTTTAACCCCTTTCCGCGACGGCATTTGGAACCGTCGCCAAGTGAGTGACTGCGATAGGGGGGTCCATCCCACATGACTCAGAAACTGTCGGGGATAGGCGAGCGGCTACTGACGATCGCCATAGAATAAACGTATGAGAAGCCGCCCCAGTCCCACACGTTACATCTCGACGTTACGTTTCTGATCCGAGAGACATCCCAAATGATTACGCCACTATAGTCGTGTGAAAAAGGTGGACATCAACATTTAATCTACCAATATGTTTGCAATAGGTACGTTATCGCACACAGTTCAAGAATGTAAAATGTGTGCGGTGCCTCTACTAACGCCAATGTGTCCATTTTCATAACTGTGTGCGATTGGTATTCCTATCACACAAGCACACTGGTTTGAAATGTTTGTCGTATTACCATGAATCACACACGCATATAAGACGAAACCGTGTGTGTGTCCGTCAGGCATCACAAACGTTTCACGTCAAAGAACCGTCTGTTCTCTATTTTTCATCGCACACGCTGTTTTCTTTCTAACCGTGTGCACATTATTTTATTCGCTCCTGTATAATTTTATTTTTCCCTGTAATTTATTATTCAAATTGGAAAATTTGAATTATGAAATGTGGAATTCAAATTCTCAGCACAATGGTTCAACAACGAATCCATAAATAAAATTGTTAGTATAATATGTTCAGTAATTACAGGATTAGACAACAATTAACAATGATGAACCACAATATTTTGAGGCGGTAAAGGTGAACAGACAAGTGTAAATAATTTTGACTGCCGATGGTGTAGAAGAAGCAGAATGCCCATAATGTGCCTTCCTGCATGACATAGGCAGGAACAACTTTTGTCCAACCCCTTGTGATGATCGCCCGCCCATCCTTCACCGCCTTCAGGAAGACTTCTAGAGCATTATCATGGTAGCATGAATTATATACTTTAACCTTAGTTGCCTCCACTCCGGTCATGTAGTTTGCAAGGTAATCATCAGTAAATAGCTTCGGAAACCACTGAAAATAGAAAAATTTCAAATACTAAGGTCTAATAGAGTAACTTGTTTTGGGTAGGGGGAAAAGGCAACACATTACTTACCATCCTAAAGTTCACTGTTGTCTTGGACAAGGTGTAAATAAAGAGCTTAATTCCCATCACCCGTTTCTTTCACCTAACAATCTTTCTTAGTTTCCTCACTTGACGCTCGTTCATGAATATCTCATTGCCCCATACGCAAAAGGGATCGAAGCATGGATAAGTACCACTCATATATGTACCTACAAGCAACCAGTAAATGTTAGAAGCTAAACTGAGATTGCACAAATGATGTAAAATACAACTACCTACGTTCCTAAGTACAAGTATTTTTAGAGATTTCAATATGAACTACATACGGATGTATATAGAATTATAGATATAGTTTAGATTAGAATCTAGATTCACTCATTTTGCTCCGTATGTAGTCTATATTGGAATCTCTAAAAATACTTATATTTAGGAACAGATGGTGTATAAGACATGGGATGCAGCTAACCTCGATGGCAAACAACAGCATCGCCCATTGTAGCCCTGTGTAAGTACATGGAAAGCCAATGTTAACTACAACAGGGTTAACATCCACCAAAAATAGCAAATCGTAATAAAACGGCAACATTTGTAGTGATATCTTCATTGTGAAAGAGTAGCACGGTAGCAAAGGGACGGATTAAAAAATGGATACAAATGTTAATTGCAACAGGCTTAACAGCATCCTAAGTCATGTTTTGTAAGTTTGTAACCATTGAAATACAACTGTTTAAAAATGGATACAATTGTAAATTGCAACAGGCTTAATAGCCATTGAAACCGGTACTAATAAAAACGCAATTGGCAGAGTTAAACATCACAAGGCAGGTGCTGCCAAAGCAGAGAATGGCCCAGTTGTCTATAAAAAGGTAGGGAAAATAGCTAAAATGTGTTAGGCATGTTTACTACAACATGCTTAATACATCGACCGTACAAAACATAGCCATTAATTGCAACTGGTATTGGTAAGATTGAACAGGTGAGTTCATACTTGGTAAGTCCTGAGAGGTAGTTGTTGGGTCACTTCATCTTGGCCAGAGCCCGCCCAAAGTCAGCGGCGGCGGAGGTGAGCTATTCCTCCGGGTTGAAGCGTGGATCAGTGCCACAGACATGTGTACCTACAAGAAGCAAGTAAATCTTAGAAGCCAAACTGCAATTGCATAAATGATGTAATATACTGTAAGACATGGGATGCGGCTAACCTTGACGGCAAACAATAGCATAGCCCGTTATGGCCCTGCGTAAGTACATGGAAAGGCATGTTAAGTACAATAGGGTTAGCATCCAGCAAAAATAGCAAATGGGCAGCATCTCTAGTATATCTTCATTGTGGAGAGTAGCACGGTAGCAAAGGGACAGATTAAAAAATTGATACAACTGTTAATTGCAACAGGCTTAACAGCATCCTAAGTCATGTTTTGTAAGTTTGTAGCCATTGAAATAGAACTGTTTAAAAATGAATACAACTGTTAATTGCAACAGGCTTAATAGCCATTGAAACCGGTACTGATAAAAATGCAATTGGCAGAGTTAAACATCACAAGGCAGGTGCTGCCAGAGCAGAGAATGGCCTAGTTGTCTATAAAAAGGTAGGGAAAATAGCTAAAACGTGTTAGGCATGTTTACTACAAGATGCTTAATACATCGACCGTACAAAACATAGCCATTAATTGCAGCTGGCATTGGTAAGATTGAACTGGTGAGTTCACACTTGGTAAGTCCAGAGAGGTAGTTGCTGAGGCACTTCATATTTGCCAAAGCCCGCCCAAAGTCAGCAGTGGCGGAGGCGAGCTATACCTCCGGGTCGAAGCGTGGATCAGTGACACTGAGATGTGTACCTACAGGCAACCAGTAAATGTTAGAAGTTAAACTGCAATTGCACAAATGATGTGAAATACTGTAAGACATGGGATGCAGCTAACCATGATGAGAAACAACAGCATCGGCCGTTATGACCCTGCGTAAGTACATGGACAGGCATGTTAAGTACAACAGGGTTAGCATCCACCAAAAATAGCAAATGGGCAGCATCTCTAGTGATATCCTGAGACATGTATTGTAAGTTTGTTGCTGGTATTGGTGAAATTGAGTTGGACAGTTAATACTTGAACATCACACAGTGTGCAGTACTGAAATAAACAAGGCACGAACAAGCTTAATACATCAACCGTACAAAACATAGCCATTGCAAGTGATATTGTTAAGATTGAGCTGGTCAGATCATACCTGGTAAGTCCTGGGGGGTAGTCGCTGGGGCACTTCATCTGGGCCAAATCCTGCACCAAGTCGGTGGCGGCGGAGGCGAGGTGTTCCTCTGGGTCAACACGCACAGCGGCCATTGTGCCATCGACCGCCATCAGCTCCTCGACCTCCACGTGATATGTGGTTGGGCTTGCGCGGCGATGCTCTGGAGGTAGGGTGCTGGGGATTTGGAGGCATGAGGATGTTTTGCAGGCGCCATTTAAGCAATCATGCCAGGGTCGTTGTAGTGATCGGTGGGTTACCTGACTGGATCCAAGCAGAACGTAGATGTGGTTGAAGCTGTGGTTGCAGCGACGGCGGTTTGAGCTGCCGGTAGGGGGGAGGGAGGAGGAGGGATACTGAGGAAATTTGATGGGTGGGGATGTGGTGGGAGGAATAAATTCTGAAATCGTGCGCCTAATGAAAATTTCCCTGCGAAACTTGAAACTTGGGCGGGGGAAAAACACAACGCAGATGAAGCGCGTAAAATACTCGTGTGCGAGAAAAGAGAAAATTGGCAGATCCTGTCTCCAAAAAATGTACATGTGTAGTTGATTTTTTCGGTCAATGGTACGCCTGGTTTATTAGGAAACGTCGCATAGGTAACTGACTTATGGATCATTAATGCAAAACAACGCACACTGGTACGCCATACAAACCGTGTGTTTTGTGATCTTCTAATAATTCTTATATCTACCAGCATCTCCAACCACACCTAATTTCAAAAATCTCTTTCATTGTATCAGGATTATTCAATGTACATGAACGAGGCAAGGTGACACCCGATGAGCAATCATCAGTTTATGAAATGCAATCAAGTGTCAACCTGCCTCGCTCGCATAGCCAGATTTGATCCTATGCAACAAGAGAGAAGCTTGCTGTCATCCGTCGGCGCGGAAATTTAAGCCGGTGTGCAGCCAACTCGCATGGCAAGGTGGGACTAAAAACTAGCTACGACTAGCTCTAGTCTCCTCTGGTGGCTGCGGGCGGACATTTCGGGAGTATTTAGGGCCGGGGTGCGGCTACAAAACTTCAGTGAACACATGTTAATCAACGCTCAAAGCCCTTAAAGGACGTGCTTACCGACATTGTACATTAATAATAGATAGTACCAACTTAAAGTACTACTAGTAATTTGCTCTAAAAGTATGTATGTAGTACTGGTAGATGCTCGTAATTAATTATACAAACTTACGGGTGACACACGCACTAACTATTTCTCACATGCTTCTATCGGGGCATGCTGGCCAGACACCGGCGTTCTCCTTCCCGGCCTTGTAGGCGGCAGCCCACCGTGCTTCAATCTCCGCCAAGCTCTCCTCAGCACGGTGTGTGGCCTCTTCTTTCTTGCGGCGGCGGGACTCTCTTTTCTTGAGTGATTTCTATCTTTTCCGCTCCTTATGTGTGGCTTTGGCCGCCTCTAGATCAACCGCCCATTCGGCCATGGCAGCCTCAAAGTCTGCCCATGTAACTGTGTGGCCGCTGGCGGCGATGAACTCGGCATGGCGAGATGCCATCGCTTCCTTACCATGTGTGCGGTCGCGGGCGGTGAGGAATGCAGCGCGGCGGGATGCCATCGCTTCCTTACCAGTTACCCTGCACCACGGTGCCATGAACGACGCTTAGAGAGAGCTCTGGGACGGAGTGGCCGGGCAACCGTACTGTGCGGTGGTTTTTAAGAGCTCAACGACAAACAACGAAGGAAATTCGGCTTCCCTTACAATTTTGCTCGTTCATTATCGCACACGGTTCATCTCCGTCGGCTCCGGAAACAATGTGCGCTGATTGGCCGGAACCCCAGCCACGCGGATCACGCGTGTGCACCGTAGGATGGGCCGTGATCCAACGGCAATCCACATCCCTCACATCACACCCGTGCAGCTGTAGCTGGATTGGATTTATATGCGCTAAATGCCTAGAAAATGCACATAATCCCCTAAATATGGTAAATCAGCCCAGAAAAATGCCAAATTTGAACACGGTGATTTGCAGGGTGTATGTTCGTCGTAGAAAAAAACTCCAGGGCAAAGAACGAAGAAAATTTGGATTCCACTTCAATCTTGGTGATTTCCCTCTCGAAAGCATGGAACTTCCTCGGTGATGGTTCAATTTATGAAGGGCGTGCATGACAACATAAGCCAAACCTTCTCAAATTTTTACCAGGGCATGGTGAGGACATACCATGGCACCATGCCAGGCATCATGTTTTTCAAGCATTTATTTCATTTTTCTATAGTTGAAAACCCAATAAACAAACATTTGTGGTTGACTATTGCCACACATTTCATCGAAATATCTGCCCATTTCTTGTAAAAGGCTTGAGAATTTACTAAATGGCATGAGCATGGTTTTCCAGGTCGTTCTTGTGCACCCTTTCAAGCACCGATTGTTTGAACTTGAATTATGTGCACTAATGCCTAGAAAATGCACATAATCCCCTAAATATGGTAAATGAACCCAGAAAAGTGCCAAATTTGAACACGGTGATTTGCAGGGTGTATGTTCATCGTACAAAAAAAGTCACGGACAAAGGACAAAGGAAATTTGGATCCCCCTTCAATCTTGGTGATTTCCGCCTCGAAACCATGAAACTTCCTCGATGATGGTTCAATTTATGAAAGGCATGCATGATGACATAAGGCAAACATTCTCAAATTTTTACCAGGGCACGGTGAGGCCATACCATGGCACCATGCCAGGTGTCATGTTTTCCAAGAATGTATTTCATTTTTGTATAGTTGTTAACCCAGTAAACAACGCGTTTGTGGTTGACTATTGCCACACATTTCCTTGAAATTTCTGCCCATTCCTTGTAAAAGGCATGAGAATTTACTAAATAGCACGAGCATGGTTTTCCAGACCGTTCTTGTGCACCTTTTCATGCACCGATTGTTCGAATTTGAATTATGTGCATTAATGCCTAGAAAATGCACATAATCCCCTAAATATGGTAAATGAGCCCGGAAAAATGTCAAATTTGAACATGTTGCGTTGGAGGGGGGTATGTTGATTGTTGGAAAAAACTGAATGACAAACTAGGACGGAAATTTGGATTCCCCTTCAATCTTGGTGATTTCCCTCTCGAAAGCATGGAACTTCCTCGGTGATGGTTCGATTTATGAAGGGTGTGCATGATGACATAAACCAAACCTTCTCAGCTTTTTACCAGGGCACGGTGAGGCCATACCATGGCACCATGCCAGGCGTCATGTTTTTCAAGCACGTATTTCATTTTTCTATAGTTGATAACCCAGTAAATGACGCGTTTGTGGTTGACTATTGCCACACATTCCCTTGAAATCTCTGCCCATTCCTTGTAAAAGGCATGAGAATTTACTAAATACCACGAGTATGGTTTTCCAGACCGTTCTTGTGCACCTTTTCATGCACCGATTGTTCGAATTTGAATTATGAGGATTAATGCCTAGAAAATGCACATAATCCCCTAAATATGGTAAATGAACCCGGAAAAATGCCAAATTTGAAGACGTTGCATTCGAGGGGGTATGTTGATTGTAGAAAAAACTTAATGACAAACTAGGAAGGAAATTTGGATTCTCGGCCCCTTCAATCTTGGTGATTTCCCCCTCGAAACCATGAAAAATCCTCGGTGATGGTTCGATTTATGAATGGCATGCACGACGACATAAGCCAAACCTTCTCAAATTTTTACAGGGCATGGTGAGGCCATACCATGGCACCATGCTAGCCGTCATGTTTTTCAAGCATGTGTTTCATTTTTCTACAGTTGAAAAACCAATAAACGACGTGTTTGTGGTTGACTATTGTCACACATTTTCGTGAAATCTCTACCCATTCCTTGTAAAAGGCATGAGAATTTACTAAATAGCACGATCATGGTTTTCCACACCATTCTCGTGCACCTTTTCATGCACCGATTGTTTGAATTTGAATTATGTGCATTAATGCCTAGAAAATGCACATAATCCCCTAAATATTGTAAATGAACCCGGAAAAGTGCCAAATTTGAACACGGTGATTTACATGGTTTATGTTCGTCGTAGAAAAAAACTCATGGACAAAGGACAAAGGAAATTTGGATTTCCCTTCAATCTCGGTGATTTACTATCGCACACGATTCATCTCCGTTACCTCTGCGAACCATGTGTGTTCACCCACACATGCAAAAGGATAAAGAAAACCCTCGCCCACTTCGTCCCCACCCACTCGCCGCTGACTCCTCCGCAACTCTGCACCTCATCAACTTCTATCGTGGTGGCCACCCTAAGCTCGATGGCTGTCAGCATTCTAGGAACCAGGGTACACAGACTTGCCTACCTGCGGCCCACGGCGTCGCTCCATCGATGGCCTGGTACAGCCCATCTTCAGCATCGACAAGACAAGACCCTCGCAAGGGGCCAAGCCTCGCGAGGCGGATGACGCCAAGACCTCCGGAGGGAGCGGCCTCCCTAGGCTGGCTCCTGAGGAGCGGAGATTCCTATGCAAGCACCCATCTCATGCGGTTCAGTTGACGCAAGCCATGACGACCAAGGCCAGGCGGGCGCCAGCGGGCGCAGTGCAGCAGGTTTCCTCTTTTCTGGTAAGGAGGCAAGCGCAGGCGCAGAGTCCCAAGGAATCACCCAAAGGTTTCCATTCCTGTGCAATGAGACCAAGACCGCCAGGACGGCAGGATGGATGCCATCGCCGAGCCCACCACGACGTCATGACCAGAAGCTTTGCAAGCGAAGACCACCTTTCGTCAGGATAAGATGTACTACTTGTCCCCCTTCAAAATTAGTCATTGTGGGATCCCTTCCTGCCTTCATTTTGGAGGAAGAGGACCAAGGCCACTATATATAGGTTAGCCACCACCATAGGAAGGGGAGATCGAATCCTCAGATCAAACCCACACAAGAACATACCTCGTGAGGTTGTTCTTCCTCTATACTAGTTCATCCTTAGCCCCTCGCAAGGCTAATCCACCCCAAAGCAGGAGTAGGGTCTTGCACCGCAAGGTGGCCCGAACCTGGGTAAACTGCCATGTCAACTTCCTTTCTTGTTCATCAAGCTAGTCCGTGAGAGCGACAAATCAGTTGGCTGGAGAGGTCGAGTTCTTCACACACGCACCAGAGTTCGAACCTTTCTTGGGTAAGCGGAGCCCTGAATCCGACATTTGGCGCACTAGATAGGGGCGTGTCGAGGCTCTTCTCCGACCTTTGCCCCGTTTCCGCCCCCGCCGCCTTCATGGAGGAAGGTCCCCGAGCTTACGCCGAGCATTGGGCTGCCAGAACCGCTCAGGCGGTGCCTGCCGGCCATGGAGCTCGGCGCCCCACGCTCCCCGTGACCATCGCGACCGCTGGATCGATCGACCGTCGACGGCTCGAGCTACTTCCACCACCCCCTGTGCGGTGCCACACTCGCGTCACTGCACGGTCTTCTGGTTACGCCGAGGCATTGTCCCTGTGCACTCGCCGAGAGCAGGCGAACATGCATGCATCGCTCCTCATGGCACGTGAGTTACTGCTATGCAGGTTGGTGGAAAGCAGGGACGACGCTTTGCTCGGCCGAGTTGCCGAGCTACTCGATGTCGCCTGCGAGGGCGCAGCACATTTCTGCATCACGCCCACGTCGCGGACGCCGTCAAGAGCTTGCACCCGCCCCCGCGCTGTCTGCTTGCCCTTCCGAGGAGAGCATGGAGGACCTCGAGGCATGGGTCTGGTGCGAGGTGCCGCTGACCCGACCTAAGGTTTGTTTCCCCGGGGCACGGCCGGGGTAGGTGACCCCTCCTGGAGCCACGCCGAAGGGCCGCCCCCTCATCAACATGACCAGGTGCTAAGGATAATGGGCGGCAGATCCTAGGGGCTGGGGGCTAGCTTCGGGACGACGGCCCCCGGTGCCCCCATACCGCCCCCAATGGGTTCGTTGTACGGGAACAGGGGAAGCCCGTGCGCACTCCCTTCATCGGCTCGAACGACGGAGTCACTAAGGTCGCCCGTGCCCGGGGTCCTTTATGAGCCGGCCCGGCACCCCGAGGACGCCTCCCGCAACAACAATAGTCAGTTATGATCAACACCATTGGGATATGCCGCGCTAAACTTGGATCGCAGGTAGATCGTGCCAAGACGGTGCACCTCCGGGGGTTGGCCTCACCTCGGCCCAGCAGGACAGGCCCGGAGGCCGAACAAGGGGCGGACCCCGCGCGCGGCAGGAGCTCGGCGCGAAGGATTCCCCCGCGCTACGAGGCGAGCGGCGCCGCCCCCACCCCGGTGTGTGCAAGCCAGAAGCAGGTTTTCTACTGGGGAAGGCGCCGGCGAGCCCTCTCCCCCAGATGAGGCCCATCGCCCCCTCGCTACCGCTCGCGTGGCCCCTTGCCCCTTGGCCCTGTCCTGGTTTCCGGACGCCCCAACGGTGGCCGGGGGATGCGTGGACCGGGATTCCTTCCCAGGGGGCGGGGAGTGTTCCACAACTCGCCATGACCAAGGCCATGCGCCCGTGAAGATCTCCACTCGTGACACTCTCACATAATAATGAGTGGGGCTGTACATGCCTTGGAGTCGCCTGAGCGCCGCCCTCGGGCCTCACGGGGCCTCCCACCCACGTCCAAGTGGAAGCACCATGCTCTGCGTTGGCAGTCGACACTGTCCCCCAATGACTATGCCCACGCCCCGTGGAAGCACTGAGCTCCGCGCTGGTGAGAAGAGTAGTGTAGGCGCCGAACGTGGCCACCTTCTTTGCTCTCTTTTGTAACCTGATTTGCTGCCTTTGGAATGAAATTTGGTGTTTCGCACGCCTATTAAAAAAAGGGGGGGGGGGATTTTTCGATTCGCAGTGTTCTTTGCTCTTTGATTTATGTTGGAGGCATGGCTCCTGCCTGCTACTCCCTCTACGAGCGCCCCGCGAGCAGGGGCTGGGTGTGGTGTGCGCATCTGGGCTAGCCTGGGCAGCACCAAGGCCCCCTCGGGGCCATGGACGTAACTGCCACAGGCCCACCTGCGCGCACACCTTGCCAAAGCTTTGGTGTTTGACTCCTCGCGCGGCGCCCTCAAGCAAGCCAGCAGGCGCGCCAGGCGGCCTTAAGCTCTCATGAGCCCCCGAAGGGCTCGCCGCAGGAGAGATGTGCCTCTGCGATACAAGAACCTGTCCAAGGCCGCGAATACAAAAGATAAGTCGCGTCAACTACTCTAGTCGGGAGCCCTCCGGCTCACGACGGCACATTCAAAATTAACCTAGAGGGCACATCATTGTTTCATACATTACAGGGGAGCCCCTCCGAATAATGCTTTCACGCCCCGTGGGGCCGTGCCTGAAATCTGTGCAGGAAAAGCAGGGAATTACAAGCCTAGCGGGGTGCGCTATCGCCGGCGTCGCCGTCATCGTCATCACCATTAGCCCTGCCCTCTCCGGTCGCGAGTGCAGTCACGTCATCGGCAAGGGCGAATTCCTGGATCAGGTCATCCACATGGTCGCCCACCCAACTCGCCAGTTCGCCCTGGGTTACCCTGGGCACGGGGGCTATCGCGGCGTTGAAGTTGAAATCCGGATTGAGGCTGAGAAGGTAGCTGAAGACGCGCGAGAACGCGCGCCCAAGGAGATCTCGGCTCTTCTCTTCGACGAGCTGGCGTGCTCTCGCGGCCTTGCCTTCAAGGCAGGTGATACGTCCATTTTTCATCATGCTTTTATATCAATATTTATTGCATTATGGGCTGTTATTACACATTATGGCACAATACTTATGCCTTTTCTCTCTTATTTTACAAGGTTTACATGAAGAGGAGAATGCTGGAAGCTGGAATTTTGGGCTGGAAAAGGAGCAAATATTAGAGACCAATTCTGCACAACTCCAAAAGTCCTGAAACTTCACGGAAAGTCATTTTGGATTTAATAAAAAATATTGGGCGAAGAAAGTACCAGAGGGGGGCCACCTGCCATCCACAAGGGTGGAGGGCACGCCCTACCCCCTGGGAGCGCCCCCCATCCTTGTGGGCCACCTGGCAGGCCCCCAACGCCCATCTTCCGCTATATGGTGTGTTTTGACCAGGAAAAAAATAAAAGGAAGTTTTCTGGACGAAGAGCCGCCGTCTCGAGGCGGAACCTG
This sequence comes from Thinopyrum elongatum, assembly GCA_011799875.1. Taxonomy (NCBI): domain Eukaryota; kingdom Viridiplantae; phylum Streptophyta; class Magnoliopsida; order Poales; family Poaceae; genus Thinopyrum; species Thinopyrum elongatum. Next base: position 447,426,539 of record CM022299.1, read on the forward strand.
GGCAGAAGCAATCTAGGGCTCCGGCGGAGCTGTTCTGCCGGGGAAACATCCCTCCGGGAGGGGGAAATCATCGCCATCGTCATCACCATCGATCCTATCATCGAGAGGGGGTCAATCTCCATCAACATCTTCACCAGCACCATCTCCTCTCAAACCCTAGTTCATTTCTTGTACACGATCTTTGTCTCAAAACCTCAGATTGGTACCTGTGGGTTGCTAGTAGTGTTGATTACTCCTTGTAGTTGATGCTAGTTGGTTTATTTGGTGGAAGATCATATGTTCAGATCCTTAATGATAATTAATACTCCTCTGATTATGAACATGAATATGCTTTGTGATTAGTTACGTTTGTTCCTGAGGACATGGGAGAAGTCTTGTTATAAGTAATCATGTGAATTTGGTATTCATTCGATATTTTGATGAGATGTATGTTGTCTTTCCTCTAGTGGTGTAATGTGAACGTCGACTACATGACACTTCACCATGATTTGGGCATAGGGGAAGTAATAAGTATATGATGGGTTGCTAGAGTGACAGAAGCTTAAACCCTAGTTTATGCGTTGCTTCGTAAGGGGCTGATTTGGATCCATATGTTTCATGCTATGGTTAGATTTATCTTAATTCTTCTTTCGTAGTTGTGGATGCTTGCAAGAGGGGTTAATCATAAGTGGGAGGCTTGTCCAAGGAAGGGCAGCACCCAAGCACCGGTCCACCCACATATCAAATTATCAAAGTTTCAAACGCGAATCATATGAGCATGATGAAAACTAACTTGACAACAATTCATTCCCATGTGACCTCGGGAGAGCTTTGCTTTATATAAGAGTTCGTCCAGGCTTGTCCTTTTCTACAAAAAGGATTGGGCCACCTTGCTGCACATTGTTTACTTTTGTTACTTATTACCCATTACGAATTATCTTATCACACAACTATCTGTTACCGATAATTTCAGTGCTTGCAGAGAATACCTTGCTGAAAACCGCTTGTCATTTCCTTTTGGTCCTTGTTGGGTTGGACACTCTTACTTATCAAAAGGACTACGATAGATCCCCTATACTTTTGGGTCATCAAGACTCTTTTCTGGCGCTGTTGCCGGGGAGTGAAGCGCCTTTGGTGAGTGGAATTTGGTAAGGAAACATTTATATAGTGTGCTGAAATTTACTATCACTTGTTACTATGGAAAGTAATCCTTTGAGGGGTTTGTTTGGGGTATCTTCACCCCGAACGGAAGAGCAAAGAATTGCCCCTCAACCTACTGCACCTACTGAAAATATTTATTATGAAATTCCTTCGGGTATGATAGAGAAACTGCTAGCTCATCCTTACACAGGAGATGGAACATTACATCCTGATATGGATCTAATCTATGTGGATGAAGTTTGTGGATTATTTAAGCTTGCAGGTTTTCCCGAGGATGAAGTCAAGAAGAAGGTCTTCCCTTTATCTTTGAAGGAGAAGGCATTGACATGGTATAGGCTATGTGATGATATTGGATCAGGGAACTACAACCGATTGAAATTGGAATTTCATCAGAAGTTTTATCCTATGCATCTGGTTCATCGTGATCGGAATTATATATATAATTTTTGGCCTCGTGAAGGAGAAAGTATCGCTCAAGCTTGGGGGTGGCTTAAGTCAATGTTATATTCATGCCCCAATCATGAGCTCCCAAGAGAAATTATTATTGAAAATGTTTATGCTCGGCTTTATCATAATGATCGATCCATGCTCGATACTTCTTGTACTGGTTCTTTTATGAAGAAGACTATTGAATTCAAATGGGATTTATTGGAAAGAATTAAATGCAACTCTGAAGATTGGGAACTCGACGAAGGTAAGGAGTCAGGTATAAACCTTAAGTTTGATTGTGTTAAATCTTTTATGGATACCGATGCTTTTCATGATTTTAGCACTAAATATGGACTTGACTCTGAGATAGTAGCTTCTTTCTATGAATCTTTTGCTACTCATGTTGATCTTCCTAAGGAGAAGTGGTTTAAATATCATCCTCTCATTGAAGTTAAAGTAGTAGAACCTATTAAAGTTGAAGAAGAAACTATTACTTATTGTCGATGTACTAAATATTGGGCCTTTAGTACCCCATACTTGTGCACGGGCAGTTGTAGCCATACCTGCGGCAAGGCTTGTCGGGGGAACAACTGAAGATCGATCCAAGGTTATCAAGAGACATCCATGCCAAGGATCAGGAGATAAGGAGGACTGAAGACCAAGGGCTCGGCTCCCGGCAAGATCTTGCCGGGGTAGCCCGCCAAGCCCGGCAAGATTCGCACCCGACAAGGTTCCGCCACTGTGTCACCGCTCCAGCGCAGCGACCGGCCTGGCATTTTGGCCCCACCTCTGGATGCGTGGCAAGGCACTAGTGGAGGCGAGCTTAAGCGGTACTAATGGGATGGCCCCTTTTTCCATCCCCAAGAAAGTAGGGACACCTAAACGGACAACTCACGGTGCATTAAATGCATTTGTCCTAAACCGTCAGTGGTTAGGTATGATAACCATGTAGCTACTTTACACCTCGCAGATGAGCAGTTCGCCACTGTGGTGACCCCTTTGATCATATAAAAGGAGGCCCAAGGCAACTGCTACAGAGGGAGGAGGACTCTCAGCCCATTCTGCATGCGTAGCTGCTGCTTGAACTTACTGTTCATCGCAAGCGCTCCAAGAACTGGGACGAATCACTGATAATAAACTAAAGCAGGAGTAGGGTTTTATGCGGATCAGCGGCCCAAACCTGGGTAAAAATCCCCTCGCGTTCATCTTCGGTTCTACTCTTTGTGCAAACCTCTCTCCCTGCCGAACCATAAAGGGGTCCCTCAGATCCCATAGGTGTCGTACGCCGACATCTTTGGCGCGCCAGGTAGGGGGATCGAGGTTGCGGGAACCTGATCTGGTGATCAGCGCGTCAGTTTCTTCATCGTTTTTGTTACGATTTCGCCCAAGAGGAAGGGTGCGGTAGCGGTTGTTCCTTCTACGTCCGTCCTGCCTGTGCCTACTCAGACAGGTGACGGCATGGATGCAGGAGGTGGAGGTATAGAGCCTCCACGGCGTTCTGGTGGTCCAAGCCATACGAGCGGTGTTGTTCGCAACGGCGACGTCAACCTGCACGCCGCTAGATCCAGGGACGGAGCCGTGCTGCCTACGGGCAGCGCAGCGAACTCCGGAGATCGGAGGACGCCTTCTAGGGCTCCCGCGCCGGCGCAAGCTCGCGGCCTTCCCAGGTCGCACGCGACGAGCAGCGTCGTGGCGCTGGTGGTTCAGAACATCCTCTTGGAAACACTTCAGCACAGATCCCAAGGTGCATAGGCCCAGCATGCACGCCAAACCGCCGGTGGGGTGGCGCGCAGTCGTGGCGATGCTCCTTCTAACACTGTTAGGAGTCAGAGCACCTCACGTACCTCGCACCTGTCGCCGCCACCTACGCCAGCAGAAGCTTTGGCACGTGCGCAGTTGCTCCTCGATTTTCCTCCTGCTCCGGAGAAGATGGAGGAGTGGCGATCTACTATCCAGAGCCTCATCGGCTTCGTCAACAATGATAGGCCGCAGCAGGCGGGGCCCTCGCGGCAGCGGTCTATCGTTCCGGTGCGAGCCGATGGTGAGAAGACCGAAGGCGGTGCAACCATGGTGCACTCCCCTCCACGACAGCAGCAGCGGTCGTCAACCCGGCGGACCGACGGCCGTGATGACGATTCCATGGTGTCGTCCGATCCGCGGATGCGCCGCGATCAGCGTCAAGTTCTCCTGGAACGAAGGAAAGAAGAGGCTCGAACTACCATCGAGCGGCGACGGGAGGCGCGTCATCAGTCCGATAAACGTGCAGGGCCTACTATCGACAAGCCCGCTCCAGGGGACGCAGGTGACTTGCCCTATGAGGTAGGTAGTCCAGCGTTTACCCGTGAGCTGTGGCGAGTCCAGTGGCCCAACTCCCGAACATTCAAACCCGAGGTCCCGGAGAAATATGACGGAAAGACTCACCCCTCAGAGTTCCTGAGCATCTACACCATTGCGGTGCAGGCTGCCAGAGGCCGAGACGACAAGATACTTGCCAACTACTTCCCGTTGGTTCTCAAACCCAATGTCAGGTCATGGTTGATGCATCTACCGGAGAATTCCATTTCTTCCTGGTCAGATCTGTGCCATCAGTTTGTTGGCCCTTTGTTGGAGGCCACCAAGCTCCTGGCCAAGAAAGTGATTTGCATCTCCTCCCTCAAAGGGAGGGCGAGCCCCTGCGCAAGTTTATCCAGAGGTTTAGCCGAGTGCAGTATAATATTCCAGATGTTCATCCTGCCACTGTTGTTAGCATGTTTCATCAGAACATGCGTAACCGCAAGATGCGCGAAGAGCTGGCGATGAACAAAGTCAGGAGTATTGCCGAGCTTTACGCTCTGGCCGACAAATGCGCTCGAGCTGAAGAAGGGAGGAAACTCCCCGACGAGAATGTTGGCGCGGGGGGCGAATCTGAGGATGAAGACGTTGCCACCCCATCGAAGAAAGGCCGGCGGCGGAATAGGAAGCGCAAAGGCCGTGCTTGCTGTCGAGGAATCCGGCAACCCCGGCACCGCCAAGAAGGCCAAGGTTGACGACCCCGGCAAGGAAGTTACCGGGTGCGCTTCCTGTCAGGCCTTGGCGGCTGCCGACAAGCCGGAAGGCTCCGGCAAACAGTATTGCATGATCCATCGCACCAAGGGCCACGATCTCCAAAACTGCCGTCAAGTTGAGCAACTTGTGGAGAAGCAGAGAGCTGAGTATGAAAGACAAGACAAAGAGAAGGCCCAGGACGGTGCTGAGGGATCCGGCAAGAAGCATGGTGGTCGAGGAGGCCGCCACGGCAAGGCTAAGCAACAGAAGGAGAGACCCGCCCGAGGCCGCGACAAGGACGAGGGAGGCGATGATGATGATGAAGACGACGAATCCAGCGAGCACGAGTTTCAGAAAGCCACAGAGGCCATGTTTATTGAAAGGGGCGCCTCGTTGCATTCTTCTCACCACCGACTTAAACAGTGGGTGCGTGAGGTTAATGCGACGGAGCCGTCCCTTGATGCACGGAAACCTCTAAAGTGGTCCCACACGCCCATCAATTTGGACGCCGAGGATCACCCTGATCGCACAACTACGGTCAGGTGCTTGCCCTTGTTGGTCTCACCAACAATCCGCAACCTCAAGGTGACAAAGATGCTGGTTGACGGTGGGGCCGGGCTAAACTTAATCTCGCCGATCGTGCTCAAGAAGTTGCAAATTCCTGATGAAGATCTCGAGGAAACGGGCACGTTCCAAGGGATCAATCCAGGAAGAACCCAGCCAAAAGGCAAGGTTATGCTACCGGTAACATTTGGTAGCGAGCTCAATTACAGGACAGAGAAGGTGGTGTTCGATGTAGCCAATATCCCCGTGTCATACAACGGGATCCTTGGCCGCCCAGCGTTGGCCAAGTTCATGGCGGCATCACACTATGCGTACAATGTGTTGAAGATGCCCGGACCGATTGGTGTCATCACTGTTCACTCCGACAAGAAGGATGCACTAATCTGCACTGACCAACTCTACCGGGAGGTAGCTGCAGCACCTGCCGTCAAGGCATCTGCTCCTGCCGCTGGAACTCCCGGAGGGAAGGAGAAGAAGACCGGCAAGATCTCTGGCGCAAACTCCGGCAAGCGCACCTCTTCGGAGTGCTGCGCTTCTGTTGAGGACGCACCAGAGAGTTCTATCGGCAAGAACAAGAATCCAAGGCTGCTCCACCAGAGACCAAGAAGGTGCCCGTCAAGGAGGACGGAACGGGAGGAACTTTCACCATAAGTTCCACCCTAGATGACAAATAGGAAAGTGCACTCGTTGCTTTCTTGCGAGTGAATGTCGATGTGTTTGCATGGCAACCATCTGACATCCTCGGTGTTCCCAGGAAAGTAATTGAGCACCACCTTGCTGTCTATCCTCACGTGCAGCCCGTCAAGCAGAGGGTGAGGAAGCAAGCCTTGGAGCGGCAAGAATTCATTGCCGAAGAAATCAGGAAGTTGGAAGCGGCAGGTTTGGTCAGAGGGGTGCTTCACCCAACGTGGCTAGCCAATCCGGTTGTAGTGCACAAGGCGAATGGGAAATATAGGCCGTGTATTGATTATACAGACATCAATAAAGCCTGTCCAAAAGATCCTTTCCCCTTGCCGTGCATCGACCAGATTGTGGACTCCTCCGCTGGTTGTGACCTACTATCGTTCCTTGATGCTTATTTGGGGTATCATCAGATCTTCATGGCAAAAGAAGATGAAGAAACCCCATGTGGTACATATTGTTTTATACGAATGCCTTTCGGGTTGAAAAGTGTTGGTTCTACATTTGCGAGAGCTGTCCAAATCGGTTTTGAGCCTCAGCTACATAGAAATATGGAAGCATACATGGATGACATAGTGGTCAAAACCAAGGATAAAGCGACGCTCATACAAGACTTAGAAGAAACATTTACAAATCTGTGCAAGATCAATTTAAAGCTCAATCCTGAGAAGTGTGTGTTTGGCGTCCCTTCCGGCAAGCTTCTCGGGTTCTTTGTATCTCAGCGTGGGATCGAAGCGAACCCCGACAAGATCAAAGCCATTGAGCAGATCCAAGCGCCAAGACGCGTCAAGGATGTACGTCGCCTTGCCGGCTGCGTTGCTGCCTTAAGCAGGTTTATCTCCAAATCTGCTAAGCGCCCTGCCCTTTTTCAAAATTTTGAAGAAGGCAGGTCCAATGAGATGGAGTCCGGAAGCGGAGAAAGCGCTTCAAGATTTGAAGAGGTACCTCTCGTCTCCGCTGACGCTAGTCGCACCTAAGCCACAAGAGCCGTTGCTGCTGTATCTAGCGGCAACAAATCAAGTGGTTAGTGCTGCGTTAGTGGCGCAGAGAGAAGTTGACGAGGAGGCAACGGCAGCGGCAGGACCGTCAAGTGATGTGCCGGGATCTTCCCCGGCAAGGTCTGGTGCCGACAAGACAGGATCTGCGCAGTCAGAGGAATCAACACAAAAGAGGAAGATGGTGCAGCGTCCAGTTTATTTTGTCAGTTCCCTTTTACAGGGAGCTAGGTCAAGATACTCTGGTGTGCAAAAATTGCTCTTCGGCCTTCTCATGGCCTCGAGGAAGCTGCGCCATTATTTCCAAGCGCATGAGATTACCGTTGTCACTCGCTTCACGTTGCAGTGGATTTTGCAAAATCCAGAGGCAACCAGCAGGATTGTAGAGTGGGCTTTGGAACTGTCGAGCTTTGGTCTCAAGTTTGAAAGTACTTCAACAATTCAGAGCAGAGCCTTGGCAGAGTTCATTGCGGAATGGACCCCAACGCGAGATGAGGAGATTCAAGAAACGACTCTTCCCGGCAAGGAAACAGATCAAGAATGGGTTATGTACTTTGACGGTGCTTTTACGCTGCAAGGCGCCGGTGCTGGCGTGCTGCTTGTCGCACCCACCGGAGAGCACCTCAAGTATGTAATTCAGATGCACTTTCCCCAGGAGAGCTCGACAAACAACACTGCGGAGTACGAGGGCCTGCTTGCCGGTCTCAGGATCGCGGCGGACCTCGGTATCAAGAAACTCATCATCAGAGGCGATTCACAGCTTGTTGTCAGGCAAGTCAACAAAGATTATCAAAGTCCATTGATGCAAGCTTATGTGGATGAAGTGAGATAAATGGAAGAGCGCTTTGACGGTCTGCATACTAAGCACATTCCTCGTGCTAAAAACAGTATTGCCGATGACCTGTCAAAGCGCGCTGCCCTTAAGTTACTTATGGAACCAGGAACTTTTATGCTCCAATTGACTCAGCCATCTGTAGTGCCATCAATAGGGCAAGCAAAGAGAAGGAAGTTGAATTCTGGTCAGTACTTTCCGGCAGAGCTCCCGGAAGCCGCCGACAAGGAAGGTGCCAGGATCAACGGCAAGCCTGCCGGGGAACAACAGGCTCCAGCAGGGGCTCAGGCCCTTGCCGTCGAGACAAACGTTCCCCCGGCAGAAGAGATGCCTTTAGTCCTAGTTGTTGAGCCCCAGGCTCCAGCTTGGGCACATCCCATCGTTCATTTTCTTCAAACAGGGGAACTCCCTGAGCAGCAGGAAGAAGCGGAAAAAGTAGCCCGTCAGTCTAGCATGTACCAGTTCGTCGATGGCGTTCTGTACAGAAAGAGACTGAATGGTGTGAAATTAAAGTGTATTCCTCGGGAAGATGGACTGGAGCTGTTGGCAGAGATACATGGAGGCATATGTGGCTCTCACATAGGATCAAGAGTGCTTGTCAGAAAGGCATTCCAGCAAGGTTTCTTTTGGCCTACTGCTCTCCAGGATGCAACTGCACTAGTAACCAGGTGTGAAGCATGCCAGTTTCATTCAAAGAAATCACATCAGCCAGCTCAAGCTCTTCAGATAATCCCTCTCTCCTGGCCATTTTCGGTCTGGGGACTCGACATACTGGGCCCTTTTCCCTGTGCTACCGGGGGCTTTGAGTACTTGTACGTGGCAATCGACAAGTTCACAAAGTGGTCGGAGGTGGAAGCGGTGAGGAAGGTGACAGCACAATCAGCCGTCAAGTTCTTTAAAGGGATAGTTTGCCGTTTCGGTTTGCCCAACAGGATCATCACCGACAATGGCACACAGTTCACAAGTCGCACCTTCATGCAATACGTCCAAGACCTTGGCGTCAAAGTTTGTTTTGCCTATGTTGCTCACCCGAGAAGCAACGGCCAAGCGGAGAGGGCTAATGCTGAAGTGCTGTGCGGTCTCAGGGCCAGAACTTTCGACAAGCTAAGAAAGTGCAGAAGGCACTGGATTGATAAGTTGCCGGTGGTTCTTTGGTCAATCAAAACGACACCAAATCGAGCCACTGGTCAGACACCATTCGCTCTGGTTTACGGAGCGGAAGCATTTCTCCCCACGGAACTCATATACGGGTTACCTCGCGTGCTCGCTTATGATGAGCTTGAGCAAGAGCAACTGCGGCAAGATGACACTATGCTCCTTGAGGAGGATCGTCTTCAGGCTGCTGTGGGAGCTGCACGCTACCAGCAAGCTTTGCGCCGCTATCATAGCCGCAAAGTTCATGCCCGAAGCCTTGAGGAAGGCGACCTTGTTCTTCGGTGGATTTAGTCCGCCAAGAATTCAAACAAGTTGACGCCGAAGTGGGAAGGCCCTTATCGGGTAGTACGAGTCACCAGGCCCGGCACTGTCCGCCTGGAGACCGAGGATGGCGTTCCAGTGAGCAACTCCTGGAATATCGAACATCTTTGCAAGTTTTACCCATAAGGCGCGGTTGCCGGGGGCCCCCGGCAACCTCCTTTTGTACAAGTCTTGCCGGCAAGGCATGTAATCCTTTGTACAAAGCCAGGCATAGACCCTGTGCGCAGTTGAATAAGCTAAGTGTTTTGCATTTCTTGTTGATTTCCATGTTTATATATATGCATGTTTGTCTGAGATATTGTATGACACTTGATCCCCGGTAAGACTAACAAACCGCCAAGGTTCCATATCTTTATTTTCTCTTCTTTCTTTTTCTCAAAGCATAGAAGGTTCCCTTGCGTGCAAGTTTACCTGGGGGGGGGGGAAGGAAGGTATGGATACCAATGGGCAATGTTCAGAATTGGTTTCTTGCCGAAAGGAATACAGCGACAAAAAGCTAAGTTCGAAACTTTGAGCAAGTTTTTTGATTTTTACTATCAGGCTATTTTCTTTGGACGATTTTGGCCCTTGTATGGAAAACCTGCACGCGAAGGAACCCTTGTCGTAATTGGTTGCGCCCTTGTTTTGTTTCGAGTCCGCTCAACAGTATAAGTGGCTGCGCCAAGAGCGCCAAGGTGTCTTGCCGGCCGCTGCACCTCCAGCAGGCTGCTGAAGTCCCGCACCCAGCGCTTGCGGCAGGTTGCGCGCCGACAAGTTTCCAGTAAGCATAGGGCGCAATCATATGGAAAGAAATCGAACAACGGAAATAGCATGCATATACTTAGTCATAGCAAGTTATATTACATCAATAGTTGTCGTAGTTCTAACGTAAGAATAAATTGTCTTTGACATGGAATGGTGGCGGCAAGAAAAAAGGCGAGACGGCTAGTCCCTGCGCTGGCCTTCAACCCTCTTGATTGAATCCACCTTCTCGAGGATGGGTGCGACAAGCTTCTCAAGCACCTGGAGATCTGCATCCTTCGGCAAGCGGTCGAGCACGTTGGTGAGGTCGATGCCAGGATTCTTATGCGCCACCTTGATGAGCACCTTGTGGAGGACAGCCCGGCAAAGTTTGCGGAACTCGTTGGCCAGCTGGGTCGCTCTGTTGGAATGGAGCAGCTTCAGAGCATCAATGATGCTTTCGAAGAACATGGTCAACCTGGCGCTCGGGGATATTCTTTCTTCAGAAGAATACCTGAAGTTTTGCAAGCCCTCCGGGCCCATGGTTGACAGCTGTGCTATGAGCTTCTCCACGGTGTCAACAAGGCAATCTGTCCAGATTTGCACGCCTTTCTCATAGTCAACTTGGGCGGCGGCAGCGCTCTTGAGCAAGTTCCTTTCTTCCTGGAGATCTTTGCTCAGGGCCTTCTCTCGGGCCCTGCCATCCTTGAGAGACTTCTCCAACGTGGTCAGCTTCAGCCTCAGATCAGCAATGGCATCGTTGGCTGAAGAGAGCTGCTTGGTCTTGTCGGATATAGCAACTTGCATCTCCGCCAAGCTGTGGAGAGTTTTCTCTCTGTCAGCTTTGAGCGTCGAGAGCTCCTTGCTGTGTTCCTCAAGATCTGCTTCCAGCTTCTTCACCTTGTCGCTCAGCTCATTCTTGGCAGCCTCTGCGGCCTCGGCGGCATCGACGACTTCCTTGAGCTTGCTGGCGTGATCTGCAGTTGCAGCTTCGAGCGCCTCCTTGTGCTTCTGCTCCAGCTCCTGGGTCCGCTGCGCGACAAGTTTTTCAATTTCTTCGTCCTTGCTGCGGAGTTTGGCGGTAAGTGCCTGCTCACGCGCGGCAAGATCTTCTTCATGAGCGTCAAGCCCAATGCGGCGCTGCATCAAGAGGGCTTCTTCAGCGGCAACCTTTTGCGTAGCTTCCTCTTGCGCTCTCTCCATATCAGACTGTTTCAAGTGGAGCTCCGTCCAGCTTTGGCTGACTTGTTCCCGACCGGCAGTCAACTCCTGGAAGGCCTCGGCGTACCAGATCTGCATTTGCTCAACGCGTTTCTGGAAATCCGCCTCGGCTGCTTCGACAACTACAGCTCTAGAGTCTACCTTCTCCTTTCGAGCATGGTGGAGCGCCTGGAGCTTGCGGAAGTTATCGCCCATGGCCTGGAGGACCGATCTTCTTCAGATTTGCCGCTGTTGGCACTTGGTTCATCGACAATCTTGAGCCCGGTAGTGGTGATGACTTCTTCGTCAAAGGTTTCCCCTTTGATCGGCGCTCCAATGCTTGCCGTCCCTGGTAAGTTGACGAACAGGTTGTCGCCAACCTTGAGATACTTGCTCGATGAGGGAGCCTCGGATGTCGATGGTTGATCTTCGGCAAGTGTCTCACTGGTAGCTGGGGGCTCTGTGGCCGGTGTAGCACCTGGCGCTCCTGCGGCAGGAATGCTGTCAGTGCGGTCATCAGTCTCCTCGCTGGCCTTCTCGGCAAGATTCTTGGCGGCTCCCTCGGCAGCAGCCGCGCTGGCCTCAACGGTGGCATCTTTGGTGGCCTCGCTAGCCGTGATCTTGTCAGCTTCGGCGGCAGCATCTCTGGCGTTCTCCTTGATGACCACGTCGATGTCCATATGTTCCATCACGGGGAATTCTGAAGGACGAAGGAGGGAAACAAAATCAAGTCAAGACCAAAGTTCAGAAAGATAAAGAAAAAATCACAAGTGCTCTGAGGCAAGCAGTCACCTGCGTCGAGCTGATGAGGAGTAGTTTCATCCCTCCCGGCAACATTGGTTGCCAGGGAAAGGTTGCCGGTGCCCATGTTTGCCAGCTCCTCCTCTTCTAAGGTAGGCTCGTCGGTGGGAGCTCTTGCCGGAGGTGTGCTTGCGGGCTGTGCGGTTGACGGGGGCGGTACGACGGGGGTGTCCTCCAATGACTCTCCTTGTTGCCGTTCTTCTCCTGCAAGCCCAAGAGGTGTAAGCGGCAAAGGTAGAAACCTTAGCACCCGCCAGTGGAAAACGAGTAGTGAACTCACGCTGGGGGCTGTGCTGGGGGCTGCGTCGAGGGTTAAGCTCCGGGTTGATGGTGATAGTCTCTGGCACGCTCGAAGAGCTTGTCGGTGGCTCGTCACCCGTGGAGGTTTTCGCCCTCTTCGCCATCCTTTCCGCCAACGTTTCTACCTCCCTGCAGAGACAAGACAAAGCAAGAAGATGAGATCAACTGAATTCAGAATTTGGGAGATAAAGACTGTGACAGGATACTTACTCTTCCTCTTCCCGTTCCGGGCTGAAGCCGGAGATGTCGAAGTCGACCTCCATTGCGGTGTCCGTATGGGGAGGCGGAGGAGAGGTCCTGGGTCGCTTGGCTGTGGCAGGAGCAGAAGGTTGGTGTGGCTCTGCCGCCTCAGCTTCCGGTGCTACTGTGTGAGACGCCCCTGCCGCCCCAGTGGTTGCCGCAGGTGTGTGTCTCGTGCGCCGCAAGGGTTGCTGTCGAACCCCTTGCCGCGGTGCAGCCTTGCCGGCTGCCCCCTTGCCGGGAGCCTCGCTGCTCGAAGAGGGTTGGCTTGCTGGGACGTCAGAGGCAGCTTTCCGAAGGACGCGCTTTGCCTTCTTTGGAGCTGGGTCTCCTCCTGCGGCTGCTCTTCGGCTGCTTCCTCGCCTGGTGAGCTCTCAGCGGCTGCACCGCTCTATTCCCCGGCAACCTCATCCTCCTCGGCAGGTTTCTCCTCCAGTACGACTTCTGCATCGCTGGATTCCCATTCCGTGAAGCCGACGTTGACGGCCTCCACGGCAAGATTCGCCTATTCCACTCTAGTGGCAATATATGCCACTTCTTCGTCAGTGGTGGCGTGGATGGGGTTTGTCTCTTCCCGGACGGCCCTCTCCGACAAGTTGTCGAAGAACTTCTGTGCCTCCTCCGCAGATGGCTCGACCCAGGTCGCGTCAAGGCCATGGGCGTTGAACATTGGCATTGTGGCAATGATTGACCCAAGGGCGGAGTTGTTGCACAAGGGAACAATTCTTGCCGGAAATTTATGCTTGTCTTCGTGCTGAAATAGCCGGTGGCGGAGAGCGCCAAGCTGCATGATTGTCAAGTTGTTGTTTAGTCCGGGGCGCAACCTCATGATATCTGCCACGTTCCGGAACTCCCAGGCTGGCCTCCCCTTATTCTGCAGAGGGGCGATGCGCCGGCAAAGAAAATCAGAGCCGATCATCTCTATTGTGAGCCTGGCGGCTTTCAAACGTAGGATCCTGGTCGTGGCAATTGTGAGCCTGTCATCTTGAGCATCAAGATCGCTCCAGTCCTTGCCGCGGACCGCCTTTTGCCGTTGGGGAGAACAGAAGGGATGGGGGTCTGCTTCCTTAATCTAGCACCACTCGGACCGCCATTCTACCCACTTCTCGCGGTAAACCCCGTCCGGATATATCTCCTTGTTCCATGCCCTTGGGATCCAGGCGATAGAACCGGCAAGGGCTTCCCCTTTTTGGACACGAGGAATGAAGTAATGGCGGAAGAGAGCGGTGTTGGGAACTACCCCGGCAAAGTTTTCACAAAGATGGGCAAAGATAGCCATGCAAGTTACGGCATTCGGCGTGAAGTCCAAGAGTTGGAAGCCGTATGTGTACATGATATCGTTGAAGAAATCAGAGAATGGAGGGCAGAGCCCGCAGTAAAAATAAGCGTCGAAGAAGTGATATCTATCAGGGCCGCTTTTGAAAGAGGAACCTGGGGCCACGCGAGTCGCGGGGTGAGCCTTCGTCTCCCTCGCCCACATGCACTGGTACCAGTTCCTCAAGGCTTCTGCGTCGAGCGTCGGAGCGAAGACGACGTACTTCTTCTGCATCTTCACCAACTCGCTCTCCGGGACATCGGCCTTCATCTTCTTGCCCTTGCTCTTGCTAGCCTTGGGCGGCATAGTGGTTGCGAGGGTGGAAGCCGACGATGGAGCGGGTGCGGAGGCGAGAAGCAGATGAAGAGAAGTTCTGCTCTGGGCTCGGGAGAGAGAAGGTAATGGCGGATTTCAGATTGGAAAGAAGAAGGGGTAAAAGAGCAGCGCCTTTGTGGATTCCTTTTTATGGGGAAGGAGCGAGGCTGCCTCTTTTACTGCCCAATGTGAACATGCCTATACGAGCGCACTGCGGCCGTGACCGTTCGGTGCACGCCTCCCACATCGCGCATTCAACGCGCGTAGTGGGGAAGCGCAGTAAACGGAATGATTACAAGCAGTTAATCCCTGCCACGCGTGCCCGTGCACTATTTGGGCCTAGCCTAACAACGCCTCGCACCCGTGTGTGGCCTAGGCCCGGGGGCTCCTGTCGGTGTACTAAATATTGGGACTTTAGTACCCCATACTTGTGCACGGGCAGTTGTAGCCATACCTATGGCAAGGCTTCCCGGGGGAACAGCTGAAGATCGATCCAAGGTTATCAAGAGACATCCATGCCAAGGATTAGAAGATAAGGAGGACTGAAGACCAAGGGCTCGGCTCCCGGCAAGATCTTGTCGGGGTAGCCCGCCAAGCCCGGCAAGATTCACACCCGACAAGGTTCCGCCACTGTGTCACCGCTCCAGTGTAGCGACCGGCCTGGCATTCTGGCCCCACCTCTGGATGCGTGGCAAGGCACTAGTGGAGGCGAGCTTAAGCGGTACTGATGGGATGGCCCCTTTTTCCATCCCCAAGAAAGTAGGGACACCTAAACGGACACCTCATGGTGCATTAAATGCATTTGTCCTAAACCATCAGTGGTTAGGTATGATAACCATGTAGCTACTTTACACCTCACAGATGAGCAGTTCGCCACTGTGGTGACCCCTTTGATCATATAAAAGGAGGCCCAAGGCAACTGCTACAGAGGGAGGAGGACTCTCAGCCCATTCTGCATGCGTAGCTGCTGCTTGAACTTACTGTTCATCGCAAGCACTCCAAGAACTGGTACGAATCACTGATAATAAACTAAAGGAGGAGTAGGGTTTTACATGGATCAGCGGCCCGAACCTGGGTAAAAATCCCCTCACGTTGATCTTCGGTTCTGCTCTTTGTGCATACCTCTCTCCCTGCCGAACCGTAAAGGGGTCCCTCGGATCCCATAGGTGTCGTACGCCGACACTTATAATGTTGATCCTATTGTTCCTACTGCTTATATTGAGAAACCACCTTTTCCTATTAGAATAAAGGATCATGCTAAAGCTTCAACTGTGGTTCGTAAGAGTTATACTAGAACACCTAAACCCCTTGAGCAAATTAAAGTTGAACCTAGTATTGCTATGGTTAAAAATCTCTTGGTTGATAATATTGATGGGCATGTTATTTATTTCTGTGATGAAGCTGCTAGAATTGCTAAACCCGATAGTAAAGATAAACATAGACCCATTGTTGGCATGCCTGTTCTTTCAGTTAAAATAGGAGATCATTGTTATCATGGCTTATGTGATATGGGTGCTAGTGTGAGTGCAATTCCTTTTACCTTATATAAAGAAATTATGAATGATATTGCACCTGCTGAGATAGAAGATATTGATGTTACTATTAAGCTTGCTAATAGAGATACTATTTCACCAATTGGGATTGTTAGAGATGTTGAAGTCTTGTGTGGGAAAATAAAATACCCTACTGATTTTCTTGTTCCTGCTTCCCCACAAGATGAATTTTGTCCCATTATATTTGGTAGACCTTTCTTGAATACTGTTAATGCTAAGATAGATTGCGAGAAAGATATTGTTACTTTCGGTTTAGGGGATATGTCTCATGATTTTAATTTCTCTAAATTTCGTAGACAACCCCATGATAAAGAATTGCCTAGTAAGGATGAAATTGTTGGTCTTGCTTCTATTGCCGTGCCTCCTACTGATCCCTTAGAACAATATTTGCTAGACCATGAGAATGATATGTTTTTGAATGAAAGAAGGGAAATAGACGAGATATTCTTTAATCAAGGGCCTATTTTGAAACACAATTTGCCTGTTGAAATCCTTGGGGATCCTCCTCCACCCAAGGGTGATCCCGTGTTTGAGCTTAAACAATTATCGGATACTTTGAAATATGCTTATCTCGATGAAAAGAAGATATATCCTGTTATTATTAGTGCTAACCTTTTAGAGCATGAAGAAAAGAAATTATTGAAAACTCTGAAGAAGCACCGTGCCGTTATTGGATATACTCTTGATGATCTTAAGGGCATTAGTACCACTCTATGTCAGCAAAAAATTAATTTGGAGAATGATGCTAAACCAGTTGTTGATCACCAACGACAGTTAAATCCTAAGATGAAAGAAGTGGTAAGAAATGAAGTACTAAAGCTTCTGGAGGCAGGTATAATTTATCCTATTGCTGATAGTAAGTGGGTAAGTCCTGTTCATTGTGTCCCTAAGAAGGGAGGTATTACTGTTGTTCCTAATGATAAGAATGAATTGATCCCATAAAGAATTGTTACAGGTTATAGAATGGTAATTGATTTTCGCAAATTAAATAAAGCTACTAGAAAAGATCATTACCCTCTACCTTTTATTGATCAAATGCTAGAAAGACTATCCAAACATACACATTTTTGCTTTCTAGATGGTTATTCTGGTTTTTCTCAAATACCTGTGTTAAAAGATGATCAGGAAAAGACCACTTTTACTTGCCCTTTCAGTACCTTTGCTTATAGACGTATGCCTTTTGGTTTATGCAATGCACCTGCTACCTTTTAAAGATGTATGACTGCTATATTCTATGATTTTTGTGAAAAGATTGTTGAGGTTTTCATGGATGACTTCTCCGTTTACGGAACTTCTTTTGATGATTGCTTAAGCAACCTTGATCGAGTTTTGCAGAGATGTGAAGAAACTAATCTTGTCTTGAATTGGGAGAACTGCCACTTATGGTTAATGAAGGTATTGTCTTGGGGCATAAAATTTCAGAAAGAGGTATTGAAGTTGATAAAGCTAAAGTAGATGCTATTGAAAAGATGCTGTGTCCTAAAGATATCAAAGGTATAAGAAGTTTCCTTAGTCATGCTGGTTTCTATAGGAGGTTTATTAAAGACTTCTCTAAAATTTCTAGGCCTCTCACTAATTTCTTGAAAAAAGATGTTCCTTTTGTTTTTTATTATGATTGTGTAGAAGCATTTGAAATACTTAAGAATGCCTTGATTTCTGCACCTATTGTTCAGCCACCTAATTGGAATTTACCCTTTGAAATTATGTCTGATACTAGTGATTATGTTGTTGGTGCTGTTCTAGGGCAAAGTGATGATAAGAAATTAAATGTTATTCATTATTCTAGTAAAACTCTAGACAGTGCCCAGAGGAATTATGCTACTACTGAAAAGGAATTTTTAGCAGTGGTCTTTGCTTGTGATAAGTTCAGATCCTTGTCGGTGTCAAAACCGGCAGATCTCGGGTACGGGGGCCCAAGTTGTGTGTCTAAGGATCGATGGTAACATAGCACAATGGGGACACGATGTTTACCCAGGTTGACACCCTCTTAATGGAGGTAAAACCCTATGTCCTGCTTGATTGTATTCGATGAGTATAGGGGTTACAAGAGTTGATCTACCTCGAGATCATAATGGCTAAACCCTAGCTATCTAGCCTATGATTATTCCGATGGCCTCTACGGACTAAACCCTCTGGTTTATATACACACCGGAGGGGCCCAGGGTCGTACAAAGTTGGTTTACAGAGGAAGGAAAGAGTACATCCGGACACCAAACTTGCGATCCACGCATACAGGAGTCCCACCCGGACACGGGGGATAGCCTTCTGCTTTATCTTCATGGCCCATCAGCCCGGCCCATATCGAATAGACCGGACACCCGAGGACCCCCTAATCCAGGACTCCCTCAGTAGCCCCCAAACTTGCCTTGAATGATGATATAGTATTCGGCTTATGTCTTCGGCTTTGCAAGGCGGGTTCTTCATCATACTCCGGATTGACGACAGTCCGGTTTTGACCTCCATATTCTGCCATTATGATTCCTCCATGTCGTCGCCTCGATTTCCATGTGTCAGGCGAATGTGAACAGTCCATAATTTTTTACAAATAAGCCCCTTATCATGCAAGGGCGGTATCTATATAAGGAGGTTAGATCTCCTAATGTCATCTCATATCGTGCAAAGAGCATCAAAGCAAACCATGAAAAATCAAAACATGGCGAGCGCTCCTGGTTCTTCCTCGCGCCCTCAAACAGGTGATTGGCGAAGCTGCTCAGTGTCTCACCCTCAGCTGAATCAACTTCAGACGCAGGGATATCTCCCTCCCGTAGATTTTGTCTCCGTGCGGGCGTGATTGGCTTCGATTGGCCATGACATACTAGCAGAGAACTTCCCCAATCCCAACAAGGAGGAGAGGGTGTGCTTCGTCTCGTTTCTTCCGAGGGGCTTAGGATTCCCAATCCACCCCTTCCTCAGAGGTCTATTGGAATTCTATGGGATCCAGCTGCACAACGTCACACCAGGTTCTATTCTGCACATTTCTGGTTTTGTCGCTCTCTGAGAACTATTCTTAGGCTGCGATGCTCATTTCGACCTATGGAGAAAGTTCTTTTGCCTCATCCCCCGTCATAAAGGGGGTTCTATATTTGAAGTGGGCGGCACCGAAGTATGGGGCATAGCCGGATCAGGTTACCTCGTCGGAACTCCCCAGAAGGCATCCGAAGAATGGGCTTCGGAATGGTTTTATATCGAGGATGTTCCCCTTCCGGACCCAGTTCGACGTGGACTCCCCGAATTCTCCAGTGCTCCTTTAAAGAAACACCTCAACTGGCGCCCCCAGAGCCCCAAAGAAGAAGACAGTGCGAAAGTAAAGAGGTTGGTCAGCAAGGTCAGGTTACTTGCCCATTCCGGACTCTCGATAATCGAAGTCATGGCTATCGCGATAAAGCGATCCATCTAGCCCCTTCAGTCCAGAGTGACCCCTTTATGGTGTTACAACGGGGAGGACAACGCATCTCACTATAGGCGCGAGGGCCCGGATACCCCCGCCGCTCTGGCCGCCATTCTGGCAGATCTTTATAAGGGGGAGAAAGAAGAATTCCTCCGTTTAAATTGTCGGGAAGCTTTCTCCATGTATAACCCCATTGAATGGGTGAGTTTTCTGATTATCAGCATTGTCCTACCTCATTATCGAGGCATACTAATCCAATTGTTCTGGTCGTCTTTAAAACAGACATGGAGGAAGGTCGTCAAAAATGTGCATTGCCCCTCTCCACAACCAGAGGACTATGCTCGCCACGAAGATCCCGGCCTCTGAGAGGATCTGGATATATTTATAGAGTTTGATGACGGAGTCTTTTATCAAGCAAGCCATGACGGTTCAGAAGTGGCCATTATAGCCGACAACCCCGGCATCCTCCCTTTCTCTAAGGTAAGTATTCAGAAATCATCCTCAGAAAGAGGAGTCCCCACTTACACCTCACCCATCACACTGAATCGTGCTTTATAGGATCGGCGCTCAGCGAGCCGTAGTCCATCGAGGGCGGCCCCTAGGAAGGTAGCATCTGCGCAGGGTGAGCCTTTAAAACGAAAGGAAGCCGGGAGGACCGTCAACCCCCCTCCTTCATCAAAGAGGTATAACCTTTAATATATACCTAGGCATAGAACCAGATTGTCATATTTCTCCTCCCATCTTATTCCAGGTGGAGCACACGGCGAGCCGTGTCCAAAATCCCTATTAGCTGATCATCAGCTAATCCGACGCCGGGCTCATCAACCAGGACAAGAGCCAATGTTGATGCAGCGCCAACTCATCCGCCTCATGAAGATTCGGATGACGTATCCGTCACAAATTCCGAAGTAGAGAGCGCGATGAATCATCGACGACTGAAAGAGACCATGCACACTCCAGCGTTTACGGAGCAAGAATTTAATGCCCTCAGCACCATGGATGCATATATCCGGGCCGCCCGGGACGGACTTGCTGGAGTTGCCCACCTGTTTTCAAAAGATATGCAGGTAATGGTTTGTGTAAATTTAATAGATATATGCCAGTTGCCCCCGAGACTTGAAGCGGTTTAGGCCAACCGATTTAAGGATCGTTATGACCGCATGTCCTCAAAGAGAAGAACAATGCACTGTCCCAGGAGCTTGAAGCGAGCCGGACAAAGCTAGACGCCGCCAACACAGAGCTAGAAGAACTGAAGAAGGTCATGATGACCGTTGATCAAAAGAGCAAACTGGAGTAGAAAAATGATAAGCAAGCCGAAGAGATAAAGAGCTTAAAGGCTCAATTATCGGTCGCTCAAAAAGAGAATAAAAAGTTAAAAGGTGGCATATTCAGTATGACCTTTGAACCATCCAAGTTGCTCATATTATCCCGTAATTCAGAGTGCTATAATGTTGCTCGTGCAGGTCTATTAACCGGGCATCATGAAGAAGTATCCGGATTCCGATGCGACGCTTTAAAAGAGCTGTCCGTAGTGCATGAGCGAGCCCGAAAAGCCATGAGAAGTATGGCCAAGGCATTGTGGCCATCCGATGCCCCTCCAGAAAGTATGGAGGGCTTGGTAAACCTGTTCAAATGTGCCCGGCGCTGTTTTGAGCTATGGAAGATGTCAGCATGCCGGGAAGGTGCACGAGAGGCATGGGCAATGGTGAAGACGTGCTACACCGGGCTTGATCCGAATCGTATGGCCCGAGTTGGACCGCAGGGACCGGACGGAAAAGAGATTCCCGTGAACTTGGTATATGACCAAGTGATGATAGCTGCGAAATATTCGCAAGAAGACTGTAGCTTAAGCAGTCTTATAGATGACATAGATAAAGAGTAGGCATTCGATTCAATGTATCAATGTACTTTATCATCGAACTTATCTCCAACCGAACTTGTCAAAATTTGTCATCGCAAGCCTTTGGCTTCAACCTCCAAACCAAGAAGTAGGAGTGTTTCCGGATACCATGTTAGAACGTAATAAACATTCACTATGTCCGGAAACCAGGCAATCCGGTCATGTCGCTCGAACAGACAAAATTTGTACGGGGAGTTATGTTATATTACTTTTTAACGTAAGAAACATCTTCCAGGGAAAATAGTTCCGTTAAGGGTTCCTTTTCTTGGGTCGGCACGCTTAAGTATGCATGCCTAGGCTTTGATCCGAGTTACGGGCAGCCTATCCCGTGTTTGTTAGAAGAATTACACAAATGTAAATAATCTGTCGTTGTTTGCCGACCAATTATTCCCTTAAGAACGCTATCTTTCGGCTTCACCCATCTGAGGTACAGGTCCGGAGTACCCGGTTGTAACAATCGCAGAGGTGCTCCCTTTACACCCTAGCCGAACAATTAGGAACGTAGGGTATAAACACAGGAGCGAGGCAACCCAGCTTGGTAAAAACTTAAGTCATAGTGGTGCATATAATGGCAAAAAGATGTATAGAACAAACGACGTAAACAATGTAAGCAACAAGCTTTCAGTAATAAGCTTCGTCAAAGAAGCCCCCAGTTATAATGGGGTGTATACATTTAAAGATGTGTACCCCTAACAGTTCGGTAGATCCGAACATACCCTGGGATAAAAGAAGGAAAAAATAAAAAATAAGAGGAGAAAAAAAGGAACCTAATCAAAGAACGAAAAAAAGGATGCGACCGAACTATCCATAGAATCTTCGGAGCCGAGCAGCGTTCCATGGATTTGGCTCAACGCGATTATCCGATGCGTTACGAAGGCGATAGGCTCCTCCCGTAAGAACTTCATCGATGATGAAGGGGCCCTCCCATCTTGGTTTGAGCTTATCCTTCTTCTTCTCTGGGAGATGCAAGACGAGTTCACCAACGTTATAAGTCTTGGCCCACACTTCTCTGCTTTCGTATCGCCTGGCCTGTTGTTGATAAAGTGCGAAACGGGCTTGTGCAATGTCACGCTCCTCTTTGAGACCGTCTAGGTCGTCCTGCCGATCGAGCTCGGCTTCTCGCTCTTAGTACATGCACACTCAAGGTGAGTCATGAATGATGTTGCAGGGCAGAACAGCTTCCGCGCCGTACACCATGAAGAAAGGTATGTATCCGATTGTCCGGTTAGGTGTAGTCCATAGCCCCCAGAGCACGGAATCGAGTTCCTCAACCCAGTGTTTATCTGACTCCTGTAGGGAGCGCACCAGTCGGGGTATGATGTCGCTCATTATCAGGCCATTGTCCCGTTCAACCTGACCGTTTGTTTGAGGGTGGTAGACTGATGCATAGTCGAGTTTAATGCCCAAATTAGCACACCAGTTTTTCACCTCATCAGCTATGAAATTGGAGCCATTGTCAGTGATGATACTGTGCGGGACACCATAATGGTGTACCACGCCGGATATAAAGTCAATCACTGGTCCTGCTTCAGCCGTTTTTACTGGTGTGGCCTCTATCCACTTAGTGAATTTATCCACCATAACCAGTAAATATTTCTTTTTATGACTTCACCCTTTAAGGGGTCCGACCATATCGAGCCCCCAGACCGCAAAGGGCCAAGTAATGGGGATTGTTCTTAAGGTGGTGGGAGGCATATGACTTTGATTGGCGAAAAGCTGACATCCCACACAATGCTGGACAAGGGATTGTGCGTCTGCTCAGGCCGTTGGCCAGAAAAAACTGTCCTGAAAGCTTTGCTTACGAGGGCCCGAGCTGCGGCGTGATGGCCACCCATACCAGCATGTATTTTAGCCAAGAGTTGCCATCCCTCCTCTTCAGAGATACACCTTTGGAGAACTCTGGTAGTGCTTTTCTTGTACAGTTCACCTTCATGAACTTTATAGGCTTTAGAACGCCGAACTATGCGACGGGCCTCATTTTGATCATCAAGAAGCTCCTGCCTATTAAGGTAGGCTAGGAAGGGTTCAGTCCATGGAGCAATAACGGCCATGATCTCATGAGCAGAGGGTGTTATTTCGGTATCCGAACCGCCGATGATACCTGTATCATGTTCGGCTGATGGGGGGTGTGATCAGGTCCATACTTGCATCTCTGCTCTCATCCTGCTAGACCATGGATGGCTTGAAGAGCCTTTCCACGAAGGTATTAGGTGGGACGGGGTCGCGCTTGGCGCCCATGCGAGCGAGTATATCCGCTGCCTGGTTACTGTCTCTAGCGACATGATGAAATTCGAGCCCCTCGAACCAAGCTGATATTTTTAATACGGCGTTTCGATATGCCGCCATTTTTGGATCTTTTGCATCGAACTCTCCATTTACCTGGGATATTGCGAGGTTCGAATCGCCGCGCACCTCTAGGCGGTGTATGCCCATGGAGACAGTCATGCGGAGACAATGTAGAAGTGCCTAGTATTCGGCTGCGTTATTGGAGTCTGTATACATGATTTGCAACACGTAGCGGACTGTGTCCCCCGTAGGGGATGTCAAGATGACGCCAGCCCCCAGTCCGGTTAACATTTTAGAACCGTTGAACTACATGATCTAGTTGGAGTAGGAACTGTACTCTTTGGGGAGCTCGGCTTTCGTCCACTCTGCGATGAAGTTGGCCAGCACCTGAGATTTAATAGCTCGGTGTGGCTTGTATGTTACTTCAAACAGTAAGAGCTCAATGGCCCATTTAGCTATGCGGCCAGTGGCGTCCCTGTTATTTATAATGTCGTTAAGTGGTACTTCGGATGCCACCGTGGTCGAACTCTCTTGAAAATAGTGTCGGAGTTTTCGGGATGCCATAAAGACCGCGTAAGCTATCTTTTGGTAGTGAGGGTATCGGGATTTGCAGGGTGTAAGGACCTCCGATACGTAATACACTAGCTTTTGGATGGGGAATTTATGTCCCTCTTCCCCTCGCTCGATGACGAGTACGGCGCTCACTACCTGGTGAGTTGCGGAGATATAAAGCAGCATAGGCTCGCCAACACTTCGGGCGGCTAGGATTG
This sequence comes from Thinopyrum elongatum, assembly GCA_011799875.1. Lineage (NCBI taxonomy): Eukaryota > Viridiplantae > Streptophyta > Magnoliopsida > Poales > Poaceae > Thinopyrum > Thinopyrum elongatum. The sequence continues at coordinate 447,450,468 of CM022299.1, forward strand.
GATTGCCTGCTAATATGGTTTTTATTTCTTCCAATCCGGTTGTGGCCTCTTCCGTCCATTCAAAGTTGTCGGTGCGTCTGAGCAGTCTATAAAGTGGTAATGCTTTTTCTCCTAATCTGGAGATAAAGCGGCTCAAGGCCGCTACGCACCCTGCTAGCTTTTGGACCTATTTTAGGTCTGTTGGCATAGCCAATTGTGAAAAGGCTCGGATTTTGGCTGGGTTTGCTTCAATTCCTCTATGGGAGACAATGAACCCTAATAGCTTTCCGGCTGGAACGCCGAAGATGCATTTTTTCGGATTGAGCCATATGTCGTATGCTCGGAGGTTGTCAAATGTGAGGCGGAGATCATCCACCAATGATTCGACGTGCTTGGTCTTGATGACCACGTCGTCCACATATGCTTCTACCATCTTGCCGATTTGTTTTTCCAAGCATGTTTGTATCATGCGTTGGTAAGTGGCACCAGCGTTTTTGAGCCCAAAAGGCATAGTGTTGAAACAGAAAGGCCCATACGGGGTGATGAATGCCGTTGCAGCCTGGTCGGACCCCTTCATTTTAATTTGATGGTATCCGGAGTAAGCGTCGAGGAAACACAATGAGTCGTGTCCCGCGGTCGCGTCAATAATCTGGTCAATGCGGGGCAATGGGAAAGGGTCTTTAGGGCAAGCCTTATTGAGGTCTTTGAAATCGACACAAAGGCACCAAGACTTGTCCTTCTTCGGCACCATGACCAAGTTGGCTAGCCAATCCAAGTGTTTGATTTCTCTGATCAACCCGGCTTCGAGTAGTTTGGCTAGCTCCTCCCCCATAGCTTGTCGTTTGGGTTCGAAAAATCGCCGTAGCGTTTGCTTGACTGGTTTGAACCCCTTAATTATGTTGAGGCTGTGTTCGGCTCGTCTACGTGGGATACCGGGCATGTCCGAAGGGTGCCAGGCAAAGATATCCCAATTTTCACGTAGGAAAGCATGTAAGGCGGCATCTACCGTCGAATCCAACTGTGCTCCGATGGACGCTGTTTTGTTAGGATCCGTCGGGTGCACTTGAAATTTAACTATTTCATCTACTGGCTTGAAAGAGGTGGATTTTGGTCTTTTATCGAGAATCACATCATCCCTGTCCACCGTGGATCGTAGGGTCGTTAACTCTTCGGCCACAAGGGCTTCGAAGAGTGCCTCAAGGGCCAGGGATGTGGTTTTGTTTTCGGCGCGGAGTGTTGTATCCGGATCACTTGTAACTGTGATTATTCCATTCGGCCCCGGCATTTTAAGCTTCATGTACCCATAATGGGGTACGGCTTGGAAGCGTCAAAAAGTGCCCCGCCCTAGAAGGGCGTGGTATCCGCTATTGAAGGGAGCGATGTGAAAGAGCAGCTCCTCTGACCTATAATATTCAGGCGTGCCGAATACTACGTCGAGTTTAATTCTCCCCGAGCATCGTGCTCCTCGACTGGGGATGATACCTCGAAAGGTGGTACTACTTTGCTCGATGCGTGTTCTATCGATCTGCATTTTGTCGAGCATGTCCTCGTAGATGAGGTTAAGCCCGCTGCCGTCGTCCATGAGCACGTTGGTAAGTCGAAAGCCATCCACAATTGGGTTTAGGACTAAAGCGGCGGGTGCTCGGACTGATCGGGCCCTTGGTTCATCGTCAGCGGTGAAGGTTATTGCCGCATCATTCCATGGGCTTACTGTGGTTACTTGGTGGACTTCAGCGAGGTCGCGGAGTGCCCTCTTACGCTGATTATTTGAGGAGAAAGTCTCGAAGACCATAAGGACGTTAAAATCGTCATCCTCCGGAGAATGCTTCTCTGGAGTGGTGGTGGTGAGGATGGCCTCGCCACTTTTAGCTACCTGCCGGAGTACCCAACATGCTCGAAGGCTGTGCGTTGAGTCGGTGCTCAGTGTTATATGTACCAGACAGGGCTTGTCGAGGAGTTCGTCAAGAACGGACCTGTATCCCGTAGAAGGTTTTTTCTTGCCGACGGGCTTATGGTCGGATGCCTCGTAAGGGTGTATCCATTTTGCCCGGGCAGTGCACTGCTTAAAGGCAGTCGGTTCCAATTCGGTTTTCTGTGATTTCCATCACGCAATACTTCCATACTATGTGCGATAGCTCCGTGAAACTCTGTATGCAATGGCGGTTGAGGGCATTCCGAATTCCCTCGTCGGTACAATTGCGATGAAAGACCGATACTGCGTCGTCGTCACAGCAATCTTTGATCTTGTTTATGATAAGTAGGAATCTGGCCCAGAAGTGATGGACTGTTTCCCGAGGTTGCTGCCATACATACATTAGGTCACATATGTCTGGAGGGCCGGAATTGCTTGGAGAGTATTGATTGTGGTGGGTGGGCGGGCAAAAACTCGAATCCCGACACAGGATTGCATCCGGAGCCTGTAAAATCTCCGAAGTCACCAGTTTGGGTACAGGGAGATCCAAGTGCTCCCCGGACCCAATGTCCGACCCTGAGTTCGGGGGACATGAAGTCTCATCCAAAGGGAGGGTTTCTGAGACAAGAGGTTCGGAGACCCGAACATAGCTGGTCTTTAGTTTAGGGGAAGAATTGTTTTCGGCTCGTTCCTTGATGACCGCTGTCAGGTGGGTGATCGGCGGGGAATTAATTTCCCTCTGGTCGGGTTTGAGCCCGATCCGATCATAATCCATTGAAAGCCCTAGGGTGGCGATGCGATCTAGCAGCTCGTTTAAGGACGAGACGTCCGCCGGATCCATCTTTTGGGAGTATTCGAGACCAATGCGGGGGTGATGTTTGGCGATCACGGGGGGCACTGTAGGCTTGATGGCCATGCCAGCACCCACGATAAAACTGCCGAGCTGGAGGACCTGCCCTGAAGTTAGGCTCCTTCTAGAGGTGATATCATCATTGATGACAAGGCGAGCCATAGATCGCTTCTCGCGACTACACAGCAGAGCTCTCAATGAAAGCACCATTGTCGGTGTCAAAACCGGCAGATCTCGGGTAGGGGGGCCCAAGCTGTGCGTCTAAGGATCGATGGTAATAATGGACAATGGGGACACAATGTTTACCCAGGTTCGGGCCCTCTTAATGGAGGTAAAACCCTATGTCCTGCTTGATTGTATTCGATGAGTATAGGGGTTACAAGAGTTGATCTACCTTGAGATCGTAATGGCTAAACCCTAGCTGTCTAGCCTATGATTATTCCGATGGCCTCTACGGACTAAACCCTCTAGTTTATATACACACCGGAGGGGCCCAGGGTCGTACAAAGTTGGTTTACAGAGGAAGGAAAGAGTACATCCGGACACCAAACTTGCCATCCACGCATACAGGAGTCCCACCCGGACACGGGGGATAGCCTTCTGCTTTATCTTCACGGCCCATCAGTCCGGCCCATATCAAATAGACCGGACACCCAAGGACCCCCTAATCCGGGACTCCCTCAATCCTATATTGTTGATTCCAAAGTAACTGTTCACACTGATCATGGTGCAATTAATATCTTATGGAAGAGAAAGATGCTAAACCTAGACTGATTAGATGGGTTCTCTTGCTACAAGAATTTGATTAGCATATTATTGATAGAAAGGGAGCTGAGAACCCCATTGCAAACAACTTGTCTAGGTTAGAAAATGTTCTTGATGACCCACTGCCTATTGATGATAGCTTTCCTGATGAACAATTAGCTGTCATAAATGCTGCTCGTAATACTCCATGGTATGCTGATTATGCTAATTACATTGTTGCTAAATTTATACCACCTAGTTTCACATACTAGCAAAAGAAAAAGTTTTTCTATGATTTAAGACATTACTTTTGGGATGGCCCACACCTTTATAAAGAAGGAGTAGATGGTGTTATTAGACGTTGTGTACCTGAGCATGAACAGGAACAGATCCTACGCAAGTGCCACTCCGAGTCTTACGGAGGACACCACGCTGGAGATAGAACTGCACATAAGGTATTGCAATCTGGTTTTTATTGGCCTACTCTCTTCAAGGATGCTCGTAAGTTTGTCTTGCCTTGTGATGAATGCCAAAGAATTGGTAATATTAGTAGACGTCAGGAAATGCCTATGAATTATTCACTTTTTATTGAACCATTCGATGTTTGGGGCTTTGATTATATGGGACCTTTTCCTTCCTCTAATGGGTATACACATAATTTAGTTGCTGTTGATTACGCTAGTAAGTGGGTAGAAGCTATTCCAACTAGTAGTGCTGATCATAACACTTCTATTAAGATGCTTAAAGAAGTTATTTTTCCAAGGTTTGGAGTCCCTAGATATTTGATGACTGATGGTGGTTCACATTTTATTCATGGTACTTTCCGTAAATTGCTTGCTAAGTATGATGTTAACCATAGAATTGCATCTCCATATCATCCTCAGTCTAGTGGTCAAGTAGAATTGAGCAATAGAGAGATTAAATTGATTTTGCAAAAGACTGTTAATAGATCCAGAAAGAATTGGTCTAAGAAACTTGATGATGCATTATGGGCTTATAGAACTGCGTATAAAAACCCTATGGGTATGTCTCCATATAAAATGGTTTATGGAAAGGCTTCTCACTTACCTACATAAAGCTTATTGGGCAATTAAAGAGCTCAACTATGATTTCAAGCTTGCCGGTGAGAAGTGGTTATTTGACATAAGCTCGCTTGAATGGAGAACCCAAGCCTATGAGGATGCCAAGTTAAAAGATGGCATGAAAAAAGGATACAAAAGCGTAAGTTTAATATAGGTGATCATGTTTTGCTATACAACTCTCGTTTAAGATTTTTTGCAGGAAAGCATCTCTCTAAATGGGAAGGTCCTTACATTATCGAGGAGGTCAATCGTTCCGGGGCCATAAAAATCAACAACGCTGAAGGTACAAATTTGAAGGTGGTAAACGGTCAAAGAATCAAACATTATATCTCAGGTAATCCCATAAATGTTGAGACCAATATAATTGATACCGTAACACCGAAGGAGTACATAAGGAACACTTTCCAGAACGTTTCAGACTCCGAAAAGGAATAGGTATGTGGTACGGTAAGTAAACCGACTCCAAAACATTTCCAATGATAATTTTTCTCCGTTTTGGAATATTTTAAAAATTAGGAAAATTAAAAGTAGTCCGAAAGAGACACAAGGCGACCACAAGGGTGGAGGGCGCGCCCTACCCCCCTGGGCGCGCCCCCCGACCTTGTGGCCACCTCGTGTGCCCTCCGGACTCCGTTTTCTTGCACAATACTTCTTTTGGTCGGTAAAAATTCATTATATAATCTCCCGAAGGTTTTGACCACCGTACCACGACAAAATCCTTTGTTTTTGTTTTGAGCTGTTTCTGCAGCAGATTTAGAGCAGGATGTCTTCGCAAGAGTCGGTCGGGGAGAGTCGTGTATCTCACCCGACACCGGGCCCAAGAGCATACAGTGAAGCTGACCACTTCGAGCAATCAACGGAGGAAGAGATGGAGGCTGACTTGAAAAGGGTGGATGCCATGGAGGAGGATCAAGAAGTCACCTCTCGTCTTCAAACTAGATTCATGCTGGAGGAACTTCAGAGCTCAGCAATACCAAATTCGGTCATTCCTCCCAATGCTAGATTTCTTTCTTATGAAAATATGAAAAAGAGTATTGCCTTTTCTCCCACAGCTATAAAACATCCATGGGTGAATGGAGCTCTAGCCGTCACGGGTAAACTTCGCAAGGAAGTAATGGAACTTAAGCAGCAAATTAATAAGCTCGAGGAAGAGAATCGCATCCTAAAGGACATCATCGCCAAGAATATCACATCACCACCTCTGAAGAAAGAGACATAAATACATGGGTATGGGCACTCCCCTTGGCAACTGCCAAGATTGGGGGAGGTGCCCCGGTGTCGTATCACCATCACACCTTTACTTTTATCGTGTTTCTTAGTTCGATCCTTTTGGTTATATCTTGATCTAGTAGAATAAAGTTTTAGTATGATCTAGCTTTGAGTTTTGATTTGATCTCTATCTATGTAATCGATTCCATGAGTTATATAATAAAAAGTAGTTTGGAGTTGAGGGCTTTGTTTTCTTGCTATGATCTTGAGAGAATAAAATAATAAAAAGAAATAAAAAGATCATATATTGATCTTATGGAGAGTAATGACTTCACATATAAAGAGTATGATGAATAAAATTTGTTGGGAGTTGACAAACATAGTTTTGGTCATTGTTGCAATTAATAGGAAGTAATAAAGAGAGAGAGGCTTCACATATAAATATACTATCTTGGAAATATTTTGTAATTGTGAGCACTCATCAAAATATGACATGCTAAGAAGTTGATGTTGTACAATGAAGATAATGTAATGGGTTATGTTTTCTTATATCCGAATAGAAGTTATATTGTCATGGATCCTCCAACATGTTGAGCTTGCCTTTCCCTCTCATGCTAGCCAAATTCTTTGCACCAAGTAGAGATACTACTTGTGCTTCCAACATCCCTAAACCCAGTTTTGCCATGAAAGTCCACCATACCTACCTATGGATTGAGTAAGATCCTTCAAGTAAGTTGTCGTCGGTGCAGGCAATAAAAATTGCTCTCTAAATATGTATGATCTATTAGTGTGAAGAAAATAAGCTTTATACGAACTTGTGATATGGAAGAAATAATACCGATGGATTGCATAATAAAGTTCTTTATCACAAGCGGCAATATAAAGTGACGTTCTTTTGCATTAAGATTTTGTGCATCCAACCATAAAAGCGCATGACAACCTCTGCTTCCCTCTGTGATGGGCCTATCTTTTTACTTTTATCTTCTACCCTTATACAAGAGTCATGGTGATCTTCACCTTTCCTTTTTACACTTTTTCATTTGGCAAGCACTATGTGTTGGAGAGATCCAGATATATATATCCCCTCGGATGTAGGTTATCATAAAGTAATATTGTTGACATTACCCTTGAGGTAAAAAGTTGGGAGGCGAAACTATAAGCCCCTATGTTTCTCTGTGTCCGATGGAAGCTTTGAATCCATAAGTATCGCGTGAGTGTTAGCAATTGTGAAAGACTAAATGATAGTTGAGTATGTGGACTTGCTGAAAAGCTCTTATATTGACTCTTTCCGATGTTATGATAAATTGCAATTGCTTCAATGACTGAGATCATAGTTTGTTAGTTTTCAATGAAGTTTTTGATTCATACTTTACCTTGTGAACGAATTGTTACTTTAGCATAAGAAATTATATGGCAATATATGTTGTTGTTCTAAAGATGATCATGATGCCCTCATGTCCGTATTTTATTTTATCGACACCTCTATCTCTAAACATGTGGACATATTTTTCGATATCGGCTTTCGCTTGAGGACAAGCGAGGTCTAAGCTTGGGGGAGTTGATACGTCCATTTTGCATCATGCTTTTATATCAATATTTATTGCATTATGGGCTGTTATTACACATTATGGCACAATACTTATGCCTTTTCTCTCTTATTTTACAAGGTTTACATGAAGAGGGAGAATGCCGGCAGCTGGAATTCTGGGCTAGAAAAGGAGCAAATATTAGAGACCTATTCTGCACAACTCCAAAAGTCCTGAAACTTCACGGAGAGTTATTTTGGATTTAATAAAATATATTGGGCGAAGAAAGAACCAGAGGGGGGCCACCTGCCATCCACAAGGGTGGAGGGCACGCCCTACCCCCTGGGCGCGCCCCCCATCCTTGTGGGCCACCTGGCAGGCCCCCGACGCCCATCTTCCGCTATATGTTGTGTTTTGACCTGGAAAAAATAAAAGGAAGCTTTCGGGGCGAAGCGCCGCCGTCTCGAGGCGGAACCTGGGCAGAAGCAATCTAGGGCTCCGGCGGAGCTGTTCTGCCTGGGAAACATCCCTCCGGGAGGTGGAAATCATCGCCATCATCATCACCTTCAATCCTCTCATCGAGAGGGGGTCAATCTCCATCAACATCTTCACCATCACCATCTCCTCTCAAACCCTAGTTCATCTCTTGTACCCGATCTTTGTCTCAAAACCTCAGATTGGTACCTGTGGGTTGCTAGTAGTGTTGATTACTCCTTGTAGTTGATGCTAGTTGGTTTATTCGATGGAAGATCATATGTTCAGATCCTTAATGATAATTAATACTCCTCTGAAGATGAACATGAATATGCCTTGTGAGTAGTTACGTTTGTTTTTGAGGACATGGGAGAAGTCTTGTTATAAGTAATCATGTGAATTTGGTATTCGTTCGATATTTTGATGAGGTGTATGTTGTGTTTCCTCTAGTGGTGTTATGTGAACGTCGACTACATGACACTTCACCATGATTTGGGCCTAGGGGAAGGCATTGGGAAGTAATAAGTAGATGATGGGTGGCTAGAGTGACAGAAGCTTAAACCCTAGTTTATGCGTTGCTTCGTAAGGGGCTGATTTGGATCCATATGTTTCATGCTATGGTTAGATTTATCTTAATTCTTCTTTCGTAGTTGCGGATGCTTGCGAGAGGGGTTAATCATAAGTGGGAGGCTTGTCCAAGGAAGGGTAGCACCCAAGCACCGGTCCACCCACATATCAAATTATCAAAGTAACGAACGCGAATCATATGAGCATGATGAAAACTAACTTGACAACAATTCCCATGTGTCCTCGGGAGAGCTTTGCTTTATATAAGAGTTCTTCCAGGCTTGTCCTTTGCTACAAAAAGGATTGGGCCACCTTGCTGCACCTTGTTTACTTTTGTTACTTATTACCCGTTACGAATTATCTTATCACACAACTATCTGTTACCGATAATTTCAATGCTTGCAGAGAATACTTTGCTGAAAACCGCTTGTCATTTCCTTCTGCTCCTTGTTGGGTTCGACACTCTTACTTATCGAAAGGACTACAATAGATCCCCTATACTTGTGGGTCATTAGCAGGTCACGACTTGGGTGAAGAAGCAGAGGTAGCCCGCATCGTCAGCTTCGTACGGGCGGGCGATGCTCTCCTCGCAGATGGTGTCAAAGGCCCGATTGGCCCTGACACTGAGGTCCTCGAGCATCAAGGAGCGCTCGTGCTGCACCGTTCGGCGGCGGCTCGCATCGTACGTAGCCCTCTCCACAAGGGACGTGACACCCGTGACCTGCTGCTGGAGCGAGGATAGCTCGGCTTCGACGGTGACCCGGGCTTCTTCGGCAGCCTTACCCGGCCGCTCTGCCGCGGCCAGCTCCACCTTGAGGGCATCAGCCTTGCCCTGCAGCTCGACCTGCCACTGTTTGAAGCGAGTCTCCTGGAGCCCCAGCGTTCGGCAGTATTCTTAGATGAGGGCTTTGTGGATCCCCTGCACCTTTTGGTCAACCTCCAGCTGGATTCTTGCCTCCCAAGAGGCATGGGCGTCCTAGGCCGTGGCTACTTGGCGCTCCCTCACCTTCAACCGCTCGCGCTCTAGGCTGTGATCCAAGGCCTCAAGCTCCAGCGCGTCCTCGTGCGCCTGGACTCCCTTCTCGTCTGTAGGAGCCACGCCTGGTGATGCCGCCAGGGCGGCTCTGCCCGCCTGGACTTGCCACTCAAGGGCGGCGTTTGAGGCTCGGAGCTCCCTCTCGTGCTCCTCGGCTGCCTCACGGTGATGGTCCGCGGCCTTGGCCTCCTCCAGAGCACGGGCGCAAGCCTCACGAGAGGCCGCAAGAGACTCCTCAGCCTCCGTGCGGGCGCGCTCATGCTGCAAGTGCCCGAGGTTAATGGCGACCTTCAGTTGTTGCCACTCGCGCGCCAGGCGAAGGCCCTCCGCCTCGAGGCGTGCATCAACATCGGCAAGCTCCCCCCCCAAGCCGACCCAGCGCACTCGTCGCTTCCCGAAGAAGGTCATGACGGACGGCGCTATGTCCGCGAGCGAGCTCAAGCGCGCGGCCGAGCCCTTCTTCCGTGCCTTGGACTGTCGAAGAGGCGCAGAATGACTCACCCGTCTCCGGCAGGGGACTGGTGGCCAGAGCTCCTTCGGCCATTCCCCGGTAGAGTGCTGCGTGGCTTGGCCCCGCCGCTCGAAGATGAAGCCGATGCGGGGATAGCCCAACCAACGGCAAGAATCAACGGAGGAGCCCTCGGCATGCCCCTCGTACCCCAGAGGTGGCCCTGGGCGAAGGGCGCCGGGAGAGCGGGCCCATGGCCTTCCAGCGGCGACTCCGGCTCATGGACCGGCACCACCTCCCATGCGATTGCTCGGCCCGGGAGGTCTGAAGTCGCGGGCAAACCAGAGGCTTCCAGAGGTCGCACCCCGGGCGGCCTCACCATCGCGGCCGAAGGGATCCTGAGGAGCAAAAGTTAGAAAAGAATGTGGCGCATGAAAATCCAGGAGGACAAGGTACTTACTCATCCACAGCTATCCACTTCCTTTGTTTCAGGGCCCGTGGGGTGCCGCCACAGTAGCTCCCGAGCCCCTTCCTCTTGCGGAGTACCCCGAGATTCGGAAGGGGTACGCCAAAGGCTGGTACGTTGCCCCTCACGGCGAGGGCGGCAGCCGCATTCAGGGGCAGGGTTCCCCCTGTTCTGCCTGTGGGGGTGTGGATCATCACCTCAGGAGCACTTGGTGGTTCCTGCCCTCCAGCAGCTGCCTCAGGAGCACTTGGTGGCGCATGTCCTCCAGCTGCCGCCTCAGGAGCACTCGATGGTGCTCGCCCCCCTGCGACCACCTCTGGGGCATGCGCACAGGATCAACAGGCATAGGAGCCACCAGGACGGGGTTCTCACGGGGCCCCTCAAGACCCTCAGGGCCCAGCCCCCACTCGTCGAAACGGGGCATCTTCTCTACGAAGGCCTCCCTGTTCGAGCAGTTGTACAAGAGGCACTCCTCGGCCGGGAGCGTGGCAGGTGCTGGGTCACCCGTCAAGAGCTGGAGCACCGTGCGCAGCGTCTTGGAAGGAAGCGAGGGCACCTGAAGCCTCATGGGGTCATTGGAGCTAGTAAAGGCCCACATTGGGCGAGAATGGCACTGGAGCGGGGCGATGCGCCGCCGGACGAACTCCCTCACCACCATCGACACCGTCACCCCAACTTCCTTCAGCTTGGCCAGCCTGGACCAGACGCGCGCGAGCTGCCGGCCGACGAGCTTCGCATGTCCCCAGCCGGAGCTCGGCTCCGCCGGCGTCCGCGGGAGCAGGAGCAGGGGGCTGCGCACGGAGGCGTCCACGTACACCCACTTCTTCCGGAACATCTTTGCATCCAGGCGAAGCGTGAAGTCGATGCCGGAGCCAACTGTCACCGCCACCGCCTAGAACGCCACGCACCCCGAGCGCTGTCCGCCGTCAACCAGGTGGAGTGAGAAGAAATGGCGGAACAGGGCCACGGACGGGGCGATGCCCACGAGGGCCTCACACAGGAAGGCAAAAGCACCAAGGAGGACGATGGACCCTGGGTCCAGATGCAGGGCTTGGATCTGATTGTGCGAGAGCACGGCGTTGAAGAAATCAGAAAAAGGAGGGACCAAGCCGGCCAGAAGGGCGTGAAGATGGATGGGGATCTCGGTGGCCCCCATGTCGGCCAAGGCCCGGGAGGCAGGCTAGACCGTCGTCACCTTCCACTCATTGGAATCGGCGGCGAGGGCCTGCCGGACCTTGTCCGGCCCCTCCTGGTTGATCACCGTGGACCGGTCCAACGCGGGTTCCGACCCCGGTGAGGGCTCTGCGGGAGTGCGGGCTTTCTCTCCTCTCTTTGACCTAGGAGCCATGACGACGGAAGAGGATTAGTGCTGGTGCGGAATCCGGAGAAGGAGGTGCTAGCTCGCAAGGAAGAAGAGGAGGAGATGACAGGCGCGACAGGCAATGAAGGCTCGGCGGCAGTTGCTAGTCTTTTTGTCAGCCTGGGCAGTTGCCGAGGTAGCGTGGCGAAGTGGAGACGCCCATGTCCCGTCAGGCGCTACACGTCAACTCGGCCCGCAGGCGATTGGGGTCTGTGGCGCTTCGCCCTTGCCCTTCGGCTTCCTCCCGAAGCCAAGTCCGAGCGCGCCTTGGGCCCGGGGGCTACTGTCGGCGTTCTGGGAACCCTAGACTTGCCTGCCTACGACCCATGGCGTGGCTCCATCGATGGCCTAGTACGGCCCATCTTCAGCATCGGCAAGACAAGACCCTCGCAAGGGGCCAAGCCTCGCGAGGTGGACGACGCCAAGACCTCCGGAGGGAGGGGCCTCCCTAGGCTGGCTCCTGAGGAGCAGAGATTCCTATGCAAGCACCCATCTCATGAGGTTTGGGTGATGCAAGCCATGACGACCAAGGCCAGGCGGGCGCCAGCGTGCGCAGTGCAGCAGGTTTCCTCTTTTGTGCTAAGGAGGCAAGCGCAGGCGCGGAGTCCCGAGTAATCACCCAAAGGTTTCCATTCCCGTGCAACGAGACCAAGACCGCCAGGACGGCAGGATGGATGTCATCGCCGAGCCCACCACGACGTCACGACCAGAAGCTTTCTAGGTGAAGACCACCTTTCATCAGTATAAGATGTACTACTTGTCCCCCTTCAAAATTGGCCGTTGTGGGACCCCTTCCCGCTTTCATTTTGGAGGAAGAGGACCAAGTCCACTATATATAGGTTAGCCACCACCGTAGGAAGGGGAGATCGAATCCTCAGCTGAAACCCACACAAGAATAGACCTCGTGAGGTTGTTTTTCCTTTGTACTAGTTCATCCTCAGCCCCTCACGAGGCTAATCCACCCCAAAGCAGGAGTAGGGTCTTACACCGCAAGGTGGCCCGGACCTGGGTAAACTGCCGTGTCTCCTTCCTTTCCTGTTCATCAAGCTAGGCCGTGAGAGCGACGAACTGGTTAGCTGGAGAGGTCGAGTTCTTCGCACACACCCCAGAGTTCGAACATTTCTTGGGTCAGCGGAGCCCTGAATCCGACAACGGCTATTGTCGGTGGGCGGAGGTCGCGCTCCAAACGGCACGGGATTTCGCCCCTACTGCTTTCCGCCGCCTATCTGCACCGACATTCTAGACTCTGGTCGATTGCGGTTTTCTGCGGGATTGGGCCGGGGATTTTTCTCATGGAGAAGGTAATCAATTTAGCAAAATATTCACTCATCTCTTATCGTAGTCCGTCCGTCGCTGTTAATCAACCGGCGGAAATCACCGTGGATTCATTTTTCTTCTAGCTAATTCGAGGATTTTCATTCATGTGTCCACAGTGCGAGCACAAATCAGGAAAGTGTGGTCGCGGCTAGTCGGAAACGAAGTTCTATCTCACCATTCTGGATGACTTCAGGGAGCGCTCGGTATGTTCAATCTCACCCTACCACGGTCGGCATGGCCTAAATTTGTGTACATATATCGTCTGTTGCTACATTTGGATAAAAGGTACGGTGCCACGTGCAGCCTAGATGTCGAAGCCGATTTTTTTCCCCTATATTAGGCAAATTTATGATGTATTGTTCATTCAGTTACTCTCATATTTGCATCAAATCTTTGTTACATTATCTATTTTTAATTATATATTTTTGTACTTTGCTTTCATCTATATATTGAACTATTCAATCAGTTACTCCCATATTTGCATCTTGCTCTGTTATTTCAATATATCTAATTTACGATCTTAATTTTCATATCGAGCAGTACATCCCTTGCTTTGCAAAACAGGAGTAGAAGGAGATCTTGGGCTTTACTTTGTTGTTGACTCCATGGATGGCATATTGACAACCCAGCATGGATTTACAAGGATAGTTAGCGTAAAACTTGATAAAGATGGTCACTCCTATTTTGATACGGACTGTTGGAGAAAAATGTCTAAGTGTTATGAACTGAAAGCTGGCAATAAAATTCTAGTGCGTGCACCACAACCTGGTCTAATTAACATGGATGTTTACTTCCCCAACGTCATCAGTCGATCAAAGTCTGATTGAGGTTAGTGTCCTTTCAACTTTATCCATGCTGGCATATTACTTAGCAAAATTGGGGTATTTCTTCTGACTAATTGACCACTATTTAAGCAACCAATTGTGATTTCATTTTCTGACTCTGTTCCTAGGCAGTAACAAATTCTATTTACCAATTTATGCGCACTATATATTCTTCTGCCATGTTCTGAATAAATAATACCTTTCCACCTTTTAAGCAGGATATGTTGGATGCATAGTGAATGATTTGTATGTTACTAAACATACCAAATTTCACTGGAAGGACTTGAAGCATGTCATAAACTTTGTTGATAATCTTACAGAGATAGCACAACGTATGAACGCTAGATTTTGGATGGGATTAATTATACCTATGGTGCACACATTGAACAAGACCAATTGTGTGCACAAAACGCTAGTACAAAGTCTTATTTTTATGTCGATGCTCATAAACTATATATATCTTCAACGATATGTTACAATTGGTTTTTATTCTACATTTCAACAGAAATTGCTCGTTGTAGCTGTTCTTGGATCGATTTACTGGCGTGGTCGAATTACACTAGTGCCTGCTAATAACGCCCAAGTGATTGCAAGGTACTGCATTTCCCGCAGAAATGGAACCATTCAAATTAACAAGTTCTCGCTTGCCGTGGCAATGCATCCATATTGGAAAATTGGAGAAACTGTTCTACTCATGCTCTACCAAGGCATAGGAGGGCTCTTCCTTTTCATTGACAAGATGTCGAGTCGCCGTGATCAAGCTGCTTCCAGTGGATAGTTGTGGTTGTTGGCCCTCAGCCTTTTAAAATGTGCTAGCTGTTATGATGTTAAGTATGTAGATATGGACCATATGGTTGTTTGCCCTCAGCCTCTTAAAATGTGATAGTTGTTACTATGTTAAGTATGTAGATATGGACCATTTGGTTGTCAAAACCGTTTTACGAAGATCCTCCTTTTGTCGAATAGTGTAACCAGTATATATATGTTACTCAAATGCTCTTAGCGAAGTTCTTAAATTTTCATGGAAAGTATTAGTATCGTACACAGTTCATTGAGTTTAAGCGTGTGCCTGGTAGAGCGGTAGAGTAGAGGACGCCCATGTTTTGGACGTGGCGATCAGCACCGATGTCCAGAAGGCATTTGCATATTAATTGTCCATATTGCAAATTCACACACGTGTTAACATAAGGAAACGTATGTGTAACTTACTAATCATCGCACACGAGTACTCGCAGACGCATCGTGTGCGATATTTCTAGCCACCGCAAGCAACTAGTTTGCAATTTTTAAAGTTTTTTGTACACACAAAATCACACACGAATTAGCTGTAGTAACCGTCTGTGTTATAATTTCTCATCACAAACAGTTCATCCGAGTGGGCTGTTTGCCACGTATCACACACATCTTGTTTACACGACTCGTTTGTGTTGTTTTGGCTCATCGCAAATAGTTCATCTATGTGAACTATATGTCGCATATCACACACATCTTGTTAGGTTGAACCGTTTCTGTTGTGTTCCCTAATCGAAAACAGTTAGTCCGAGTGAACCGTATACCGTATATCACACACACCTTGATCTGGCTAACCGTTTCTGTTGCACTCCCTAATAGCAAACAGTTCATCTGAGCGAACTGTATGCCGTATATCGCACACACCTTGATATGGCTGCCCATTTCTGTTGTTCTGTCTCATCGCAAACAGTTCGTATGGATCATCCGTGTGCCCTGCATCGCACACCAACTAAAATCTGAACCGTGTTTGATGTCTCCACCATTGCAAACGTTTTGCATCTTTTTTGACGGTTTTTTTACATCACCAATTGTGATTAATGCATTGCACACAGTTTCGTTAAAGGGTCTCTGATCGTAGTGTCGCGTTAGCCGCATCCTGCAGTAGTGAAAGGTCAAATGACCCATAGAATTTTCCAAATTTTCACATGACAATTGTATTAGTGCATGTTAACTGTAGAAAAATTTTGAAGCCCATAAGAGGAAGCTATCTCCCATTCGTCATCAAACATGCATTGTTCCCTCTCGGAACCACGAGCCTTCTACCGAGTTGCTTCGGTTTGTGAGGGGTGTGTGTCCAAACTTTCGTCAAACAAGCCAATTTTTTACCACATCATCTTGTTGGCATGACATTACGTCAAGCAAGGTTTCATGTGTTTTTGATCATTTTTTAATTTTTTGGAATTTAAATGCCATGGCACACCATGCATGTGTCTAGGACGTGACACCAATATGTTTGAAAATTCCTTCCAATTTACTACACATGGAATTAACTCGCACACAAGTACACAAATATGATTTTTCAAACCATCATGGTTAACCGTTGCATGTAGATGTAGTTCAAATTTGAATTACAGTCATTAAATGGATAGAAAATCACTTAAATGTCTTTAAAAGGTCAAATGACCCCTGGAATTTTCCAAATTTTCACATGACAGTTGTATTAGTGCATGTTAACTGTAGAAAAAATTTGAAGGCCGTAAGAGGAAGCTATCTCCCATTCATCATGAAACATGCATTGTTCCCTATCGGAACCACGAGCCTTCTAGTGAGTTGCTCCAGTTTCTGAGGGGTGTGTGTCCAAACTTTCGTCAAACATGCCAATTTTTTTACCACGTCATCTTGATGGCATGACATTACATCAAGCAAGGTTTCATGTGTTTCTGATCTTTTTTTAATTTTTTGGAATTTAAATGCCATGGCACTCCATGCTTTGTGTCATAGCCGTGAGACCAATATGTTTGAAAATTCCTTCCAATTTACTACACATGGAATTAACACGCACACAAGTACACAAATATGATTTTTCAAACCGTTGTGGTTAGCCGTTGCATGTAGATGTAGTTCAAATTTGAATTACCGTCATTAGATGGCTAGAAAATCACTTAAATGTCTTTAAAAGGTCAAATGACCCCTAGAATTTTCCAAATTTTCAAATGACAGTTGTTTTAGTTCACGTTAACTGTAGAAAAATTTTGAAGGCCGTAAGAGGAAGCAATCGCCCGTTCGTCATCAAACATGCATTATTCCCTCTCGGAACCACGAGCCTTCTAGTGAGTTGCTCCGGTTTGTGAGCGGTGTGTGTCCAAACTTTCATCAAACATCCCAATTTTTTAACCACGTCATCTTGGTGGCATGACATTACATCAAGCAAGGTTTCATGTGTTTTTGATCTTTTTTTTAACTTTTTGGAATTTAAATGCCATGGCACTCCATGCTTTGTGTCATAACCGTGAGACCAATATGTTTGAAAATTCCTTCCAATTTACTGCACATGGAATTAACTCGCACACAAGTACACAAATATGATTTTTCAAACCGTTGTGGTTAGCCGTTGCATGTAGATGTAGTTCAAATTTGAATTACAGTCATTAAATGACTAGAAAATCACTTAAATGTTTTAAAAGGTCAAATGACCCCTGGAATTTTCCAAATTTTCAAATGATAGTTGTATTGGTGCACATTAACTGTAGAAATTTTTTGAAGGCCGTAAGAGGAAGCTATCGCCCGTTCGTCATCAAACATGCATTGTTCCCTCTCGGAACCACGAGCCTCCTAGTGAGTTGCTCCGGTTTGTGAGGGGTGTTTGTCCAAACTTTCGTCAAACATGCCAATTTTTTTACCACGTCATCTTGGTGGCATGACATTACATCAAGCAAGGTTTCATGTGTTTCTGATCTTTTTTTTAACTTCTTGGAATTTAAATGCCATGGCACTCCATGCTTTGTATCATAGCCGTGAGACCAATATGTTTGAAAATTCCTTCCAATTTACTGCACATGGAATTAACTCACACACAAGTACACAAAAATGATTTTTCAAATTGATATGGTTAGCCGTTGCATGTAGATGTAGTTCAAATTTGAATTACTGTCATTAAATGGCTAGAAAATCACTTAAATGTCTTAAAAGGTCAAATGACCCCTGGAATTTTCCAAATTTTCAAATGACAGTTGTATTAGTACTACAAATTTTCTCGTACATTTAAAACATCATCTGTTGCCACTTTACTCCAAATTCTTCTTTCACAGCTAATAACAAATATCAACAACATCACACACAGTTGTTTTGCAGGAACCGTTTGCGATGAAAATTCATGGGTCTATTTAAGTCTTCCTCCTTAAGTTTCGCCGGCTCATCTGCTCCAGTGCCGGCAACCCCCAAATCCACGAATCCCGATCCCCATTCCCGCAACCCCTTCTTGCAAAAATATGACACCGTGGAAACACTTCGTGAGGGCCCGTACGATGGCCGCGTCCTCCCCGAGCGCCGCCGCCTGTGCCGAGAGCACGGCCGCCTACGCCGAGAGTGCCACCGCATCCGCATTGAGCGCGCCCGCATCCGCCCAGAGGGCGTCTGCTGCAGCCGACAGAGCAGCTGTAGCAGTCGAGACGGCTGCAGCATCTGCTGCGACGGTGGCGGCATACACCGAGAGTGCTCGAGCTGCCATCCGTGCCGCCGATGTCGCCCTGGCCCAGGTCGAGGCCATCCATGCCAAGGTCGAGGACGCACACCCCAAGATATTCCAGGCCACCTTGGAATCCAGCATGCAACCACGTCCGAAAAGGCGGCGGTGGCCATGGGGCACCTGCTTCCTCGTGAGATCGCCGAGCGGGAGCTGGAGATGTAGGAGGCAGCGGAGATCGAGGAGCACCGGGAGGAGTTGCTCGTGGCCGATGTCAAGGTAGAGAATAGTCTGTCCATCGAGGAATCGGCGGTGGAGTACCAACGCGAGCTCTAGCACAACCACTACTATGAGTACTACAACCTTGAGGGCGGCGCCGAGGACGAGGACGAAGACGCGATCGACTTCAGCAGGGGGGACGCGGAGTCCACCAATGGCGGCATGTCGCCAGGACAAGTCATTGACTCCTCATCTCACACCGGCAATGCATAGGACGGCGCGGCGGCGGCTTTGCTAAAATTATGCGTACTTAGGCTTTGTTTCTAATGCCGGTCTTTTGTTAGAGCAATGTTTAGGTCAACTGGCTCTATTTAATTACTAGAATTGCTCAATTCAGTAAGTGTGGACTATGTGCTGTACGCTCTTTTGTGTTCCCAAATTAGCAAGCGATGTTAAATTATGCAATGACCTGGATGAGGACAGTACCCAGGGAAATTTCCACCAAAATTTGAATTATCAAACTCATCCCATGCGCGTAAAGCAAAAGAATTGTTTGCGATGCACACAATCGTTCAAAGTGAATGGTGTCCGGCGGCACCACGCGCAAAGTTTCGCTCCACATTTCGAAAATTTTAACCTACCGCCAAAATATCTGCCCCCGCCCCCCTTCCCCACCCCCTTTTCTCCCCGACCACAAGTCACATTTCCCATGTTTCCTCCTTCCTTCCAAAGCTATAGCCGCTTCCTCGCTTGCTTCCTCGCTCCCGCCGTCTCGCATCCTACCACCGGGGTCGCCATGGTCTTCTTCAATGACCTCTCCAGCGGTTCCTCCTCCGACGGTGAATTTTTCAGCACCCGGGTATGCTTCTCTTCTCTCTCTCAGGTTATGACTTGGAATGAAGGATTTTAACCTGGCGGTCGATTTGAGTCATTTCTTCCTCTTGTAGCTCCCTACGACCATCAGTTGCAACGAATGGAACGGGGTGGCTGAAGATCTGCCTGCTCGTTGTCACCATCAATCTCCATGCGTGAAGCTAGTTGTGTTTGAATCTGTGGACAGTGGGAGGAAGTTTCTGGCATGTGCAGAGAAGGTTAGCCCCACTTTTGTTGTTACATATCATTTGTTAGATGTGATTCAGACACTGTCATTATGCTATGTTATGGTGGATGTTACGACAGTGTCACAGTATGTACCTAGTATCTAAAAATATTGCCATCTCATCAGCGGTGCCATTAGAAAATTATTTGGCACCGCTTCAGCAGTTTGTGCAGCCAACTTTGGTCCACACATCCTAGCAGCCAAGCAGTAAAATACTAAATCTTTATGGCACGAAGGAACTGGGCATCGGGGCAACTAGGTGCTCCGGAGTCCAGGTCCCTGATTTTTTTTCCGCTGCATCGGCTCGCCAGTGCAGGGCACCGGTGACAAATGTAGCAACAGTTGTCTTTACACCGGTTTTGGCATACACAGTGGACGGCCTTAGTGCTATTAGTTCTATGTTACTAAATTTGTGAATGTACACACCTGTCAGTATCAATTTGATGTCATCCAAACACTGTCGCTATGTTGTTGCAGTTATATTTAGCTTCCTCATAAAATATTCAATTTGTTATTTATAGTACATGACTAAGAACTTGTAGCGTTCTTGTAGTTAATTTTAGCTTCTGATGTTTCAGAATTTAGTTGTTGTCTCAGTAGCAATTAATTCTTTGCACATATATCTTTTTGAGAAGTTATGTCATAATTAACCTGTTTCTTCAGTTTATCAAAATATGTATTTGGTGATTTTCTATGTTGCTAGAAACCCATTTCCCCTACAATTGTTACTGATCTAGTTTTAAATATTATAGGATGAACGGAAGTGTTCTTACCTGGAGTCGGTTGAGCAAGAGTGGCCACAGTCTTTGAAGATGTGCCTAGCAAAGCTCTGAAGCATGTATGAGGAAGAGAACAGAGGTAGGCTTAGAGAAAGTGTTGTCAACGCTGAAGAATATTTAAAGATGCGGGATAAAAAGAGGAAGATGGAGAATGAGCTCAGATTTTTTAAATCAGACTTTGCTAAGATGGTGTTGGCGAAGGAGGAGGCACTTTCCTAGTTGGCCAGTGCAAAACAGGTTCTTACTGAACTGAAAGCAGAGGTGTATAAGATGAGCCTGGATGATCTTGATTGGGGAAATGAATATATTGTTCTAATATTGTTCTTATGAAGGTGAACTAGCTATATGTTGTATTGTGTTGTTTTCAGGTTGCTATCATACTGTGATGTTAAAATATATTTATGTGCCTGATATGAAATTGGCAAACAGCTGTTCGATATGAAATATGAATTTGCGTAATACTGGAATTATTAATTATAAACTAATAAACCTGCTAAATGGGTCATGGAACTTTGCAAACGGTTCTAGCAGTAAAAGCGCTTGTGATGGATAGCCCGATGCCATATAGTTTTCTTCATCAAATCATGTGTGATGTAGTTGAATAAAAGCAAGTGGTTAACCGAGGAAGAGCGTGTGTGATAGTTACAGAGGCTATACATAAAACTGTGTGGGATGTATATACAAACGGAAACGTTTTCCTTGGATTGACTGTGTGGGATATACATATGAATGGAAACATTTTCCCTGGATTGACTGTGTGGGATGTACATAAGAACAGAAACGTATTCCTTGGATTGACTGTGTGGAATGTACATAAGAAACGGAAACATTTGTTTGGACTGACTGTGTGGGATGTACTTACGAACGGAACCGATTGGGCCCGTATAATCGTATTTCATCACTCGCCCGTCGCACACGACCTCATTGTGCCGAGTGTGTGTGCCAGGAGGGCCTATCCCCGACGGTTTCTGGGTTGTGTGGGAAGGACCCCCTATCGCAGTCACTCTATTGGCGACGGTTCAAAACACCGTCATGGAAAGGGGTTAAAAAGCGTTTGTATAGCACCTCGCTGTACCAGCGGTTGCATGTCAGTCGGTGGAACCAGTCTCATGTACATGGAAATGTAAGGTTGGTCCGGGCTGCTCCATCCCACAATACCGCCGAATCAAAATAAGGCGTTGGTGGTAAGCAGTATGAACATCACCGCCCACAACTCCTTTGTGTTCTACTCATGCGTATCATCTACGCATAGACCTGCCTCATGATGCCACTGTTGGGGAATGTTGCATGGAAAACAAAAAAAATTATACGCACACGCAAGATCTATCCATGGAGATGCATAGCTATGAGAGGGGGAGAGCATCTTCATACCGTTGAAGATCGCTAAGCAGAAGCGTTTATCAATGCGGTTGATGTAGTCGTACACCTACACGATCCGTCCTAATCAAGTACCGAACGTACGGCACCTCCGCGTTCAGCACACGTTTAGCTCGATGACGTCCTCGCCTTCTTGATCCTGCAAGAGGGGCGAAGTAGTAGATGAGTTCTGGCAGCACGACGGTGTGGTGACGGTACTGGTGAAGAACAATCTCCACAGGGCTTCGCCAAGCACCACGGAAACTATGACGGAGGATAAACTAGAGGGGAGAGGTTGCCGGCACACGGCTTGGTGAATCTTGATGTCTCTTAGGTGCTAGCCCTGCCCCTCTATTTATATGTTGAGCCTTGGGGTCGAAACTTGGAGTAAAAGCCTCCTTAAAGTTGGTTTTGCCCGAAAGGCAAGAGTCCTTCTCGGACTCCAGGGCCAGACACCAAGGTTCCCGGCATCTAGACCCAGATGCCAGGGTCCCTGGCGTCTGGCCCCTGGTCTACGCAAAACTGCCATTTGCACTTTCCAAAATAAAGTGTTCTCACACCAGAACATTTCAGGAAACATCTGAAACCCCTTTCGGTGAATTCCGGAAGCCAAACACTATTATCCCATATATCAATCTTTATCTCCGGACTATTCCGGAGCTCCTCGTCATGTCCGTGATCTTATCCCGGACTCCGAACAACATTTGGTCACCAACATACATAACTCATATAATACTATATCGTTAACGAGCGTTAAGCGTGCGGACCCTACGGGTTCGAGAATGATGTAGACATGACCGAGACACTTCTCCGGCCAATAACCAATAGCGGGACATGGATGCCCATATTGGTTCCTAAATATTCCACGAAGATCTTTATCGGTCGAACCTTTATGACAACATACGTAGTTCCCTTTGTCTGTCGGTATGTTACTTGCCCAAGATTTGATCATCGGGATCTCCATACCTAGTTCAATCTCGTTACCGGCAAGTATCTTTACTCGTTCCATAATACATCATCCCGTAACTAATTGCTTAGTCACTTTGCTTGCAAGCTTCTTGTGATGTTGTATTACTGAGAGGGCCCAGAGATACCTCTCCGTCATACGGAGTGACAAATCCCAGTCTCCACTACTGCAGGATGCTGCTAACGCGACACTACAATTAGAGACCCTTCGACAAAACTGTGTGCGATGCTTTAATCGGAAACGGTGATGTAAAAAAACCATCAAAAAAAGATGCAAAATGTTTACGATGGCGGATACATCAAACACGATTGAGATTTTAGTTCCATGTGTGATGAGGGGCATACAGTTCAGTTCAATGAACTGTTTGCGATGAGGCAGAAGAACAGAAATGGGCAGCGAAATGAAGGCGTGTGCGATATACAACATATAGTTCAATCGGATTAACTGTTTGTGATGAGGCGGAACAACAGAAACGGGCAGCCAGATGAAGGTGTGTGCGATATACGTTATATAGTTCACTCGGATGAACTGTTTGTGATTAGGCAACACAACAAAAATGGTCAGCCAGATCAAGGTGTGTGCAATATACGGCAAACAGGTTCCTAATCAGACATGTGTGCGAAGACCCATAATAACATAGACAATTTCTGCTAATAAGCCATGTGTGTTGTGGGCAAACGCTTGCTGGTATACGATTGTCAGCGATTGATGAATTCATCACCGACGGGTTTCCTAGTATGGTATGTGTGCGTTGTCATAGCATACAGAACAACAATATATGTACTTATAAGGACTTGATTCCATAACCAAATTGAACATCCAATTACATAGGTGGCTAGTAGACACATGACCTTTGCACACACCAAAGTATGTTCCAAAATGCCTAGAAAACTCAAATAATGTATAAAAAAGCAAAACGAATGCTGAATAATTTCAAAAAATTTAGGACGACACTCATATAGTTGCATGTTGCCTCTGAAAATAAATCAAGGCGGGAAGATACAGCGTATGTCGTTTCGCACACATATAGGTGACAAGTTCCCTCTCAGAACCATGAGGCTTCTAGAGAGAAGCTCCGGTCTGAAAGAAATTTATACCAAAACTTGTCCCAAATTGGACTATTTTTTTACCACAGCATGTTGCTGCCATGTCATAACACCATGCCATGTTTCATGATTTTCAGGCGAGTTTTGGATTTACAGTAATTTTAAAACCAAGTTTCTCAACGTTTACTATCGAGTTGGCACCGCCCTAGATAGGCTTTTTCCTCGTGGGTCCCAAATGTCAGAATCCAAATCTGCCACTACCATGCAGCTTTTACTATTAAGAATTACATCCCATTTGGTGTGCTAGCTGAAAATAAGTTTGGTGGGTGCTGGCGGGCACTAAGAACTTGCGGGTTCTGTAGTGAACAAAGATCAAATCCCAGTATGAAAGAAAATATGGGTCAAAGCCGAGTTGAAAAGGGCAACAATATCTAACTCCAGCTTACAAAAGGTACAAAAGCATGAGGATTAATTGTTCATCAGGTTTACACATAACCTGGATTGAACAGGGCAATAACATCTAACTCGACCAAAGTTTTTGGCAGTCACAATCAAATGGATCGGTCCGATCCATAAAATCAAGATCCCGGTAGAAAAGATCTACTGGTCCATGATGACAACAAGTTGTTGTAAATATAAGCCGAGCACGATCAGACGCCCATAGGTCCACCTGAAACTTATTTTTATGCTGTTCCACATGTCCATACGTGAGAAATTTCTTGTTGAAAAACTTAATCCTCATGGACAATAGTGCCCTCGCATTCAACATGAAGAATGTGACAAAGCTAGTGTTTGCACTGTTGGATGCATATCCTTCCAGCGTTACTGTCTTCAAACAAATGTCATGAGATATGAGAAAATCCTGGTGCTTCTTGAACCATCGATTGGTTATACCTAAATAGGGATGAAGATTGAAAACAGTTGATGTCTAAAAAAGATTATGTTGAAAGAGCGATAGCAGAACGATTAATTATAGTACATTATATATGGGCTTTCAATGTGCGTGAAATCATCACCTTTATATACAAATTCTCCAGACATGGAAAGCATTGCAACAAGGCAATAATGATGTTGAGATCAAAACACCACATACTGATATATAAGGTCTTGACAGAATCCACCACCACTGATAGGATGGACAAGCTCTTCATTGAGCATAGAACATAATATTAGCACTGAAAGTGTACTCCAAGATGATACTTAACTTATGTGCACAAACAAAAAATGCAAATTACAAAAGTGTACATGAATAATATACAGTACCTCAATAGGTGTGGAGGCAAACACCATCTCGAACCATTTAAACGAATCACGAATTGCACCCAAGGTCTCCAGTTTAGGCGCAGAGACCATAGTTATTTGCGAAGGTTTATAACAACAATCAAGGAGCAAGCTTTGAAGTGAAGGGGCATCTTCGATGATGAGCTCCTGTCCTTCAAAAAAATTCCAATGCTTACAAGGTGAGGCGACTTTATTTTGAGACAAGGGATATGGATTCCATTTCCAAAAACAAGCACCAAACGCTCTAGGGCAGGGCAACTGGAGTGGATGATGTTGTGCAGTGAGGCCTCCGACAGATGAACCAACACAAGCGCAAGTTTTTTCAGTAGTGGGAGTCGAAGCATTTGTACCAGATGGTCTGCTAGATGGCATCGGGTCAAGGTGGCGGTGTGGAGAGAGGAGGAAAACCATGAGATGGGCATCGGTGGTGAGGGCACAGATGCAGCTCTTGGTGGTAACCTATCACTGTAGTAATGGTAGAACTCAAGCTGCTGGAGTTTATCGAATTGACGGGAGGTCAGCAGGCGGCCACCGTGCAAGGTATGTCCAGCAGGTAGCATGCCGGGATGCAGATGCGTTGAACGGAGCCCTGGTGGGAGGAGATGATCGCTCCGGGGAGTTCAGAATCATCATCGACAGATAGCTGACGACAGTCGAGATTAAGAGGCGTGGCGCGCCACAGAGTGCGCCACCGAGATGCGAGGACTTGTGTGCAGCAGCCATCCTTGGTGGGGAGAAGGGAGATGATCTCCCCAAGGATGTTGTCCGGGAGATCGCTGATGCGGTCAGCCGGATATTCTACTGGTTCCTCAGGTCCAGGGGGCGTGGCCGCTTCTGGCCGCGCAGCCGGGTCCAAGATCTACATCCGGCGGCGGTGCTGGCTGGAGCCTCATCTGTGTACGTACCAATCTGAAAGAAAAAATGGCAGAAACATACATGTAGGACATTCAAAATCAATTCTCAAGATCTAGAAGAAAAAAAGGCACAAACATATATGTAGGACATTCAAAATCAATTCTCAAGATCTGGCCACGAATTATTAGCACGCATGCTAACCCTAGTCGGATTATTAGCAAAAATCCTTTGTACAGAACAAACAATTAATCACTAACCCTATACGGATACCATTCAAACAAGCAATACACTACGTGCATCTAACGGATCTAAATTACTATGATTTCATGGACTGAGAGAACATAACCATAGGATTTGTATTCCGAAAAAATTAGAGAGGGGGGTAACCAGAGAAGAAAACACATGATATGTTTGCTGCAAAAATGGGTATATAGATGACAAACCGGTTTTCCGTCGGAGTCGCAGTCGTTGCCGGAGTTTCTGTTGACCTCCGGCTCCGGTTGGGGTGGGGCACGACGGCGCTGACGATGTCAAGGTCGTGCTGCTACCCACGCGAGACCTCGGTGGCAGCGACGGCAACCTCTGTGCCCAGCTTCACGAGTTGCGCGGGTGCTTCACCAGCCCCGGCGTCGCCACTCCCTCTGATGGTGCGCTTCGGCGACATCCTCATACACTCCAGAGTCCAGACGTTGGTGACTACTGTGGACCGGGGGTGCGGCCGCATATTATGGCCGGCGGCTCGGGCGCGCCATTAATACGGACCAGTGGGAGTGAGGCGGGCGGTGGTCAAAGGCTGTCTCGCCTCCCGGTGAGCCTGCGTGGCGGACTTCTTGCATTCCTATACCATCATTTCACACAACTACTCGCACGCCCCCCGGTGACACTGCGCAGTGAAAACACCTCCCGTCAATTCACACACCTGCACGCACGCCTCCCGGGCTGCCTGCGCGGCGGACTACTCGCATGGCGGCCCGTATATTTTTTTGTTTTTTGATGATTCATTCTGACGCTTTACTGCTTAACCGAAGCATGGCACGGTCTAATGCACACAGTCCGAATAAATATTCCGTATGAGATATTGGTTGCCAGTTATTAACAATCTCTCATTTGTAAGTAGATTATATCAAAACTTTTCTCAAATTTGACGAAAAAATACAATATCACAGTTTACTGGTGTCCATATATGACACCACGATAAGTTTCATGAATTTCAACTAAGTTTTGGATTTACTGAATTTTAAAAATCAACATTCTCAATGTTTTGAAATTTCTTTCACGGGGAAAGATGCACCCAGGGACACACATATGATTTTGCAATCCATTTTGTTGCACATGTAGCTCAAATTTGATTTATAGTCCTTGAAGCATTATTCCTTTTATCGGTAGGGCTGTTAGCAAGGAGTTTGAAGCTTTAGTACTTTCAGCTTTCCTGTTTTAGCTTGGAATGCACATTAAATCCCTAGGAAATCACTCAATGTATAAAACGGGTCGAATGATCTCTGTTTTCTTTTTCAAACTTTAACACGACACTCCTTTGGTCATATGTTCACTGCAGAAAAAGTTTGACATGCCTTAGAGTGGAGGTGCTGGTGCGGGATGTGTGTCTGTGTGGGGGCAGGGGGGTCCATGAGTACACTACTAGTCGCGAGCCTCCGTGACGTGGGATTATTGATCATTTTGTCAGTCATGTATATATGCCACATCAACGTCGTGAATTGGTTATTTAAAGCATTACACAATCCTTTCACACATACGTGTTTTGGCCACATGCATGCATTGGTGGTCCTCTCGGACACTCCCTCATGCGGTTAGCAGCGACGTGCCCATTCGTTAGCCCGCAAAGGTTTTCAGTTTCCACCGACAACGAGAGGCATCGGACTGAATGTGGATTCATCTTTGGCATGTGTGTTACGGTGTGGATCATGGTGAGATTTCATATCAAAGTTCGGACACGTGCGTACACATGGGTCCCTCCCACCGGCTCGAAGTGAGGGGGCTACGCATCGTGAACCTCTGTGTAGTGCGTTTCCGGTTTGCGAAGCATGTGCCACGTCAAAGTTGTGCATTAGGTATTCAAACATCACACAACACACAACAACATGCACGCGGTGGTTGTCCTATGACACTCGCTCGCGTGTGACTCTTTGTGGGCCCGCGAGGTCTTCGACGATCAATTGAACGTACAATGAGAGAGAGGTTAATTTGACCAACAAGGATGGTTCTATTTTTGTTTGTGTTACGTATATGCACGGTAGGAGTATGTAGTACATGTCAAAGAGGGGATAACATGTGTACTCTATATATATATATGTGTGTGTGTCATACCCTCGCTCTATGTGGGGAATTTTCGGTTCCCGAGGTAGGTGCCACATCAAAGTTGTGCATTGGTATTCAAACATCACGCAATACCATGTAGGCGGTGGTTTCCCTATAGGAACTCACTCGCGTGCGGCACTTCCATCTGTGGGCCTGCGAGGTCGTCCTCCATCACTTTGACCCAACGAGAGAGAGAGAGAGGCAAATTTGACGAACAAGGAGGATTAATTCTTTTAGGGCTGTGTTAGGGTAGGAATATATATTTAGTACATGTCGAAGGGGGGATGGGACCAACATATACTAGGTGTCACACATGAACCTCACCCTGTGTGGGGAATTTGCGGTTTTTGAGGCAAATGCCACATCAAAGGTTGTGCATTAGGTATTCAAAACATCACAACCACACACCTCTCCATATATATGTTTTGGCACACATGCAAGTGATGGTGGTTGTCCTGTGGCACTCACTGTCGGGGGGATAGACCCTGGGTAGCTTCACCCGCACTTAACAACATTTCAAGGCATCGGGGCAAGCCAGGCCCCTCAGGCCGGCAGGTCTCACGACAGGCCCCCAGAGCCGGCTGGTGCCATACAGCCGGCCTCCAAAAGATGGCGCGCTCTCCGAGGGCGGCATGGGTACGGGCCGGCTTCTATCTAGCGGCCCGCCCCTTCCCTCGGAGTCTGAGCCCGACCAGGCGACAAGCTGGGGCATGGCCACAGTGCGCCATGCCTCCCCCAAATCACGGCCGTATGGCTACAGTAGGCACCGCCCGGCGGCCGCCGACTCACCCGGCGCGGCGCTGTAGCCATGGCGCGCCCGACACGGCCTCCGTTGGCGCGGACGGCGCCACAGTGAAGAACCGTCAGCGGGGCCCACAGGCGGCGGGCCCCATCTGTCGGCCTGTTCCTTGGCAGCCGGCAGGGCCTAGTAGAGGCGGGCCCCAGCAGCCGGCGAAGAACCCGGCCCCCATAGACACTGATAGCCGGGGCCTACCACCCGGCCATATTACCATTGAACCCCTGGGGGGTTAGCCTATAAAACCCCCCATGCCACACCCATGCAAAGGGTTCCTCTCATGTTCCACCTCAGTTCTATACACACCACAGCCAGGGAGAGGAGAGAGCTAGCCTCGCCCTTCTTCCTCCTCTGGCCGAACAGCTCTAGGAGCGCCACTGTACTCTTTGCTTCATAGTGACCATGCGGAGACCCTACAGAGCTGGAGTAGGGGTTTCATCTCTTAGGAGAGCCCTGAACCTAGGTAGATCTCGTGTCCATCCGAGCTTGTGCCCACTCCCGCTTCCAGGACCCGACGATGATCTCATGGCCCAACCACGATAAGCCACCCCCTGGCATCTGTCGAGATATTACCACGACAGTTGGCACCCACCGTGGGGCCAGCAGCGACGTCGGCCGGAGACACATTCTGGACGGGAACCTTGTTCCACTCCGGCGAGTGTGCCGCGGCTGGCGAGATCAGCCAGCTCGATGCGCCCGCCCGCCCCGGCCTTGGCGCATCACCTGACACGGGAACCGCCTTCCCTGCGGGTCGCCTCACCGGCCTCTTCAGCGAGCTCAGCCTCTTCGATGAGCCGGCCGCCGACGCACAAGCGGCCGACTCCCTCACCGAGCTCTTTGGCAAGCTCGCTCTCGTCGACACGGCCTCCACCGATGACTTCCCCAGCTACGTGGAGATCATCGATGATCCTCTCCCTCCTGCCGCCAGCGACGCTCTTGTCGGCGCGCTCGACGCCAGCACCCTCGTGGAGGTAATGGTCATTGACGCCAGCCTGGGCGCTGGCGGATCCGGCCAGGATCCACTGGACGCGACCATACACGCCCTGGCGATGCCTCCTCCCCCTGGCGCCAGCCAAGAGGAGCTGGAGGAGTTCCGCGTCAAGCTTTTTGACAGCGCCTCCAAGATGGCGGCGCTGAAGCGCCGCGCTGAAGCCACTCAGCGCGAGATCGACCGCGTGGTCGATGGGACACTGGCTGCGGCCGAGCCTAGCTGGGCCGGCACCATCCGGCAACGTGGCGCTGCGATTGCCAGCATGCTGGGGGTCGAACGCCCGGTCTATGAGACCCCAGCGCAGAACATGCGTGCCGCCCAGGCGGCCGCAGGCGAGCTCAAGCACTTGCGGGGCGACAAGCTATGCGAGCAACTGGAGCGCCTCCAGCAACTCATCGACGTTGCGAACACGCAGCAGGACATGGGCAACCGCGTGGTGGGAGCGGGTCGGCGGGTCGACACCCACGTGCTCCGTCGTGAGAACGGTGTGACCTCTCGGTCCCCTAGCGGTGAAGGCCGCGGGCAGTCTCGAGAACCAGAGCCGGCTGCTAGCAACAGCCGGCGTGCGCCCCGCACGATAGCGGACAACCACCAAGTGCTCCAGAACCCGGAGCCTCGGCGCTGGCCGGAAGAGCGCTTGCCTCCTCGAAGGGAGAGGGCGGCCAATCCCGCGCTGCCGCTTGATCACCCGACGCTCAGCGGCCGGCTTGGCAACCGTGAAGCAGTCGGCGAAAACGACGCATGCCGCCGGATCGAGCGGCTGGCTCGGTCCCAGTTGTTGGAAGAGGAGCACACAATCGGGCCGGCCTGCTTCGGCCCCCGCATCCGCGATGAGCCCTTTCCTAGAGGGTTCACGCTCCCCAGAGACACACCCAAGTACAACGGCGTCGTGAAGCCGAAAGACTGGCTGATCGACTACTCCACAGCAGTCGGCATCGCCAACGGCAACAAGCACGTAGCCGTCAAGTACGTCCCGCTCATGCTTCAGGGCATGGCCCGGACGTGGCTGAACAGCCTCAAGCCCAACAGCATCAACAGCTGGGTAGATTTCAGTGACGCCTTCGTCCGCAACTTCACCAGTACGTACAAGCGGCCTCCCAAGCCACGCCAGCTCTCCATGTGCGTTCAGGGGCCGACCGAGTCCACTCGCGACTACCTGACGCGTTGGGGTGAGCTGCGCAACTCCTGCGAGGGGGTCCACGAGGTACAGGCCATCGAGTACTTCACCACCGGGTGCAGAGAGGGCACTCTGCTCAAGCACAAGCACTTGTGCAATGAGCCGGCTACACTGGACAAGCTCCTGGTCGTGGCCGACAAGTACGCCACCGCCGACTCTTCCATGGGGTCGAATATCCGGGTTGACACGGCCGACAGGGTGGTCCAGCCGGGTTCCCAAACTCCGGTTGGTGACACCAGCCGGCGCCAACAACCAAACGACAACAAGTGCAAGGCCCCGCAGCCGGCTTCCAACAGCCGGCAGGTGGCCGCTGTCGAGGATCAGCAACCAGCCGGGCAGCCCGGCCCCAAGCGTCAGCGGGGCGGCAAGGGTGCCTGGCAGCCTGCCTTGTCCTTCGAGCAAGCCCTTGATGCCCCGTGCAAGTTCCATAGCGGCGCGAAGCCGTCCAACCACACCACCCGGAAGTGCAACTGGCTCGCCCGGATTGCGAAGGGTGAGGCCCTGCCGCCTCCTCCACCAGCCGGCCAGGTAGCCCTGGCTGTTCAGCAACCGACCAGAGCCGCCGGCATGCTTCAAGATGAATTCCCCGAAGAGAACGCCACCTACGTCGTCTTCACGAGCGAAGCCGACGACAAGCACAGCAGATAGCAACAGCACCACGAGGTGAATGCAGTCTGCTCAGGGGTCCCCACCTTCATGCACTGGTCCGAGAGGCCCATCACCTGGAGCCAAGCTAACCACCCGGCCGTGATGCCTTCGCCGGGTGCATACGCCTTGGTGCTGGACTCAACCTTCCCAACGGAGAGGCGGACTTGCCGCTTCAGCCGAGTTCTGATAGATGGCGGCAGCAGCATCAACATCCTGTACCGCGAGACCATGGAGCGTTTGGACATCAAAGTCAAGCAGCTTCAGCCCAGTCGGACTGTCTTCCACGGCATAGTCCCAGGCCTTTCCTGCTCTCCTATCAGCAAGATCAAGATCGATGTCCTGTTCGGCGACAAGAACCACTTTCGCCGCGAGCCAATATGGTTCGAGGTGGTCGACCTGGACAGTCCCTATCACGCGCTCTTGGGCCGCCCGGCGCTGGCCAAATTCATGATGGTCCCGCACTATGCCTACCTGAAGGCCAAGATGACGGGTACCAAGGGCATCATCACTATTGCCGGCGACTACCAGAAGTCGCTGGACTGCGCCGCCGCCAGCAGCCAGCTGGTCGAGTCCCTCGTCATCGCTCAAGAAAAGCTTCTCCTTGACCGGATGGTAGCCATGGCCAGCGAAAAGCCGGCCATGCCGACTGATCCCAAGGAGACCGAAGCAAAGGCCTCCTTCCAGCCGGCCAATGAAACCAAGAAGATCGCCTTGGACCCGGCGCACCCGAAGAGGTTTGCTGTCGTAGGGACCAACCTCGACAGCAAATAGGAAGGCGAGCTCGTCGATTTCCTCTGTGAGAATTGAGACATCTTCGCATAGTCCCCCAAAGACATGCCAGGTGTCCCGATGGATTTCGCCGAGCACAAACTACATGTGAGGCAGGATGCTAAGCCGATCAAGCAACCCCTCCGCCACCTGTCAGAAGAGAAGAGAAGGATCGTTGGTGAAGAAATCGCCCGGCTTCTGGCAGCCGGCTTCATCATGGAAGTGTCCTACCCAGACTGGCTTGCCAACCCAGTCCTCATCTTGAAGAAGAATAACAAGTGGCACATGTGTATCGACTACATGAGCCTCAACAAGCCCTGCCCCAAGGATCCTTTTGCCTTGCCCCGGATAGATCAAGTGATCGACTCCACCGCCGGATGCGAGCTACTGTCTTTCCTGGACGCCTACTCCAGCTACCACCAGATCAAGCTGAACCCGGCCGATCGGCTGAAGACCGCCTTCATCACACCATTCGGAGCCTTCTGTTACCTGACCATGACGTTCGGCTTGAGAAATGCCGGCGCCACGTTTTAGCGTTGCATGCAGAAGTGCCTCCTCAAGCAGCTCGGCTGAAACGCCCACGTCTATGTAGACAACATTGTGGTGAAGACGGAGAAGCGCGGCACCCTCCTAGAGGATCTCAAGGAGACCTTCGAAAATCTGCGCTGTTTTCAAATCAAGCTCAACCCGGAGAAGTTCGTCTTCGGAGTACCAGTAGGCCAGCTCCTCGGCTTCCTTGTCTCTGAACGCGGCATCGAGTGCAACCCCGTGAAGATCAAGGCCATCGAGCGGATGGAGAGACCCACCAAGCTGCGTGACATCCAAAAGTTCACCGGGTGCTTGGCATCCCTCAGCCGCTTCATCAGTCGGTTGGGCGAGAAGGCACTCCCCGTGTACCAGCTCATGAACAAAATCACTTGCTTCAAGTGGAACGACCAGGCGGACGAAGCTTTTCATCAGCTCAAGCGCATGATGTCCACGCCACCTATCCTGGCGGCTCCGGCTACCAAGGAACCGATGCTCCTCTACATCGCCGCCACCAACCGGGTCATCAGCACGGTGATTGTGGTCGAGCGCTCAGAGGCCGGCAAGGTGCAGCCACTCTAGAGGCCAGTGTATTATCTGAGCGAGGTCTTGTCTGCCTCCAAGCAAAACTACCCGCACTACTAGAAGATGTGCTACGATGTGTACTTTGCCGCCAAGAAGCTGAAGCAATATTTCCAAGAGCACTCCATCACGGTTGTCTGCACTGCCCCCCTCGCCGAGATCATGGGTAACAGAGATGCCTCAGGCCGGGTGGCCAAATGGGCCATCGAGCTGGCTCCCCATACCATCCCCTACCAGCCCCGCACCGCCATCAAGTCCCAAGCGCTGGCCGACTTCTTAGTCGACTGGGCCGAGTCCCAGTATCTACCGCCCGTGCTGAATTCTACGCATTGGCGGATGCACTTTGACGGCTCAAAGATGCGCACCGGCTTGGGAGCTGGCATCGTCCTCACCTCTCCCAAGGGCGACAAGCTAAAGTACACGCTGCAGATCCACTTTGCAGCCTCCAACAACGTAGCCGAGTATGAGGCGCTCATCTTCGGGCTCCGACTGGCCAAGGAGATTGGCATCCACCGCATCCTCTGCTACGGTGACTCAGACTTGGTGGTCCAGCAGTCGTCCGGCGACTGGGATGCCAAGGACGCCAACATGGCAAGCTACCACTTCCTCATCCACCAGATGAGCGGGCACTTTGATGGGTGCGAGTTCCTTCATGTGCCAAGAGCCGACAACGACGCAGTAGACGCCCTCGCCCACATTGGCTCGACCCGGCAGGCCATACCAGCCGGCGTTTCCCTCGAGTGTCTGCGCAAGCCATCTATCAAACCGTCGCCAGAGTCCGACTCCATTTTCGTGCCGGCTGACCCCGGAGCAGTCGGATCCAGCTCGGGGACCCCAGCAGCCGGCCCGTGGACTTCAGCAGGCGGCCCGAGGACTGCAGTGGTCGGCCCGGGGGCTTCATCGGCACTACCAGGAGCGGCCGGCTCCAGCCCGCCGCCTCCCACCCCGGCCACCCTCGTGCCAGTTGCCGTCTTCACAGTGGTGGCGGCCCCATCTTGAGCACAGCCCATCCGCGACTATCTGGTAAGCCGCGTGCTACCAGCAGACAAAGTACTAGCCCGACAGATCCAGCGCCGGGCGGGCGCCTACACCATCGTCAACAGAGAGCTCGCCAGGCGGAGCGTGACCGGCGTTTATCAGCGCTGCGTGGAGCCGAAGAAGGGCGTGGAGATCCTTAGAGACATCCACCAAGGCGAATGTGCCCACCACGCCGCCTCCCGGTCCCTCGTAGCCAAAGCCTTCCACCATGGTTTCTTCTGGCCGACTGCATTGGACGACGGCAAGGAGTTGGTCAAGAAGTGCAAAGGGTGCCAGAAGTTCAGCACCAAGCAACGCCAGCCGGCCTCTGCCCTCAAGACCATCCCCATTACCTGGCCATTTGCCGTGTGGGGTTTGGACATGGTGGGTCCTTTCAAGACAGCACGCGGCGGCATGACTTATTTGCTGGTCGTCGTGGACAAATTTACCAAGTGGATAGAGGCCAAGCCAATCAAGAAGCTGAACGGTCCGACCGCCGTCACGTTCATCGCCGACATCATCGTCCGATACGGCATCCCCCACAGCATCATCACCGACAACGGCACCAACTTCGCCAAAGGCGCCTTGGCCCGTTTCTGCGCAAACCAGGGTATCCGACTGGACCTAGTGTCTGTTGCCCATCCGCAGTCAAACGGCCAGGTGGAGCGAGCAAACGGCCTCATCCTGTCCGGCATCAAGCCCCGCCTAATCGAGCCGCTAGAGCGATCGGCCAGCTGCTGGATCGATGAGCTGCTGGCCGTCCTCTGGAGTCTTCTGACCACGCCCAACAAATCAACCGGCTTTACGCCCTTCTTCCTCGTGTACGGTGCCGAGGCTATCATCCTCGCGGATATCGAGTTCAACTCGCCTAGCGTCACTATGTACACGGAGGCAGAAGGAAAGGAGGCGCGAGAAGACGGCGTCGACCTACTGGAAGAGGCCCGGCTGCTAGCATGCAGCCGGTCCGCCATCTACCAGCAGAGCCTGCGTCACTACCACAACAAGAAGGTCAAGCCGCGTACATTCCGCGAAGGCGACATTGTGCTCCGCCTGATCCAATGATCAGCCGGCCAGCACAAGCTCACAGCACCTTGGGAAGGCCCCTTCATCGTCAGCAAGGCCCTGGGCAATGACTCGTACTACCTCATCGACGCCCAAAAGCCCAGGGCATGCAAGCGAAGCACAGCCGGCGAAGAGACGGAGTGGCCATGGAACGCGAACCTACTCCGTCCGTTTCACAGTTAAAGTGAGTGTATGTACCACGCCAACTTTTGTATTAAGTAAACACCTCAGGTCCCCCAAGAGGTACTCGGGGGCTACCTTTTTATCCACGAGATAAGCTCATACCATGAATTCAGTTTTTTTGTATATTCTTGCCCCGTCCGAGTTCCGGTCAGCCGACCTGGTGGCTCGCCATCTTGGCCTAAGTCTGCACCAGCCGGGGCCGACTAGTAGTATGCCGACGCCAAAGCCCTCTCTTCGCTCCATGTCACAGCTCGCAGCGCGGCTGTCCGACTGGCAAGAGTCAAAGGCCGGAAACGCTGTCCACACGAAAAATGACCAAGGAAAACGCCGGCTACAGCCAAGCCGGCCTCTCGCCTCCCTCGTCCGGCTGCTCAGCAGCCGGCAGGCCGGCTTCTAGCTCGACTAAGCTACGCTCTAACCGGCTAAAGTAACTTGCCTGTTCTAAAACGACCAAGTCCCTGACCCAGCCACAGACCGCAGCGCGGCTGTCCGGCTGGCAGGGAGGCAGCCAAGGGAACGCGGCGAAGGAAAAAACCAAAGAGGGCAAAAGCAAACTCAAGCTAGAACCCGGCAACACATGCAAAATGTGGGGATTTAAACTTTGTACATTGCAAAAGGGCCCAAGGCCAGCATTCATCAAGTTTAAAAATACACCCCCAGTGGGTGGAACCGCGCATAACTGACATTGTTTTCAAGCACGAGACAGAAAAACTCGAAAAAAGATGAAAGGCCATCTAGGCGGATGGCCCCTCAGGCTGCACGGACTGGTGGGCAGCAGGCGTAGCTCCGGCTGGTGGGGCTGCCGGCTGCGGAGTCTCGACCTGGCGGTCGGCGGTGGCTGACGTGGTCTCCGACTGGTCGCCAGTCGGCGCCGAGTCAGGCCGAGTCCGGCTGGTCGCTCCGCCACCTGGTGCGGTGTAGCTGCCGCCCTCGTCCTGGTCGCCTGGGACGCCCCCGGCTCAATCGTGCACTAATCATACACGCAAATGCACACGATCAAGCCTAAGGACTCATGGGAAGATATCACAACACAACTCTAAAACATAACTATAAAGTCATACAAGCTTTATATTACAAGCC
Source organism: Thinopyrum elongatum (assembly GCA_011799875.1). Classification (NCBI taxonomy): domain Eukaryota; kingdom Viridiplantae; phylum Streptophyta; class Magnoliopsida; order Poales; family Poaceae; genus Thinopyrum; species Thinopyrum elongatum. Next base: position 447,487,423 of record CM022299.1, read on the forward strand.
AGGGGCCTCGAGGGCTCGAATACATAAGCTTGCGTACAAGCGTCAGCGGAAGCATCAGATATCTGAGTACAGGTATAAAAGAAAACACAGATAAGCCCTTAGAAGGCGGGGCAAAAGAAAACACTACGATCGAAAGGCGCAGGCCTCCTGCCTGGGACCCTCCGAACCTACTCCTGGTCGTCAGCTAAATCGTAGTAGTATCCACCCTCGGGGTAGTAGTAGCGATCGTCAGCGGGGGCAGCTGTATTCGGGGCTCCGTCATCTAGTTGCATCAAACGGATATGGGGGAAAAAGAAAGCAAAGCAACCGTGAGTACTCATCCGAAGTACTCAGCAAGCAAGGATCTACACTACATATGCAACATTATCAAAGAGTGGTTGTATATGTGGACTGGGCCGCAAAAATGTCAGAATAGAGAGGAAAGCCTAGTCCTATCGAAGACTAGCATCTTCAGCGGTCTTGCAGCAATAGAAAAGAGTAGAATAGTACAATATAATGTAGCAGTATCATTAAGTCTCAACCTCACCCAGAGATCCTTTCTCGACTCCCTGCGAGAAAGCAATCCCAGAGCCATACAGTCATCAACCTCATCCTGAGGTCTCTTCTTGACTCCCTGCGAGAAGCAATCCCAGAGCCATATATCGAGGTATCATCTAATGGTCTAGTTGTGTCGATCGGGATACAACTCCGAGTGTCCTTTACCGTAGGACCGGCTATCGAAAGAAGTTTTCTTCCTTGCAGGGGTGCACCAACTTACCCACCACGCTCGCTTAACTCCGGCCGGTCACACTTTCCTGGGTCATGCCCGGCCTCGGCCAAACGACACACCACAACCCTACCTACAGCTCAGCAGAGAGGTCCCCGTTGGTCTACATCCTAAGCGCAAGGGGGTCTTAGCCATCGCCCCTCACCCTCCGAGTCGTTGCATGCCGGGCGAACCAGGCTCCACCCCTCAGGATGGTGCCGGCCCAGCCCGGCCGCCAGGCTAAACTAGATGTCTGACAGAGCTTTCGGCTGATGCTACGATGCAGAACGCCCATACTATGCCCACGTGATGGTTAGTGCTATCAGGCCAGAGGCCCTCTCGGATCAAATATCCAAATAGTTAGTGGACTAGGGGCTTGCGGTAACGAGCAGAGACTCACGAAAGATGTGACCCCATCGCCCCGTCTCGAGGACTTGCGGCAAGGGCCAAGTATGCCCGGCCACGCCTCGTATTCATCACTCGGGCACCATACAGGCAACCCGTCTTCACAACACTCGCCACTTAGGCGCACGCGGGTACCCCTCAGGGTCGACCCGCCTTTCCAAGTAACAGTGTAAGGTCCAAGTATCCGTGTGTCCATAACATCAAGGGAATCCGAGGTATCACCCTCGTTGGATTCCTATTCGATGTAACCGTCATGGTGAACTTAGGAGGAATCACCCTCGATGAGTTCACACTTGGTGTGTTGCACGACAGGGTCGTATCGGAAGTGGAGAAGGAGGAATCACCCTCGATGACCACGACCAAATAGCTACTCTACAGAGTTAACATCTGAAGTGCTACACGAGGTATCACCCTCGGCACTCGATAGTAATGCTGCAGTGTCGTTACAACTAAGGGGATGAAGTGCGGTGCCGGGGCCTGTCTTCGATCCTGTCGATCGGGTCTTCTGATAATCCAGCGGGGCAGTCGGGATAAGTGGGGTCACTGATAGGTCTCTACCCAGCCTATACTAGACAATTTAGGATAAGCAGGTAAGGTTTCAATAACAGGTTACAATAAACAGGCTATGCATCAGAATAGGTAAAGCAGTAGCAGCAACAATTCTAATGCAAGCATGAGAGAGAAAGAATAGGCGATATCGGTATGCTCAAGGGGGGGTGCTTGCCTGGTTGCTCGGCGGCAAGGGCAAGGTCGTCAATGGTGTCTTCGGTCTCCGGAGCTGCGTCGGTCTCGGGGACGACATCGGGGTCTAACGAGAGAGAAGAGGGGGAGGAAACAGTAAATATAAAGCAGACAAGAGCATGACATGACATTACGCAGAGCTAGGGGTGTTCTGACGTGGTGCTACACGATATAGATGAAGAGGGAAAACATCCGGGGATGTTTTCCCGGTTCCGGACATTTGTCAGACAGATGACCGGAGGGGAACGGTTCCATGTTCGGATAGTTAGGGACGTGTGACGGATGAACGGACCACGTACTCGGATTCACCTCGTCGTTCTAAGCAACTTTCATGTATAAAGTTTTTCGATCTGAGCTACGGATTATTTTATATGATTTTCTAAAGATTTTAGCATTTTCTGGAATTTATTTACTCATTTTAAATCAACATTATCCAGAACAGTGTATGCTGACATCATCATGACGTCATCATGACGTCAGCATGACGTCAGCAGTCAACAGGGCGTTGACTGGGTCAAACTGACGTGTGGGTCCCACCTGTCATACTCTGCTAAGTTTAATTAGGGTTTATTTAAACTAATTCTGTTTAATTAAACTAACTAATTAATTAGATTAATTAAATAGGATTAATTAAATTAATTAATTCACTAATTAATTAACTAATTATTAATTTTATTAATTTTTATTTTCATTTTCATTTATTTTTAAAACGTCCTGGGGCTAGGCCCCACATGTCATTGGCCCTAGGGGCCTTAGTGGGTTCAGGGGGAAGCGGGCGCTGGGCGCTGCGGGCGTGGCCTGAGCGGGCGCACGCCCAGGGGCAGGCGTACCCGGCCGGGCGCCGGAGCAGGGGAGCCCGGTGGCCGCGGCGCCGGCCAGGCGGCCGGAGCGGCGTCTGGAGGCAGGCGGGGCAAGGTGGAGGCGGACGCGGGCGGTGAGGCACGCGCGAGGGGCGAGCAGCGGCGGTGGCGCGTAGCAGTAGGGGCGAGCGGGCGTGGGTGAGGCCACGCACATGCGGGGGGGAGGAGAGCTGCGGTGGCCACGAGCGGGACTGCGTGTGCGAGGGCGCGGCCGCGGCGTGGTCAGGGGAGGCGCGGATGGCGGTGTGCGCAGGGCGGCGCGAGTGCGGCGCCGGACTGGAGCGAGAAGCGAGGCAGGGGCGGCAGCGGGCGGTGCGGCGCGAGCAGGAGCCGAGCTGCGGCGCGGGCAGAAGCGGGCGGTGGGAGCGCCGGGAGCGGGTCAAACGGGGTCACGGCGGCGATAACTGAGCCGCGGGGAGGTGGCCACGGCCGTGAGCGCGTGCGCGCGAGGGAGAGAGGAGGAGAGGTCGGGGCTCATGGCGGGTCGTAGGGCACGGGGCAGTGGGGCGTGGGGAGGACAACGGAGAGGACGGTGTCGATGGAGTCCGGCGAGGTGGATGAGGCGGCGAGCGGCGGGGCGCGTCGGGCGAGCGGCGAGGGGCTCCGGGCGACGACGGGGCGATGGGATCGGGGCCGGTCCCGATCCAGATCGAGAGGGGGGGAAGAAGGGGATCGAGGGAGTGGGGAGGAGTGGGGGCGACGGGGATTAGGGTTTCCCCCTGGTGGGGATATGGAGGAGGGGAGTGGGGCGCCGGCTGGGCCAGCCTGGCTAGCTCAGTGGCCAGCTGGGCCGAGGCCCAGCGAGGGGGGGGTTCCTTTTATTTTTCTTTGTTTCTGTTTTCCTTTTCTTTTTCTATTTTTTCTTTTGTTTTTACTCCAAATGACTTTTGTAAAATATGGCACTTGCCCATATAACATCAGTGCAATATCCAACCCTGGTATAAAATGGTTTTGGGGCCAAATGTTTTCATATGGATTTTATTTAAATAAAAAGATATTAACCAACTCTTTTTTCCTACTGTTAGAGTCACTTAGTTAATTTATTAATTGTTGATTATAATTTTAGAACAGTCCCTGGAATATTTGCTATTTATTGAACATTTTAGTTTCTATGTTAAGCAACTTTTATTTTCCACTTTCATTTAAATTTGAATTTTGACATAGGAGTTGAAATGCAATATGATGCTAATGATAGTCATGCACTGTTAAACATGCTGACTTATCATTATCAAAAGTGATTACTGTGGCGTAACCTCTGGGGGTGTTACATCGCCCTCATAGCCTTCGTCGCTGGAGGCAATCTCCTCCGCCGAGTCCTCCCCGTCCGACGGGTTCAGGCCGAACAAAGACGGGGGCACTTCGGCGCCGTTGTATTCCCGCTCCGGGACAGAGACGCTGACATAAGTGTATTCGGCAGGAACCGACGCTCAGATGGTGATAGCGTCGTGCTCCGCCGCCAGCTCCGGCAGCGCCTCCTGGCGGAAGGTGACCAGCTGCGCCAGGCGCAGCTCGGGGTACCAGGCCTTGACGAACTCCAGCGCCTTCGCAGCCCTAGACCGCGCCGCGGAGCTCTTCCAGGCTTCGAGCCGATCAGCCGCCACCTCCAGCCAGTCGGCTGTCCGACTGGGAGTCCACGGGATCCGAGAACCCGGCCACAAGCCCTTCAAGACCTGCGACCCGGCCCGCTGAAGCCGGCGGAGTAGGCGGCGCGTTGCCTCGAGGCACATCCGGACAGCCTTGAGCTGTTCGCGCAAGGTCCAAGGCCGGTCCTGCGCGATCTCCTTGCCCCGCCGCCTGCGCTCCTCGCGTTGGGCCTCGATAGCCATGCAAACGGCGACAAAGTGGCCTGGGAGGAACTCTGTTCAAAAAAGACAAAAGTGTCAGAAGACGGCTTCTAGCAACAGCCGGCTTCCAGCAACAGCTGGCAGCCAGTAGTCGGCAACAAAAAGAAAGGGACGCACCATCGAGCAGATCCTCGATCACGGTGTAGCCGTCCCGAAGGATCCTCTCCTTCTCGGACCAGTCCGAGCGCTGGATCTTGAACTTGGCCATGAGGTTTTCCTCGTTCGCCTTCAGCTGCCGGACCCGCTCCGCGTGCCGCTCAGCCTGGTCTGCCAGCTCCTTCTCCAACCGGTCGCGCGTCGAGGCCGCCTGGTCGCGCTCCTGCCCCGCAACCTGGAGCTGGCCCTTGAGCTCGGCCACGCGCTCCCTTAGCTGGGCGGCAGCCGCTGAAACAAACAAGAGACGTCACCACATACTCCAACAAAAACAAGAACAAGCCGCCTGAGAAGATCCGGCCCGACTGCTCAGCAGTCAGCCCGAATCTCGGGGGCTACACCCAGCGGGTGCGCTGGCGCGCCCCCGACTGGAAGCCGGCTTACGTACCTCGGCTCTGAGTCAGCTCAGTGGTCCGGGTGGTGAGCGTCCGGTTCTGCGTGTTGTAGGCGGCCGCCCGCATGTTGTGGTAGTCATGCAACAAAAACAAGCATTTCAGCAAACAAAAAGAATACCTTTGAGTTCCAACCCGCCTGCTCAGCAGCCGGCTCGAAACTCGGGGGCTACACCCAGTGGGTGCGCTGGCGCGCCCCCACGAAAGATTACAAGACAAAAAAGCAAAAACAAGATGCGCTTACCTGGACGGACGACCGCAGCGCCAGCAGCTCTCCCCTAGCCTTCAGGAGAGTCGCGTTGTGGGCGAGGAACTGGTCTGCCACGTCCCGCACTGCCAAGTTCAGGGCGGCTGGGCCGGTCCCTGCCACCCAACCTGAAGGAGCAGCACTCGTAGCCCCGGTGCTGACCCCCTGCGAGCTCGAGGCCGCGGCCTCCACCCGCCTTGGCTCTGAGGTCGCCCGCGTCGCACGCGGGCGCACCGGCGCAGGAACGCGCACCGCCAAGACCCGGCCCGCCGCTTGCCCAGCGTCGGCTTGCGGCGCCTCCGGCTGGTTGGGCCCGCCACCTCCTCGACCGCCAGCATCCGGCGCGCGCCGAACCTCCTCCACCTCTGGGATGGCGGCGTTGGTGACCACCAGCCCCGGCACCAACTGGCCGGCTCCGGGTGCTCCCGGCGGTGTTCGGTTCTCCGCCACCTGCACTTCCGGCTGCTCAAGAGTGACGGTCTCCGGGACCTCACCACCAACCGGATTCACCGTAGCCCTGGCGTCGACCTCTGCCTGCGCCTTGGCCGCGGCCTCCGCCTCCGCCCTCTCCGCGGCTTGGTCCTTCGCCTGCGCCGTTTCCCCCGCCCGGGCGTCGGCCCGCGCCTTTTCTGCGGCCTCCTGCTCCTCGCGTTCCTCGCCGTCGCCTCTCGAAGAGTGGCAGCCGGATCCACATGCCTGGCCTCCTCGGAGCCGCCCGCTGCGTCCATCAATGAGGCGGATGGAGCCCGCATGATGACGCAGGCCGTCCTGCTCAACAAGAAAGCAAAGGATGAGGAAACCCCCAGGGGAGAAGAAAAATGTGAAGTCGGGGCACCAAGCGCCCGTACCCGGACATATATGGCATGGGCTTGGGCCCCTTCCGGGCGGCGGCCACCTTCAGGGCCTCTTGCCGCCTGGTCGCGTCCGCCTGCTTGGCCTTCTTCACCGGGTGGCTGCCAAACCTCCCCGCAAGGAGGCGGCATTTATGTCCGCCAGCTGAAGCAGCCGGCCGCGACACAGAAGGGCCGGCTCCCGCCCTCGCGCCTCCGCCAGGTCGGCGCCACTCCTCGTCGTCCTTGTCATCGTCCGGCCAAGACCTGACGTCGTTGACTCCTCCACCTCCCGAGGAGCCACCTGCTCTGGCGCTGCCTCCTCCGGTGGCCTCGTCATCGCCACCTTCCTCCATGGCGGCCACTCTCAGTTCGGGGTCGCCCACGTCGCTGTTTTCGCGGTCCGGCATCCATGTTCGGTCCGCGGCCGGCCCGCCTTGGCCCTGGAAGCGCTGCCTCAAGGCCGGCTGGTCAGGACGAAGGAAAGGAGAGCATTATAAGTAAAGCAGCCAGACCTGGTACTTACCGCTGGGGGCGGGTTGGCCCGACTGTATGGCTCCTTGCCGATGTGCCACTCCTCCTCGCTGAGCTTGCAGTTGGAGAAGTAGTTCACATGGCGGACCACCTCCACCTCCGCATCTCCTTGGTGGACATCCGGCATGGGTCCCGGCGGCCTCTCATCTCGCTGATGAGATGCGGCCGAAGTTGGAGGGGCGACACCCGGCGCATGACGAAGCCAGCCAGCAGGTCGGCCGGCTTGAGCCCCTCCTGGTCAGTCATCTCTTGAAGCCGGGCAAGGACACTGACAATGAGGGCCGGCAGGCGCTTGGGCGGCTGCTGTTGCCAGTTGTCCCACGGCCCAGCAGGGGGCCCGGGCACGAAAGCCGGCAGGTTATTGTAATCGTTGACCTGATGAAGATTTTGGACATAGAAATAGGACCTCTGCCAGAGCTTGGTCGACTCATGCAGAGGGATGGCCGGGAAGCGGGTGCCTCCTCCTGAGTGCCTCACGGTGACGCCTGACCCGCACTGGGCCGGCTCATCTTTCGCCGACGTGCCCAGCTTGAGGTAGAAGAATTTACCCCAGAGCTCAAGCATGGGCAAGACGCCGAGGTACCCCTCGTAGAGCGTGACGAAGGCCGCCATGAGCCCCACCGTGTTGGGGGTGAGGTGATGCGGTTGCAGGCGGTAGAAGTCGAGGAAGGCCCGGAAGAAGTTGCTAACCGGGAGCCCGAAGCCGCGAAGGAAATGCGTGCGGAAAACAACGAGCTCACCGGGCTCCGGCCGCGGCGAGATCTCCCACTCGGAGGGGAGCCGCACGCCCACGTTGTCGGCGTGGGGGAGCCTCCCAGTCGCGTGGAGGAAGTCGATGTGGTCTTCATGTACTTTGGAGCCTAGCCAGCCGCTCTGCGCCATGGCATGAAGATGGCAAGGAGAAGCCCGGGGACGAGGACGCAGGAGACGCTGCGGCAGCGCAGGGCAACAGGGGCGTCGCGGTAGCCGCGGCGGAGCAGTGGCTGCGGCGGAGCGGCAGCAGAAGAGTAGCAACAGCGGCGGCGAGAGGAAGAAGAGGGAGTAGGAGGGGATGCGCGTGCGCCCCGACCGCCCCTCCTCCTCCCCCTATTTATAGCCGGCAGGGGCGAAGCCGAGGTGACGTGGGAGCGTGCGATTAACTGGGCCCCACGCCCCGCACGCCCCCGTGCATCCCGCGCGGTAAAGGCGCATTAATCGCGCCGCAGAAGGGCAACCACCCCCTCCGGCCGCAGCGGATCCACGCGTGGGCCGAGGCCCTGTAGTGGCGGGCCCCAGCCTGCAGCGATGTCTTGTCGCGCGTCTGGGCTGGCAGGCCGGCTTGACCCGCTGACGCCGCGTGGCGCCACCCCAGCTCCCGCCTCGTCGATTCGAATCCGCCAGGCGGCCGCTGCCGTGATCGGCTACTGGCGTCCGGCTCCTCCCAGCTGGACGGGGTGGAAGGCAGAAGATCTCTTGAAGGGGAAACTGCTGAGGCACTTCGCCGGTCAGCCGTAGAGCCTCACCAGCTTCGGGGACAGACTACTGTCGGGGGGATAGACCCCGGGTAGCCTCACCCGCACTTAACAACATTTCAAGGCACCGGGGCAAGCAAGGCCCCTCAGGCCGGCAGGTCTCACGACGGGCCCCTAGAGCCGGCTGGTGCCATACAGCCGGTCTCCAGAAGATGGCACACTCTCTGAGGGCGGCATGGGTACGGGCCGGCTTCTATTTGGCGGCCCGCCCCTTCCCTCGGAGTCTGAGCCCGACCAGGCGACAAGCTGGGGCATGGCCACAGTGCGCCATGCCTCCCCCAAATCACGGCCGTATGGCTACAGTAGGCACCGCCCGGCGGCCGCCGACCCGCCCGGCGCGGCGCTGTAGCCATGGCGCGCCTGAGACGGCCTCCATCGGCGCGGGCGGCGCCACAGTGAAGAGCCGTCAGCGGGGCCCGCAGGCGGCGGGCCCCATCTGTCGGCCGGTTCCTCGGCAGCCGGCAGGGCCCAGCAGAGGCGGGCCCCAGCAGCCGGCGGAGAACCCGGCCCCCATAGACGCTGACAGCCGGGGCCTATCACCCGGCCATATTATCATTGTACCCCTGGGGGGTTAGCCTATAAAACCCCCCAGGCCACACCCATGCAAAGGGTTCCTCTCATGTTCCACCTCAGTTCTATACACACCACAGCCAGGGAGAGGAGAGAGCTAACCTCACCCTTCTTCCTCCTCTGGCCAAACAGCTCTAGGAGTGCCACTGTACTCTTTGCTTCATAGTGATCATGTGGAGACCCCGCAGAGCAGGAGTAGGGGTTTCATCTCTTAGGAGAGCCCTGAACCTGGGTAGATCTCGTGTCCATCCGAGCTTGTGCCCACTCCCTCTTCCAGGACCCGACGACGATCTCATGGCCCCAACCACGATAAGCCACCCCCTGGCATCTGTCGAGATATTACCATGACACTCACTCATGTGGTTATCGGCGATCCTTCCATGTATCGGCCCGCTTGGTCCATCACTTTCACCGACAACGAGAGAGGTTGGTTATTTTGACTTAGGAGGGATTTTTTGTTTGTCTCATGATATAGGTCATGATGTGAGATTACATATATAATAGCGCGTGTGTACACATGAATCCATCCCGCTGGATTGAAGGGGCGCGAGCACACGACACGTCATGAACCTCTTGCTCTGTGTGGGGACCTGTGCGATTTTGAACGCATGCACCACATCAATGTTGTGCATTAGGTATTCAACACATATGCATGCATCACGCACCTCCATAAATTTGTTTGGGACACATGCATGCAATGGTTGTCTTTGGACACTCTCACTTGCTTAGTTATGGGCGGCAAGCCTATATATATTCGTGGGCCCGCGTGGCCGTCCATCATTTCGACCGACGACGAGAAAGGTTACCAGGGTGGATTCTTCTTCTTTGGTTCATGTTACCGTATAGTAGGTCGATCATTCTAGGCCTAATTAAGTTTGAGCGCATGCATGCTACGCATCATGAACCCTCGATCAGTGTGGGGATTTTACGGTTCCAAAGCATGGTGCCACATCAAATTTGCGCATTGCATATTCAAACACCACACACACCACTTCAATATACATAATTGGGCCACATGCATACAGTGGGTTTTGTCTTCAGACAGTACTCCCTCGCGAGTTTATCGGCGACAAGCTAGCCCATTTTGCGGGGCCGTGTGGACGTCCATCATTTTGACCAACAATGAACAAGAGAGTTTATACGATCAAGTTGGATTCTTTTTGGTCCGTGTTACAGTATGTCTTGGTGAGATGCCCTCCCCTCCGACACGTGTGTGTGGGTGCGTGGGGGGGTGGGTTGCTACTTCGCACTACCCGCAACCTCCATGGGGTCGGGGAAGTCCGGTTATTTTGCGAGGCACACATGACACATCAAAGTTGTGAATGGTAGTTAAATATCAAACCACACACCCTTTTCATACATATAGTATAGGGCCACCCACAGGTGGTTCGTATGTGGTCTCACCCATCTCCCGCCACAAACACACATTTGTGGGTCGGCACACGGTCCACCTTTGTCCGGAAGCGAAAGGGGAAGTTTGACCATATATATGATGGACTCCTATATGTTTTGTGTTACGGTAGGGTGAGATTTCAAACATAACTATCTGGGGGCATGCATTCATACCTGGGATTCCCTTACCGCTGACACGAACTGGGGTTCGTAGAGTGTGGCTGACTAGCAATACAGTGTGCTTTGTGCGACAGGTGCCACATCAAAGTTGTGCATTGGGTATTCGAACATCAAACCACCCTTTTCATACATATATTTGGTCCACATGCAAGTGTGTTCATGTTCTGACCCTTTCCCGCGTTATTCTTTTTGCCAAATTTATAAATAGCACACGAGTTAGATGCAGAAATCGTCTGCGATTGGGTACGCAACAGACACGGTTCGGTCAGACTACCCGTGTGCCACGCCCGTGCCCCTGCAGTCACTCACATCAGGATAGTAGATTGGGCTCCACGAGGCTTGCCTCTCGCTCTAAAAAATATCTACTGCCTCGTAATCTCAAAAATATCTACCGCCTGGAAGGTTTTTATGTTTGATAGCACACGATTAGTATGTGCGGACCGTGTGCGATGTCTGTTACTCCCGCTCTGCTTCAATCCCTTGATTCAAATTTTCAGTAGCCCCGGCATTTTACTCCCGCCTCCGCATCCCTCGCAATCTCAAAAATATCTACTCGCCCTTGATTCAAATTTTCAGTAGCTCCGCCATGTTACTCCCGCCTCTGCATCCCTCGTAATCTCAAAAATATCTGCTCGCCCTTGATCCAAATTTTCAGTAGCCCGACATTTTACTCCCGCCTAGTAAAATTTTTAGTTGCCGCAGTATTTCGTCAAACACCACCTTGTCCCCCCCCCCACACACCACACAATCCCCAAAACCTCCGCTCACACAGACACACACCACCCTTCCCTCGCTCGAAACCATTGGTAGGTCGCCGCCATCGCCGCCTCCGCCTCCATCTTCAACCTCTGCCTGTGTGTCGGGGAGCTCGAGGAGCCAATGGCCCAAAAGAGGTTTATCGCGGCCTCTTCGACCGGCGCCGGCGAGGTGTCCCCGTCGTCCTCTATGGGCTCTTTATCGATCCACCGTTGCCGGTCGGCCGATCCACCCGCCGTCGCGCCCCTACGCCGGTTTAAGGACTTCCCCATCCTCCCTCGGGCCCGACCACCGACGAGGTCCTACCTCGGGGTCCGGCAGTGGCGGTGGGGGATGTGGGTCGCCAAGATTATGAATAGGGAGACCCACACCCGTCGATGGCTCGGTAGCTTCCACACGGCCGGGCTCGCGGCCATGGAGTACGACCGCTGGCAGGTCCACTACCATGACGCGGTGGCTAGGCTCAATTTCCCATTCGGCACATGTTCGGTCGACCTTGTTCCGCCGAAGCCAGCAGTGGTGAGCTCGGCTATGGCGTAGGAGGACCGTGAGGCATGGGAGCGCCTCGAGGCCGAGGCTGCCGACGAGGCCTACATGCAAGAGCTCCACTGGCAGCATCCGGAGCTCGTGGAGGTGGAACGGGTGATCTTTGCCGGCACGGAGGGCGGCGAGGTTATCATGCTCTCCTTCGATGACAAGATCAAAGGTGGCGAGGACGGCAGCACGGAGGGCATCGAGGTGGGCGGCGAGGACGAGGAGATCGACATCGACGAGTGGAGGAGTGTCTTCCCCAACGACCCCGACGACGGCACCGGCCCGGACCCGGCTCGCGGCACACCGTACCTGACGAGGAAGGATTGGCTCGACCTCAACTTCGACCGAAAGTAGTTTAGTTTAGTTTAAATTTAAGTTTTATGTTTGGTTATGCAAAACTATCTATGTGATGTTTGAATGCATGCTACTTTTGGTTGAACCAGCTTTGAACTTGATCAAATTGAAGTTTACAACATTAAGTTTAGGGGATCGACTAGAAACGGCAAAAAATTGCTGGAATATCCATATATATCCACTAAGGGTTTTAGTCCATTAACTTTTAAAGGATCGGCTAGAGATGGCCTTATGCCTTGTTTATTTCAGTTCTTCAGAATGTGATGCTCTATAAGTGCAACTATTTGCCGTGCAGTTCAATTTCATCAATAACAGTTTCAACAATACCACTATGAATTACGATATTTGGTTGCTGTTAAGGATGTTGCAGTTAACATGTCTTTTCATTTTTTTAACAATAACTAGTGTACTTTGGACCTGCACAATACCAGTTTGAATGACTATTTGCTTGTTTTTAAATGTTATGCCTGATGCAGTTAACACACCTTTCCACTTCTTGTTTTGCTTCACTAGCATGTTTAAACCTGCACACTGAAGCTATCATTTGTAGATTATGTTGTCTACCATGGATATACTTGGTTGATGTTTAGCCTGTTGTGCTTAACATGCCTTTATATGTACTCATACAGGACAATATTGAGAACAGTGATGTTTTCATCGAGGTTAGTTTCATCGCATTCTTATATGTACTCACTGTTCAGGATATCGGTAGCTGGTACCATATAGCCTGGGGGCTGATAAGGGATTAATCATTGAATCAGACATTTCACTAAATATATCTGTAATCCATTTATCAGTAGGTTAACTAGGGCCATATTTAATATATCTGAGGCTACATAGCAACATGCAATGTACTGAATGACTAAATATGCAATCCCATGCTACATAGCAACAAGGAAGAGTGTTACCTTAATTTTCTGATGATGTCTAGATATACATGTAATAAGATCTTATATAATGGGATGGAGGGAGTGTTGTACTACATCATTTTGCAATTGTTATTTAGCTTCTAATATTAACTTGGTGCTTTTAGGTACATATGTCATTGCCAAAGATCCATACTTCGACCCTTTCTGCGTATGGGGCAATGAGATATTCATGAACCAGCATCAACTGAGGTAACTGATAAAGATTATTATTAAAATGGGTCAAAAGATGTCAATCGAACTATTTGTTTACACTTTATGCAAGACAACAGTGAACTGCAGGATGGTAAGTAAGAACTCTGTAGCCTTCTTTTTACTACCTATAATGAGTTGTGTTAGATGACAATGTCTGAATCTTTTTCCTTTGTAGTGGATCCTAAAGTAGTTTACTCAAGATTACCTCTCAAACTACATGATTGGCGGCCGGCCATCACAAGGGGTTGGACTAGAGTTGTGCATGCCTTCTGCATCCAGGAGAGCACAATAGGGCCATTCCGCTTCACCTTGTTCGGCAACTAGAATGTCTCTCGCCTCTTTCTTTACCATCTGTAATAGTATAAGTATAGAACCCTGGTTCATCATTCTTTATTTGGTGCTTATGTAATTCTTGAACATATGTACCTGCGAATCGAATAATGCATTGGTTGTTTGAACCTGATGGATATGAATAAAGCTATAGCCTACTTTCAAATTCAAATTAGGTACAATTTTAAATAGCAGCAATTAAATTAGGGTGAAATTATGGTATGCAGGTCATTACGGCGCACACGGTCTATAAAGCACAACATGTGTGATATACATCATAATCTGACATGGTTCAGGAAGAGGAAACATGTGTAACCATGCACACAGTTGCCGTTTGCAAAGCGTGTGTGATGTCAGACAATATCACAAACGGTGCAGGAAAACTAAATGTGTGTGATTGTCGACCTATCGTACACGGTTTACAATCATGATATGTTTCTGATGTGCCAGGCATCGTAAACGTAGAGCCAGTTTGGTACGTGCCTGGAAAACTCCCATGCCTGGAATGTGCCTGGATTGTGCCTGGTTTTAGGTAAAACCACAGAACTCCGACTGTGATGGCAATGCAAGCACAAATGAGGAGCAAGGATGAAGCGTTTGGGATATTCAAGATATCAGAAACAGATTTATAGGGACAACTGTATGCATCAAGGCTCCCTATCCCCGACGGTTTTTGGATCATGTGGGAAGGACCCCCCTATCGTAGTCACTCACTTGGCGATGGTTCAAAACGCCGTCGCGGAAATGGGTTAAAAACCGTTTGTATAGCACCTTGCTGTACCAGTGCTCGATCCATGCCAACCCAACAGACACCTTTAGAGATACCCGCAGAGCACCTTTATGATCACCCAGTTATGTTGTGACATTTGATGGCACACACGGCATTCCTCCGGAGTCCAGGAGTTGCATGATCTCATGGTTGAAGAAACATGTATTTGACATTCAAGAAAGCAGTAGCAATAAACTGAACGATCATATGCTAAGCTAACAGATGGGTCTTGTCCATCACATCATTCTCCTAATGATGTGATCCCGTTATCAAATGATAACTCATGTCTATGGTTAGGAAACCTTAACCATCTTTGATAAACGAGCTAGTCTAGTAGAGGCTCACTAGGGACACTGTATTTGTTTATGTATCCACACATGTATTTAGGTTTCCAGTCAATACAATTCTAGCATGAATAATAAACCTTTATCATGATTAAGGAAATATAATGATAACCATTTTATTATTGCCTCTAGGGCATATTTCCATCAGCTATTCCCACTAGTAGCGCTGATCATAACACTTCTATTAAAATGCTTAAAGAAGCTATTTTCCCAAGGTTTGGAGTCCCTAGATATTTAATGACCGATGGTGGTTCGCATTTTATTCATGGTGCTTTCCGTAAACTACTTTCTAAATATGATGTTAACCACAAAATTGCATCACCTTATCGTCCCCAGTCTAGCAGTCAAGTTGAATTGAGCAATAGAGAAATAAAGTTAATTTTGCAAAAGACAGTCAATAGATCTAGAAAGAATTGGTCTAAGAAACTTGTTGATGCATTATGGGCATACAGAACTGATTATAACAATCCTATGGGTATGTCTCCATATAAAATGGTCTATGGAAAAGCATGTCATTTACCTCTTGAGCTAGAACATAAAGCATATTGGGCAATCAAAGAACTTAATTATGATTTAAAACTTGCCGGTGAAAAGAGGCTTTTGATATTAGCTCGTTAGATGAATGGAGAACCCAAGCATATGAAAATGCCAAGTTGTTTAAAGAAAAAGTTAAAAGATGGCATGATAAAAGAACTCAAAAACAGGAATTCAAAGTAGGTGAGTATGTTTTATTGTACAATTCTCGTTTTAGATTTTTTGCAGGAAAACTTCTCTCTAAATGGGAAGGACTGTATGTCATCGAAGAAGTTTATCTTTCTGGAGCTATTAAGATCAACAACTCCAAAGGTGTAACATCCCAAATTTTCAATTTGGAATGTTTTACAATTATTAGCTAAGCATCTATGCATTTTGTTTGAATTGAGTGGCATTTGGAAATTTCAGAGGCATTTGAGTTTTATCCGACATTAAATTCAATTTAGCATTTGAAATTTATTTCAAAAAAAAAATCCCTGACAAATACTTGTTCAAAAGTATGAGAGGAGCTAACATTACACTCCAAAAAGTCAGAAGAAAACAATGCCAAAAGTTTTGAATTCAAATGTGAGTTTCATTTGAATTTTTTTTTTAAAATGTTTTTTATAAAGTTTTTATTTAGCCTCTGAAATATAGTTCATCTTGTAGGATTTCTTTTTTTGAATTTTTTGATATATATATGTCCTATATAAAAATATTTTTATTCTATCTATATTTTTTTCTCTGTCTTTGAAAAAAAAACCACGGGCCATGGACGGCCCAGCCTTCTTCACGACCACCTGGTCGTCTTCTTCCTTCGTCGTTCACAGAGAGCACGCAGAGAGCATCTCCACCCAGCGCCCCCACCCCTCCCCTCCTCTCCCTCGCCCCGAAACTGCTCTGAACGGTACCCCCTTGCCTCCCTCTACCCCTCCCCTCTAGTAGTGCGCCTTAATGCCCCCTGTAATGGCCATTAGAAGCACAAGTAACAGCCACCATTAAACACCACAATCTTCTCGAATTCTGGCCCTCCCCTGTCCTATATAAAGCACCCCTGGGAGCCCCTCTCAATCCTCGTCCGAAGCCCTCTCCTTCTGGAGCTTTTCTCCCTCCCCATCCCGTTTAATTGCTCGCCGGAGTTCTTGGATTCCGGAGGCTTCTCCACCGCGCCAAGAGACGATACTGACCCCGCGGTACTACTCCTCGGATACGCCTCACGTTGCTCTTCACCGTCCCGCATGCGTCCTTCGCCGAAGCACACCGGAGCCGCCTTCTTCCTCATCGCCGGCAACAAGTCCGGTGAGCACCCAGCCAGCCAATCAGAGAGCGCCACTTGTCTCTAGCCGAATTTTTTCTCCTTTTCTAGTATTTTTCCAATCTCAGATTCTATACCAATTCTTCTTTCTAGTATATCTTTTAACCCATAGATCTGATTTAGTTGATTCTTTTTCCTACGGTTTAATAAAAATCTCCTCTATCCAGAGAACCAAACAAAAAATATTTTTGAAAGTTTTAAAATTTAATTCAAGCAGATCTGAATTCAAACTTCGTTAGGCCATAACTTGAGATTCGTAACTCCGTTTTGGGTGATTCTTTTTGCAAATCGAAGCTTGTGACATGTACTTTCTGTTAAAACCAAAACCATTTATTTTTGTTTCTGTAAAAATTATGTTCTGTACAGAAACTTTATTTGGTTGTTTTTGGAGTTTTCCGAAGTCTTTTATTTGTTTTCTTTTTGGATCTTTGCTTGTATGCTTATGTATGTTATTGCTTGCTTACGCTAGATCATCCGGAGTGCGAAGCTTGCTACTACGAATCTTTAGAGTTCAACGAACGTCAGCAAGGCAAGTTCACACTTTGATCATACTTTTCAATACCCAGTTTTTACTATGCATTAGTTTCACCCTCAAATATTTCATGAGTAGGATTGGGAACATGTGGTTATGCTTTGTAGTTCATGTGGTAGGAACCTATGACCTTTGATCACCCCGGGAATATTCGTTATGTCATATATTGCTTAGCCATGCTCGTAGACGGGGATTGGTATGTGTGATCCATGCAAGTTGCGAGAGATAATAATTTTGGGACAACATAAGGTGGCAACTTTAATACACATCTGGGTGGATTGTTTGGGGCACCTGGAGAAACCAGTGGTTGCCCAAGGGGATCCGGAGTACCCGTGCGATTACCCTAGGTCCGCCACCCAGGCTCAAAGGGATCATAAGATATTTCATGCCAAGAAACTTCCATGTGTAGCCACAAGCCATTATGGGCTCTGGCATAGCTGAGTAAGTTGGGTGACCTCTTTCCGTGGTAGACTAGCTGATGTAGGGGAAAGTAGGTGTACCGGTCTACCCAGGGTTTGGAGGAAATACTTCAGAAAGGCTATGTCTCGATCTTCCGATCATGGAGGTGGTCGAGTCTTGTGGGGAAAAGTGCGCAAACCTCTGCAGAGTGTACAAACTAATCATGATTAGCCGTGTCCCCGGTTATGGACAACTTGAGTATCTAGAAGTGAATTATTGGTTGATCTCATCACTCTTTTTAATGAAATTTTGGTTACTAATAACTTGGGAATTTTGGGATTGAGTTGGAGGAACCTTCTCAATAATGGCATTTCAATTTAGTAGTAAATAATAAAAATTATTCCTTTGTTATAGGGTAAAATTTGCTTTATGCAAAAATTAAACTTAGAGCCTCCACCAGCTAAATTTGCATATAGAGATAGCCTTTTTCATTATTATTCTATGGTGTGAAATTGCCAGCATATTCCATGTGCTGACCTACACGGCTGCAACGTCTCATGTTGCAGACTTTACCGACGAGGATTAAAGGTGCAATAGGTCGTTGTTCTGCACTCAGTTTGCCGTGGAGTTGGATGGACTCATTTACCTTCGATGCTTCCGCAGTTATTTTTATTTAGATGGCCTTTGGTCATGTTGTAATAAATACTCTTTTGAGGACCTTGATGTAATAAAGTGTGTGATTGAACTCTGTTATAATTCCTCGAGTACTGTGTGTGTCAGCATACCGATCCAGGGATGATACTTAAGCACAGAGACTTTGATCCATTTGGGTCAGGTCGCTACAAGATGTTATCAGAGCACACGCTGACTGTAGGACGCGACCACTAGGAAATGGAAAGCCATAGGAAGAAAACTCTATTTTATGACTTCCTTATATATCCGTTGGTCTATACTCTTCTCTATTCATTTCTATCTCTTCTCTACTTCAATAAAATAGTTGTTGAACCCCATCACCAAGTTGCTCAGCCCGATGAGACCATGACCTATGAAGACAACATTAATGAAGAAGAAGCTAGAGTTGACATTGATTTGAGGAGATTTAGTTCAGACCACCACTACCAAGTTGAGTCCAACTAATGATTTGCGGTAGTATGAAGAGATCATATCTCTTGTGGATATGACCTTACCAGTAGGTTTTGCTTGTGTGGTGTGATCTGTGTGAATTGCTTGATTTGGAGTTTTCTTGCTATCATAAGCATATGGGTAGTGATTTCTCTCATTAGGCCCTTATTCTATTCTAATTTCTCATCCACTCTAAACCAAACAGATGCCTCCGAGACGTGACCCGGAATTCCCACCGGAACTTACCCAGTTGATCTAGAACCAGAATGCCCTCATGCAGATGCTCTTCCAGAACCAGAATCAGAACCAGAACAACAACAACCCACCGCCACCACCCCCAGTCGACAACCTTACCCGTTTCCTGAGGTTGAACCCACCCGTGTTCTCTAGCAGCACGGAGCCGATCATCACAGATGACTGGCTTCGCAAGATTGGAAGGGAGCTGACCACCGCAGGATGCACTGACGCTAAGAAGGTGCGCTTTGCCGCACATCAACTGGATGGACCAGCAGCTTCGTGGTGGGAGAATTACACCACCACTTTCCCCATAGCCAATGTGACTTGGGATCAGTTCCAGCAGACGTTCCGTACTGGACATGTTTCAGCTGGAGCTATGAGTCTGAAGAAGCGTGAGTTCCGCAACTTACGCCAGGGAAATCGTTCTGTTGGTGATTATGTGGAGGAATTCAGCAAGTTATCCAGGTATGCTCCCGGAGACGTGGCTGATGATGCCGCCAAGCAGGAGAAATTTCTGGAGGGACTAAACGATGATCTGGGACTTTAGTTGACCATGGCTACCTTTAACAATTATCAAGAGTTGGTCGACAAGGCTCTCATTCTGGAAGGCAAGCAGCAGCAGGTGGAGAATCGCAAGAGGAAGTATGGACAGGGAAAGTACAACTTTGGAGTTCAGCAGAAGCCCCGCTATACCTCGTACTCGGGAAATAATGGATCAGGATCCGGCAAGTATGGTGGACACACTCACCATAACCATGGAGGACATTCACATCATGGAGGGAATGGACACAACCATAATGACCATAGGAATGGCAATGGGAATGGAGGACACAGCAATCAGAATCGTTCCAGCCCCGCAACACCCACAAAGATCTGAGCCACATTACCTACTTCAAGTGCGGGAAGACCGGACACTACGCCACCGAATGTCCCGAGGCAAAGAACGGGAATGGCAATGGAAGCTCTCGAAAGAAGCCCAATCCCTTCACCAGAGGTCAGGTGAACAATGTCGATGTGGAGGAAGTTTATGACCAGCCTGACATCGTTGTTGGTAAGTTCTTGATTAATTCATTTACAGCCCTTGTTCTTTTTGACACTGGTGCATCGCATTCATTCATATCAAGGGGGTTTGTGGATAAGTTTAAGTTGCCGACCGTAGCCCTTAAAACACCAATGTTAGTGAGTTCCCCAGGAGCAGAGTCTACGGCTAGTCGGGGATGTTTTCAGTTACCATTGACCATAGGGAGACACGTTTTTCCCACCGACCTCATCATCCTAGAATCACAAGGATTGGACGTAATTCTAGGCATGGACTGGCTAACCAAGTATGAAGGGAATATTGATTGTGGCCGTAAGTCGATTCTTCTCACCACCCCAGAGGGGAAACGGATCAAGTATGTGTCGAGGCATACGCCAAGGAGGACTCAAGTGAATTCTCTTTCGGGAGTTGTTCAGGAGGAAGTACCAGTTGTGAAGGACTATCCCGATGTTTTCCCAGAGGAATTGCCCGGCATGCCACCGGATCGAGACATTGAGTTTTTGATTGAGCTATTGCCAGGCACAGGACCGATATCCAAGAGACCGTATCGGATGCCCACCAACGATTTGGAGGAAATTAGGAAGCAGATTAGGGAATTACTGGAGAAAGGTTATATCCGACCGAGTTCATCACCTTGTGGAGCCCCAGTTCTTTTAGTGGAAAAGAAGGACGGAACCATGAGAATGGTTGTGGATTACCGTTCGTTGAACGAGGTGACGATCAAGAACAAGTACCCTCTGCCAATGATCAATGATTTGTTTGACCAGCTACAAGGAGCAAAAGTTTTCTCCAAGATCGATCTTCAATCAGGATATCACCAGCTGAAGATTCGAGAACAGGATATACCCAAGACAGCCTTTACCTCGAGATATGGGCTTTATGAGTACACGATCATGTCTTTTGGTTTGACTAATGCCCCTGCCTATTTCATGAGCATGATGAACAAAGTATTCATGGAGTTTTTGGATAAGTTCGTCGTCGTGTTCATTGATGATATACTGGTTTACTCGAAGAATGAAGAGGAACACAAGGAACATTTGCGCTTGGTGCTGGAGAAGCTCAGAAAACATCAGTTATATGGAAAGTTCAGCAAGTGCGAATTCTGGTTGAAGGAAGTCGCATTTCTCGGACATGTTATATCAGGGAAAGGAATAGCAGTGGACCGTTCGAAGATTGAAGCCGTCACCGAATGGAAGGCACCCACCTCAGTCGGAGAGATTCGCAGTTTCCCTGGACTTGCAGGATATTACCGGAGGTTTATTGAGAATTTCTCCAAAATCGCGAAGCCCATGACGGGGTTATTGAAGAAATACACTAAGTTTGCTTGGACCGACGAATGTGAGGCCAGTTTCCAGGAGCTGAAGAAACGTTTGGTCATAGCCCCAGTGCAAATTCTTCCAAATATACGCAAGGATTTCCATGTATATTGCGACGCTTCTCGTCAGGGACTTGGAGGTGTTCTTACGCAAGAAGGAAGAGTTGTTTCGTATACCTCACGTCAACTTAGACCTCATGAGTTGAACTACGCAACTCATGATTTGGAGTTAGCAGCCGTAGTGCACGCACTCAAGACCTGGAGACATTTTCTTATCGGAAATAGGTGTGATGTTTACACGGATCATAAGAGTTTGAAATACATCTTCACGCAGAAGGAGTTGAACCTCAGGCAGAGGAGATGGTTGGAGCTCATAAAGGATTATGACATGAGATTGCATTATCACCCAGGAAAGGCCAATGTTGTGGCAGATGCGTTGAGCCGCAAGAGCTATGTTAATACCCTCACAGCAGGAGGATTACCTCAAGAGTTAGTCGATGATCTCAGAGATCTCCGATTGGAGATAGTCCCACGAGGTTTTGTTGCCGCAATGGAAATTCAATCCACTTTGTTGGGAAAGATCTAAGAAGCCCAGAAGTTAGACAAAGGTATTGCAGAGATAAAGGGAAGGATGAACCAAGGAAAGGCAGAAGAATTTCGTGAGGATGAACATGGAACCTTATGGTTTGAGCAGCGTATTTACGTGCCAAATGACCCAGAAATCAGGAAGTTGATTCTTCAGGAGGCTCATGATTCACCTTACTCGATACACCCAGGCAACACCAAGATGTATTTGGACTTGAAGGATAATTTCTGGTGGACAGGTATGAAGAAGGATATTGCCGAGTATGTAGCAGTATGCGATGTATGTCAGAGAGTTAAGGCAGAGCACCAGAAACTAGCAGGATTACTTCAGCCCTTGCCGATACCCAATTGGAAATGGGATAAGCTTGGCATGGACTTCATTACAGGATTACCCAGGACTCGTTCAGGATATGATTCCATCTGGGTTATAGTTGATCGCTTGACCAAGGTAGCGCACTTCATCCCCGTGAAAACCACATATACAAGTGCTAAGTTGGCCAAGATATACATGACCAGGATCGTATGTCTGCATGGAGTTCCGAGGACCATCGTATCATATAGAGGAACACAATTTACCTCAAAGTTTTTGCATCAGTTACACGAAACTTTGGGTACCAGGCTAGAGTTCAGTACAGCCTTTCATCCGTAGACAGATGGGCAGACCGAGAGGGTCAATCAGATTCTGGAGGACATGTTGAGAGCTTGTGTGCTAGATTATGGATCTAGTTGGGATGATAATTTGCCTTATGCAGATTTCTCATATAACAACAGTTATCAAGCTAGTTTGAAGATGGCCCCTTTTGAAGCTTTGTACGGAAGGAGGTGCAGGACACCATTGATGTGGGATGAAGTTGGAGACCATAAATTATTCGGACTAGATTTAATCAGAGATTCGGAGGAGAAAGTCAAGTTGATCCGTGACAGACTCAAAATAGCCCAATCCAGACAGAAAAGTTATGCCGATACTAAATGCAAGGAAGTAACTTATGAAGTCGGATACAGAGCATATCTTCATGTGTCGCCACTTCGAGGAGTTAAATGATTTCGAGTCAAAGGAAAGTTAGCACCACGATTTGTGGGGCCATACAGAGTTTTTGAACGCAGAGGAGAAGTTGCATATCAGCTGGAGTTATCCGAAGCTTTGTCTGGAGTTCATGACGTGTTTCACGTTTCCCAGTTGAAGAAATGCCATGCGGAGATGGTCGATATTCCTCTAAGAGATACAGTGCCCCTGGAAGCAATTCAGTTGGAGATTGACCTGACTTATGAGGAGAAACCGGTCAAGATTCTCGAGTTTACCAACAGAGTTACCCGCAGCAAGGTCATCAAGTTTTGCAAGGTTCAGTGGAGTCACCATACCGAGGAGGAAGCCACCTGGGAACGAGAAGAAGATCTTCGACAGGACCACCCACACCTTTTTGCTAGCCAACCCGAATCTCGAGGACGAGATTCATCTTAAGGGGGGTAGGTTTGTAACATCCCAAATTTTCAATTTGGAATGTTTTACAATTATTAGCTAAGCATCTATGCATTTTGTTTGAATTAAGTGGCATTTGGAAATTTCAGAGGCATTTGAGTTTTATCTGACTTTAAATTCAACTTGGCATTTGAAATTTATTTCAAAAAAAAAATCCCTGACAAATACTTGTTCAAAAGTATGAGAGGAGCTAACATGACACTCCAAAAAGTCAGAAGAAAACAATGCCAAAAGTTTTGAATTCAAATTTGAGTTTCATTTGGATTTTTTTTTGAAAAATGTTTTTTATAAAGTTTTTATTTAGCCTCTGAAAAATAGTTCATCTTGTAGGATTTCTTTTCCTGAAATTTTTGATATATATATGTCCTATATAAAAATATTTTTATTCTATCTATATATTTTTTCTCTGTCTTTAAAAAAAAGCCACGGGCCATGGAAGGCCCAGCCTTCTTCACGACCACCTGGTCGTCTTCTTCCTTCATCGTTCACAAAGAGCACGCAGAGAGCATCTCCACCCAGCGCCCCACCCCTCCCCTCCTCTCCCTCGCCCCGAAACTCCTCTGAATAGAACCCCCTCGCCTCCCTCTACGCCTTCCATCTAGTAGTGCGCCTTAATGCCCCCTGTAGTGGCCATTAGAAGCACAAGTAACAGCCACCATTAAACACCACAATCTTCTCGAATTCTGGCCCTCCCCTGCCCTATATAAAGCACCCCTGGGAGCCCCTCTCAACCCTCGTCCAAAGCCCTCTCCTTCTGGAGCTTTTCTCCCTCCCCATCCCGTTTAATTGCTTGCCAGTGTTCTTGGATTCTGACGGCTTCACCGTGCCAGGAGAAGATACCGACCCCGCGGTACTACTCCTCGGATCCGCCTCACGTTGCTCTTCACCGTCCCGCACGCGTCCTTCGCCGAAGCACACCGGAGCCGCCTTCTTCCTCGTCGCCGGCGACAAGTCTGATGAGCACCCAGCTAGCCAATCAGAGAGCGCCACTTGTCTCTGGCCGAATTTTTTCTCTTTTTCCAGTATTTTTCCAATCTTAGATTCTATACCAATTCTTCTTTCTAGTATATCTTTTAATCCATAGATCCGATTTATTTGATTCTTTTTCCTACGGTTTCATAAAAATATCCTCTATCCAGAGAAACAAACAAAAAATATTTTTGAAAGTTTAAAATTTGAATTCAAGCAGATCTGAATTCAAACTTTGTTAGGCCATAACTAGAGTTTCGTAAATCCGTTTTGGGTGATTCTTTTTGCAAATCGAAGCTTGTGACATGTACTTTCTGTTAAAACCAAAACCATTTTATTTGTTGCTGTAAAAATTACATTTCGTATAGAAACTTTATTTGGTTGTTTTTGGAGTTTTCCGAAGTCTTTTATTTGTTTTCTTTTTGGATCTTTGCTTGTATGCTTATGTATGTTATTGCTTGCTTATGCTAGATCATCCGGAGTGCGAAGCTTGCTACTACGAATCTTTAGAGTTTAACGAACGTCAGCAAGGCAAGTTCACACTTTGATCATACTTTTCAATACCCAGTTTTTACTATGCATTAGTTTCACCCTCAAATATTGCATGAGTAGGATTGGGAACATGTGGTTATGCTTTGTAGTTCATGTGGTAGGAACCTATGACCTTTGATCACCCCGGGAATATTCGTTATGTCATATATTGCTTAGCCATGCTCGTAGACGGGGATTGGTATGTGTGATCCATGCAATTTGTCAGAGATAATAATTTTGGGACAACATAAGGTGGCAACTTTAATACACATCTGGGTGGATTGTTTGGGGCACCTGGAGAAACCAGTGGTTGTCCAAGGGGATCCCGGAGTACCCGTGGGATTACCCTAGGTCTGCCACCCAGGCTCAAAGGGATCATAAGATATTTCATGCCTAGAAACTTCCGTGTGCAGCCACAAGCCATTATGGGCTCTGGCATAGCTGAGTAAGTTGTGTGACCTCTTTCCGTAGTAGACTAGCTGATGTAGGGGAAAGTAGGTGTACCGGTCTACCCAGGGTTTGGAGGAAATACTTCAGAAAGGCTAAGTCTCGATCTTCCGATCATGGAGGTAGTCGAGTCTTATGGGGAAAGTGCGCAAATCTCTGTAGAGTGTACAAACTAATCATGATTAGCCGTGTCCCCGGTTATGGACAACTTGAGTATCTAGAAGTGAATTATTGGTTGGTCTCATCACTCTTTTTAATGAAATTTTGGTTACTAATAACTTGGGAATTTTGGGATTGAGTTGGAGGAACCTTCTCAATAATGGCATTTCAATTTAGTAGTAAATAAAAAATTTATTCCTTTGTTGTAGGGTAAAATTTGCTTTATGCAAAAATTAAACTTAGAGCCTCCACGAGCTAAATTTGCATATAGAGATAGCCTTTTTCATTATTATTCTAGGGTGTGAAATTGCCAGCATATTCCATGTGCTGACCTACATGGCTGCAATGTCTCATGTTGCAGACTTTACCGACGAGGATTAAAGGTGCGATAGGTCATTGTTTTGCACTCAGTTTGCCATGGAGTTGGATGGACTCATTTACTTTCGATGCTTCCACAGTTATTTTTATTTAGATGGCCTTTGGTCATGTTATTGTAATAAATACTCTTTTGAGGACCATGATGTAATAAAGTGAGTGATTGAACTATGTTATAATTCCTCAAGTACTGTGTGTGTCAGCATACCGATCCAGGGATGACACTTAAGCACAGAGACTTCGATCCATTTGCGTCGGGTCGCTACAGAAGGCACTAATCTGAAGGTGGTCAATGGACATAGAATTAAGCACTATATCTCAGGTACGCCTATTAATGTTGAAACTAACATTATTCAAACTATGACACCATAGGAACACATAAGAGAGACCTACCAGAACACTCCAGAACCCTGAAAAGGAATAGGTATGTGATACGGTAAGTAAACTGACTCTAAAAATTCCATAAAAATAATTTCTATCAGTTTTGGAATATTAGGAAAATACCAAAATAAGGAACTGCCGAGGGGACCCACGAGGTGCACAAGAGGCACCAGGGCGCGCCCTGGTGTCGGGGTACACAAACAGGGGTGTATGTTTTCCCCTGACTTGTGCACGGACAGCAAACCACTGGTTCGACAACTCTCGGCATCCAATACCAGACCAAGCAGAAGAGATGAGCTCTTTGAGAAATCAAGGGGCAGATCAAGAAGATCAAGACCAACCAAAGGAGCAAGATACCACTAAGGAAAA
Source organism: Thinopyrum elongatum (assembly GCA_011799875.1). Classification (NCBI taxonomy): domain Eukaryota; kingdom Viridiplantae; phylum Streptophyta; class Magnoliopsida; order Poales; family Poaceae; genus Thinopyrum; species Thinopyrum elongatum. The sequence continues at coordinate 447,513,800 of CM022299.1, forward strand.
ACCTCCCTTGTCGGGCAGGCGAGCCTGGCGGGGACGAGGTTGCCCCGAAGACAAGTCTCCAGATTGCCCAGGCAGGCTTGCCGGGAACGCCGAGGGCGGATTACCCCGCCAAGACTCCACTGCACCATCTCACAGCAACGCAAGTCATCGATCGGTGCGGTGTCGAGCCCCCAGGTGACTAATTGGCTGTTATTTGGCACATGGCGGCCACTTCCCAAGGAAATCACCTCCAAATGACACCCGTCCAGAGATGTATCATGCAGGCAGGCGATAAGGTGGCCGGACGGCATGGCAAGGCTTACCAGGCTACGCTACGATGTGACACTAAGCGGTGCATTTAATGCGCTCTGTCCTGTCTGCAGAGTTAGGTATGATAGCACTGTTTGCTATCTAATCAGTATGCAATGACTGATTTGCCATTGTGGTGACCTCTTGATCTATAAAAGGAGGGCCATGGAAACCTTGGAAAGGATTCGAACCCTTGTACACTCATACGCGCGTAGTTGCTCTCGCCCCAAGGCGACCCTGCCGGGCTAGAGCGTTGTGTCTCCACCTTGGCCCTTTAATCAATCCACCAAAGCAGGAGTAGGGTTTTACGCCTCGTGGCGGCCCGAACCTGGGTAAAAACTACCCGTGTGACCGCTGTCATGCTGCTCCGTGCCCTCCGCTTTTTGTGCAATGCGTCCTTCCCCACTGCCGAACCACAAGGGGCCGATGGCCCCATGGTGGCCGTGTTTTCCCATGACATCTTTGGCGCGCCAGGTAGGGGGAAGCGCTTGCGCGAACCCGAGACAATACGTAGCACATCATCTTCATCGTCATTCTCTTCATCGACGGCTTCATCATCCATGACGCCCAAGAAAAGACGGGGCATAGTAGGACGGGAGGGGAGCGGTATCGCTCCCCCGCCCATCCTGTCCAATCTCCGTCGCCTTTTTCCGCCGCGACTGTAGCAGTGACGGGAACGAGGAATGGTGGTAGCGTGACAGCCCCGAGCGGGTCAGGCAGCATGGCTGCGATGCAGGCCCCGCTCGGAAAAAAAGGCAAAGTGTAAGAGTACAAGGATTCTCTCTCTCCCACTCTCACTTATCGACAATCGAGTTACTTTGGGTTTAGCATCATCGATGTCGATGAGGCCGTGCGACACTCGGTCTAGCATTTACCCTGCCTAGGGAAATCCTGAGTAAAGCACCGGTGCGAATCCGTTGATTGATATCCCGATAAGTACGCTCCGGCAAGGCCGTCCACATTAGCATGACTTTTATGCCAGCTGCCGTCAAATTGTTTAAAAAAGGTGTGGAGAGGAGGAGAGAGAAACCAGTCGTGCCTTGCATCGCATCCTGCCGCCCACAAGATACACATGATTATTTCCGGCGCCTGCCGGGTGCCGAAAAGCAACACGCGCGGCGCCATCCCTCTCGAAGCATGCGAACGCGGCAAGCGGCCGCAGCTGAAGAGGATGGAGGAAAGCAAGGACAAAAGCTAAGTCCGCACAATCGTTGCTCTATCATGGACCTAGAATTTGCATTTGCTTATCCCTTGGATACCCAGGCATACGTATGAGGAAATCCTTCGCGTGATGGCACCTTACTAGTTCTTTGTCTGCGCCCTCGTCCTATTCCAAGCCTGCTCGCAGAATGGGCGGCAACATCAAAAGCTACTAAGGAAAATCCTGCTTGGACGTATCCTCGCCAAGATGAATGCTAAGGGCCCGGCCCTTACGACAATCGCGGCAGTATGATACCGGTAGGCAACCAAAACGGGCACAGAGACTAATCATACGAACACCGATGGGTAAACTCAGAAGGGATAAGCAGGCAGTTAAGATTAAGTAAGGACATCAGTTCCACACAAATAAAAGAAGTACGGCATCTAAAAATGGGACATGCATCATGTTTTGTTACAGGATAGCACGATGGCAAGGATAATTCAAGGTCGTGCCTGGTTACCTCGCAGAACATTGTGGACGGCAAGGACCTTGTCAGCATATGGGGCAGCTTTCTCCCTGGTAGCCGAAACATCTGCACCCCCCGGCAGCTTCCTGAAGCCGTCGGCAAGGTCGAGGTCCGGATGGCGGTAGGTGAGGTTGCTCAGAACCATGAAGAGAGCATTGCGGGCAAGCTTCCGGGATTCACTCGCGAAGCGACCGGCCCTTCCCTCTTCGTGTGCCTTCAACTTTTCGACCAGCTCGTTGAAGAAGAGCCCTAGCTTGATGCTGGGGACCTCATGCCTACTGGCAGAGAAGACTGGCCCTTCCATGCCCATCGCTGCAGTTTGGGTGGTGAGACGCTCGGCAATGTCAACCAAGCTTTTGATCCAAAGGTTGACTAGGTCGGTGCGGTTCGCCAGCTTGTTCTCTCCATCTTTCGGAAGGAGCCTTGCGGTGTCCAAGTCCTTCACCAGCTGCTTCTCGCGAACCCCACTAGATTCGACCGAGCTCTCCAGGGTGCCAATCCTGGCCTTCAAATCTTCAATGGTGCCGTTGGCGGTCTCAAGGCCTTGGCTCTTGGAGGAGAGCTGTGATTGCACATCCTTATAAGGGTCTCTGCTTTACGTGCCTCCTCCTTGAGGGTCGCGACCTCCTTGACGCTCCCGGCAAGCTCTTCAGTCAATTTGGCCACCTGTTTGTCGAGGTCGGTCTTGGCAGTGGATGTAGCGGCAAGGTAATCAGCAAGTTTCTTCAGTTGGATGGCAGAATCAGCAGTAAGGGCATCCAGGGCTGCCTTATGCCTGTCCTCTTGCTCCTTGGTACGCTGTTGCACGAGGGCTTCCAGTTCTTTGTCCTTGGCAGGGAGGGTGGCTTTGAGCTTTTCTTCCCGGGAAGAGATATCCTTCTCCTTGGCATCCAGGAGCGCCTTGTGGTCCGCCAAGCGAGCCTCCTGGGTGATGACGTCTTCCCTTGCCATGGAAATCGCCTCCTGCTGCCTTATAAGGACTTGGAACTGCTTGCCGTGCCAGTCGGGCAACTCGTTACCCTTGTCCCTCAGCTTCTGGTCCACCTTGTTGGCGGACTTGCACTGCTCCTTGAGCGCCTGCCATTTCTGGCTGTGCCGATCCTGCATCTCTTTAATGCCTGCCGCCATGGACTCTAGGAAGACAAGTCCATGGCGATAGTGGTGTAGTCTTCTGCCTCTTCGACCCCCTGGTACAGCGACGCCAAGATGTGTTGGAGCTCTCCATCAAGTTTCGCGCTCATCGCCGCTGATGAACCAGGGGCTCCGAGCCCAGGCTACACAAGCACCAGCGCCAGTTGACTCGAATCTGGCGGCAGGGCCCCTGCCGAGGTGCCAAATGAGGGAAGGGGGTCCATAGTTTGGAGGGGGATTTTCTCTTCAACCAATACCCCCGACCCTGACGTGCTACCGGGGGTTTTCTCTGGTTCCTTCGGGGGCTCCTCGATACCCCCGACGGCGTGTTCCTGCCCTTTTGTGGCAGCAATCTTGGCGGCTTCCTCCGCGGCATCCTTCCCTATGCTGGCCACTTCTTCCAGCAGTTCAGGCTCTTCCATCAGAGGGGCTGCAGGCAGAGTTAACAATCGATGATAAGGAAGCAGAAGCATTAGGGAGCCAGGGACATGGAGCAAGATGGTGGAAGCAACGGAATCAAGAAGAGTAAATGGATTACCCGGAGATGCCTGCCATGGGGGAGCTTCGGTTTCCCCGGCAACGTCAGTTGCCGGGCCATGGTCACCATCCCCTCCCTCGGTAACCACAGCGTCGTACCGAGCGGACACTTCCGTGGAAACCTTCGTCGGGGATCGCTTGACTCGATCAGCGGGCAGGGTGGGCCCCTCCTGAAAGGACTCGCCCTGAGTGGTCTCCTCCCCTCCTCTGGCCACGGAGGTATGGAGCTCTCCTCCATCACTTTCGACGGGGGGAGCCAACCCTGCACTTTTAGGCCAGGGGTTGGGCTGCGGGCTTGGTGTCGGGTCGTTCGTGCCGCTTCCCACCAGGCCCGCGCCTTCCACAGTCTTCGGCGGGTCCGCATGCCTGAGCTGCTTGGTCCGGTGGATGAGGGTCTCACCTTCTTCCTCCTCCTCCCTAGCAAAGACGGTGAGCAAAGATCAGTCAGCAAGCAAGAAAATATGCGAAAACTGCAGCAAAGAAAGGAGAGTGTCCTTTCTTACTCTTCATCAATGAGCATGGAGCTCAGCTCGAACTCCATCGGCGGTGAGGGCGCATTGCTTCTCTTCTGGGGAGGAGGAACGGAGCTTCCCACCAACTCCAAGCCTTGCTGAGGTGCAGGGGACTCCGATGAGGACGAGTTGTGCGAGGAGCTCGAGCCGGACTGAGAACTGGAGTCGACTCCCGTGGTTGCCGATCGCTTGGCGGGAGGGGTCCTAGCCCCAGAAAGGTGAGAGGACTGCTGGCGCACCACATCCGGCCTGCTACCTTTGGATGTAGTCTTCTTTAACTTTTTGGTGGCAGCCGCAGGATCGGGAACCGCTGCTCCCCGGCTAGCCACCCACCTGCGAGGGCGCTGGTCCAAGACTGGCTCGGGGGCTTGAGGGCCTGCCGCGAGCCACTCTTCCTCAGGCTGCTCTGCCTCCTCAGCCCCCTCTTCCTCCTAGGCCTGTACTGCCGCGGCATATAAGGCCTCAATTCCGGCAGGCTCGTCCCCGGCGGGCTCGCCCCCGGCAGGATCATCCCCGGCAGCCTCCTCTATGGCTTGCGCCTCGCTTCTACCATGGGAGGAGCCTTTGTCCTCAGCCTCCTCCTCTTCCTCCACTGCCTTCCCAGCCTTCACCTTTGCGGCAGCTCGGAGCGCCTTGTCCTCCTCGATCTGCCTCTTGATGAACACCTCCTCCACCTTGGAGGTGCGCTTGAACATATTGGTCTCCATGCTGGTAGCCCTTTCTACTAGGATGGAGGTCCATGCAAGCTCTTCGTTAAGCTCAGGTAACTGCCAGTCACCCGAAACTCCATGAGCATTGCAATCTGGCATCCATTTCAGAATCTGGTGCCGGGCTGAGTTGATGTTCAGTGGGATGATATTTGCCGGCAACCTAAACGGCCCAAGGCTACCGAACAGTTGTTCGCACAACCAAGCATGGCCTTAGACTGACAGGTTGTTGGTCAGGCCAGGGTACAACCTCATCCTATCTGCAGCATCTCCATATTGCCAGGTGAACATGTCCCTCTTCAGCAGCGACGTGATACGACGTCGGAGGAAGTCAGCTCCCACATGACCGATGGTCAGCCCACCAGCCTTTTCTCAGGTAATCCTGTTTATTACCGGGCGAAGCCTGTCATCGATAAGGCCAAGCTCCCTCCAGTCGTTGCCGCGCACAACGTACTCTGTATGTGCCTGGCAGAAATCTGGGCCCTCCTCATCCTGGATCCAGCACCAATCGACCCGCCATTCCTCCCATCTGCCGCGCTACTAGCAAGGGAGGTAATCCCAGTTCTCCCTCGCCACACGAGGCATCCAGCTTATATTCCCGGAATGGTGGATCTTGCTTTCCACCCGCAGGACGAAATAGTGCCTGAACAGACCCACATTGGGGGCAACCCCAACAAAGTTCTCGCACAAATGGGCGAAAATCGCCATGCACGCCATTGCATTTGGTGTGAAGTCCAGAAGGTGGAATCCATAGATTACCATCATCGCTTCATAGAAATCCGAAAAGGGGGGACAGAGGCCGCAGATGAAGTATGCACAAAAGAATCTATATGAATCCGGCGGATCCTTTTTCCCCTCTGCCAGAACCTTGGGTGCGCCATGCCCCTTGGGAACCTCCCTCCCCCACAGATATCCATACCTTGCTTTCAAAACTTCGCCGTCCAGATTCAATGGGAAGAAGACCACGTCTCCCCTTCGCTTCTTGTCCAGCTCTACCGCTCTCTTCTTGCTCCCCTCAGCAGCCACCTCCTTCGCGGTGGTCGCTCGCTTCCCCTTGGGGGCGGCGGCTTTGTTCCCCATCTCTTCGAGCTGCGGCGGAGGTGGGGGAGGAGTTGGGTGGGGATCGGTGGCGAGTGTGGGCAAGGAAGGAGAGTAGTTGCTTGGCTTGCGGAAGAAGATGGTGGAGGGGCAGGGCGGACGATAAATGAGCAGTGCCCCTTCGCGTTTTGCTCTCTTAATGGAAAAGACGTGGGGGAGGGCGCGACTCTTCAAAAAGTTACCATTTTACATTAACTGTTGCAGTCCCACGACCCCACAACCCACGGTGATTACGCGAAGTGGACGTTGGATTGACTGGTCATCATGACGAACCGCTACTCATGCAGCATTCTCTCACCACGTGTCCTTGCACTGTTTGGGGCCTAACCCAACGTGCCCAGCGACACGTATGGCTCAGGCCCGGGGTCTTCTGTCGGGGTACACAAACATGGGTGTATGTTTTCCCCTGACTTGTGCACGGACAGCAAACCACCGGTCCGGCAACTCTCGGCATCCAAGACCAGACCAAGCAGAAGAGATGAGCTCTTTGAGAAATCAAAGGGCAGATCAAGAAGATCAAGACCAACCAAAGAAGCAAGATACCACTGAGGAAAAACCTCCCTTGCTGGGCAGGCGAGCCTGGCGGGGACTAGGTTACCCCGAAGACAAGTCGCCAGATTGCCTCGGCAGGCTTGCCGGGGACGCCGAGGGCGGATTACCCCGCCAAGACTCCACCGCACCACCTCACAGCAACGCAAGTCATCGATCTATGCGCTGTCGATCCCTAGGTGACTATGTGGCTGTTATTTGGCACGTGGCGGCCACTTTCGAAGGAAATCACCTCCAAATGACACCCGTCCAGAGACGTGTCATGCAGGCAAGTGAGAAGGTGGCCGGACGGCACAGTAAGGCTTGCCGGGCTATGCTACGATGTGACATTAAGCGGCGCATTTAATGTGCTCTGTCCTGTCTGCAGAGTTAGGTATGATAGTACTGTTTGCTATCTAATCAGTACGCAATGACTGATTTGCCATTGTGGAGACCCCTTGATCTATAAAAGGAGGGCCATGGCGACCTTGGAAAGGATTTGGACCCTTGTACACTCATACGTGCGTAGTTGCTCTTGCCCCGAGGCGACCCTGCCGGGCTAGAGCGCTGCGTCTCCACCTCGGTCCTTTCATCAATCCACCAAAGCAAGAGAAGGGTTTTACGCCTCGCAGCGGCTTGAACCTGGGTAAAAACTACCCGTGTGATCGCTGTCGTGCTGCTCCGCGCCCTCCGCTCTTCGTGCAATGCGTCCTTCCCCACTGCCGAACCACAAGGGGCCGATGACCCCATAGGTGGCCATGTTTTCCCATGACACCTGGTATCTCGTGGGCCCCTCATGATCCTTCCTGACTCCGTTTTCTTCTGGAATATGTTTTGCAAGATAAAAATTCTTTATATATACTCCTGGACGTTTTGACTACCGTATCGCAGAAATCTTTTGTGTTCTTTTTTTGTGCTATTTTTCTGACAGATCCGAAGGTATGTCGTCACAAGATTCGGATGGAGATAGCTATGTTTCTCATTATGTGGCAAACCCAAGGATATATGGAGACATTGATCCCTATGGTTGTTCTACGGAGGAGGAGCGAGATGAATATTTAAAGAAGACTGGGGGCATGAGCATAGAGGAAGATGAAGCTCCCCTACCTCAACCGTGGGATATGCACGTGGAATTCAAGAAGTCGACCCACCCAAATCTCTACCCCTAATGTCTCAGTTGGTAGAATAGCATCCACGGTTTTTTTCGTCCCACCACTTTCGTCCATTTTTTTCGTCTCTGCTTTTTTTCGTCCCCTCCCCTCACCCCACCCCCACCCCACGCACGCACCCCCGTTCCTCTCGATCCCTGCATGGCCTTGCAACCCTAGCCGCTGCTGACCTCGCCTTCCCTAGCCGCCGCTCCATGACATCCCCGCGTAGGATCCCACCCCGCAGTTTCCCCTTTCCGCCCAGGATCCTCTCATCGCAAGCTGCCTTCGCCGCCGCATTGCAGGATCATGTTGCCTTAACCGCCTCCTGGCGGCGGTGCCTTCCAGGATCTTCCGGGCCATCCGCTCAGGGGACAACTGAGCACGAGTCGCCGGCGCCGGCTCAACGAAGCAACCATACTCCGCCGCCTCCCAAAGATTAGGGAGAGCACTCAATCCCTGCCGCCTCCTCAAACATCTGGAGTATAGGGCATTGCACAGATGCCCCAGGTCACCGTAGCCCCCTCCTCATGAGCGCACATGGACTGCACTACCTGGACGTGGCCGCCACCATCCCACTCTTTGTCTGGTCGTAAATCCTGTGAGAGGAAGGATAAAGAGACCACAAAGCATATGAGAATATTGTAAGAATGCTTCTCTATACCTTCCATAGTGCCAAAACCAGTCCCGTTGTGTGCTTCACACATGTACACTTGTTCAGCAGATTAAGATTGACCATGAGTTCGTACTATTGATTGATTGCTCAAGGGAAGAGATGGAGCGGCACATTCTACATTGAAATTAGGTTTGCATTTGTGATTAATTAGGCCCAACTTGTCTCATTTGATTGCTTGTCACAGTGTCACCCAATCTGGTTGTCTACAGGGAATAAATGATGACACATGGACACCATTCAGTGGCAGTTTGATGTTTTTCAGGAATGACCTCTGCCTGTTATTCAGCACCATGAGAAAAGTAGGGAAGCTTCGAAGGGTAGTTTTGGATCTAGAGACAAATTTGTAAGGTGCTGAAATTATAATTCCATACATACTGTAGAATAAATAGAATCTCACACACGTCCATGTATATCAGTTTTGCCTTTTAGATGGGAACTTATTTGTAGCAAATTATGTGTTTTACTGTAGAGCGTTTTGAATTGCTCGACCTCTTCACATAAACTGCCTTTCTATTTTATTTTCTGAGAAATAGTTATGAGATGATCGCCAGACTTGATTTCCTAAGCCCCTGAAGGCAGGGGTAATAAGACATCCATTTTATCAGTCTTGATTACACTCTGTGAATTTGATAACGTGAGCATTTTGATGAGGAGAGTCCCCTCCAGCTTCAGTTTGTACTGAATTTCTTTGCATTGTGCATGGATCCTGTTAAACCTGCAGTACCTGCCTGCACATTGGTACTCATGCCTGACAGTGAAAATGTTGCATCTTGAGATTCGATTGTTTCATTTATGATGCTCAGCAATATGCATAATGAGAACACATATCCTTATTACTAATCCTCTGGATTTTTTTTGTGTTGAAACTAATTCTGTGTTATTTGGTGTGTATATGATAGGTACAATCATAGTACGGTCACAAACTTGATTGAGGACAGAGAAAGACCGGCCTTTTGCTGTTTTGCAGGAAAGTAAGACCGGGTTGTTTTAGTTTAACACAACATAAATAGGATAGCAGGATGCAGACTATCTTTCATTTGTCAACATTTCTACTTTCCATCGAGTAGTTGAAGCACGCATATGAGCGTAATAGTTATGATGTAGTTCTCTTTATTGATTTTGTAGTAGTTAAAAACATGCCTAATTTTAACATGGCCCCTCTTACCTCCTCTTTTCACATGGTAGGTAAGAAGGTAAGAGTTAATCAGGCCACTTCCTTAATGAAATCAACGGCTTAGAACATATGTGAAGTGAGGAGGTAAGAGGGACCATGTTAAAACTGCTCTATAAACATATGTGATGTATATGTAAAATGTTGTGCCTCATTCAATTTAGATAATTGATTAATTGACTTTGCATGCATGTTGATAATTGAAAACAATGCATGATACATGTGTTAGTGAACAACTACAATAACAAGAGGATGAGCTTGCGGTTATGGAGGTAAGGTAGATGGGCGAAAATTGCACAATATGATGTCTATTAAGAAAAATATGATGACTCTTTAATCATTGTTCATACTTTGTGTTGTTCTCTGAAATTCAAGATAACTATATTGTGCCTATAGTCCTCTACACTACATGTATGCCAACAAATATTGGTTGAAACAAAACGCATGCATATTGTTGGACAAATGTATAGCGGAACATCTATACCCTACTGGTATGTGATAGTATAACCTGTAATCATATAATCTACCGGATGATTTTTAAAGGGATCCCACTTTTAAAGGTCAGTTTTTTGTTCCCATAATTTGCTGCTATATTGCAACTTACAAATGTGTGTGCATGCGAGCAGTGGAGCTGCTTTGTTCCTTTCATCTCCACATATTAGTGTCTACACCCCTTCTCGATGGTCGCTAGATTTTATCCGCAGAAAATCTACATTCATGGGTTAAATTTGAAGTCTCTGTTGTGGACATCTGTTGTCTGTTCGTACCACTCATGTTAGCCGAGACACATCTGAAGCCCTCGATGTTGCATCCCTCTCCAGATCAGCTTCTCCCTGCGGCCTCAAGATAGGGATTATGTTGTGTAGAGACATCCATCATGCAGCCCTTTGCACATAGAAGCATGTGAGAAGGATTCACAATAAGAATTTTCTCTTATTGTATTAATTTTAGTCATCACAACTCCACTTTTCTCACAAAGAAGTTTGTCACAATTACACTGCAGCAATGTAAAGCATAGTTCTGACTTTAATAATTAGAAACAGGTTGTTTCTATCCTGGTTGGTCCATTTTTTGCTATAAAATTTGCTAGGATTTTCTTAACTGTGACTGCATTGGGTTATCTCTATTTTACACCAGGGTAGTAGTGAGTTCTTCATCTGAATTTCCATTAGTCAAGATTGCACCAGTTAACTGTCTTTCTATATTATGCTACATTTGTAGTCCTCATCGTCGCCTATGACCCGTTTTAGTCCCTTCTCCCACATCTTAGTTAATTAAGCCTTTTATTATTCGCACTGGTACGCTTGCATATCATCTCCTCAAGTCATGGCCTTGATAAGCACTATGAGGCCTGTTAATTAATGAAATAATGGTTGGGGATGGATTATGGATCCAATAAATCAGTTTAGTAGCCATGGGATTTCCCTTTCATATGTCTCTAACAACAGTATAGTTGAGGGAGGCATGTCAATTTTGTATGATTACCTTTTTTCATATCTCATTTGCACTCAGAAGTTAAAATTTCTTACTATTCATCCTTTTAAACAGTTTCTTGCTAATGGCATCGACTTTGGACAAATTTCTTCAGCTTTGGTTCATCCCGTTGTTCCATAACATTTTATAGATTTCTAATAGAACTGTATGAGTTTGTCTTCTTATTTTTCAGGACCACTACAGTTGCTTAGTTATGTGCACAATAAGTGTTAATAGAAACCTCCAGAACAACAAGCGTACTTTCTCAGGGCTACATGCGAGCTACACAGCTACATGCAACAAAACTACCCATGCACTTATTTGATTCCTGATCTCTAATATGTTTAACCTTCAGGGATACTAGGCATTGCTGGTCCGAACAAAGAATCAAGCCAGCAACTGTGTAAGCACCAGCAAGTTGAATGGCATTATTTAAAAAGTCACAAAATCTAGGAGGAAGCACATATGAGGTCTAAAGGTAAACACTATAGCCCATCTAATGCGTATGCTAATGCCTTCTAGAACAGAGAAATAGAGGGTAGAAAAAGTGATGTCTTTGTTTCTTCACCCAAAAAAGAACTTAGAAAATCTGGTTTTTTCTTTCATGATTGATTCCATTTTTCAGTCTTTTGGATTACCAAGTGGTTTTTTCTTACGTCATCGATTCAGTCTAATGAGTTAAACAGGCTAGGTTGGAGAAATGGTATTAATTCATTAGCTACAACATACCACATCCCTAGGTAGTCCTCCCCCTCCCAGTTTTCACCCCTCTCAAATCCCTGATTTTTTTCACCTGGTTTTCACACAAAAAAAACTGCCTCAACTATGACATGATTTATTGGTTTACAAAATAAAAATCATGGTTTCTTTGGAAAACTAATAAGTGCTAATTCAATCAACAATTAAAGCCTTTTTTGGGTATGCAATCACATTAACAATAAAATGCCAGGTTAATCATGGTTATTTTGTACAAAAGCTCACTAAAAATTTAGCGCCAAAAATTTACAAATTATGCCCTTTTGCAACACACGTGAAAAGTTGCAAAGATTACTCAAAGGATAACTAGCTTGCATGGTTCAAAAGGATGTCAGCGGCATAGCTCTGGAAATGATTTTTGTAGCATGTGCCTTTCTTCTCTAGAACTAGAAACATAGATGTTATGTTGTTGAGGTCGTCAAATCTGAATTTGCAAACATTATCCTGAGTAATTTAAGTTGTAAGACGCAGAATTAGCAATGAGCGACCCGCAGTCTCCATTGACGTAGGTTGGTTCGTGGTTTAGGCATGGCACATTCAAAGATGAGTACTTCTTTCTTCCTTTCCAATCATGTGCAGGGCTCTAATATTTTCGTGTTGTCTAGTGCATTTGGATTGAAGGAGCTCAAGGATCTATGATCTCAACTGTAGTAGGTGACGGATCTGTTTGATAAGGCATTCCTTGGTATGAGAATAAAAGTTTTTCTTGAATTTTTTGGTGCTACTATAATGTTTTCTTGCTTTTCCTTTAATGGAATTGATGGTTACATTTTAGTTTCTTGTGTGTTGCTGTAGAATCCTTGAGAGTATAACGAGTTACATATGTGATGTTATTGCAGCAGTGATTGATCATCTGGGAATAAGCTTTATCCAAGCTTAAATACCACTACTAGAAAAGTCTGATATCACACAAATAGAGCAAGAGATTAACTTCCTAAAGGTTAGGATGTTCTCTACTTATGGTGGTCGAGAACTAGATGTGTGTGTAGCTCGTATGATGCACATTTTGTATTAATGGATTGTTGGGGCATTAACCAATGCATATTCTGGTCCCAAGTATTCTCGCGTATACCATATACTTGGCTTTCAAGATATCATTTCCAATGTTAATGTTTTCTCAATTGCTATACTTTTCTAATCTCTACTCCTAATGGAGCAGTTGGTAGGATTGCATCCAAGGTTTTTTTCGTCCCACCACTTTCGTCTGGTTTTTTTCGTCCCCCTCCCACCAACCCACTGGTTTATTTTTTTCTCCACTATTTCCTTGTACACAGATTCCAGATTGCACCACCCCCTGCCGCCGCCGGGCGCCCTGTATGAGTCCCCTACTTCTCACCCCATGCCGCCCCAGCCTACCCCGTGCACCGCCGACCCTTCCCCATCCCTGCTCTACCATCAGCTCTGCTCTCCTTCTTTTCAAGCGCGGGTGGGTGGCGTATCAGGCGTAGATCACGAATTGCATCTCTCACAGGACCTCTCCGCCACCATCCCGATTGGATCACGCCACCACCCACTAGTTCAGCAGGGAACGCCGCTACCCGATTCGATCTCTGCCACCGTGGATGAGCTCAAGCTGCCACCCGGCTGCACGCCTCCGCCATGCAGGTCTGCCGCTGGACCAGGCTGCGACGCCCGCAGGCCTCCCGTGGCCAGCAATTGGCAGGCTCCTCTCCTTGCTCCGGTCCACTGGTCTGCCTGTAGGGTAACGCCTGGCTGCGTCTTCGATTGAATCAAGCCTATATGGACTGTCCTGAGCCCGCACCTATTGCAGCTAGTTGTCCTCATTTGGCTGCCACTCATCCGTGTGCTGCGTGTTGCTAGTTCGGCTGCCGCTCGTTCATGCTGGCTCTCCCTTGTGATGCCACTACACCATGTTCTCCACGGACGCCACCAGCATAGCCATCCCAATCCCTCCCAAGAAGAAGATCGAGGCATGGCAAAAACAGTGGCTAACTTGGCGTCATTTTTGTAGGGGCAAACTCCGGTTTTCCTAAGGATCTTAGGCCATGAGGCTGGAGGGTACGCATCTTCTCTGTCTCTATCTTATTTAGTTACAGTTTTGCTGATTAATTTGGTGGAATCTTAGTAAGTACAGCAAGTATCCTTTTGTTTATTCATGTTAGCTTTCTAATAACACTAGTACAGCGAGGTGCTATACAAACGGTTTTTAACCCCTTTCCACGACGGCATTTGGAACCGTCGCCTAGTGAGTGACTGCGATAGGGGGGTCCTTCCCACACGACCCAGAAACCGTCGGGGATATGCCCTCCTAGCACACACGCTCGGTAAAATGAGGTCGTGTGCGACCAGCGAGCGATCAAATACGGTTATACGTACAATAGTGCTAAAAAATCAATTATACTGGCGAAATCGTTTCTGGTCATAAGTTCATCCCACACAGTCAGTCCCCGCTAAACGTTTCCGTTCGTTTATACATCCCACACAGTCACTCCAAGGAAAACATTTCTGTTCACGGGTACATCACACACAATTTTCCCCGTTAAATCGTTTGTGATAGTGTTTCCATTGCACACAGTATTAACAATTTTATCATTTGCGTTTTTGAATGCATCACACACGGTGCATAGAAGAAACTATGTGGCAAAGGCTGTCCATCACACACAGTTTTTATGTGGTAAACGTTTGCGCCAGGTGGCCTAACACAAACAGTTTTCAAGAGGATGTCGTGTGTGATTGTTCATTAATCCAACACGGTTTATTCCTAGAAACTGTGTGCGTTGCCTGAGGTCATCGCCCACGGTGTTTTCTCAATAACCGTTTGTAATAGAAAAACCCAATTAGCAGGATAATTATCCTATTATTAATAATCCATTTATTAATCCAATTGACATTTCATATTAAGCACACAATATATTTCATTTTCATAATTGAAATACATCAGAGTACAACATCATATAGCTTCAGCACTCAGCTACCCCATTACACAACTGCACCAGCACCAAGTTTCACATGCAACATCTATAACCTTTCGAAATTAGCATCATAGACGGTACATAGACAGATGTATCTCATCTGGAAAACTGCTGAAGCAGAAGGCGAATATTGAGCCTTCATTGATGTTGAAGGTCTTTGCAACTTTAGGCCAGTGCCTGTGGATGATTGACCGTCCATTCTTCGTCCTCATCAGGAACACTTCAATATTGAACCGTGGGTGTTGTATGAATACCTTCCTCGCCTCCTGACCATACAGGTTGTTTGAGAGGTAATCATCAGTGAACTGCTTTGGAAAGGCCTGAAAACAAGGATGTGCATAAATATCTTCTCTATATTGGAAATGGGGCAAAGGAATAAAAAAGGCAAGGCATAATAGTTAATACCATCCTGTAGTGAACTGATGTCTTCTTCATTGTGCAGACAAAGATCTTGTTGTTTTTTGTCGCTAATTTCTTTATCCAAACAATCTTTCTGAGTTTCTTGACTTGACTGATATTCATGGACAACTCATTTCCCCATATGCAAAAAGGGTCGAACAGTGGGTCAAAACCTCTAACAGCAGGACCTACATGTGCAAGACCAAATTGTTAAAAACCTAAATATTAGAATGGTTCCTGCAATTGCACAATAATGTGCTATTAGACAAAGGACCATGCATGTGCAAACCTCGATTGTAAACCTCAGTGCTTCCCATTGTTTCCCTGCAACACATATAAGGTAGTTAGTGATCAGGTTAAGTGAGGGTTCGCATGCTATTAGTAAAATATGTTCAAGAAAAATAAGCACATTGCAGATTCATCAGATTAAATCAAGCCCCATGGAAAACCCATTTATCCAAACCAAGCATGATTAAGAACTAGGAAATATAGCAATTGTATATGTTTCTCATGTATTAAGTGCAGCCAAATTCAATTATTCCTCACATGCACAACAATGCAAAATTCTACCCACGACAATTGGACATCGCATTGCAGAATTGAACCAAGCAGTTAACTAAACACCACAACAAATGAACCAAACATTAACTGAGCACCACATTGCACAATATAACATGCTCCTAATAGAAGATCAGACAGTTAACCAAACCAAGCATGCTTAACAACTTGGAAATATAGCAATTGTATTTGTTTCTCGTGTATTTAGTACAGCCAAATTCAATTTATTTCTCACATGGTATACAATAACAGAATGCACCCACAACAATTGAACATCGCATTGTAGAATTGAACCAAACAGTTAACTAAACACCACAACAAATGAACCAAATATTAACTGAGCACCACATTGCACAATGTATAACATAGTAGAAGATCAGACATTTAACCAAACCAAGCATGCTTGACAACTTGGAAATATAGCAATTGTATTTGTTTCTCATGTATTTTGTAAAGAAAAAATCGATTTATTTCTCACATGGAAGACAATACAAAATTGCACCCTTAAGAATTGAACATCACATTTGCAGAATTGAACCAAACAGTTAACTGAACACGACAACTAATTAACCAAACAGTTAATAAGTGAGCACCACATTGCACGACATATAGAACATATACACTAGAGCAACAGATTGCATGGTAAAAGTAGATAGCACAATTCACTAGAATTTGTTAAGGAAAGGCAGTAGCTAGCAAACTGAACAAGGGTCCTTATAGTGAGCTAATAAGACAAGCTACTCCTCATTGTCGGAGATATCGATGACGATTGGCTCCTTGGACATGGAAGAGGGCGAGGCCTCCGCATCGTGGGTGCCCTCGTTGTAGTGGTGAGTTGCCTAATCCGCTCCGGGCACCAACCTGCTGGCTCTCGAGTTGAGGTAAGCACGTGCACGCTGAGAAAACACCTCGTAGTCTTCGTCGAAGGCACCGAGGGTGGCCTCAAGAAAATGCCACAAACTATCGTTTAAAGCAGCCAACCGCATCGTGGTGTTGGCGCGCGAGGCTTCGACGGTGGCCTCGATGGCGAGGTGCTCCTCCAAGATCTAAGGGTCGGCACGAATGGTAGCCATCGCGACCTCATCCGCGCGTGCGGCCGCGATTTGCTTCTCCGCTGCCAAATGCTCCTTGAGCTCCTGGCTATACTGCATGCACCATGGCTTAGGGCGGCGCTTATTTGGTGGAGGGGTCGGTGATTTCGGTGGAAGGTGTCGCGCCGGCGGTCGGGGCATGTGGTATGTGGAAGGAGGAGGAGGATGGGGGTCGGGTGTGGATTACCTGTTGGATAGACGAGGCCGAGCAGTGTGAAGGAGGATCGCCGGCGAGGAGGCGGCGCTGCAAGCAAGGAGCGAAGGTTTCAACTTGGAAAGGAAGGTGGAAACAGGGGAAATGTGGCTTTTGGTAAGGGGGAGGGGGCGGGGAGGTAGATATTTCTGCGGATGCCGAAAATTTTGAATCGGTTTAGCGAAAAACTTGGCGCGCAAAGTGTCATCAGACACGGTCCCTTATTCAGAACTGTGTATGATATGTGAACATCACAAACGATTCAGATAGCTTAACCCGTGTGTGATGAGTTTGAACATCAAAAATTTTGGTTCGAATTTCCCTGGTTACAGTGGTCATCCGGCTGTGGGCTGTAGCCGACGCACCTTTCTGGACGAAACGATATCCATTGCCTCTTCTTGATTTCAATTTTTTCTCTAGTGTCAACATAGAACAACAGGAGTGTTGTGTGAAATTTAGGGATTTTTCGGGGTTCGTTTGGACATTTTTATACATTAATTGAGTTTTCAATGCAGTTATGTGCATAATTCAAATTTGAAATACAGGGACATGCTCTAATGCATATAAATTGGTTGAAATTCAAATATGTGTCCTTGGTTGCATGCTTAGGTCCCATGCAAGAAATGGGAATGAATGTCAAACAACCTGCCACCGTCATTCGGCCGCAAACATTGAGATACCTGGTTTTTAAATTCTAGTAAATCCAAAACTCGTCTGAAATTCATGAAACTTGGCATGCTATCATGGAGCGGCATCGACATGCTGTGGTAAAAATTTTGTCCCATTTGGGGCAGGTTTGGGTATAAGCTTCTCACAAACCAGAGCTTCTCACAACAAGCCTAATGGTTCCGGTAGGGAATGTTTCACCTTTTTGGATGAAACGATATCCGTTGCCTCTTCTTGATTTCAATTTTTTCTCTAGTGTAAACATAGAACAACAGGAGTGTTGTGTGAAATTTTGGGATTTTTCGGGGTTCGTTTGGACATTTTTATACATTAATTGAGTTTTCAATGCATTCATGTGCATAATTCAAATTCGAACTACAGGCACATGCTCTAATGCATATAAATTGGTTGAAAATTCAAATATGTGTCGTTGGTTGCATGCATAGGTCCCATGCAAGAAATGGGAATGAATGTCAAACACCCTGCCACCGTCACTCGGCCGCAAACATTGAGATACCTGGTTTTTAAATTCTAGTAAATCCAAAACTCGTCTGAAATTCATGAAACTTGGCATGCTATCATGGAGCGGCATCAACATGTCATCGTAAATTTTTTGTCCCATTTGGGGCAGGTTTGGGTATAAGCTTCTCACAAACCAGAGCTTCTCATAACAAGCCTGATGGTTTCGGTAGGGAACGTTTCACCTTTCTGGACGAAAAGATATCCGTTGCCTCTTCTTGATTTCAATTTTTCTCTAATGTCAACATAGAACAACAGGAGTGTTGTGTGAAATTTTGGGATTCTTCGGGGTTCGTTTGGACCTTTTTATACATTAATTGAGTTTTCAAAGCATTTATGTGCATAATTCAAATGTGAACTGTAGGCACATGCTCTAACGCATATAAATTGGTTGAAAATTCAAATCTGTATCCTTGGTTGCATGCTTAGGTCCCATGCAAGAAATGGGAATGAATGTCAAACACCCTGCCATCGTCACTCGGCCGCAAACATTGAGATACCTGGTTTTTAAATTCTAGTAAATCCAAAACTTGTATGAAATTCATGAAACTTGGCATGCTATCATGGAGCGGCATCAACATGCCGTGGTAAAACTTTTGTCCCATTTGGGGCAGGTTTGGGTATAAGCTTCTCACAACAAGCCTGATGGTTTCGGTAGGGAATGTTTCACCTTTCTGGACGAAACGATATCCATTGCCTCTTCTTGATTTCAATTTTTTCTCTAGTGTCAACATAGAACAACAGGAGTGTTGTGTGAAATTTTGGGATTTTTCGAGGTTCGTTTGGACATTTTTATACATTAATTGAGTTTTCAATGCATTTATGTGCATAATTCAAATTTGAAATACAGGCACATCCTCTAATGCATATAAATTGGGTGAAAATTCAAATCTGTGTCCTTGGTTGCATGCTTAGGTCCCATGCAAGAAATGGGAATGAATGTCAAACAACCTGCCATCGTCACTCGGCCACAAACATTGAGATACGTGGTTTTTAAATTCTAGTAAATCCAAAACTCGTCTGAAATTCATGAAACATGGCATGCTATCTTCGAGCGGCATCAACATGTCGTGGTAAAAATTTTGTCCCATTTGGGGCAGGTCTGTGTATAAGCTTCTCACAAACCAGAGCTTCTCACAACAAGCCTAGTGGTTCCGGTAGGGAATGTTTCACCTTTTTGGATGAAACAATATCCGTTGCCTCTTCTTGATTTCAATTTTTTCTCTAGTGTAAACATAGAACAACCGGAGTGTTGTGTGAAATTTTGGGATTTTTCGGGGTTCGTTTGGACATTTTTATATATTAATTGAGTTTTCAATGCATTTATGTGCATAATTCAAATTTGAACTACAGGCACATGCTCTAATGCATATAAATTGGTTGAAAATTCAAATATGTGTCCTTGGTTGCATGCTTAGGTCCCATGCAAGAAATGGGAATGAATGTCAAACACCCTGCCACCGTCACTCGGCCGCAAACATTGAGATACCTGGTTTTTTAATTCTAGTAAATCCAAAACTCGTCTGAAATTCATGAAACTTGGCATGCTATCATGGAGCGGCATCAACATGCCATGGTAAAAAATTTGTCCCATTTGGGGCAGGTTTGGGTATAAGCTTCTCACAAACCAGAGCTTCTCATAACAAGCCTGATGGTTTCGGTAGGGAACGTTTCACCTTTCTGGACGAAACGATATCCGTTGCCTCTTCTTGATTTCAATTTTTTCACTAGTGTCATCATAGAACAACAGGGGTGTTGTGTGAAATTTTGGGGGTTTTCGGGGTTCGTTTGGACATTTTTATACATTAATTGAGTTTTCAATGCATTTATGTGCATAATTCAAATTTGAACTACAGGCACATGCTCTAATGCATATAAATTGGTTGAAAATTCAAATATGTGTCCTTGGTTGCATGCTTAGGTCCCATGCAAGAAATGGGAATGAATATCAAACACCCTGCCACCATCACTCGGCCGCAAACATTGAGATACCTGGTTTTTAAATTCTAGTAAATCCAAAACTCGTCTGAAATTCATGAAACTTGGCATGCTATCATGGAGCGGCATCAACATGCCATGGTAAAAATTTTGTCCCATTTGGGGTAGGTTTGGGTATAAGCTTCTCACAAACCAGAGCTTCTCACAACAAGCCTGATGGTTTCGGTAGGGAACGTTTCACCTTTCTGGACGGAACGATATCCGTTGCCTCTTCTTGATTTCAATTTTTTCTCTAGTGTCATCATAGAACAACAGGAGTGTTGTGTGAAATTTTGGGGGTTTTCGATGTTCGTTTGGACATTTTTATACATTAATTGAGTTTCAATGCATTTATGTGCATAATTCAAATTTGAACTACAGGCACATGCCCTAATGCATATAAATTGGTTGAAAATTCAAATCTGTGTCCTTGGTTGCATGCTTAGGTCCCATGCAAGAAATGGGAATGAATGTCAAACACCCTGCCACCGTCACTCGGCCGCAAACATTGAGATGCCTGGTTTTTAAATTCTAGTAAATCCAAAACTCGTCTGAAATTCATGAAACTTGGCGTGCTATCATGGAGCGGCATCAACATGCCGTGGTAAAAGTTTTGTCCCATTTGAGGCACGTTTGGGTATAAGCTTCTCACAAACCAGAGCTTCTCACAACAAGCCTGATGGTTTCGGTAGGGAACGTTTCACCTTTCTGGAAGAAACGATATCCGTTGCCACTTCTTGATTTCAATTTTTTCTCTAGTGTCAACATAGAACAACAGGAGTGTTGTGTGAAATTTTGGGATTTTTTGGGGTTCGTTTGGACATTTTTATACATTAATTGAGTTTTCAATGCATTTATGTGCATAAATTAAATTTGAACTACAGGCACATGCTGTAATGCATATAAATTGGTTGAAAATTCAAATATGTGTCCTTGGTTGCATGCTTAGGTCCCATGCAAGAAATGGGAATGAATGTCAAACACCCTGCCACCGTCACTCGGCCGCAAACATTGAGATACCTGGTTTTTAAATTCTTGTAAATCCAAAACTCGTCTGAAATTCATGAAACTTGGCATGCTATCATGGAGCGGCATCAAGATGTCATGGTAAAAATTTTGTCCCATTTGGGGCAGGTTTGGGTATAAGCTTCTCACAAACCAGAGCTTCTCATAACAAGCCTGACGGTTTCGGTAGGGAACGTTTCACCTTTCTGGACGAAACGATATCCGTTGCCTCTTCTTGATTTCAATTTTTTCTCTAGTGTCAACATAGAACAACAGGAGTGTCGTGTGAAATTTTGGGATTTTTCGGGGTTCGTTTGGACATTTTTATACATTAATTGAGTTTTCAATGCATTTATGTGCATAATTCAAATTTGAACTACAGGCACAAGCTCTAATGCATATAAATTGGTTGAAAATTCAAATCTGTGTCCTTGGTTGCATGCTTAGGTCCCATGCAAGAAATGGGAATGAATGTCAAACACCCTGCAACCGTCACTCGGCCGCAAACATTGAGATACCTGGTTTTTAAATTCTAGTAAATCCAAAACTCGTCTGAAATTCATGAAACTTGGCATGCTATCATGGAGCGGCATCAACATGCCATGGTAAAAATTTTGTCCCATTTGGGGCAGGTTTGGGTATAAGCTTCTCACAAACCAGAGCTTCTCATAACAAGCCTGATGGTTTCGGTAGGGAACGTTTCACCTTTCTGGACGAAAAGATATCCGTTGCCTCTTCTTGATTTCAATTTTTCTCTAGTCTCAACATAGAACAACAGGAGTGTTGTGTGAAATTTTGTGATTCTTCGGGGTTCGTTTGGACATTTTTATACATTAATTGAGTTTTCAATTCATTTATGTGCATAATTCAAATTTGAACTACAGGCACATGCTCTAATGCATATAAATTGGTTGAAAATTCAAATCGGTATCCTTGGTTGCATGCTTAGGTCCCATGCAAGAAATGGGAATGAATGTCAAACACCCTGCCACCGTCACTCGGCCGCAAACATTGAGATACCTGGTTTTTAAATTCTATTAATCCAAAACTCGTCTGAAATTCATGAAACTTGGCATGCTAGCATGGAGCGGCATCAACATGCCGTGGTAAATTTTTTGTCCCATTTGGGGCAGGTTTGGGTATAAGTTTCTCACAATCCAGAGCTTCTCACAACAAGCCTGATGGTTTCGGTAGGGAACGTTTCACCTTTCTGGACGAAACGATATCCGTTGCCACTTCTTGATTTCAATTTTTTCTCTAGTGTCAACATAGAACAACAGGAGTGTTGTGTGAAATTTTGGGATTTTTCGGGGTTCGTTTGGACATTTTTATACATTAATTGAGTTTTCAATGCATTTATGTGCATAATTCAAATTTGAACTACAGGCACATGCTCTAATGCATATAAATTGGTTGAAAATTCAAATATGTGTCCTTGGTTGCATGCTTAGGTCCCATGCAAGAAATGGGAATGAAAATTAAACACCCTGCCACCGTCACTCGGCCGCAAACATTGAGATACCTGGTTTTTAAATTCTAGTAAATCCAAAACTCGTCTGAAATTCATGAAACTTGGCATGCTATCATGGAGCGGCATCAACATGCCGTGGTAAAAAAATTGTCCCATTTGGGGTAGGTTTGGGTATAAGCTTCTCACAAACCAGAGCTTCTCACAACAAGCCTGATGGTTTCGGTAGGGAACGTTTCACCTTTCTGGACGAAACGATATCCGTTGCCTCTTCTTGATTTCAATTTTTTCACTAGTGTCATCATAGAACAACAGGGGTGTTGTGTGAAATTTTGGGGGTTTTCGGGGTTCGTTTGGACATTTTTATACATTAATTGAGTTTTCAATGCATTTATGTGCATAATTCAAATTTGAACTACAGGCACATGCTCTAATGCATATAAATTGGTTGAAAATTCAAATATGTGTCCTTGGATGCATGCTTAGGTCCCATGCAAGAAATGGGAATGAATGTCAAACACCCTGCCACCGTCACTCGGCCGCAAACATTGAGATACCTGGTTTTTAAATTCTAGTAAATCCAAAACTCGTCTGAAATTCATGAAACTTGGCATGCTATCATGGAGCGGCATCAACATGCCGTGGTAAAAAATTTGTCCCATTTGGGGTAGGTTTGGGTATAAGCTTCTCACAAACCAGAGCTTCTCACAACAAGCCTGATGGTTTCGGTAGGGAATGTTTCACCTTTCTGGACGAAACGATATCCGTTGCCTCTTCTTGATTTCAATTTTTTCTCTAGTGTCAACATAGAACTACAGGAGTGTTGTGTGAAATTTTGGGGTTTTTCGGTGTTCGTCTGGACATTTTTATACATTAATTGAGTTTCAATGCATTTATGTGCATAATTCAAATTTGAACTACAGGCACATGCCCTAATGCATATAAATTGGTTGAAAATTCAAATATGTGTCCTTGGTTGCATGCTTAGGTGCCATTCAAGAAATGGGAATGAATGTCAAACACCCTGCCACCGTCACTCGGCCGCAAACATTGAGATACCTGGTTTTTAAATTCTAGTAAATCCAAAACTCGTCTGAAATTCATGAAACTGGGCATGCTATCAAGGAGCGGCATCAACATGCCATGGTAAAATTTTTGTCCCATTTGAGGCAGGTTTGGGTATAAGCTTCTCACAACAAGCCTGATGGTTTCGGTAGGGAACGTTTCACCTTTCTGGAAGAAACGATATCCGTTGCCACTTCTTGATTTCAATTTTTTCTCTAGTGTCAACATAGAACTACAGGAGTGTTGTCTGAAATTTTGGGATTTTTTGGGGTTTGTTTGGACATTTTTATACATTAATTGAGTTTTCAATGCATTTATGTGCATAAATCAAATTTGAACTACAGGCACATGCTGTAATGCATATAAATTGGTTGAAAATTCAAATCTGTGTCCTTGGTTGCATGCTTAGGTCCCATGCAAGAAATGGGAATGAATGTCAAACACCCTGCCACCGTCACTTGGCCGCAAATATTGAGATACCTGGTTTTTAAATTCTTGTAAATCCAAAACTCGTCTGAAATTCATGAAACTTGGCATGCTATCATGGAGCGGCATCAACATGCCGTGGTAAAATTTTTGTCCCATTTGGGGCAGGTTTGGGTATAAGCTTCTCACAAACCAGAGCTTCTCATAACAAGCCTGATGGTTTCAGTAGGGAATGTTTCACCTTTCTGGACGAAACGATATCCGTTGCCTCTTCTTGATTTCAATTTTTTCTCTAGTGTCAACATAGAACAACAGGAGTGTCGTGTGAAATTTTGGGATTTTTCGGGGTTCGTTTGGACATTTTTATACATTAATTGAGTTTTCAATGCATTTATGTGCATAATTCAAATTTGAACTACAGGCACATGCTCTAATGCATATAAATTGGTTGAAAATTCAAATATGTGTCCTTGGTTGCATGCTTAGGTCCCATGCAAGAAATGGGAATGAATGTCAAACACCCTGCCACCGTCACTCGGCCGCAAACATTGAGATACCTGGTTTTTAAATTCTAGTAAATCCAAAACTCGTCTAAAATTCATGAAACTTGGCATGCTATCATGGAGCGGCATCAACATGCCGTGGTAAAATTTTTCTCCCATTTGGGGCAGGTTTGGGTCTAAGCTTCTCACAAACCAGAGCTTCTACCAACAAGCCAGATGGTTTCGGTAGGGAACGTTTCACCTTTCTGGATGAAACGATATCCGTTGCCTCTTCTTGATTTCAATTTTTTCTCTAGTGTCAACATAGAACAACAGGAGTGTTGTGTGAAATTTTGGGATTTTTTGGGTTCGTTTGGACATTTTTATACATTAATTGAGTTTTCAATGCATTTATGTGCATAATTCAAATTTGAACTACAAGCACATGCTCTAATGCATATAAATTGGCTGAAAATTCAAATATGTGTCCTTGGTTGCATGCTTAGGTCCCATGCAAGAAATGGGAATGAATGTCAAACACCCTGCCACCGTCACTCGGCCGCAAACATTGAGATACCTGGTTTTTAAATTCTAGTAAATCCAAAACTCGTCTGAAATCCATGAAACTTGGCATGCTATCTTGGAGCGGCATCAACATGCCGTGGTAAAATTTTTGTTCCATTTGGGGCAGGTTTGGGTATAAGCTTCTCACAAACCAGAGCTTCTCACAACAAGCCTGATGGTTTCGGTAGGGAACGTTTCACCTTTCTGGACAAAACGATATCCGTTGCCTCTTATTGCTTTCAAAAAAATTCTAGTGTCAACATAGAACAACAGGAGTGTTGTGTTAAATTTCGGAATTTTTCGGGGTTTGTTTGGACATTTTTATATATTAACTGGGTTTTCTTGGCATTTTATGTGCATAATTCAAATTTGAACTACATGCACATGCTCCAGTGCATATAAATTTGTTGAAAAATCAAATATGTGTCCTTGGGTGCATGCTTAGGTCCCATGCAAGAAATGGTAATGAATTTCAAACACCAGGGCACTATTGATTGCCGGCAAAACATTGAGATACTTTGTTTTTAAATTCTAGTAAATCCAAAACTCGTCTGAAATTCATGAAACTTGGCATGCTATCATGGAATGGCACCCGACATGCTGTGGTATTTTTCGTGTCCATTTTGAGAGAAGGCGCACTCGAATAACAGCCAATAAAGACATTTTGAAACAAATAGCTGCCACTCTAACATCGCAAACATTTTAGATAGAACACCCGTATGTAAACTGATAGCTTCCCCAGTAAGCCAAGGGAAAATGTGCCGAGCAGGATTTGTGCAGCTCTTCATCGCAAACGTTTTAGATTGAACACCTGTATGCAAAGTGAGAGCTATGGTAAGCCAAGGGAAAATTCATCGCGCAGGATTTGTGCATCTCTTCAACGCAAACGGTTCAGATTGAATATGGTATGCAAAGCGAGACTTCGGCGCTAAGCCAAGAGAAAATTTGGCAAGCAGGATTTGTACCTCCCTTCAACGCAAACGGTTTTTTCGGATGACCCGTGTGCAACCACTTACAGACAATTTGGTAAGATTTGCATCTGTCATATTGGGTATATTGCCATTTGTCAAACTGGAAAGATTGACATTTGTTGATCTAGTAACATTGCCATTTGTCAATCCTTGTAACACTGCAATTTGTCAAAATATGCACCTAAAAATCACTAGAACTATCTAATTTTGGCAACTAAAATTCAGTAATTAAGCATAGATTTCATTCATAGATTAAGCAGCCGTTCTTTATACAAACAGTTCAACTCGACAGCTGAACCGACCAACCTTTTCCCCAATTGTTGCCAACCACGTACTGAAATAGCTAGTTCAACTATATATACTAGCTAATTTTAAGTACGTTGTACAGTTCCACCACATCTATAGTCAGATGAACTGAACAAAATAGCCCCTAAATACTACTACTACTATGGAGGGACTTTGTACTACTTCCGGCAGCCTCTCCTCTGCCGAGCGTGCTCAGTAAGAGGAAGAGGAGGAGGAGAATACCGATGAGCTGGACAACTGCAATACGGTGCCTGCCGCTGCTGCACCTTTAGCGACGCTCACCTCGAACGCCCTCTGCCGCTCCAGACGACCCCTCTCAAAGCGGCTGGACTGCTCGTAGATCTCCTCATTCCTTGCCTCTGCGTCGGTGTGTGCTACGGCCACGGCTGCGGTAAGGCTCTTTGCATGCTCGACGAGGCACTCCTCCTCCTCCCGCAGGAACTCGATGTAGCGTGCACCTCCGCCTCCCTCCTTCGGGCGGCGGTGGCAGAGCGGGTGATGATCCCGGCGATCGGCGGTGGGCTGGCAGCCACGGCGGCCGACGATGGGGTGGCAGCCACAACCACCACCTCCCGCCTTCAGGCCACGGTGGCGGAGCGGGTGATGGCCATGGTGGCCGGCAGTGGGGTGGCGGCCACGACGGCCACCTCCCGCCTTCGGGCCGCGGCGGCGGAGTGGGCGATGGCCCTGGCTTTCAACGGTGGTGTGGCGGCAACAGCTGCCGACAGGCAGCGGCGGCGGAGCGTGTGGTGGGTGTTCCGCGCACACCCAACAGGGACGCCACGCGCACTACACTATGCCGGGGACTGCGCCGTCGCCGCGGTGTAGCCTCCCAGCTATAGCTGTCCTCTGATGACGGCGGAGTGGCTGAGCGACGATGACGGACCAGTGCCATTGGTGATTGTGGGAGAAGCAGACGAGATAAGCTACAGGGAGGGAGGGGAAAATGCGACGCAGGACCCGCCGGCCGTGAGGGTTTATATAGTAGGCTGGTAAGCATTGGGATTTTGGGGGATTTCACCGAGTCAGGCGGGAAGCTTGCGCGGGAACCTACGCGGTTGCTCCGGAATGGGCTCACCACCGTTTGGCCAAAAGAACGCCCCCGCGCGCTGCTCAAGCTTGCGCTCGAAGCCGTCTGCGGCAGCGGGGTGACAAGACGTTCAAGAGGAGGACGAAAGGACATGTACACATACGGTTAATAAATAAAATGTTTGCGATTTAATTACCTACTATACCCCCGTCCTGGTTTATAAGTAGGATTTAACTAATAAAATACGAATGCTTGTCGCCAAAGATTATATCGTTGGATTCGTATTTGAACATAGTTTCCAGTTATATAATTTTTGTAACATGCATTGACATTTTGTTGGTTAAATTTAAGGTCAAAATATGGCACAGAATATATAAAGGGGACTAATAGACCAAGACGGCGGTAGTAGCACACAGCCGCTCTCTACGGCATACCACACACATCTTGTTAAGTTGACCTTTTCTATTGTGTTGCCTAATCACACACAGTTCATCCTAGTGAACTATATGCCGTATATCGTCACACCCTCATCTGGCTGCCCGTTTCTGTTGTTCTGCATCATCGCAAATAGTTCTTCTTGATTAACCGTTTGCCACTCATCCAATGGAGGGAAGCTTCTACATTCGCGGGGGAAGTGGCATTGACCATTGGGCGGCAACAGTCCGTCATCCGGGTGCGCAATAAAGGATGCAAAGAGGGATCCTACAGCAGCAAGGACCAGCTTCCCTACCGATAGCTCATCTAACAGAACTCCCAAGTTAACTGTGCTGAGGCTGGAGTAGTCATCGGATGGGTGACCAGATGGGAAGTGGCCTTGATGTTAAATTAACTGATTTGATGGGTCACTCTAAACATTTAATTGCGTTGAATGTATATAGTGCTCCGTCATATTAGTTGAATTAACCTCGAGGTCTTTGTTGTTTAATTTTTGACATTTTTTGTTTTTTGAACACATGTTGATTGGGTTGAAGAAGGTCTATCTCATTACTTTTTGATAATTTTTTTTTTTGAACACATGTTGATTGGCTTGAATGAAGGTCTATCCCGTTACTTCACGACATGTTTCCAAAATACGGACCTCGAGGTTAATTCAATTAATAGGACGGAACACTATATACATTCAATGCAATCAAATGTTTTCCAAAAAAAAGTGATATGATTTGCGTGAAACTTATAAGTCATGTAAGTCAAATTAACCTCTGTGTACTTGTTCTCAAATTAACCTCCGGGCCTGTTTGCCGCGTATCACACACATCTTGTTAAGTTGAACCGTTTATGTTCTCTTCCCTAATCGAAAACAGTTCATTCGAGTGAACCGTATGCCGTATATCACACACACCTTGATCTAGCTGACCGTTTCTGTTGCTTTCCCTAATAGCAAACAGTTCATCGGAGCGAACTGTATGCCGTATATCGCACACACATTGATGTGGCTGCCCATTTCTGTTGTTCTATATAATCGCAAACAGTTCATCTGGATCAACCGTATGCCCAGCATCGCACACGCAAGTAAAATCTGAACCGTGTTTGATGTACCCACCATCGCAAAAGTTTTGCATCTTTTTTGACGTTCTTTTACATCACCGTTTGCGATTAATGCATCGCACACAGTTTTGTCAAAGGGTCTCTGATCGTAGTGTCGCGTTAGCAGCATCCTGCAGTAGTGTAACTATAGGCATACTAAATCCTTTTTTTAGTGGTAGCTAACTATATACAAAAAGTGTCCATATTTTATTGCCATGGTATAAAACAACGTCTTAAGAATGATGGGACAACTTTGTCACACAAGCTGTCTCAAAGTGCTTTGTTTTATAGAATAACTATTTTCATGTTCTATAGGAAATTAGTGCATGCATCTACTCTCCAAGACAACGACAAGCACATACTCCATATTTTGTAGTTTATTTAGAGTGACTAATTTCCTTTGCTGCCGTCAATTGACTCATTAGTTGGCATTTTAGTTAATATTGTCTTACTCTTAACAGTGAGATCGTGGGAGAGGGCGTGACCGAGCTTGTGCTAGGTGACCTTGTCCCGCCGGTGTTTACTGGCGAGTGCAAGGATTGTGCTCACTGCAAGTCAGAGGAGAGCAACCTTTGTGACCTCCTCAGGATATGTCGACCAGGGCGTGATGATCGGCGATAGGCAGTCTCGCTTCCCATCGGTGGGAAATTGATATTCCACTTCGTCGGAACCTCTACCTTCAGCGAGTACACAGTGATCCATGTTGGGTGCCTAGCGAAGATCAACCCCGAGGCACCTCTGGACAAAGTTTGTGTTCTCAGCTGTGGTATCTCAACTGGTAAGAGATTGTTCTGATTGATATTTCCCAATGAAACACCATATTCATAATGTCTCAATGATAAGTTACTCAAAAATATTTTTTCTTCAGGCCTTGGTGCGACTCTCAATGTCGCTAAACCGAAAAATGGTTCGACGATGTTAATTTTCGGCCTTGGAGTTGTAGGCCTTGCTGTAAGTGGCGAACGATATTTATCTTCCACACAATGTACTACTGCAGGTTGATGAGAATTATTATCTATAACATGATTGATTGATGTATGTGTTCACACGATCATCCCATGGAAGGGGACAAGGTGGCTGGGGCATCAAGGGTCATCGGTGTGGACTTGAACCCTGCAAAATACGAACAAGGTTCAGTCTGCTTCTATCTTCAAAAAGAAAAAGGAATCCATTCTGGTGGACCTTGGTTTATGGACAACACACTGAACCTTAATAACATGTAAATTTTAAGCTAAGAAGTTTGGCTGCACTGACTTCGTAAACCCAAAGGACCACACCAAGCCAGTGCAAGTTGTTGCTCCCGCCCCTCCTACCCTCCACCTCCTGCTAAACTTGGCTCTCTAGCCACACGCCGGCTTCAGCTGCGACTGCTGATCTATATGCGGTTGTCATGGTGCTCTTCATCTGCCTGCTGGACGGGCCCCACCGAGTTGCCATCACCATACATAGTGCCCAGTGCTCTGCTCGTTTCTGCTATGGCAACCGGCGCAACATCGTTGCGGCAACATGTTTAAGTCACCGCCTGCGCCACCCAGGCCCCAGTTTCGTTGTTTCCCGCGGAGCAAGATGTTAGGCTTTAGGGTTTTAGGGGCTGGCTGAGGAGAATAGAAAGTAGCTGAAGGATGGTGAGGTGGCTGGCATTTGCTCATTTCCAGGGATCATAATTTCATAAGAATATTTATTTCACCGGCTAGGCATATAGCATACTGGACATTTGAGTTTTCTTTCAGAACACACAGCTAAGTGACAAGTAGAATCTTGAACTATCAAACCTTGTCAAGAGTATTACTAAAGCAAACCTTTCCCTCTCCGGCCTTAATAGGTAAGAAATCTACTGAAGAGATTTCCTTCTCTGAAATGCAGGACAAAGTAGCCACAAAAGCAACACGTCTCCG
Organism: Thinopyrum elongatum; assembly: GCA_011799875.1. Classification (NCBI taxonomy): domain Eukaryota; kingdom Viridiplantae; phylum Streptophyta; class Magnoliopsida; order Poales; family Poaceae; genus Thinopyrum; species Thinopyrum elongatum. The sequence goes on from CM022299.1 coordinate 447,544,564, forward strand.
AACGACTGAATGAAGGTTGTGCAGCTCAACCTAAGTATCGGCGTTCTGGGAACCGGGGTACCCAGACTTGCCTGCCTGTGGCCTACAGCATGGCTTCATCAGCGGCCTGGTACGGCCCTTCTCCAGCATCAACGACACAAGACCCTCGCGAGGGGCCAAGCCTCGCGAGGCGGACGACGCCAAGACCTCCGGAGGGAGCGGCTTCCCCAGGCCGGCTCCTGAGGAGCGGAGATTTCCATGCAAGCCCCACCTCGTGAGGTTCAGATGACGCAAGCCATGACGACCAAGGCCAGGCGGGCACCAGCAGGCGCAGTACAGTAGGTTTCCTCTTCGGTGCTAAGGAAGCAAGCGCAGACGCAGAGTCCCAAGGAATCAGCCAAAGGTTTCCATTCCTGTGCTACAAGACCAGGACGGAGGTCATCGCCGAGCCCACCACGACGTCACAACCATAAGCTTTGAAGGCGAAGACCACCTTTCGTCAGGATAAGATGTACTACTTGTCTCCCTTCAAACTTGGCCGTTGTGGGATCCCTTCATGCCCTCATTTTGGGGGAAGAGGACCGAGGCCACTATAAATATAGCTAGGCCACCACCATAGACGGGGAGAAGAAAGAGAACTAGATCATCCTCACCAGCACACACCAGCACAAGAACACTCCTCCTGAGGTTGTTCTCCCACTGTACTAGTTCATCCTTAGCCCACCTCGAGGCCAATCCACCACAAAGCAGGAGTAGGGTTTTACACCGCAAGGTGGCCCGAACCTGGGTAAACTGCTGAGTCCCTTTCCTTTCCTGTTCATCGAGCTAGGTGGTGAGATCAATGAGTCGGCAGGCTAGGGAGATTGAGTTCTTCGCACGCACCCCAGAGTTTGAACCTTTCTTGGGTCTGCGGAGCCCTGAATCCGACATTTGGCACGCCAGGTAGGGGTGCGTCGGAGCCTCTCTTCCGCCGACCGATTCGCCGCCGTTCCACCGTTCCCACTGCCGATATTCGTCGAGTTCGCGCTGAGCGCCGGGCTGCTCTCGCCGCCCGTGTCACCCAGACCGCACCTGCGGGCAACGGCGCCCCCCGCCATTTCCCGTCGCCTGCGGCAAATGCTGCCACCGGCCCCGCAGCCCACGAGCAGCAGGCTTCATCGCTGCATCCCTTGGTACGGCGCGACGGGCGCACCGCCACCCCGTCGCTGACTCCGGCGGCTGATTCGTCCTCCCATGCCCGTCGCGGCCCGGCGAACACGCAGGCCGTGTTGCTCATGGCGCGCGAGCTTCTGCGCTATCGCCCGACCGATAACCTCTACGAAGACTGGCTGGACCGTATTGCCGAGCTCGTCAGCGCCGCTGGAGAGACCCCTGCTCTATCTCGCTCGCTGCCTCCCCAGCCACCTCTTGCGGGTGACGTGGCCCACGGTGCGCCTCCTCCACCTCCCAGGCAAGAAGTCGCCCTCAAGCCAAGGCGTGAGGCTCCTCAGCGCGACCCGCCGCGTAGGGCATCGGCGTGCGACGAAGAAAGCTGCCAAGTGGTGCAGCGTCCCCAAGGAGAGGCATGCATGCTCCTAGCGCCGCCATGTCAAGACCGCGTGCTGCCTGAGGCGGCGGTGCGCGAGCACCAAGTCTAGGCTCCCCCTCTGCGGCGGGCTCCCGTGGGCGCGGCGGGCTGCCGTGCGTTCACCCCGGAGCTGCGTGGCGTCATCTGGCCAGGGAAGTGCAAGCCAGACCTGCCTCCACGCTACGACGGCACCCCCAACCCTGCAGAGTTCCTCCAGCTCTACGAGCTGAGCATCGAGGTGGCCAACGGCGACTAGAAGGTTATGGCGAACTGGTTTCCCATGGCCCTCAAGGACGACGCACGCTCATGGCTCCTGAACCTCCCCACTGCATCGATCTCCTCATGGGATGAGATGCGGGAGCGCTTCATTGCCAACTTCCAGGGCACTCGAGACCGCGCTCCGGCTGTAGGCGACCTGCGGCGCATCAAGCAACAGCCTGGGGAGACCTTGCACAAGTACATCCAGTGCTTCACCAACGTTCGCCTCAAGATTCCCAAGGTGACGGACGAGTCCATCATTTCCGCGTTCACTGATGGCGTCCGGGATGTCAAGATGAAGGAATAGCTCACCATGCATGAGGACCTTTGCTCGGCTCTGGAAATGTTTAACAAGGCAGCCAGATGCGCGAGGGCCGAGGAACATCGCCTCACCCTCCTCGAGCTCCCAGAAGCTGACCCAGAAGACAAGAAGGCCAAGGCCAAGGACGTGAAGTGCAAGGGGCCAGCTGTGCTCGTGGCTGAACCTGAGATGAAGCGCGGTTGTGACTACACGGAGTCCTCCAAGGGCAGCCGTCCGTTCCGCATCTTCCACAACGTGCACAGCCACAACACCAATGACTGCCAAGAGCTCAGGGCCATCCGAGACAGGCGCCTTGGCTGCCGCCCTGAGCGCAACGACTGTGGCTACGGCCGTGGAGGAGGCTGAGGTGGCGGACGCTGGGACAACCGTGACCCCCGCCAGGATTGGCGCGACCAGCCCCGTGAGGATCGCTGGCAGGGCCAACCTCGCGAGGGCCCCTGGAGGGATCAGCCTCATGAGGACCGCCCTCAGGGCAACGATGGCCTTTGTCCACTGCCGCCGCCGCCAAGGAGGAATGATGACCACCACCAAGATGATGGGGCTGGGGGGCTTCCAAGAGCCTCGTGCCATGGCTTGCATCCTGGGCGGCACTCAGGCTCCCGCCTCTCTCTGCATCTTCAAGCAGTTCGCTCGTGAGGTGAATGCGGCCCTCCCCAAGCTCGAGGTGACGCGTCCTCTCAGGTGGTCCAAGTACTCCATCACCTTCGACTCTACTGACCAGCTCAAGTGCGCGGCCGTTGCCAGCGCGCTCCCAATGCTCTGCTCGCCTACCATCAGCAACGTCCTCGTCACCAAAACAATCATCGATGGTGGTGCGGGACTCAATGCCCTCTCTGTCGAGATGTTCGATAGACTCCAGGTGCCGTACGACCAGCTTCAGCCTACCAAGCCCTTCTCAGGAGTGACCGACAGCTCCACCACCCCGATAGGGCAGATCCGCCTCCCTGTCACCTTCGGCAAGCGCGACAACTACCGCACTGAGCTCATCGACTTCGACGTCGCCCACATCCGCCTCCCGTACAACGCCATCCTCGGGTATCCAGCCCTGGCCAAGTTCATGGCCGCCACTCACCACGGCTACAATGTCCTCAAGATGCCAGGGAGCGGCGGCATCATCACGGTCGCCTGCGACGAGAAGGATGTGGTGTGCTCCCTCGAGCGCGCCTACCAGGCTATAGCGGTCGAGAACCCAGACGATGAGGGCGCTGCCTACCCTCCCGAGGCTGTTCCCAAGAAGAAGAAGCAGCTGCTCCGCCCGGGACCCCAGGAGGATGGGGTGCCCGATGACCGTGCCTCAGGACCTGCGCCCACTGACGGGGCGCCTTCCCCTCTCGCATAGGAAGGCGCGCCCGGCGCCCCTCTCTGACTAGGCTCGGGGGCTCTCCTCTGGAGGGCCTCAGACCTAGCCAGCGTCATGAGGGAGGCGTTCGGGCACCATGTGGAGGCGTGCTTCAATGCGCGTTTCCGCGAGAAGAGCGCATGGCGCGAGGCGCCAGGCGCTCAGGAGTTCATCACCAAAGCGATCGAGGATCTTCAGGAGGCGAGGGCCATGCGAGGCAAGCGTCGCCCCGCACTACCAGGCGCAGCTCCCTCCCCTGACAAGGGCAGCGGGCTGCGCATCTACATCAACATCCCAGGGCTCAACCGGGCCGCGTCTCAGGAGCTCTACTAGCCGTCCCACGTGGGCCAGTGCGAGGGCCCCCCTCATAGCTATGTTCGCATGCCTTTCGGTTTGTTGAACCAGGCTACCACACACCAGCGCCACATGCGGAGCGTCCTGGCGGCTCACGAGGCCAGGCACCAGGCGATCCTGTTGGAGGAGGCACCGAACCCTCGCGAGCCCCACGGGCCCCCGGGGCCTCATGAGACCCAGGACCTGGATGGCTCGTGAGGAACGACTTCTGCGGCTCGCATCTTCAGCTACTCCAACACTTCTTCAGCAACGGTGCCAGGTGACATTTTTCAGTTTGTTCAGTTGGGGGCGCCCCTTTGGCTGCATTATCCCCAAGCCATGTGGGTCCGTCCCTATGGCATGTATCGTTCTTTGCATCTATCAGAGCTGGCCTTACCTCTTCATGAGTTGCTTTATGATTATCACCTGCCTGCCCGGTGTCCTGTCGCCCCTACGCGGCCTCCGCGTGTTGCGAACACGCCTATTGCTCATCCCACCATGGGGGCTGCTGGCACGGCGCCTGTGCTCAGGTCCGTCCCTGCAGCGCTGATAAACTTGAGAGATCAAGCTCTGGCTCGCAGCCCGCCCCGCGCACGTCACCTCACCGGATCCTCAGTGCCTTCGTCTTCTTGCGGAAAGATCAATGGCTGGACGGCAAGCACGGCTATGTGTACTAACTCGCAGGAACCTCCGGAACCAGACTACAAGCGGCTCCCGCAGGCCACTCCTTTTTCACGCAATTCACTTGCACGCTAAAGGGGGGGGGTCCCTGAGCATCGCGCCTCAGGGACTCCTACTGGCTCTCGAGCCCTCACCCTCTGGCCTTGACCACGGCATCGCGACCTGGCATACTAGCGGCGGCTGAGCCTCGCTCGAGGGCTGGGACCCGAGAACGTAGAGCATCCAGATGAGCAAGAAAAAGGGGACCGGCATGAGCCCTGCCTAGAACCGCCACCACCAGGACGCAGTCAGGCATCGTGCGGAGGAATTGCTGCAGGCCTGCCAAGATAAGTCACCACATACATGTCGGCGTAAATCTCATGACCCAGTATTTTGATTTTCGTGATCTCGCTCGGGCAAGGCCGTTTTCCCTATCGGTCTTCAGGGGGCTGCTTGCACACTAAAGGGGGCCTCCTGAGCATCGCGCCTCAGGGGCTCTTACTGGACCTCGGGCCACCCACCTCCTGGCCTTGACCACGGCATCATGACCTGGCATACCAGCGACGGCTGGAGCCACCTGGGAACTGGGTCCTGTCAGCGTAGAGCGCTAAAGCTACCACGAGAACGAAAGGGAGCACCATGCCAAAATGAGATACGCGATCGCAGCATCGAACTAGGAACAATAACACTAAGGCAAAAGCATTACAGTTCTTACATGCCCCCACGGGGGTCGTCACAGTTTTGTGCAGGAAAAACAAAAGAAGGCACTTTGGAGAACCCCGGCCTCAGGACGTCACCGATGGCGCCTAGTCGACGCCTCTGCCGTGCTCCGCGCGTGGCTAGAGCTCGGCGGCTCGTAGCTGTCGTCATCGCTGGATTCTGGAGAGCTGCTGTCACCAGAGGAGCTGCTGGCAAGGCCAAGGGCAAGTTCAGCGCCCGTGGCCGCGCCGTGTGGATCGCCTCCTCCAGAGCAGTACTCCAGGCGCCGGTCGTCTTCGCCAAAGACCTTGAAGAAAATCGTGGAGGCTCCATTGTATTCAAAGTGGATGGAGAGGGCCCCCTCCAGGCAGCAGGCGAGGGCGACCTTGCCCCATCCCCGGGTCATGAAGACTTCGCCAGGGCGGACGACCTTGACCTCTGCTTCGGTAGCTTGGCTGCAGCACCCGGCGTGTTGCAGCCACAGCTCAATGGGTCCCCTTGGCGGTATCTCCTCCGCGGAGGACCGCGGGAGCCGGATCCATGTGCGTGGCGGCATTGCCGCCCACACCACGAACTCACGTGATGTACCTTCGGCATGAGTTCGCAAGCCGGAAGGCCGGGTAGCCGTCGACTGTCCTCCTCCACGACCCTAGCCCATGTGGCGCTGGGCGCTATCTCCAAGCGCAGGGCCCTGCGCACGGGCGTACATAGGGATCGGGAAGCCCGGTGGAGCCCGCTCGTGCCAAGGCCGCGTCACCTCGGCCCCTTCGCCGGCGTCGCGGGAGCGGCCGAGCATCTTCTTCGGCGGGAGTGGCCCGGCCTCCTCCCGAGGGGATTTTCCCTTCTTCGATGCAGAAAACCTCCTTATCAGCGCCATGGATGCTTCGTCAAGATGGCGAGGCAAGAAGGAAGAAGAAGCAAGCAGCGAGAAGACGGAGATGACAGGGGGCTCCGCCCCTCCTCCCATTTATAGCCAAAGGGAGGCCAACCGCCGACCTCCACGATCTCCGGTAATGATGATCTTTTTGCATGCAGCAGGTTATTGTCAAGTCGGACGGTTGCTGAGGCAGCGTGGGGAAGCGGAGACGCCCACGTCCCATCAAGCGCCATGCGTCGACCAGGTCCACAGGCGGTTAGGGCCCGCAAGGCTTCGCCCTTGCCCTTTGGATTCGCCTTGAAGCCAAGTCCGAGTGTGCCTTGGGCCCGGGGGCTACTGTCGGCGTTCTGGGAACCGGGGTACCCAGCCTTGCCTGCCTGCGGCCCACAGTGTGGCTTCATCAGCGGCCTGGTACGGCCCTTCTCCAGCATCAACGACACAAGACCCTCGCGAGGGGCCAAGCCTCGCGAGGCGGACGATGCCAAGACCTCCACAGGGAGCGGCTTCCCCAGGCCGACTCCTGAGGAGCGAAGATTTCCATGCAAGTCCCACCTCGTGAGGTTCAGATGACGCAAGCCATGATGACCAAGGCCAGGCGGGCGCCAGCAGGCGCAGTACAGCAGGTTTCCTCTTCGGTGCTAAGGAAGCAAGCACAGACGCAGAGTCCCAAGGAATCAGCCAAAGGTTTCCATTCCCGTGCTACAAGACCAGGACGGCAGGACGGAGGTCATCACCGAGCCCACCACGACATCGCGACCAGAAGCTTTGCAGGCGAAGACCACCTTTCGTCAGGATAAGATGTACTACTTGTCTCCCTTCAAACTTGGCCGTTGTGAGATCCCTTCCCGCCCTCATTTTGGGGGAAGAGGACCGAGGCCACTATAAATATAGCTAGGCTACCACCATAGACGGGGAGAAGAAAGAGAACCGGATCATCCTCACCAGCACACACCAGCACAAGAACATTCCTCCTGAGGTTGTTCTCCCTCTGTACTAGTTCATCCTCAGCCCACCTAAAGGTCAATCCACCACAAAGCAGGAGTAGGGTTTTACACCGCAAGGTGGCCCGAACCTGGGTAAACTGCTGAGTCCCTTTCCTTTCCTGTTCATCGAGCTAGGCGGTGAGATCGACGAGTCGGCAGGCTGGGGAGATTGAGTTCTTCACATGCACCCCAGAGTTCGAATCTTTCTTGGGTCTGCGGAGCCCTGAATCCGACACTAAGTATCATGGAATTGTTACTTTTTCCACCGGTGTCATATGATAGCTCTGAGAATCTCTTCCATATTTGGGAGAAAATAATTATAGAACAACCCAAGTTATATGTTGTAGAAACAATATCTATTCCCTCTGTTCCTAAATAAAAGTCTTTTTAGAGATTTAAATATGGACTACATACAGAGCAAAACGGGTGAATCTACACTCTAAACTACGTCTATATACATCTGTATGTAGTCCTTATTGAAATATGTAGAAAGACTTATATTTAGGAACGGAGGGAGTATTTCTATCCTATGGGGAATTCTCCAAATTCAAAGCATCTGACACATGGATGTCTTACAAATACGTTGTACCTTCAGTTGTCAAGGCAAATAACAATCTTCTTTGGTTGTTACATTACATCCAGGACAAGATGGCTTCAGATTATAACCATATCACACTACAATGATTCCCTTGTGTCTATCGTATATTACCTATTTTAGGAAGAACGAACATATAGAATATACTAGTAGGGTCCATTGTATGCCTTTTAGGCATTCATTCTTTAAGATCATCACACTTTATGTAATAACAGGTAGCTCGTAATCTTGCTTTATTATTTATAGGTTCGGTCGAATGAGTAAAACATAGACTTGGTGACCATCAAAAGAGATAATATTTCCATAATCAGTAAATCATGATGTCCTTCAATATTTTGTTCGTTAGACTAAAATTACATATGGTTTTCTTACAAGTATTTCTTCTTTTCTATGAAAAAGTTACATTATAATATAATCAAGTATAATGATCAGGAAAAAAATGCTCGTTGCCGCCATCCCTTGTCATTGTGCCACACTCACGAACTACCCTCCATGTCCGCCTCATATGTGGGCTGGATATGGCGAGTGCCGGTTAGTCCGAGCATTTGGGCCGGCTATAGGGAGGCTGGTTGGGTGGCGTTTTTGCATCCGTACAGTGACTGGGCAGCCCGTCTGGGCATTTAGGGCGGGTATGGGTGGTCCGGTTGTAGATGCTCTAAGAAACCCAATTGAAACCCTAAGGATGCAACCCAATCCCGCCTCATGCCTCCTACCGGACCCCTTTTCTCTCACGCGCTGTCGCCTCTCTCCATCCTCGACCACCACCTTATCGCCATGCTCGCCTCCTTTGACCGTTGGTCTGCCATCGAACTTCACTTCCCCATCGCTGTCGAGCTCTAGCTACCTGTGTGTGGGTCTGGAGCTCCAACGGGAGGTCAGGGAAGACGGCGAGGAGAACTAACCATATACTTCATTTGGTTTTGTGTACTTTTGCTCTTTTGTCATTGAGCTCAACCCGAGTTTCACGGTGAGATCATCTGTCCTCCCAATTTTTCATCCGTTCGTGCACATCTTTTTTGTGTGCTTTTTTTTGCTCTCCTTTAAAGTTCAATGCGAGATTCATGTCAGAGTTTGAACTATGAACCATAAAGTCTCTTCTTGAACCATACAATTTGCCTTTTTTATCAATTTACAATGCAAGTGAAGTGGGCTTCAATTATTACGTGATTGTGCCTATACTATCTTGTCTCTACATGTGAAATTTAACATGTAATATGTTTACATAACTCCATCAAAATATTTCAAAAGCCCGTAGCAACGCACGGGCATTCTATTAGAACAGTAAATGAATGCAAGTTTCAATTTATCCCATTCCATCTTCTACAGGAAAGCAAGAACGCATTATGTGAAAGAGTATTGGAGCTTGAGCAAGAGGTCAATATGCTGAGGGAGGAGAATTGTATTCTCAAGCGTAAGCTGAAGAACAAGCCCACCACTTCATCACCACCATTATCACCGAAGAAAGAAACTTGAGTACACGGGTATGGGCAGTCCCCTTGGCTTGTGCCAAGCTTGGGGGAGGTGCCCCGGTATCGTATCACCATCACTTTTATTATCTTTACCTATTTTAGTTCGATCCTTAGTTATTTCTTGATTTAGTTGAATAAAAGTTTAGTATGATCTATTTTCGAGTGCTAGTTTCGTGATCTATCTATCTATGTAATCGAGTTGATAGTTATATAATAAAAAGTAGTTTGAGTTTTGTTTCTTTACCTTTCTGTTTCAATCTTAGCAATGAAAATAATGGAAAAGATCATATGCTAATCTCATGGGAAGTAATGATATCACATAAAGAAAAGTATAAGTGGTAAAATTTATTGGAAGTTGACAAACATAGCATTGGTCAATGATGCAATTCATGAAAGAATTAATAGGGAAGAGAAGATTCACATATAAATATACTATCTTGAACATCTTTTATGGTTGTGAGCCTCCATTGAGTATTTTATGTCAAATTGTTGACGTTGGACAAGGAAGACAACGTAATGAGTTATGTTTGCTAATATTCACATAGAAGTTATAATGTTATAGATCCTACAACATGTGGTGCTTGGTCAATATCTTTGCTAGCCAAAACCCGCACCAAGTAGAGATATTACTTGTTCATCCAAAAACCCTTAAACCCAGTTTCATGTCATAAGAGTCCACTATACCTACCTATGGATTGAATAAGATCCTTCAAGTAAGTTGTCATTGGTGCAAAAGGCAATAAAAATTGCCTCTAAATATGTATGATCTTTTATTGTTAGGGAAAATAAGCTTTGTACGATATTGTGATGGTAAAGAAATAAAAGCGATGGACTGCATAATAAAGGTTGCTATCACTAGGGGCAATATGAAGTGACATTCCTTTGCATTAAGAGCTTGCACATCCAAAAATTAAAAGCGCATGACAACCTCTGCTTCCCTCTATGAAGGGCCTATCTTTTACTTTCATGTATTTACTTTTCATGCAAGAGTCAATAGTGTTCTTCTCTATTCCTTTTTATTTTTCTCTTTTGCATGCATCATGTGGTGGGGAAAGATCTAGACATATATATCCAGTTAAATATGAGTGATCATGAGTTATTATTGTTGACATTACCCTCGAGGTAAATGAGTTGGGAGGCGAAATTATAAGCCCCTATCTTTCTATGTGTCTGGCCGAAACTTTTGCTCCATATATATGTCGTGAGTGTTAGCAATCATAGAAGACTAAATGATAGTTGAGTATGTGGACTTGCTAAGCAAAAGCTCCTACATGAGACCCTTCCTGAAAAGATGATGAATTGCAATTACATTGTTGACTGAGAACATAGTTTGTTAGTTTTCAAGAAAATTTATGCTTTATACTTCGCTGTTGTGATGAATGTTTACTTGTTCATGAGGAGTTTATGATGATAATATATTGCTGCTATGATATTAGTCATGATGCTATTATGTTCGTATTTTGTTTTTACCGAAACCTCTCTCTCTCTCTAAACATGTGGTCATGATTATCGATATCAGTTTTCGCTTGAGGACAAGCAAGGCCTAAGCTGGGGAAGTTGATACGTCCATTTTGCATCATGATTTCCTACTATTATTTATAAAGTTTTTGGCCAATATAATACTTTGTTGTACCATTCTAATGCATTTTCTCTCTTACTATGCAAGATTTATATGAAGAGGGAGATTGCCGGCAGCTGGAATTCTGGGCCTGAAAAAGCTATGTCAAAGATACCTATTCTGCACATCTCCAAATGAGCTGAAATTTCACAGAGAATTGTTTTGGAATAAATAAAAATACTGGAAGAAAGAAATACCAGAGGGGGCCACCTAGGTGCCCATGAGGCACCAGGGCACGCCCACCCCCTGGGCGCGTCTTGGTGGCTTGTGGGGCCCCTGGCCAGCCTCTGGTGCCCATCTTCTTGTATATAAGCCCATTTGCCCAAGAAAAAAAATAAGGAGAGGATTTTCGGGACGGAACTCCGCCGTCTCAAGGCGGAACTTGGGCAGGGGCACTTTTGATCTCCGGCGGAGTGATTCTGCCGGGGAAACTTCCCTCCAGGAGGGGGAAATCAAAGCCATCGTCATCACCAATAACCCTCTCATCGTAGGAGGACCAATCTTCACCAGCACCATCTCATCTCAAACCCTAGTTCATCTCTTGTATCCAATCTTTGTATCAAAACCTCAGATTGGTACCTGTGGGTTACTAGTAGTGTTGATTACATCTTGTAGTTGATGCTAGTTGGTTTATTTGGTGGAAGATTATATGTTCGGATCCATGATGCTATTCAATACCCCTCTGATCTTGAACATGAATATTATTTGTGAGTAGTTACTTTTGTTCTTGAGGATATGGGAGAAGTCTTGTCATAAGTAATCATGTGAATTCGATATTTTGATGATATGTATGTTGTTGATTCCTTTAGTGGTGTCATGTGAACGTCGACTACATGACACTTCACCATATTTGGGCCTAAGGGAATGCATTGTGGAGTAGTAATTAGATGATGGGTTGCTAGAGTGACAGAAGCTTAAACCCTAGTTTATGCGCTATTCTGTAAGGGGCTGATTTGGATCCATATGTTTCATGCTATGGTTAGATTTATCTTAATTCTTCTTTCGTAGTTGCGGATGCTTGCGAGAGGGGTTAATCATAAGTGGGAGGCTTTTTGAAGTAAGAACAACACCCAAGCACCGGTCCATCCACATATCAAATTATTAAAGTAGCAAACGCAAATCGAACAAACATGATGAAAGTGACTAGATGAAATTCCTGTGTGTCCCCAAGAGTGCTTTACTTGCTATAAGAGAAAATTCCGGCTTGTCCTTTGCTACAAAAAGGATTGGGCTACCTTGCTGCACCTTTGCTACTATTGTTACTTGATGCCAATTATCTTGCTATCAAAACTACTCTTTACCGATAATTTCAGTGATTGCAGAAAACACCTTGTTGGGAACCGCTTGTCATTTCCTTCTGCTACTAATTGGGTTCAACACTAGTACTTATCGAAAGGACTACGATTGATCCCCTATACTTGTGGGTCATCAGGGGTTTTGTCATGGGGGAACACGATCACCTATGGGGCTCCTAGCCCCTTTGTGGTTCGATAAGGGGGAGGTCACGTTGCACAAAGAGTGGAGGCCATGATGCAGCACAGCGATGAGACTCTGGAGATTTTTACCCAGGTTCGGGCCGTTGTGAAGCGTAAAACCCTACTCCTGCTTTGGTGAATTGAGTGGAGGAACACAATGAACACACAACGCATATCCTTGATGACCCACTAACCATTGATGATAGCTTCCCTGATGAACAACTAGCTGCAATAAATGTTTCTCATAACACTCCTTGGTATGCTAACTATGCTAATTATATTGTTGCTAAATACCTACCACCTAGTTTCACATACCAACAAAAGAAAAAGTTCTTCTATGATTTAAGACATTACTTTTGGGATGACCCACATCTTTATAAAGGAGTATACGGTATTATTAGACGATGTGTACCTGAGCATGAACAGGAATAAATCCTACCAAAATGTCACTCCGAAGCTTATGGAGGGCATCATGCGGGAGATAGAACTGCTCACAAGGTATTGCAATCTGGTTTTTATTGGCCTACTCTCTTCAAGGATGCCCGTAAGTTTGTTTTATCTTGTGCTGAATGTCAACGAATTGGTAATATTGGTAAGCGTCAAGAAATGCCTATGAATTATTCTCTTGCTGTTGAATCATTTGATGTTTGGGGTTTTGATTATATGGGACCTTTTCCTTCCTCTAATGGGTATACACATATTTTGGTTGCTATTGATTACGTTACTAAGTGTGTAGAAGCTATTCCAACTAGTAGTGTTGATCATAACACTTCCATTAAAATGCTTAAAGAAGTTATTTTCCCGAGGTTTGGAGTCCCTAGATATTTAATGACTGATGGTGGTTCACACTTTATCATGGTGCTTTTCGTAAAATGCTTGCTCAATACGATGTTAACCATAGAATTGCGTCACCCTATCATCCTCAATCTAGTGGTCAAGTTGAACTTAGCAATAGAGAAATAAAATTAATACTTCAAAAAACCATTAATAGGTCCCAAAAGAATTGGTCTAAGAAATTAGATGATGCACTTTGGGCCTACCGAACATCATATAAAAATCCTATGGGTATGTCTCCCTACAAAATGGTCTATGGAAAAGCTTGTCATTTGCCTCTTGAGTTAGAACATAAAGCATATTGGGCAATTAAAGAACTCAACTATGATTTCAAACTTGCCGGTGAAAAGAGGTTATTTGATATTAGCTCACATGATGAATGGAGAACCCAAGCTTATGAAAATTCCAAGTTATTTAAAGAAAAAGTTAAAAGATGGCATGATAAGAGAATTCAAAAGCGGGAATTCAAAGTTGGAGAATACGTTCTATTGTACAACTCTCATTTCAGGTTCTTTGCAGGGAAACTTCTCTCTAAATGGGAAGGACCATATATCATCGAAGAGGTTTACCGCTCTAGAGCTATCAAAATAAATAATGTCAAAGGTACTAACCCGAAGGTGGTCAAAGGGCAAAGAATTAAACACTATATCTCAGGTACGCCTATTAATGTTGAAAGCAATTATTCAAACTATGACACCTGAGGAACACATAAACGAGACCTTCCAAAACACTCCAGAATAATTAAAAAAGAGGAGGTACGTGATACGGTAAGTAAACGGACTCCAAAAAATACGCAAAAATATTTCCTTTCAGTTTTGGAATATATTAAAAATTAGGAAAATAAGAAATAACCAGGAAGGCACCCGAGGAGGGCACAAGACACTAGGGCGCGCCAGGGCCCCCTGGCGCACCCAGGTGGGTTGTGCCCACCTCGAGAACCTTCCCGACTCCGTTTTCCTCCCGTTTGCTTGTTTCCCAAGATAAAAAATCTTTATATACCCCCCGAATGTATTGGTCACGTATCGCGGAGAAATCTTCTGTTCTTCTTTCTTGTTGTTTTCTGATAGATCTAGATCGCCATGGCCGCTTCGAGATCCTCCAAGGACAAGTTTTTCGAGAACGTCATCAACCCGTATTTGCGGGTGGTGATGCAGCACACTCAAGCCATTGAGAAGCGTGAGGGGGTGCTCCATATCCGGGACGTCCAGGTTCCCAAGGGGAAGGGGACCATGGAGGCCAGGCTCGAAGCTATGGAGCAAGAGGTCTTCAAGTGCAAGGGGATGGTGGAACATGGACTCAATGCCAATCACCTCATGATCGCGGATTACACCCGTGATCTCAAGGTGGATGGCAAATCCATGAAGGACATCATCTTCACCTTCAACGAGCAAAACAACTTTTTGCAAAACCAAATCTATGAAAGAATTAATGATCAATGATGCAACTCATGAAAGAATTAATAAGGGAAGAGAAGATTCACATGCAAATACACTATCTTGGACATCTTTTATGATTGTGAGCCCCCATTAAATATTTTGTGTCAAAATAGTTGACGTTGGACAAGGAAGACAACGTAATGATTTATGTTTGTTCATATTCACATAGAATTTATATTGTCATAGATCCTTTAACATGTGGTGCTTGCTCAATATCTTTTCTAGCCAAAAATTCCGCACTAAGTAGAGATACTACTTGTGCATCCAAAACCCTTAACCCAAATCTCATTTCGAGAGTCCACCATACCTACCTATGGATTGAGTAAGATCCTTCAAGTAAGTTGTCATCGGTGCAATAAGGCAATAAAAATTGCCTCTAAAAGGATTGGATCATTTAGTGTAAGAGAAAATTGAGTGTTGTACGAACTTGTGATGGCAAAGAATAAAAGCGACAGACTACATAATAAAGGTTGCTATCATAAGGGGCAATTTACATGATGTTCTTTAGTATTAAGGGATTTGGCATACAAACAAATAAGCGCATGACAACCTCTACTTCCCTCTACGAAGGGCCTATCTTTTACTTTTATGCATTTACTTTTATGTAAGAGTCAAAGTATTCTTCCCTATTCCTTTTTATTTTCTCTTTTTGCAAGCACCATGTGGTGAGCAAAGATCTAGGCACATATATCCATTTGGATATGAGTAGGCATGAGTTATTATTGTTGACATCACCCTTGAGGTGTATATGTTGGGAGGCGAAACTATAAGCCCCTATCTTTCTATGTGTCCGGTTGAAACTTTTTGTTCATGGGTACGCTGTGAGTGTTAGCAATCATAGAAGATTAAATGATGGTTGAGTATGTGGACTTGCCTAAAGGCTCCGATACGTGACCCTTCCTGAAAATATGATGAATTGTAGTTGCAAAGTTGACTCAGAACATAGTTTGTTGGTTCTCAATAAGGTTTATGCTGTATACTTCAATGTTGTGATGAATTGTTACTTGTTCATGAGAAGTTATATGATAAAAGTTATTTGATAAATTTTTATGTTAAAGTTCTTTGTTGTTATAATAATACGCATGATGCTTCTATGTCCGTATTTTGTTTTTATCGACACCTCTCTCTCTAAGCATGTGGACATGTTTTTCGATTTCGGTTTTTGCTTGAGGACAAGCAAGGTCTAAGCTTGGGGGAGTTAATACGTCCATTTTGCATCATGTTTTCCTACAGTTATTTATAATGTTTTTATGCATAATAATGCTTTTGGGAGTAATTCTAATGCCTTTTCTCTCATAATTTGCAAGGTTTACACAAAGAGGGAGAATACCGGCAGCTGGAATTCTGGACCTGAAAAGCACGTCAGAGCTACCTATTCTGCACAACTCCAAATAAGCTGAAACTTCATAGAGATTTTTTATGGATTATTTAAGAATTATTGGAGCAAATAACTATCAGAGGGGGGCCACCAGGTGGGCACAACCCACCTGGGCGCGCCAAGGAGCCCAAGCACACCCTGGTGGGTTGTGCCCTCCTCGGCCCACCTTCGGTGCCCCTCTTCTGGTATATAAGTCATTTTGACCTAGAAAGAATGAGGGGAAGACTTTCGGGACGAAGCGCCGCCGTCTCGAGGCGGAACTTGGGCAGGAGCACTTTTGCCCTCCGGCGGAGCGATTCCGCCGGGGGAATTCCCTCCCGTAGGGGGAAATCATCGTCATCGTCATCACCAACAACTCTCCCATCTTTGGGAGGGCTATCTCCATCAACATCTTCAACAGCACCATCTCCTCTCAAACCCTAGTTCATCTCTTGTGTTCAATCTTTGTACCAGAACCTTAGATTTGAGCTTGTGGGTGACTAGTAGTGTTGATTACGTCTTGTAGTTGATTACTATATGGTTTATTTGGTGGAAGATTATATGTTCAGATCCATTATGATATTTAATACCCCTCTGATCTTGAGCATGATTATTATTTTTGAGTACTTACTTTTGTTCTTGAGGTCACGGGAGAAGTCATGTTGCAAGTAATCATGTGAACTTGATATGTGTTCGATATTTTGATGATATGTATGTTGTTATTCCCTTAGTGGTGTCATGTGAACATCGACTACATGGCACTTCACCATATTTGGGCCTAAGGGAATGTATTGTGGAGTAGTTATTAGATGATGGGTTGCTAGAGTGACAGAAGCTTAAACCCTAGTTTATGCGCTACTTCGTAAGGGACCGATTTGGATCCAAAAGTTTAATGTTGTGGTTAGATTTTATCTTAATACTTTTCTCGTAGTTGCGGATGCTTGCGAGGGGGTTAATCATAAGTAGGAGGTTTTTTCAAGTAAGAACAGCACCTAAGCACCGATCCACCCACATATCAAATTATCAAAGTAGCGAACACGAATCAAGCCAACATGATGAAAGTGACATGGTGAAATTCCCGTGTACCCTCAAGAACGCTTCGCTTATCATAAGAGACCATTTTGGCCTGTCCTTTGCCTCAAAACGATTGGGCTACCTTGCTGCACTTTTTTTACCATTACCGTTACTTGCTTGTTACAAACTATCTTGCTATCAAACAACTTGTTACCTACAATTTCAATGCTTGCAAATATTACCTTGCTGAAAACCACTTGTCATTTCCTTCTGCTCCTCGTTGGGTTCAACAGTCCTACTTATCAAAAGGACTACGATTGATCCTCTATACTTGTGGGTCATCAAGGCTCTTTTCTGGCGCCTTTGCCGGGGATTGAAGTGCTCTTGGTAAGTGGAAATTGGTAAGGGAAAATTATTACAACGTTCTGAAATCTATGTCACTTGTTACTATGGAGAATCATCCTTTGAGGGGTTTGTTCGGGGTATCTTCACCTCGACCGGAACCACAATTAGTTGCCCCTCAACCTACTGCACCTACTGAAAATATTGGTTATGAAATTCCTTTGGATATGATAGAACAACTGCTAGCTAATCCTTATGTAGGAGATGGAACTGAACATCCTGATATGCACTTGATATATGTGGATGAAATTTTTGGATTATTTAAGCTTCTAGGTTTGCCCGGAGATGAAGCTAAGGAGAAGGTTTTCCCTTTATCTTTGAAGGGAAAAGCATTGGCATGGATAGGCTATCACTACTGGAAACAGAGAATTTGCCATCAGCCAGATCATTGCCGTCTGCTAGCGGACGGCAAAGAAGGTATTTACCGTCTGCTTCCAAAAAACAGACGGCAAAGACCATATTTGCGATCAGCCAATTCTTTGTCGTCCACTAGCGGACGGCAAAGAGGTGGGTAGGGCCCAGTGGAGGTCCAAACCCTGACGGCCCACCAGCCCCACCTCTTTGCCGTTTGCTAGCGGACGGCAAAGAATCTTTGCCGTCCGCCAACGAACGGCAAAGATTACTATATAACGGCCGTTCCCCTGCCTCCTCTCTCTCTGTTTTCTCTCTCCCTAATTAACCCCCACCGCGCCCCGCACCACGCCACCGCCCCCAACCGCCCCCCGTCCCCGACCACACGCCGCCCGCTGCAACCACGACAGCGTCCCTCTCCTGCCACCACCTCCTCTCATTCACTCTTCCCCCTTCCACCTCTCCGTCCCCCCGCCCCCCCGCCCCCCCTCCGTGTCCTCCTCTACTCACCCCACTATCTTCCCCACCGCCTTTCCCTTCCTCTGCCTTTCCTCCCTTCTTCCCACCTCCAGCCCACGGGCGGCACCCCCGCCCCGCCGCCCCGGCCCCCCTTACGCCCCGCCACCCCGCCCGCGCTCGATCCCCGCCCCCTACTCCCGCCTCCTCCTGCCCCCCCAGACGCCTCCGCTTCCCCCGACCCGCCGGCGTCGGCCTCCTCCACCATCCCCCCCACGGTTCTTTTATTCCCGCGCTCCCTCAGCTAAACCAATCAGTTAGTCGTAGGAGCTGTTAGAGGGGAAAGGTACGGAGCCGAGTTGGGGGGTTTCCCATTAGTGGAGGTTCCCTCCCCCCTCTTTTTTCAATTTTAGATTTAGTTTTTAGTTTAGGGTTTTTTCTGTTTTTTTTAGGTTTAGGTTTAGATTTAGTTTAGTTTAGGTTTAGTTTAGTTTAAGTTTAGTTTAGTTTAGATTTAGTTTGGTTTAGGTTTAGTTTTCTGTTTTTTAGGTTTAGGTTTATATTTAGTTTAGTTTAGGTTTAGTTAAGAAGAAAGAAGAAAGATGAAAAATAAGAAAATAAGAAGTAGAACAAGAGGAAGAAGAAGAAGAAGAAGAAGAAGAAGAAGAAGAAAAGAAGAGGAGGAAGAAGAAGAGGAGGTTAGGGGTGCGTCGGCATCGACGGAACCGGGTCGAGGTTAGGGGTGTGTCGGCGCCGACGGAACCTGGTCGAGGATCGAGGTTAGGGGTCAATGGTTGATGATCTTCCGGTCATGAGCGTGAAGGTGTTCGACAGGACCACCGAGGGGGCGCGGGGTCGATGGTCGAGGATCTTCCAGTCCGAGTGTCGACCGACTGGTGTCGTAGCTTAAGATGAGGACGTCCCCGAGCTGAAGGTCATGAGACTGGGTGAACTGCTTCCATCCGTGTGCGAAGAACGGATGGAAGCAGTTCGCCCGCGCTAATGACCTTCAGCTCGGGCACGTCTACATCTTAAGCTACGACAACAGCCGCACCATGCTCACAGTGAAGGTGTTCGACAAGACCACCGAGGGGGCGAGGGGTCGAGGGTCTAGGGGTCGATGGTCGAGGATCTTCCGGTCCGAGTGCTGACCGACTGGTGTCGTAGCTTAAGACGAGGACGTCCCCGAGCTGAAGGTCATGAGACTAGGTGAACTGCTTCCATCCGTGCGCGAAGAACGGATGGAAGCAGTTCGCCCACGCTGATGACCTTCAGCTCGGGCACGTCTACATCTTAAGCTATGACAACAGCCGCACCATGCTCACAGTGAAGGTGTTCGACAGGACCACCGAGGGGGCGAGGGGTCGAGGGTCTAGGGGTCGATGGTCGAGGATCTTCCGGTCCGAGTGCTGACAGACTGGTGTCGTAGCTTAATATGACGACGTCCCCCAGCTGAAGGCCATGAGCGTGGGTGAACTGCTTCCATGCGTGCACGAATAATGGATGGAAGCAGTTCGCCAGAGCTGATGACCTTCAGCTCGGGCACGTCCGCATCTTAAGATACGACAACAGCCGCACCATGCTCACAGTGAAGGTGTTCGACAGGACCACCGAGGGGGAGAGGGGTCGAGGGTCTAGGGTTTGATGGTCGAGGATCTTCCGGTCCGAGTGCTGACCGACTGGTGTCATAGCTTAAGATGAGGACGTCCCCCAGCTGAAGGTCCTGAGCGTGGGTGAACTGCTTCCATCCGTTCACGAATAACGGATGGAAGCAGTTCGCTAGCGCTCATGACCTTCAGCTCTGGCACGTCCACATCTTAAGATACGATGATGTCTACTACGCAACCTTCTTCTTATAGACTCGTGTTGGGCCTCCAAGCGCAGAGTTTTGTAGGACAGTAGCAAATTTCCCTCAAGTGGATGACCCAAGGTTTATCAATCCGTGGGAGGCGTAGGATGAAGATGGTCTCTCTCAAACAACCCTGCAACCAAATAACAAAGAGTCTCTTGTGTCCCCAACACACCCAATACAAATGGCAAATTGTATAGGTGCACTAGTTCGGCGAAGAGATGGTGATACAAGCATAATATGGATGGTAGATATAGGTTTTCGTAATCTGAAAATATAAAAACAGCAAGGTAACAAATAGTAAAAGTGAGCAAAAATGGTATTGCAATGCTTAGAAAGAAGGCCTAGGGTTCATACTTTCACTAGTGCAGGTTCTCTCAACAATGATAACATAATTAGATCATATAACAATCCCTCAACGTGCAATAAAGAGTCACTCCAAAGTCACTAATAGTGGAAAATAAATGAAGAGATTATTGTAGGGTACGAAACCACCTCAAAGTTATTCTTTCTGATCGATCTATTGGGCTATTCCTATAAGTGTCACAAACAGCCCTAGAGTTCGTACTAAAATAACACCTTAAGATACACATCAACCAAAACCCTAATGTCACCTAGATACTGAAATGTCACCACAATTATCCGTGGGTTTGATTATACGATATGCATCACACAATCTCAGATTCATCTATTCAAACCAACACAAAGAACTTCAAAGAGTGCCTCAAAGTTTCTACCGGAGAGTCAGGACGAAAACATGTGCCAACCCCTATGCATAAGTTCACAAGGTCACAGAACCCGCAAGTTGATCACCAAAACATACATCAAGTGGATCACGTGAATATCCCATTGTCACCACAGATAAACACATGCAAGACATACATCAAGTGTTCTCAAATCCTTAAAGACTCAATCCGATAAGATAACTTCAAAGGGAAAACTCAATTCATTACAAGAAGGTAGAGGGGGAGAAACATCATAAGATCCAACTATAATAGCAAAGCTCGCAGTACATCAAGATCGTGCCAAATCAAGAACACGAGAGAGAGAGATCAAACACATAGCTACTGGTACATACCCTCAGCCCCGAGGGTGAACTACTCCCTCCTCATCATGGAGACCGCCGGGATGATGAAGATGGCCACCGGTGATGATTTCCCCCTCTGGCAGGGTGCCGGAACAGGGACCCGATTGGTTTTTGGTGGCTATAGAGGCTTGCGGCGGCGGAACTCCCGATCTAGGTTTTGTTCTGGGGTTTTTGGGATTTATAAGAGGTGTTGGTGTTGGGGTCAAGTCAAGGGAGCCCACGAGGCGACGACATGGACGGAGGGCGCGCCCTAGGGGGGGCGCGCCCTCCACCCTTGTGGTGGCCTGGGGACTCTTCTGGCCCAACTCTTTTGCTTCGGGGGCTTCTTCTGGTCCATAAAAAATCACCATAAATTTTCAGGTCATTTGGACTCCGTTTAATATTCCTTTTCTGTAAAACTCAAAAACAAGGAAAAAACAAAAACTGGCACTGGGCTCTAGGTTAATAGGTTAGTCCCAAAAATCATATAAAATAGCATATAAATGCATATAAAACATCCAAGATAGATAATATAATAGCATGGAACAATCAAAAATTATAGATACGTTGGAGACGTATCAAGCATCCCCAAGCTTAATTCCTGCTCGTCCTTGAGTAGGTAAATGATAAAAACAGAATTTTTGATGTGGAATGCTACCTAACATATTTATCCATGTAATTTTCTTTATTGTGGCATGAATGTTCAGATCTATAAGATTCAAAACAAAATTTTAATATTGACATAAAAATGATAATACTTCAAGCATACTAATAAAGCAATCATGTCTTCTCAAAATAACATGGCCAAAGAAAGCTATCCCTATAAAATCATATAGTCTGGCTATGCTCCATCTTCATCACACAAAGTATTCAAATCATGCACCACCCCGATGACAATCCAAGCAATTGTTTCATACTTTTGGTGTTCTCAAACTTTTTCAACTTTCACGCAATACATGAGCTTGAGCCATGGATATAGCACTATAGGTGGAATAGAAGGTTGTTGTGGAGAAGACAAAAAGAAGGAGATAGTCTCACATCAACTAGGCGTATCAACGGGCTATGGAGATGCCCATCAATAGATATCAATGTGAGTGAGTAGGGATTGCCATGCAACGGATGCACAAGAGCTATAAGTGTATGAAAGCTCAAAAAGATACTAAGTGGGTGTGCATCCAACTCGCTTGCTCACGAAGACCTAGGGCAATTTGAGGAAGCCCATCATTGGAATATACAAGCCAAGTTCTATAATGAAAAATTCCCACTAGTATATGAAAGTGACAACATAGGAGACTCTCTATCATGAAGATCATGGTGCTACTTTGAAGCACAAGTGTGGTAAAAGGATACTAACATTGCCCCTTCTCTCTTTTTCTCTCATTTTTTTTGTTTTTTTGGGCCCTCTCTTTTTTTTTGCCACTTTTCTCTCTTTTTTTATTTTTCGTCCGGAGCCTCATCCCGACTTGTGGGGGAATCATAGTCTCCATCATCCTTTCCTCACATGGGACAATGCTCTAATAATGAAGATCATCACACTTTTATTTACTTACAACTCAAGAATTACAACTCGATACTTAGAACAAAATATGACTCTATATGAATGCTTCTGGCGGTGTACCGGGATGTGCAATGAATCAAGAGTGACATGTAAGAAAGAATTATGGACGGTGGCTTTGCCACAAATTCGATGTCAACTACATGATCATGCAAAGCAATATGACAATGATTAAGCGTGTCATAATAAACGGGACGGTGGAAAGTTGCATGGCAATATATCTCGGAATGGTGGCTATTTTGAGGAAGGTATATAGTGGGTGTATGGTACTGGCGAAAGTTGCGCGGCACTAGAGAGGCTAGCAATGGTGGAAGGGTGAGAGTGCGTATAATCCATGGACTCAACATTAGTCATAAAGAACTCACATACTTATTGCAAAAATCTATTAGTTATCGAAATGAAGTATTACGCGCATGCTCCTAGGGGGATAGATTGGTAGGAAAAGACCATCGCTCGTCCCCGACCGCCACTCATAAGGAAGACAATCAATAAATAAATCATGCTCCGACTTCATCACATAACGGTTCACCATACATGCATGCTAGGGGAATCACAAACCTCAACACAAGTATTTATCAAATTCACAATTACTCACTAGCATGACTCTAATATCACCATATTTATATCTCAAAACAATCATAAGGAATCAAACTTCTCATAGTATTCAATGCACTTTATATGAAAGTTTTTATTATATCCCTCTTGGATGCCTATCATATTAGGACTAAATTTATAACCAAAGCAAATTACCATGTTGTTTAAAGACTCTCAAAATAATATAAGTGAAGCATGAGAGTTCATCAATTTCTTCAAAATAAAACCACCGCCGTGCTCCAAAAAGATATAAGTGAAGCACTAGAGCAACTGACAAACTACTCCAAAAGATATAAGTGAAGATCAATGAGTAGTCGAATAATTATGTTAATATGTGAAGACTCTCTCTCATAAAAGAATTTCATATCTTAATATTTTATTGAAACAGCAAGTAAAACAAAATAAAATGACTTTCTAAAAATAGCACACATCATGTGAAGAAGTAAAAACTTAGGCTCAACCGATACTAACCGATCATTGTTGAAGAAGAAAGGTGGGATGCCAACCGGGGCATCCCCAAGCTTAGATGCTTGAGACTTCTTGAAATATTAACTAGGGATGCCTTTGGCATCCCCAAGCTTAAGCTTTTGTGTCTCCTTAATTCCTTTTATATCACGGTTTCCCTAAATCTTAAAAACTTCATCCACACAAAACTCAACAAGAACTCGTGAGATAAGTTAGTATAAATCAAATGCAAAACCTTATCATTCTCTACTGTAGCAAATCACTAAAATTATTATTTAACATTGCGTACTAAATGCCTCTGTATATTTAATACTCCTATCCTCAAATAGAATCATTAAACAAGCAAACATATGCAAACATAACAGCAATCTGTCAAAACAGGACAGTCTGTAAAGAGTGCAATTGTACTCAAACTTACCTAACTCCAAATATTCTGAAAAATTCCCATACTATAGAAAATTTGTCGTTACTCATTGTGAAAAACTTTTAAGATTTTACCATGTTCTGACTTTCCAGAAGAATCCAGACAACGATAGAAAACTTTCTGTTTTCAAAACAACAACATATAGACTTGCAAAATAAGCATGGTAAAGGCTACACTTGATCTTTTATTGAACTAAAAGATGCAAAACATTAATATAAATAACAGAAAGTAAATACTAATAAAATAAAATGATGCCCCAAGCAAAACACATATCATGTGGTGAATAAAAATATAGCCTCAAGTAAATTTACCGATGATGTTGGAGACGAAAGAGGAGATGCCTTCCGGGGCATCCCCAAGCTTAGTTGCTTGGATCTTCCTTGAATATTACCTTGGGGTGCCTTGGGCATCCCCAAGATTAGAGTCTTGTCACTCCTTATTCTCCTCATATCGATATCTCACCCAAAACTTGAAAACTTCAATCACACAAAACTTAACAAAACCTTCGTGAGATCCGTTAGTATAATAAAACAAATCATTCACTTTGGTACTGTCAAGACAAGATTCATAACTTTTCTCACATGATTACTACTGTAACCTATCATTTCTACAATTTATATTAAGCAATATAAGCAATAGAAACTAGAAAACAAGCAAACTATGCATCAAAAACAGAATCTGTCAAAAACAGAACAGTCTGTGAAGATCTGAATTGAGCTCATACTTCTGTTACTCCAAAAATTATGAAAAATTAGGAAAACGTAGACAATTTGTATATAAATCAACTGTAAGCAATTCAGAAGTTTTCCACATTCCAGTAAAAGATAGGAATTTCTGTACTGGATGCAAAAGTTTCTGTTTTTGCACAGAATCAAATCAACTATCAACCACACTATCCCAAAGGCTTTACTTGGCACTTTATTGAAACAGAAGCTATAAAACATGATTACTGCAGTAGCTTAATCATGTGAACACACAAAAACAGTAAGGGTAAATATTGGGTTGTCTCCCAACAAACGCTTTTCTTTAATGCCTTTTAAGCTAGGCACGTTGATTTCAATGATGCTCACATAAAAGATAAGAATTGAAACATAAAGGGAGCATCATGAAGCATATGAATAGCACATTTAAGCCTAACCCACTTCCTATGCATAGGGATTTTGTGAGCAAACAACTTATGGGAACAAGAATCAACTAGCATAGGAAAGCAAAACAAGCAAAACTTTAAGATTTTCAACACATAGAGAGGAAACTTGATATTATTGCAATTCCTACAAGCATATATTCTTCCCTCATAATAATTTTCAGTAGCATCATGAATGAATTCAACAATATAAACATCACATAAAGCATTCTTTTCATGATTCATAAGCATAGAAATTTTATTACTCTCCACATAAGCAAATTTATTTTCATGAATAGTAGTGGGAGCAAACTCAACAACATAACTATCATATGAGGTATAATCCAATTGAAAATTAAAATCATGATGACAAGTTCCATGGTTATCATTATTCTTTATAGCATATATGTCATCACAATAATCATCATAGATAGGAGGCATGATATCATCATAATAAATTTGCTCATCAAAACTTGGGGGACAAAAAATATCATCTTCATCAAGCATAGCATCCCCAAGCTTGTGGCCTTGCATATCATTAGCGTCATGGATATTCAAGGAATTCATACTAACAACATTGCAATCGTGCTCATCATTCAAAAATTTAGTGCCAAACATTTTATAGACTTCTTCTTCTAACACTTGAGCACAATTATCCTTCCCATCATTTTCACGAAAGACATTAAAAAGATGAAGCATATGAGGCAACCTCAATTCCATTTTTTTGTAGTTTTCTTTTATAGACTAAGCTAGTGATAAAACAAGAAACTAAAAGATTCAATTGCAAGATCTAAAGATATACCTTCAAGCACTCACCTCCCCGGCAACGACGCCAGAAAAGAGATTGATGTCTACTACGCAACCTTCTTCTTGTAGACTCGTGTTGGGCCTCCAAGCGCAGAGTTTTGTAGGACAGTAGCAAATTTCCCTCAAGTGGATGACCTAAGGTTTATCAATCCGTGGGAGGCGTAGAATGAAGATGGTATCTCTCAAACAACCCTGCAACCAAATAACAAAGAGTCTCTTGTGTCCCCAACACACCCAATACAATGGCAAATTGTATAGGTGCACTAGTTCGGCGAAGAGATGGTGATACAAGCGTAATATGGATGGTAGATATAGGTTTTTGTAATCTGAAAATATAAAAACAGCAAGTTAACAAATAGTAAAAGTGAGCAAAAACGGTATTGCAATGCTTAGAAACAAGGCCTAGGGTTCATACTTTCACTAGTGCAAGTTCTCTCAACAATGATAACATAATTAGATCATATAACAATCCCTCAACATGCAACAAAGAGTCACTCCAAAGTCACTAATAGCGGAAAATAAACGAAGAGATTATTGTAGGGTACGAAACCACCTCAAAGTTATTCTTTCTGATCGATCTATTGGGCTATTCCTATAAGTGTCACAAACAGCCCTAGAGTTCGTACTAAAATAACACCTTAAGATACACATCAACCAAAACCCTAATGTCACCTAGATACTCAAATGTCACCACAAGTATCCATGGGTTTGATTATACGATATGCATCACACAATCTCAGATTCATCTATTCAAACCAACACAAAGAACTTCAAAGAGTGCCCCAAAGTTTCTACCAGAGAGTCAAGACGAAAACGTGTGCCAACCCCTATGCATAAGTTCACAAGGTCACAGAACCCGCAAGTTGATCACCAAAACATACATCAAGTGGATCATGTGAATATCCCATTGTCACCACAGATAAACACATGCAAGACATACATCAAGTGTTCTCAAATCCTTAAAGACTCAATCCGATAAGATAACTTCGAAGGGAAAACTCAATTCATTACAAGAAGGTAGAGGGGGAGAAACATCATCAGATCCAACTATAATAGCAAAGCTCGCGGTACATCAAGATCGTGCCAAATCAAGAACACGAGAGAGAGAGAGAGAGATCAAACACATAGCTACTGGAACATACCCTCAGCCCCGAGGGTGAACTACTCCCTCCTCGTCATGGAGACCGCCGGGATGATGAAGATGGCCACCGGTGATGATTTCCCGCTCCGGCAGGGTGCCGGAACAGGGTCCTGATTGGTTTTTGGTGGCTACAGAGGCTTGCGGCGGTGGAACTCCCGGTCTAGGTTTTGTTCTGGGGTTTTTGGGATTTATAAGAGGTGTTGGCGTCGGGGACAAGTCAAGGGGGCCCACGAGGCGACGACAAGGACGGAGGGCGCGCCCTGGGGGGGCACGCCCTCCACCCTTGTGGTGGCCTCGGGACTCTTCTGGCCAAACTCTTTTACTTCGGGGGCTTCTTCTGGTCCATAAAAAATCACCGTAAATTTTCAGGTCATTTGGACTACGTTTGATATTCCTTTTCTGTAAAACTCAAAAACAAGGAAAAAACAGAAACTGGCACTGGCACTAGGCTCTAGGTTAATAGGTTAGTCACAAAAATCATATAAAATAGCATATAAATGCATATAAAACATCCAAGATAGATAATATAATAGCATGGAACAATAAAAAATTATAGATACATTGGAGACGTATCATACGACAACAGCCGCACCATGCTCACAGTGAAGGTGTTCGACAGGACCACCGATGTGGCGAGGGGTCGAAGGTCTAGGGGTCGGTGGTCGAGGATCTTTCGGTCTGAGTGCTGACCGACTGGTGTCGTAGCTTAAGATGAGGACGTCCCCCAGCTGAAGGTCATGAGCGTGGGTGAATTTCTTCCATCCGTGCATGAATAACGGATGGAAGCAGTTTGCCAGTGCTGATGACCTTCAGCTCGGGCACGTCTGCATCTTAAGCTACGACAACAGCCGCACCATGCTCACTACTTGTCCTGGGAGCACTACTTGGCTGCCCCGGCCCCGCCGGAGGAGATCATCGACTGTGTCTTGTGCCACACGAGGGCCGACATGGTGATCAGAACGTTTTAGGTAATTTCTCATTTACACAATTAAAAATCTTCAAATAAGCTTAGTTATTGTACTAATCAATGTTGTCTCGTTTGATTGCAGACCTTCTACAGGTGTGAGGAGGGATACGAGGAGGCCTGTGCACGGGTTATCGATGCTGAGTGCAGGCGCCTACTACAAAACTTATGCCACGAGGCTCCGATGCAGGCTGTTCGAGACTACTTCGCCTCGCGTGGTGTTCGGAAGCCCAAGAAGAAGTGCCGCGGAAAGTTTCTGAAGAAGGAGGAGTACATGAAGGTAATTGCCTATATTCTTAAGGCCTTGTTCTTAGTTTCATTGATTTGATTCGTAGGCGTAGCGCTCAAGTTTCTCTTTACTGACTTAGGTGCCCCCGAGATGGTGTGCTGATAAGATGGATTGTTGGGAGGCGTTGGTGGATGAGTGGTGCTCAGACGCATGGCGGGCCGTCCACAAAGGTGCCAAGGACAAGCGTGCCCAAATGAGAGGTGTGCCACACCATCAAGGCAGCGCCAACTTATATCAATACGGGCGGAACTGGGTATGTGGTTTGCTTCATGATTCATGCAATTCATTCTGTCATGTTAGCTTGAGCCCTTTAATTACTAATACTATGTTCCTCTCTTTTAGGCGGGATACAATATGGCACCGGTGCCAGAGGTGTTCGACCTCTATGCCATGGCCCATACTGCCCCGTTCAAGAAGGCCAAGGCATTCTCTGCGTCTGACCTCGATCATCCAGAGAACTTCACCAACATCTCCTCCCACAACAAGCTCGTGAAGTACAGAGATGAGGGGAAGGCGAGGAAAGGGGAGGACTTTAACCCGAGCGGGCCGTTTGATCCGGAGCTGGTGATGATATCTGGTGGCGGGAGGTCCCATGGCTCGATAGCCATTGGAGATGGACTTATCCGTTGTCCTCGCACTCTCCCGGATATCATGGCGTGCCAAACGAGCTCAGATCCTGAGATAAGGCCTCATCCATGGCCAATCGAGCTCGCCTTCCAGGTTAGTTATATAGACTCAGATTTCTTTCAAGCATTACATTGTGTGTGCAGCCATCGATGATTACAATGCTAACGAGGAGTGGTGTTGCAGGCTGCTCTTCAGACTGAGAGAGATAGAACCCAGGCGCTTTTGGCAGAGAGGGAGCTGGAGTTGGAGGAGAAGACGGCAAGGTTGATGGAGGAGGACAGGGCATGGAATGACATGCAGAACCGGGCCATGTACGAGATCATCGTGGTAAGTTTCTTCTGCATATTAGCCAAATCATGCACGTAATGTTCGTTTCATTACTAACTAGTATGACTGACCCGTGAAAACCAAATGTGCAGTCAGTGTGCCAGAAGGCCGGTCAGACCCCTCCGCCGATGCTAGAGATTGCTCCGGGGACCACGGTGAGTTTAATTTGAATGGTCATTAGTTACTAGTATTAACATTTGAGTGTCGTCATGCTAACGAGACATTGCAAATGATCTTTGGTGCAGCGTGCCTCCAGACAAGCATCACACGATCCTTCTCCAGGTGGTGGTACCGGCACGAGCCACAGTGGTGCTTCACCTCCGTGATGACGGTAAGTTTTCTCTAGTGTTTTGCTTACCAAATGCATAAAGACCTAGACTTAGCTTTATTTCCTCCAAAATGCTTATCATAATGACCTAGACTTAGCTTATCTTCCTCCAAAATGACATAATTAGCTTACTTAGCTCCAAAATGATCTATACTTAGCTTTGTTTCCTCCGAAATGACCTAAGTTAGCTCTAATATGCTTAGTTATCTCTAATATGCTTAGTTACCTAGGTTTGCTCAATAATGACATACACTTAGCTTACTTATGTAAAAAATGGCATAATTAGCTTACTTAGGTTTGAAATGGCATCACAACCTTGGTAACCTCATATATGTCATATAGTTAGCTTATTTTCCTCGAAAATGACATAATAAGACTAATTAGCTCCAAAATCATCAATTTTACCTAAGTTAGCTCCAAAATGACCTAAGTTAGCTCTAATATGCTAAGTTTTAGCTCTAATATGCATAGTTACCTAGGTTAGCTCAATAAAGGCCTATACTTAGCTTACTTATGTCAAAAATGTCTTCTTCTTCTTCATTTTCTTCTTCTTCTTCTTCTTCTTCATTTTCTTCTTCTTCTTCTTCTTCTTCTTCTTCTTCTAATCTTCTTCTTCTAACTTTCTTATTTCCAATTTTGCAGATTTCATTCACTTGACGAAAGCTTGCATTGATGGAGTGCTTCTTATCCCTTTCTCTGTTTCTTTTGTATCGTTGAACTATGCATGTATCGTTGGATGAAACTATTGTAATATATATGGTTGGATGCCTCTATGTGGAACTTGCTATGTATGATGGAACTATGCATGGAACTTGCTATGGTTGGATGGAACTATGCATGTATGATGAAGTTATATGTGTTGGATATCTTATATGTTTGCTATGTAATAGCCCTGTGAAAAATATATATATATATCATCTATTTGCTTTGAAAATGCTTGGATATAAGATAAAACAGAAGAAGAAAAAGAGGCAATGCAGCCTCTTTGCTGTCTGCCACCGACGGCAAAGAGACCACGTGGCAGCATCCTGTGCAACCTGGGAGCTGACCATTTGGTTACTTTGTCGTCCGCCAGCAGACGGCAAAGGGGAGGGCATATTTGCCGTCCGCTGGCAGACGGCAAAGGCAGACGTTAGCCACCTAACGTGGCTAACGGCTATTTGTTACCGTCCATGTTCTTTGCCGTCAACCACGGATGGCAAAGCGCCTTTGCCGTCCGCTTCGAGGAAGCAGACGGCAAAGAACCTGTTTACCGTGACCCTCTTTGCCGGGTAGGTTTGCCGTCCGTGGCAGACGGCAAAGAGCTTTGCCGTCCACTTTTGGTGCCTTTGCCGTCTGCCATGGCAGACGGCAAATAAGCTGATTCCTGTAGTGTATGCGATGATATTGGATCTTGGAATTGGAATCGATTGAAATTGGAATTTCACCAAAAAATGTATCCTATGCATCTAGTTCATCGTGATCGGAATTATATATATAATTTTTGGCCTCGTGAAGGAGAAAGTATCGCTCTAGCTTGGGGGAGGCTTAAGTAATGTCATATTCAAGCCCCAATCATGAGCTCTCAAGAGAAATTATTATTCAGATTTTTTATGCTCGGCTTTCTCATGATGATCGATCCATGCTCGATACTTCTTGTACTGGTTCTTTTATGAAGAAGACTATTGAATTCAGGTGGGATCTTTTAGAAAGAATTAAATGCAACTCTGAACATTGGGAACTCGACGAAGGTAAAGAGTCAGGTATTAAGCTTGAATTTGATTGTGTTAAATCTTTTATGAATACCGATGCTTTTCATAAGTTTAGCACTAAATATGCACTTGACTCTGAGATAGTAGCCTCCTTTTGTGAATCATTTGCTACTCATGTTGATCTCCCTAAGGAGAAGTGGTTTAAATATCACCCACCTATTAAAGAAGAAATTAAAGAACCCGACATAGCTAAAGATGAAACTATCATTTACAATGTTGACCCAGTTGTTCCTACTGCTTATATTGAAAAACCATCTTTCCCTATTAGGATAAAGGAGCATGCTAAGGTTTCAAATGTGGTTCACAAAAGTCATATTAGAGGACCTAAACCTGCTGAACAAATTAAAGTAGAACCTAGTGTTGCTATGGTTAAAGATCTCCTGGTAGAAAATATTGATGGGCATGTTATTTATTTCTGTGATGAAGCTGTTAGAATTGCCAAACCCGATAAAAAAGATAAACATAGACCTGTTGTTGGCATGCCTATTGTCTCAGTTAAAATAGGAGATCATTGTTATCATGGTTTATGTGATTTAGGTGCTAGCGTGAGTGCTATTCCTTTTACGTTATACCAAGAAATTATGAATGATATAGCACCCACTGAAATAGAAGACATATATAGATGTTACTATTAAACTTGCTAATAGAGACACCATCACACCACTAGGATAGTTAGTGATGTTGAAGTCTTGTGTGGGAAAACAAAATACCCTACTGATTTTCTAGTTCTTGGTTCCCCACAAGATGACTTTTGTCCCATTACCTTTGGTAGACCTTTCTTGAACACCGTTAATGCTAAAATAGATTGTGAGAAACAAACCATCGGTGTTAGTTTTGGTGATGAGTCTCATGAGTTTAATTTTTCCAAGTTTAATAGACAACCTCACAAGAAAGAATTACCTAGTAAGTATGAAATAATTGGTCTTGCTTCTATTGTCGTGCCTCCTACTGATCCACTAGAACAATATTTGCTAGACCATGAAAATGATATGCATATGAATGAAAGAAATGAGATAGATAAAATTTTCTTCGAACAATGACCTCTACTCAAACATAATTTACCTATTGAAACTCTAGGAGGTCCTCCTCCACCTAAAGGTGATCCTGTGTTTGAATTGAAACAATTGCCAGACACTTTGAAATATGCTTATCTTGATGAGAAAAAGATATATCCTGTTATTATTAGTGCTAACCTTTCAGAACATGAAGAAGAAAGATTATTGAACATTCTGAAGAAGCACGATGCTGCTATTGGATATACTCTTGATGATCTTAATGGCATTAGTCCCACTCTCTATCAGCACAAGATTAATATGGAACCTGATGCTAAACCTGTTGTTGATCATCAACAACGACTGAATCCCAAGATGAAAGAAGTGGTAAGGACTGAAATATTAAAGCTTTTGGAAGCAGGTATAATCTATCACATAGCTGATAGTAGATGGGTTAGTCCCATTCATTGTGTCCCTAAGAAAGGAGGTATTACCGTTGTTCCTAATGATAAAAATGAACTTATTCCAAAAAGAATTGTTACTGGCTATAGGATGGTAATTGAGTTTAGAAAATTAAATAAAGCAACTAGAAAAGATCATTACCCCTTGCCTTTTATTGAGCAAATGTTAGAAATATTATCAAAGCACACAGACTTTTGCTTCCTTGATGGATATTATGGTTTTCCTCAAATACCTGTTTCACAACATGATCAAGAGAAAACCACCTTTACTTGCCCTTTTGGAACTTATGCTTATAGACATATGCCTTTTGGTTTATGCAATGCACCTGCTACCTTTCAAAGATGTATGACTGTTATATTCTCTGATTTTTGTGAAAAGATTGTTGAGGTTTTCATGGATGATATTTCTGTTTATGGAACTTCTTTTGATGATTGCTTAAGCAACCTTGATTGAGTTTTGCAGAGATGTGAGCAGACTAATCTTGTCTTGAATTGGGAGAAATGCCACTTTATGGTTAATGAAGGTATTGTTTTGGGGCATAAATTTTTTGAACGAGGTATTGAGGTGGATAAAGCTAAAGTTGATGCAATTGAGAAAATGCCATGTCCCAGAGATATCAAAGGTATTCGTAGTTTCCTAGGTCATACTGGTTTCTATAGGAGGTTTATTAAAGACTTCTCTAAAATTTCTAGGCCTCTTAAAAATCTTTTACAAAAGGATGTTCCATTTGTTTTTTATGATGATTGTGTAGAAGCCTTTGAAACACTTAAGAAAGCCTTAACTTCTGCACCTATTGTTCAACCACCTGATCGGAACTTGCCTTTTGAAATTATGTGTGATGCTAGTGATTATGCTGTTGGTGCTGTTCTAGGACAAAGAGTTGATAAGAAACTAAATGTTATTCATTATGCAAGCAAAACTCTAGACAATGCCCAAAGAAATTATGCTACTACTGAAAAATAATTTTTAGCAGTTGTGTTTGCTTGTGACAAATTCAGATCTTACATTGTTGATTCTAAAGTTACTGTTCACACCGATCATGCTGCTATTAAATATCTTATGGAAAAGAAAGATGCTAAACCTAGGCTCATTAGGTGGGTTCTCTTGCTACAAGAATTTCATTTACATATAACTGATAGAAAAGGAGCTGAGAACCCCATAGCTGATAACTTGTCTAGGTTAGAGAATATCCTTGATGACCCACTATCCATTGATGATATATACCTTCCCTAATGAACACCTAGTTGCAATAAATGTTTCTCATAACACTCCTTGGTATGCTAAGTATGCTAATTATATTGTTGCTAAATATCTACCACCTAGTTTCACATACCAACAAAAGAAAAAGTTCTTCTATGATTTAAGACATTACTTTTGGGATGACCCACATGTTTATAAAGAAGGATTAGACGATGTGTACATGAGCATGAACAAGAACAAATCCTACGGAAATGTCACTCTGAAGCTTATGGAGGGCATCATGCGGGAGATAGAACTGCTCACAAGGTATTGCAATCTGGTTTTTATTGGCCTACTCTCTTCAAGGATGCCCGTAAGTTTGTTTTATCTTGTGATGAATGTCAACGAATTGGTAATATTGGTAAGCGTCAAGAAATGCCTATGAATTATTCACTTGTTGTTGAACCATTTGATGTTTGGGGTTTCGATTATATGGGACCTTTTCCTTCCTCTAATGGGTATACACATATTTTGGTGGCTGTTGATTACGTTACCAAGTGGTTAGAAGCTATTCCAACTAGTAGTGCTGATCAAAACACTTCCACTAAAATGCTTAAAGAAGTTATTTTCCCAAGGTTTGGAGTCCCTAGATATTTAATGACTGATGGTGGTTCACACTTTATTCATGGTGCTTTCCGTAAAATGCTTGCTAAATATGATGTTAACTATAGAATTGCATCACTCTATCATCTTCAATCTAGTGGTCAAGTTGAACTTAGCAATAGAGAAATAAAACTAATACTTCAAAAAACTGTTAATAGGTCCCGAAAGAATTGGTCTGAGAAATTAGATGATGAACTTTGGGCCTACCGAACAGCATATAAAAAAGAGGAGGTATGTGATACAGTAAGTAAACAGACTTCGAAAAATCCGCAAAAATATTTTCTGTCAGTTTTGGAATATATTAAAAATTAGGAAAATAAGAAACAACCAGGAAGGCACCCGAGGAGGGCACAAGACACCTGGGTGCGCCAGGGGGCCCTGGCGCGCCCAGGTGGGTTGTGCCCACCTCGGGAACCTTCCCGACTCTGTTTTCCTCCCGTTTGCTTGTTTCCCAAGATAAAAAATCTTTATCTACCCCCCGAACGTATTGGTCACCGTATCACAGAGAAATCTTCTGTTCTTCTTTCTTGCTGTTTTCCGACAGACATAGATCGCCATGGCCGCTTCGAGCTCCTCCAACGACAAGTTCTTCGAGAACGTCATCAACCCATATTTGCGGGAGGTGATGCAGCACCCTCAAGCCATTGAGATGCGTGAGGGGGTGCTCCATATCCGGGTCGTCCAGGGTCCCAAGGGGAAGGGGACCATGGAGGCCAGGCTCGAAGCTATGGAGCAGGAGGTCTTCAAGTGCAAGGGGATGGTGGAACATGGACTCAATGCCAATCACCTCATGATTGCAGATTACACCAGTGATCTCAAGGTGGATGGCAAATCCATGAAGGACATCATCTTCACCTTCAACGAGCAAATCAACTTTCTGCAAAGACAAATCTATGATCTCCAAAACTAAGTCTTTTGAATATGAGGCAAGGTTTAAAGGTATGAGTTTGGTTGCTAGTTGCAGGACTCGCGGGACACGTTCCTCCTCTTATGATGGTGAGCCATTGCCATGGAAACTGGAAGATAAGATCGCTACCTCATCAACACCACCACCTTCTTCATCACCAAAGGAGACTTGAGTCCATGGTATGGACACTCCCCTTGGCTTGTGCCAAGCTTGGGGAGTTGTCCCGGTATCGTATCACCACCACTATCTTTGTTTTTATGTACTTTAGTTCGATCTTTAGTTTTCCTATGATCTAGTTGAATAAAAGTTTAGTTCGATCCTTTCTTTTCAAGTGTTTGCTTAGTGATCTATCTATCGATGTAATCATGTTCGAGATATATAATAAAGAGTAGTTTGAGTCTTGTTTCTTTACTTTAATGTTTCAATAAAAAGAAAAGAAAATAAATGAATAAGATCATATGCTAATCTTATGGTAAGTAATGACGTCACATAAGGAAAAGTATAAGTGGTAAAATTTGTTGGAGATTGACAAACATAGCATTGGTCAATGATGCAGCCCATGAAATAATTAATAAGGGAAGAGAAGATTCACATGCAAATACACTATCTTGGACATCTTTTATGATTGTGATCCCCCATTAAATATTTTGTGTCAAAATAGTTGACGTTGGACAAGGAAGACAACATAATTATTTATGTTTGTCCATATTCACATAGAAGTTATATTGTCATAGATCCTTTAACGTGTGGTGCTTGCTCAATATCTTTTCTAGCCAAAAATTCTGCACTAAGTAGAGATACTACTTGTGCATCCAAAACCCTTAACCCAAATATCATTTCAAGATTCCACCATACCTACCGATGGATTGTGTAAGATCCTTCAAGTAAGCTGTCATCGGTGCAATAAGGCAATAAAAATTGCCTCTAAAAGTGTTGGATCATTTAGTGTAAGAGAAAATTGAGCGTTGTACGAACTTGTGATAGCAAAGAATAAAAGTGACAGACTGCATAATAAATGTTGCTATCATAAGGGGAAATATAACATGACGTTCTTTTGCATTAAGGGATTTGGCATACAAACAAATAAGCGTATGACAACCTCTTATTCCCTCTATGAAGGGGGTATCTTTTACTTTTATGCATTTACTTTTATGTAAGAGTCAAAGTATTCTTCCCTATTCCTTTTTATTTCTCTTTTGGCAAGCATCATGTGGTGAGGAAAGATCTAGGCACATATATCCAGTTGGATATGAGTAGGCATGAGTTATTATTGTTGACATCACCCTCGAGGTGAATATGTTGGGAGGTGAAACTATAAGCCCCTATCTTTCTATGTGTACGGTTGAAACTTTTTGTTCATGGGTACGCTGTGAGTGTTAGCAATCATAGAAAATTAAATGATGGTTGGGTATGTGGACTTGCCTAAAGGCTCTGATATGTGACCTTCCTGAAAATATGATGAATTTTAGTTGCAAAGTTGACTGAGAACATAGTTTGTTGGTTTTCAATAAGGTTTATGCTTTATACTTCAATGTTGTGATGAATTGTTACTTGTTCATGAGAAGTTATATGATAAAAGTTATGTGATAAAAGTTATTTGATAAAGTTTTATGTTAAAGTTCTTTGCTGTTATAATAATACGCAAGATGCTTCTATGTCCGTATTTTGTTTTTATCGACACCTCTCTATCTAAGCATGTGGACATGTTTTTCGATTTCGGTTTTCGCTTGAGGACAAGCGAGGTCTAAGCTTGGGGGAGTTGATATGTCCATTTTGCATCATGTTTTCCTACTATTATTTATAATGTTTTTATGCAAAATAATGCTTTTGGGAGTAATTCTAATGCCTTTTCTCTCATAATTTGCAAGGTTTACACAAAGAGGAAGAATACTGGTAGCTGGAATTCTGGACCTGAAAAGCATGTCAGAGCTATCTATTCTGCACAACTCCAAATAAGCTGAAGCTTCACGGAGATTTTTTTATGGATTATTTAAGAATTATTGGAGCAAATAACTACCAGAGGGGGCCCACCAGGTGGGCACAACCCACCTGGGCGCGCCAGGGAGCACAGGCGTGCTCTGGTGTGTTGTGGCCTCCTCGGCCCACCACCGATGCCCCTCTTCTGGTATATAACTCATTTTGACCTAGAAAAATGAGGGGAGGACTTTCAGGACGAAGCGTCGCCGTCTCGAGGCAAAACTTGGGCAGGAGCACTTTTGCCCTCCGGCGGAGCAATTTTGCCGGGGGAACTTCCCTCCCAAAGGGGAAAATCATCGTCATCATCATCACCAACAACTCTCCCATCTTTGGGAGGGCTATCTCCATCAACATCTTCAACAGCACCATCTCCTCTCAAACCCTAGCTCATCCCTTGTGTTCAATCTTTGTACCAGAACCTTAGATTGGTGCTTGTGGATGACTAGTAGTGTTGATTACATCTTGTAGTTGATTACTATATGGTTTATTTGGTGGAAGATTATATGTTCAGATCCATTATGATATTTAATACCCCTCTGATATTGAGCATGATTATTATTTGTTAGTACTTACTTTTGTTCTTGAGGTCACGGGAGAAGTCATGTTGCAAGTAATCATGTGAACTTGATATGTGTTCGATATTTTGATGATATGTATGTTGTTATTCCCTTAGTGGTGTCATGTGAACGTCGACTACATGGCACTTCACCATATTTGGGCCTAAGGGAATGCATTGTGGAGTAGTTATTAGATGATGGGTTGCTAGAGTGATAGAAGCTTAAACCCTAGTTTATGCGCGACTTCGTAAGGGACCGATTTGGATCCAAAAGTTTAATGCTATGGTTAGATTTTATCTTAATACTTTTCTTGTAGTTGCGGATGCTTGCGAGGGGGTTAATCATAAGTAGAAGGTTTGTTCAAGTAAGAACAGTACCTAAGCACTGATCCACCCACATATCAATTTATCAAAGTAGCGAACACGAATCAAGCCAACATGATGAAAGTGACATGGTGAAATTCCCGTGTACCCTCAAGAACGCTTCGCTTATCATAAGAAACCGTTTTGGCCTGTCCTTTGCCTCAAAAGGATTGGGCTACCTTGCTGCACTTTTGTTACCGTTACCGTTACTTGCTTGTTACAAATTATCTTGCCATCAAACAACTTGTTACCTACAATTTCAGTACTTGCAGATGTTACCTTGCTGAAAACCACTTGTCATTTCCTTCTGCTCCTCGTTGGGTTCGACACTCTTACTTATCAAAAGGACTATGATTGATCCTCTATACTTGTGGGTCAACAAGGCTCTTTTCTGGCGCCGTTTCCGGGGAGTGAAGCGCTCTTGGTAAGTGGAAATTGGTAAGGGAAAATTATTACTACATGCTGAAATTTATTGTCACTTGTTACTATGGAGAATCATCCTTTGAGGGGTTTGTTCGGGGTATCTTCACCTCGACCGAAACCACAATTAGTTGCCCCTCAACCTACTACACCTACTGAAAATATTGGTTATGAAATTCCTTCGGGTATGATAGAACAACTGCTAGCTAATCCTTATGCAGGAGATGGAACTAAACATCCTGATGTGCACTTGATATATGTGGATGTAATTTGTGGATTATTTAAGCTTGCAGGTTTGCCCGGAGATGAAGCTAAGAAGAAGGTTTTCCCATTATCTTTAAAGGGAAAAGCATTGTCATGGTATAGGCTATGCGATGATATTGGATCTTGGAATTGGAATCGATTGAAATTGGAATTTCATCAAAAAAATTATCCTATGCATCTAGTTCATCGTGATCGGAATTATATATATAAGTTTTGGCCTCGTGAAGGAGAAAGTATCACTCTAGCTTGGGGGAGGCTTAAGTCAATGTTATATTCATGCCCCAATCATGAGCTCTCAGGAGAAATTATTATTCAGAATTTTTATGCTTGGCTTTCTCATGATGATCGATCCATGCTCGATACTTCTTGTACTGGTTCTTTTATGAAGAAGACTATTGAATCCAGGTGGGATCTTTTAGAAAGAATTAAATGCAACTCTAAAGATTGGGAACTCGATGAAGGTAAAGAGTCAGGTATTAAGCTTGAATTTGATTGTGTTAAATCTTTTATGAATACCGATGCTTTTCACAAGTTTAGCACTAAATATGGACTTGACTCTGAGATAGTAGCCTCCTTTTGTGAATCATTTGCTACTCATGTTGATCTCCCTAAGGAGAAGTGGTTTAAATATCACCCACCTATTAAAGAATAAATTAAAGAACCTGACATAGCTAAAGATGAAACTATCATTTACAATGTTGACCCAGTTGTTCCTACTGCTTATATTGAAAACCCAGCTTTACCAGTTAGGATAAAGGAGCATGCTAAGGTTTCAACTGTGGTTCACAAAAGTCATATTCGAGCACCTAAACCTGCTGAACAAATTAAAGTAGAACCTAGTGTTGCTATGGTTAAAGATCTCCTGGTAGAAAATATTTATGGGCATGTTATTATTTCTGTGATGAAGCTGCTAGAATTGCCAAACCCGATGAAAAAGATAAACATAGACCTGTTGTTGGCATGCATGTTGTCTCAGTTAAAATAGGAGATCATTGTTATCATGGTTTATGTGATTTAGGTGCTAGCGTGAGTGCTATTCCTTTTACCTTATACCAAGAAATTATGAATAATATAGCACCCACTGAAATAGAAGACATAGATGTTACTATTAAACTTGCTAATAGAGACACCATCACACCACTGGGATAGTTAGAGATGTTGAAGTCTTGTGTGGGAAAACAAAATACCCTACTGATTTTCTAGTTCTTGGTTCCCCATAAGATGACTTTTGTCCCATTATCTTTGGTAGACCTTTCTTGAACACCGTTAATGCTAAAATAGATTGTGAGAAACAAACCGTCGGTGTTAGTTTTGTTGATGAGTCTCATGAGTTTAATTTTTCCAAGTTTAATAGACAACCTCACAAGAAAGAATTACCTAGTAAGGATGAAATAATTGGTCTTGCTTCTATTGTCGTGCCTCCTACTGATCCACTAGAACAATATTTGCTAGACCATGAAAATGATATGCATATGAATGAAAGATATGACATAGATAAAATTTTCTTCGAACAATGACCTCTGCTCAAACATAATTTACCTATTGAAATTCTAGGAGGTCCTACTCCACTTAAAGGTGATCCTGTGTTTGAATTGAAACAATTGCCAGACACTTTGAAATATGCTTATCTTGATGAGAAAAAGATATATCCTGTTATTATTAGTGCTAACCTTTCAGAACATGAAGAAGAAAGATTATTAAAAGTTCTGAAGAACCACTGTGCTGCTATTGGATATACTCTTGATGATCTTAAGGGCATTAGTCCCACTCTCTGTTAGCACAAGATTAATATGGAACCTGATGCTAAACCTGTAGTTGATCATCAACGACGATTGAATCCCAAGATGAAATAAGTGGTAAGGACTGAAATATTAAAGCTTCTGGAAGCAGGTATAATATATCCCATAGCTAATAGTAGATGGGTTAGTCCCGTTCATTGTGTCCCTAAGAAAGGAGGTATTACCATTGTTCCTAATGATAAAAATGAACTTATTCCACAAAGAATTGTTACTGGCTATAGGATGGCAATTGATTTTAGAAAATTAAATAAAGCACCTAGAAAAGATCATTACCCCTTGCCTTTTATTGATCAAATGTTAGAAAGATTATCAAAGCACACACACTTTTGCTTCCTTGATGGATATTCTGGTTTTTCTCAAATACCTGTTTCACAACCTGATCAAGAGAAAACCACCTTTACTTGCCCTTTTGGAACTTATGCTTATAGACGTATGCCTTTTGGTTTATGCAATGCACCTACTACCTTTCAAAGATGTATGACTGCTATATTCTCTGATTTTTGTGAAAATATTGTTGAGGTTTTCATGGATGATATTTCTGTTTATGGAACTTCTTTTGATGATTGTTTAAGCAACCTTGATCGAGTTTTGCACAGATGTGAGCAGACTAATCTTGTCTTGAGTTGGGAGAAATGCCACTTTGTGGTTAATGATGGTATTGTTTCGGCGCATAAATTTTCTGAACGAGGTATTGAGGTGGATAAAGCTAAAGTTGATGCAATTGAGAAAATGCCATGTCCTAGAGATATCAAAGGTATTCGTAGTTTCCTTGGTCATGCTGGTTTCTATAGGATGTTTATTAAAGACTTCTCTAAAATTTCTAGGCCTCTTAAAAATCTTTTACAAAAGGATGTTCCATTTGTTTTTTATGATGATTGTGTAGAAGCCTTTGAAACACTTAAGAAAGCTTTAACTTCTGCACCTATTGTTCAACCACTTGATCGGAACTTGCCTTTTGAAATTATGTGTGATGCTAGTGATTATGTTGTTGGTGCTGTTCTACGACAAAGAGTTGATAAGAAACTAAATGTTATTCATTATGCTAGCAAAACTCTAGACACTTCCCAAAGAAATTATGCTACTACTGAAAAAGAATTTTTAGCAGTTGTGTTTCTTGTGACAAATACAGATCTTACAATGTTGATTCTAAAGTTATTGTTCACACCGATCATGCTGCTATTAAATATCTTATGGAAAAGAAAGATGCTAAACTTAGGCTCATTATGTGGGTTCTCTTGCTACAAGAATTTGATTTACATATAACTGATAGAAAAGGAGCTAAGAACCCCGTAGCTGATAACTTGTCTAGGTTAGAGAATATCCTTGACGACCCACTACCCATTGATGATAGCTTCCCTGATGAACAACTAGCTACAATAAATGTTTCTCATATCACTCGTTGGTATGCTAATGATACGTCTCCAACGTATATATAATTTTTTATTGTTCCATGCTATTGTATTATCCATCTTGGATGTTTTATATGCATTTATATGCTATTTTATATGATTTTTGGGACTAACCTATTAACCTAGAGCCCAGTGCCAGTTTCTGTTTTTTCCATGTTTTTGAGTTTCGCAGAAAAGGAATATCAAACGGAGTCCAATTGGCCTGAAAATTTATGAAGAATATTTTTGGAAAATATGAATAATACTGGAACAAAAAGATATCGGACAGGAGTCCCGAGGTCACCACAAGGGTGGAGGGCGCCCCCCCTAGGGCGCGCCCCCCGTCCTTGTCGTCGCCTCGTGGGCCCCCTTGACTTGCCCCCGATGCCAACACCTCTTATAAATCCCAAAAACCCCAGAACAAAACCTAGATCGGGAGTTCCGCCGCCGCAAGCCTCTGTAGCCACCAAAAACCAATTGGGGCCCTGTTCCGGCACCCTGCCGGAGGGGGAAATCATCACCGGTGGCCATCTTCATCATCCCGGCGGTCTCCATGACGAGGAGGGAGTAGTTCATCCTCGGGGCTGAGGGTATGTACCAGTAGCTATGTGTTTGATCTCTCTCTCTCTCGTGTTCTTGATTTGGCACGATCTTGATGTACCGCGAGCTTTGCTATTATAGTTGGATCTTATGATGTTTCTCCCCTCTACCTTCTTGTAATGGATTGAGTTTTCCATTTGAAGTTATCTTATCGGATTGAGTCTTTAAGGATTTGAGAACACTTGATGTATGTCTTGCATGTGCTTATCTGTGGTGACAATGGGATATTCATGTGATCCACTTGATGTATGTTTTGGTGATCAACTTGCGGGTTCTGTGACCTTGTGAACTTATGCATAGGGGTTGGCACACGTTTTCGTCTTGACTCTCCGGTAGAAACTTTGGGGCACTCTTTGAAGTTCTTTGTGTTGGTTTGAATAGATGAATCTGAGATTGTGTGATTCATATCGTATAATCAAACCCGCGGATACTTGTGGTGACATTGGAGTATCTAGGTGACATTAGGGTTTTGGTTGATGTGTGTCTTAAGATGTTATTTTAGTACGAACTCTAGGGCTGTTTGTGACACTTATAGGAATAGCCCAATAGATCGATCAGAAAGAATAACGTTGAGGTGGTTTTGTACCCTACAATAATCTCTTCGTTTATTCTCCGCTATTAGTGACTTTGGAGTGACTCTTTGTTGCACGTTGAGGGATTGTTATATAATCTAATTATGTTATCATTGTTGAGATAACTTGCACTAGTGAAAGTATGAACCCTAGGCCTTGTTTCGAAGCATTGCAATACCGTTTTCGCTCACTTTTGTTACTTACTACCTTGCTGTTTTTATATTTTCATATTACAAAAACCTATATCTACCATCCATATTGCACTTGTATCACCATCTCTTCACCGAACTAGTGCACCTATACAATTTACCATTGTATTGGGTGTGTTGGGGACACAAGAGACTCTTTGTTATTTGGTTGCAGGGTTATTTGAGAGAGACCATCTTCATCCTACGCCTCCCATGGATTGATAAACCTTAGGTCATCCACTTGAGGGAAATTTGCTACTGTCCTACAAAACTCTGTGCTTGGAGGCCCAACACGAGTCTACAAGAAGAAGGTTGCGTAGTAGACATCAAGCTCTTTTCTGGCGCCGTTGCCGGGGAGGTTAGT
Organism: Thinopyrum elongatum; assembly: GCA_011799875.1. Lineage (NCBI taxonomy): Eukaryota > Viridiplantae > Streptophyta > Magnoliopsida > Poales > Poaceae > Thinopyrum > Thinopyrum elongatum. The sequence continues at coordinate 447,588,592 of CM022299.1, forward strand.
TCTTGAAGGTATATCGTTAGATCTCGCAATTGAATCTTTTAGTTTCTTGTTTTATCACTAGTTTAGTCTATAAAAGAAAACTACAAAAAAAATGGAATTGAGGTTGCCTCGTATGCTTCATCTTTTTAATGTCTTCCGTGAAAATAAGGATTCCGATAATTGTGCTCAATTGCTAGAAGAAGAAGTCTATAAAATGTTTGGCACTAAATTTTTGAATGATTGCAATGTTGTTAGTATGAATTCCTTGAATATCCATGATGCTAATGATATGCAAAGCTACAAGCTTGGGGATGCTATGTTTGATGAAGATGATATTTTTAGTCTCCCTAGTTTTGATGAGAATATTTATTATGATGATAGCATGCCTCCTATTTATGATGATTATATTGATGAAAGTGGGTTTGGAAGAGTGTCAACTCTAGGTACTAATGATCCCACTATTTTGGAGGGTGTTGAATCTTTTCACAATATTGATAAAAGTGGATTTGGAGAGGTCATGACTTTATTTAGTGATGAATCCACTATTTCGGAAGAGGTTCCAATTGATTATGAGAACAAAGTTGCTATGTATGATGATTATTGTGATGACATGTATGCTATAAAGAATAATGATAACCATGAAACTTGTCATCATGATTTTAATTTTCAATTGGATTATGCCTCACATGATAGTTATTTTGTTGAGTTTGCTCCCACTACTATTCATGAGAATAAATTTGCTTATGTGGAGAGTAGTAAAATTTCTATGCTTATGAATCGTGAAAAGAATGCTTTATGTGATAGTTTTATTGTTGAATTCATTCATGATGCTACTGAAAATTATTATGAGGGAGGAATATATGCTTGTAGGAATTGCAATAATATCAAGTTTCCTCTCTATGTGTTGAAAATCTTGAAGTTTTGCTTGCTTTACCTTCCTATGCTAGTTGATTCTTGCTCCAATAAATTGTTTTCTCACAAAATTACTATGCATAGGAAGTGGGTTAAACTTAAATGTGCTAGTCATATTCTTCATGATGCTCCCGTTATGTTTCAATTCTTATCTTTTATGTGAGCATCATTGAAATCATCATGCCTAGCTAAAAAGGCATTAAAGAAAAGCGCTTGTTGGGAGACAACCCAATATTTACCCCTACTGTTTTTGTGTGTTCACATGATTAGGATACTGTATTAATCATGTTTTATAGCTTTTGTTTCAATAAAGTGCCAAGTAGAACCTTTGGGATAGTGTGGATGATAGTTGACTTGATTCTGTGCAAAAACAGAAACTTTTGTGCCCAGTCCAGGAATTTCTAAAATTCACTGGAACGTGCTTTTGATCTGAATTTTTTACAAAAGATTTATATACGAATTTTCTACGTTTTCCTAATTTTTCAGAATTTTTAGAGTTACAGAGGTATGGAAAGTTTCGAGATTACTACAGACTGTTCTGTTTTAAACAGATTCTGTTTTCTATGTGTTGTTTGCTTATTTTGATGAATCTATGAGTAGTATCGGAGGGTATGAACCATAGAGAAGTTGGAATACAGTATATATAACACCAATATAAATTTAGAATGAGTTCACAACAGTACCTAAGTGGTGATTTATTTTCTTATACTAACGGAGCTCATAAGATTTTCTGTTGAGTTTTGTGTTGTGAAGTTTTCAAGTTTTGGGTGAAGTTTCGATGGACTACGGAATAAGGAGTGGCAAGAGCCTAAGCTTGGGTATGCCCAAGGCACCCCAAGGTAATATTCAAGGAATACCCAAGAAACTAAGCTTGGGGATGACCCGGATGGCGTCCCCTCTTTCGTCTTCGTTCATCGGTAACCTTACTTGGAGCTATATTTTTATTCACCGCATGATATGAGTTTTGCTTGGAGCGTCATTTTATTTTATTAGTATTTGCTTTCTGTTATTTATATTAAGGTTTTGTATCTTTTATTTCAATAAAAGTGTCAACCTTAGCCTTTACCATGCTTATTTTGCAAGTCTATATGTTGCTGTTTTGAAAACAGAAAGTTTTCTATCATTGTCTGAATTCTTCTGGAAAGTCAGAACGTGGTAAAATCTTGAAATTTTTACACAATGAGTAACAAAAAATTTTATACAGTGTGGTCAATTTTCAGAATTTTTGGAGTTAGGGAAATATGAGTACAATTGCACTCTTTACAGACTATCCTGTTTAGATAGATTGCTGTTATGTTTGCATTGTTTGCATATGTTTACTTGTTTAATGATTCTATTTGAGGATAGGAGTATTAAATATGCAGAGGCATTTAGTATACAATGCTAAATAATAATTTTTTTATATGATTTTTGGGACTAACCTATTAACCTAGAGCCCAGTGCCAGTTTCTGTTTTTTCCTTGTTTTTGAGTTTCGCAGAAAAGGAATATCAAACGGAGTCCAATTGGCCTGAAAATTTATGGGGAATATTTTTGGAAAATATGAATAATACTAGAACAAAAACATATCGGACAGGAGTCCTGAGGCCACCACAAGGGTGGAGGGTGCCCCACGTCCTTGTCGTCACCTCGTGGGCCCCCTTGACTTGCCCCCGGCGCCAACACCTCTTATAAATCCCAAAAACCCCAGAACAAAACCTAGATCGGGAGTTCCGCCGCAGCAAGCCTCTGTAGCCACCAAAAACCAATCGGGACCCTGCTTCGGCACCCTGCCAGAGGGGGAAATCATCATCGGTGGCCATCTTCATCATCCCGGCGGTCTCTATGACGAGGAGGGAGTAGTTCACCCTCGGGGCTGAGGGTATGTACCAGTAGCTATGTGTTTGATCTCTCTCTCTCTCTCTCGTGTTCTTGATTTGGCACAATCTTGATGTACCGCGATCTTTGCTATTATAGTTGGATCTTATGATGTTTCTCCCCCTCTACCTTCTTGTAATGAATTGAATTTTCCCTTCGAAGTTATCTTATCGGATTGAGTCTTTAAGGATTTGAGAACACTTGATGTATGTCTTGCATGTGTTTATCTATGGTGACAATGGGATATTCACGTGATCCACTTGATGCATGTTTTGGTGATCAACTTGCGGGTTCTGTGACCTTGTGAACTTATGCATAGGGGTTGGCACACGTTTTCATCTTGACTCTCCGGTAGAAACTTTGGGGCACTCTTTGATGTTTTTTGTGTTGATTTGAATAGATGAATCTGAGATTGTGTGATGCATATCATATAATCAAACCCACGGATACTTGTGGTGACATTGGAGTATCTAGGTGACATTAGGGTTTTGGTTGATGTGTGTCTTAAGGTGTTATTTTAGTACGAACTCTAGGGCTGTTTGTGACACTTATAGGAATAGCCCAATAGATCAATCAGAAAGAATAACTTTGAGGTGGTTTCGTACCCTACAATAATCTCTTCGTTTATTCTCCGCTATTAGTGAATTTGGAGTGACTCTTTGTTGCACGTTGAGGGATTGTTATATGATCTAATTATGTTATCATTGTTGAGAGAACTTGCACTAGTGAAAGTATGAACCCTAGGCCTTGTTTCGAAGCATTGCAATACCGTTTTCGCTCACTTTTTTTACTTACTACCTTGCTGTTTTTATATTTTCAGATTACAAAAACCTATATCTACCATCCATATTGCACTTGTATCACCATCTCTTCGCCGAACTAGTGCACCTATACAATTTACCATTGCATTGGGTGTGTTGGGGACACAAGAGACTCTTTGTTATTTGGTTGCAGGGTTGTTTGAGAGAGACCATCTTCATCCTACGCCTCCCACGGATTGATAAATCTTAGGTCATCCACTTGAGGGAAATTTGCTACTGTCCTACAAAACTCTGCGCTTGGAGGCCCAACACGAATCTACAAGAAGAAGGTTGCGTAGTAGACATCAGCTGACTATGCTAATTATATTGTTGCTAAATACCTACCACCTAGTTTCACTTACCAACAAAAGAAAAAGTTCTTCTATGATTTAAGACATTACTTTTGGGATGACCCACATCATTATAAAGAAGGAGTAGACGGTATTATTAGACGATGTGTACATGAGCATGAACAGGAACAAATCTAACGGAAATGTCACTCCGAAGCTTATGGAGGGCATCATGTGGGAGATAGGACTGCTCACATGGTATTGCAATCTGGTTTTATTGGCCTACTCTCTACAAGGATGCCCGTAAGTTTGTTTTATCTTGTGATGAATGTCAACGAATTGGCAATATTGGTAAGTGTCAAGAAATGCCTATGAATTATTCACTTGTTGTTGAACCATTTGATGTTTGGGGTTTTGATTATATGGGACCTTTTCCTTCCTCTAATGGGTATACACATATTTTGGTTGCTGTTGATTACGTTACCTAGTGGGTAGAAGCTATTCCAACTAGTAGTGATGATCATAACACTTCCATTAAAATGCTTAAAGAAGTTATTTTCCCGAGGTTTGGAGTCCCTAGATATTTAATGACTGATGGTGGTTCACACTTTATTCATGGTGCTTCACCTAAAATGCTTGCTAAATACGATGTTAACCATAGAATTGCATCACCCTATCATCCTCAATCTAGTGGTCAAGTTGAACTTAGCAATAGAGAAATAAAACTAATACTTCAAAAAACTGTTAATAGGTCCCGAAAGAATTGGTCTAAGAAATTAGATGATGCACTTTGGGCCTACCGAACAGCATATAAAAATCCTATGGGTATGTCTCCCTACAAAATGGTCTATGGAAAAGTTTGTCATTTGCCTCTTGAGTTAGAACATAAAGCATATTGGGCAATTAAAGAACTCAACTATGATTTCAAACTTGCCGGTGAAAAGACGTTATTTGATATTAGCTCACTTGATGAATGGAGAACCCAAGCTTATGAAAATGCCAAGTTATTTAAAGAAAAAGTTAAAAAATGGCATGACAAGAGAATTCAAAAGCGGGAATTCAAAGTTGGAGAATACGTTCTGTTGTACAACTCTCGTTTCAGGTTCTTTGCAGGGAAACTTCTCTCTAAATGGGAAGGACCATATATCATCGAAGAGGTTTACCGCTCTGGAGCTATCAAAATAAATAATGCCGAAGGTACTAACCCGAAGGTGGTCAATGGGCAAAGAATTAATCACTATATCTCAGGTACGCCTATTAATGTTGAAAGCAATATTATTCAAACTATGACACCTGAGGAACACATAAAGGAGACCTTCTGGAACACTCCAGAATAATTAAAAAAGAGGAGGTACGTGATACGGTAAGTAAACGGACTCCGAAAAATCCGCAAAAATATTTTCTGTCAGTTTTGGAATATATTAAAATTAGGAAAATAAGAAACAACCAGGAAGGCACCCGAGGAGGGCACAAGACACCTGGGCGCGCCAGGGCCCCCTGGCGCGCCCAGGTGGGTTGTGCCCACCTCGAGAACCTTCCCGACTCCGTTTTCCTCCCGTTTGCTTGTTTCCCAAGATAAAAAATCATTATATACCCCCTGAACGTATTGGTCACCGTATCACGGAGAAATCTTCCGTTCTTCTTTCTTGCTGTTTTCTGGTAGATCTAGATCGCCATGGCTGCTTCGAGCTCCTCCAAGGACAAGTTCTTCGAGAACGTCATCAACCCGTATTTGCGGGAGGTGATGCAGCACCCTCAAGCCATTGAGATGCGTGAGGGGGTGCTCCATATCCGGGACGTCCAAGGTCCCAAGGGGAAGGGGGCCATGGAGGCCAGGCTTGAAGCTATGGAGCAGGAGGTCTTCAAGTGCAAGGGGATGGTGGAACGTGGACTCAATGCCAATCACCTCATGATCGTGGATTACACCCGTGATCTCAAGGTGGATGACAAATCCATGAATGACATCGTCTTCACCTTCAACGAGCAAATCAACTTTCTACAAAGCCAAATCTATAATCTCCAAAACCAAGTCTTTGAATATGAGGCAAGGTTTAAAGGTATGAGTTTGGCTGCTAGTTGCAGGACTCGCGAGACTCGTTCCTTCGCTTATGATGGTGAGCCATTGCCATGGAAACTGGAAGATAAGATCGCTACCTCATCAACACCACCACCTTCTTCATCACCAAAGGAGACTTGATTTCATGGTATGGACACTCCCCTTGGCTTGTGCCAAGCTTGGGGGAGTTGTCCCGGTATCGTATCACCACCACTATCTTTGTTTTATCTACTTTAGTTCGATCTTTAGTTTTCCTATGATCTAGTTGAATAAAAGTTTAGTTCGATCCTTTCTTTTCAAGTGTTTGCTTAGTGATCTATCTATCGATGTAATCGTGTTCGAGATATATAATAAAGAGTAGTTTGAGTCTTGTTTCTTTACTTTAATGTTTCAATAAAAAGAAAAGAAAATAAATGAATAAGATCATATGCTAATCTTATGGTAAGTAAGGACATCACATAAGGAAAAGTATAATTGGTAAAATTTGTTGGAGATTGACAAACATAGCATTGGTCAATGATGCAACTCATGAAAGAATTAATAAGGGAAGAGAAGATTCACATGCAAATACACTATCTTGGACATCTTTTATGATTGTGAGCCCCCATAAAATATTTTGTGTCAAAATAGTTGACGTTGGACAAGGAAGACAACGTAATGATTTATGTTTGTTCATATTCACATAGAAGTTATATTATCATAGATCCTTTAACATGTGGTGCTTGCTCAATATATTTTCTAGCCAAAAATTCCGCACTAAGTGGAGATACTACTTGTGCATCCAAAACCCTTAACCCAAATCTCATTTCGAGAGTCCACCATACCTACCTATGGATTGAGTAAGATCCTTCAAGTAAGTTGTCATCGGTGCAATAAGGCAATAAAAATTGCCTCTAAAAGTGTTGGATCATTTAGTGTAAGAGAAAATTGAGCGTTGTACGAACTTGTGATGGCAAAGAATAAAAGCGACAGACTGCATAATAAAGGTTGCTATCATTAGGGGAAATATAACATGACATTCTTTTGCATTAATGGACTTGGCATACAAACAAATAAGCGCATGACAACCTCTGCTTCCCTCTACAAAGGGCCTATCTTTTACTTTTATGCATTTACTTTTATGTAAGAGTCAAAGTATTCTTCCCTATTCCTTTTTATTTTCTCTTTTTGCAAGCACCATGTGGTGAGGAAAGATCTAGGCACATATATCCAGTTGGATATGAGTAGGCATGAGTTATTATTGTTGACATCACCCTTGAGGTGAATACGTTGGGGGGCGAAACTATAAGCCCCTATCTTTCTATGTGTCCGGTTGAAACTTTTTGTTCATGGGTACGCTGTGAGTGTTAGCAATCATAGAAGATTAAATGATGGTTGAGTATGTGGACTTGCCTAAAGGCTCTGATACGTGACCCTTCCTAAAAATATGATGAATTTTAGTTGCAAAGTTGACTGAGAACATAGTTTGTTGGTTCTCAATAAGGTTTATGCTTTATACTTCAATGTTGTGATGAATTGTTACTTGTTCATGAGAAGTTATATGATAAAAGTTATGTGATAAAAGTTATTTGATAAATTTTTATGTTAAAGTTATTTGTTGTTATAATAATACGCATAATGTTTCTATGTCCGTATTTTGTTTTTATCGACACCTCTCTCTCTAAGCATGTGGACATGTTTTTTGATTTCGGTTTTCGCTGAGGACAAGCGAGGTCTAAGCTTGGAGGAGTTGATACGTCCATTTTGCATCATGTTTTCCTATTGTTATTTATAATGTTTTTATTAATAATAATGCTTTTGGGAGTAATTCTAATGCCTTTTCTCTCATAATTTGCAAGGTTTACACAAAGAGGGAGAATACTGGCAGCTGGAATTCTGGACCTGAAAAGCATGTCAGAGCTATCTATTCTGCACAACTCCAAATAAGCTGAAGCTTCACGGAGATTTTTTTATGGATTATTTAAGAATTATTGGAGCAAATAACTACCAGAGGGGGCCCACCAGGTGGGCACGCCAGGGAGCCCAGGCGTGCCCTGGTGGGTTGTGCCCTCCTCGGCCCACCTCCGGTGCCCCTCTTCTAGTATATAATTCATTTTGACCTAGAAAAAATGAGGGGAGGACTTGTGGGACGAAGTGCCGCCGTCTCGAGGCAAAACTTGGGCAGGAGCACTTTTGCCCTCCGGCGGAGCGATTCCGCCAGGGGAACTTCCCTTCCGGAGGGGGAAATCATCGTCATCGTCATCACCAACAACTCTCCCATCTCTGGGAAGGCTATCTCCATGAACATCTTCAACAGCACCATCTCCTCTCAAACCCTAGTTCATATCTTGTGTTCAATCTTTGTACCAGAACCTTAGATTGGTGCTTGTGGGTGACTAGTAGTGTTGATTACATTTTGTAGTTTATTACTATATGGTTTATTTGGTGGAAGATTATATGTTTGGATCCATTATGCTATTTAATGCCCCTCTGATCTTGAGCATGATTGTTATTTGTGAGTACTTACTTTTGTTCTTGAGGTCACGGGAGAAGTCATGTTGCAAGTAATCATGTGAACTTGATATGTGTTCGATATTTTGATGATATGTATGTTGTTATTCCCTTAGTGGTGTCATGTGAACGTCGACTACATGACACTTCACCATATTTGGGCCTAAGGGAATGCATTGTGTAGTAGTTATTAGATGATGGGTTGCTAGAGTGACAGAAGCTTAAACCCTAGCTTATGCGCTACTTCGTAAGGGACCGATTTGGATCCAAAAGTTTAATGCTATGGTTAGATTTTATCTTAATACTTTTCTCGTAGTTGCGGATGCTTGCGAGGGGGTTAATCATAAGTAGGAGGTTTGTTCAAGTAAGAACAGCACCTAAGCACCGATCCACCCACATATCAAATTATCAAAGTAGCGAACACGAATCAAGCCAACATGATGAAAGTGGCATGGTGAAATTCCCGTGTACCCTCAAGAACGCTTCGCTTATCATAAGAGACCATTTTGGCCTGTCCTTTGCCTCAAAAGGGTTGGGCTACCTTGCTGCACTTTTGTTACCGTTACCGTTACTTGCTTGTTACAAATTATCTTGCTATCAAACAACTTGTTACCTAAAATTTCAGTGCTTGCAGATATTACCTTGCTGAAAACCACTTGTCATTTCCTTCTGCTCCTCGTTGGGTTCGACACTCTTACTTATCGAAAGGACTACGATTGATCCCCTATACTTGTGGTTCATCACGTATATGTGTGATCATTGCCATGAATAGGTCATAACTATGCGCTTTTCTATCAACTGTCCAACAGTAATTTGTTTACCAACCACATGCTATGTGTTCGAGAGAGAAGCCTCTAGTGAAAACTATGGCCCCGGGTCTACTTTAATCATATTATAAAAACCAAAATACCTTGCTGCAATTTATTTACTTTTATTTTGTTTTGCAATTTATCTATCTACCTATACAAGATTTGATCCTTGCGAGTAACGAGTTCAAGGCGATTGACAACCCTCTTGCCCGTGTTGGGTGCAAGTATTTGCTTTTCTGTGTGGATGTGCCGTTCACGAGGATTTGCATGGTTCTCCTATTGGTTCGATAAACCTTGGTTCTCACTGAGGGAAATACTTATCTCTACTGTATTGCTTCACCCTTCCTCTTCGGGGAAAATCCAACGCAGCTCACAAGTAGCAGCCTGCGAGGCGGAGTAGGCAGAATCGCACGCCAACTTGGACAGGGACAAGGAAGCCCTTCGTGCCCGCATCATCGAGAAGTGGCAATGGAGTGAGGTCTATGACATGGAAAAAGAGCAAAGTAGGGCGGTTAGTGATATGGTTGGACTGCTTCCCCACGAAGAAGAAGAACGAGGACGGCGACGGATTGGACATCTCCAACAATGAGCAGATCTGCCTTCGTCCATTTTGCACCTTCGACCGCTACTCCCACAAGGAAGACAGAAGTTCAAGGGCGGCCATGGATAAACTTCTACCATTATTGTTTCATTCCTAGTTGGTAAAACATGTCAAGTTTTGGTAGTCCGATGACATGTGTGTTCAACTACATATGTAATTTAACATTGCATGAGACTAGTATGGATTTAAGGATTTGGTTTGATGGATCCGGTTGTGGAGGCGGACTTTTGATGTCTGCGCAATCACTCTCCGTGGGCGCGTCCATGGACTTGTAGGGGCCCGATTTGGCAATCCTGTCGTAGATGCTCTAGAAACCTCAGTCTAGCGCTGTCGGGCACTACGCCACTTGGGGCAGGTGATACATCTCCAACGTATATATAATTTATGAAGTCTTCATGTCATGTTTACAACAATTTTATATGGTTTTGGTATAATTTGAATGAAACTAATCCGGACTGACGCTGTTTTCAGCAGAACTACCATGGTGATGTTTTTTTTTGGGCAGAAATAAAAGTTCTAGGAATGAGCTGAAACTTTTTGACAATTTTTTTGCAACAAAAGAGAACCAAGAAGCTTCGGGGGAGCACCAGAAGACCCACAGGGGGCCCATGATAGGTGGGAACCCGATGAACGAGTTCACGCCCGAGGGTGGCCCGATCTTCACGTCGTAGGATCGAATCGGGATGGATAACTAGCTGCAAGCAGCCGGGATAACTAGCTTTATACCTGCCAAGGTTGGATGCAACCTGTACGTTGGGGATGGCTGACCGAAGCTACAAGAACTCCAACCCGCTGTCCGAACAATCGCAGAACCACAAACCGGGACTAATCCACACAAAACAGACGGAACCGTAGAGCACGAACTAGGGGGAACCAGAGGCTCCTTCTCGCGAATCCGAATGAACTCACAAGAGCAAAGGTAGCAAGGATCTCTTGGATCTCTCTAGCAGTCTTGTTGCATAAGCTTGTAGCTGAATGGTTTGACAAAAGGTTTCTAGGAGGATGGGGGAGATGAGGTTTTATAGCAGGGACAACCCCCCTTAGCTAGGTGTGAAAATAGTTTCAAAAGTAAGCAGGTTTGCATGGCTTCCTTGGGGGAATAAGCAGTCAACTTTGGGAGTTGTTGGAGAGCTCCTCGGAAATTCGCGAAGCCTTGACAGCCTGGACACCTTCCGTGAGAATGACTAGAGCTTTTGACTCACAACTCCAAATGATGTGAGGTTTTTTGCATTGGAAAGATAATTTGATGTAGCTTCTATTGATGTACCCCTATGGCCCCGTCTCTCCACCACATGGGTGTGGCACAATGAAACATCAGAGGTAAAAACTAACAGCATCAGCTTCACTTGAAACTTGTTTTCTCCAAAGTTGTTCCTCCAAACCGGTTGCTTCAAGAGCTCATAGGTTGTTGGATTTCTTCCATGTGATACCTGGGCATATGTTTGCTTGATTCGACTTAGTAATTCTTTCTAACTAAATTTTGCACATTTTGGAAATGCCATGTATGATGTACCCATGTGCTCATCATCCTCCCTCCCTTGATGAAGAGTCGTCCTCGACTCTCTTTGATCTACAAAAGATAAGTAGAAGGGAAGTAGATAATATCCATGAAAAGAAATGATGCGATCCTCATTTGTAGCTTTCACCTTTGAATTGTGTTGCATCTGATCATGTACTTGTTTGTCACAATGTGCCATTTGTCCATAGATGATTGGTGTTGTTTTGATGATCGAGATGTCCTCATGATCCCCCCTTTCTTGAAAAGGAGTCATCCTTGTCTCTGCCTGATCATCACAGAAAAGAAAGCAGGGCAATACCAAATCATAATGCAAAGGTTTCATGATATAGAGAATTTTAGTTTTCAACTTTGCTATCTTATGGACGAAGCCAATATGATGCTTTGTTCGACTTAGGAGTTCCTTCCAACAAACATTTCCATGAATTACAAACTTGTAATCAACAATGATCATGTTCATATCATCCTCCCTCTCTTGAAGAAAAGTCTTCCTTGACTTTATTTGGTCTACAAAATTATTGCACAAGGACAATACAAAATAACTAGGGAAAGGGAAAGATGAATAAGCATGTGCGACATTCAATTTTATTGGCTCTTTTATAGTCCCTTGAAGATTAACAAAATCATATTGCTGGATGGATGATGTATCAAACAATGTTTCTCTAATTTTATCACACCAATGCTTCAAAAACTCATAAATGAATACCTCTGGCTTCATAAAAAAGGAAGATCTTTTTTGTTTTACCTCATTGAGTACTTGAATGCCTTTCTGAAAATTGATATTCACACATGCACCTTGTGTAGTGGTGTTCCACGTGCACCACAATTGTTCTTGGATCTCGTCATCCCATCATTGCAAGAGAGCTGATAGGTATGACTTTTGCATCTGCACATATTGTAAAGAAAGAGAATTTTGTGAAAGGTTAGTCATTGAATACTTCTCTCTCTTTTCATTTGGTGGATCACTCATCTCTTTCATCTTATGGGGAAACACCTCAAGCTCACGTTTGATGGACTCACACAACTCACTAATCCTCTCTCTTGGTTGATGTGGTATATTATGTTGTGGTTCACTCATCTCGCTAATGTGGTGTGGAATGATCTCAATCTCAAATTTTGTGGACTCACGCAAGTCATTCATCCTCTCTCGCTGAATGTGTGGTATATCTTGGTGGAGATCTTTCATTTCCCTAATTTCATGATGATCAATCTGATCCTCACATTTTGTGGACACACTCACTTCACTTTTCTTATCACTCTCATTATATGGAATTTTGGAAAGTGGGCTCTCTTCCTCACATTTGGTGGAGTCACTCAACTCATTTTTCTTTTCACTCTCAAGTGGTGGAATTTTTGGAAGTGAACACTCTTCCTCACTTTTGGTGGACTCACTCAGCTTGCTTTTCTTATCACTCTCAAGTTGTTGGGTTTCGGATTGTGGACTCTCTTTCTCACATGGAATTTCTAGTGCTTCTTTCGTGGATGTCGGGGCAGTAGTGGTGGTCGAGATGGCAACATTAGGAGTGAGTTTCTTAGGTGAACATGGGCTATGAATCACCGGAGCCGCTCCATCAACCACAGTGATGCTTTGCGGTGGGTCGTTGGCGTGCCGATGGGTGCCATAACTTTTTCGTCGGCCATGACGTCCTTGCTGCGATTCATGAGCAGCAGCGACACGCCTAGGGGCAGCAGTAGATTTTCCTCGAGCATGCCATCCTTGCTGCACTTCAGGAGCAGCAGCGACACGCCCATGAGCAGCAACACCATGCCCTCGAGCATGTATTGTTTGCTGCACTTCATGAGCGGCAGGGTATTGTCGAGGTCGAACCCTATCACCACCTGCTGGAGGACGCTCGTGAAGCATCCCCTCCATGGCTCGGAGTATGTTGTTCTCAAGTTGCTGCACATCAGCGCGGGTGGCCAAACAATTTTCTTCTCCATGATTCTTTCGACGCACACTTGGTGTAGATCCTGCCATGTTAGTGGGGCTAAAAAGTGGAATAGGATAATTTTTGTGGAATCACACAACCTCACCTCTTACTCACCAAAGTCCTTATGAGTTCACATCAGATTGTGCTTCTCCCGGATGTGTTAAAGCGATTGAAAGACAGGGATCAAAGAACTAGCTTCAATTTTTGGTGGAGCTCGGTGGGGTAAACAAAAATGGGCTTGTGCTGAAATCAAGTTGATGCAAACCAATAAAAATATGTGGATAGATATGCTGCACCTTTGCACCAAGATTGAAAAACACACAACACACAAGCTTCTGAAAATTTTCTACCAAGCTGAAACTTTTGGATCTTGCACAACACTTTCTTTTTCTCTCTTGACTTTTTTTCTGCCACTCTTTTCTTTCTCTCTTTGATTTTTTTGCCACTTTTTTCTCTTTTTTTTTTCAAAGCAGAACAACCAAATCTGAAAGCAATTACGAAGATGAACTTAGTGCAGATCTAAAAGATGAAGAACATTCAAGGTATGCAACAACAAGATCTCAGCACCAACAAGGCTTGGATTTATTTTTGGTGGGGCTTTGGACTTCTAGGACAGAAAATATAGCATGAAAAATACTCGATCTAAAGGGATGATAGCAAGATAAACTCGGATAACAGATCCTATCGTGTCAACGAAAGCTCTGATGCCAGATGATAGGTGGGAACCCGATGAACGAGTTCACGCCCGAGGGTGGCCCGATCTTCACTTAGTAGGATCGAATCGGGAGGGGTAACTAGCTGCAAGAAGACGGGATAACTAGCTTTATACCTGCCAAGGTTGGATGCAACCCGTACGTTGGGGATGGCTGGCCGAAGGTACAAGAACTCCAACCCGCTATCCAAACAATCGCAGAACCACAAACCGGGACTAATCCACACAAAACAGCCGGAACCGTAGAGCACGAACTAGGGAGAACCAGAGGCTCCTTCTCGCGAATCCGAATGAACTCACAAAAGCAAAGGTAGCAAGGATCTCTCGGATCTCTCTAGCAATCTTGCTGCATAAGCTTGTAGCTGAATGGTTTGACAAAAGGTTTCTAAGAGGATGGGGGAGATGAGGTTTTATAGCAGGGACAACCCCCCTTAGCTAGGTGTGAAAATGGTTTCAAAAGTAAGCAGGTTTGCATGGCTTCCTTGGGGGAATAAGCAGTCAACTTTGGGAGTTGTTGGAGAGCTCCTCGGAAATTCGCGAAGCCTTGACAGCCTGGACACCTTCCATGAGAATGACTAGAGCTTTTGACTCACAACTCCAAATGATGTGAGGTTTTTTGCATTGGAAAGATAATTTGATGTAGCTTCTGTTGATGTACCCCTATGGCCCTGTCTCTCCACCACATGGGTGTGGCACAACAAAACACCAGAGGTAAAAACTGACAGCATCAGCTTCACTTGAAACTTGTTTTCTCCAAAGTTGTTCCTCCAAATCGGTTGCTTCAAGAGCTCATAGGTTGTTGGATTTCTTCCATGTGATACCTGGGCATATGTTTGCTTGATTCGACTTAGTAATTCTTTCCAACTAAATTTTGCACATTTCGGAAATGTCATGTATGATGTACCCATGTGCTCATCAGCCCACGAGCCACCTGGGCGCACCCTGGTGCCTCGTGGGCCCCCTGTGGCACCTCTTGACGTGAGACCGACGCTAAAAGTTCATATAAATAGAGAAACCCCCAGAAATAACCCTAGAACTTCGACTCCGTCGCCGCAAGCCTCTGTACCTCCACGATCTCATCTATAGCCCTGTTCGGGCACCCTGCCGGAGGGGGAAATCATCACCAGAGACCATCTTCATCATCCCGGCGGTCTCCATGATGAGGAGGGAGTAGTTCACCCTCGGGGCTGAGGGTATGTACCAGTAGTTATGTGTTTGATCTCTCTCTCTCTCGTATTCTTGATTTGACATGATCTTGATGTATCACGAGTTTTGTTAATATAGTTGGATCATATGGTGTTTTCCCCTCTCTATCTTATTATGATGAATCGAGTTTTTACCTTTGAGGTTTCACTATTATCGGATTGAATACTTGTTGGATTTGAGAACACTTGATGTATGCCTTGCATATGAATACTCGTGGTGATAGTGGGGTATTATATTGATTCACTTGATATATGTTTTGGCACTCAACTCGCGGATTCCCGAGATGACATTGGGGTAATCTATGCATAGGGGTTGATGCACGTTTTTGTCCTACTTTCTCCAGTAGAAATCTTGGGGCACTCTTTGAAGTTCTTTGTGTTGGATTAAATATTACGAATCTGAAGTTGTTTGATGTGTATCATATAATTGACTCACGGATACTTGTGGTGACGTTGGAGTATCTAGGTGACATTAGAGTTGGTTGATGTGTATCATACGGTGTTATTTTAGTACGAACTCTAGGGCTGTTCGTGACACTTATAGGGATGACTCAATAGATTGGTCGGAAAAGATAACTTTAAGGTGGTTTTGTACCCTACAAACAATTTCATCTTATTTGTTCCGCGAGATAAGAACTGTGGAGTGATTCTTTGTCGCATGTTGAGGGATTGTTATATGATTAAATTATGCTAGCATTGTTGAGAGATTGCACAAGTGAAAGTATAAACCCTAGGCCTTGTTTTCAAGCATTGCAATACCGTTTGTGTTCCGTTTTATCACTTGCTACCTTGCTGGCTTTATATTTTCAGATTATAAAAACCTATATCTACTATGCATACTACACTTGTATCACCATCTCTTCGCCAAACTAGTGCACCTATACAATTTGTCATTGTATTGGGTGTGTTGGGGACACAAGAGATTTCTTGTATTTGGTTGCAGGGTTATTTGAGAGAGACCATCTTCATCCTACGCCTCCCACGGATTGATAAACCTTAGGTCATCCACTTGAGGGAAAATTGCTACTGTCCTACAAAATTCTGCGCTTGGAGGCCCAATACGAGTCTGCAAGAATAAGTTGTGTAGTAGACATCACCAGGGAACTCGCCACTACACACAGCCCAACTACTCGCCGGAGTGAATGGAAGCAGCGGACACCTAGGCGAAGATCAACTGCCTTCGAGCTGGCTTCTCTGCTCTCAGGTCCACCCTATTAGAACCACCGCACCCACCCCAATGTTTGCCCCTCGATATTTGGGAGCACATATACAACTAGTTAGTTTTTCTGAACATACTAGTAGTTTTTTTAACTGAATGTATATTTACGATGGGAGCTTAGAAGGTAATGTGGAGTTGGCTTAGAAGGTAAGTAAATTAAGATAATTGATTATCATACGGGAAAATTTGGACGAAGGGGTGGTAGGATGAAAAATGAAACATGGAACCTTACAATCTTTTTAAGCAGTAGTAGAGACAAAGATTTACTTCTTGCTCTACATCTCCCCTTTCATGAGAGGATCGATTGGTATGGGATGTCTTAACTCCTGAAGCTTTAGCTCGGTCTACCTCTTGCACAAAGGGCGGGATGCAATCATTTCATCATTAACTTAGACAGTTTGAAGGTTATTGATACCATGAGGAATGAAGGACATTCTGCGGGCGCGGCAGTGGCGGTCTTTGATGATTATTATCATTTTGCTTGCGATTTTACTATTTTTAGGTTTGAGCATTGTAACAGAGAACTAATAAGGTCACTCATGAACTCGCTAGTCTGGCTAGATTTCATCCGTCTATTGATTGGTTTGAGGAGGCTTTAGATGAAACTGTAATATTTCTTACAAACGGTATACTCCATCCGTCCCGAATTAGGAGTTGGGCGGGTTTCATCGGTCCGTTTTAGTGTTACGTACATTCATATATGATAAATCAAAGACAACTAATTTGGAAGGAGGTAATACTTGTTATTTCAAATGAATAAAGTGTTTTGTCTTTTAAAAAAAAGTCCCGGAGCCGTGAGTCATCACTCATCACAAGCAGGAAATGTGTCGACGTGCCGAGCCGAGCCGACCCGCCCGAGTGGACAGACGCCGTCCAATTGTTTTCGTTACCACCTTCACCTTCCAGGCTCGCACAGCTGGACGACGCCCATCCGTGCTCCCGCGTACATGGCTTGATTTGATTGAAACAAAATAAGGCCCGGGCCCTCCTCGTTAAAATCAGGGGATGATTAGATTAGAAAAAAAAAAAAAAAAAAAAACAGCCGTAGGATGAAGTGGGAGCACGGGGAGGGAGCAGGCAAGCCGGATCCCGCACAGCTGCTCCAATCCCGTCCCTCGAGTCCCCATCCGTCAGATCGGAAACGCCAATACGCGCAGCGCACCTATCCCCCACTACCACCGGCAACCGACGAAACCCGCACCCACTCCACCCCCTCCTCCTCCCCTTCGGCAGCCCGACCGACGCCGCAGCCCGCATCGCCGCGATGGGCCGCAAGCTCGCGCTCCTGGTGGGCATCAACTACCCCGGCACCAAGGCAGAGCTCAAGGGCTGCCACAACGACGTTGACCGCATGCACCAGTGCCTCGTCGACCGGTTCGGCTTCGACGAGGAGGACATCACCGTCCTCCTCGACCGCGGCTCCTCCGGGCCGCAGCCCACCGGCGCCAACATCCGCCACGCGCTGGCCAAGCTCGTCGGGGACGCGCGCCCCGGGGACTTCCTCTTCTTCCACTACAGCGGCCACGGCACGCGGCTGCCGGCCGAGACCGGGCAGGACGACGACACCGGGTACGACGAGTGCATCGTGCCCAGCGACATGAATCTCATCACAGGTGCGATCGGGGACAAGATCAGCATCCGCTCCCTCCCTGTGTATTTCTCTCCTTTTTACTGAAAAAGAAAGGTAATCGAGATACGGTAGGATTAGCTAAACAGTTACAGCCTTCAGATGTGAAACCGATTTTGGAGGAGACAGGTGAACGCAGATGTGATGTGGATCTGATCCAGGATTAGGCCCTATCGAAATACTGATGAATTTATTGGGCAGTTTACGGCTCATTTATTCATTTGTTTTGCGTTGCAGTAAGTTTAAGATGATCTTGGTAAAGTTTGAACTTAATATATATGGCGTAAATGGTTGTACTAGGATAATTTGGAGCTGCAGTTCAACTGCCGAAACTATTGTGGATAGGAAGGGAACAGTAATTGGATGTAAAGATGCATATATGTGCTTACCATTTGCATAGTGTCGTTACTGTGCACATGTTTTGCACAGAATTCTGGTTTTAGTAATTCCCAAGATCTTGCAGCTGAGTGGCCGGTGTTGTTTCTGATTTGTTCCGTTGTGGGCAAAAATGATAGTTAGCACTGGCAGGAACTTATTTGAGCAATGCTTGGCCATTTGAGGAAAGGAATGTAGGTCCCCGGCGTGCGGAAGTTTCTTAGCAATTGTCTTAATAGAAAGATGAGAAGTGCTTAGGCCATATGTCAGTCTCTTGTTTCTGCATCTTTGTTCACTATATTTCAAGCTAATAGGCTGTTATTTTCAATGTAAATGATGTTCATTTTCTGCAAATTTGCTAGAGCAAGCATTTTACCCCTTTGCACTATAATTTTAAATACATTTCTGAACCATTCTGTGTCCGGTGAGTGATTCTCAGCTGTCGAAATCCCTAACCTGTTATGATCTGCAGATCAAGATTTCAGAGATCTCGTGCAGAAGGTCCCAGATGGTTGCATATTTACCATCGTCTCCGACTCATGCCACAGTGGTGGCCTACTGGACAAGGCAAAGGAACAGATAGGCAATAGCACCAGGCAGAATCAGACCCAGTCTCGTGAACCCGAAGAAGAGCGATCTCATTCTGGCAGCGGGTTCCGGTCCTTCCTCAAAGAGACGGTTCGTGACGTGTTTGAGTCTCATAGCCGCCACGGAGGTGAGGACCAGGATGAGCAACCAACTGGGGATGGCCTCACTAAAAATCGCTCCCTGCCACTCTCAACACTTATTGAGATGCTCAAGGAGCAAACTGGGAAGGATGACATTGAGGAGGGCTCAATCCGGCTGACTCTGTTTAACGTCTTCGGGGATGATGCCAGCCCAAAGATCAAGAAGTTCATGAAAGTCATGCTCGACAAGTTCCATGAAGGTGGATCAGGTGAGCAGGGCGGTGTCATGGGCATGGTTGGTGCCCTAGCTCACCAGTTCCTGAAGGCTAAGCTTGATGGCAACGAGGAAGAGACTTTCAAGCCAGCGATAGAACAAGATATGGGCAGTGCTGAGGAGGCGTATGCCGGGACTAAGTCATGGGCGCCTAACAACGGCATCCTCATCAGTGGGTGCCAAACCAGCCAGACATCAGCAGACGCAACCATACCGGGGGGTACGTCCTTCGGTGCGATGAGCAATGCCATCCAGGCCATTCTCGCGAGCGATGATGGAAAGATAACAAACAAGGATCTCGTTATGAAAGCACGCGCGGCGCTGTCCAAGCAAGGATACACTCAGCAGCCTGGCCTCTACTGCAGTGATGAGCATGTTCATGTTGCTTTCATCTGCTGAAACATGGATTGATGTTGTGCTTTGCTTTCTTTCTGTGATGAGCTGTGCACGAGAGGTTTCAGTTTTCCCTTGCCCCCCCGCGTTTGCTGTGGTTATGTATTTATGTCAAAAGCTGTGAGTTGAACTACGTCAGTACTGGAATAAGGATTTGCCATGTAAACTTTATACATAGTACACATATAGTTGCTTCTTTAGTTTCATCCAACTTGTCTAATGCGCTGTCTTTCCATACCCTTGGTGTTGTTATCCTGGTTGAGTTTTTCTTTTCTAAAAAGAGAAAAAATCTCCTAGTAGCGTTAAATTCACAAGAACCTCCTGCCGAATTCAATGCATATTTGGCTAAAAAGAACAGGAATTCAACATAAGAGGGTATACGAAACGAAGATCTTTGGTAGTGCATCTGAAATCGACCTCCAGCCATTTTTCTTTGATTATCAGACAATAGAGTAAAATACCATGAACATAACCATTTCAATCCAGTATTATACAAGCTAGACTTGAGAGCAACAGAGGCTAGCTCTGCCACACCGTGGATACTGGATTACCGGCAGGAGCTCGACGGCGGCGCGCGCCATGCTCCGTGCAGGAGGGCTAAGGCTTGGTTGCCGTGGAGCCGGCTGCATAGCAACATTCGGCGATCCGAGGGCACGGACAGTTCTGCACGCTCACCTGCCTGCCCCGCACCATCCACGGCGACGTCATCATCGCCAACAGGCACACCTGCACGACGAGGAAGACCACAAGGACACGGAGGCTGCCGATCGACATCGCCTCGTTCTCAGCAACAAGCAGACGATATGCAACGGGAGCTACTGGATCAACCACCTGCTTTTCACCCTGCGATAGCAAGATCCTCCTATTTGTACGGCGCAAGATGACCTGGACATCAATTTTTTTTTCGAAACGGAGGCAAAAATATTTGCCTCATTGATTAATTAAGAAGAAGATAATTGGCCGGTTAATTTACAGAAAACCGGGCGACAACCGATACAGACTCTCAAATGCGGATTACTCGCAAAGTAGGAAACACCAAAACCGCTCAAGCGGCCCTCTAAATAAACAACAACCGCAACCCTCGACACTTGAAGAACACAATGAAACTCCTAACAAGCACACCAACGAAAACTGACCACCCTCCATCATGAAACCACAGATGCCTTTCGGATGGCGCCACACTTCTTGTTTTTCTTCTTCTTTGGTTTCTCCTTACTTGGCGTCTTCTTTGCAGGGTCACTTGTCTTGCCAGATGTTGGCTGTTGAGCCACCCATTTGTCAAGAAAATCGTAAAACTCATTGAATTTCTTGGTGTCGTTGTAGCCAACCAAGGGGCTCATAGGAGCAGGCACCAACCAACCGGCAACATCAACATCATCGACCCGAGGAACCACCGACACAACATCCTCCACCGCAGGAACCATCGACACAATCGACTTCGGCGCCTTTAGTTGCTCACATGATAGAGATGAAGCGTGTTCCTTGCACAAAATCGTCGATGAGTCCACCTCCAAGCTTTTGGACGTCGATTGATGAAGGACAATTTAGCCATCTAGGCAGTTTAGTCATGTTGCAAGCTAATAGCCGTTCCAAAAAGAGAAATCTTTTGAGTAGGTGTAGTTATCTCTCCCCAGTGCATAAGGATGTCCATAATGATGGTCATTCGTACAACAATGCATACTTTATATACTACTCCCTCCGTCTCAAAATAATTGACTCAAGTTTGTACTAGCTTTAGTACCTGTGAAGACGGTTCTTTTTTCTTTGTTTCTTTTTCTTCCACCACATGTAATGGCTTTTTACAGAGTGTACACGGCTACTATTCTCGTATGAACATTCATAGATTTTTTTTTATACTTGATATCAGGATATCTCATATATATCATCTGTAGTATGGGCCTTGTTTTAGTACACCCCGCTTCAATAAATTCAGGGTGGTGATTAAGCTCATTTTTTTAGGGATTAAGCTCATCTCTTTCATAAAATGGAATTATAGTTTATTCCCCCGCAAAAAAGAGGTATTATAGTTTACTCCGCAAAAAATGTTATTATAGTCTATTACATGTTGGAACGTTTTTTATACTTTAGAAAGTACTGAAACGGAAGTATTATTATTTTTGGCATGAACTTTTGCTCATGTGATCCGCATGAATTTCAGTTGGGAGGCGTTTGGTACGTTGCACCGTTGTTGGACTCCCTACATCTGTGTCTGAGTAGAGCATGCCTGAGTGGATACAGCGAAACACCATGTTGTGTGACTCGTTTTGTCTCCTGCATCCTCCTCAATCTGGCTGAGAAAAACGCACACCCAGTTGTTTGGTCAACATGGTGCCAAGATTTTGCCAAAATTCATCGGTTCGTAACATGCACACATGAATACATTCGTGTGGCCCACTAGGAGATGGAGATTGCTCGTCTACTATCATCGAAACAAAAAAGCTACAACACAAAAGTCATGTGAAATGGCAAGATGAAACTAGTGGTCAAAGAAAATTTCAAATGATTGACCGATGCGATGATGTTGCCAAAATCAATCGGTTCATAATATGCACACACGCACACATAATGATGGTCATTCATACAACAATGCATACTTTGAATACCTGTAATTTTTTATTTGTTTTTCTTTCTTCTACCACATGTAATGTCTTCTTACAGAATGTACGTACACGACTACTATTCTCATATGAATATTCATAGAACTTTTTTTTATACTTGATATCCTACCATATGTTGTTTGGATCTTGCAGAGCTAATGGTCATTTTATCTGGTAGTAAGGTAAGGGCATGCAAAGTGGTTGATAAGACAGTATTATCTTAAGCCTTGCATGTAATTTAGAGATGACAATAAAAGGATGTCTACAATGGATTATCTCTTAGCCTTATCTTTAATAACTAGCAATTCCTAAAACGTGGTGAGACATATTGTGCTAAGAGACCATCTCTTAAATAAGGAAAGACAAGCCTTTTCTTATGACCTCTCTCTCCTCCACCTCAGCATTTAGCCTATGTGGCACTTCTAAGATAGCACCATTGTACATGCCCTAATTAAGTTAAGTTCTGTTGGAAGATTGCGCAATTAGTGAGGGCAAGGTCGAATCTTCTGGCTCTACTGATCTCTTTTGCGGAGCCTTGAAGTGTGTTATTTTAAGTTGATCTATTTAACTAAGAAAACAAGTTTATCATGCCACTTAGTATATTTGTTCCCTTAAATTCATTTATTTATGTTGTTGGTCTGAATTTCATCTTTGTTCAGGAGTTACCTGTTTCATGCTTGTACAAGATTCTTCTGAAGAAATTGATCTTGTATTGATCAGTTTTTTTCTTCCTAAAACACAGTTTCCAGCATAAGAATTAAGGTATGCAAGCCTTAAGTTTTCGTTAAGAAATTTCATTTTTAAGGCATGGCGGTCGAATATTCATTGCAAATAGTCTTGTACTCCCTTCATCCCATAATATAAGACTAGCTAACATGCTCGTGCGTTGCAACGGGAAAAGAAAATTTATCATAAGCCCGGCCCAGTAAACACTGCTTATGGTATCATTCCTGTGGAGAAATCATGCTCATTGATTAGAGCTCGAAGAAATGCCACCAGAAGGGGAACCTAAAGTCGACTTTTTTAGACCAATGAAAAGAGCATGCAAAACACTTGCAAGGATGAACCTAGCTTTCCATGATCAGCTTCCTACTTGGGAGTAGTTATTTCAAGATTTAGTGTTTATATAATTATGACACAACAAAGTCATATTCTCTTTTCTTATAATAAACCATTGTTTCTAGATGAACTTGAGGGTTTTAGCTAGTGAAGCTTCTGTTTCACAATCTTTTATGATGGTTTAACCTGCCAAAACTGGAACACCACTATTTGCCTATAAAAAGAACTGTTATTATTTTGCAGGCATGCCAGATATTCTAGAAGGTTCTTGCAATTTTTTTTTTTAAAAGGAGGATGACCCCAGCCTCTGCATAATGCATGCAACCATTTATTAATTATTGATAAAGACATTGCAAAATAATACATCAGTAAGTCTGAAGCTTACAACATTTGCCGCTACTCCTACCCGCTTGATGAAGGGGGGCCGATTGTCCGAGCTGAATACCAAAGAGACCTCGCACCAAAGCTTAACATCTAAAGCCGGAGTCGCTAACCAAGCCTCCGGATCTAAGTGACTATTCTCTGCATGCATTAACGACAATTTTGAACAGCTGCTATTATTTATCACTCAATGGCATACTCGCTTCTTACAGAGAGAATAGATCGGTTAGGAGGAATTAGAAGAATAGACTAATTAGGAATGACCATGCGTAAACATGGTTTCTTACTCATAATTTCAGTGCACATATGCACGGAGTGTGTGAAGATGAAAGACTTGACGTTCTATTTTTGCAAGTTAATGTGCACTAAAATGTTTGATCTAGGTTGACAGAAATAGTTGATGTATCATTTTGACCAACCTAAACCATGCACAAATATATGGACCGGAAACGTGAAGGAAAAACCAACGCAAAGAACTACCAATAGCAAACACAAACACCAACAATTAACTTAGACAGCGATGGGCCAATACACGGTGCGGCGTGGTGCGGCGTTGCGCCTCCACGTACTAATATCCATAGAAACTCCCATTGTAGTAGTACCCACTGTTGCTCCACGTGTATTGCTGCGGTGGCTGCAAACACACAATTCAAAATTTCTTCATGGAGGATAAATAGACGCATGTACATCAATAAAAATTTGAGATGATTATATATATAGCATACCAAATTGCCTGATGAAAGGTGACAAGCCTGAGCCCCATTTGGTGAGCGGGTGACTTCCTCGGCACGTGTGCTGAAGCGAATAGCAAGAATTAGGAGATTCAATTAATTACACAATTGTTTTAACATAATTCTGTCATTCTGTTGGGAGGTTGACGTGCTGAACTGACTTGTGCAAACATGATCAAGGAATTTATTTACCTTGGAGTCGCATTCAGATATTCGGAGAATTCAGAGACGAGAAACTCAGGCTTGAAATAACCGACTCTCTCGGAAGAAACTGGTACAACCACGTCCACCCTCTTTTCTCCAAGGTCGACGCCGATCATCCACGCGTTCTTGTCATGATATCCCACCTTAGACATGAGGTAAACAACATCGCCGCCGCCAACGCCTAGGGTCGGGAAAGCCGAATACATGTTCCTCAGCGTCGATCTCCCAGCTCCAGCATCCCACAGCTGTGGGAGCAACATAAAATGCTCAGGGTTGTCGGCCGAGATCTCATCGATATCGACTGCGTGCCCCTTAAGCCAGTAGTTCCAGGAAGTATGCCTGTAACACGTCCGGAGCTTCCAACCATCATCGACAAGAGTATATTCCACAGGGTAATCGTCATACAATAGCAGGTCTGAATCATAGATAGTTTCTACGCTGTCAAGATCCTTGGTCGTCTTGCGAGTCTTGTAGTTATGATGAACAGGGAAACGGAGATCCAGCTCAACGAACTTGATGAAACCATTATCGCAGCAGGTGATGTCCCGGAACAGCCGGGAGTTACTCTCCCTGTCCACGTTGAGTTCAAGCATGGGTATGGGGATGAAGGTTAGGACGGGGCTCTCGTCAAGCACGTTGCAGGTGACAGTGCCGCGCCAGAGGTCGACCCAGCCTACGGCGCCTCCGCCGAGCGTGATCACCTTGTCGAGGTCATCAGGGCCGGGCAGGTCCCACTTCCTGACCCCGGGAGGTGTCTGCAGTCGCAACTGTCTAACGGTCCACTCGCTGGTCTTGGAGGAGAAGACGTGTAACCCGTAGTCGGAGCGGGACTTCGTCATGCTGAGCTCGGCGAGGAGGAACTCCCCGTCGTCGTTGTCTTCGAGCAGCAGGACGCAGGAGTGGAACGAGTTTGTGGCCCCTGGAGGAGTGGGCGGGATCGGCGTGAGCGACGGAGGCTTGCCGCGGCCGGCCTTGTCGACGTAGTATTCGGCGAGGCGGGAGCCCCGATGGGTGCTCCGGGGGCCGACGGTGAAGGCGAAGCGGAGGAGGACGAGGCCCTTGGCCGAGGAGTGGACCTGCGGCTCTATCACGAAGTCGTCGCGGTCAAACGCGGGGCCGTGGACGCAGAAGTGGGAGATGGCCGGCGGGTCGGCGAGGCAGAAGGTGACCCTGACGGCGTGGCCGGTGCTGGTGACAGCCTCGGCGGTGGTGTCGTTCCCCTGGGCTGCGAAGTAGGCCACCTTGTCGAGGAGAGCCCATGGGGCGTAGCGGGTGCTGGCGCGGGCGATGGCGGGGGGGCTGGAAGGAGGAGGCGGGGAAGGAGACCTCCATGGTTGATAGTAGTAGTCGGCGGACCCGGGCACGCGCTCATAGGAAGATTCGAAGCGATTTTATGGTGTCGATCTTGACCTGATCGCGGATGGATAGCGTCGTCCGGTGCGGGAGGAGGCTTTGTCGGATTAGAATTGGGCTTCGTCGTCTACGTCCGGGTTTCAGCAAGTTTGGCCTGCTAGGGCGGGTGAATATCTGGTTCTTTAAAAAAAAAATCTGAAAAACGTTTTAGCTAATCAATAAAATCCTAGCAAAGCTTTTCTAAAAAAAAAGTTCTACTATCTCTGTTGGGGATATTCCCCACGACCAAAACCGGGCTCATAAAAATAAGCCGCCCTGAGGCTTAAATCATTTCTGGGCTTAAATCGTCATCTCTGGGCTTAAGTCGCCCCTGATGTTAAGTCCTCCCTGGACTTAAGCAACCATCTTAATCCGCCATGATGAGTCCTGAAGATAAGTCCTGAAGATGAGCCCTGAAGGTAAGCCGCCCGGCGTAAGTCGTCCGGTTGTAACCCAACAGATAGTTGTAACCCGACAGACATATCCTAACCCGGCAGACAGTTGTAACTCAGCAGACAGATCCTAACCCGGCCAATACTTAGCCACGAAAATGAGCCGCCTGGAGATAAGAAGTCCAGACGTTAAGAAACCCATGAAGAGAAGCCCAGGGTTAAGAAGCCCGCGAGAAGAAGCCAGAAATAGGCCAAGTCCTAATCCTACTAGGACTCTACATGTAACCCGCCCCTTCAACTTATATAAGGAGCGGCGGGGCACCCCAAGAGGGTCAGGTTTTTACAGGTCAAAGTAGTCAGGGCTTAGACAGATAAGTCTTAGACAAGATCAAAGTAGAGGCTCTCGAGATAGAGGTAGCGAAACACTGCCCTTGTAACCGAGATCATTATCATCATTAATATGAATCAAGCAGGATGTAGGCTTTTACCTCCACCGCGAGGGGCCGAACCTAGGTAAAATCTCGCGTCTCTCGTCCCGCTCAACCCCGTTCAAGCTACCACTTAGATGCGTTGCCCTCACGACTAAGTCCTCACATTAGGACATCTGCCGTGACAAAACCACGACAGTTGGCGCCCACTGTGACGCCCCCGGCTCAATCGTACACTAATCATACACGCAAATGTGTACGATCAAGATCAGGAACTCACGGAAAGATATCACAACACAACTCTAGACACAAATTAAAATGATACAAGCTTTATATTACAAGTCAGGGGCCTCGAGGGCTCGAATACATAAGCTCGCTTACAAGCGTCAGCGGAATCATCAGATATCTGAGTACATATATAAAATAAAGACAGATAGGCCTTTAAAAAGCGGGGCAAAAGAAAACACTACGGTCGAAAAGGCGCAGGCCTCCTGCCTGGGACCCTCCGAACCTACTCCTGGTCGTCAGCCAACTCGTAGTAGTAACCACCCTCGGGGTGGTAGTAGTAGTCGTCGGCGGGGGCAGCTGGCTCCGGGGCTCCGTCATCTGGTTGCATCAAACGGATATGGGGGAAAAAGAGGAAGCAAAGCAACCGTGAGTACTCATCCGAAGTACTCAGCAAGCAAGGATCTACACTACATATGCAACATTATCAAAAAAAGGCTGTATAGGTGGACTGGGCTGCAGAAATGCCAGAATAGAGGGAAGGCCTAGTCCTATCGAAGACTAGCATCTTCATCGGTCTTGCAGCATTAGAAGAGTGTAGATTAGCACAGTATAAAGTAGTAGTAGTGTTAAGTATCAACCTCGCCCAGAGATCCTTCCTCGACTCCTTGCGAGAAAGCAATCCCAGAGCCCTAATATCCAAGTAATAACCTCGGCCAGAGATCCTTTCTGGACTCCCTACGAGAAAGCAATCCCATAGCCCTACTATCTATATCTCATCACAAGTATCCAGTTCTAGTTGTATCGATCGGGATACAACTCCGAGCGTCCGTTACCGAGGATCCGGCTATGCATAGATTAGTTCTTCCCTGTAGGGGTGCACCAACTTACCCACCACGCTCGCTTAACTCCGGCCAGACACACTTTTTTGGGTCATGCCCGGCCTCGGCCAAACGACACACCGCAACCCTACCTAATGCTCAGCAGAGAGGTCCCCGTCGGTCTATATCCTAAGCGCTCAGGGGTCTTGGGCCGTCGCCTTGTGCACTCCGGGTCGTTGCGAGCAGGGTGGATACCAGCGCCATCGGCACGATCCGACCCGGCCGCCATGCTGAACTGGACGTCTGATAGAGCTTTTGGCTGATGCATATGATGCAGAGTACCCATATTTATTCCCATGTGATGGTTAGTGCTATCGGGCCAAAGGCCCACTCAGATCAAATATCCAAATCGTTAGTGTATTGGTAGTGCGGTAACGAGCAGAGACTCATGATCGATGTGACCCCGTCGCCCCGTCTCGAGGACTTGCGGCAAGGGCTAAGAATGCCCGACCACGCCTCGTAATTATCTCACGGGCACCCTTCAGGTCAACCCGTCTCCACATCACTCGCGGGTACCCCTCAAGGTCGACCCGCCTTTCCAAGTAACAGTTGTAAAGTCCAAGTATCTGTGTGTCCATAACATCAGGGAATCCGAGGTATCACCCTCGTTGGATTCCTACTCGATGTATCCGTCAAGGTGAACTTAGGAGGAATCACCCTCGAGGTTCACACTTGAGGTGTTGCACAACGACGTCGTTATTGGAAGCGGTGAAGGAGGAATCACCCTCGATGACCATGACCGAGTAACTACTCTACAGAGTTAACATTGGAAGTGCTTACGAGGTATCACCCTCGTTGCTCGATAGTAACGCTGCAGTGTCGTACAGATAAAGGGGGTGTGATGTGCGGTGCTGGGGCCTGGTTGTCGAGTCTTCCGATAATCCAGCGGGGCAACCGGGACAAGTGGGGTCACTGGGGTCTCTATCCACCCTATACTAAGTAGTTTAGGATAAGCAGGTAAGGTATCAATAGCAGGTTACAACAAACAGGCTATGCATCAGGATAGGATAAACAGTAGCAGCAGCAATTTCTAATGCAAGCATAAGAGAGAAAGAATAGGTGATATCGGCATGTTCAAAAGGGGGGTGCTTGCTTGGTTGCTCTGCTGACAGAAACGGATCTCCTACGGTGAAGTAGCCATTCACCGGATCATCAGCGGTCTCGGAGTCTACCAGGGAGAAGAGGGGGAAGAAACAAATAAATACACAGCATACAAATGCAATCACAAAGCAGGACATAGCAAAAAGCTACGCTAGGGGTGTTCTAACGCAGTGCTACACGTTACAGACAGGGCGGGAAAATATCTGAGGATATTTTCCCGGCTCTGGGCAACTATCGGACAGGTGGCCCGGAGGGGGAAAGTTCCATGTTTGCAGTGTTAGAGGCATGTGACAGCCGCACAGAGGGCATCATCGGATACGTCTCGTCTTTCTGATGAACTTTGATGTATAAAGTTTTTCCATCCGAGCTACGGATGAATTTCTACGATTTTCCGAAGTTTTTGAACATTTTCTGGAATCTCTGAAAATTGGCTAAGTCCTCAGTTTTAAACATCACTTAGTTGTTTTACAAAGGCTATAGCTAGTGTTCTATTCATCCTATGGGTTAGTGTCTTATACCAATCTTGATCAATTTTTTGTGATCTACAAGATGGTATCAATTGCATCTCTGTTAGATCCCTGTATCTTGTTTATTTTCTGCTCTAAAGTAGCTACCACAATAACTCTGTTTTCAGTCTTTTCTGTTAAAAGAACATATACTTTTATCATTTTCATAGGAATTAATCTAGGCGACTTTTGGATTTGGTCCAATGAAAAGAATTGAACCCTGTCAAGTGTACTACACGCCCATATAAATATTTCCCATAATAAAATTTGTTTTGTTGTTGTTTTGCAGCTACACAGAGGGCTAATCAGCGTTATTGCAGCAGAGCTAGCCAGCGCTACAGTGAAGTTCTGTTCACTGTAGCAGCGGCAGCAGCAAAACGGTAGCAGCAGCAGCAGCGCTGCGCGGCGACGAGCGGCTGCGAGCGCGGGGCGAGGTGCAAACCCAGGGCGGGCACGAGGCGGCCAGGACGCTATCCAGGGGCGGTGGCAAGGCCACAGCGGGGCGTGCGCGCGCGGCAGCAGCAGGACGCGGGGCAGCGGCGGCGAGCGGCCGTAGGCGCAGGCGCGGACTGAGTGGGGGAGCAGGCGGTCGCAGCCAGAGGCTGGCGAGCACGGTCAGGCGCAGCCACGCGCGGGCGCGGCCGGGCGTACCGAAGTGCGAGGCTGGGGCACGGCTTGGCGGCGGTGACTGCGGGCGACGGGGAGCTCTGGCGCGGCGTCTACGACGGTGAAACGAAGAGGGAGAAGAGGGGGACGGGTGAGGCTCACTACGAGGAGGGTCGGGGGCATGCTCGGGACGTCGGGGAGGCGCCGGTAGAGGAGATCCGACCGGGGCAGAGAAGCGCGCCCGCGGAGAAGACGACAGCGGTGGGGAGCCTACGAGGCGGTCCGGCTCGAGGTGGGGCTCAAGGAGGACGCAGGTGGCAGTGACGGTCCTCCTGGACGCCTCCAAGTGGCCTGGGCTGGCCGGTGGCCGTGACGGCGATGGCTTCGCTCGGTTGCGCGTCGAGATCGAGAATTGTGAGGGAGAGGGAAAAGGTGGCGCTAGGGTTTAGTCGATGGATCGAGGGGGAGCTTATCTACCCTGCCAGAGCCTCTTTAGCAGCACGCATCGATGATCCAGCCGACGAGATCGAGCTCGGTGCCCGTGGCGTCGACACGGAGGAGGGGGGCGATGGCTGGCGCTATGGGCTGGGATCTAGCCACTGTAGCGAGTGGGCCGAAGGGAGCACAGGAGGTTTTCTTCCTTTTCTTTTCTGGAAATAAAAGAAAGCTCATGTTGAACTTAATTGAGCTAGCAAATGATTTCTGCTAAGAGTGAGACTGTGCACAAAATTACTCGACAATAAACTGGGATGGCACAAAAAGTTTGGGGGCAATTTGAATGGTGCAAGCATTTTTGGGAAATGAAAAGAGCCAAAATAATGCTGTTGAACCACTGGAATAATTTCCAGGGGCAATTTGGGAATTCCAAATTGTTGGTTTCAACATGAAAATTATCTAGGGATTATTTGCCAAAATGTGAACTATTTAGATTGCATGACAGAGGAAGTAAATTTTTGCCTTACAATTTAAATTGGAAATTGACTTTGATTTTAGACAAGTGGCAGATTAGTATGATGATCATGATGACATGACCATCATTAGGGGGGATCACTGTAGTGTGATGCTGGGGATGTTACAAATCTCCTCCACTACAAGAAATCTCATCCCGAGATTTTAGTGGGGAAGTAAAGGGTAACTTCGGGAGATCTGACCCTTGTAGGGTCGATTATCTGGTGGACAATTAAGTGAATGTGGCATAAGTATCTCTCGAGTTGAAACTTAAGAAAACATCGAGAGCAAAGTATGAAGGTACAATAAGAAGTTTCAAGTGAATGGACATCCGATCGATACCTGAACAGAGTGTGAGAAGGGGGTTCAGAGCATCGGGAGTAGATCATCTCTCGGAGGGTGACTCGTAACAACACACAAAACCAAGGTCATAGGATACTTCGGAATCAAGGATGTACAGGAGAGTCAGGTTCCGATCCTGTTGAACTGTGATGAGGGTCGATCGAGAGTAAGGAGAACGGTGTCATCTTACCGGTCACGACAACAAGATATGTCAGAGAATAGTCTGTCAGTTATGTCGGTGACAACATCGGTACCAAGGGCGAGGGACAAAGAGAACCATTTTCCTGCTCGTTGAACGAGACGGACCAATAGGCAAAGTTCTCGTCCATCGGTGGTTACCGGAATGTCATCAACAATAGTAACAGGGCCTCACTGACAAGGTTGTACATCGGGGTGTTTTATAAGCAGGGAATTATTTCTGCTTATAACATATGGATCACAAGAAAGGTTAAACAAACCAATGGAAAGGAAAATGTGATCATTAGTTTAAACAAACCAATGGAAAGGGAAAAAAAATTACACACAAGAATTGGGGGTATATCCTTCCCAAGGAAAAGCGGAGCACGATATACATGATAGGCCGGCAAGATCAAAAGCATTTAGATAAAGGGGCGAGGGAAGAATCATGATATTACCCATACAACAATGTTTGGATAATAGATCAAGAAACATTTTGCGTTGCGCCTCCAATGTTCTTTTTGATATTCAGGATGCCACAATCATGCCTCAAGGTAGCGATGATATGGTGTTTCAAGAAAAGGTTGGCTCTGAAGGCCACAAGAATACACAGGGAATAACTTCAGTAATAGCAAAGAAAACAAGGTATGAGCAAAACATAACCAAGTCTGTGTTGGTAGGAATACAAGGATGTTGTGGATGATATCACAAATCATCAAGGGACCGGGATGGTATTTCTAGCCATGAGTTCAATTGACATCTCTGAAGAAGCCAAAGTGTTGACGGTGATCACGACAAATTTTGTCGAGAGACTCTATGAAGATGCCATCGAGCAGCGACGACATCACGCAAAAGGAAGGATGAAGTGAAAGGCTATGAGTACCACGGATTCAACACAAGCTCGAAATCAAGCTTGTTGTTCGAGGTGAGATGGTAAGATGAGGAAGATCGACGTAAGCTTCGCTCATCGTCAAAAAGTTGTGCTTCGGGAATAAGAACCAGGTAGCACGGTTAGAAATCGGTACGATAATGTTATAGCCGATCAGGCTAGGAATGATGGGATGGAGTATTGTTTCAATAAGAATTCACAAGAGGTAGTGCAATGACACAATATCATTGAGATATCATGGGGCAATACTCGAAGGTACATCTAAATAGAGGTTGAACAGGTGGAATGATCTGCAAAAGACAAGTATTTTAACTTGTTCGGGAAATAGAATCAAGGAGAAAATATGGTCGGAACCACGACTGCAAAGGATCAATTCACAGATACAAGATGAACTTGTACCAAGGAAATAATTATTTTTACGAGCAGCTTCCATGATAAGTTCTACATCGGGTCCATGGGCATGAACACAAAGGTTCAAGGTCGACTCCCACTTCTTCAATGCATAACCTTTCATTCACTCTGTGACGACCCCGGCTTAATCGTGCACTAACCATACACGCAAATGCACACGATCAAGCCTAAGGACTCACTTGAAGATATCACAACACAACTCTAAAACATAAATAAAATCATACAAGCTTTATATTACAAGCCAGGGCCTCGAGGGCTCGAATACATAGCTCGATGGCATACAAGTGTCAGCGGAAGCATCAGATATCTGGGTACAGATATATTACAGAAAGAGAGATAAGCCTTCACAGAGGCGGGGCAAAATAAAATACTACGATCAAAAGGCATGGGCCTCCTGCCCTGGACCCTCCGATCCTACTCCTGGTCGTCAGTCGGCTCCTCATAGTAGTAGTACTCCCCGGGCTGGTAGTAGTACTGGTCGTCGACTGGGGCGTCTGGCTCAGGGGCTCTGCCGTCTGGTGGCATCAAATGGATATATGGGGGGAAAAGAAAATAAAGCAAACGTGAGTACTCATCCGAAGTACTCAGCAAGCAAGGATCTACACTACATATGCAACATTATCAAAAAGGAGACTGTATATGTGGACTGGGCTGCAGAAATGCCAGAATAGAGGGGGAAAGCCTAGTCCTATCGAAGATTAGCATCTTCAACATCTTCAGCAGTCTTGCAGCATTAGAAGAGTGCAGATTAACATAAAGTAAAATAGTAGTAGTAACATCAACCTCGACCTGAGATCCTTTCTCGACTCCCTACGAGAAAGCAATCCCAGAGCCGTACTATCCAGTTCTCATCTCAAGTCATGTTCTAGTTGTACCGATCGGGATACAACTCCGAGTGTCCGTTACCGTAGGACAGGCTATCGATAGAAGTTTCTTCCCTGCAGGGGTGCACCAACTTACCCACCACGCTCGCTTAACTCCGGCCGGACACACTTTTCTGGGTCATGCCCGGCCTCGGCTAAGCAACACGCCGCAACCCGACCAAATACTTAACAAAGAGGTCAGCACGCTGGTCTAACCTATGCCCCCAGGGGTCTTGGGCCTTCGCCTCGGGAACTCCTGCACGTTACGTGCACCGCCGGTGAGTAGACCTAGCAACCCCTTATACAAGCGCGGTTGCGTTCCCAGTGCAACCCAGCGTGTGCCGCATCAGTTGCTGACGTCCATTAAGCTCCGGCTGAAGTATACGACGCAGAACACCCATACTATGCCCACGTGATGGTTAGTGATATCAGGCCAGAGGCCCCTCGGATCAAATATCCAAACCGTTAGTGGATTAGGAGCGCGCGGTAATGAGCAGAGACTCACGATCGATGTGACCCCGTCACCCCGTCTCGAGGACTTGCGGCAAGGGCTAAGAATGCCCGGCCACGCCTCGTAGTTATCTCGCGGGCACCTCTCAGGTCAACCCGACTCCACATCACTTCGCATTCATGCTCGCGCGGGTACCCCTTAGGGCCGACCCGTCTTTAGTAACATGTTATCATGGTTCAGTGTTCAGTCATAGTAACCAAGTCTCCGTGTGTCTGACACCAAGGGGGAACCCTGAGGAATCACCCTCGTTGGAATTCCCGCTCAATGCTATCATCATGGTGAACGAATGAGGAATCACCCTCGAGGTCCACACTTGAGAAGTTGCACGACGACGTCGTTATCGGGGGTGGTGTAGGAGGAATCACCCTCGCTTACCACGACCGAGTAACTAACCTACAAGGTTATCATCAGAAGTGCTGACGAGGTATCACCCTCGGCACTCGACGATAACCCAGTAGTGTCAGCAACTAAGTGGAAGTGATGGGCGGTGACAGGGTCTGGTCTTCAATCCCGATGATCGGGTCTTCTGAAATCCAGCGGAGCAGTCGGGATCAAGTGGGGTCTCTGTCGGGTCTCTACCCAGCCTATTCTAAACAGTCTAGGATAACCAACAAGGTAGCAAGGCTGGTTACAATAAACAGGCTATGCAGCAGATATAGGATACAAAAACAATAGCAGTTCTAATGCAAGCACAAGAGAGAAGAGAATAGGCGATATAGGCATGCTCAAAATGGGGGGTGCTTGCCTGTTTGCTCTGCGGCAAGGGCAAGGTCGTCGGTGGAGTCGTCGGGGACATAGTCACACTCCTGAGCTGCGTCTGCCTCGGGAGCTATGTCAACGTTGGGGTCTACCGAGAGAGAAGAGGGGGAAGAAACCGGTAAACATAATGCAAACAGATGCAACACAGTGCGTGCGATGCTATGATGCAGTGCAGGGTTGCCTAAATATGCATCTAAGTCTGTTTAGTTGTTTTTACAATTATTCTGGGATTTAATAACCGGTGTGTGTGCACTATTCCTCTACCGAAATCGGGCTCGGGCTCCGACAAGGAAACAGATGGCATGATCAGACTCGTCTCGTCGTTCTGAGCAACTTTCATGTTTTAACTTTTTCGATCTGAGCTACGGTTTAAAAGTTACTAATTTTCAAATTTATTTGATTTTCTGGAATTTATTTATTTTATCAGAAAAATGAATTATGATGTCAGCATGACGTCTCTGTGATGTCAGCAAGTCAACCCAGCCGTTCCAGGTCAAATATGACTGCTGGGACCCACTTGTCAGCCTCTGAGGGGTTAATCAGTGTTAGATCTAGCTAATCTGAGATAATTAGCCAGTGGGCCCGATCTGTCAGTGGTTAATTAGGTTAAACTAATTGTTTTAATTAAAACAAATTACTTAACTTAATTAAGTTAGACGGGCCCACTGGTCAGTGACAGTGGCTGCCACGTCAGTCACGTTGACTCGGTCAATGAGTCAACGGTGGCCCTCGGGCCCACTGGCCAGCGTCTACGGGCGGGCCCCACACGTGCCACGTCAGTCGCCGGCGCCGGAATGAGCTCTGGCGAGCGCCGGACGCGTCCGAAAGCTCCAACGAGCTCGGATTTCTCCCGTGATCCACTATTTCGAGTGCTGTTTGGTCCTACAGATCGGCCTCTTCGCGCGGCGTCGAACGGCGGAGGTCTTGCAAGCTACGGTGGCTGGAATCGGGAGTTGTGATGATGCCAGCGGCGAGATCTTTCGGGCGAACTACGGGAATGACAGAGCGGTGTGCGTGCGGGCGTTCTAAACGGCTAGTGATGATCTACGGGCGCGCGCGTTCTCAATGGGCCCGAGCCCGAGACCGAATGGTCACCGGTCGGTCGCCGGCGACGAGGTCCGCGGAGAAACGTTTGGGTGCGACGACAGCAGTGGCTTAGAGCTCGGAATGGAGATCAAACGGAGAAGGGAGAGGGGAAGGAGCTTACGTAGGAGCTCATGGAGGCTCGTCGGTAGGTTTAGGAGCAGCCGAACGGCGGCGGGGAGGAAAGGGATCGCCGGCGGCCCGAGGTTGATGAAGGGGTAGTGGCGCTGCAGGGCAGCAGCTCCAGCCGTCCGCGGTTGCGCAGAAGAAGAAGACGATGTCAAGGGAGCCGGTGGACACAACGGAGCAGCTCGGGGAGGCCGTTGGCCACGGCCGCGGCGAGGCACGTCGGCGGCAGCTTCGGCCGTGTGGGGGGGCGCGGCGGATCTGGCGCGAGGAGGGGAGAGCGGCGAAGCGGAAAAGGAGAGGGCGAACCCTAGGGCGTTGGGGCGGTCTTAACGACGCCGGGGACGGCTCGGATGGCCGACAGCACGACGACCATCGCCGTGTCCACGTGCGCGGGCGACAGCGCGCGAGGAGGATGGAGATGCGGTTGGGCTGGGCCGCGGTGACCAGCTGGGCCAGTGCACAGGTAAGCTCTCTGGCCTTTTCCATTTTCTGATTTACTGTTTCTCCTTTTTAGTTAGTAACAGAGAGAGAGAGAGGGATTTATTTGGGTAACCTGATGGTGTAGGAAAAATGTGGGACTAGGCCCAATAAATCCAACACACATTTAGACAGTGCCACAAATATTTTGGTGACCATAGAAATTCATTTGGAATTTTCATAAATGCAAAGGCATTATAAAGTGCTGAAATGACACTGTTTTAAATGCTACTGCTCATCTCTGCAAAGGAGTGATGTTGTTTTAATTAACATCAAATTGTTTTGGATTATTTGCTAGATGGTGAACATTTTCTCAGCAACTTTTGGGCAACTTTATTTTGCAC
This sequence comes from Thinopyrum elongatum, assembly GCA_011799875.1. Taxonomy (NCBI): domain Eukaryota; kingdom Viridiplantae; phylum Streptophyta; class Magnoliopsida; order Poales; family Poaceae; genus Thinopyrum; species Thinopyrum elongatum. The sequence goes on from CM022299.1 coordinate 447,625,741, forward strand.
TTGTAATTTGAATTAGGATTTAAATTGGAATTGGAATGAGATATGTTGCAATGTTGATCAAGCATAGCTAATCATGGTGACTTGGCATATTAATTAGCTTGATGACAGGGTTAGAATCTGGTGATGTTACAGATCTCCTCCACTACAAGAAATCTCGTCCTGAGATTCAAGTAGAGAAGTAAAGGGTAACTTAGGGAGAACTGATTATCTGGGGAACGGTTCAGGGAATGTGGCAGAAGTATCTCTCGAGTTGAAACTTTTAAGGAAAACATCGAGATCAAAATATGAAGGTACCATAAGAAGAATCAAGCGAATGGACATTCGATCGATACCTGAACGAAGTGTGAACAGTGGTTTAGAGTACCGGGAGTAGATCAGCTCTCGATCGAGGGGTGGCTCGTGATATCACACAAGTCCAAGAGCATAGGATACCTCGAAATCAAGGATATTAGAGGAGAGTCAGGTTCCGATCCTGTGGTGCTGTGGAGGGGTGTTGATCAAAGTAGGGAGAATGGTGACATCTTACCGGTCACGACGACAAGGTATGTCAGAGGAAAGTCTGTCACTATGTCGGCAACAATGTCGGTACCAAGGGCGAGGGACGAAGAGAACCATTTTCCTGCTCATTGAACGAGGCGGACCAATAGGCAAAGTTCTTGTCCATCGGTGGTTACGAAATGTCATCAACAATAGTAACAGGGTCTTACTGACAGAGTTGTAGACCGAGGTGTTTTATAAGCAGAGAATTATTTCTGCTTATATTATATAGATCACAAGAAAGGTTAAACAAAACAATGGAAAGGAAAAATGTGTTTACACACAAGTTTTGGGAGTATATTCTGTCCTAGGAGAGCGGAACAGGATATACATGATGGGACAACAAGTTCCAAAGCATTTAGATAGAGGGGCGAGGGATAAATCATGATGTTACCCGTACCACGGGGTCTTGATAATAGATCAAGAAACTTTTGGCAATGTGCTGCCAATATTCTCATTGATATTCGGAATACCATAGTCATGCTTCAAGGTAGCAGCAATATGAGGTTTCAAGTAAGGAGTGGAGTTGAAAATTACCAGATATACTTAAGGAAGCAATTGCAGGAATAGCAAGAAGCTGAAAATATAACCAAGACATGATCAACATGTGTTGGAAGGAAGAAAGGGGGTGCTGTCGATGATAACACAAATCATCGAAGGGCAGGGATGGTATTTCTCAACATGATTTCAATTGACATCTCTGAAGAAGCCAAGATGTTGACGGTGATCATGATAATTTCTATCGAGAGACTCTATGAAGATGCCATCGAGCAGCGGCGACATCAAGCAAAAGAAATGATGCAACGAAGGTTATTGGAATCACGGGTACGACACAAGCTTCATTTCAAGCTTGTTATTCGGGATGAAATAATAGGATGCGGAAGTTCGACGCAAGCTTTGCTCATCGTCGAAAATTGTGCTCCGGGAAGAAGGACCGGTAGCACAGTTAAAATTAGCTCGATAATGATATAACCGATCATGATAGGGATGATGTGATGGAGTATCATTCCAATGAGAATTTCACACAAGATAGTGTAATGTCACCATATCCTGGAGATAGCAGGGGCAATACTCGAGGTAGATCAGAATAGGGGTTGGACAGATGAAATGATCTGCAGAAGACAAGTATTTCAACTTGTCCGGGAAATGGAATCAAGGAGGAAATACGGTCGAAACTATGATTGCAAAGAATCAATTCATAGATACAAGATGAACTTGTACCAAGGAAATAATTATTTAACAGGCAGCTTCCTTGATAGGTTCTACATCGGGTCCATGGGCATGAACACAAGTTCAAGGTTGACTCCCACTTCTTCAATGCATTACGTTTCAGTCACTGCTCTGTTAAAAGTTATATGGACGTGATGAACTACTTGGTGAAATACCAGGGGAGTATGACCCACGACAAATTATCGGGTTCACGTAGGTGGCAGAAGCATAGATTCAACCCATCAGGACATTTTTTACAAATCTATACAACCATCATCCAAAGCAAGGGATACGAGTTCGAAAGCAGGGGTATCGAAGTCAAAGCTTGATGATACAATTTTACCGAAGGCATCATGTATCAGAGGGGGGAACTGTCAGGGTTATGGAAGAGGGAGGACACTATCAAATAATAACCCACCAAAGGAACTGGCAGGCCGCAAAGGATGTGATTGTGAGTACCGGCACTCAACCAGAAGATGGAAACAGGTAACGGGAACAGATTATAGAAACATCGGAATAATCCGACGTTTAGTTACAAAGGAGTTATGGTTCAGAAATGAAGGATCAGAAGCAAAAGCTCTGATCAAAAGATGAGTAGGTTGAATAGAGCTAGATGGACAACTCTAGCGTTCCGTCTTGCAGAGATCTCCAACCATGGTTACGTGACATGTCCTGGTCAGTAGTCAGTCCCAGGTCAATATGGAGAAGGAATGCACTAGGAAGGAACCGATAAGGTTCTTAGAATAGGGAAGAATCAGTCGAATAAGGGTCCACAAAAGGAATCAAGTGATCCATGAGAACTAACGGGTAAAGTTTTAATAACTGGTCCCACCTGAGAGTTCTCCTGAGGTAGGACGGGGGCAAGCACATCGAATTAAGGAAGCACTTGAACAACCCAAGTATAAGATTCAGAGGGTTCATGATTTCCAAAGCCAAGAGTGACAATTAGTTCACCTGGGCAGAGGGACGAGTGATTTGTACATGCTTAGTTGGACAATCAATCAATACTTGATTGATCGAGAACCAGCTCATGTTCAGAAGAAGGTCTGAACTGGAAAGATAATTTAGAACGATCAACTGATGATTACGTGCCTTCGCACTCATGTTGAATCAATGAGACCAAAATGAGGGTGTCAAAGGATACCAATGTGTATAGCCAGACATAAGGATTTAAGCACAATTCAGGTCGGTAATGGTATTCAAGAGCGATAGGCTGCAGAGGATCTTTGGAAGATCGAATTGCACTTCAAAGAATGTTGTGAGGCATATGAACAACTGGGGATGAACGAATCCCCGATAATGTGAGGAATTAACCGCAGTGCGAAAGAAGCTGCACGGCAGTAGGCTCAAAGGATGCTCAGGACAGCGGAGAATATTAGGGGTAACTTGTAACAACAGGAGCAACTGGGGGTGAGGGTGCAACGAAAAGGATGTTATCCACGGGGATTTAACGGTGGTCAGGAATTGCAAAGATAGAGAGCACAAAGGTCTCGGGAACTTTGAGGAGTATCTTCGGGGTCTTCTGATGAAGCAGGCGACCATCTGTGGTGAAGGGGCTCTCCGGGAGGAAGTGGTTACGAGATCCTAATGCCAGAGTTAGAAAAATCATTTAACCCGAATAGAAGAGAAATCAGAGTTCCCAGAGTAAAGGTTTAGGAGTAAAAGATCCTAATACCACCCAGTTGGCGACGTGGGCCCGTAAGCCACACAGCCAAGTTAGTAAAATAGTTTTGGACCACTAGACTCAACTTCAGCCAAGGAGTTGGAAAGGGGGGGGGGGGGTACCTAGGGGCAGTCGGCTCTGATACCAAACTGCGACGACCCCGGCTTAATCGTGCACTAACCATACACGCAAATGCACACGATCAAGCCTAAGGACTCACTTGAAGATATCACAACACAACTCTAAAACATAAATAAAATCATACAAGCTTTATATTACAAGCCAGGGCCTCGAGGGCTCAAATACATAGCTCGATGGCATACAAGTGTCAGCGGAAGCATCAGATATCTGGTTACAGATATATTACAGAAAGAGAGATAAGCCTTCACAGAGGCGGGGCAAAATAAAATACTACGATCGAAAGGCGTGGGCCTCCTGCCCTGGACCCTCCGATCCTACTCCTGGTCATCAGTCGGTCCTCGTAGTAGTAGTACTCCCCGGGCTGGTAGTAGTACTGGTCGTCGACTGGGGCGTCTGGCTTAGGGGCTCCGTCGTCTGGTGGCATCAAATGGATATATGGGGGAAAAAGAAAATAAACCAAACGTGAGTACTCATCCGAAGTACTCAGCAAGCAAGGATCTACACTACATATGCAACATTATCAAAAAGGAGGTTGTATATGTGGACTAGGCTGCAGAAATGCCAGAATAGAGGGGGAAAGCCTAGTCCTATCGAAGACTAGCATCTTCAACATCTTCAGCAGTCTTGCAGCATTAGAAGAGTGCAGATTAACATAAAGTAAAATAGTAGTAGTAACATCAACCTCGACCTGAGATCCTTTCTCGACTCCCTACGAGAAAGCAATCCCAGAGCCGTACTATCTAGTTCTCATCTCAAGTCATGTTCTAGTTGTACCGATCGGGATACAACTCCGAGTGTCCGTTACCGTAGGACAGGCTATCGATAGAAGTTTCTTCCCTGCAGGGGTGCACCAACTTACCCACCACGCTCGCTTAACTCCGGCCGGACACACTTTTCTGGGTCATGCCCGGCCTCGGCTAAGCAACACGCTGCAACCCGACCAAATACTTAACAGAGAGGTCAGCACGCCGGTCTAACCTATGCCCCCAGGGGTCTTGGGCCTTCACCCCGGGAACTCCTGCACGTTACGTGCACCGCCGATGAGCAGACCTAGCAACCCCTTATACAAGCGCGGTTGCGTTCCCAGTCCAACCCAGCGTGTGCCGCATCAGTTGCAGACGTCCATTAAGCTCCGGCTGAAGTATACGACGCAGAACGCCCATACTATGCCCACGTGATGGTTAGTGCTATCAGGCCAGAGGCCCCTCGGATCAAATATCCAAACCGTTAGTGGATTAGGAGCGTGCGGTAACAAGCAGAGACTCACGATCGATGTGACCCCGTCGCCCCGTCTCGAGGAGTTGCGGCAAGGGCTAAGAATGCCCGGCCATGCCTCGTAGTTATCTCGCGGGCACCTCTCAGGTCAACCCGACTCCACATCACTTCGCATTCATGCTCACGCGGGTACCCCTCAGGACCGACCTGTCTTTAGTAACATGTTATCATGGTTCAGTGTTCAGTCATAGTAACCAAGTCTCCGTGTGTCTGACACCAAGGGGGAACCCTGAGGAATCACCCTCATTGGAATTCCCGCTCGATGCTATCGTCAAGGTGAACGAATGAGGAATCACCCTCGAGGTCCACACTTGAGAAGTTGCACGACGATGTCGTTATCGGGGGTGGTGTAGGAGGAATCACCCTCGCTTACCACGACCGAGTAACTAACCTACAAGGTTATCATCAGAAGTGCTGACGAGGTATCACCCTCGGCACTCGACGATAACCCAGTAGTGTCGGCAACTAAGGGGAAGTGATGTGCGGTGACAGGGTCTGGTCTTCAATCCCGATGATCGGGTCTTCTGAAATCCAGCGGAGCAGTCGGGATCAAGTGGGGTCTCTGTCGGGTCTCTACCCAGCCTATTCTAAACAGTCTAGGATAACCATCAAGGTAGCAAGGCAGGTTACAATAAACAGGCTATGCAACAGATATAGGATACAAAAACAATAGCAGTTCTAGTGCAAGCACAAGAGAGAAGAGAATAGGCGATATAGGCATGCTCAAAATGGGGGGTGCTTGCCTGTTTGCTCTACGGCAAGGGCAAGGTCGTCGGTGGAGTCGTCGGGGACATAGTCGCACTCCTGAGCTGCGTCTGCCTCGGGAGCTACGTCAATGTCGGGGTCTACCGAGAGAGAAGAGGGGGAAGAAACAGGTAAATATAATGCAAAAAGATGCAACACAGTGCGTGCGATGCTATGATGCAGTGTAGGGTTGGCTAAATATGCATCTAAGTCTTTTTAGTTGTTTTTAGAATTTTTTTGGGATTTAATAACCGGTGTGTGTGCACTATTCCTCTACCGAAATCGGGCTCGGAGTTACGAGTTCTTCAACGTAGGGGGTTCCGACAAGGAAACAGATGTCACGATCAGACTCGTCTCGTCGTTCTGAGCAACTTTCATGTTTTAACTTTTTCGATCTGAGCTACGGTTTAAAAGATACTAATTTTCAAATTTATTTGATTTTCTGGAATTTATTTATTTTATCAGAAAAAGGAATTATGACATCAGCATGACATCTCTGTGACGTCAGCAAGTCAACCCAGCCGTTCCAGGTCAAATCTGACTGCTGGGACCCACTTGTCAGCCTCTGAGGGGTTAATCAGTGTTAGATCTAGCTAATCTGAGATAATTAGCCAGTGGGTCCGATCTGTCAGTGGTTAATTAGGTTAAACTAATTATTTTAATTAAAACAAATTACTTAACTTAATTAAGTTAGACGGGCCCACTTGTTAGTGGCAGTGGCTGCCACGTCAGTCACGTTGACTCGATCAACGAGTCAACGGTGGCGCTCGGGCCCACTGGCCAGCGTCTACGGGCGGGCCCCACATGTGCCACATCAGTCACCGGCGCCGGAATGAGCTCCGGCGTGCGCCAGACGCGTCCGAAAGCTCCAGCGAGCTCGGATTTCTCCTGTGGTCCACTATTTCGAGTGCTGTTTGGTCCTACAGATCGGCCTCTTCGCGCGGCGTCGAACGGCGGAGGTCTCGCAAGCTACGGTGGCCGGAATCGGGTGGTGTGACGACGCCGGCGGCGAGATCTTTCGGGCGAACTACGGGAATGACAGATCGGTGCGCGTGCGGGCGTTCTAAACGGCTAGTGACGATCTATGGGCGCACGCGTTCTCAACGGGCCCGAGCCCGAGACCGAATGGTCACCGGTCGGTCGCTGGCGATGAGGTCCGCGGAGAAACATTCGGGTGCGACGGCAGCAGTGGCTTAGAGCTCAGAATGGAGCTCAAACAGAGAAGGGAGAGGGGAAGGAGCTTACGTAGGAGCTCATGGAGGCTCGTCGGTAGGTTTAGGAGCAGCCGAACGGCGGCGGGGAGGAAAGGGATCGCCGGTGGCCCGAGGTTGACGAAGGGGCAGTGGCGCTGCAGGGCAGCAGCTCCAGCCGTCCGCGGTTGCGCAGAAGAAGAAGACGACGTCAAGGGAGCCGGTGGACACAATGGAGCAGCTCGGGGAGGCCGTTGGCCACGGCCGCGGCGAGGCACGACTGCGGCAGCTTCAGCAGTGTGGGGGGGCGCGGCGGATCTGGTGCGAGGAGGGGAGAGTGGCGAAGCGGAAAAGGAGAGGGCGAACCCTAGGGCGTCGGGGCGGTCTTAACGACACCGGGGACGGCTCGGATGGCCGACAGCACGACGGCCATCGCCGTGTCCACGCGCGGGCGACAGCACGCGAGGAGGATGGAGACACGGTTGGGCTGGGCCGCGGTGACCAGCTGGGCCAGTGCACAGGTAAGCTCTCTGGCCTTTTCCATTTTCTGATTTACTGTTTCTCCTTTTTAGTTAGTAATAGAGAGAGAGGGGTTTATTTGGGTAACCTGATGGTGTAGGAAAAATGTGGGACTAGGGCCAATAAATCCAACACACATTTAGATAGTGCCACAAATATTTTGGTGACCATAGAAATTCATTTGGAATTTTCATAAATGCAAAAGTATTATAAAGTGCTGAAATGACACTGGTTTAACTGCTACTGCTCATTTCTGCAAAGGAGTGATGTTGTTTTAATTAACATCAAATTGTTTTGGATTATTTGCTAGCTGGTGAACATTGTCTCAGCAACTTTTGGGCAACTTTATTTTGCACTTGTAATTTGAATTAGGATTTGAATTGGAATTGGAATGAGATATGTTGCAATGTTGATCAAGCATAGCTAATCATGGTGACTTGGCATATTAATTAGCTTGATGATAGGGTTAGAATCTGGGGATGTTACACACTCCTCGTTTTCGAAGAAATTGTAGTGCGGAAGATTTATCTGGGGAAGCACCCGAAGAGTATGACTCGCATAACTTTCGAGTTCACACGGATTAAGGAAAGCATAGGTGCAACCCATAGGGGCATCTTAGGAACATATACCTCGAACTTCAGGAGTAATTAACACAAGTTCGACAGCAGAGCATGGTTGACTAAAGGAGAGGATACATTTTACCAAAGGCATTATGTATCAAGGAAAGAACTCACAAGAATTTTGGATGTGAAGGACACTGTCGGATAACAACCCAACAATGGATCTGGCGATTCACAACGGAGTTGAAGTGAGTATAGGTAATCAATCAGAGGGAGAAGGGATGCAAAGGCATTGACAAGGAATGTTAACGAAGATTGCTAAACATATGGAATTAACCGTAATGCAAGCAGGTAAGAATTTCAAGAGCAATAGTCTGCAGAGGATTTTCGGAAGATCGACTAACAATGGAAAGTATTTTGTGAAACACCTGAACAACCGGGGATGAACGGATCCCTAGTAAATGTGAGGATTTATCCGTAGTGCGAAAGAACCTGCGCGGCAGTAGGCTCAAAGGATTCCCGGATTAATGAGGAGTATTTCAGGGTATCTCGTATATAAAGGAGTATCTGGGAATGAAGATACAAATGGCAAAGATGTGTAGCTGTCCACGGTGATTATCGGTAGTAGGGAACTTGCAAAGCAGTGAGCACAGGGTCTCGGGAAACAACGAGGAGTATCGGCAGAATCTTCTGACGAAGCAAGCGATCATCTGGAATGACGGGGCTCTCTGGGAGGAAGTGGTAACGAGATCCTAGACTCAGAGTTAGTAAAATCTTTAACCTGAATAGAAGAGAGATCAGAGCCCCAGAGTATAGACGAGGAATAAAAGATCCTAACACCACCCAATGGCGACATGGGCCCGTAAGCCACACAGCCTTGTTAGTAAAACAATTTTTCATGGACTAGACTCAACTTCGGTCAAGGAGTTGGGAAGGGGGTTCCTACAGGCAGTCGGCTCTGATACCAACTTGTGACGCCCCCAGCTCAATCGTACACTAATCATACACGCAAATGTGTACGATCAAGATCAGGGACTCACGGGAAGATATCACAACACAACTCTAGACACAAATTAAAATAATACAAGCTTTATATTACAAGCCAGGGGCCTCGAGGGCTCGAATACATAATCTCGCTTACAAGTGTTAGCAGAAGCAGCAGATATCTGAGTACAGATATAAAAGAAAGACAGATAGGCCTTTAAAAGGCGGGGCAAAAGAAAACACTACGATCGAAAAGGCGCAGGCCTCCTGCCTGGGACCCTCCGAACCTACTCCTGGTTGTCAGCCAACTCATAGTAGTAACCACCCTCGGGGTGGTAGGAGTAGTCGTCGGCGGGGGCAGCTGGCTCCGGGGCTCCGTCATCTGGTTGCATCAAACGGATATGGGGGAAAAAGAGGAAGCAAAACAACCGTGAGTACTCATCCGAAGTACTCAGCAAGCAAGGATCTACACTACATATGCAACATTATCAAAGAAAGATTGTATAGGTGGACTGGGCTGCAGAAATGCCAGAATAGAGGGAAGACCTAGTCCTATCGAAGACTAGCATCTTCATCGGTCTTGCAACATTAGAAGAGTGTAGATTAGCACAGTATAAAGTAGTAGTAGTGTTAAGTATCAACCTCGTCCAAAGATCCTTCCTCGACTCCCTACGAGAAAGCAATCCCAGAGCCCTAATATCCAAGTATCAACCTCGGCCAGAGATCCTTTCTCGACACCCTGCGAGAAAGCAATCCCAGAGCCCTACTATCTATATCTCATCACAAGTATCCAGTTCTAGTTGTATCGATCGGGATACAACTCCGAGCGTCCGTTACCGAGGATCCGGCTATGCATAGATTAGTTCTTCCCTGCAGGGGTGCACCAACTTACCCACCATGCTCGCTTAACTCCGGCCAGACACACTTTTATGGGTCATGCCCGGCCTCGGCCAAACGACACACCGCAACCCTACCTAATGCTCAGCAGAGAGGTCCCTGTCGGTCTATATCCTAAGCGCTCAGGGGTCTTGGGTCGTCGCCCTGTGCACTCCGGGTTGTTGCGAGAAGGGTGGATACCAGCGCCATCGGCACGATCCGACCCGGCCGCCATGCTAAACTGGACGTCTGACAGAGCTTTCGGCTGATGCATACGATGCAGAGTACCCATATTTATTCCCGCGTGATGGTTAGTGCTATCGGGCCAAAGGCCCACTCAGATCAAATATCCAAATCGTTTGTGTGTTGGTAGTGCGGTAACGAGCAGAGACTCACGATCGATGTGACCCCGTCGCCCCGTCTCGAGGACTTGCGGCAAGGGCTAAGACTGCCCGGCCACGCCTCGTAATTATCTCACGGGCACCCTCCAGGTCAACCGGTCTCCACATCACTCGCGGGTACCCCTCCTGATTGACCCGCCTTTCCAAGTATCAGTTGTAAAGTCCAAGTATCCGTGTGTCCATAACATCAGGGAATCCGAGGTATCACCCTCGTTGGATTCCTACTCGATGTATCCGTCAAGGTGAACTTAGGAGGAATCACCATCGAGGTTCGCACTTGAGGTGTTGCATGACGGCGTCGTTATCGGAAGTGGTGAAGGAGGAATCACCCTTGATGACCATGACCGAGTAACTACTCCATAGAGTTAACATCGGAAGTGCTTACGAGGTATCACCCTCATTGCTCGATAGTAATGCTGCAGTGTCGAACAGATAAAGGGGGTGTGATGTGCGGTGCTGGGGCCTGGTTGTCGAGTCTTCCGATAATACAGCGGGGCAACCGGGACAAGTGGGGTCACTGGGGTCTCTATCCAGCCTATACTAAGCAGTTTAGGATAAGCAGGTTAGGTATCAATAGCAGGTTACAATAAACAGGCTACGCATCAGGATAGGATAAACAGTAGCAGCAGCAATTTCTAATGCAAGCATAAGAGAGAAAGAATAGGCGATATCGGCATGTTCAAAAGGGGGGTGCTAGCCTGGTTGCTCTGCTGACAAAAAGGGATCTCCTACGGTGAAGTAGCCATTCACTGGATCATCAGCGGTTTCGGAGTCTACCGGGGAGAAGACGAGGAAGAAACAAATAAATACACAGCATACAAATGCAATCACAAAGCAGGACATGCAAAATGCTACGCTAGGGGTGTTCTAACGCAGTGCTACACGTTACAGACAGGGCGGGAAAATATCTGAGGATATTTTCCCGGCTCTGGGTAACTATCGGATAGGTGGCCCGGAGGGGGAAGGTTCCATGTTTGCAATGTAAGAAGCATGTGACAGCCGCACAGAGGGCATCATTGGATTCGTCTCGTCTTTTTGATCAACTTTGATGTATAAAGTTTTTCCATCCGAGCTACGGATGAATTTCTACGATTTTCCGAAGTTGTTGAACATTTTCTGGAATCTCTGAAAATTGGCCAAGTCCTCAGTTTTAAACATCACTTAGTTGTTTTGCAAAGGCTATAGCTAGTGTTATATTCATCCTATGGGTTAGTGTCTTATACCAATATTGATCAATTTTCTGTGATCTACAAGATGGTATCAATTGCATCTCTGTTAGATCTCTGTATCCTGTTTATTTTCTGCTCTAAAGTAGCTACCACAATAACTCTGTTTTCAGTCTTTTCTGGTAACAGAAAATAGACTTTTGTCATTTTCATAGGAATTAATCTATGCGACTTTTGGATTTGGTCCAATGGAAATAATTGAACCCTGTCAAGTGTACTACACGCCCATATAAATATTTCCCATAATAAAATTTGTTTTGTTTTTGTTTTGCAGCTACACAGAGGGCTAATCAGCGTTATTGCAGCAGATCTAGCCAGCGCTACAGTGAAGTTCAGTTCATTGTAGCAGCGGCAGCAGCAAAACGGTAGCGGCAGCAGCGCTGCGTGGCGATGAGCGGCTACGAGCGAGGGGCGAGGTGCAAACCCAGGGCGCGCACGAGGCGGCCAGGGCACTGTCCAGGGGTGGTGGCAAGGCCACGGCGGGGCGTGCGCGCGCGGCAGCAGCAGGACACGGGGCAGTGGCGGCGAGCGGCCGTAGGCGCGGGCGCGGACGGCGTTGGGCGCGCGCTGTGCGCAGAACGCTTTCGGTCGTAGGCGGTCGCAGCCAGAGGCCGGCGAGCGCGGTCAGGCGCAGCCACGCGCGGGTGCGGCCAGGCGTAGCGGAGCGCGAGGCTGGGGCACGGCTTGGCCGCGGTGACTGCGGGCGACGGGGAGCTCTAGCGCGGCATCTACAACGGTGAAACAAAGAGGGAGAAGAGGTGGACGGGTGGGGCTCACTGCGAGGAGGGTCGGGGGCGTGCTCGGGATGTCGGGGAGGCGTCGGTAGAGGAGATCCGGCCGGGGCAGAGAAGCGCGCCCGCGGAGAAGACGGATGCGGTGGGGAGCCTACGAGGCGGCCTGGCTCGACGTGGGGCTCGGGGAGGACGCAGGCGGTAGTGACGGTCCTCCTGGACGCCTCCAGGTGGCCCAGGGTGGCCAGTGGCCGCGACGGCGACGGCTTCGTTCGGTTGCATGTCCAGATCGAGAATTGGGAGGGAGAGGGAAAAGGTGGCGCTAGGGTTCAGTCGATAGATCGAGGGGGAGCTTATCTACCCTGCTAGAGCCTCTGTAGCGGCACGCGTCAATGATCCAGCCGACGAGATCGAGCTCGGTGCCCGTGGCGTCGACACGGAGGAGGGGGACGATGGCTGGCGCTATGGGCTGGGCTCTAGCCACTGTAGCCAGTGGGCCGAAGGGAGCACAGGAGGTTTTCTTCCTATTCTTTTCTGGAAATAAAAGAAAGCTCATGTTGAACTTAATTGAGCTAGCAAATGATTTCTGCTAAGAGTGAGACTTTGCACAAAATTACTCGACAATAAACTGGGATGGCACAAAAAGTTTGGTTTCAATTTGAATGGTGCAAGCATTTTTGGAAAATGAAAAGAGCCAAAATAATGCTGTTGAACCACTCGAATAATTTCCAGGGGCAATTTGGGAATTCCAAAATGTTGGTTTCAACATGAAAATTATCTAGGGATTATTTGCCAAAATGTAAACTATTTAGATTGCATGACAGAGGAAGTAAATTTTTGCCATACAATTTAAATTGGAAATTGACTTTGATTTTAGACAAGTGGCAGATTAGTATGATGATCATGATGACATGACCATCATTAGGGGGGATCACTGTAGTGTGATGCTGGGGATGTTACAAATCTCCTCCTCTACAAGAAATCTCGTCCCGAGATTTTAGTGGGGAAGTAAAGGGTAACTTCGGGAGATCTGGCCCTTGTAGGGTCGATTATCTAGTGGACAATTCAGTGAATGTGGCAGAAGTATCTGTCGAGTTGAAACTTAAGAAAATATCGAGAGCAAAGTATGAAGGTACAATAAGAAGTTTCAAGTGAATGTACATCTGATCGATACCTGAACAGAGTGTGAGAAGGGGGTTCAGAGCATCGGGAATAGATCATCTCTCGAAGGGTGGCTCGTAACAACACACAAAACCAAGGTCATAGGATAATTCGGAATCAAGGATGTACAGGAGAGTCGGGTTCCGATCCTGTTGAACTGTGATGAGGGTCGATCGAGAGTAAGGAGAATGGTGTCATCTTACCGGTCACGACAACCAGATATGTCAGAGAATAGTCTGTCAGTTATGTCGGTGACAACATCGGTACCAAGGGTGAGGGACGAAGAGAACCATTTTCCTGCTCGTTGAACAAGGCGAACCAATAGGCAAAGTTCTCGTCCATCGGTGGTTACCAGAATGTCATCAACAATAGTAACAGGGCCTCACTGACAAGGTTGTACATCGGGGTGTTTTATAAGCAGGGAATTATTTCTGCTTATAACATATGGATCACAAGAAAGGTTAAACAAACCAATGGAAAGGAAAATGTGATCATTAGTTTAAACAAACCAATGGAAAGGGAAAAAATTACACACAAGAATTGGGGGTATATCCTTCCGAAGGAAAATCGGAGCACGATATACATGATAGGCCAGCAAGATCAAAAGCATTTAGATAAAGGGGCGAGGGAAGAATCATGATATTACCCATACAACAATGTTTGGATAATAGATCAAGAAACATTTAGCGTTGCGCTTCCAATGTTCTTTTTGATATTCGGGATGCCACAATCATGCCTCGAGGTAGAGATGATATGTTGTTTCAAGAAAAGGTGGGCTCTGAAGGCCACAAGAATACACAGGGAATAACTTCAGTAATAGCAAAGAAAACAAGGTATGAGCAAAACATAACCAAGTCTGTGTTGGCAGGAATACAAGGAGGTTGTCGATGATATCACAAATCATCGAGGGGCAGGGATTCTCTGAAGAAGCCAAAGTGTTGACGATGATCACGACAAATTTTGTCGAGAGACTCTATGAAGATGCCATCGAGCAGCGATGACATCACACAAAAGGAAGGATGAAGTGAAAGGCTATGAGAACCACAGATTCAACACAAGCTCGAAATCAAGCTTGTTGTTCGAGGTGAGATGGTAAGATGAGGAAGATCGACGTAAGCTTCGCTCATCGTCGAAAAGTTGTGCTCCGAGAATAAGAACCAGGTAGCACGGTTAGAAATCGGTACGATAATGATATAGCCGATCAGGCAAAGAATGATGGGATGGAGTATTGTTTCAATAAGAATTCATAAGAGGTAGTGCAATGACACAATATCATTGAGATATCAAGGGGCAATACTCGAAGGTACATCTGAATAGAGGTTGAACAGGTGAAATGATCTGTGGAAGACAAGTATTTTAACTTGTCCGGGAAATAGAATCAAGGAGAAAATATGGTCGGAACCATGACTGCAAAGGATCAATTCACAGGTACAAGATGAACTTGTACCAAGGAAATAATTATTTTTACGAGCAGCTTCCATGACAAGTTCTACATCGGGTCCATGGGCATGAACACAAAGGTTCAAGGTCGACTCCCACTTCTTCAATGCATAACCTTTCATTCACTCCTCGTTTTCGAAGAAATTGTAGTGCGGAAGATTTATCTGGGGAAGCACCAGAAGAGTATGACTCGCATAACTTTCGAGTTCACACGGATTAAGGAAAGCATAGGTGCAACCCATAGGGGCATCTTAGGAACATATACCTCGAACTTCAGGAGTAATTAACACAAGTTCGACAACAGAGCATGGTTGACTAAAGGAGAGGATACATTTTACCAAAGGCATTATGTATCAAGGAAAGAACTCACAAGAATTTTGGATGTGAAGGACACTGTCGGATAACAACCCAACAATGGATCTGGCGATTCACGACGGAGTTGATGTGAGTATAGGTAATCAATCAGAGGGAGAAGGGATGCAAAGGCATTGACAAGGAATGTTAACGAAGATTGCTAAACATATGGAATTAACCGTAATGCAAGCAGGTAAGAATTTCAAGAGCAATAGTCTGCAGAGGATTTTCGGAAGATCGACTAACAATGGAAAGTATTTTGCGAAACACCTGAACAACCGGGGATGAACGGATCCCTAGTAAATGTGAGGATTTATCCGCAGTGCGAAAGAAGCTGCACGGCAGTAGGCTCAAAGGATTCCCGGATTAACGAGGAGTATTTTGGGGTATCTCGTACATAAAGGAGTATCTGGAAATGAAGATACAAACGGCAAAGATGTGTAGCTGTCCACGGTGATTATCGGTAGTAGGGAACTTGCAAAGCAGTGGGCACAGGGTCTCGGGAAACAATGAGGAGTATCTGCAGAATCTTCTGACGAAGCAAGCGATCATCTGGAATGACGGGGCTCTCTGGGAGGAAGTGGTAACGAGATCCTAGACTCAGAGTTAGTAAAATCTTTAACCTGAATAGAAGAGAGATCAGAGCCCCAGAGTATAGATGAGGAATAAAAGATCCTAACACCACCCAATGGTGACGTGGGCCCGTAAGCCACACAGCCTTGCTAGTAAAGCAATTTTTCATGGACTAGACTCAACTTCAGCCAAGGAGTTGGAAAGGGGGTTCCTACAGGCAGTCGGCTCTGATACCAACTTGTGATGCCCCCGGCTCAATCGTACACTAATCATACACGCAAATGTGTACGATCAAGATCAGGGACTCACGGGAAGATATCACAACACAACTCTAGACACAAATTAAAATAATACAAGCCATATATTACAAGCCAGGGGCCTCGAGGGCTCGAATACATAATCTCCCTTACAAGTGTCAATGGAAGCATCAGATATCTGAGTACAGATATAAAAGATAGACAGATAGGCCTTTAAAAGGCGGGGCAAAAGAAAACACTATGATCGAAAAAGGCGCAGGCCTCTTGCCTGGGACCCTCCGAACCTACTCCTGGTTGTCAGCCAACTCGTAGTAGTAACCACCCTGGGGGGGGTAGTAGTAGTCGTCGGCGGGGGCAGCTGGCTCCGGGGCTCCGACATCTGGTTGCATCAAACGGATATCGGGGAAAAAGAGGAAGCAAAGCAACCATGAGTACTCATCCGAAGTACTCAGCAAGCAAGGATCTACACTACATATGCAACATTATCAAAGAAAGGCTGTATAGGTGGACTGGGCTGCAGAAATGCGAGAATAGAGGGAAGGCCTAGTCCTATTGAAGACTAGCTTATTCATTGGTCTTGCAGCATTAGAAGAGTGTAGATTAGCACAGTGTAAAGTATTTGTAGTGTTAAGTATCAACCTCGCCCAGAGATCCTTCCTCGACTCCCTGCGAGAAAGCAATCCCAGAGCCCTAATATCCAAGTATCAACCTCGGCCAGAGACCCTTTCTCGACTCCCTGCGAGAAAGCAATCCCAGAGCCCTACTATCTATATCCCATCACAAGTAACCAGTTCTGAGCTATGCATAGATTAGTTCTTCCCTGCAGGGGTGCACCAACTTACTCACCACGCTCGCTTAACTCCGGCCGGACACACTTTTCTGGGTCATGCCCGGCCTCGGCCAAACGACACACCGCTACCCTACCTAAAGCTCAGCAGAGAGGTCCCCGTCGGTCTATATCCTAAGCGCTCAGGGGTCTTGGGCCGTCGCCCTGTGCACTCCGGGTCGTTGTGAGCAGGGTGGATACCAGTGCCATCGGCACGATCCGACTTGGCTGCCATGCTGAACTGGACGTCTAACAGAGCTTTCGGCTGATGCATACGATGCAGAGTACCCATATTTATTCCCGCGTGATGGTTATTGCTATCGGGCCAAAGGCCCACTCAGATCAAATATCCAAATCGTTAGTGTATTGGTAGTGCGGTAATGAGCAGAGACTCACGATTGATGTGACCCCGTCTCGAGGACTTGCCGCAAGGGCTAAGAATGCCCGGCCACGCCTCGTAATTATCTCACAGGCACCCTCCAGGTCAACCCGTCTCCACATCACTCGCGGGTACCCCTCAGGGTCGACCCGCCTTTCCAAGTAACAGTTGTAAAGTCCAAGTATCCGTGTGTCCATAACATCAGGGAATCCGAGGTATCACCCTCATTGGATTCCTACTCGATGTATCCGTCAAGGTGAACTTAGGAGGAATCACCCTCGAGGTTCACACTTGAGGTGTTCCACGACGGCGTCGTTATCGAAAGTGGTGAAGGAGGAATCACCCTCAATGACCATGATCGAGTAACTACTCCACATAGTTAACATCGGAAGTGCTTACGAGGTATCACCCTCGTTGCTCGATAGTAACGCTGCAGTGTCATACAGATAAAGGGGGTGTGATGTGCGGTGCTGGGGCCTGGTTGTCGAGTCTTCCGATAATCCAGTGGGGCAACCAGGACAAGTGGGGTCACTGGGGTCTCTATATAGCCTACACTAAGCAGTTTAGGATAAGCAGGTAAGGTATCAATAGCAGGTTACAATAAATAGGCTATGCATCAGGATAGGATAAACAGTAGCAGCAGCAATTTCTAATGCAAGCATAAGAGAGAAAGAATAGGCGATATCGGCATGTTCAAAAGGGGGGTGCTTGCCTGGTTGCTCTGCTGACAGAAGCAGATCTCCTACGGTGAAGTAGAAATTCACCGGATCATCAACGGTCTCGGAGTCTACCGGGGAGAAGAGGGGGAAGAAACAAATAAATACACAGCATACCAATGCAATCACAAAGCAGGACATGATAAAAAGCTACGCTAGGGATGTTCTAACGCAGTGCTACACGTTACAGACAGGGCGGGAAAATAGCTGAGGATATTTTCCCGGCTCTGGGCAACTATCGGACAGGTGGCCCGGAGGGGGAAGGTTCCAAGTTTGCAGTGTTAGAGGCATGTGGCGCACAGAGGGCATCAACGGATTCGTCTCGTCTTTCTGTTCAACTTTGATGTATAAAGTTTTTCCATCCGAGCTACGGATGAATTTCTACGATTTTCCAAAGATTTTGAACATTTTCTGGAATCTCTGTGGCTAAGTCCTCAGTTTTAAACATCACTTAGTTGTTTTGCAAAGGCTATAGCTAGTGTTCTATTCATCCTATGGGTTAGTGTCTTATACCGATCTTGATCAATTTTCTGTGATCTACAAGATGGTATCAATTGCATCTCTGTTAGATCCTTGTATCCTGTTTATTTTCTGCTCTAAAGTAGCTACCACAATAACTCTGTTTTTAGTCTTTTCTGTTAACGGAACATATACTTTTGTCATTTTCATAGGAATTAATCTAGGCAACTTTTGGATTTGGTCAAATGGAAATAATTGAACCCTGTCAAGTGTACTACACACCCATATAAATATTTCCCATAATAAAATTTGTTTTGCTGTTGTTTTGCAGCTACATAGAGGGCTAATCAGCGTTATTGCCGCAGAGCTAGCCAGCGCTACAGTGAAGTTCAGTTCACTGTAGCAGCGGCAGCAGCAAAACGGTAGCAGCAGCAGCGCTGCGCGGCAACGAGCGGCTGCGAGCACGGGGCGAGGTGCAAACCCAGGGCAAGCACGAGGCAGCCAGGGCACTGTCCAGGGATGGTGGCAAGGCCACGACGGGGCGTGCGCGCGCGGCAGCAGCAGGACACGGGGCAGCGGCGGCGAGCGGCCGCAGGCGCAGGCGCGGACGGCTTGGGGCACGCGCCGTGCGCAAGGCGTGTTCGGGCGCAGGCGGTCGCAGCCAGAGGCCGGTGAGCGTGGTCAGGCGTAGCCACGCACGGGCGTGGCCGGGCGTAGCTGAGCGCGAGGCTGGGGCACGGCTTGGCCGCGGTGACTGCGGGCGACAGGGAGATCTGCACGGCGGCTACGATGGTGAAACAAAGAGGGAGAAGAGGGGGACGGGTGAGGCTCACTGCGAGGAGGGTTGGGGGCGTGCTTGGGACGTCGGGGAGGCGCCAGTAGAGGAGATCCGGCCGGGGCAGAGAAGCGCGCCCGCTGAGAAGACGGCGGCGGTGGGGAGCCTACGAGGCGGCCCAGCTCGACATGGGGCTCGGGGAGGACGCAGGCGGCAGTGACGGTCCTCCTGGACGTCTCCAGGTGGCCCGGAGTGGCCGGTGGCCGCGACGGCGACGGCTTCGTTCGATTGTGCGTCCAGATCAAGAATTGGGAGGGAGAGGGAAAAGGTGGATCTAGGGTTCGGTCGATGGATCGAGGGAGAGCCTATCTACCCTGCCAGAGCCTCTGTAGCGGCACGCGTCAATGATCCAGCCGACGAGATCAAGCTCAGTGCCCGTGGCATCGACACGGAGGAGGGGAACGATGGCTGGCGCTATGGGCTGGGCTCTAGCGACTGTAGCCAGTGGGCCAAAGGGAGCACAGGAGGTTTTCTTCCTTTTCTTTTCTGGAAATAAAAGAAAGCTCATGTTGAACTTAATTGAGCTAGCAAATGATTTCTGCTGAGAGTGAGACTTTGCACAAAATTACTCGACAATAAACTGGGATGGCACAAAAAGTTTAGGGGCAATTTGAATGGTGCAAGCATTTTTGGAAAAGAAAAGAGCAAAAATAATGCTGTTGAACCACTAGAATAATTTCCAGGGGCAATTTGGGAATTCCAAAATGTTGGTTTCAACATGAAAATTATCTAGGGATTATTTGCCAAAATGTGAACTATTTAGATTGCATGACAGAGGAAGTAAATTTTTGCCTTACAATTTAAATTGGAAATTGACTTTGATTTTTGAGAAGTGGCAGATTAGTATGATAATCATGATGACATGACCATCATTAGGGGGGATCACTGTACTGTGATGCTGGGGATGTTACACCGACCGTGAGGCCAGCGCACGGTGATGTTGAGTTCTTGAAGGGATCTGTCTCAGGGATCGAGAAGTTCGCAATTTTCCGGATGAAAAATAACCGGTTTGGAAGGATCCACATAAGCTTCAAATTCATCAGTCGAGAGTTACAAGTTTGAGAGGAATTAGGGTTATGGTCGGTTCGCTGCCACCATCCTGCGATTTGTTCGGTGGATTTTTGAGTCGCCTGAAACCGATGGTTTCTGTAATTTCGAGGGAGTCGGTGTTTTTACTACTGCTGCAGGCTACAAGTTGGGCCGCTGTTATGACCCGGATTCGCTACTGTGGGTTTTCGTCAAACCGCTTCCGCTCCGGGTTGACCTCGAGCAATTTCATCGCCGAATCGCCGCTGTAACCTCAAGCTGCCTTCGCCACCACAAGCCGCTTTTGATGGCTGTTGACAAACGCCAAGGGACGGCCCTGTTTCTTCCTTCCAACACTACCATGATAAGAAACAGAATCCTGCGAAGCACCGTGTCAGACTCCAACTTGAGCCGGATTCAGACTCGCCGGCTGCGCCTCCGCATTTGCCACGGGCCTGCACCTCCGAGCCACCGCGGCTGTGTTCCGCCTCTGCCATGGTCGAGACGCCATCTCGTCAGTCCTGCCTCCAAAGGCGCCTGCCTCAAATCTTACTCACCATCGCGACGTCACCTCGCTTTGCCGCAGTGGCCGGCGTTGAGCCGCCCGGCCTCATGGCCATCATCAAGTTGCCCATGAGCTGCCAACATGGGCCGTCTTCGAGTCCGCCCTCACGCATGACCCCGAGTCACCTCACTTCGGCGTCAAGCCGCCGCTCTGTTGACCCGCCTTTGCTACATGGCGTGTCCTCGCTTCACTCTGAGCCGTCGCCTCACCCTGCAACTGCAGCCTTGCCGGGGGCCTGCTGCGTTTCTACTCCGCCAGCAAGCTGCCTTCAATTGGCCACCGCGGCCTCCCACCGTCACCACAAGCCATCTACCTCACCAAGCCCTGCCTCCCCGCGCTGACATCACCGCCGAGCTACCGCGGTGGCCCGTTACCGTTCTGTCGCAAATCACCGCCATGGCTCGCAAAGAGCCGGCCGCCTCGCCGGCCTCCCGGGTCGAGCCGTCGTCGCCTTCGCCCACATCTGTTTCCACGGCCGCGCACCATGCTAGCTTGGCCGGCTTCTGTGTGTCTCCTCTGCAATTGTTTGCCTTCAAAGCCGCCTCGCGGCCCCGCCGCGTCCAACCGCACCAAGTCGCCATCGTCGTTGCCTGCCTGAGCCACGACCTCACTTCTGTCGGCCATTTTCCAAGCCGCCCCAGTGCAGACTGAGTCGTCGGGCGCTGCCGTTGCCTCTGCGGCCTTGTCGAGCCGCCAACGCTTCTATGCGACTCGGCCATGATCTGCTACGGCCTTCGGCACGACCGGTCAGCCACTTCCTCCACCGCACCTAGAGTCGCCAAAGCTGCCGTAAGTCGGCATTACCTACGGCCGCTCTGCCGTAGCCCGCCTGCTGCTGTTCTGCCCCCAGTCGCCGACCCGCTTCATACCTGCCACAAGCCGCCCAACTCCACTGCAACTCGCCTCGTGTCCGAGCGACCGGCCTTGGTACCGCCACTGTGCCTCGCTGCTGCGGGCTCACCAGTGCGCCAAGCCGCCGGATTCCTCGCCTTTCAGTTTGCCTCGCCGCCTTCGGGTCGGCTGCAGCCGTCAACCTCGCTCGAGTGCCCCTACGGCCTCGCGCTGCGCTCGCCTTCGCCTCTACTGCACATCGCCGCCGCTCCGAGCCGCCCCGGCTACGAGCCGACCACCATAGTTGCCCACGCAGATTCACCTCGAGCCGCCTCTGTCTCCACCGCCTTGGGCCGCCCCTCCGCGAGGTGCCGTCTCCGCTGCTCATTTCGCCGCTCTGTTTCCTCAAGCCGCCCCTGTGCTAGGCCTCCTGCTTGCGCCCGCTCCCCCGGGTTGCCCTCCACCAGGGCGCCCAGTTGCCACCCTGGCCTCCTCTGGCCCATCGCCAAGCTGCCCTGTGTGTCGCGGCTGGATGTGCCGCGTGCCCCCGCAGGCCCTGCGTGCTGTGTGTCACGTCAGCCACCTGATGACCCACAAGTATAGGGGATCAATCGTAGTCCTTTTGATAAGTAAGAGTGTCAAACCCAACGAGGAGCAGAAGGAAATGACAAGTGATTTTCTGCAAGGTAATGTCTGCAAGCACTGAAATTACAAGTAACGAGTAGTTTGGTAGCAAGATAATTTGTAACGAGCAAGTAACGGTAATTGTAACAAAAGTGTAGCAAGGTAGCCCAATCCTTTTGAGGCAAAGGACAGGCCAAAACGGTCTCTTATGATAAGCAAAGCGTTCTTGAGGGTACACAGAAATTTCATCTAGTCACTTTCATCATGTTGGTTTGATTTGTGTTCGCTACTTTGATAATTTGATATGTGGGTGGACCGGTGCTTAGGTGTTGTTCTTACTTGAATAAACCTCCTACTTATGATTAACCCCCTCGCAAGCATCCGCAACTACAAGAAAATTATTAAGAATAAATCTAACCATAGCATTAAACTTTTGGATCCAAATCAGTCCCTTACGGAATAGCGCATAAACTAGGGTTTAAGCTTCTGTCACTCTCGCAACCCATCATCTAATAACTACTCCACAATGCATTCCCTTAGGCCCAAGTATGGTGAAGTGTCACGTAGTCGACGTTCACATGACACGACTAAGGGAATCACAACATACATATCAAGTTCACATGATTACTTGCAACAAGACTTCTCCCGTGACCTCCAGAACAAAAGTAACTACTCACTAATGATAATCATGCTCAAGATCAGAGGGGTATTAAATAGCATAATGGAACTGAACATACAATCTTCCACCAAATAAACCATATAGTAATCAACTACAAGATGTAATCAACACTACTAGTCACCCACAAGTACCAATCTATAGTTCCGGTACAAAGATTGAACACAAGAGATGAACTAGGGTTTGAGAGGAGATGGTGCTGTTGAAGATGTTGATGGAGATTGCCCTCCCCAAGATGGGAGAGTTGTTGGTGATGATGATGACGATGATTTCCCCCTCCGGGAGGGAAGTTCCTCCGGCGGAATCGCTCCGCCGGAGAGCAAAAGTGCTCCTGCCCAAGTTCCTCCTCGAGACGGCGGCGCTTCATCCTGAAAGTCCTCCCCTTATTTTTTCTAGGTCAAAATGACTTATATAACCGAATATGGGCACCGGAGGTGGGCCGAGGGGAGCACAACCCACCAGGGCGCGCCTGGGCTCCCTGGCACGCCTAGGTGGGTTGTGCCCACCTGGTGGGCCCCCTCTGGTACTTATGTGCTCCAATAATTCTTATATATTCCATAAAAATTCTCTGTGAAGTTTCAGCTCATTTGGAGTTATGGAGAATAGGTGGCCTGACATAGCTTTTTCAGGTCCAGAATTCCAGCTGCCAGTATTCTCCCTCTTTGTGTGAACCTTGCATATTATGAGAGAAAAGGCATTAGAATTACTCCAAAAAGCATTATTATGCCTAAAAACATCATAAATAACAGTAGGAAAACATGATGCAAAATGGACGTATCAACTCCCCCAAGCTTAGACCTCGCTTGTCCTCAAGCGAAAAAAGAAATCGAAAAACATGTCCACATGCTTAGAGAGAGAGGTGTCGATAAAAACAAAATACGGACATAGAAGCATCATGTATATTATTATAACAGTAACAAACTTTAATATAAAACTTTATCATAGAACTTTTATCATATAACTTCTCATGAGCAAGTAACAATTCATCACAACATCGAAGTATAAAGCATAAACTATATTGAAAACCGACAAACTCTATTCTCAGTCAACTTTGCAACTACAATTCATCATCTTTTCAGGAAGGGTCACGTATCGGAGCCTTTTTTGGCAAGTCCACATACTCAACCATCATATAGTCTTCTATGATTGCTAACACTCACCGCATACACATGAGCAAAATGTTTCAACCGGACACATAGAAAAATAGGGGCTTATAGTTTCGCCTCCCAACATACTCACCTCAAGGGTGATGTCAACTATAATAACTCATGCTACTCATATCCAACTGGATATATGTGCCTAGATCTTTCCTCACCACATGATGCTTGCCAAAAGAGAAATAAAAAGGAATAGAGAGAAGAATTTTGACTCTTGCATAAAAGTAAATACATAAAAGTAAAAGATAGGCCCTTCGCAGAGGGAAGCAGAGGTTGCCATGCGCTTATTTGTTTGTATGCTCAATCCCTTAATGCAAAAGAACGTCACGTTATATTGCCCCTTATGATAGCAACCTTTATTATGCAGTCTATTGCTTTTATTCATTGCCATCACAAGTTTGTACAACGCTCAATTTCTCTTACACTAAATGATCCAACACTTTTAGAAGCAATTTTTATTGCCTTTTTGCACCGATGACAACTTACTTGAAGGATCTTACTCAATCCATAGGTAGGTATGGTGGACTCTCAAAATAAGATTTGGGTTTAAAGGTTTTTGGATGCACAAGTAGTATCTCTACTTCGTGCGGAATTTTTGGCTAGCAAAGATGGGGGCAAGCACCACATGTTAAAGGATCTATGACAATATAACTTCTATGTGAATATGAACAAACATAAATCATTACGTTGTCTTCCTTGTCCAACGTCAACAATTTTGGCATATAATATTTTGATGGGGGCTCACAATCACAGAAGATGTCCAAGATAGTATATTTGCATGTGAATCTTCTCTTCCCTTATTAATTCTTTCATGAATTGCATCATTGACCAATGCTATGTTTGTCAATCTCCAATAAAATTTTCTACTTATACTCTTATGTGACATCATTACTTACCATAAAATTAGCATATGATCTTTTTTTAGTTATTTCCTTTCTTTTTATTGAACATGAAAGTAAAGAAAACAAAACTCAAACTAAACTTAAATATATATCTCGCACACGATTACAAAGATAGATCACTAAGCAAACACTCGAAAAGAAAGGATCGAACTAAACTTTTATTCATCTAAAGCAAAAGATAACTATGGATCGAACTAAGATAAGTAAAGGCAAAAGATAGTGGAGGTGATACGATACCGGGGCACCTCCCCCAAGCTTGGCACAAGCCAAGGGGAGTGCCCATACCCGATTACTCAATTTTCTTTTGTTGATGAAGAAGGAGGTGGTGGTGATGAAGTAGTGACAATCTTATCCTCGGGTTTCCATGGCAAGGGCTCACCATCATAAGAGGAGGAGTGAGTCTCACGGGTCTTGCAACTGGCAGCCAAACTCATACCTTTAAACCTCGCCTCATATTCAAAGACTTGGTTTTGGAGATCATAGATCTGGCTTTGGAGGAAGTTGATTTGCTCGTTGAAGGTGAAGATGATGTCCTTCATGGACTTGCCATCCACCTTGAGATCACGGGGGTAGTCCGCGATCATGAGGTGATTGGCATTGAGTCCACGTTCTACCATCCCCTTGCACCGGAAGACTTCCTGCTCCATATCTTCAAGCCTAGCCTCCACGGATCCCGTCCCCTTGGGGCCTTGCACATCGCGGATGTGCAGCACTGCTACTTCTTGAGCTTGCGTTGGTTTTTCCCTTGAAGAGGAAAGGGTGATGCAGCAAGTAGAGATAAGTATTTCCATCAGTTTGAGAACCAAGGTATCAATCCAGTAGGAGACAACGCACAAATCACCGAATACCTACACAAACAATCAAACAACTTGCACACAACGCGATAAAGGGGTTGTCAATCCCTTGACGGTTATTTGCAAAAGTGAGATCTGATAGAGATAGATAAACGATAAAGTAAATATTTTTGGTATTTTTGTTTTATAGATCGGAAAGTAAAAGATTGCAAAATAGTAGATCGGAAACTTGTATGATGAAAAGTAGAAGATTATATGATGGAAAATAGACCCGGGGGCCATAGGTTTCACTAGAGGCATCTCTCAAGATAGAAAATAATACGGTGGGTGAACAAATTACTGCCGAGCAATTGATAGAAAAGCGCAAAGTTATGACGATATCTAAGGCAATGATCATGAATATAGGCATCACGTCCGTGTCAAGTAGACCGAAACGATTCTGCATCTACTACTATTACTCCACACATCGACTGCTATCCAGCATGCATCTAGAGTATTAAGTTCATAAAGAACGGAGTAACGCATTAAGTAAGATGACATGATGTAGAGGAATTAACTCAAGCAATATGATGAAAACCTCATCTTTTTATCCTTGATGGCAACAATACAATATGTGCCTTGCTGCCCCTACTGTCACTGGGAAAGGACACCGCAAGATTGAACCCAAAGCTAAGCACTTCTCCCATTGCAAGAAAAACCAATCTAGTTGGCCAAACCAAACCGATAGTTCGAAGAGAATTACAAAGATATCAAATCATGCATATAAGAATTCAGAGAAGATTCAAATAATATTCATAGATAAGCTGATCATAAATCCACAATTCATTGGATCTCGGCAAACACACTACAAAAAAGTATTACATCGAATAGATCTCCAAGAACATCGAGGAGAACATGGTATTGAGAATCAAAGAGAGAGAAGAAGCCATCTAGCTACTAGCTATGGACCCGTAGGTCTGTGGTAAACTACTCATGCTTCATCGGAAGGGCAATGGTGTTCATGTAAAAGCCCTCCATGATCAAATCCCCCTCCAGCAGGGTGCTGGAAAAGGTCCCTAGATGGGATCTCACGGGTACAAAAGGTTGCGGCGGTGGAAAAGTCTTTTCGTGGATGCCTCTGTAGGCTTGGGGATATATGAGTATATATAGGCGAAAGAATTAGGTCAGGAGGTGCACGAGGGGCCCACAAGGGTGGGGGGCGCACCCTACCCCCCTGGGCGCGCTCTCCGTCCTTGTGGCCTCCTCGTGGCTCCTCCGACTTCATCTCCAAGTCTCCTGGTTTCCTTCTGGTCCAAGAAAACTCATCGCGAAAGTTTTATTCCGTTTGGACTCCGTTTGGTATTCCTTTTCTGCGAAACTGAAAAACAAGGAAAAAACAGAAACTGTCACTGGGCTCTAGGTTAATAGGTTAGTCCCAAAAATAATATAAAATAGTATATTAATGCATATAAAACATCCAAAACAAATAATATAATAGCATGGAACAATAAAAAATTATAGATACATTAAAGACGTATCAAGCATCCCCAAGCTTAATTCCTGCTCGTCCTCGAGTAGGTAAATGATAAAAACAGAATTTTTGATGTGGAATGCTACCTAACATATTTATTCATGTAATTTTCTTTATTGTGGCATGAATGTTCAGATCCATAAGATTCAAAACAAAAGTTTAATATTGACATAAAAACAATAATAGTTCAAGCATACTAACAAGGCAATTATGTCTTCTCAAAATAACATGGCCAAAGAAAGCTTATCCCTAAAAAATCATATAGTCTGGCTATGCTCCATCTTCATCACACAAAATACTCAAATCAAGCACAACGCCGATGACAAGCCAAGCAATTGTTTCATACTTTTGACGTTCTCAAACCTTTTCAACTTTCACGCAATACATGAGCGTGAGCCATGGACATAGCACTATAGGTGGAGTAGAATATGGTGGTTGTGGAGAAGACAAAAAGAGGGAGATAGTCTCACATCAACTAGGCGTATCAACAGGCTATGGAGATGCCCATCAATAGATATCAATGTGAGTGAGTAGGGATTGCCATGCAACGGATGCACTAGAGCTATAAGTGTATGAAAGCTCAAAAAGAAAACTAAGTGGGTGTGCATCCAACTTGCTTGCTCATGAAGACCTAGGGCAATTTGAGAAAGCCCATCATTGGAATATACAAGCCAAGTTCTATAATGAAAAATTCCCACTAGTATATGAAAGTGACAACATAGGAGACTCTCTATCATGAAGATCATGGTGCTACTTTGAAGCACAAGTATGTAAAAAGGATAGTAACATTGCCCCTTCTCTCTTTTTCTCTTCTTTTTTTTCTCTATTTTTTCTTTTGCTTCTTTGCCTCTTTTTTTTTTATTTCCTCACATGGGACAATGCTCTAATAATGAAGATCATCATACTTCTATTTACTTACAACTAAAAAAAAATTACAACTCGATACTAGAACAAAATATGACTCTATATGAATGCCTCCGATGGTGTACCGGGATGAGCAATGAATCAAGAGTGATATGTATGAAAAAATTATGAACGGTGGCTTTGCCACAAATACGATGTCAACTACATGATCATGCAGAGCAATATGACAATGATGATGCGTGTCATAGTAAACGGAACGGTTGAAAGTTGCATGGCAATATATCTCGGAATGGCTATGAAAATGCTATAATAGGTAGGTATGGTGGCTGTTTTGAGGAAGGTATATGGTGGGTGTATGGTACCGGCGAAAGTTGCGTGGTACAAGAGAGGCTAGCAATGGTGGAAGGGTGAGAGTGCGTATAATCCATGGACTCAACATTAGTCATAAAGAACTCACATACTTATTGCAAAAATCTATTAGTCTCCAAATCAAAGTACTATGCACATGCTCCTAGGGGGATAGATTGGTAGGAAAAGACCATCGCTCATCCCCGACCGCCACTCATAAGGAAGACAATCAAAAAATATCTCATGCTCCAACTTCGTTACATAACGGTTCACCATACGTGCATGCTACGGGACTCACAAACCTTAACACAAGTATTTCTCAAATTCACAATTACTCACTAGCATAACTCTAATATCACCATCTTTATATCTCAAAACAATCATAAGGAATCAAACTTCTCATAGTATTCAATGCACTTTATATGAAAGTTTTTATTATACCGCTCTTGGATGCCTATCATATTAGGACTAAATTTATAACCAAAGCAAATTACCATGCTGTTTAAAGACTCTCAAAATAATATAAGTGAAGCATGAGAGTTCAATAATTTCTATAAAATAAAGCCACCGCCGTGCTCTAAAAAGATATAAGTGAAGCACTAGAGCAAAATTGCCTAGCTCAAAAGATATAAGTGAAGCACAAAGAGTATTCTAATAAATCACGATTCATGTGTGTCCCTCTCAAAAGGTGTGTACAGCAAGGATGATTGTGGAAAAATAAAAAGCAAATACTCAAATTATACAAGACGCTCCAAGCAAAACACATATCATGTGGTGAATAAAAATGTAGCCTCAAGTAAAGTTACCGATAGACGAAGACGAAAGAGGGGATGCCTTCCGGGGCATCCCCAAGCTTAGGCTCTTGGTTGTCCTTGAATATTACCTTGGGGTGCCTTGGGCATCCCCAATCTTAGGCTCTTTCCACTCCTTATTCCATAGTCCATCAAATCCTTACCCAAAACTTGAAAACTTCACAACACAAACCTCAACAGAAAATCTCGTAAGCTCCGTTAGTATAAGAAAATAAATCACCACTTTGGTACTGTTGTGAACTCATTATTTATTTATATTGGTGTAATATCTACTGTATTCCAACTTTTACATGGTTCATACCCCCCGATACTACCCATAGATTCATCAAAATAAGCAAACAACACAAAGAAAACAGAATCTGTAAAAAACAGAACAGTCTTCGAAGATCCGAATTGTCCTAATACTTATGTAACTCCAAAAATTCTTAAAAATTAGGACAAGATAGGAAATTTGTATATAAATCTCTTATAAAACATTCAGGGTTTTTCAACTCTCCAGTGAATTATTAAAATTCTGAGACTGGATGCGAAAGTTTCTGTTTTTCAGCAAGATCAAATCAACTATCACCGTAAGCATCCCAATGGTCTTACTTGGCACAAACACTAATTAAAACACAAAAACACATCTAACCAGTGGCTAGATGAATTATTTATTGCAAAACAGCAAGGAAAAATATTGGGTTGTCTCCCAACAAGCGCTTTTCTTTAAAACCTTTTTAGCTAGGCATTGAGATTTCGATGATGCTCACATGAAAGACAAGAATTGAAGCACAAAGAGAGCATCATAAAGCATGTGAAAAACGATTTTAAGTCTAACATACTTCCTATGCATAGGCATTTTATAAGCAAACAAATTTTCAAGACAAGAAAAACCTAGCATATGCAAGGAATGAGAATAAAACATAGACAATCTCAACATGAAGAGAGGTAATTTAGCAAAATAAAAATTTCTATGACCATATTTTCCTCTCTCATAATAATTACATGTGGGATCATATTCAAATTCAACAATATAGCTATCACATAAAATATTCTCTACATGATCCACATGCATGCAAAGTTGACACTCTTCCAAAATAGTGGGATTATCATAAAATAAAGTCATGACCTCTCCAAACCCACCTTTATCAAAAATTTCATAAGATTGAACATACTCCAAATATGTGGGATCTAAAGTTGACACTCTTCCAAACCCACTTTCAATATTATTGCAAACATTATTATCAATCTCATATTCATCATGGGGCTTAAATAAATTTTCAAGATCATAAGAAGAATCACCCCAATCATGATCATTGCAACAAGTAGTGGACATAGCAAAACTAGCATCCCCAAGCTTAGGGTTTTGCATATCATTAACATAATTGACATTAATAGAATTTATAATAACATCATTGCAATCATGCTTTTCATTCAAGGAGCTATCGTGAATCACTTTATAATTTTCTTCTTTCAACACTTCATCGCAATTTTCAGATTCACGAATTTCAAGCAAAACCTCATAAAGATAATCTAGTGCACTCAAATCACTAGAAATTGGTTCATCATAGTTGGATCTCTTAAAAAGATTAGCAAGTGGATGAGGATCCATAAACTTTTAGCAAGCGAAGATGCAAGCAAAAGGAAGGCACATGGTAACACAAGCAAACAAAAGATCGAACGGAAGAAGGGCGAAGAAAAAGGTAATTTTTTCGAAAATTGTTTTAGAAGTGGGGGAGAGGAAAATGAGAGGCGAATGGTGAATAATGTAGTGAAAGGGATGAAAGTTTATGATGGGTACTTGGTATGTCTTGACTTGGTGTAGATCTCCTCGGCAACGGCGCCAGAAATTCTTCCTGCTACTTCTTGAGCTTGCGTTGGTTTTTTCCTTGAAGAGGAAAGGGTGATGCAGCAAAGTAGAGATAAGTATTTCCATCAGTTTGAGAACCAAGGTATCAATCCAGTAGGAGACAATGCACAAATCACCGAATACCTACACAAACAATCAAACAACTTGCACCCAATGTGATAAAGGGGTTGTCAATCCCTTGACGGTTATTTGCAAAAGTGAGATCTGATAGAGATAGATAAACGATAAAGTAAATATTTTTGGTATTTTTGTTTTATAGATCGGAAAGTAAAAGATTGTAAAATAGTAGATCAGAAACTTGTATGATGAAAAGTAGAAGATTATATGATGGAAAATAGACCCGGGGGCCATAGGTTTCACTAGAGGCTTCTCTCAAGATAGAAAATAATATAGTGGGTGAACAAATTACCGCCGAGCAATTGATAGAAAAGCGCAAAGTTATGACGATATCTAAGGCAATGATCATAAATATAGGCATCACGTCCGTGTCAAGTAGACCAAAACGATTTTGCATCTACTACTATTACTGCACACATCGACCGCTATCCAGCATGCATCTAGAGTATTAAGTTCATAAAGAATGGAGTAACGCATTAAGTAAGATGACATGATGTAGAGGAATTAACTCAAGCAATATGATGAAAACCCCATCTTTTTATCCTCGATGGCAACAATACAATACGTGCCTTGCTTCCCCTATTGTCACTGGGAAAGGACACCGCAAGATTGAACCCAAAGCTAAGCACTTCTCCCATTGCAAGAAAAACCAATCTAGTTGGCCAAACCAAACCGATAGTTCGAAGAGAATTACAAAGATATCAAATCATGCATATAAGAATTCAGAGAAGATTCAAATAATATTCATAGATAAGCTGATCATAAATCCACAATTCATTGGATCTCGGCAAACACACTGCAAAAATGTATTACATCGAATAGATCTCCAAAAACATCGAGGAGAACATGGTATTGAGAATCAAAGAGAGAGAAGAAACCATCTAGCTACTAGATATGGACCCGTAGGTCTGTGGTAAACTACTCATGCTTCATCAGAAGGGCAATGGTGTTCATGTAGAAGCCCTCCGTGATCGAATCCCCCTTCGGCAGGGTGCCGAAAAAGGTCCCTAGATGGGATCTCACGGGTACAGAAGGTTGCGGCGGTGGAAAAGTCTTTTCGTGGATGCCTCTATTGGTTTGGGGATATATGAGTATATATAGGCGAAATAATTAGGTCAGGAGGTGCATGAGGGGCCCACAAGGGTGGGGGTGCGCCCTCCGTCCTTGTGGCCGCCTCGTGGCTCCTCCGACTTCATCTCCAAGTCTACTGGTTTCCTTCTAGTCCAAGAAAAATCATCGCAAAAGTTTTATTCCGTTTGGACTCCGTTTGGTATTCCTTTTCTGCGAAACTCAAAAACAAGGAAAAAAACAGAAACTGGCACTGGGCTCTAGGTTAATAGGTTAGTCCCAAAAATAATATAAAATAGCATATTAATGCATATAAACATCCAAAACAGATAATATAATAGCATGGAACAATCAAAAATTAGATACGTTGGAGACGTATCAAGCACCCCCTCATGCATCTGGATAGCCTGAGGGTGCTGCATCACCTCCTGCAAATATGGGTTGATGACATTCTCGAAGAACTTGTCCTTAGAGGAGCTTGAAGTGGCTATGGTGGATTGGATCTACCAGAAAACAGCAAGGAAAAGAAAACAGAAGATTTCTCTGCGATACGGTGGTCAATAGGTTTGGGGGGTATATAAAGATTTTTTTTATCTTGGGAAGCAAGCAAACGAAAAAAACGGAGTTCGGAAGGTACCCGAGGGGGGCAAAACCCACCTGGGCGCGCCAGGCAAGCCAGGCGCGTCCTGGTGTCTTGTGCCCACCAGGGGTGCCTTCCTGGTTGTTTCTTATTTTCCTAATTTTTGTTATATTCCAAAACGGACAGAAAATATTTTTGCGGATTTTTCGGAGTCCGTTTACTTACCGTATCACGTACCTCCTTTTTTTCACAATTCTGGAGTGTTCCGGAAGGTTTCCTTTATGTGTTCTTCCGGTGTCATGGTTTGGATAATATTGCTTTCAACATTAATGGGCGTACCTGAGATATAATGTTTTATTCTTTGCCCATTGGCAACCTTCGGGTTAGTACCTTCGACATTATTTATCTTGATGGCTCCGGATCGATAAACCTCCTCGATAACATAAGGTCCTTCCCATTTGGAGAGGAGTTTTCCTGCAAAGAATCTGAAATGAGAGTTGTACAAAAGAACATATTATCCAACTTTGAACTCACGCTTTTGGATTCTTTTGTCATGCCATCTTTGAACTTTTTCTTTAAATAACTTGGCATTTTCATAGGCTTGGGTTCTCCATTCATCTAGTGAGCTAATATCAAATAACCTCTTTTCACCGGCAAGATTGAAATCATAGTTGAGTTCTTTAATTGCCCAATATGATTTATGTTCTAACTCAAGAGGCAAATGACAAGCTTTTCCATAAACCATTTTATACGGAGACATACCCATAGGATTTTTATATGCTGTTCTATAAGACCAAAGTGCATCATCTAACTTCTTAGACCAATTCTTTCAGGACCTATTGAAAGTTTTTTGTAATATTAATTTTATTTCTCTATTGCTAAGTTCAACTTGACCACTAGACTGATGATGATAAGGGGATGCAATTCTATGGTTAACATCATATTTAGCAAGCATTTTACGGAAAGCACCATGAATAAAATGTGAACCACCATCAGTCATTAAATATCTAGGAACTCCAAACCTTGGGAATATGACTTCCTTAAGCATTTTAATAGAGGTGTTGTGATCAGCACTACTAGTTGAAATAGCTTCTACCCACTTAGTAACATAATCAACAGCAACCAAAATATGTGTATACCCATTAGAGGAAGGAAAAGGTCCCATGTAAGCAAATCCCCAAACATCAAATGGTTCAATAGTAAGAGAATAATTCATAGGCATTTCCTGATGCTTACCAATATTACCAATTCTTTGACATTCATCACCAGATAAAACAAACTTACGGGCATCCTTGAAGAGAGTAGGCCAATAAAAACCAGATTGCAATACCTTGTGAGCAGTTCTATCTCCCGCATGATGTCCTCCATAAGCTTCGGAGTGACATTTCCGTAGGATTTGTCCCTGTTCATGCTCAGGTACACAACGTCTAATAATACAATCTACTCCTTCTTTATAAAGATGTGGGTCATCCCAAAAGTAATGTCTTGAATCATAGAAGAATTTTTTCTTTTGTTGGTATGTGAAGCTAGGTGGTATATATTTAGCAACAATATAATTGGCATAGTCAGCATACCAAGGAGTGTTATGAGAAACATTTATTGCAGTTAATTGTTCATCAGGAAAACTATCATTAATAGGTTCTGCGTCATCAAGAATATTTTCTAACCTAGACAAGTTATCAGCCACGGGGTTCTCAGCTCCCTTTCTATCTGTGATATGTAAATCAAATTCTTGTAGCAAAAGAACCCACCTAATGAGTCTAGGTTTAGCATCCTTCTTTTCCATAAGATATTTTATAGCAGCATGATCGGTGTGAACAGTCTCTTTATAATCAACAATGTAAGATCTAAATTTATCACAAGCAAACACCATTGCTAAGAATTCCTTTTCAGTAGTAGCATAATTTCGTTGAGCACTGTCCAGAGTTTTACTAGCATAATGAATAACATTTAATTTCTTATCAACTCTTTGTCCTAGAAAAGCACCAACAGCATAATCACTAGCATCACACATAATTTCAAAAGGCAAGTTCCAATCAGGTGGTTGAACAATAGGTGCAAAAATCAAGGCTTTCTTAATTGTTTCAAAGGCTTCTACACAATTATCATCAAAAACAAATGGAACATCCTTTTGTAAAAGATTTGTAAGAGGCCTAGAAATTTTAGAGAAGTCTTTAATAAACCTCCTATAGAAACTAGCATGACCGAGGAAACTACGAATACCTTTGATATCTTTAGGGCATGGCATTTTCTCAATTGCATCAACTTTAGCTTTATCCACCTCAATACCTCGTTCAGAAATTTTATGTCCCAAGACAATACCCTCATTAACCATAAAGTGGCACTTCTCCCAATTCAAGACGAGATTAGTTTGCTCACATCTCTTCAAAACTCGATCAAGGTTGCTTAAGCAATCATCAAAAGAAGTTTCATAAACGGAAAAATCATCCATAAAAACCTCAACAATCTTTTCACAAAAGTCAGAGAATATAGCAGTCATTCTTCTTAGCTTCATCTCCGGGTAAACCTGCAAGCTTAAATAATCCATAAATTTCATCCACATATATCAAGTGCATATCAAGATGTTCAGTTCCATCTCCTGCATAAGGATTAGCTAGCAGTTGTTCTATCATACCCAAAGGAATTTCATAACCAATATTTTCAGTAGGTGCAGTAGGTTGAGGGGTAACTAATTGTGGTTCCGGTCGAGGTGAAGATACCCCGAACAAACCCCTCAAAGGATTGTTTTCCATAGTAACAAGTGACAATAAATTTCAGCACGTAGTAATAATTTTTCCTTACCAATTTCCACTTACCAAGAGCGCTTCACTCCCCGGCAACGGCGCCAGAAAAGAGCCTTGATGACCCACAAGTATAGGGGATCAATCATAGTCCTTTCGATAAGTAAGAGTGTCGAACCCAACGAGGAGCAGAAGGAAATGACAAGCGGTTTTCAGCAAGGCAATGTCTGCAAGCACTGAAATTATAAGTAACGAGTAGTTTGGTAGCAAGATAATTTGTTACGAGAAAGTAATGGTAATTGTAACAAAAGTGCAGCAAGGTAGCCCAATCTTTTTGAGGCAAAGCACAGGCCAAAATGGTCTCTTATGATAAGCAAAGCGTTCTTGAGGGTACACGGGAATTTCATCTAGTCACTTTCATCAAGTTGGTTTGATTTGTGTTCGCTCCTTTGATAATTTTATATGTGGGTGGACCGGTGCTTAGGTGCTATTCTTACTTTAACAAACCTCCTACTTATGATTAACCCCCTTGCAAGCATCCGCAACTACGAGAAAAGTATTAAGAACAAATCTAACCATAGCATTAAACTTTTGGATCCAAATCAGTCCCTTACGGAATAGCGCATAAACTAGGGTTTAAGATTCTGTCACTCTCGCAAACCATCATCTAATAACTACTCCACAATGCATTCCCTTAGGCCGAAATATGGTGAAGTGTCATGTAGTTGACATTCACATGACACCACTAAGGGAATCACAACATACATATCATCAAAATATCGAACACATATCAACTTTACATGATTACTTGCAACAAGATTTCTCCCGTGACCTCAAGAACAAAAGTAACTTCTCACTAATGATAATCATGCTCAAGATCAGTGGGGTATTAAATAGCATAGTGGATCTGAACATATAATCTTCCACCAAATAAACCATATAGTAATCAACTACAAGATGTAATCAACACTACTAGTCACCCACAAGTACCAATCTATAGTTCTGGTACAAAGATTGAACACAAGAGATGAACTAGGGCTTGAGAGGAGATGGTGCTGTTGAAGATGTTGATGGAGATTGCCCTCCCCAAGATGGGAGAGTTGTTGGTGATGATGATGACGATGATTTCCCCTTCCGGGAGGGAAGTTCCCCCGGCGGAATAGCTCCGCCGGAGGGCAAAGGAGCTCCTGCCCAAGTTCCGCCTCGAGACGGTGGTGCTTCATCCCGAAAGTCCTCCCCTTATTTCTTTCTAGGTCAAAATGACTTATATACCAGAAGATGGGCACCGGAGATGGGCCGAGGAGAGCACAACCCACCAGGGCATGCTTGGGCTCCCTGGCGCGCCCAGGTGGGTTGTGCCCACCTGGTGGGCCCCCTCTGGTACTTATTGGCTCCAATAATTCTTATATATTCCATAAAAATTCTCCGTGAAGTTTCAGCTCATTTGGAGTTGTGCAGAATAGGTGGCCTGACGTAGTTTTTTCAGGTCCAAAATTCCAGCTGCCGGTATTCTCCCTCTTTGTGTGAACCTTGCATATTATGAGAGAAAAGGCATTAGAATTACTCCAAAAAGCATTATTATACATAAAAAAAATCATAAATAACAGTAGGAAAACATGATGCAAAATGGACGTATCACCACCCAAGCAAAGCGGGGCCGGTTGGGAAAAGGTAAAAGGTTAGCTGGCCAAGTGAAAAAGAAAGAGTCACGCTGCTAAAAAAAGGGAGGATCTGTGGCAGTGTTTGGCAGGGTCCTCGAGGGATCAACACAAATATCCTTTGTATACATATAAGGATTAAAAGACTTCTGTACTGAAAGGTGATTTACGGATGCTACATACGGATCATCTGTCGACTAGACGAATCAGGTGAAATCCATCCGGTCTATTTTTATAGATACATTTTTTCTTCCGAGAACAATTACTCTTGCCTGTGATATATTTTTGTGCAGGACAATTATTCATTATAAAAGTGGTGTCGTGCCGTGATATGGAGCGAGCATCATCCTGCACCAGCGCCCGCTTCGCTGCTCAACGGACATGCGCAAGCCGCCGCCCCTGCAGCTCGGTCTACATCGACTGACCGGGACCGCGCCCGCTCGCTGTTCAACGAATGAGCGCACACCGCCCCCCCTGTGGTTCGATCTACATCAACTCGCCGGAACTGCACCCACGGCCAACTCGCCCGTCTGCACCGGCCTACAACGCCGCGGCCGACTCATCCGTCTGCACCCGCAGCCGATTCTCTCGTCCGTGCTGGCTTCAAAATGCCACAGCCGACCCTGGCATCTACATCAACACACCAGAGCTGCACCCGTCCGCATGAGCTGCTTAGTGAGCGCACGAAAGTCGCCGCTCCTGCGGCCTGGTTTATTCCAACAAACTCTGGAGCAAATAATAATATCAGCCTCCGCCTGCACCGAATGGCTCAATGGACAGGTGCACAAGTCGCCGCCACTACGGTCTGGTTAAATTCAACAACCAGCTGGGATGAATCATCGACCGAGTTACTGACACAGCTCATACGGGATCATTTATAACCCGCCACGGTCAACATCAACCTTCCGTGGATTCACATCG
Organism: Thinopyrum elongatum; assembly: GCA_011799875.1. Classification (NCBI taxonomy): domain Eukaryota; kingdom Viridiplantae; phylum Streptophyta; class Magnoliopsida; order Poales; family Poaceae; genus Thinopyrum; species Thinopyrum elongatum. The sequence continues at coordinate 447,663,840 of CM022299.1, forward strand.
CGTTATCAACGCCAAGGATATACAATGAGTGTTGCGAAGTCATCAATTCGCCACTTTGCATTACTGACACAGCTCATACGGGATCATTTATAACCCGCCACGATCAACATCAACCTTCCATGGATTCACATCGCGTTATCAACGCCAAGGATATACAATGAGTGTTGCGAAGTCATCAATTCGCCACTTTGCCTCCAGCTTCAACTCATTCCAGCGTTCCGCTGTTCAACTATATGCTGATTTATATCACGGTCAAGTATGGAGAATCTCAAGACAACTCCTCGAGTCATCTTAAGACTCGGGGGCTACACAGTCAGGACTCCGCAGAATTGGCCGTTGTCACAAATTCAAGAACCCCATTCATCAAAGGGAAGACAACCCGATCCCAAAGACCGTTGCCACATTGGTGAAAATTTAAAAGGCCGTCAAAAAATTTTCGGCTAAAAAAGTGCCAAGCAATCAGAAATTTCCGTCTCAAAAGAAAGATTCCGGATTGTCATAAAAGGTTCCGGTTCAAAATTCGGCACAAGGGAAATCTATCTCTCACAAAGTTTTGAGATCTCAATATCCGGCTCAACATCCGGTTCAAGAGGAGTCCATCTCTCACAAAGTTCGAGTTCTCAGAAAAAATTAAATGTTGCCAAAGAGAACTTGCTGCCATGATGCGCGGTTCAAACATGGGTATCTTGCCTTATTGGCTTATCATATTATGATCAACATAATAAGGCTGGCATCCCCTAAATTCGGGGCCTCTGTCGTTTCATCCCATATTTACTGGGTATGAGTCTTTATTAATTGATCATAAGGTCACTTGGGGGCTTCCAACTCATTGAGTTTAGCTTTCATACCCACTTGACCGGCTTTATATTCTATATTATGGGTTAAACCTGCCTGTTTGCAACTTGCTACTCCGCCAGGTGACCCACCGTACTCTTTACAGTCAATCTTTTATGACCCTGAACTTGTCAAGGTTAAAACGGCGGCTTATGTCACGTGAGAGCCGTCTTACAGAGAGCTAGAATAAACTCACTTGTCTGCTTGTTGCTACTCCACTATGTGGCCCGTCATACTCTTAACAGTCAATCTTTTATGACCCTGAACTAGTTAAGGTTAAAATGACGGATTTATGTCATGATAGAGCCAGCTTACGGGATGAAAGGCTATCATGCCAAGCTTCTTTGAAACAAAACTTGAGTTTTTCAAAAAACAAAACAGAGCTAGTCTCTTTTTGTCGAGCCTTGAAAGTCGTCATTTTTATATTCTATCATCATAAACATACATCGTCATACATTGCATCATACATTGCATCATCATAACATGCATCATATATGCATGGATATACTGGTTTATATTGCAGGAACCGGTTTTCAAACTGGGTTACATTATTCAAATCTTTAATAGCCAACATGGTTGGATTTTCATTATGGTCATCATAACCAGTATTGAATGATTGAGGTTTTCAAACTGGGTTACATTATTCAAATCTCTAATAGACAACATGGCTGGATTTTCATTATGGTTATCATAACCAGTATTGGATGAATGAGGTTTTCAAATCCCCTTCAGAGTAATGGCTATTATTCCCTCATCCGAAAATACCTGCTCATGGCAGGGAGCATGGTTCAACATTGATATGCAAAGCATTCAGCAATATCATCCAGACAATGGATATGATTTATTCTACAATTGAAGGAATAGTCCCGAGTCACTGCAAGCATGCACCATGGCACTTGGGGGCTAATGCAAGTTGCTTTTCAAATCATCACATTGTCAACAAACCCAGTTATCTTAGACAGATGAGCCAGCCTTTCATCATTTTCTAAAGTCCTAGCCCAGTCTTATCTTACTGAGCCGGTACTTGAGGGCTACAACATTCAGTTCTTTACCAAAGTCATAAGGTCCCAACTGGAAGACCCGACCCATCACATACTGATGACCCGGCCCTTGGGGGCTACACATTGCTCCTCAAGTCTATATAATCAGATCTGCAAAAGTCCCTGCTCATTATTGCATAATGACCCGGCCCTTGGGGGCTCCACTGGTTGAACTTTTATGAGCATAGGGCGATTACAAGTCCCAGGTTGCTACAGGCAAGACAACCCGGTACTTGGGGGCTACATATGTGGAACATTCAACTTATGACTAGTGACTCAGATGAACAACCCAGATTTCTCCAGAGTTGCAACATTTATATTAAAGCAAGTCTTAAGCTATCACTATGTTCCCCTCTTAAGACTTGGGGGCTACAGGTAATATGGATATAAGGAAGACAAGTCTAAAGCATTGAAAGTTTGTACAACATCAGTCAAAATTTTCTTCTTTATCAAAGCCAAGGCGTTTTTGAAGACAATTCAAGATATCATTAAAGGTTATTTTTTCTGCCAGGAACCAGCATCAGAATATTGATCTGACAGAGATTCAGAATTTCTAGGAACTGGTCAATGAACTAAAATTTGTCTTTTTGAGTGAGCCGGTCCCTTTACATATTCTTATTTCAGGAGTTTAGCATGAATAAATTCAAAGCTAAACTGGGGGCTAATGTTGGGGATATTCCCCACGACCAAGATCCGGCTCATAAGGATAAGCCGCCCTGAGGCTTAAGTCATATATGGGCTTAAATCGTCCTAACGTTAAGTCATCTCTGGGCTTAAGTCGCCCCTGATGTTAAGTCCTCTCTGGACTTAAGCAACCATCTTAACCCGCCATGATGAGTCCTGAAGATAAGCCCTGAAGATGAGCCCTGAAGGTAAGCCGCTCGACGGTAAGCCGCCCGGCGTAAGCCGCCCGGCGTAAGCCGCCCGGCTGTAACCCGGCAGACAGATCCTAACCCGACAGATAGTTGTAACCCAGCAGACAGATCCTAACCCGACAGACAGTTGTAACCCGGCAGACAGATCCTAACCTGGCCAATACTTAGCCACGAAAATGAGCTGCCTGGAGATAAGAAGCCCAGCTGTTAAGAGGCCCACGAAGAGAAGCCCAGGGTTAAGAAGCCCGCGAGAAGAAGCCAGAAATAGGCTAAGTCCTAATCCTACTAGGACTCTACATGTAACCCGCCCCTTCAACTTATATAAGGTGGGGCGGGGCACCCCAAGAGGGTCAGGTTTTTACAGGTCAAAGTAGTCAGGGCTTAGATAGACAAGTCTTAGACAAGATCAAAGTAGAGGCTCTCGAGATAGAGGTAGCGAAACACTGCCCTTGTAACCGAGATCATCATCATCATCAATATGAATCAAGCAGGATGTAGGCTTTTACCTCCACCGCGAGGGGCCGAACCTGGGTAAAATCTCGCGTCTCTCGTCCCCCTCAACCCCATTCAAGCTACCACTTAGATGCATTGGCGTCACGACTAAGTCCTCATACTAGGACATCTGCCGTGACAAAACCATGACAATCTCTACTAAAACAAAAGATGCCACTATCATGCTTTAAATTAATATATAAAAAATTGTGGGGATTCCTCAAAAAAGATCATGCTTTAATGTTGCAAACCTTAGATTTTAAAGTTTCAACAAATTCCCAGAAATGTTTGGATTCACAAGATAAGTGTGTATAACCCATCAAAATTCAACTCCCAACTCAAAATACACACAGAGTTATTAAAAAAGCGACAATTCCAACATGAATAGTGCCACAAGAAGACAAAAGCAAAAATATACTATTCATATCTGAATTTGTCTTTTTATCTTTACGTGTACTTCGTGTTTGGAGTTAACAAAATTAACGATTTATACACTTTTCTAATAGACATCCATAGATTTTTCAGATTTTTTAAAACTTCAAAATTTCAATTCCATGAGATTGGAGCATTGTACTCCCTCCTGTCCTTTTTTACCTTGCATATAAGATTTGTCTAAACTAAAACTACATAAAATTTGACCAATTTTATAGAATAAAAATATCAACATTCATAAGACGAAATCACTGTCATTATATGCATGATAAATTTGATTTTCATATTGTATAACTTTAATATTGTAGAAACTAATATTTTTCTTATAAATATGGTCAAACTTTATGAAGTTTGACTTCAGATAAATTTTATATGCGGAGTAAAAAGGGACCAGAGTGAGTGGCAGCTAAGAACAGGTACAATAGTGGGCTATAAGCTCGTTTACATGACACTTTTGCCTATGTGGAGGATAGAGACAAGGAAAAAGTGAAGGACTGGGCTCTCATGCAAGAGTGAGCCTCTTGATGCGTCTCCGTCGTATCTATAATTTATGATTGTTTCATGCCAATATTCTACAATTTTCACATACTTTTGATAATGTTTTATATTATTTTTGGAACAAACATATTGATCCAGTGCCCAGTGATAGTTCCTGTTTTTTTTCATGTTTTTTGTTTCACAGAAAATCCATATCAAACGAGGTCCAAACATGATAAATTTTTATAGCGATTTATTTTGGAATATATGTGATTTTTGGGAAGAAGAATCAACATAAGACGGTGCCCGAGGGACCCACAAGGCAACATGGCGCACCATGGGGGTAGGGCACGCCGTGTTGTCTTGTGACTCCCTCGTAAGTTGGCTGGAGCCCTTCTTTCACCGCAAGAAAGATCATTTTCGAATAAAATCATGTTAAAATTTCAGCCCAATTGGAGTTACGGATCTGCGGGAATATAAAAAACGGTGAAGGGGGTCCGAAAACAGACGCGAAGCAGAAGAGAAACACACACACACACACACACACACACACACACACACACAGAGAGAGAAATCCAATCTCGGAGGGGCTCCTGCCCTTCGGGAGCCATGGCGGCCAAGGACCAGAGGGGAAACCCTCCTCCCATCTAGGGGGGAGGCCAAGCAAGAAGAAGATGGAGGGGGGGCTCTCTCCCCCTCTCTTCCGATCGTGCCGAAGTGCCGCCGGGGGAATCATCATGATGACGATCTACACCAATAACTTCTCCGCCGTCATCATCAACTCTCTGCCCCTCTATACAGCGGTGTAACCTCTCTATTCTCATTGTAATTCTTTACTTGAACATGGTGCTTAATGTTACATTATTATCCATTATGTATGGCCATCCTATGATGTTTGAGTAGACTATTTTTGTCCTACGGGTAATTGATGAAATTGCTATGATTGGTTTAAATTGCTTGTGGTTATGTTGATGTCCTTTGGTGCCCATCATATGAGCGTGCGCATGGATCACACCATAAGGTTAGTTGTATGTTGATAGGACTATGCATTGGAGGGAAAGAGTGACGGAAACTCCTTCCTACCATAGAAATTGTTCCATACGGGATTGAATGGTGTCGGTATGAAATCTGGCAGACCTCGGGGTAGGGGTCCCTAGCTGTGGATCTCGAATCGATGGTCACAGGAACAGGGGAGACGATGTTTACCCAGGTTTGGGCCCTCTTGATGGAGGTAAAACCCTACGTCCTGCTCTTGTTTATATTGATGGAGATGTATCAAGTACAAAGTTGATCTACATCGAGATCGTAAGTTACGTTCTACCTCTAGGTCTAGGCGAATGTAATTGTGATTCGGTCCCCTCTATGGGCTAAACCCCTTGGCTTATATACATGCCAGGTAGGGCATCTTGGGTTACATGGTCAGTATCCAGGGGATCGCGTAGAGGTGGCAGGAGATGTCTTGGAGTATACGTAAAGTCTTCGCTAGGCATAGTCTTGATCACATCCAGGCGTGTAGCTTCCGGAGTCCTTTTGATAACCCACAAGTATAGGGGATCGCAATAGTTTTCGAGGGTAGAGTATGCAACCCAAATTTATTGATTCGACAGAAGGGGAGCCAAAGAATACTTGTAAGTATTAGTAGTTGAGTTGTCAATTCAACCACACCTTGAGACTAAATATCTGCAGTAGCGTGATCAGTGGCACAGTAGTATAATAATTAGATAACAGTGGCAATGATAGTAACGGTAATAGTAACAGTAGTAGCAGCAGTTTTCTAGCAGTTGTAACAGTAGTAATGGCAGTAGTAACTTAGCAAGAACAATATATGAAAAACTCGTATGCATTGGATTGGCGATAACATTGGATAATATTCATCATATAACAGTCATAACCTAGGGCGACACAGAACTAGCTCCAATTCATCAATGTAATGTAGGCATGTATTCCGTAAATAGTCATACGTGCTTATGGAAAAGAACTTGCATGACATCTTTCGTCCTACCCTCCCGTGGCAGCGGGGTCCATAAGGAAACTAAGGGATATTAAGTCCTCCTTTTAATAGAGAACCGGAACAAAGCATTAACACATAGTGAATACATGAACTCCTCAAATTACGGTAATCACCGGGAAGAATCTCAACTATTGTCACCTTGGGGTATGCGGATCATAACACGTAATAGGTGCATATAACTTGCATGGTAGGATCAAGAACATAAATATATTGGTGAAAACATAAATGGGTCAGATCTGAAATCATGGCACTCGGGCCCTAGTGACAAGCATTAAGCATAGCAAAGTCATAGCAACAACAATCTCAGAACATAGTGGATACTAGGGATCAAGCCCTAACAAAACTAACTCGATTACATGATGAATCTCATCCAACCCATCACCATCCAGCAAGCCTACAAAGAGATTACTCACTCCCAGCGGTGAGCATCATGAAATTGGTGATGGAGGATGGTTGATGATGATGAAGACGGAAGAACCCCCTCTCCGGAGCCTCGAACGGACTCCAGATCTGGCCTCCCGATGAAGAACAGGAGGTGGCGGCGGCTCCATATCGTAAAACGTGATGAAACTTCCTCTCCTATTTTTTTCTTGGGAAATAGGAATTTATAGCGTTGGAATTAGGGTCAGCGGAGCCTCGAGGGGCCCACTACCCACCAGGGCGCGCTAGAGGGGGTGGCGTGCCCTGGTGCCTAGTGGGCAGCGGGGGCCCTCCTCCAGTGGGTCTTTGCTCCAGTATTTTTCTTTTAATCCAAAATAAATCTCTAAAAAGTCTCATCCAATTCCGAGAACTTTTATTTCTGCAGATAAACAACACCATGGTAGTTCTGCTGAAAACAACGTCAGTCCGGGTTAGTTTCATTCAAATCATGCAAATTAGAGTCCAAAACAAGAGCAAAAGCATTTGGAAAAGTAGATACGATGGAGACATATGAACTCCCCCAAGCTTAACTCATTGCTTGTCCTCAAGCAATTCAGTTGACAAACTGAAAGTGACAAAGAAAAACTTTTACGAACTCTTTTGTTCTTATGTCCATATATATGCTTAAATAATACCCATGTTTTCAGCAAAGATCATGACTAACCATGCAAACGATAACTCTTAGAAATTATATTCACTCATATCAATGGCATAATCAACTAGCAAGCATTAATAAAGTATCTCAAATGCCAACACTTTGTCAAGACAATCATTATATAATATGACAATAATGGTATCTCGCTAGCCCTTTCTGAGACCGCAAAACATAAATGCAGAGCACCTCCAAACTTCAAGCAGCGACTGAACATTGTAATTCATGGTAGAAGAGATCCATTCATGATGCATACAATATTATTTATACACAATGCATGAGGATGACAATAGTGCTCTCAAGACTGGTGCTTGTTTGAGAAGGTGATGAATCAACAATAAAAGTAAAATAACATAAAAATAAATAGATAGGCCCTTCGCAGAGGGAAGCATGGATTTGCAGAGGTGCTAGAGCTCAAAGCTTAAATCAGAGATAAATATACTTTTGGGAGGTATACCTTTCCTGTCAATGTTACGACCGAGAGTTTTCAATATCTTCCATGCTAAACTAATTAGGGGCGGTTCCCAAGAGGTAAAAGTAAAGTTTACTCCCCCTCGACAAACACAAGCCATGGCTAGCCGAATCCTTGGGTGCCCTCCATACCAACAATGGTCCAGGGGAGTTTGTTTCATTATTATTGCAATTTTGATCATGAGACTGGGCATCCCGATTACCGGCATCTCTCATGCAAGGATGAGTCAATAAACACTCATCATGAGAATAACCTGCTTAGCATGGAAGATGTTGACCGCCCCCTGCCGCTCCATGAGCGGTACGGGCACACAAAACAAATGTTCATTTGAATATTTAGAGGTGGCACATGCAAATTTACTTGGAATGGCAGGGTAATACCGCATATAGGTAGATATAGTGGACACATCTGGAACGACTTTGGTCAAAAGATTTGGATGCACAAGCAGTATTCCTGCTTAGTACAAGTGAAGGCTAGCAAATAGGTTGAGAAGCGACCAACTAGAGAGCAAAAACAGTCATAATCATGCATTATGAATAATTAACATTGAATACTAGCATGAGTAGGATATAAAAACCATGAACATAAAAATCATGGAGGCTATGTTGGTTTTGAATCAACTATATGCGTGAACATGTGCCAAGTCAAGCCACTCGAAACCTTCAGACGAGGATACCATATCATCATACTACATGACAACTATTTTAATGCATGTTGACATCTAAGATAAATCATTATCCACTCCTAGCTACTTAAGCATGGCCTGAGCAACTATAATCTCTAATTGTCATCATAAACATGTTTAATCATAATATGTTGAATCATGGATACTGAGTTAAACATATTTACAAAAAAACAAGTTGAGTTCATACCCGCATTTCCTTGCCACAGTCACTTCATCAAATATCGCCATTATTACCTTTCACTTGCACGACCGAACGATATGGAAATAATAATAGTACAAGAATGTCGTGGACAAAGCTAGAATCTGCAAACATTTTATTCAAAGGAGAAGACAAAATAATATGGCCTCTTCGTTAGATCAACAATAATGCATATGAGAGCCACTCAACATTTTCATCGTGGTCTTCTCCTTAGTATGACTCAACAAAAGAAAATAATTTCAGAGAAACTCACTGAAATATTTTTGGATTTTTTTAGTTTTTTCTTGAAGGAAGCAAATTAAAGAAAGGAAAAACAAAAGTAAGAAAAATTATTTACACGTGAAAGCTCCCAACAAGTAAAAGAAGAAACGAGAAATATTTTTGGGTTTTCTTTTAATGCTACAACTAATTTAAACCAGAAAGAAAAACCGAAAAGAAGCAAGAAATATTTCTGGATTTTATCAAATTTTTTAAAGCACAAGAAGAAAGCGAGAAAATGAATATAACATGGATAATACAATGAAAGAGGATGAACACCGACAACTAGAATGAAGTGTGTGAACATGAATGTAATGTCGATGGGAAATACGTACTCCCCCAAGCTTAGGCTCTTGCCTAGCTTGGTGATCACCATCCGTAGTAGCCGTCCGGTCCCATGTGAAAGTGCCGAGGTGGCGGCACCTGAGCTTCCCACTCCTGGGGCTCCTCCTCTGCCATTGCTTGTGCGTTCCAGTGGCGACAATGTCCTCAGGTAGGATGGTATATCCGTTCCTGGCATAAGAGTCAAACAAAGCAGGTGCAGGTAATGGAATAATATCGCGAGTTTCCTCGCTGAAAACCAGGTTATAACGAATGTGGTGAGGTGGCATAGGAGCATTAATAAAGTGGTGGTCCTTCATCGCCTGGTGATCTAAATAAACTCTAGGCAACAAGTAATCATGGTGACATATCTGAACATTAAAGCGTTTCGATAGGCGAGTAGCATATATACCACCATGAATTTTGCCCTTCATCCTTTTGGTGTGCAAACGGGCGCAATGATAGCCCCAAGTTATAGCTGTGGTCATTGTGAAGTGCATGGCCTAAAATGGCAAGGTCAGGTGCACTGAGTATACTGCCTTACTCTCTAGCAGTCAAACATTTCGTTATGAATAAGGCAAAGTAATGCACAAGAGGAAATTGCAAACTAGTGGTTGTGGCTTTTGACAAGCCCGTTTCCTCTCCCACAGTTAAAGTGCAGAGGAAGCCATCAAACTCCGCTGGTCTAGGATCTCTTAATTCCCCATCAAAAGGAATCAAACATATCCCATAGAATTCAGCAAGTGGTATCTGATGATGTTCAGAATATAAATCAAAGTGCACCTCAGGGGTTTCGAGCCTATTCAGGAAATGAAAATTTTGCACAAAAGAATTTGTAAGGAGGTGGTGTTGGTCACACTCATCTGCGAGGAAGTCGGTAAGTCCAGCATTTGCAATGAATTACCCGAACTCTTGGTAGAATCCGGCTTCATTCATGAAGGCAATGTGTGGCCATTCGCACGGCCAGACCTCCGCTCTACGAGGAGTGTTGTGGTCACTATCTGAGAATTCACCAAGGACTCCCTTGGCATTCCTCTTCGAGGAACTCCTCTGGAAGATATCCATTTTTCCTATGAACAAATTTCTGAAATTTTTGGTGCACAAAATGATATCAATAAAACTTCACAAAACTGATAGCAACTACTCATATGGATGTCTAGAGGCTATATCAAGCATTCAAACTACTTGGAACTCAAAGAATTCAACATGTAGGCTCATTTTCAGTAGCACCAAGAGTAGGTAATTACTCAAAATGTAAAGCACTAAAGCAAAAACTAATTGGAGGAATGGAGGCATCACATACCAAGTAGCAATCCCCCAAAATAGTTTCGGAAATGGAGCTCCGAGCAAAGAGATAAAAAATCTCAGGTTTGGGAGCAAGAACACGAGAGAGAGAGAGAGCTACAGGGATTTTGTTTCTGGAGGTGAGTGACGATGTGAGCTGAGGGTGTAAGTGAGGGGGTCCTTGTGGGGCCCACTACCCACCAGGGCGCGCCCTGGGGGTGTGGCACGCCCTGGTGCCTAGTGGGCACCTAGGGCACCCCCCTGTGGTGTATTCAGTGCCAGAAATTCTCAAATATTCAGAAAAAAATCGTGTTAAAATTTCATGTCATTCTAAGCACTTTTATTTTGGGGCTATTTTTTATTGCACGGATAATTCAGAAAATAGGATAATCATGGCATTTTACTGCATTTAACTAAAAATAACAGAAGACAAAAGGTGGGTACAAAAGGTTGTGCTTACTAAATTGATTGACCACATGTCTCTCAAAATAATCCATCAGTAAGGTTGATCAAGTCTTATTAACAAACTACTTTGATTAACATGAAACTGAAGAATCTTCATAAAACACTAGGTTACCTCAACGGAATATGCATATCCCCTACAATAAGTATTTCATATTTCTTTTTGACAGTAGGAAGAGGGAGTTGAAAACTTCCAATAGTAATTGTCGGAGTCTTTTCAATAACATTAATACCATTCACTTGAAATTGTTTCTTCGGAAAGTGCACCATATGCTCATTACCATTAACATGAAAAGTGACCTTGATTTTGTTGCAATCAATAACAGCCCCTGCAGTACTCAAAAAGGGTCTACCATGGATAATTGACATGTTGTCGTCCTCGGGCATATCAAGTATAACAAAGTCTATTAAGATAGTAATATTTGCAACTAAAATGGGCACACCCTCACAAACATCAGTAGGTATGGCAGTTGATTTGTCATCCATTTGCAATGATATTTTAGTGGGTGTGAGTTTATTCAAATCAAGTCTTTTGTATAAAGAGAAAGGCATAACACTAACACCGGCTCCTAGACTGCATAAAGTAGTTTAGACATAATTTCTTTTAATGGAGCATGGTATAGTTGGTAATCCTGGATCTCCTAGTTTCTTAGGTATTTCATCCTTAAAAGAAAATTAGCAAGCATGGTGGAGATTTCTGTTTCAGGTATTTTTCTTTTATTAGTGACAATATCTTTCATATATTTAGCATAAGGGGCCATCTTTAAAATATCAGTCAAACGAGTACGCAAAAATACTGGCCTAAGCATTTTAGCAAAGCGTTCAAATTCTTCCTCATCCTTTTTCTTAGATGGTTTAGGTGGAAAGGGCATGGGTTTCTAAACCCATGGTTCTCTTTCTTTACCATGTTTTCTAGCAACAAAGTCTCTCTTATCATAACGTTTATTTTTAGAAGGTGGGTTATCAAGATCAACAGCAGGTTCTATTTCAACATAGTTATCTGGTTCTTTATCATTGTCTAGTTCAGCATCTACATGAACATCATCATTGTCATTATCATTATCACTAGGTGAATGTTCATTACCAAATTGAGTTTCCGCATCAGAAATAGAAACATCATTATCATCCTCAGAGGGTTTTTCTACCTCAGGTTCACTAGAAGTATGTAAAGTCCTATCATTTTTCTTTTTCTTTTTCGATGGACTAGGTGCATCACCATTAATTCTTTAAGAGTCTTGTTCAATTCTTTTAGGGTGACCTTCAGGATAAAGTGGCTCCTAAGTCATTTTACCTCCCCTAGTCATTCTCTAACAACATGATCATTCATATTATTTTCATTTCATTGAGCAATTCACCCTGAGATTTAGCAACTTGTTCTAACTGAGTTTGAACCATAGATGCATGTTTACTTACACCTTTGACATCATTCACAATTCTAAAAACAAGTCACTCAAGCGATCAATCATGTAAGCATTTTGTTTCAATTGTTTCATAACATTTGCATTAAAATGATCTTGCTTAATGATGTAGTTGTCAAATTCATACAAGCATTGACTAGGAGATTTATTGTAAGTAATATCACCTTCATCAAACTTTATAAAATAATTTATCTCTACCACCTGTGGTGGTGTGTCAAGGCCATGTATTTCTTCAATAGGCGGTAAATTCTTAACATCTTCAGCTTTAATACCTTTTTCCTTCATACATTTATTTGCCTCTTGCATATCTTCTGGACTGAGATATAAAATACCCCTTTTCTTTGGAGTGGGTTTAGGCGGTGGTTCAGGAAGTGTCCAATAACATTATTCTTCAATAGTTCCTCAACTTGTTCAATAGTTCATTCCCTGAAAACACAACCAACACAACTATCTTGGTAGTCCCTAGAAGCATCGGTTAGTCCATTATAGAAGATATCAAGTATTTAATTTTTCTTAATAGGATGATCAGGCAAAGCATTAAGTAATTCGAGAAGCCTCCCCCAAGCTTGTGGGAGACTCTCTTCTTTAATTTGCACAAAGTTAAATATTTCATGTAATGCAGCTTGTGTCTTATGAGCAGGAAAATATTTTTCAGAGAAGTAATAGATCATATCATGGGGACTACGCACACAACCAAGAGCAAGAGTATTATACCATATCTTAGCATCACCCTTTAATGAGAAAGGAAATAACCTGAGAATATAGTAATAGCGAATTTTTTCATCATGAGCAAATAGGGTGGCTATATCATTTAATTTAGTAAGATGTGCCACAACAGTTTCAGTTTCATAGCCATGGAAAGGATCAGATTCAACCAAAGTAATTAACTCTGGGTTGACAGAGAATTCATAATCCTTATCAATAATAAAGATAGGTGAAGTAGCAAACTTTGGATCATATTTCATTCTAGCATTCAAAGATTTTTCTTTCAACTTGCATAGTAATTTCTTAAGATCATCTCTATCCTTACAAGCAAGAAAGTCCCTAGCTACCTCTCCATCCATAACATAACCCTCAGGTATATCAGGCAATTCATATCTGTTGGAGCTAGGTCTAATAGGTGTTTCATTATTTTTAGTTTCAATAATTTCATCGGTTTCAGTAATCTCATCAGTTTCAGCATTCTCAACTTCTTTAGCTCTAGCAAGTTGTTCATCAAGAAATTCACCTAGTGGCACAGTATTATCAGGCAAAGTACTAGCATCATCATTAGCATCATTCATAGCAGAAGTAGCATCATCAATTACTTGCGACATATCAGAATTAATAGCAGGTGGTGGTGTTGCAAGCTTACCCAAAACAGAAGGTGAATCAAGTGCAGAGCTAGATAACAGTTCCTTACCTCCCCTCGTCTTAGAGGGGACGATCTTGGTTCTATCATCCTTAAGATTCTTCATAGTGATCAACAAATATAAATCCCATGTGACTCAAAAAATATAGCTATTCTCCCCGGCAACGGTGCCAGAAAAAGGTCTTGATAAGCCACAAGTATAAGGGATTGCAACCATTTTTCAGTGTAGACTATTCAACCCAAATTTATTGATTCGACACAAGGGGAGCCAAAGAATACTTGTAAGTATTACCAGTTGAGTTTTCAATTCAACCACACCTAGAGACTAAATATCTGCAGTAGCATGATCAGTGACACAGTAGTATAATAATTTGGCAGCAGTGGCAATGATGGTAGCGGTAACAGTAATAGTAGTAGCAGCAGCAGTTTTATAGCAGTTGTAACAGTAGTAACGGCAGTAGTAACTTAGCAAGAACAATATATGAAAAACTCATAGGCATTGCATCGGTGATAACATTGGATAATATTCATCATATAACAATCATAACCTAGGGTGACACAGAACTAGCTCCAATTCATTAATGTAATGTAGGCATGTATTCCGTAAATAGTCATACGTACTTATGGAAAAGAACTTGCATGACATCTTTTGTCCTACCCTCTCGTGGTAGCAGGGTCCATAAGGAAACTAAGGGATATTAAGGCCTCCTTTTAATAGAGAAACGGAACAAAGCATTAACACATAGTGAATACTTGAACTCCTCAAATTACAGTAATCACCGGAAAGAATCCCAATTATTGTCACCTTGGGGTATGCGGATCATAACACGTAATAGGTGCATATAACTTATATGGTAGGATCAAGAACACAAATATATTGGTGAAAACATAAATGGTTCAGATCTGAAATCATGGCACTCGGGCCCTAATGACAAGCATTAAGCATAGCAAAGTCATAGCAACATCAATCTCAGAACATAGTGGATAGTAGGGATCAAGCCCTAACAAAACTAACTCGATTACATGATGAATCTCATCCAACGCATCACCGACCAGCAATCCTAAGAAGAGATTACTCACTCCCGGCGGTGAGCATCATGAAATTGGTGACGGAGGATGGTTGATGATGACGAAGACCGAAGATCCCCCACTCCGGAGCCCCGAACGGACTTCAGATATGGCCTCCCGATGAAGAACAGGAGGTGGTGGTGGCTCCTTATCATAAAACGCGATGAAACTTCCTCTTCTATTTTTTTCTCGGGAAATAGGAAGTTATAGTGTTGGAATTAGGGTTAGCGGAGCCTCGAGGGGCCCACTACCCACCAGGGCGCGCCAGAGGGGGGGGGGGTGGTGCACCTTGGTGCTGAGTGGGCAGCAGGGGGCCCCCTCCAGTGGGTCTTTGCTGTAGTATTTTTCTTTTAGTCCGAAGTAAATCTCCAAAAAGTTTCGTCCAATTCCGAGAACTTTTATTTCTGCACAAAACCATGGTAGTTCTGCTGAAAATAGCGTCAGTCCGTGTTAGTTTCATTCAAATCATGCAAATTAGAGTCCAAAATAAGAGCAAAAGCATTTGGAAAAATAGATACGACGGAGACGTATCACCTTCTTAATGAAAATGTGGGCCCACTGGCCTAGCCCGATGATCATGGGCCGACTAGGTTAGTACCCTCTATTCCGGGACACCGTTAGTAGCCCCCCAACTCGTCGAGGACGACCTTTTGAGTTAAATGACCTCGGATCCGAAGTCCTTGGCTCGACAGACTAGTTCCCCTTCTTTAGTAATTCGAGATCCCTTTCCCTTTAGAGGATATTATGAGCCACCTCCCAAAGGAATAGCATCCTTCGACCATGGCTCAACCAAACTTGCCCAGCGTCCAAAGACATGGGATTACTTAGCCTCGAAGGCTGGCCGTATATGTGTGAATAGTTCTTACTAGCCTGACAACTGTATTGAAGCGGCACTACCCACGGCTAGTCGAGCAGTACTGCTGACACAAATTGTGGCCCGATGCAATCTTTTTACTGGCGCGTCCATCAAGGTGGAGATCGTGTCCGTTTTCTCAGGGATTTCATTAAGATTTTGTTTCTCCATGGACGCATAATGGCATCTTTCATGGGGAGTGGCGATTTTATCGGCATGGCAGAGGGACCATTGGCCTTTCACCAGCCTATAAGAGTAAAAGGCAGCAACAACAAGAAACACGCTCTCATTCGCTCACCTGCTGCCTCTTGAGCTCCAGCGCCCAGATCTAATCTCGCCTTCCTCCTCCGTAGCGCACCCTAGATCCCATTCCCATATTTGGCCGACGCCACCCTCAAGGGGCACTGGGCTGGTTCCTCTATCACAGAGGGCACCATCCTGGGGTTGCGCACCGGGATACATCCCCGCCAACGTTGCCACCCGAGCACCGGACCCCAACCAGCAGGTGCCCACTCCCAACCAAGGGGAGAAGGTGGTCTTTGTTCCCCACCTCGTAAGAGGTATGGGATTCCCGCTGCACCCCTTTGTGCACGGGGTTATGTTCTACTATGGGCTGGATTTCCCTCATCTGTCCCCGAACTCTATCCTCCACCTCCCCTCCTTCATCACGGTCTACGAGGCCTTTCTCCGCGTCGAGCCGAAGTCCAGTAGCTCCGACCTCGCGGAGTGTGGAGGTGCCATGATCAGCAAGAACCAGAAGGTCAACTGGTTCAAGGGCACTTTCGTAGAGACCGTCAAAGAATGGCAGCGCGAGTGGTTTTACATTACTGAGCCGCTCGCCTCTGGCCAAGCCGAAGTCCCAGCCTTCTCGGCTGGGCCCCCAAGGAAGCTCGTGTCCTGGAAGAAGAAGGGCATCGCCTGGGGGAACCCCGGGGAGGCGGAGGCACTGATCAAGAAGGTCAAGTGGTGGTTAGATTAGAAAATCCTCCAGCTAGCAGAATTGGTGAATGTCATGCTCCACCGCTGCATCCTTCCGCTCATACTTCGGGCCACCCCAATGTGGGAGCACAAATCCGAGAACACAAGGCCCGTCCAGCACTTCTTTCACTCCACCTAAGTCGGCATGTGGACATGGCTATTCAAGCCGTCCTAGGACAACTTTCCATCGGAGGGGGGGCGACCTCGGCTTCGAGGCCGGCCACAACGCCCCTGAGGTAATCTTGTTTAATGTACATTTCTATATTCCGCTATGTAGACCTCGACTAATCGACTGGTCTTTTTATTCGCATAAGCGGATCGTCAAAGCGCAACAAATGTTGTGCCCGGCACCATTGCCCAGGGGGGAGAGATCCCCTCTATGTGCGGCCATCCTAGTCGTGTAGCCGCATGAGGTGATCCCCAAGGGGTCCAAGCCCTAGAAGGGAAGGGCAGGTCTTTGGACCAGGGAGACCTCCGTCACTCGATACGAGGACACTGATGCCTCTCCACCCATGAGGACCACGCGGAGGAGGACAAGGGGGAAGAGAACCCTTCCCTCAAGGGGAAGAGAGTGGCATCCGAGGCGCGGCCGAAAGGCCAGAAGAGGGCACACAAGGCCCCTGCAGGGCCTACCAGCAGGCCCACTCCACCAGAGAAGATTATCCTCTTCGACAGGTCGGATGACGACCTCCTCGAGATGGAGAGGGAGAAGCCCATGCCCGGGAGGTATGTCGTTGTTATTATGTCAGTTTTTCAACAAGTCTTTCCAGCAAGATAGAATTCATACGACGAACTTTCTGCAGTCCACCCAGGGTGCGCCTCAGTGGCGACTCCTCAAATGGGCTGCCACTGCCAGCGGGTGATGACTCACAAGTATAGGGTATCTATCTTAGTCCTTTCGATAAGTAAAAGTGTCGAATCCAACGAGCAGCACAAGGAATTGACAAGCGGTTTTCAGCAAGGTATTTTCTACACGCACTGAAATTATCGGTAACACATAGTTTGATACTAAGGTAATTTGTAACGAGAAAGTAATAGTAATGGTAAGAAAAGTGCAGCAAGGTAGCCCAATCCTTTTTGTAGGAAAGGAAAGGCCGGAACAGTCTCTTATAATAAGCAAAGAGTTCTTGAGGACACATGAATTTCATCTAGTCACTTTCATCATGTTTGTTTGATTCGCGTTCGCTACTTTGATAAGTTGATATGTGGGTGGACTGGTGCTCGGGTGCTGTTCTTACTTGAACAAGCCTCCCACTTATGATTATATAAAATCTAACCATAGCATTAAACATATGGATCCAAATCAGCCCCTTACGGAATAGCGCATAAACTAGGGTTAAAGATTCTGTCACTCTAGCAACCCATCATCTAATAACTACTCCACAATGCATTCACTTAGGCCCAAAAATGGTGAAGTGTCATGTAGTCGATGTTCACATAACACCACTAAGGGAATCAACAACATACATATCATCAAAATATCGAACGAATACCAAATTCACATGATTACTTATGACAAGACTTCTCCCATGTCCTCAAGAACAAAAGTAACTACTCACAAAACATATTCGCGCTCAAGATCAGAGGGGTATTGAATATCATAATAGATCTGAACATATGATCTTCCACCAAATAAACCAACTAGCATCAACTACAAGATGTAATCAACACTACTAGCAACCCACAGGTACCAATCTGAGGTTTTGATACAAAGATTGAATACAAGAGATGAACTAGGGTTTAGATGAGATGGTGCTGTTGAAGATGTTGATGAAGATTGGCCCTTCCATGATGAGAGGATTGTTGGTGATGACGATGGCTTCGATTTCCCCCTCCCGGAGGGAAGTACCCCTGGTGGAATCTCTCCGCCGGAGAGCAAAAGTGCGCCTGCCCAAGTTCCGCCTCGAGACGGCGGTGCTCCGTCCCGAAAGACCTTTCCTTATTTTTTCTAAGGCAAATGGACTTATATACCAGAAGATGGACACCGGAGGCTGGCTAGGGGCGCCACTACCCACCAGGGCGCGCTAGGGGGGTAGGCGTGCCCTGGTGCCAAGTGGGCACCTGGGTGGCCCCCTCTGGTATTTCTTTTCTCCAATAATTTTTGTACATTCCAAAATAAATCTCCATAAAATTTTAGCTCATTTGGAGATGTGCAGAATAGGTATCTCTGACATAGCTTTTTCAGGTCCAGAATTTGAACTGCCGGTAATCTCCCTCTTTGTGTAAACCTTACATATTATGAGGGAAAAGGCATTAGAATTACTCCACAGAGTGTTATATTGATTGAAAACACTATAAATAACAGTAGGAAAACATGATGCAAAATGGACGTATCAACTCCCCCAAGCTTAGACCTTGCTTCCCCTCAAGTGAAAGCCGATATCGATAATCATGTCCACATGTTTAGAGAGAGAGAGGTGTTGATAAAAAAATACGGACACGGTAGCATCATGTTCATTATTATAATAGCAATATTCAATATCATATAACTTCTCATGAGCAAGTAATAATTCATCACAACATTGAAGTATAAGGCCTAAACTTTCTTGAAAACTAACAAACTATGTTCTCAGTCAACAATGCAATTGCAATTCATCATATTTCCAGGTAGGGTCTCGTGTTGGAGCTTTTTAGCAAGTCCACATACTCAACCATCATTTAGTATTCTATGATTGCTAACACTCACAACATATATATGGAGGAAAAAGTTTCAGCCAGACACATAGAAAGATAGGGGCTTATAATTTCGCCTCCCAACTTATTCACCTAAGGGGTGATGTCAACAATAATAACTCATGATCAATCATATCCAAGTAGATATATGTGCCTAGATCTTTCCCCACCACATGATGCCTGGAATAGAGAAAATAAAAAGGAATAGAGGAGAACACTATTGACTCTTGCATAAAAAGTAGATACATAAAGTAAAATATAGGCCCTTCGCAGAGGGAAGCAGAGGTTGCCATGCGCTCTTTGTTTTTGTATGCAAAAGATCTCAATGCAAAGGAACATCACATTATATTGTCCCTTATGATAGCAGCCTTTATTAGCAGTCCGTTGCTTTTATTACTTTGCCATCACAAGTTTGTAGAATGCTTATTTTCCCTTACAATGAAAGATCAAACATATTTAGAAGCAATTTTTATTGCTTTATGCACCGATGACAACTTACTTGAATGATCTTATTCAATCCATAGATAGGTATAGTGGACTCTCATGACATGAAATTAGGTTTTAAGGTTATTGGATGCACAAGTAGTATCTCTACTTGGTGCGGATTTTTCGCTAGCAAAGATATTGGGCAAGCACCACATGTTAGAGGATCTATGACAATATAACTTCCATGTGAATATAAGCAAACATAATTCTTTATGTTGTCTTCCTTGTCCAACGTCAACGATTTGGCATAAAATACTTAATGGGGGCTCACAATCATAAAAGATGTCCAAGATAGTATATTTGCATGTGAATCTTCTCTTCCCTTATTAAGTTTTCATGAATTGCACCATTGACCAATGCTATGTTTTTCAACTTTCAATAAATTTTACCACTTATACTCTTCCTTATGTAATGTCATTACTTTCCATAAGATTAGCATATGATTTTTTTATTATTTTCATTGTTTTGATTGAAACATAAAAGTAAAGAAGCAAAAACTCAAACTAAACTTTATTATATAACTCTCAACTCGATTACATAGATGGATAGATCACGAAACTAGCACTCGAAAATAGATCATACTAAACTTTTATTCAACTAAATCATGAAATAACTAAGGATCAAACTAAAATAGGTAAAGATAATAGAAGTGGTGGTGATATGATACTGGGGCACCTCCCTCAAGCTTGGCACAAGCCAAGGGGAGTGCCCATACCTATTACTCAAGTTTCCTTCTTTGGTGATGGTGGTGGAGTAGTGGGTGATGAAGTGGTGGGCTTGTCCTCCGGCTTCCATGGCATAGGTTCACCATCATAAAAGGATGCATGAATCTCCGGAGTCATGAAACTTGCAGCTAAACTCATACCTTTGAATCTTTCCTCATACTCAAAATTTTGATTTTGAAGATCATAAACTTGGCCTTGGAGATAATCAATTCGTTTGTTGAAGTTGAAGACGATGTCCTTCATAGACTGGCCATCCACCTTGTGGTCACGGGTGAATTCCATGATCATGGAGTGGTTGGCACTAAGTCCATGTTCCACCATCCCTTGGCACTTGAAGATCTCCTACTCCACCGCCTCGAGCCTAGCCTCCACGCTTCCCATCTTCTTGGCCCTTGAACATCCCAGATGTGGAGCACCCCCTCACGCATCTCAATGGCTTAAGGGTGCTTCATCACCTCCGATAGGTAGGGGTTAATGACCTTCTCATAGAACTTGTCCTTGGAAGAGCTTGCTGGAGCCATCGCGATCTAGATCTAACAAGACAATAGCACGAAACAAGAACAAAGGATATTTCCATGATGCGGTGGTCAAAACGTCCAGGAGTATATATAAAGAATTTTTTATCTTGCGAAACAAGTATTCCAGAAGAAAACGGAGTCAGGAAGGCTCACGAGGGGCCCACTACCGACCAGGACATGCCAGGAGGGGCAGGCGCGCCCTGGTGCCTAGTAGGCACCTGGGTGGCGCCCTCCGGTGTTTTTTTTCTAATATTCCAAACTGAGAGAAAATATTTTTATGGAATTTTTGGAGCCGGTTTACGTACCGTATCACATACCTCTTCCTTTTCAGGGTTCTAGAGTTTTCTGGAAGGTCTCTTTTATGTATTCCTTCGGTGTCATAGTCTGAATAATGTTAGTTTCAACATTAATAGGTGTACCTAAGATATAATGCTTAATTCTTTGTCCATTGACCACCTTCGGGTTTATGCCTTCGGCATTATTGATCTTAATTGCTCCAGAATGATAAACTTCTTCAAAGATATATGGTCCTTCCCATTTAGAGAGGAGTTTTCCTACAAAAAATCTAAAATGATAATTGTACAATAGAACATATATACTCACCCACTTTGAATTCCCGTATTTGGATTCTTTTGTCATGCCATCTTTTAACTTTTTCTCTAAATAATTTGGCATTTTCATAGGCTTGGGTTCTCCATTCATCTAATGAGCTAATATCAAATAACCACTTTTCTCCGGCAAGTTTGAAATCATAATTGAGTTCTTTAATTGCCATGCTTTATGTTCTAACTCAAGAGGCAAAGGACAAGCCTTTCCATAAACCATTTTATACTGAGACATGCCCATAGGATTTTTATAAGCAGTTTTATAAGCCCATAATGCATCATCTAATTTCTTAGACCAATTCTTCCTAGATCTATTAACGGTCTTTTAAAAAATTAACTTTATTTCTCTATTGCTTAGTTCAACTTGGCCACTAGACTAAGGATGATAAGGTGATGCAATTCTATGGTTGACATCATATTTAGCAAGCAGTTTATGGAATGCACCATGAATAAAGTGTGAACCACCATCAGTCATTAAATATCTGGGACTCCAAACCTAGGGAAAATAACTTCTTTAAGCATTTTAATAGAAGTGTTGTGATCAGCACTACTAGTTGGCCTAGCTTCTACCCACTTAGTAACATAATCAACAGCACCAAAATATGTGTATACCCATTAGAGGAAGGAAAAGGCCCCATATAATCAAATCCCCAAACATCAAATGGATCAATAACAAGTGAATAATTCATATGCATTTCCAGATGTCTACCAATATTACCAATTCTTTGACATTCATTACAAGATAAGACAAACTTACGACTGTGCAGTTCTGTCTCCCACATGGTGTCCTCCGTAAGCCTCGGAGTGACACTTCTATAGGATTTGTTCCTATTCATGCCCAGGTATACAACGTCTAATAATACCATCTGCTCCTTTATAAAGGTCTGGGTCATCCCAAAAGTAATGTCTTAAATCAAGGAAGAACTTTTTCTTTTGTTGGTATGTTAAACTAGGTGGTATAAATTTAGCAACAATATAATTAGCATAGTCCGCATACCAAGGAGTATCGTGAGAAGCATTTATGACAGCTAGATGTTCATCAGGAAAGCTATCATCAATAGGTAGTGGGTCATCAAGGATATTTTCTAACCTAGACAAGTTATCGGCTACGGGATTCTCAGCTCCCTTCCTATCAGTAACATGCAAGTCAAATTCTTGTAGCAAAATAACCCACCTAATGAGTATATGTTTAGCATCTTTCTTTTCCATAAGGTATTTAATATCAGCATGATCAGTGTGAACAATTACTTTAGAATCAACTATGTAAGATCTAAATTTATCACAAGCAAACACAACTACTAGAAATTCTTTCTCAGTAGTAGCATAATTTCTTTGAGCACTGTGTAGAGTTTTACTAGCATAATGGATAACATTTAATTTCTTATCAACTCTTTGTCCTAGAACAACACCAACAACATAATCACTAGCATCACACATAATTGAAGGAAATATGCCCTAGAGGCAATAATAAAGTTCTTATTTTATATTTTATATCATGATAAATGTTTATTATTCATGCTAGAATTGTATTAACCGGAAACTTGATACATCTGTGGATACATAGACAAAACACCGTGTCCCTAGTAAGCCTCTACTAGACTAGCTCGTTAATCAAAGATGGTTAAGTTTCCTAACCATAGACATGTGTTGTCATTTGATGAATGGGATCACATCATTAGGAGAATGATGTGATGGATAAGACCCATCCGTTAGCTTAGCATATTGATCGTTCAGTTTTATTGCTACAACTTTCTTCATGTCAAATACATATTCCTTCGACTATGAGATTATGCAACTCCCGGATACTGGAGGAATGCCTTGTGTGCTATCAAACATCACAACATAACTGGGTGATTATAAAGATGCTCTACAGGTATTTCCGAAGGTGTTTGTTGGGTTGGCATAGATCGAGATTAGGATTTGTCACTCCGAGTATCGGAGAGGTATCTCTGGGCCCTCTCGGTAATGCACATCATAATAAGCCTTGCAAGCAAAGTGACTAATGAGTTAGTTGCGGGATGATGTATTACGGAACAAGTAAAGAGACTTTCCGGTAACGAGATTGAACTAGGTATGAAGATACCGACGATTGAATCTCGGGCAAGTAACATACCGATGACAAAGGGAATAACGTATGTTGTCATTACGGTTTGACCGATAAAGATCTTCGTAGAATATGTAGGATCCAATATGAGCATCCATGTTCCGCTATTGGTTATTGACCGGAGAGGTGTCTCGGTCATGTCTACATAGTTCTCGAACCCGTAGGGTCCGCACGCTTGACGTTCGATGATGATTTTGTATTATATGAGTTATGTGATTTGGTGACCGAATATTGTTTGGAGTCCTAGTTGAGATCATGGACATGAAGAGGAGTCTCAAAATGGTTGAGAGGTAAAGATTGATATATAGGATGATAGTATTCGGACACCGGAAGTGTTCTGGATTGTATCGGGTATTTATCGGAGTACCGGGGGGGATACCGGAACCCCCGGGGGAAAGATATGGGCCATATGGGCCATGAGAGGGGAGCACACCAGCCCACAAGGGGTGGCGCGCCCCCCCTATGGAAGCTGGCCGAATTGGAAAAGGAAAAGGGGGGATTCGGCCCCCCATTCCTTTCTCTCTTCTCCCTTCCCTTTTCCCCCTCCGGTAAAAAGGAAAAGGGGGGAGGCCGAATTGGGAGGACCCCAAGTAGGATTCCTCCTACTTGGGGCGCCCCCTTGGCTGCCTCTCCTCCCCTCCAACCTATATATATGTGGGGGGGGGGGGGGTACCGCTAGAACACACACCAACAATTGTTAGCCGTGTGCGGCACCCCCCTCCATAGTTTACGCCTCCGGTCATATTCTTGTAGTGCTTAGGCGAAGCCCTACGCGGATCACTTCACCATCACCGTCACCACGCCATCGTGCTGATGGAACTCATCTTCCTTGACACTTTGCTGGATCAAGAGTTCGAGGGACGTCATCGAGCTGAACGTGTGTAGAACTCGGAGGTGCCGTGCGTTCGGTGCTTGATCGGTCGGAACGAGAAGAAGTTCGACTACATCAACCGCTTTAACAAACACTTCCGCTTTCGGTCTATGTGGGTACATGGACACACTCTCCCCCTCTCATTGCTATGCATCTCCTAGATAGATCTTGCATGAGCGTAGGAATTTTTTTGAAATTGCATGCGACGTTTCCCAACAGTGGTATCAGAGCCAGATCTATGCGTAGATGATATGCATGAGTAGAACACAAAGAGTTGTGGGCGGTGATAGTCATATTGCTTACCACCAATGTCTTATTTTGATTCAGCGGTATTGTTGGATGAAGCGGCCCGGACCAACCTTACATGACCATGTTCATGAGACCGGTTCCACCGATAGACATGCAACTAGTTTTGCATAAAGGTGGTTGGCGGGTGTCTGTTTCTTCAACTTTAGTTGAATCGAATTTGACTACGGCCGGTCCTTGTTGAAGGTTAAAATAGCAAACTTGATAAAACACTGTTGTGGTTTTGATGCGTAGGTAAGAACGGTTCTTGCTAGAAGCCCGTAGCAGCCACGTAAAACTTGCAACAACAAAGTAGAGGACGTCTAACTTGTTTTTGCAGGGCATGTTGTGATGTGATATGGTCAAGACATGATGTGATATATGTTGTTGTATGAGATGATCATGTTTTGTAAAAGTTATCGGCAACTGGCAGGAGCCTTATGGTTGTCGCTTTACTGTATGAAATGCAAATGCCATGTAATTGCTTTACTTTATCACTATGTGTTAGCGATAGTTGTAGAAGCAATAGTTGGTGAGACGACCACGACGCTACGATGGAGATCAAGGTGTCAAGCCGGTGACGATGGAGATCATGGCGGTGCTTTGGAGATGGAGATCAAAGGCACAAGATGATGATGGCCATATCATGTCACATATTTTGATTGCATGTGATGTTTATCGTTTATATGCATCTTATTTTGCTTAGTACGGCGGTAGCATTATAAAATGATCCCTTACTAAAAATTTCAAGGTATAAGTCTTCTCCCTGAGTATGCACCGTTGCGGCAGTTCGTCGTGCTGAGACACCACATGATGATCGGGTGTGATAGGCTCTACGTTCACATACAACAGGTGCAAGACAGTTTTGCACATGCGGAATACTTGGGTTAAACTTGACCAGCCTAGCATGTACAGACATGGCCTCGAAACACTGGAGACCGAAAGGTCAAACGTGAATCATATAGTAGATATAATCAACATAGAGATGTTCACCATTGATGACTACCCCATCTCACGTGATGATCGGACATGGTTTAGTTGATTTGGATCATGTATCATTTAGATGACTTGAGGGATGTCCATCTAAGTGGCAGTTCTTAAGTAATTTGATTAATTAAAATTTAATTTATCATGAACTTAGTCTTGATAATTTTTGCATATCTATGTTATAGATCAATAGCTCGCGTATAGCTCCCCTGTTTTATTTTGATATGTTCCTAGAGAAAACTAAGTTGAAAGATGATAGTAGCAATGATGCGGACTGGGTCCGTGATCTGAGGATTATCCTCATTGCTGCACAGAAGAATTATGTCCTTGATGCACCGCTAGGTGACAAACCTATTGCAGGAGTAGATGCAAATGTTATGAACGTTTGGCAAAGCTCGATATGATGACTACTTGATAGTTTAGTGTGCCATGCTTTACGACTTAGAACCGGGACTTCAAAAACGTTTTGAATGCCACGGAGCATATGAGATGTTCCAAAGAGATGAAATTGGTATTTCAGACTCATGCCCGTGTCGAGAGATATGAGACCTCTGACGAGTACTTTGCCTACAAGATGGAGGAGAATAGCTTAGCCAGTGAGCATGTGCTCAGAATGTCTGGGTACTACAATCGCTTGAATCAAGTGGGAGTTAATCTTCCAGATAAGATAGTGATTGACAAAGTTCTCTAGTCACTATCACCAAGCTACAAGAACTTCTTGATGAACTATAATATGCAAGGGATGACGAAAAAACGATTCCTGAGCTCTTCGCGATACTAAAATCGGTGAAGGTAGAAATCAAGAAAGAGCATCAAGTGTTGATGGTTGACAAGACCACTAGTTTCAAGAAAAAGGGCGAGGGAAAGAAAGGGAACTTCAAGAAGAATGGCAAGCAAGTTGCCACTCCCGTGAAGAAGCCCAAAGCTGGACCTAAGCCTGAAACTGAGTGCTTCTACTGCAAAGGAAATGGTCACTGGAAGCGGAACTGCCCCAAATATTTGGCGGATAAGAAGGATGGCAAAGTGTACAAAAGTATATTTGATATACATGATATTGATGTGTATTTTACTAGTGTTCATAGTAGCCCCTGGGTATTTGATACCGGTTCAGTTGCTAACATTAGTAACTCAAAACAGGAGTTGCAAAATGAACAGAGACTAGTTAATGACGAGGTGACGATATGTGTTGGAAGTGATTCCAAGGTTGATAAGATCACCATCGCACACTCCCTCTACCTTCAGGATTAGTGTTGGACCTAAATAAATAAATGTTATTTGGTGTTTGCGTTGAGCATGAATATGATTGGATCATGTTTATTGCGATACGGTTATTCATTTAAGTCAGAGAATAATTGTTGTTCTGTTTACATGAATAAAACCTTCTATGGTCATACACTCAATGTAAATGGTTTATTGAATCTCGATCATAGTGATACACATATTCATAATATTGATGCCAAAAGATGAAAAGTTGATAATGATAGTGCAACATATTTGTGGCAATGCTGTTTATGTCATATTGGTGTAAAGCGCATGAAGAAACTCCATGCAGATGGACTTTTGGAATCACTTGATACTTGCGAACCATGCCTCATGGGCAAGATGACTAAAACTCCGTTCTCCAGAACAATGGAGCGAGCTAATGACTTATTGGAAATAATACATATCGATGTATGCGGTCCGATGAGTGTTGAGGCACGCGGCGGGTATCCTTATTTTCTGACCTTCAAAGATGATTTGAGCAGATATGGGTATATCTACTTAATGAAACACAAGTCTGAAACATTTGAAAAGTTCAAAGAATTTCAGAGTGAAGTGGAGAATCATCGTAACAAGAAAATAAAGTTTCTACGATCTG
Source organism: Thinopyrum elongatum (assembly GCA_011799875.1). NCBI lineage: Eukaryota > Viridiplantae > Streptophyta > Magnoliopsida > Poales > Poaceae > Thinopyrum > Thinopyrum elongatum. The sequence continues at coordinate 447,691,534 of CM022299.1, forward strand.
ATCGCGGAGGCGAATATTTGAGTTACGAGTTTGGCCTACATTTAAAACAATGTGGAATAGTTTCACAACTCACGCCACCTGGAACACCACGGCGTAATGGTGTGTCTGAACGTTGTAATCGTACTTTATTGGATATGGTGCGATCTATGATGTCTCTTACCAATTTACCACTATCATTTTGGGGTTATGCATTAGAGACAGCTGCATTCACGTTAAATAGGGCACCATCTAAATCCGTTGAGACGACACCGTATGAACTATGGTTTGGCAAGAAACCTATGCTGTTGTTTCTTAAAGTTTGGGGTTGCGATGCTTATGTGAAAAAGCTTTAGCCTGATAAGCTTGAACCCAAATCGGAGAAGTGCGTCTTCATAGGATACCCAAAAGAAACTGTTGGGTACACCTTCTATCAAAGATCCGAAGGCAAGACCTTTGTTGCTAAGAATGGATCCTTTGTAGAGAAGGAGTTTCTCTCGAAAGAAGTGAGTGGGAGGAAAGTAGAACTTGATGAGGTAATTGTACCTTCTCTCAATTTGGAAAGTAGCTCATCAGAGAAATCTGTTCCCATGATGCCTACACCAACTAGAGAGGAAGCTAATGATAATGATCATGAAACTTCAGATCAAGTTACTACTGAACCTCGTAGGTCAACCAGAGCACGTTCCGCACCAGAGTGGTACGGTAATCCTGTTCTGGAAGTCATGTTACTAGACCATGACGAACCTACGAACTATGAAGAAGCGATGATGAGCCCAGATTCCGATAAATGGCTTGAGGCCATGAAATCTGAGATAGGATCCATGTATGAGAACAAAGTGTGGACTTTGGTTGACTTGCCCGATGATCGGCGAGCCATAGAGAATAAATGGATCTTCAAGAAGAAGACTGACGCTGATGGTAATGTTACTGTCTACAAAGCTCGACTTGTCGCAAAAGGTTTTCAACAAGTTCAAGGAGTTGACTACGATGAGACCTTCTCACCCGTAGCGATGCTTAAGTCTGTCCAAATCATGTTAGCAATTGCCGCATTTTATGATTATGAAATCTGGCAAATGGACGTCAAAACTGCATTCCTTAATGGATTTCTTAAAGAAGAGTTGTATATGTTGCAACCAAAAGGTTTTGTCAATCCAAAAGGTGCTAACAAAGTGTGCAAACTCCAGTGACCCATCTATGGACTGGTGCAAGCATCTCGAAGTTGGAATATACGCTTTGATAAGGTGATCAAAGCATATGGTTTTATACAGACTTATGGTGAGGCCTGTATTTACAAGAAAGTGAGTGGGAGCTCTGTAGCATTTCTGATATTATATGTGGATGACATATTATTTATTGGAAATGATATAGAATATCTGGATAGCATAAAAGGATACTTGAATAAGAATTTTTTCAATGAAAGACCTTGGTGAAGCTACTTATATATTGGGCATCAAAATCTATAGAGATAGATTAAGACGCTTGATAAGATTTTCAATGAGTACATACCTTGACAAGATTTTGAAAGGAGTTCAAAATGGATTAGTCAAAGAAGGAGTTCTAGCCTGTATTGTATGGTGTGAAGTTGAGTAAGACTCAAAGCCCGACCACGGCAGAAGATAGAGAGAGAATGAAAGTCATTCCCTATGCCTCAGCCATAGGTTCTATGAAGTATGCCATGCTATGTACCAAACCTGTTGTGTACCTTACCATGAGTTTGTCAAGGGGGTACAATAGTGATCCAGGAGTAGATCACTAGACAGCGATCAAAATTATCCTTAGTTACCTAAGAGGACTAAGAAAATGTTTCTCGGTTATGGAGGTGATAAAGAGTTCGTCGTAAAGGGTTACATCGATGCAAGCTTTGACACCGATTCAGATGACTATGAGTCTCATTCTTGATACATATTGAAAGTGGGAGCTATTAGCTAGAGTAGCTCCATATAGAGCATTGTAGACATAGAAATTTGCAAAATACATACGGATCTGAATGTGGCAGACCCGTTGACTAAACTTTTCTCACAAGCAAAACATGATCACACCTTAGGACTCTTTGGGTGTTAATCACATAGCGATGTGAACTAGATTATTGACTCCAGTAAACCCTTTGGGTATTGGTCACATGGCGATGTGAACTATGGGTGTTAATCACATAAAGATGTGAACTATTGGTGTTAAATCACATGGCGATGTGAACTAGATTATTGACTCTAGTGCAAGTGGGAGACTGAAGGAAATATGCCCTAGAGGCAATAATAAAGTTCTTATTTTATATTTCCTTATATCATGATAAATGTTTATTATTCATGCTAGAATTGTATTAACCGGAAACTTGATATATGTGTGGATACATAGACAAAACACCGTGTCCCTAGTAAGCCTCTACTAGACTAGCTCATTAATCAAAGATGGTTAAGTTTCCTAACCATAGACATGTGTTGTCATTTGATGAATGGGATCACATCATTAGGAGAATGATGTGATGGACAAGACCCATCCGTTAGCTTAGTATATTGATCGTTCAGTTTTATTGCTACTGCTTTCTTCATATCAAATACATATTCCTTCGACTATGAGATTATGCAACTCCCGGATACCGGAGGAATGCCTTGTGTGATATCAAACGTCACAATGTAACTGGGTGATTATAAAGATGCTCTACAGGTATTTCCGAAGGTGTTTGTTGGGTTGGCTTAGATCGAGATTAGGATTTGTCACTCCGAGTATCGGAGAGGTATCTCTGGGCCCTCTCGGTAATGCACATCATAATAAGCCTTGCAAGCAAAGTGACTAATGAGTTAGTTGCGGGATGATTTATTACGGAATGAGTAAAGAGACTTTCCGGTAACGAGATTGAACTAGGTATGAAGATACCAATGATCGAATCTCGGGCAAGTAACATACCGATGACAAAGGGAATAACGTATGGTGTCATTACGGTTCGACCGATAAAGATCTTCGTAGAATATGTAGGAGCCAATACGAGCACCCAGGTTCCACTATTGGTTATTGACCGGAGAGGTGTGTCGGTCATGTCTACATAGTTCTCGAACCCGTAGGGTCCGCACGCTTAACGTTCGATGTGGATTTTGTATTATATGAGTTATGTGATTTGGTGACCGAATGTTGTTCGGAGTCCCGGATGAGATCACGGACATGACGAGGAGTTTCAAAATGTTCAGGAGGTAAAGATTGACATATAGGATGAAAGTATTCGGACACCGGAAGTGTTCTGGATTGTATCGGGTATTTATCGGAGTACCGGGGGGGTTACCGGAACCCCCGGGGGAAAGATATGGGCCATATGGGCCATGAGAGGGGAGCTGTGACGCCCCCGGCCCGATCGTGCACTAATCATACACGCAAATGCACACGATCAAGCCTAAGGACTCACGGGAAGATATCACAACACAACTCTAAAACATAAATAAAGTCATACAAGCTTTATATTACAAGCCAGGGGCCTCGAGGGCTCGAATACATAAGCTTGCGAACAAGCGTCAGCGGAAGCATCAGATATCTGAGTACAGATATGAAATAGAAACAGAAAGGCCTTTAGGAAGGCGGGGCAAAATAAAACACTACGATTGAAAGGCGAAGGCCTCCTGCCTGGGACCCTCCGATCCTACTCCTGGTCGTCAGTCAACTCGTAGTAGTATCCATCCTCTGGGTAGTAGTAGTAACGATCGTCGGGGCATCTGTCTCAGGGGGCTCCGTCCTCTGGTCACGTCAAACTGATATGGGGAGAAAAAGGAAAACAAAGCAACCGTGAGTACTCTGAAGTACTCAGCAAGCAAGGATCTACACTACATATGCAACATTTTCAAGGGGAGGCTGTATATGTGGACTGGGCTGCAGAAATGCCAGAATAGAGAGAAGGCCTAGTCCTATCGAAGACTAGCATCTTCAGCGGTCTTGCAGCAGTAGAAGAGAGTAGAACAATACCATATAATGTAGCAGTAATAATATCAACCTCACCCAGAGATCCTTTCTCGACTCCCTGCGAGAAAGCAATCCCAGAGCCATATATACAGGTCTCATCACAGGTATCCAGTTCTAAATTGTATCAATCAGGATACAACTCCGAGTGTCCTTTACCGTAGGACCGGCTATCGATAGAAGTGTTCTTCCCTGCAGGGGTGCACCAACTTACCCAACAAGCTCGATTAACTTCGGCCGGACACACTTTCCTGGGTCATGCCCGGCCTCGGCCAAACGACACATCGCAACCCTACCTACAGCTCAGCAGAGAGGTCCCCGTCGGTCTATATCCTAAGCGCTCAGGGGTCATGGGCCATCGCCCTGTGCACTCCGGGTCGGTGTGTGCAGGGTCGGGACGAGCACCACCTCAGTCCTGGATGGTACTGGCCCGGCCCGGCCACGAGGCTGAACTGGACGTCTGACAGAGCTTTCGGCTGATGCATACGATGCAGAACGCCCATACTATGCCCACGTGATGGTTAGTGCTATCAGGCCAGAGGCCTGCTCGGATCAAATATCCAAATCGTTAGGACTAGGGCTTGCGGTAACGAGCAGAGACTCACGAAAGATGTGACCCCGTCGCCCCGTCTCGAGGACTTGCGGCAAGGGTTAAGAATGCCCGGCCGCGCCTCGTATTCACCACTCGGGCACCACACAGGCAACCCGCCTTCACATCACACGCGGGTACCCCTCAGGGTCGACCCGCCTTTCCAAGTAACATTGTAAAGTCCAAGTATCCGTGTGTCCATAACATCAGGGAATCCGAGGTATCACCCTCATTGAATTCCCACTCGATGTATCCGTCAAGGTGAACTAGGAGGAATCACCCTCACTGGGTCCACACTTGAGGTGTTGTACGACAGCGTCGTTATCGGAAGCGGTGAAGGAGGAATCACCCTCGATGACCACGACCGAATAACTACTCTACAGAGTTAACATCAGCAGTGCTACATGAGGTTTCACCCTCGACACTCGATAGTAACGCTGCAGTGTCGTTACAACTAAGGGGGGGGGTGATGTGCGGTGTCGGGGCCTGGTCTTCAATCCCGTTGATCGGGTCTTCTGACGATCCAGCGCGGCAGTCGGGATAAGTGGGGTCACTGATAGGTCTCTACCCAGCCTAGACTAAACAGTTTAGGATATGTAGGTAATTATCAACAGCAGGTTACAATGAACAGGCTATGCATCAGAATAGGTAAAGCAGCAGCAGCAGCAGCAATTCTAATGCAAGCATGGGAAATTAGAATGGGCGATATCGGGATGATCAAAAGGGGGGGCTTGCCTGGTTGCTCGGCGGCAAGGGCAAGGTCGTCTATGGTGTCTTCGGGATCCGGAGCTGCGTCGGTCTCGGGGACGACGTCGGGGTCGGGGGCTATCGAGAGAGAAGAGGGGGAGGAAACAGTATAAATATATAGCAAACATGAGCATGACAAATACGATACACGGTGCTAGGGTGTGACGCCCCCGGCCCGATCGTGCACTAATCATACACGCAAATGCACACGATCAAGCCTAAGGACTCACGGGAAGATATCACAACACAACTCTAAAACATAAATAAAGTCATACAAGCTTTATATTACAAGCCAGGGGCCTCGAGGGCTCGAATACATAAGCTTGCGAACAAGCGTCAGCGGAAGCATCAGATATCTGAGTACAGATATGAAATAGAAACAGAAAGGCGTTTAGAACGGCGGGGCAAAATAAAACACTACGATCGAAAGGCGAAGGCCTCCTGCCTGGGACCCTCCGATCCTACTCCTGGTCATCAGTCAACTCGTAGTAGTATCCATCCTCTGGGTAGTAGTAGTAATCGTCGGCGGGGTAGCTGTCTCAGCGACTCCGTCATCTGGTCACGACGAACTGATATGGGGGAAAAGGAAAGAAAAGCAACCGTGAGTACTCTGAAGTACTCAGCAAGCAAGGATCTACACTACATATGCAACATTATCAAAGGGAGGCTGTATATGTGGACTGGGCTGCAGAAATGCCAGAATAGAGAGAAGGCCTAGTCCTATCGAAGACTAGCATCTTCAGCGGTCTTGCAGCAGTAGAAGAGAGTAGAACAATACCATATAATGTAGCAGTAATAATATCAACCTCACCCAGAGATCCTTTCTCGACTCCCTGCGAGAAAGCAATCCCAGAGCCATACATTCATCAACCTCGTCCTGAGATCCCTTCTCGACTCCCTGCGAGAAGCAATCCCAGAGCCATATATACAGGTCTCATCACAGGTATCCGGTTCTAAATTGTATCAATCAGGATACAACTCCGAGTGTCCTTTACCGTAGGACCGGCTATCGATAGAAGTGTTCTTCCCTGCAGGGGTGCACCAACTTACCCAACACGCTCGATTAACTCCGGCCGGACACACTTTCCAGGGTCATGCCCGGCCTCGGCCAAACGACACATCGCAACCCTACCTACAACTCCGCAGAGAGGTCCCCGCCGGTCTACATCCTAAGCGCAAGGGGGTCTTGGCCATCGCCCCTCGCCCTCCGGGTCGTTGCGTGCCGGGCGAACCAGGCTCCACCCCTCAGGATGGTGCCGGCCCAGCCCGGCCGCAGTGCTGAACTGGACGTCTGACAGAGTTTTCGGCTGATGCATACGATGCAGAACGCCCATACTATGCCCACGTGATGGTTAGTGCTATCAGGCCAGAGGCCTGCTCGGATCAAATATCCAAATCGTTAGGACTAGGGCTTGCGGTAACTAGCAGAGACTCACGAAAGATGTGACCCCGTCGCCCCGTCTCAAGGACTTGCGGCAAGGGTTAAGAATGCCCGGCCGCGCCTCGTATTCACCACTCGGGCACCGCACTGGCAACCCGCCTCCACATCACACGCGGGTACCCCTCAGGGTCGACCCGCCTTTCCAAGTAACATTGTAAAGTCCAAGTATCCGTGTGTCCATAACATCAGGGAATCCGAGGTATCACCCTCATTGAATTCCCACTCGATGTATCCGTCAAGGTGGACTAGGAGGAATCACCCTCACTGGGTCCACACTTGAGGTGTTTGTACGACAGCGTCGTTATCGGAAGCGGTGAAGGAGGAATCACCCTCGATGACCACGACCGAATAACTACTCTACAGAGTTAACATCAGAAGTGCTACATGAGGTTTCACCCTCGACACTCGATAGTAACGCTGCAGTGTCGTTACAACTAAGGGGGGCTCGTCTGGGTTAACGGCAATGCCATCTTTCGAAATCACATGGCCGAGATATGTCACTTCAATAGCCAGAATTCACATTTAGAATATTTGGCATACAGTTGGGTGTTCTCGGAGCCTTTCCAGTACAAACGGAGGTGTTCAGCATGTTCTTCTTTATTCTTTGAATAGACCAGAATATCATCTAGATATACACGAACGAACTTGTCGAGATAATCCATGAAGATATAATTCTCAGACGGGAAATGGTGGCTGGAGCATTGTTTAAGCCAAATGACATGACAGTGTACTCATAAGAGCCATAGCGAGTAACAAAAGCAGTCTTCGGAATATCCTCTTCACGAACACGGATCTGATGATAACCCAATCCAAATCAAGCTTAGAGAATACTGAGGACCAACAAGTTGATCATCAAATCATTGATCCAGGAAGCGGATACTTGTTCTGAATTGTTGCTTGGTTGTTTGGTCGATAATCCTGAACCAATCGTAGTTCCATCCTTCTTCTTAACGAAGAGTGAAGGTGCTCCCAAGCAGAGGAACTGGGGGGCAGATGAAACCTTTCTTAAGTGACGTGTCGATTTCTTCCTTAAGCTCAAGAGATGATGCGGAGCATCTTATAAGGACGCTTCGCGATAGGTGTTTGTGCCAGGCTTCAGTCGATGACGAACTCAACGCTCTAGCAGGCGGTATTCCTGGAAGTTCTTCTGGAAAGACATCTTGAAATTCACGAACAACTGGAACGGTTCTCGATGCCTTCAAGAGGTGAAGCGTTCAGTGCATTTAGGACATATCTGATCTTCGGCGTCCTGCCCTGTACGAGCGGAGTATCTGACAGTCTGACCGGAAGGGGTGGTGAGGCGGACTGCTTCATGGCACAGTCAATCAAAGCTTTATGAGGCTTCAACCAGTCCATACCCAGAATAATGTCTATGTTGGAGGTCTTGAGAGCAATGAGTGAAACGGGGAACATCAATCCTCCGATTGCAATGTGGTTACCGTGGCTTACCATGGTAGTTTGCAATTAGCCCCCGGGTGACTGGATTACAATGGGTGGACATCTTGTCGAAAGGATATAATGGCTTCGTGCAAAACTTTCAGACATGAAGGAGTGCGACGCTCCAGAATCAAGAGTACAGAAGCTGGGATTGATTCACTAGAAGGGTGCCCATCAAAATATGGGTGTCCTGTCGAGCTTCTTCAATCTTGACATGGTTGACATGAACAAGCTGACTAGCAGGTGGTCGGCATTATGCTTTTCTGCTATGATGGTTCCGACGGCCCTTTTTAACGGTCACAGAACAAACGTGATGAACTCTGCGCTCGACCCTGAGGACAGTTGAAAAGCACGGTGCCCTGGCTGTCCACACTTGCGGCACAAAACCATCATTATGGAGAGGAGCCACAACATGGACTGTCCACCCTGAGTCGTTAACTGCTGGGGGGCGGAGGCAGACGAGGCGCCACATATGACGGCCTTGGTGCAGGGGCAGGTCGTGATGAACATTGTTGTGGATCCAGACTCGACGTTTCTGAACAGGCTGACCCGAGGATAAGCCAGCTTCATGAGTGCGCTTGAGCGACTCCTGGCATTCAGTCAGAGCTGTTTCATTTGAAAGATTTGCTGACAAGCGTTGCGAAGTCTGTGCAATCAAGGACTGCAAGTGCGAGTTTTATGTCAGTACGGAGTCCTTCACACGGAATTTATCCTGCTTACGGGCGTCAGTGCAGACGTCATCTTCAGCATAGCGGGACAATTCAAGAAATTTCCTCTGATATTCATCCACCTCATTGTGCCCTGGGTAAGTTTGCGAAACTCCTCCTGCTTCTCTGGTCCATCAGGCCTTGAGAATGTACCGTGCACGAAAGTCGACTGAAATTCCTGCCAAGTGGTTACGGTTTCAGCAGGCAACATACCCTTGTGGCTTTCCCACCATTGAGCCGCTGGGCCCTTTAGGTGGAATGTCGCAAAAGTGACATAACTGGCAGGGGCAACATTAGCTGACTCCATTTCAAACAGGATGTCACGAAGCCAATCATCAGCATCCATAGGATTGGTGGAGCTGCGGAAAACGTGACGGGTGTTGAGGTGCACAAATTCTGGCAGCGAAATCGGTCCAGGCTCCTGACGAGCCTCATTGCGTTCCAAACGTCTTACCAGACTCTCGTTGAGCTGACGGTTCATTCAAACTGCTGCAATCATTGCGGCAATATAGGGTGGAGGTGGAGGATCATCAGCCATCCTGCCAATTCAACGGGGGCAGTTTAGCAAGTAAACTGCAGGTGTATGCAGTTATTCATGAAGTAACACGCATAACAGAAGGAAGTGCAATAAATACTTCATCATATTCGCACCAGACATCCAAGCCACACATAGCCTCGGTTAGTATCCGGCTTTAACACAATTGAAAAGGGAGAGCTAGACATCTAGCGGCGCACAGGCACGCGTATGGAAGTACCGGCGAGACATAGCAAAGGCAACATCCACGTCGGAGAAAACTGTTGGAGCAAGAATCTGCAAGTGACAACACGGGTGCCCTCGATAAAAGGATCCTGCAAGCAGAACCTGGCCCCAATCTTGAAGCAAGGGGGGAATATTTCAGAACTTTCGGGTGGACGTGAGCACGAAGCCTAATGTTGGAGTTAGTAAAATTTTAACCCGAGTAGAAGAGAGATCGAGGCCCAGAGTAAGGTCGAGGAGTAAAAGATACTAATACCTCCCAATTGGCGACGTGGGCTCGCAAACCACACAGCCAAGTTAGTAAAACAGTTTTCGGTTACTAGACTCAACTTCGGCCAGGAGTTGGAAAGGGGGGTTTCCTACAGTCAGTCGGCTCTATTACCACTTTTCATACTTAAATTAGATTTAATAAATGGTTATTAAATATTGTTTTTAGTCGCTGTTTGAAGATGTTTGAGTCACTTACCCAACTCCAATGATGTTGGTTTCAATTTTAGAATTGTCTCTGATTTATTTGCTATTTAATGAACAATTTAGTTTCTATGTTGGACAACTTTTATTTTCCACTTTCATTTAATTTTGAATTTGAGGTTAGGAGTTGAAATGCAATATGATGTTAATGATGATCATGCACTGATAATCATGCTGACTTGGCATTATCAAAATGGGATTACTGTGGCTAACCACCGGGGGTGTTACAAATCTCCTCTACTAACAAGAATTCTCGTCCCGAGAATTAAGAAGTAGAAGGAAAAAGTTCGGGGTATTCCGCACGAAGATTATCCTCGCGTTCCCAAGTGGCTTCATTTTCAGTATGATTTGACCACTGCACTTTGAGGAACTTGGTAACCTTCTGACGGGTTCGACGTTCAGCTTCATCGAGAATGCGGATCGGATGCTCCTTATAAGATAGATCATCTTGCAATTCAAGCATCTCGTGATCCACAGATCGGTGCGGAGATTCCTTGAAGCATTTATGAAGTTGCGACACATGGAAGACGTCGTGGATATGAGAGAATTGCGGCGGCAATTCCAATTTATACGCCACTTGACCACGTCTTGCAACAATGCGGAAAGGACCAATGTAGCGTGGAGCTAGCTTGCCCTTGATTCCAAAACGGTGAGTGCCCTTCATAGGAGTGACACGAAGATAAGCCTGATCACCAGGTTGATAAGTCAAACCCCATCGTTTGCGATCATAGTTGCTCTTCTGGCGGTCCTGAGCCGCCTTGAGATTTTCCCGGACAATTCGGACTTGTTCTTCGGCGTGTTGAATAATATCTGGACCCACGAGCGGTCGTTCCCCAGTTTCTGACCAATTCAGAGGGGTTCGACACTTACGTCCATGAGAACTTCAAAGGGGGCCATTTTCAAGCTGGCTTGATAGCTGTTGTTATAGGAGAACTCGGCATATGGAAGAGATTCTTCCCACTTCTTGCCGAAAGAAACAACACAAGCTCGTAGCATGTCTTCAAGCACTTGATTAACTCGTTCAACTTGGCCTTGGGATTGAGGATGATAAGCTGAACTCCAGGTAATATGAGTTCCCATAGCCTTTTCGAAACTTTCCCAGAAATGACCAGTGAATATGCTGCCACGGTCTGAACTGATCTCTTTCGGAATACCGTGGAGTGAAACAATTCTGGAGATATATAACTCTGCTAACTGACTAGCAGTGATCGTCTCCTTGACAGGCAGAAAGTGTGCAACTTTGGAGAGTTGGTCGACGACGACAAGAATAGCATCGTGACCCTTCTGTGACCTGGGAAGTCCTGTAACGAAATCCATCTGAACCTTATCCCATTTCCATAGAGGAATAGGGAGTGGTTGCAGAATTCCAGCTGGTTTCTGATGTTCTGCTTTAACGCGACGACACACATCACATTCAGCAACATATCGAGCAATGTCTTGCTTCATTCTAGACCACCAGTATCTTTGACGGAGATTACGATACATCTTGGTGCTACCCGGATGAATAGACAGCGGGGTATCATGTGCCTCCTTCATGACTTTGTCAGTCATAAGCTCAAAGCGAGGTACTACAATGCGGTCTCTGAAATACAAGGTTCCATCTTCAGACAGCGAGAAATCCCTGTACTTTACAAGGTGAAGGTCTTTCTTCATCAGATCAATTTCAGCATCTTTAGCTTGCGCATTCTTATCAGCTTTCTCAAGGTCTGGTTCAACAACCAAGGTTTTTAGGTATCCTTGGGGAACTATCTCGAGATTTAGCTTTCGAAGCTCTTCATACAGAAGGGGTTGCTGTAGCTGAACCTCAAGTTCGCAGCAATAGGATTTGCGGCTCAACGCATCAGCCATTACATTAGCCTTGCCAGGGGTATAAGAAATACCCAAATCATAGTCCGCAATGGTCTCCATCCATCTTTGCTGACGGAGATTCAGAGATGGCTGAGTGAACAAGTACTTCAAACTTTTATGATCCGTGTAGATCTCGCAACGATTACCGAGGAGGTAATGTCGCCACAACTGCAGTGCATAGATGACAGCAGCTAGTTCTAGATCATGTACCGGATAATTCTCTTCATGTGGGCGCAACTGACGAGAGCCATAAGCAATCACTTTACGCTCTTGCATTAGGACACAGCCTAATCCTTCACGGGATGCATCACAATAAATCACAAAGTCTTTACGGGAATCTGGAGGAGCAAGTACTGGGGCAGACGTTAGCTTGTCCTTGAGTGTTTGAAAGCTTTCCTGACATTTTTCTGTCCATTCAAACTTAACGCCCTTGTGAAGCAGATCAGTCAACGGCTTAGCCATCTTAGAAAAATTCTCAACAAATCGACGGCAATAGCTTGCAAGGCCGAAAAAACTTCTCATTTGCTTGACGTTCTTCGGAGGAGTCCAGTCAAGAATAGCCTGAACTCGTTCTGGGTTAACGGCAATGCCATCTTTCGAAATCACATGGCCGAGATATGTCACTTCAGATAGCCAGAATTCACATTTAGAATATTTGGCATACAGTTGGTGTTCTCGGAGCCTTTCCAGTACAAGACGGAGGTGTTCAGCATGTTCTTCTTTATTCTTTGAATAGACCAGAATATCATCTAGATATACCACGACGAACTTGTCGAGATAATCCATGAAGATATAATTCATCAGACGGGAAAATGTGGCTGGAGCATTGGTTAAGCCAAATGACATGACAGTGTACTCATAAGAGCCATAGCGAGTAACAAAAGCAGTCTTCGGAATATCCTCTTCACGAACACGGATCTGATGATAACCCAATCTCAAATCAAGCTTAGAGAATACTGAGGAACCAACAAGTTGATCATACAAATCATTGATCCGAGGAAGCGGATACTTGTTCTGAATTGTTGCTTGGTTGATTGGTCGATAATCCTGAACCAATCGGTTAGTTCCATCCTTCTTCTTAACGAAGAGTGAAGGTGCTCCCCAAGCAGAGGAACTGGGGCAGATGAAACCTTTCTTAAGTGACGTGTCGATTTCTTCCTTAAGCTCAAGAAGATGATGCGGAGGCATCTTATAAGGACGCTTCGCGATAGGTGTTGTGCCAGGCTTCAAGTCGATGACGAACTCAACAGCTCTAGCAGGCGGTATTCCTGGAAGTTCTTCTGGAAAGACATCTTGAAATTCACGAACAACTGGAACGTTCTCGATGCCTTCAAGAGGTGAAGCGTTCAGTGCATTTAGGACATATATCTGAGCTTCGGCGTCCTGCACTGTACGAGCGGAGTATCTGACAGTCTGACCGGAAGGGTGTGTGAGGCGGACTGCTTCAGTGGCACAGTCAATCAAAGCTTTATGAGGCTTCAACCAGTCCATACCCAGAATAATGTCTATGTTGGAGGTCTTGAGAGCAATGAGTGAAACGGGGAACATCAATCCTCCGATCGCAATGTGGTTACCGTGGCTTACCATGGTAGTTTGCCAATTAGCCCCGGGTGACTGGATTACCAATGGGGTGGACATCTTGTCGAAAGGGATATAATGGCTTCGTGCAAAACTTTCAGACATGAAGGAGTGCGACGCTCCAGAATCAAAGAGTACAGAAGCTGGGATTGAATTCACTAGAAGGGTGCCCATCAAAATATGGGTGTCCTGTCGAGCTTCTTCAATCTTGACATGGTTGACATGAACAAGCTGACTAGCAGGTGGTCTGGCATTATGCTTTCTGCTATGATGGTTCCGACGGCCCTTTTTACGGTCAACAGAACAACGTGATGAACTCTGCGGCTGACCCTGAGGACAGTTGAAAGCACGGTGCCCTGGCTGTCCACACTTGCGGCACAAACCATCATTATGGAGAGGAGCCACAACATTGGACTGTCCACCCTGAGTCGTTAATTGGCTTGGGGGCGGAGGCAGACGAGGCGCCACATATGACGGCCTTGGTGCAGGGGCTGGTCGGTGATGAACATTGTGTGGGATCCAGACTCGACGTTTCTGAACAGGCTGACCCGAGGATAAGCCAGCTTCATGAGTGCGCTTGAGCGACTCCTGGCATTCAGTCAGAGCTGTTTCAATTTGAAAAGATTTGCTGACAAGCGTTGCGAAGTCTGTGCAATCAAGGACTGCAAGTGCGAGTTTTATGTCAGTACGGAGTCCTTCACGGAATTTATCCTGCTTACGGGCGTCAGTGCAGACGTCATCTTCAGCATAGCGGGACAATTCAAGAAATTTCCTCTGATATTCATCCACAGTCATTGTGCCCTGGGTAAGTTTGCGAAACTCCTGCTTCTTCTGGTCCATCAGGCCTTGAGGAATGTACCGTGCACGAAAAGTCGACTGAAATTCCTGCCAAGTGGTTACGGTTTCAGCAGGCAACATACCCTTGTGGCTTTCCCACCATTGAGCCGCTGGGCCCTTTAGGTGGAATGTCGCAAAAGTGACATAACTGGCAGGGGCAACATTAGCTGACTCCATTTCAAACAGGATGTCACGAAGCCAATCATCAGCATCCATAGGATTGGTGGAGCTGCGGAAAACGGACGGGTTGAGGTGCACAAATTCTGGCAGCGAAATCGGTCCAGGCTCCTGACGAGCCTCATTGCGTTCCAAACGTCTTACCAGACTCTCGTTGAGCTGACGGTTCAATTCAAACTGCTGCATCATTGCGGCAATATAGGGTGGAGGTGGAGGATCATCAGCCATCCTGCCAATTCAACGGGGGCAGTTTAGCAAGTAAAACTGCAGGTGTATGCAGTTATTCATGAAGTAACACGCATAACAGAAGGAAGTGCAATAAATACTTCATCATATTCGCACCAGACATCCAAAGCCACACATAGCCTCGGTTAGTATCCGGCTTTACGACAATTGAAAAGGGAGAGCTAGACATCTAGGCGGCGCACAGGCACGCGATATGGAAGTACACGGCGAGACATAGCAAAGGCAACATCCACGTCGGAGAAAACTGTTGGAGCAAGGAATCTGCAAGTGACAACACAGGGTGCCCTCGATAAAAGGATCCTGCAAGCAGAACCTGGCCCACAATCTTGAAGCAAGGGGGGAATATTTCAGAACTTCGGGTGGACGTGAGCACGAGAGCCTAATGTTGGAGTTAGTAAAATTTTAACCCGAGTAGAAGAGAGATCAGAGGCCCAGAGTAAAGGTCGAGGAGTAAAAGATACTAATACCTCCCAATTGGCGACGTGGGCTCGCAAACCACACAGCCAAGTTAGTAAAACAGTTTTCGGTTACTAGACTCAACTTCGGCCAAGGAGTTGGAAAGGGGGGTTCCTACAGTCAGTCGGCTCTGATACCAACTTGTGACGCCCCCGGCCCGATCGTGCACTAATCATACACGCAAATGCACACGATCAAGCCTAAGGACTCACGGGAAGATATCACAACACAACTCTAAAACATAAATAAAGTCATACA